>JARHVA010000415.1:4072500-5571184 GCA_037957365.1 Torreya grandis
CATTCCAAGATTCCCCTGCATTCAATGAATCGATCCACTAAAAATTCCTCCCTCATTTTCTTGTTATTCTCTCTTATGAAACTAACATTTCTTGCCTTCAATGTGGTGTTAGAAGTCACATGTTTCACATATCCACTTGTCACATTCATGCTTCCCATGAACTCATTATATTTTTAAATATCTTATGCAAGATTAATTTTGTTATAACTTTTTTAATTAATGAATTTCACAAGTTATTAATTATTAGGTTTTTTATTCATTTGATGACTAGGGTGGACACTCCTCCATCATTGTGAGCCGAAATAGACTAAGGTATTGCTACTGCAATGTCATCTATACAACCACTCATTAAGGTATGTATATTCACTTGTAATTTTTTATTATAATTTAGTACTTTTGTTTTAATAATTTTAATATATAATTTATAAAATATAAATTATATATATGAATGTATTTTGTATGTAGGGTTGTCATATGACATTTGATAGCCTAGTTTAGATGACTACTACAATATCTCCTCATGTTTCTTCATCATTTTACATGCCTACTCATGCAATTGAACCTAGCAGTGACCTAGTCAAGTGTCAATGAAAAATTAAGGATGACCATGAGACTATGGTAAGTGAATTTTCAAATGATTTTTTTATTATAGTTTAAAACATGAATTTCTTAACTTGGTTTCATGTATACTTGTTAATTTTATAATAATTTTGTATTTGAATGGGATCGACTGCAAGTGAGCTATGAGCATAGTACCCATAGTTTAACCTTGTATAAATCTAAGGAATTTGGGATAGATCCATCTACAAGTAGGACATCCCAAGGAGAGTATTCTTCGAAGAAGGCAAAAAGAGGAAGACTATTTAATGATTAGGATGTTATAAATTATGTACTTTTTTGTATGCTTATATGTTAATATATGCATTTTTGGCATTGTACATGTGTATATGATGTATTCACTTGATATTAGATACTATGTTGTTAGACATGAAGTAATTTGTTTTATGCCTATATATGACATTTATACATGGAATTATTATTTTGTACATGAATATTTAAGAAAACCAATGAAGTAAATCTTGTTTGAATCACTTGTGTTCAAAGTCTTCAAACAACCATAAATTTTAAATTTTTATAGGATAACATTGAAGCCAAGTTCCAATGACTACCACAAACCTAGTGGGATAATCAATGTTTTCTCCATCTACGACTGGGAATGTCAATTTTGTATTTCCATCTACACATCGACATAAGTAGTAATCTTTTCCCTCTTTATTGTCCTCATATATAATAACTACAAAACATGGCTTGCATCATAAAAAAAAAAATTTAATGACATTATGAAGATATATTATGAGAATAAATAGTACATAAAGATCAATCTTCTACTTGGGTGTACTAGATTGGATATATGGTCAAAGTCATGTGAGGATGTCATGTCAGTAAGTTACAATGTTGGTGGAACCTGATATGTGTTGATTAGAATTAGAGGTTTGGAACTCCAATCATCCACCCACTTTTGTGACTCACACTCATTCCAAACAAAGTCCATGCATGTAGAATAAAATCATGCCAGGTGTCATGTATGAATACCTACATTTAAGCTATGAAATGAGTGGAGCTCAATTGAACCTATTAGAGTCATATAATCCTCATAGCTTACCAAGTCTTTTTCCTCCATTAACCAAAATTATCTATGAATAGTAGAATCTACATGACCACCATGACATATGTTCTCATTACACTAGTCAATCATAGTTTTTGTCTCACTCAAATTAGAAACATTGTCATATTTTAACTCCTCCCTTGAAATGGATATTTTTATACATGCTCTAGCACCATCATGCTCCCATTTTCCATGTCCAGCCTCAATAAAACTCCAAATATGTTATACACTAGTGGTAATGTGCATCTTGATCAACCAATAAAATATCTATGCATTCTTGAATAGTGATGTTCAGTTGTCTGACTAAATGTAATGTTGTTTGAAATTAATGTTCCTCTGAGTCAACTATCCATAAAACTTATCACAATAAACTTACACATACTCTGTATAATGTGATCAATCATCACTGATATATAAATGGTACTCCCTTAATATTTTTTGATCTTCCTCTGTACTATCAGGTACATGCATGAATGTTTTATGCACAAATATGGCAATTTATGTTAAGTTGTAATATTATGATTGAACTTCCATTTGTGGTTTGAATGTGTAATTTTTTACAAAGTCAACTATAAAAATAATATAAACAAGTGGGAATGTGTCCTTTCTTATATTTAAATGTTCATCCAACCATTTAGCCCTATGTGTGTACCTTGCATACTCATAAACAATTTTCTTCATGAAATCGACCATAAATTCTGAAACAGGTATCTCTTTCATAACAAGCTCACACATTTTAGATTATTTTCTATCTTTTACTTGATAGGTCATAGATTTATAACTGATCAAACCAACTAATTCATGTCCAATTTAACTTATACACTTTTCATGTATAATTTTTTTCAATTTTGGAAATCCACCACAAATGCTACAATTTCCATCCAAACATGATTTCTTATTAAAGAACTGTCCATCTGGTCTTTCACAAAAAAATATTTGAAATAAATTCCCTAACTAATTTTGGATGAACTTTTATGCCATACTCTTGAAAGATATTAGTAGTATGCAAAGTATAATGAATATTGAAAAAAACATCATAGTGCATTGAAATTTAACATGTTGCCTACAACAAGTGGTGTGCATGTGTGTGTGTGTGATTTATTTTTACATAAAAAGGTTTGGCCATCTCAAAAAGTCTTTTAATAATAACAATTTATGGATGTTTTTCCAAAAACTTAGAGTAAATTTGTGTTTGAGTCATATCCAATAAATGTTTCAAATGTGATTCATAATTACGAGAACCAATTCTTCTTTTTACTATATCTCTTGTATTGGGAAAAACTCTTGTATTATCTTTCCAAAATTATGTAAATAAGTCTTTCAAAGCATCGCCTATAGCCTTGTCCTTTCATGGAATTCTACTAGAGAATGCCCAGAGCTATTTCATATTGGGTTCATTAAGTCTTTCACGTCTTGCAATTGATTTCATTATTTTTTTTCTATTTATATCAAGTTTTTGACTTATTTTTGAAATAAATCATTTTTTCCTATTTTAGCACTTACTGCACAAGTTGTCATTATGCATTGGGTAGAATTATAATCTTTGTTGCATGATTTTGGGCCTACAATATGCTATGAATGATGTATATTTTCAACAATTTCATCATTTTCATTATCCATGTTAGATGTTCTTAGTCCTAATGTGTACATTATAGGTCTCATCTTAAACAATTTCATCAACAAAATAAATAATTGACATCTTTGACTATCATACTCCAAATTATGAAAAAAACTATCCCAAATTTCTTGAGCCAATATTCTTTAATGGTGATTAGACATTTTTCTATGCATTAGTTTCAAAATATTTTCATCAACTTCAATTAAGTACTTATATTTTCTATGCACAATTATTAGAGGTGTTATTATTGGTGGAATCCATTCAAAGGGTGTTTAAAAATCGTTATATGTTTCCATGAATTTTTTTTCATTGTTTATTTCTTCATTATATGTTTCCATGAATTTTTTTTCATTATTAATTTCATCATTACTTGAGTCCATTAAATTTTCTTCATTATTTTTAGGTAAAGTATCATGCATGGGTTCTTCATCAACATAATCAAAAACTTTAAACTTTGAATATGAATTTTCAACATTATCTAATTTTTTATTGTCAATTTCATAATAATTTAATTAATTATTGTGATTTTCATCATAATTAAATTCATTATTATAAATTTCATCATTATTTAATTTATTATTATTAATTGCCTCATCAGCTAAGGCATTTGGCTCATCAGGTTAGTTTTTGTACCTTATATGAAATGAATTGCTTGCATTCATACCTTGTTTTTTCTCTCAACTCTTCAATTAATTTGATGTTTTTTTATTGAAATTATTCCTCTTGTCTAAACATGAACTGGAGCCCATTTTGACAAAAACAACCAAGGAAGTACTTCAAATGTGGGGTCCAAAAAAAAACTGCAACCAAGAAAGTATGCAAAGTACGTAGAGTATGCAGGGAATGTCTGTGGGGATAGCAATCTCAATTAGGGATAAAAATAGATGTTGAAAAGAAAGTTTTTTTTTGTTTACTCTAAGGAACATGTACATGTTATGTGAATGCATACATGTTCCTTGAAGTATAGCCATATACTATACTAACAAGAAAAAAGGCTCATATTCAATCATTTTTCCCATTATAATACTATAATATGATGCAATAAGACTATAATATGATGCATAAATCCTTAATATGATGCAATAAGACTATCAGATGTTGTAATAATGCTATTATATCATGTAATAAGGCTCAATATGATGCAATAAGACTATCATATGATGCAATAAGACTATCATGTGATGTAATAAGACTATCATGAAATGTAATAAGACTATCGTACAATGTAATAAATCTCTAATATGATGAAATTAGGCTATCATATGATGTAATAAGGCTCAATATGATGTAATTAGTATATCATATGATATAATAAGCTCAATATGATTCATAAATCCCCAATATGATGCACGAATATCCAATACATGATGCAATAAGACTCTTGATAAGACTATGAATCAAAAATAATAATGAATGATGTAATAAGGCTCAATATGTAAGATGAAATGAACTAATTTTGACCAAAATCCCATCATAGGTCCTTACAAAACTAGGTGAATAACAGGTTCACAAATTGGCACTAATCACATTTATGAATTTATGCATTTATGATGAAATAAAGGAACTTAGGGGTTGTGTTTATTATAAAATTAGGATTTAGGGTTAAGGGTTTAGTGTAATGGGTTTGTACATGTGTATATGTCATGAAATAAGGGTTTAGGGGAATTGTACATCTTCAAGTGATAAAATTAGGGTTTTATGATCAACATGTCACAAAACGTGACCTAATTTAGCCCTTTCAATCACATCATAGACTCCAATTTAGGTTTAATGGGTTAAAATTAGCCACATTTGAATTTGCATTTGTATTTTTGATCAAATTAGGGTTAGTTAAGTCATACATATTGCATCTAGATTATACAATTCATTAGGCAATAAATTTGGTTTAGGGGCTCGATTTTACCCAAATCACATCCCTAATTGAACCAATCAACTAATTAGTTCAATTCATGATAGATAGAATCATACTTAATTTTGTCCCAAATAATGTATATATCATGATCTTATAGTTATGTCAAGAAGGGGTTTAAATTAGCCTCCCATGCCTCCTCGATTGAATTGCCCCTATAATTGAACCTTGTTGTGCCACGTGTGTATCTCATACACCTAAAAGTGTTAAAGCTATCAGAGATGCATCAAGTCCTAGAAGTTTCAGAGTTGGAAATGCCATAAGAGGCCAAATCTAATTACATATCACCACATGTACCTCGTATGTGATCAAAAGTGTCAACATTGTTAGAGGTGTCAAGTCCTAGAAGCATTAAAAAGATCTATCAAATCCATACAAGGCCCAATCCAATTAGATATACATATGCACATGTGTATATTTTATACATGTATATTTGTGTTAGAGATCTAACTATTACTTGTCTTAAAATAATCATATTTTTTAGAGCCTCAAGATGCCCAATCAAATAAAATATTTCCACATGTGTAGGTCTAGTACACCTGAAAAATTGTTAGAGCTATCAGATATGCACATCTTTGATACATAGACATGTTCCATCACCTATCCAACCAATCCAACTAAGGCCTATTAACAAATTTATGATACATACATACATAGAATCCAATAATGTTTAAAGATCGACATCAATCCAATCAACTCATGTCTAGTCAATAATTCACATGGTGCGAGCCTTTGACTTGTCATTACTATATGTAAATTATTATGTAGAACCCTTTAAGGTCCCATCCAAATTGAGAAAGCATTGAAAATTATCATTTTTCCACATGTATCTATTAAAATTATTTATATCCCTCCATATTAAGTCCTACATGCAAGAGAGAACATAATTAAACAACATGGATGAGCCTCAACCTCAAATCCTAAGCTAGAGTAAGAATTCTAAGACCCATGTACTACTTTATTTAAATCCACATCATAAGTTTTAAGCTCATTACAATGAAATATGAATAATATGATTTAAGATATATGTACAAAATATATATAATTTTGAAACCTTTAGTGATGGGGTACACACTGGTATTCAATTCTAATCAACCATCTATATGAGGTTACCAATTCATCATCCACATGAATAATTATTGGGTTTCTCTACTCAACATCATCTTTAAGAGGAAGCAGGTCTCAAATTTAGGGGAAATTATCACAGGTTTAATATATATCTTGAGTAAGTTTAATAGAGTTTGATCTCGGGTAACTTATACATATGTTGTACTTGGTCAATGTTATGTCTATGACATCCCTTAATGGTTTCAAACAAATTACCTAGTGCATTTACATATTTTCTAAGCTATATATTCATCACTATAGGCACGACATATCAAAACCACATCATCACTAATGGATACATGTGACTATTTCAAGTTTATTGAGCTCAAAACCACATCTTATACAAAACAAAATGCATACCAAACTTGACCAAAATAATTTAACATGTACATACATTGTAGGTCCATCATCCTACTTTCGTATCTTACCATCCCAATTACATAGTAAGGTATAAAACATTATATAATACTGATAAGCATCAAGTGTTATCTATCTTGTTTTTGGCATTGCAATTGTTGAATCCATGGTACCACTAGGACTAGTCCCATGTCAAAGGCACACTCTTCAGATGATGTGGGAATGGATGGAGTGGTTGATGGTTGTCCCATGTGTGATGGAGGGGTAGATGAAGGAGGTGCACAGAATGGAGGATTAACCATATTTTCACAAGAGATCTTAATTTTAGGCAAAATTTTAATAGTGTATTTGAATACATTAGGGGAATAAAATTTTAATAATTTTAACAATAGAATAATCTTGTTAGAGTTTCAATTGGGACCTCAAAATGCATCTATTAAATTAGATGCACTAAGTGATCTTGGAGGAAACTTAAGGTATTTTATTCAACACATTTTAGGAATGTTTTTGGGACAATCCAAAGCATGATTCATAGGTATTGGGCTACATTAGATAACATTATTGAAATAGATATCAAAGAGATGCATTGTTACATGAAGGGCTCAATTCTTATTTCTACTTACACAAGATTATCTATACTACGTAGTCTAATTCAATGGGTTTGCCACTCAAAAAAATTATTTCAAAATTTATAAATAAAGGGGTTTGGTCAAAGATATCAAAGAAACAAAAAAGGGTAAGATAGGATTTTAGGCAAGTAGGATAATATCAATAAGAAATGTACCAAATTTAAGGGCAAGTAGGCTTTTAGGCAAGTAAGATGGTAAGGTATATCCTTGCCCTACTAGGTGAAAGATCTCAATAGCTATGCATGTTTCAATTGTCAAACAAGGCTTTTGTTAACATGTGTTCTATTAACAAAACATATTGGTGTATATAAATATTAAAGTGTACTAGAAGTTGAACATTTAATGTTTAATACTTGTTCAACATTTATTCTATAAAATTAAAAGTAACCAATCACATCTTCATAAAAAAGAGTCAAGTATTGATACTCTAATGTAAAAAGATTGGTACATTAAAGGGTAAGTTTTGATCATAGGTTTAAAAAATGCATTTTATGACCTCTCATGATAAAATCAGTTATATTGTCAAATGTATAATGTGTTAGACCTTGAAACCTTAGTTATAAGTAGTTAAGATGACATATTAAAATGGGTAAAATTTTCAAAGTCTAATGCGATGTTAATTCATTGTCCAAAGCTTATGGGACCTTTCCCCTATAAGAAACATGAAATTTGACATTTCCCCTATAAGTATGCATGGCTAATGGGACATTTCCCCCATAACAAACATGAAATTTACTTGTTTGGTTTTATGTTAAATAAATGCATATGAGTTATATACTGCATATACATTCTTTATTGTATCAAATAATGCGTACACATTATATAATGTGTACATGTTATTTGAATTTTAATTTAAAACTAAGCCTTTAGGCTCAAAAATGGCTTGGATTTATGAGCCAAAGGCTTGGGACTGTGCATCTACAACCAAGACCAAGAGTTTTAGGAAACACTAAGAAATTTTAACTTCAATCACTAAATACGCTATAGATTTCAACATCAAAATTTCAAAAATTATACCATACGACAAGCATGTTTTCCTCTTTCTAAATATATTATTTTTATAATTTTTGGGATATTTTAAGGGTTCAAAATATATTTATTTCTAACAACACCTTTTTTAGGCCACTACATGCCTCACCCATACATGACTATTCATGTTTATCTAATTTGTTTTTCATTGATCCAAATGAAAAACAAATTATATGGTAACGAATTAGGCCTAATTCTACACACATTCAAAAACAATCATTTTTTGTTTTTTTTGAGGTAGTTAGGGTGGGTCGCATGGATGGATATCTTTTTTTGTTAGTTTTTAGGACATAATTGAAAAATTAATTAAAAAAATATTCATCAAAAAAGTTTAAAAAAGTTCATAAAACACTAGAATATATAATATAAATATTCACAAAAAGGTTTATAATAATATTAAACAATGCTCAAAATGGTGGGTTGCACAAAATGGTACAATTCAAATTTTCTTGTAAAATAGGAGGTTCTCTTCAAATTTTGGATGTTTGACCTACTTATACTTAAACATTTTTCAAACAAAAAATAGTTTTTTTGAAACTTGACCCAAAATGTTACAATTCATATTTTCATATCATCTTCAAATTTTGAGTGTAGCTATCTCTAATTATCTGCAAAAATTCACTTTTCTAATATTTCAAAAAAATCATGTCCACAGGTAGGCCCTTTTTTATCCCCCAAGTTGGTGCACTTACCCAGCACTGATTGCTTCTTGTATTTCCAACTGACAACTGATGTATCCAAATTCATCAAAAAACCTGAGGTGGACTTTCCATCTTCATGGTCAACAATATAGTTAGAATCTGAATACCTACCTATTTAAAAGTCTCCTATCCTAGAGTATTTGAGCCCAACATTATGTGTTCTTTTGAGATATTTGAGGACCATTTTTGTTGCTATCCAATGAATGACCCTAGTTTGTTGCATGAATATTTGGAGGACACCAACTAAAAATGATATATCTAGTTGAGTTGTGGTCAAATTAATTAGACTTTCACTAATTTTTTTGTATTTAATGGCATCAATCAAATCTATTGAATCTTCAAATGTTATTTTGAGATTCCATTCCATGGGTGTACTAAGGGGATTAAAATATTCTATTATGAACTTTTTCAAAATGTCACCAAAATAATTCTACCAAGTGATGAAGAAATACTTTAGTTTTTAAATTACTTCAATACACAAGTAGTAATGAAGGCAACCCAAATTAGTCATTTCAAAAAAAATCATCAACTCTAATTTAAAATTTATAGTGTATTGTTTATTATTCCCTGGGATGAGTAGATAATCAACATACACCACCACAAACAAAACTATTTATTCAACTATTTTGATGAAAAGAGTTGCATATTCAAATTCAAAATGTTTAAAGTTCATGAGGTGCTTAGCTAGTTTTTTGTATTGTGCTTGAGGGAATTGTTTCAAACCATACAATGATTTTTCTAGTTTTCACACCTTATGCTCTTGTATGTTTACTATAACAACTTTGATTTGTGTCATGTACATAATTTCCTTGAGTTCATCATTCAATAATGAAGTTTTAATGTCCATTTTCTGAACTTTCCATCCATTATGAGCTAACAAAGCCAATATGGTTCAAATGGTAATCCATTTTACTGTAGGTGCAAAGGTTTCATTGTAGTCAATTCATTTTTTTGAGCATGTCCATTTATGACAAGTCTTTCTTTGTGCTTATCAAATGAGTCATCATCCTTGTATGTGTTATAGTATATGCAAATTCAGCCAATAGGTTTGCATCCATATGGAGGATCAACCAATTTCCAAGTCCCATTTTTGACCAATGCATTATACTCATATTTCATTACTTTCCTCAAAGATTCAAGCTTCTTAGCCTATTTGAAGTATGTTGGTTCTCAATCAAATGCAACATTAAGTTATTCTTATGGAGAATCATTCAAGGTGAGATTTTTAATTCTATCTTGAATTTTTTCAAGGGACTTATTTGATTGTGATGCTACTATATGTGCACTTCTCATGCCAATTTTCCAAACTTCATCATCTTTCACATATTTTAATGTTTCAGTGGCCTACTTAGGCATCTTTTTCTATGTTTGAGGTGCTTAAAGTTATCCTCTGAAGTTCTTTCACTTTTCATCCTCTATTCTAGTGGCCCCTATTTAATGTTTAATGAAGCTTCACTCTCTCCTTTAGCAAGATTTTTAATCTCATGTATAGGAGACATTATAAAATCAATAGATTCTTAAATGTGGGTCCCCCACTCATTATCTAGAACATCCAAATCATCTTTGTAGAAATAAAACTTTTCATACTTGTCATGTCTACTCAGTTCCAATCAATTTGCTCTTTATCATTTGTAGTCAAATAAAAGACAATTTCTCTTACACTAAGAAACTTCCTATCTTTCTCATTATATATCATGTATGCCTTGGAGGATTTAGAATATCCCAAGTAGATGCATTTTTTACTCCTGTGGTCTAACTTATTTATTTTATCCTTTGGAATCAATGTGTAATAAGTGGATCCAAAAATCCAAATATGTTGTACTGAAGGAATATCACCACACCACATCTCATATGGAGTCTTGGATTCAAGAGTTGTTGATGGATATTTGTTACAAAGGTATACTATTATTTTATCTACTTCAACCCAAAAGTGTATATTTAACCCTTAGTAGTACAACTTAATATGAACCATATTCATCATAGTTTTTTTCATCCTTTCTAAAACTCCATTTTATTATGGATTATAAGGAACTGTGAGATAGCATTTGATCTTGTCTATCCTAAGGTGGGATTCAAAATTATTTGAAGTGAATTCACAACCATTATCTATCTTGAGTGTCTCGATGCATGTTTGAGCTTCATTTTCAATCATGTTACACAATTTTTAGAATGTCTTGAAGGCTTTTGATTTTTTCTTCATAAAATTTATGCATGCCATTTAGCTGAAGTGATCAATGAGAAACATGAAGAACTTATGGCCACTAGTAGAGAATATTATAAGATAAAACAAGTATAAGTGAGCCAATTACAATTTTCTATAAAATTTCCACTGTAATTTAAGAGAACAACTGTAATTTAAGAAATTATTCTCTTGCATGTTTATCCAATATTTAGGATTCACACTTTTCATCTAATTTCATGGGCAATGTAGGAATGTCAATAAAACCATTCTTTTTTAATACATGAATGTTATTATAGTGATTGTTCTTGAATTTTGCATGCCAAAACATGTTTGGATACATTCCATCTTCTATGAGATGAGCATAATTCCTTCAATTTGATGGCTCACCCTTGAGTTTGAGTAGTTTCCCTTCTTCATATCCAGTCAAGATGACTACATTGTCACTTTTTTTCCTAATTGCGACATCACCATTATCCAAAAAAATGGAATGGATTTGTTTCATTATGAGCACTAGGTAAAAAAAGTTTCATTTCAATTGAGTAAGGTAGAGGACATTTTATATTTTATAATATATAAACCCTAAACACTTTAGTTTTTTTATACATCTTCCTTTTGGTTACAAACTTGTTATATCTGCAAGGTATACCACACCATAACTTTCTTCACTAAAATCCTCAAATAAGTATTTTTATAAATTCATATGTAGAGTGGCACTAGTATCAAGAACGCAAGAATCAAACCATGAAGAACTCATTGATACACTATTTACTTCATCATTTTTACTATAAAACACACATTCACTACAAAATTGGGTAGAGTTTAACTCTTTTGTTTCCTTTTATTTTTCCTCTTTCTTCTTATAGTATGCTTTAATTTTATCCCATGGAATTAGACATTCGTGAGTCTCATGGCTTTTTTCTATCACACTATTCATAGTACATGTTTTGTTTATGATTCTATTTTTTGTCATCCCTTGTACTTCTTATACTTATTATTTCCTTCATTTTTGGAAGATGTGGCATTATTAGATGTTTTGGAAGAATTTGATTGACACAGCACACACTTTTTGCTATTGTGGCATCAGATTTTCTTCCAAAGGCATTTTATCTTTCTACCATAATTTCAACCAATTGATCAAATTTTAGAGTATTAAACTAATTACTTTCTTGTAGAGACTTTAAATAGGTTAAATACCTAGTAAGAAGGGATTTTATGAATACGGTCATATAGATGTTTATTTTGAAACATGTTGTTTCTACATCATGCTTGATGGCATGTATCTATGAATCCAATCTTGTCACATCACCATCTTTCAACTCAAGGTTAAATATCTTTAACTACAACTGAATGAATTCTAACTCTGAGTGGGAATCATATATATCCTTCAATTTTTGAAATGTTTCCCATGGAATACTACACCCATGTATATGATGGAACACATCTTTATTTATTGAGGCCCTCATCAAGGCTAATGCTTTCTAGTTTGTTTACCTCCATGCTTGAATATACTTTGAATTCCTTATTGGATCTACTAGTTGTGTATCCATATCACAAATATCAAACCCATAGATCATTGAAGATAAGTGTGTTATCCACTTGCCAAGACCATTCTAACTAGTTATCTTTGTCAGTTAATGTTGTGTCAATGATAGATTTGATTGAATGTATGGTTTAGAGTTTTTAATTTCAAGTTTAGACTTTTAATTTTTTGTTAACCCCAATTGGTTTCTTATCACTCCAAAATGGTCCCTTTTTCTATATACCACTAGACCGATATACTAAACCTTTCAATATACCTTCCCTTCCTGTATAATTGTTGGTGTGTGGAAGAAGTTAACCCTTCATATATACTCAATAGTATGTGAAAGAGGCCTTAAGGTATGCAAGAGTAGAGTGGTACATGGCAGCTATATAGCACATGAAAAGGATTCACCATGTCATTAACACCAGCTTAATAAGAAAACCTCATACATCAATATACTTATTTTTTTATTGATTTTTATATTTATGTTTTTTGATAGTAATGAATGGGTAAAAAAGTAGATCTCCCTATTTATCCTTGAATTGTGTAACTTGTTTGTTTTTTCCTAAATTCAATTATAGTAGCTTATTCAAGTAAATTATGATGAAAAATTGATTCAAATTTCAATGCTTTCAAATTTCCAAATTTAAATGTTTTTTTTAAATTTGATGAACACTTAATATAAATTTATTTTTTAATGAAAAGTCATGAAAAATACATCTAATTTTTCTCCATTTAAAATATATGAAAAAAATTCCAATATTTCAATAAAATACAAACTCCTTGAAACCTTTAAAGTCTTCCACATGGCAATATAATTGTATGGAAAGAAGCCAATAATGAATGCTCTATCCAAAATCAGGGTCTACACCCTACTCCACATTATTTAAGTGAAAGAAACAAGTTTAATTTCTCGTCAACTCATCACGTGAAATATATGTGAATTAAGGAAAATGAAATGCAATCAACAACAAGATATAAATGCACTTTTATCACCAAAAATGAATATAATAACACCACATAGTCCAAAATAAAATTTGGTAGAATATTTGTAGTGTCAAATTACAATGTAGGATTCAAAAAATTAAAGTAGAACCAATCCAAAATCAGAATGAAGTTGAAAAATCCCCTAAAATATCTTATAAGATACTATGAAGGCCTAAAAATAACTCTACATAGAATGAAGTCAAAGAAAAAGTTAGAGAAAATGTAACTTGGAAGCACCATAGGTCTGAAAATTTACAAGTAGAATCCAAATGCCTTTATACAACAACTATTATGACTTTTTAGATGTATAATAATCTATTACACAACCCTAAATACATTTAATTTGAATTTTTTTTTTGTCAAAACACCTTTAGAATAGCCAAACACCAGGTTGTATAGCAATGAAGGAGGAGGACAATGGAAAAAATTTGATAAATAAAAAATTGTAACTCCAATACCACTATCAGGTTGGATAATTTATTAATGGAATGATAATGAGTAATATCTGGTACAAGCCAAAATTATCTTCATGATTCAACTAAAATGAGTGAACCATTACAAATATATAAGCCAAGTAATTGCTTATCATTTCATATTCAAGAAGTCTTTTTAGCTTCCTATGGGACTTTTAAGCTACTCACTACAAGATGAAAGTAAACTACAACTACTCATAGGAATTAGGAAATAATATATATAATAATATTACATCTCAAAATATTATTTTTGAGATTCAAGGAGATTCCATACAATCTACATCTATCAAAAACTTTATGAAAGTGGGTAACATGATATGTCCTATATTTGGAAAAAATAGCTAGGTCATCCATATATATGATTATGCACTTATCAATGATTCATTAAGACACATAATCCATGGTGCACTAAAAATTATCACATGCATTGATTAATCCAAAATCCATTATATTGTATGTAAACATTCCGTTTTTAGTGGTGAAGGTAGTTTTCACTTGATCATCATTTTATACTAATACCTAATTGTAACTTGAAAATACATCAAATAAAGATATCATTTTAGACCCACTAACTATTTGAATTACCTCATATAGGGACAATAATGGATAATTATCTTTTTACAAAGCTCTGTTAAGGTTCATAAAATCTACATACAGTCTATTTTCACCATTATTATTTCACATATGAATTATATTAACAACCCAAATAGAGAATATGATTAGAAGTATGATTTTAGCATCCAATAAATTTTAAACTTACTTCTGAATAAGGGGTTCCAAAATGGGATTAACTAGTCTCTATCTTCGTCTAAAAAGTTTTATGTCCCTCTCTAAGTGGTATAGTATGTGTTATAACCCTTGGATAAAAAATATTTATATCCTCATCAGATCAAGGAATCACATATTGTATTTTGATAAAAAAAAATTCAATTTTTATTTTTCTTAGTTATAAAACTTAATCTAATTTTGGCATGTTGGGGATGTTCATTTCTTCCTAAGTTTACGTGGGAAAAATCTGATATTTTTAATTTGGACAATTTTTATTTCTCAATGTGGTGATCCATGTCAAAAAATCATTCTAATGACATAATTACTTTAGGTATTTATTTTATCTTGATTGAAGGATACCATCATCACCAACTCCTTTGTTTATTGGATCAAATTCATTTTCAATGATATTCTGGGACTCAAAAGCACCAGAACTATTTATCAACTATATAATATATCAATTATCATTAAATACCTAGAAATTATTAGGGCATGTAACCATTTATATATAAAATATATGCAATTTTCACCATTGAATTGAAGCCAAATTTGTAGTAGAAGAAGCCAAATAATTTATAATTTGGTTTTGTTCTCTTGGGATTTATTTTATATTAAAATTTAAAAATGATTTGATCAAGTACCAAGCTCTTTATTTTTATTTCTTGAGTTATGACAACTTAAACTGGTAATGGATCCTAACTGGTTAATAAATAGCTCTAAGTCTCCATACATCAAGTGTTGTTTGACATATTTTTTAGATCAAATTCTAATCCTAAGATTAAGGCCTCATATTCTATATGTCTATTGGTGCATGTAAACTTTAATCTATAAGTCACAAGGTATTGTTTCCCATCAAGTTCATTTAGGCCTATTCCTACACCATAACCTTATTTGGATTGAGCACCATCAAATATAAATTCTAAAATTTGTGAAGGACCTTCAGATTTTTATTCATCATTCACTTGAATTGTTGTGAAATTTTAAACTCCTACATGCAATGAGGAAATGTTTCCATGATTGAATATTTCATATTTGATTCTTTATCAACTCTAATGTGATTTTCCACTCCTTTTCAAGGCAACCACATAATTGAAAAAAATTGTATCCATATAAAAATTAATGTTTTTAACCAATCATGACTTAAGAATAATCCAAAATCCTTAGGAATGTTAACTAAAATAATGTCAATGTAATCTTCGACACATGGATTAGAAGAAAGTTTCGTGTGGACATTTAGTAATTCTCCCACAACTAGGAAAACACTTTTCTAATTGAAGGACCACTCTCTTGGATTTAATTGGTGTTGTACCTAATTTCTTATAGATTTTAGTGGGCATCACATTAGTTGAGGCTCCTGAATCAACTAGGCAATCATGCATGTTTTTCCAAATTTTATGAAAGTTAGAAAGAAATGTGGGATCTCTAGTTTAATTTTATAGATGCCGATATTGGTATGTGAAACATTTGATGACTCTGTTAGAGTATGTATTTCATGTACTTTTTCATTGTTGCTAATGTATTAGGTAGATATTTTATCTTGTAGTGAGTTTGTCCTATGTGAGGATTTATTCCACATTGGCTAGTTTAGCTAGTTTAGTATTTTGTTTTACCTATATAAGCCAAGTGTCTTCTTTTGTACTAGCATGCTTCATGATATTTCATTATGAAAATACATGATTTTCCTTATTTTTGCATATCATATCTACAACTTCCTTATGTGATGTTTTTTTGCTAACACTTCAAGTTCTTGGGTTGGAATGACTTTACCATTCCTAACATGGTATTAAGGCACCAATCTAAGAAATGTAACACTAGTCTCAAATTTTCAATGCTCAAATCTGAAGAAAAATAATATCTTAACACCAAAAAATATCTGAAAAAAATCACTAAGATGCATAAGGATAGCCAAGAACTCCATAGAACCAATGCTCAAACCTTATTCTATAGAGCTAAGGCATATTTGCTCATGTTTGATCTATGTAAGTCATGAATACTTTATATTGGATCTGAAACTTCTAAGATTGGATCTAAAATTGCTCAAATAGTGGCATCATTTAGGTTGGACATCCTTATTTTTAGCTTTGGCATCAAAATCTGATTGGAAGAAGCATTGGATATTTGTAAATATCTTGTTTATGGCATTAGATCTACATAATATCTTTTTCTATTATGTTAGATCTATTATATGGAGATATGGAGCCAAAACAATAGTAAATTTTTCATTTTTCTCTCTCAGAACCACTAGTTTCATTCAATTTTTGCTTTTATAAGCTGATTTTTTGCCTCAAGTGGAAGCATCGTTTGCTTGTGTAAGCATAACATTAACTAGGAGGATATTTTTTCATTTTTGTTGACATTTCTAAGTCTGTGGTTCAATTCCATTTCCAATGAGTGGTTGGATAACTATGTTATTGTCTGATTTGGTCACAAATTCTAGTTTATAGTGAAAATTTTAATGTGTTGACCCATTTTATGAGAAATCATAATGATTGTAACTTTTGAAATGTAACTTGGATTTAAGTTTAATTTTTTTTCAAAATTTCATGTTTTTATGATTGTCTATCAATTGGTGTAATTAAATTAAAAAATTCACTACTTTTATAAAGTGTCAAATTAGGGGGGTCCTATAATATAATCTTTTGAGGGGTTGTCTTGGTGTTAATTTTGTGCACCCTTTGAATTTTTTTTTCTCTTTGGTGATTTTTACCATGGATTCTAGTTATAGTGTTGACTATTTTGAGCCTTTCACTATACATAATTACCACACATGCAGACCTCGAATGGAAACAATCATAAATCATAAAGGATTATGGTCCCTAATGAATGAAATACAACCATAGTTCACATGTGAATTTGAAAAAATTTAACATCAATGTAAGTTTTAAGAGTGTACGATCTCGATTGGGGGATATATGAGTGATAGTCTTTTGTTTCATTTTGATGGGTGTGATTCTCCATTCAAAATGTGGACTAGGCTAAAGAGTTTATTTGGGAAAGTAGATCACTTGAGAGAGATGCATCTTAAATTGGATCTTACTTCACTAAATCCATATGACTTTGCTTCCATTGTAGAATACCTCACAAATTTAAGTATTTTTTGACATATTTGAAATGGAGTGGATGAGATAAAAAGGATGAAGAGTGTGTATCCTTAGTTTTTTTAAAGTTGAGTGGCTCATTCCAAATATTTTTTCTACCTTTTTATCGAGTATGGATACCTTAGGTACCACATTCAAAATTATAGATCTAGATTAGTTTTGTGAGATACTTACTAGGGAGGAATCTAAATTATCTTACCTTGAGTCTTCCACCTCTCAAAAAGTATTAGAAGCCTCACATCCTAAGGCTAAGGAAAAATATAAGGGTAAGAAGAAGAACACTCTTCCTCCACCTCAACATTCACCTAAGCCCAACACTAATACATCTAAACCCAAACCATCTTCTAAATCCAAGAATAAGTCTAACCTATCTTTCTCCTATTGTAGGGGGACTAGTCATGAAGATTCTAGGTGTTTCAAGAGAATGTAAGCCTTCGAGAATGTCGTTAGGAAACACAATATCTCTATCTCCACTCCTCCATCTCATGAGCATGGGAAAGCACTTAATGTTGTTAGGAAATCATAGTTACTTGTTTCAGATAGTTGGGTTATAGATTCTAGTGCTTCACACAATATGACTTCTTCTAAGGAGTATTTTGTATCACTTAGTCTAAGTTACACATCTAACATTGAGGTTAGATATTATTATTTCATTTAGATTTCTAGACATCACCACCAATCTATTTTTAGTGTATCATATTTTCTATTCTGGCCAGGGAAAGACAGTGACTTTCACACCATAGGATGCTATAGTTCAAGATTTTTTAGAGCCACACACACTTATTTCATAAGGTGTTGTTGATCATAGTTCTCACCTTTACTATTTTGATATTTTTGATGATACTCCTCCTTTAGGGACGTGTTTAGTTTCTCATGTAGATTCTAAGAGTTGGCTTTAGCATGAGAGATTTGGACACCTCAACTATAGATAATTAAAGGAGTTGATCACTCATAGTATGATAGAGGGTCTTCCTACAATTTCATATCTTGATGGAGTTTGCCCTAGTTGTGCATTAAGGAAATAACACCGAGATCTATTTCCTAAGAGTATGTCCACGAGAGTTTCTTCACCACTTGAACTTGTGCACAATGATTTGATGGTCTTTCTTACTCCAAATTTACCTTCATTGATAATTTCTTGGGGCTTACTTGGGTTTATTTCCTCAAGTTAAAGAGTGATTTATTTTCTCAATTCAAAGTCTTTAAGGCTTTAGTCAAGAAATAGTCATCAATTTGCTTCAAAAAGCTTCATATAGTTAATGGGATGGAGTACTTTGGTTGAGAGTTCTCTAATTTTTTAGTAGTCTATGGCATTATTCACCAACATTCAGTTGCACATAATCCTTTGTATAATGGCTTAACAAAAATGAATAATTAAACTCTGAAGGAGATAGCTAAATGCATGATGCATTCATGGTATTTACCTCCTATCTATTGGGTAGAGGCAATTAATTATGTGAACTACAATCAAAACTACATACCACATCAATCACTTGAGAATATGACTCTAGAGGAGGCTTGGTCTAGATCCAAACTTTATGTCTCATTTTTCTAAGTCTTTGAGATCCTTACTTGAGCATTTGTACCAAAGAAAAAAGGAAAGAATTAGATAAGAAGATCAAGCCTTTGATTTTTTAGGGTATTGTGAGGATATTAGATCTTATCATCTTTTAGATCCTGATACTCATGATGTTTATTTTTAAAGACATGTATAGTTTGATGAGAATTTCACATCTCATGACTCTTCATCTTCTTCCATGCCTTCTTATTCTTCTTTAAATGATTCACCTCCTCTCAAGGATTCATTATTGAATGGGCTTGATAGTGGCTATGGATGGATGAAAGAGAGTTTTATGGATTCAATATAGTAGAAAGATGATGGCTTTATGGTTTTTCCAAGTTAGTTTGAGGGTGGAGGGAGAGTTTGTTTAAATATGCATGCAATGAGAGATCAATGGATCAAATTCAAATTTAGGCCTTTGAAATCAAGGGCTAGGTATTTTATATGGAATTTTTAATTCCATAGAGATCTCTATAATTAGATAATTCAAGAGAAGGATGATAGAATTAGAAAGATTTATAGAATCCTCTAATTCTAGAAATCTCCCCATATGGTTTAGGGTTTTAGGGGAGTCTTAGATAGGTGGTTGTGTAGGTAGATTATTTCTGTATTTCTAAATTGGCTAGTTGGATTAGGGAGTAGGTTAGTGGGTAATAGGTTTTATTAGGTGTTTAATGAAGGGATTAATAAATTTTCAAGATTGAATAAGGTTTATAGGATATGGGAATGGGATGGGGGTTATTAGGTTATTAGTTAGTTTAGCTAGGAAATATAAAAATTAGACTAAATTAGTGGGAATTAATATAATTAATATAATTATTGGGGTGAGTATAATTTAGTGCATATATTTTACCCCTCTTTGAAAGCACATTGTGAGTGAAATGATTTGAAAGGACTAATGTTCTTTCAAATAAAAACCATTATGTTAGGCAATTTCAAATGTTAATAAGATATGATGCCCCCTCGAGGGAGCATATGGGGAGAAATCAACCTAGATAGTCACTCAAATGAAATTCTAGGCTGGGATAAGACCACAACAAGATGGGTTTGGGATGCCCTAATTTAAAATTAAGATGCCTCAAGAGGGAAGGAGATAAAGTAGCTCAAGTGATGGGTTATAAATAGACAATAAATGTCTAGAAAGCATTTTGATTGATATAACAAGATTGATTTAAATAGAATGGATTCAAGCTGGTGATAAATTCTATAGCAAGGACACATAATAGGGAAAGCTTAAAAATGGATAATAGTGATAAGGATTTGTGATCAGTAATAGAGAGCTAATTTTTATAAAATTTGGGGATTGAAAATGACATGTGATCGGTGAGCAACTATTGTGAGGATGGGATGGTGATAATAGATATATGGGGGTCAAGTTATCCCTAGGCACAAAAGTGGAACTAGGTGTTACCTACATAGTCCTAAAAGATATCAGGTTGATGTAGTTATTGATGTAGGATGAGGTATTTGAGAAGGGGTCAAACATTCCATGCCCTAAATGATGTTAAAAGGTGATTAAAAGTGATTTGATTGGGAAAATTGAGCAATCAGTTGATTTAGAGATAGTTAGTGTTAGTAATGGGCTATTAAGGGTATATAAGGGGGTCATATAGGACAAAAGAGTCAAAAGTAGGTCATTTGCACTTTTTGACTTTTAGTGATTTGAGCTCTCAAGGTAAGATAATAGATAGGCTACCCCAAGCTTCTCATCATGGAAAGAGGGTTCGAGAGCACCAGAGAGAGGCCATTATTGGACCTTTGATGAGTATTGAAACCCTAGCTTACTATTTTTGTGAATTTTTGTTAGTTTTAGTAGGATTTTAGGTGGATTTTTTAAGAAAAGATGCCATTAAATCACTCCAACAAAATTATGATTATTGGTTTTTCCCTCAATCATGATTTTATCATCACAATTTGTGGTTTTGAGGGGGTAATCCATAGTATTACAATACTGCAAGTTCACAATTGTGGTATTATAATACCACATGTGGGGAGTCATGATATTACAATACCATGACTGGAGTGTCATGATTTTTAAATATCACTAGTTATGGATTAGCAATTTTATTTGACTAGGAGGTCAAACAAAACCACAAGTGTCAAGGAGTGGTTTTGTCAAAACCACTAATAAGGGCACTTCATGATTAGTGATTTTGTCAGTGATTGGACAAATGGGTAAGTGTTATGGTGATGGGTTAGTATGGATTATCTAGGGAGTTAGATTAGTTAGTTAGATAGATAGGTAGGTGTAGTGGGTCAGATGGATAGGATGAGGTAGATAGGAAAGGTGATTAAGTGGATGTTAGGGAACATGTAGATAGTGTGAGGTTAATGAATTAGGTTGATTAGATGTAAATGTTTAAAGGTATAGGGATGATTGGTAGTTTGGATAATATTAGTTAGATACAGGTTAGGCTAGGGTGGGGGATTAAAAAGGTAAGAATAGGGGTGACTTAGATGGTTTAGATTGGTAGAGGTGATTTAAGGATTAGGGATTACCTGGGGTGTTTAGGGGATAGGTGATTGATAATAGGTAGTTAATTATGGAGGTAGTGATGGATGGATGATGATTGATATATGAGGATATAGGTATGATGGAATCATGGTTGTGGTTTCCATAGGTGCTTCATGAGATGCATTGGATAACAAAGGTATAGTTTTAGGTACTAGAACTAATTGGCATGCATGATGTAATGACTATGCCCATGATTCACATCAATAAAGACTTGATTATAACACTAGTGGAGCACTGGATTTTAGATACCATCACCTTTCATTTTTCATGGGTAAGATGATGGTCACTCTAGAGGACATGTATAGGATTTTCCACTTATTGATGTAAGGAGACCAAATATAATGGAGGTCTCATACATTAATCTAAACATTGTAGTGCCTAACTGGGGGATTAAAAGTTAGGATGAAAGATAGATGTGTTGACATTGATATATGCTTACATGAAGACACCATTGATATATTGACCTCGGTGGTGATGCCTCTTGTTTCTATCATTATTTTTATAAACAAGATATTTAGTGGTTTTATCTAGGCCTTAAAGATGTTGTAGCTGATATGGTTCAATATTTTTGAGAATTTGCATAGGTTCCTATTATGTTGTCACATTTGTGAGGAGAGCTCCATTTAGGGGCCTATAAAGGAGAAATGAGCTTTGGGCCTTCATTACTTTTGTAGATCTATATTTGGGAGCATATCACTAACCAACAACCATTGGGGACACTAGAGACTCACTAGCCTGAGTAGTCGATGGTTTTTGGTTGGTATGTGTTATGAGGGGTGAATTTGAAGCACGTAGATGAGATGAGATTTACAGAGGTGTGTTTGATAGTTTTTCCCTAGATTACCTCAAGTGGATGCCATATAAAGGCCTTTAATTTTGATGAGATGATGAGATAGTGATCTAATATATGATCATTAAGTGTTAATTGATGGGCCAGAGAGATGTGATTATTGAGAGATATCACCTTGACTATGTACAATGTTAGTTTTGTTTCATTTAGGATGTTCCAAGGAAATATTTTTTTTTACTCAAAGTGAGTAGGAGAGGCCTTAGTGGGGGAGGCCAATAGATATAAGGGATACCCACATTCATTATGAGATCATTTCCCTAGTGTAGTGGGACTTTTATACACTGATACTAGATCTAAGTGTTATAGTGGCCTATATACCATGGTGGAGACTTAAGATACTAGTCAGATTGACATATCCCTGAGTTATGGTTTAGTGAGGTTTTGTGAGGAAAATCCTTCAAGCACATGCTAGGATACAAAGGAGGATGAAATAGTTGTTGATGTGGGGTGGGCATGATGGAGATGATGAGTAGGATGTTATGGACATGGATGGGGGAGATAGTGAATAGGTGATGGTGAGAGGAAAAACTGGGCCTCAAGCCTAAGCATAGGTACAAATACCAATATAGCCATAGGTGTGGGTTAGTAGACAGGTCAATAGGAGTGGTGACAGAGATGGTGTGGGACCTTATCGATACCCATTGATGGAGGATGAGAGGTCTCTTTTGACTAGACTTTAGGGAGAGATACATGCACAATTAGTAGAGGTTGTGTGATAAACCTAGGAGAGCAATTAGTTATAGGTTTAACTCCAAAGTGTTATTACTTAGAGATATAGTCAGCTAGTCTAGGCCCATGGATAGGTTACTACCTTATAGGGATAGGTTGCATCTTTTCAAGTATAGGTATCATAGAGGGATGGGTAGTTAGGTGTTGCTTAATGTTTTCAATGTGTATACAACACTTTATAGGGCTAGATTCAAAGTAGAGATGGTTAGATCATAATATTTCAAGGGTAGATTTCATAGATACAGTCTCACATCCACACACTAATAGGGAAGGCTAAGTTGGCCGAGAGGGCTAAAGATGAGGTAGACTACGTGATAAGGGATTAGGCTATGATGGAAGTGATGAGTAACATTGTGTGACTGACTCATGAGGCATAATATTATTGAATGTTTTATGAGGCTATAGTGTCGATCAAGTGATGGGCTCCATCATTCTTTGTGAGTTCATCACATTCAGTGCATCAGCCTTCTTAAGGAGGACTAAGGCCACTAGGGCCACTAGGGCCACATCCTTAAGATTTGAGATGTATATATGTATAGGGTATTTTGTATTGTAAGTCATTCTTTCCCCATGGTCTCATCTTACTATAGATATTTTTTGACATGGATTCCTTGTGGATGATGTATATCCATTCTTCATATATGTGTGTGTGTGTCTATATATATGATGATGATGATGTGATGTTGTGATGATGGATGTATGTTCATTGTTTAGTGATGATGTTTATTTATGTTGATGTGTGACATATTAATTTTTATGTGATTGCCTAGATGGTATTGAGACATATGGATGTGATTAGATTAGATGTCATGGGTGTTGTGTTATAGATATGCTATGATGGGTATATGTTTTAGATGATGTGATAACTTTTATGATATGATTGGATGCATATTATATTTTGATGGAAGAATCTGACATTTTATTGATGATGTAATGATAGGTAGATATGGTTTAGATTTTGATTCATATGTGTGATGTTAGATGTACATGGGATTGAATCTATATGTTTATGGATATATGATTTTAGTTTGTGATATATATGTTTAGGAGATGATTATGACTTTGATGAGATGTTATTTATTCATATGTTGTGATATTTATACGACTATGCCATGTGGGTTGAATATGCTAAGGAAATATTTATCCCCTATTGGTTTACTTTATTCTCATTTTCTATGGTAGGAATCCTCCTACACCATGGAGGTAAGGCAGTGATGGGATGAAATAGGATTAGGCTTCAGCATAGGTTAGATATGGTGGGGATGGTTGGGATAGGATAAAGGGTAGGATTAAGTAGGGTATGATGGGTAATGGATGTTTGAAGCCATTAAAATGATTTCAATACTTTTTAATATTACATCATTTTTACATGTACCAGGGACATGAGAATTCCAAGACACATTTGTATATATGCATGGGGAACTCTATTTGAGATATGACCTTTCCTGGTCAAACATTTATAGGTCATTCATACCATCCTTGTTCCCATGAAAACTGAAAAGATAAGATATACAAATTACAATAAAAATTAATTAACAAAACACTATACTTTAGTATGTACATGGAAAACCATCACACGTATGCATATTCAAAATAAAACATACAATCACATAAGACAATAAAAAGATATTAATAGGGATATTTACATGGGGAATGAAGTGATTATGAATGATTATGTATAATGGTCCTAGTGATGGAGTTAAGGATATATACAAGATATGTTGTTTTAGAATGGGACTCCAACCAGTTCGTAAGTAATTACAAAATGGGGGTCAAGATGACCCCTCAAGAGTCAGTATCATAGTTTACACCTTAAAACCTAGACATAGTGATGACATTAGTGGAAAAGTGTGGACCTGAGGCTTAGTTATAGAAATTTATGAGTGGTGATGGAATTATTGCCTTGAGGCTAAAAGTAGATATTTGTGTCGAAGGATATTTTGGAGGGGGTAAAGGGATATGGATTAATGATAAGGATGTGATGAGACTTGGGGATATATATATGCCAAATATGGATAATTAATTCTAGAGAAACCCCAACAAATATTCTCAATGTTTGACAAACCATGTCTGCTTCCTCATGCTAAAGTAGTTGTCTCTTATTATTGTTCAAGAACCATGTGATAGATTCCCATGATTCAGACTAGGGTCAAGGTTATTCTACTATGATACCAGAGACTAGTTTTCATCATGGTACTTGCGCAAGGCACTAGAGAACTAGTTTTCACCATTGAACAATTTTTTTTGGATTGATGAGGAGATTTGGATGTAGTGGATTCAAGATGTCCTAAGAGTGAGGACTTATAGATGGATGATGATGGAGCCTATCAGGTATATAAGTTCTTTATATACATGATGTTCATGGCATTATCAAGTTCTTCTCCATCTAGTGTGGTCAATTTATAGGATCTTGATCCAAACTTGGTAATATTGATATAGGGCCCTAACTAATTAGCTTAAAATTTCCCCTTCTTATCTCTATCAACATTGGTATTTTTTTTATTTTCCTTTATGATAAGATCACCAACTTCAAATTCCCTAGACTAGATCTTCTTATGATATTGGCCTTTGAGTCTATTTTGATATGCTCATAGGTGATTAAATGCCTTCTAACATTTATCATCGAGAAGTTCTAGTTCCTATAGGCATTCTTGATTAAAATTATGGTTAGTGATGATGCCCCTTAGTGAGATTATAAGGGAGGGGAGTTATACTTCCACTAGAAAAATCATTTCTATTCCATAAACCAAGGCATATGGAGTGGCCCCAGTAGGTGTGAGGATGCTTGTTTGATAAGACCATAAAGCTAGATATAATTATGTGTGCCAATTTTTACCTATTTGATTGACTTTTTTCTTAATAATTTTGATGAGGGTATTGTTGGTAGCCTCTATTTTTCCATTACCCTGAGGATAGTAGTGAGAAGATAAATGTTGTGTAATGTGACATTTTGACACAAGGCCTCAACTTCTTTATTTTTAAATGATTTACCATTGTCCAAAATGATGTTGGCACGTATGCCAAAGTGGAAAATGATTTGATTGAGAATATATTTAGAGATTTGGAGGCCTATGGTATAAGTGAACAACATTTCCTCTACTCATTTAGTAAAGTAATTTGTTGTTGTAATAATAAACTTATGACCATCTGATGAAGTCAGATTAGTATTACCAACTAGATCAAGGCCCCATATGAAAAATGGCCATGGAATCATGATAGGTTATAATTCCTATGTAGGGGCATAAATGAGTTTCCCATTTTTCTGATAGGCCATGCATTTATACACATTTTGATAATAGTCTTGTACCATGGCTGGCCAATAATACCCAGAAGGAAGTTTCTTGGCCAAGGCCATTCCAATTATGTGTCTGCCACATATACCATCATAAACCTCTTTGATCACCTGAGAGGCCTCTTTTGATGTTAGACACCTTAATAAGATTCCATCATAACCTCTACAATAAAGCATTCTACCAAAGATTGTGTATTGATAGGTGCAATGAATGAAGGCTTTAAGTTGGTGGTAGTTAAGGTTAGGAGGGAGGATGTTATCATGGAGGTACCTATAGATATCATGGTACCAAGGGAGACTAGGATAATTAATTATATAAATTTTAAAAATATCCATTAATTGATGGGATGGAATAATCACATGCTCAATTTAAAAACTATGTTTTAGAATGTCTTCAGGGAGATCAATGAGTGAGCCAATGGTATCTATTGAATCAAATACTTTATTTCTTCCTCGTGGCACTTGCTCAAATTTTATGGATTAAAATTTTGATTTTAACTGATCCACCAATTATTTATCAGGAGGTAAATTTCCATCCTTCATATGGAATTTATCATTAATCTACTTGATTATTAACTATGAGTCATTAAATTCTTGCAAATGTTAGATATTCCATTGAATGGTTAGGTAAAGAACTACTATGAAGGATTCATATTATGAAATGTTTTTAGTGCATGGGAAGGCAAGGTGAAAAGCTTTTAGAATAAGATCACCTTGTGGGGTGATGAGGAGGATGCCTACCCCTAATCCATGTATGGTGAATGAGCCATCAAAATATAATTTACAACTACTTGATCATGAAGTACTAATTATAGATTCATCTAGGAAGTTCATTACAAGGGGATCAATTGATTCAAGTGGTTCTTTCACTAATTGATCTGCTATGACTTATCTTTTTATAGCCTTTTTATTGACATATTCAATGTCAAACGTGTTGTGAAACATGATCCACTTAGCTATTCTAATAGTATGAGCTGATTTGGACAATAAATATTTTAAGGGATCAACCTTGTCAATGTGTTGTACTTGATTATTTAACATGTAGTGACAAAGCTTCTATGAGGCAAAAACCATGGATAAACATGCCTTTTCTATTGGTGTATATTTTAGCTTGTAAGATATTAATGTGTGACTAAGATAGTATATGGATTGATCCTTACCATAATCATTGTGTTTTACCAAGAGGGAACCTATTTCACATGGGATTGAGGAAATGCATAGGAGCAAAGGTCCTCCCAAGATAGTTTGTGACAATACAGATGGGTTAGCGAAATAATGTTTGAGATTTTCAAAATATTTTTGGCACTTAGATTTATAGTAAAAGGTAGTCCCCTTCTTTCATAGATGGTTAAAGGTATGACATTTATCTGCAATCTGTGAAATAAAATATTGAATGGATTGTAATTTTCCCTGAAGACTTTTGAGCTACTTGAGATTACGAGGGATAGGCATTTTTGTTATTTCTTTTACTTTTTTAAGATCTACTTTTATGCCTATTTTAGAAACTATAAATGCCTGTAATTTTCCTAAAGTGATACCAAAAATGTATTTATTTGAATTTAGTCAGACTTTGTATTCTTGCAATCATTCAAAAATTCATCTTAAAATGATATTATGTTTAGATCGTAGGCAAGACTTCCTTAGAATTTTATCCACATAATCTTAGACTATGTCATGCACAATGTCATGAAAAATGACCATCATGGCCAATTGATAACTTTTGCCAGCATTTTTAAGGCCGAAGGGCATGACCTGATAATAACATTTTCCCCATGGAGTGATAAAATTTATTTTGTGTTGGTCCTTAAGTGTAATTTTAATTTGATTATATCCTAAGAAACCATCCATGAGAGAGAGAATTTCATATCTAGTGGTTGAATATACAATCATGTATATGTTTGGAAGGGGGAAGTAATCCTTGAGACATGCCTTATTGATATCTTAAAAGTCTGTACAAATTAAAATTCCACCTTGTGGTTTAGTTATAGGGATAATAATAGAAATCCAATTAAAATAATCTATAGGGTAGATAAAACCATCTTCCATAAACTTTTATAGCTCCTTTTTGACTAATAGTACCACTTTGGGATGCATCTTTCATAGTTTTTGTTTGATTGGTTTTGAATTTGGATGCATAACCAAGTGATGTACTACCAATGAGGGATCTAATCCCTGCATGTCAACATAACTCCATGCAAATATATCAATGAATTATTTAAGCAACTCTATTATAACTTCACATTCTATGGGTGTTAAATATGCCCTGAGTTTAACTATTTTGGGATGTTGATCTATCCCAATATTAACTTCTACCATGCCCTCAATAAGAGAGGGTGATTGTTCCTATAAATAAGAAGGCAATGAAATTTTGGGAACATCTGAAGCAAAGCAATCTAGAAGCTTTGTGTCAATGTCAAAATATTCTTTTGATTCAAATGAGACATGTGCAAGTTCATATGGTTCTTTAGGAAGATCTTCCTTTTCAAAGTATTATTTATCACTTTGATCATGGGGTTCTTATTTTTCCCTGAATTATGTGTTTTGATGAAGTTTTATGTAAAATCCCTTTTTGTGATCACCATATGGCATAAAATATTGTTCTCCCATGTATTCTAGTATTGCTTCATCATTTTTAAATGTGTCAAAAGAAGGCTCATATTTTGAATCCCAATCTATGAGTGATGGATATTGAAGGGAGATATTGATGCTGGAAATGATAGTATCAAGGAAGAGGTTAGTGGTATTGAAACAGAATCCATAATGATATTATTTAGGTCATCATCATGGATAAATGACCCAAGGATCGAAAGAGAATCCATAATGATATTATTTATGTCATCATCATATAGTCTATACCCTAGACCAAAATACTATGGATATTCTTAAACCATGATGGGTTCAAGTCTACCTTATTCCTATTTTCCCAATCCTTTCCCTTTATAATACATATTATCCATAATATTTTGGACACGGGGATATTGTTTCCTTGGAGAGATAAGGGTCTCATCATCTAGAGTAAGCCATGAATCATCTGATTCTTTAATGCATTCTTCAGATAAGAATCTTGCTCTTGAGAAAGTTGTTGGCCCAAATTGGTATTTGATGGTATTAGTCTTCCTCATGGATATGGACCCATAGATATGTGGATAAATAGGTAAATCACCAATGTAAAAAGTTTTATATTCATATTCTCCATAGATTGTAGATGTGATCTTCAAGTGAGTGACATCGGATAGTGGATTGGATGTGGATTTGAATTGATTAGGAGATATGTATTTGGTAGTTGTGGGACTTAAGATGGAATTGTCTATACTAGGATAAGGATATGGTGATGATGATTGGTCCATCTAAAAAATGTGAATATGGTCAATGACTCTAAGGATAGTGACCTCCATTCCAAAGTGAGGGAATTTTAAACACTGATGTAAAGTGGATGGAACAACTTATTTCATGGATCCATAAACATCCAAGCAATATATTATAAGTAAAATCTAAATCCACAACATGGACCAATGTTTAATGAACTATGGGCCCCACATTGATGGGAAGGTAAATAGTCCCTATGGATAGCCTCTCATTATCATCATAGGCTTTGGTCATTATCAAGGTAGGCCCTAATGATGCTTCTGAATATCCTAATTTATTTAAGAATTTCAAATTACATAAATTTAACATTGATCCTCCATATATAATAACCCAAGCGACATGATGGTGGGATATGGACACTTCAATTAATAAGGTATAATTATGGTGTGGACCAATGGGAGGCATATCCTGGGTACCAAAAGTGATCTACTATGAAGGGGGTAAATGTCCTACTAATGCTTAGAACTTATTTGTATCCAAGTCACTAAGGACTTTAAGATCATTTAGGACTTGGTTTAATATCTATCGATGTAGAGTAGATGTTTTAAGAAGCTCCATTAATGATATTTGAGTGGGGGTTTTCTCAAGTTATTGAATGCTATCATAAGACTTATCATAATAATTTGAAAAGTTTTTAGGAAAACTCTCCTTTTGAGTAATAGATGAAGTGGATAGGTATTTAGGTGGTGCTATGGGAACTACCATATTATTGCATCTAGTAGTAACTATGTAATCAATAATGGCCTAATTTTTTTTAAATGGAGGATGAAGATGGAGTGGAATCTTGGAGGTTACAGATTTTAAGGGTGTTGATATAGTGATAAAGCACATTATGGTAGTCAGTGTGGTTGGATGAAGAGGATTAGAGAGTGTATCCTTGTATATGTCAATATGCCCATTTCCTGATTGATTTTTGGGAGTTTGTCCTTCAATTCTAATGTCATCCCTCTCAATTAAATCCTAGATGTAGTGCTTGAGTTGCATACATCATTTTGTATCATGCCCTTTAACCTTGTGGTATTTTTAAAACTCATCTTCATGATACCAATCTAGATTTGGTTGGTGATCATCTATAAGTATAATTTTAGGCAAGGTGATCATATTGGCAGTAGTTAATTGATCTAAGACTATTTCAATTGGGACTCCCAAGTTTATGAGTGGTCTCTTGCATGTCTGAGGCTTTGGCTTGCCTCATAGAAGTCAAATGGAAGAGTCATTTGGTTGTTATGTGGGGATTTTATTTTGAACTATTGTACATGTTTTTTATAATTATTTATCCCATCTCCCAAAACATTCTAATTTTTGTTGAAGACTTTAAACTTCCTTGAAAAAGAGTTGTCCTGATTTTGGGTGTGTTCATTTCAAGAATATAACTTGATAGTCTCTTTTTTGATAAGGGCCTTCTCATTTTTCATTCCTTTATATATTATCTCATCAAATGTCTTGGTACATTGTAAATTTAATTGATACTTGAGTTCAACATTGAGATTATCAACAAAGATCTTGGCTAATTCTTTCTTAGGTACTGTACATCTCAAGTAGTTTGGCAAACTTCTCCATCTTTGTAAGAAGTATGCCAAAATTTCATCACTTCTTTGTTTGGTGTTATAGCAGTCAATTATGGATATGTCATGTTTAATATTAAATGAGAAATGTTTAATGAATTGTTCTGTTAATTATCCAAAGCTAGATATTGACCCCTTGGGTAGGTGCATAAACCATTCTAAAGTAGGTCCAATAAGACTTTTGGAAAAGAGTTAGAAAATAGAAATATTCATAAGCCATCTCATGGAAATCTACATAAAATTCTTGTACATGATCTCTAGGATATCCTTTCCCTCAATATTTTCAAATTTTGGTACCTCAAAGTGTGAAGGGAAATGTATTTACAATATACTCATGTCCAATGGGGAAGAATAAAAGTCCTCATATTTATATTTGTGGGATTAGGAAAGTGGATCTATTTTCTAGAGAGTCTCTTTCATTGTTCTCCATTCTTGTGCAAAGGTTGGATGCCCAAGTGGAATGGTGGTTTTATTTTGGTTGCCATGGGGAATATGGGTATTATGGGCAGTATGGCTGATATGAGTGTTGTTGGTGTTATTGGTATTGTTAATAATATTGGCGGTATTATTATTATTATTATTATTATTATTATTATTATTATTATTATTATTATTATTATTATTATTATTATTATTTCAGATGTTTTTTCAATGGGATGGTGGACATTAGTTGCATAGTAGAAGGTTGATTTTTTGTGTTAATTGGTCTAGAGAATCTTTTATGATAGCTTGTCTCTTATTAGCCTCAATGTGGTTATTATGAAGGGGTGGTGGGAATTCATCCTCTATAAATCCATGGTCCACACCTTCCTCTTCTTGGTGTAATTGATTGACATGTAGATTTAGATGAGGTGTGTTTGGATGAGATGGAGGGTGAACTAGATTATGTAAGAGAGTATATTCAAAAGTGGAAGGTAGTGTGCCCCTATTTCTATGGCATGGGCTAGGACATGATCATGGTTCTCATATAGATAATAGCCAATTAAGTTCATAACTTAATCATTATGGAAGGGGTTAAACCTTTCATCCTCTTCCTTGGGTATGTGCATATCACTATGACTTTTGTCATATTCCTGAGTTGGATCAACCATATACCCCAATGGTTCATTATCTTGGTTGGAAGCCTATCCAATCCTAAGTTGGACACGGTTGTGTATAACCATTTTGAAAGAGATATGTGATGAAATGTGATAGATGAGATGGAATTATTCAAATACTACCTCCATATAGAGACCAAATATACTAGTGGTCAAAAGAGAGTGTTGTAATGGTTTTTAGAAGAAGATAGAATGACTAAGAATTACCAAGAGATAAAGTCTCATAAGAGACCAATCTAGAAAGGATAAATAAGAGTGATGGGATCAAATACCTTGTCCATTAGAAAAGAGACAATTTGATGGGTGTTAGATGAAAAAGATACCTTATAAGGATGAATATAAGTGATGGGTGCTAGATTAGAACCTTATAAGACTATGTGTATTGATAATACCTAGTCTAGAAGATGTAGAAAATGACAATTGATATCTAAAGAAGATGGGTGACCACTAGAACTTGATTTCAAGATGGAATATAATACTCAAAGGTGATGATATGTATAGGGGATGGGATATGTATGATAAATAGGATGTGTACTAGGTGGGTAGAAGATGTGGCTAATGTAGGATTGGACAAGAATGATAGATACTCAAGATAAATTATATACCAATGGATTTTGACTAGTTACTCAATAAATATGTGGGAATGAGGATGATATATGGTAGCTAAATGATAACAAAATATGTGAAGGTGATGGATACTATGGTGGATATATTGGAATTGATATTAGATATGGGTAATGTTTTAGAGAGATGAAAGGTTAGGATATAACATATTAATTATATTATAAGATTTAATAATGATATGGGATGGATATGGGATGGATAGATGTTGTGGTAGGTATGAGGTGGGATGATAGAGAATATAAGATTAGTTAAGAAGGATCAAAATTTCTCAAGACAAGATATATAAATGGATATGAGACATGGGGGATATACAAGCTAGGTACAAAAGAAAGACGTGAAAGGGGTAATTACTATAATAAAGTGTTATAGGATAGATATAAATGGGGTTGATAGTAGATAGTGGATGTAGAATAAGGATGAAAGATTTAAGATAAGTATATGGATACCAATATGAGATGATATAGATACATAAGGTTAATATAGTGGTGAAAAGGTGATATGAAATGGATATATAATTAAACAAGAGGGATATTAAAATTGGTATTTTATTGATGTTAGGTGACAAACGGGGATGAATGACCAATATATGGGTGAATGATGTGAGGATTAAAAATTAAGACATGATAAGATGATGAGTGTTAACTTAGACGTGTCTAAAGTATCACACAAAATATAGGTATGGTTGACTCAACTTACAAACAATATGGATCTTTACACAACACTCAAACAATACACACAAGTACAATCCTAAATTAGTCAACTATTATGGGTTTGTAACCCAATGCCCACACCATCCAATAACTTCATTGGTGAGGTTGTAAGCTAGTGACCCATTATGGTATTGAATGAACCCTCTCAACCCCACTCATACTTGATGGCTACTTTGGAGTTGATACTAAATCTTGCAACAATACACTTGTTACAACTAAAGGCTCCTAATATAGGTATACAAAAAAGGTTCTAGGTGTATCCATGATATATAGGAAGGTATGTTGGGGCCTAAGTATATATAAGATGTTGTCTGACCATCCTGTATCTTAGAGCCTAAGCCTCCCTCACTCCATTGAACCCTTTATGAGGAATTCCACTTAGGCACATAATGATAGTTCTCCCAACTTTTACACTCTATTGGAACATAGAGTTTGGTTAGTGCATGGTGACAGAATCTACATCACCAACCTCTATATGCTAAGCCCATGCATGGAGATGAATTTCATATCATGTGTTATCCTAGAGGGGGGATAACAAAAAATAAAACATGATAAAATTAATTAATGGATTAATTACCTACATTCTAGGTGTACAAATACAAATATTATTTACAATTCAACATACACACACAAACAAGTATAAATAATGAAATAATTTTTCACAAAAAATGTATATACAATAAAAAAATAAGATAATATACTATAGAAACCCATTCCTGCAAGCACAAGGGTTAGAGATCTGAGTGGGGTACCTTGGTCTTGAGAGGTCCTACACCAAAAAGGATTAGTAGTTTAGATTTTTAAAAAACTACAAGCTCTTACAAAACCAAAAATACATAAAGCAATATCACAACCATAATTTATAAAATTATAACTGCAAAAAAAATCACGAGTCATGAGTTGGGAATTTTTAGAGGGTTAGTAAACTATGACAGTTATCCCACAAAACTGCAATAGTTAAACAAAATCACTATTCAAAATAACAAAATTGCTACTACCCAAAAAACACAATCTATGGTTTTGTAAGTAATAATAGAATTATAAAATATACTTAAATATCACTAAGATAATTCTTATATCAGATTAATTATAGGGAAAGTTAATCTAAAAAAGTGCTTAAATAAGTATAAAGATAGAACTATATACACACACACACACACACACACACACACACACACACAATATTATAACAACCTTTTATAAATGTGGTAAAAAAATGGATTTATGTTAAAAAAATGCTACTATTTTATGCAGATCCCAATTCTACTAAAATTTTAAACCTAATGCTATTTAAGTGGCCTAAACTACTCTATTAACCTTATAACTGCAAATTCATGACTGCAACTGAAAAAATCACAACTACTAGGATAAATTCACAAGTTCAAGACTTCAAATTTTGTATTAAAGAATAAAAAAAGCTTATGATAGGGTTTGTGATGTTTTTATTTAATTTATTATGCCCCTATTAATATTTCACATAAAAAGAACAACCTATGAGGACCCTTTTATAGGTAATTGGTTAAGTCCAAATACTTAGATTGATAAATGGTTAAAATTTGATAAAAGGTAGCTTTAACTTAGCTTAAAGAACCTTATAACCCTTTATACAAAACCTAAGATCCCTTTTCTTATGATCCACAAAATAGATAGGTTAGATTTTTACAAGGAAGGATAAAACCGCAACTATCGATGATAAAACTGCTACTACTAGGTCAAAGTCACTAATCATAGAGTCATGATTTTGTGGAAGATGTCCAAATGCTCCCAAATTTGATGCAATATTCTTTCCCCTAAAAATAAAAACTAGAATCCTCTCCTAGGAATCAAAATCAATGTATAGATATGTTTATTGTAGGTGTTAGTAGGAGGACTAAGGTAAACCTAAGTTCTACAAAACTACAACTTTACCTGACAAAACCATAGTTATGAGTACAAAGTGGTAGTTGTCAAAGTTTTAGGTTTGTGACTAATGTATCAAAATTTAAATATTAATTTGACTCTTTCCCTACCTTACACACAAAAAAACATACACAGAAAAAATAACTACAAAAATGTTTAGTAAGAACAAGCTATAGATTCAACCCTAACTAGTAAATTTGACAAAACTATGATTGTAACTGACAATACCTTTATTACCAGAACAAAATCACAACTCTCAAAGTTTTGGATTTGTCAAAAATAAAAAACCTAAAAAAACCTTGACCATTAGTGGTTAGTTGATAAAATCATTATTTAGTCTACAAAATCATGACTACAATACCACTAATACTAGTGCAAAATTGTTATTCATCTGTATGTGACAAAAATTTAAAATTCAGCATTTAATTGATGTCAATTTTTTCCTACAAGTACTCAAATAAATTTTAGGAAGTTTATAATGTTAGTGAAGAGAGTAAGTCCCACCATGGTCACCAAAATGTGCAGTAAATTTTAGACCCATGCTATATTACTAATTATAGTAATAAAAACCTAAAACTTAATCACAACAATAAGAATGGATAAAAGAAGAAATAAAAATAATAATAACATTAGCACCATCATTTTACCTCCTTATGGATCCAATCTATGATTTTAAAATAGATTGTTTGATATTCAAAACTTGAAATGTTGGATTGTTTGATAAGTGTTGATAATGGCTTCCAAGTGATTGAATGGGATTGATTGTGGCTATGGATGGATGTAAGAGAGTTTTATGGATGCAAGATAGTAGCAATATGATGGATTTATGGATTTTAAAAATTATTTTGAGGGTGGAGGGAGAGTTTGTTTAAATAGGCATAGAGGGAGAGATCAATGGCTCAAATTCAAATTTGGGTCATTAAAATCAAGGGCTAGGGATTTTCCATGGAATTTTTAATTCCATGGAGATCTCTAGAATTAGAAAATTCTAGATAAGGGTGATATAATCAGGAAGATTTATAGAATCCTCCAATTCTATAAATATCCTCATAGGGTTTAGGCTTTTAGGGGAGGCTAGGATAGGTGGTGGTTGGGTAGGTAGATTATTTTTATATTTTTAAATTGGCTAGTTGGCTTAGGAAGTAGGTTAGTGGGTAAAATGTTCTATTAGGTGTTTAATGAAGGTATTAATTAGTTTTTAGGATTGAATAAATTTTATAGGATATGGGAATGGGATGGAGGTTATTAGGTTATTAGTTAGTTTAGCTAAGAAATATAGAAATTAGACTAAAGTAGCTAGAATTAGTATAATTAATATAATTAGTGGGGTGAGCATAATTTAGTGTATACACCTTTTACATTCTCTTGCTTCATCACAAGGTCGACAAATATATCAGATGGATGTTAAGAGTGATTTCTTTCATAGAGACTGACATGAGAAAATCTATATGAAGTAGCCTACTAGGTTTGTTCACTATTTTTCTCTTATTTATCGACTTAGGAGGTCTCTTTACAGTCTCAAACAAGCCCCTCAGGATTGGTATGAGATAATTGAGTCATTTATTCTCTCCATTGGCTTTGTTCACTGCCACTCTAGTCCCACAATGTATATTAAACATATTGGGGAGGATATTGCTATTCTGTTATTCTATGTTGATGATCTACTTCTCACAGGCATCTCTTCATCTCATATTTAGTCTACTCAATAAGCACTTTCAACATAGTTCAACATGATAGATCTTGGCCTTATATATTTCTTTCTTAGTCTAAATATTTCACAATCAGATACAAGGATATATATGATTCAATATAAGTACACACTTGATATTCTTCAACATTTTGTCATGGCTGATTTCAAGCTAAGTCCTTATCCTTTCTAGTCTAGAGTGACTCTCATTTCCTATTGTACTACTCCACTTTGTGATCTTACATTGTATAGGTAGATGGTTAGGATTTTTATGTATTTAATCCATACTTATCCTGATATTTCATTTTTAGTTAGTCTTATATCTAGGTTTTCACATGAACCTCATGATAGCCATTAGTAGGATGCTAAGAGGATTATATGATATTTAGGAGGCACTATTTATTTTGGATTACAATACACTAGGGGTTCTACTCATTTGGTTGTATACATTGATTTAGATTGGGAAGGTTCTCTTGATGACAAGCATTCCATTTTTAGCTACATATTTTATCTTAGTTCTTCACCTATTTCATAGTTGTGTAAGAATTAGTAAGATATTTTACTTTCATCTATAGAGGCTGAGTACAAGATAGTAATTACAAAGACTCTGTAGGTTATTTGTCTTTATCAGTTGTTGATAGAGTTTGGCTTTATACAAGATTCACCTATTATACTTTGGTGTGATAACCAGAGTGAAATTCATATCTCTCACAACTTAGTTGAGCATCATCAGACCAAGCACATTGAGGTACATATACACTTTATTTGTCAACACATTTAGGATGGTGTTCTTATCTTAGAGTACATTTTGACTCAACAATAGGTTGTAGACATCTTTATAAAACCTTTTGCATCACCTCATTTCCTTGAGTCACATGGCATGCTTGGGGTTTTAGAAAATATCCTTGGTTGTTTTCATGATGACATTTTCCATCTTCATTTCATGGATACATATTATATATGAGTACCTTATCAAGCCTAGTTTTTGGGACTCATATTGTTAGCCCCTATATTCACTTGATGGGGGGTGTTAGATTATGTATTTCATGAATTTTATCACATTTTATAGTATATTATCTAGCTACTTTTTCTTTTAGTTACTTTTTCCTATGTGAGGATTTATCCCACATTGGCTAGTTTAGCTAGTTCAGTATTTTGCCTTGCCTATATAAGTAAGTGCCTTAATTTATACTAGCATGTTTCATTACTCTTAATTTTGAATAATATATGATTTGTCTTATTTTTTAATATCATATTTTGTAACTTCCTTGTGTGATGTTTTTTTTCTAACACTTTAGATTCTTGGGTTGGAATGCCTTTACAATTCCTAATAGATTTAAAATATCATTTGTTAGTCAAATAATTTAGAAAAAGTTATCTTTGTTATGTAATCTAAGTTGTCACAAGGAGGGTGATGTTGTTCTGATATTATTCATGTAAACTATATTGTATCTAATTTTTATAGGTAGATAACATGTTTATACTAATTGCTTCCTTTTTAGGGATGCATATTGTTATTGGCCTTTAGATTAGCAATAGTTGCATTATTGTTTATGGACATGAAAATACTAATAGGTTATTTATTCTTATTTATCATAATATATTTATTATTTGATATTTTTGAATATATTTAATCTCATCTTTATTATATTCAAGTTCATTCTCATCTTCAATTGGGAATGGGAAATCATATGTTTAAAACACCATTGCAGTACTAAAAGAGCTTAGTGCACTAGATGTGATGGATGAGTCAAGATAATTTAGAAAAATTACATACCCTTCCATATCATTTTGGAATATTTATAAGTCATTACATAATTATATTTAGTCTAACTTACCGTGTTGTATATAACTATGAAGTCTACATCAGTCTGGTGAAACCAACTCACAAATGTATATCTTGGGGATCTTATTGGGTGATGGATTTGGTTTATTTTTTGGCCTATTTAATGGTCTATTATATTTTTAAAATGTTAAATTACTATTTTCCATTTCCCCTACTATATTTCCTATGTATCTATGCATATTAATAAACTCATTGCTAAGTTTTCTTATCATGTGTTGAATGACATCTAACTCTACCTTGTTGGAATTAGATGTTGTGCCTTGTGTACTTGAGGTATTGATAAACACTAAGGCTTGTATTTAATTTTAATCATTTCTCACAAGGATATAATTATTCAAAAATACTAAGTTTTATTTTGATACAATATGGGCCAAAGGTAGTTGATTAAATATATAATTTTGATTGTTGGCTATGACATTTTGATTGGCATTTTGAAAAGGATTCAATGATGAAAATTTTGCATTAGTATTTGGCATGGATAAAAATTTTAATCCTTGAGGATTTAATTGGGGATCAACATTGATGTATTTAGAATAGGCATCTTAAAAAATATTTATATTTTGGGCTCTACACAATAACACTACAACATTTCCAGGTCTAATATAATAGTAGGCCTATATAAAGAACCTATATGGCCATATATATTTTCAAATATTTAATTAAATTTTTTGATTAAATTGTTAGGTTTTATTTTCATGCTATAAAAATTATAATAAAGCATAATAGGGTTATAAACTTATCCAAACTATGCAACAAATGTATCATTGCATTGGTTTCATGTGGTTATTGAGTTTTTAGGAATATTAAATAACTAATTGTATTCAACATCTTGTAAAGTAAAAGGGAATAGTTTGAATGCCACATATTCATGGATTACATTTAGTAGTCTTAAATAGCATTTGAAATCTTTAATATTATCCTTTGTTATCCATCCTCCAAAGGGGGAGAAAAAATGAAGGTACCTCTCAAGATTCATTGGTAAATCATGGATGACACCAATGACATTAATGGCATAATTAACCAACCAATTCATAATAAAATGTGTGTTATCATTCCTCCATATTAATGAATGTGGTTGATTTATGGATCTCATAGGGGACACCTCTATCTAATCTTGGTATTTAATGAACCTATAAAGGTACTAATAATAATAGCCCTAAATTTGAGTTGGATATTGTTAAACTTGAAGGTGAATCCAATGTATGTCAGCTTAAATGAACTTAATGGTTAAGCATTGTCAACCCTCTTTCTAGTGATTTTTTTAAGAAGCTGTTGATGTTTGTTTTATTCACATCAAATATATATAATGGGTAATACCCTCTCATTTTAGGAATGGTGACTAATCACTCCAAGGCACATGTTTCAAATATTTAATTTTTTAAATGATGACATGGTGAAATAATAGTTGATTATAATGGTTATTCATCTCAATTAGTTCATATATGACTAATGTAAAATGTCTAACCTAAATATTCTAAAACTTGACCTAAAATGGATTATATAACCTAAACTAAGTTGGATTGGATAAAATAGACAAAGGAGGAAGTAAGCATAGGGTAGAAAAGAAGGGACTCTATGACTTATATGAAGAATAAACCTTTCCAAGTTGATTGACTATACTAGGATGAGAATGCATCACTTACCTAATTTATTATGTAATTTAGTTTTTATAATAAAACAAACAATCATAGTGAAGAGTCTACATAAATAATTATAGAATATCCCAATTATCATAATCAAGGATATTGTCTATACATAATTTTTAAGCATATTTAAATCAATAATAAGATTTAATTATGATCTATAATCACAAAGATGATGATACTAAAAAAAATTTCAAACTAACCACTACAATAAGACACCTACACAAGATTCATATAGTAATATCAACTTAATTAAAATTATTCAAACAAAACACATAAATTTGGAAGAGAAAACAAATTACCAAAATTTCACAATAAGTCATAGAAAATTCTTGTTTTGCATTAATTTTTAAAAATTTCCAATTATTTTACAATGAATAATATTTTTGTATATATAATAATTTTATGGGCATAGCCTCACATTTAGAGATCATTGCATGTATACATAAATTAAAAATAAAATATGTCTTAATCTAGCTCAAAAGATTTGCATGTACAAAATATTTATTAATATACCAAAAAAAAAACCCAATTCCAAAAGTAGATAGAAAATACACTTTATGACATCATAGTGGAAGGTATGGTTTGAATAGGACATGTAACGGTTGGAACTTCAATTGAATTTTCATAATCAGTTGAACCAAAAATAAAAGATACAATTGATAGAATGCCTATTGTTGGTGAAGAGGTAGGTATAATATAAAATATCATAGCAGATGCAACTATTTATGTAAATAAAATAGATCTTGAGGATGCATGAAGAGGAATATAAATAGAGCCAATGTGAGATAATACAAATTCAACTAAAGCATATATCAATGTGTATGTTTCAATAGAAGATGAGGCTATTGATGGTTGATCCAATAATCATGAAGATACTAATGAGGTAGCCAATTATTTATTTTTATCAATGTTTCCTTTCTCTTTCTTCTCCTTATAAGTTTATAATAATGTTGTATAATTTGTGTCTATGACGTCAAAATTAATAATAGGAACTTAAAATAATGTCTTAATTTTATTTAGTAGTTTCTTATGTAAACTTAATGAAACCAGAAAAGATAAATTAAATCATTGTTCTTGATCCATTTTTTCTTTGGAAATTGTAATCAAGTGAATGTCTTGATCACCACTTTCATGAGTACTTTTATCAATATTTTTTCTAAAATCCATTATAGAGGACCAAAATTGGTTTTTAAAATATGCCTAATTAACCATTTGACCATGCACCATATATAGTGGAGATAAGCATATCTCCCAATTATTTAATTTCCTTCTTCTCTTGAGTTTTTAATTGGGTAACCAACTCTTTAATTTTATTATGTCATTCTATGAGTTTGTCACTTTTAATTTTTACACATTTTTGGGCTAAATTTATATCTTTAAATGGATAAAAGATCAGTTCAAGATATGACCTTTCTCTAATTGCCTTGGAAATGCTATATAGTTTAACATCTATGATCCTTAAGGATTTATTAAAATTCCTAACATTTCCCCATTATAGTTGTGATTCACACCTAGATCCATGTATTAAAATTACATGATCATAAATGGGTTGAGCTCTATTCTATATCTTGTACATTATATCATTAGATGTCTTGACTATAGGTTGAGATTATAGTCTATTATGTGCTTTTTGAACACCACAAACCATTTTATTGAGCAACCTACCAATATCCTCAATCATAGAAATTGGGTCTTCTTTGAATTCATTATGCTCTCCTAGGTTTGTTTTCTATTTTGGTAAGAGTGAAGGGTTATTCATATCTTATAAATTTAATATGCTTATCCCCTCTAAACATTTTCCTTTTTCTAACCCTTTTCAATTATATAGATCTTAAATCAAATTTTAGAGAAAGCTTAGGTTCTTCAATAATAATTTTTTTTGTCTAGATAATTTGTATTTTTGCAATTATTGTATCCATGGCATTGTCAAAATTGGTCCCATAGAGGAGGCTGACTCAGGGAATGAAATGGAAATGGATGAGGTGGATTGTGGAGGTGGCATGAGTAATAATGGATAAAGTGGATTGGGTGTGTTGGGAGGTGTGGGGAGTGGAGATGTAAGGAACTATGGGATAACCATCCTCCCTCTATTAACTCTAACCTGAGCTATTATCTTGGTTATATGCATCTATTAACTTAGGAGAGTCCTTGATGATGGTGAGCACATGGGATAATATTAAAGTGATTACAGGCATTGATAGTCCTAAATTGATTTAAATGATAGCTCTATAGTGGGTAGCTTGTAAAAATGGGCTGGCAATCCAAGTCCTCAAATATTGGTGTTTGAAATACAAAATATAGAGCATTTAGTGGCCTCGTAGGTGTAATATCAATAATAATTAAGGAGTCAATAGGATTTTTAATGGAATCCTTTAATAGATGTTTTAAAAAAATTCCAACTAGAATGAATGTATTAATAACATGGTTAGTGTCAATTAAAGTAATTATAGTGTCAACAAAAGAATTAGGTGGGTCAAATGAGATAATAGGAACAATAGTTGTAGAAACATCTATTGAAGAAAAAATAATGGAAATAATAGGAACATCAATGGAATCCATTGAAGAAGTGACAATTGAATTTATAGCAAGGGTAATAACTAAAGAATCATTAGCTAAAGGAATAGTGATTGAAATAACATAAATATCAACTAAAGTAGTTGAAGTAGTGGTCACTAAAGAAACTGAGGTGTCAATTGAAGTAATATAAGTGTTGATGGAGCCACATTAATGTCAATGTAAGAGACACTAAATATGTATTCCTTAATTTTTTAAACATCTAAAATAGGACATGTGTCCTCTACATCCATTATTTCTTGAATTGTATCAAAAATATGAAAATTGATAGAGCTAAAAGTCCCAAAAGCTACTTGTATAGGAACCTTTTGGATGACATTAGATCCTTACTTCCCTTCTAGATCATCTTATGAATATTCATCCTTTGTGTCTAAATAATTTATGTTTGATGATGCTCCTTAGTACTATGGTGGCTGTTTCTCTAATTTAACTTTTAGATATTGAAAAGTAATAGGAAGATTCCTCCAAATCTAAAGGAGGATAAACTAGTTGAATAATCATTTGCAATGGGCCAAGTTTATCTAAAATAACTATGGAAAATCAAAATTCACCCTTATGAACTAGAGGAGGTCTCCATAAGATATTTTTTCTACCATGTAATTCTATGTTGGGGCAGACTTTTTAATATTATTCTCTTTAGTTTTTCATCTGTCTCCTCTGAAGACTTTTCCCTCTCAAGTTGCTCAATCTCAGATATGTCTAACCTTCTGATAGAAGGATTATATTTAATTATTTTTAAAATATCCATAGTCAACTAATAAAATATCATCTTACCGTATACTTGAGAGTCATCATCAACATTGATAAAAAATATTCATGGTCATATCCCTTGTGGATATGGATGGATCTTAATTGTCCCTAAAATCTCTATAGATGTTGAACCACTCTACCCCTAGGATCCTAGTGTCTGAATTATAAAAAATTTAAACACAAATAATATATGTGATGAGAATATTTGTATAAATATCTCAATTTTTAAAATTGTTTCCTACCTATATTAAGTGGCATCTTGTGTACAATTCCCAATTTGATTCTTTTACAATTATCATCTATGCTTCAAGATAGTTGGGATCCAATCTCCTCAGAAAACATATCTGGGATCATCTTGGTAAATTAAAAGGGTGAAACTAGTGCTCATTTTACCATTATGACTATGTATTATTGGTTATACCAAGTGTCCCAAATATCTAAGTGACCTCATTAATTCCTCTGATAGTTTGGACATTGGTTGTACATTGACAAATTTACAGACCATATGATAGAAAGTATCTAAATTTTATGTATAAAGTTCCTAAACTTGTGAATATGAAATATGTCATAGTCATGGTATATTCTCTTTTATCCTTTTATTTCTAATGGATATGATATTTTATTGCTCATAGTGGTGCATACTACATTGAATAACTATGTCAACATATAAAATTTTCAATTAAGCCTATTTTGGGTGATATTATATTGTTTCAAGTTGAAAATTATTATTTATTCATATGTATGGATACCTCTATCATATATTACTATGGATATTATGGGAACATAGACTTCATCAAAATTAGAAATGGAATGATCCCCATGGATTATATTCAACAAAAAAATGGCAATCATAACTCTTGGTCTAAACTATGAGTTTGGAGTGGAACTAATTTTCCTCTTTTTCATAAAGTTATCAGGGTATGATACCTAGCCTCTCAAAAATTCCTTGACCTCATGGTTATTAAACCATTCATATACTACTTGTTGGTTATACACAATGTTATGTGGGCAACCTATAATAATTCTCAAAGGCTACTCCAATTATATAGGCTACTATTACTTGACTATTTATTATATTAAATATATCATCTATGCACATGCGATTAGTGATATATTTTAATAAGAGATAAATATATGGGAATAAATTAGGCATAGTTGTAACTCTGTGTAGTCCAACTACTTGAATGACAAGTAGGTCCTATGTGTATTGTTAGAGGTACAATTACTGGGGGTGAATTAATGAGCCTAGAAAATCTAAATTCAAATTCAATATTTTCAAATTATTAATATATTACCACAAGCATTCATGAAGTGTACACATAATTCATAGCAATGAGCAAGAGAGATAATGCAAGATCAATCACATAACACATGACATATGTGGTAAACACTCTTGGGGGATAAAACCCTTTAGAACCTACAATTGGAATACCATCCTATAATAACAAGAACTAATTTAGACCAAATACAACTAATCAAGGAACTATAATCCCTTATTTATTGAGACTACAATCCCACAAGGTGCTACCATACTTGCCTAGCTAAGATGTAACAACAACTAGACCTTTAGCAAGTTCCACCTTGTAAGGAGGCTGTAAGCCCCTAGATGTTGAGCTACCAAAACAATACCTATGAACACATCCATCTTTGAATTGATGTCTTCAACACCTAATGATGGACTTCTAATTATCACTCTTCACCTTCACTCATACTCAACTAGTAAAAACACTATTCTACCATCTTAATTATAAACTACATATCATATAAATAATTCTTAATTTGTTCTGCTCTTCAACTCATCCATAAGGAACCCACCCTTTCCTTTGCTTCACCACACTATGCTCTCAAATGCAACTTCCATGCACAAGTTTATCTCAAAATTCTAGAAACAACACATTTGGTTTCACCATTTACAGAGCTATCATGATTATCAATATCTTGGTTAGCCATTAGGCATGCCTTAACCTTTAATGCATATATCATATAAAGATGCAACTCAATACAATCTTCATAGCTCAGCCATAACATCTATGGGTCACCTTTAAGTAGATATACCTTTCAATGATGCCCTTATATCTCTTACAGGTCTCATGGAGGCCTATTCACACTTTTATCACTTCATGAAACAAAACAAGAACATAGGACCACTTCTAAATGCATGGAACCATTCCATATGATATATAATTCCCCCTTAAGTGACAACAACCAACATATTACCCTTCTTCTTAAGCATAAATTTACTCAAACAACATTATGTGCACATAGTCACCATGAACAAATACACAATCAACTTCTAAACCTTTTTTCATACTACATATGATTGGTCAAACCTTCATAATGAACAAAAATCATCCTCATGGGGTCTAAAACACTATTGAATATCTAAGTCAACATGAGACATCAAAATACCATTAGAATGATATTAAATATCCTTCTCGAGTTACTTGTAAAATATACATGAAAATAAAGTCAACTCTAAACCGTCATATCTTTGAATATACACACTTTTATGTTTTTAAATCTATATTTTCAGATGCAACTTGGAGTCCTCTACAGGTTTTCTTTTTACACCATGAGAAAATTATGCATATATTGAAACACATGGACAAAATATAGAGCACTAGTTTTTATTTTGTTAAATTCAAATATTCAAATACAAATGGTCACAGTTAAACTTCAGACACTATGGTTGCATCTCATGTCCTTACATCTTTAGATTGATCATGCACCATGGATCTTCTTCAAACTTTAATACATAGTACACTAATGCCCAAATGTCAAACTTGTAATAGTTGACCTCATCTTGTGAAATTTGGAAACTTTAACTCAATATACACTGTCAATCACTTTGATATTGTCCTTGCTTTAGCAATTCTAGACAACTATCACTTTGACCTCTTAACTTAAATGTGTATCATTGATATCAATCTGTACAATCACCTACTCACCATTGATCCCTAGAATAAGCTTGATATTTATCTCTAATAAATATTAAACATTGAACACTTCAAAATATATTGTATCATCTTGACATCTTAGAAATAATGTGCTCCATCGATGTTGTTTAAACTTTACCTTGTGAAAAAATGACCAAGAATGGGAACCATTTCAATCTGCCTAGAAGGCCAACTTTGCACAATCATATATTTCACCTTGATCACTTGCATGTTCTCAAATTTTTACCATATGATCTCCTTATATATGATAATCCAACCATGTTTCAAACTAATCCTAAAACCTTTGCATGTGCAAGATATAATGTCATTAATCTACTCACAGATTTTTTTGCCATAGAGCCAACAATGTCAAGAATTGCTTGGAAGGATAACTTTTCACATGTATGTCTTTTGATGAAATTCATTTATTTGAATAAACCCATATGATTATTTTCTCCTTTCACCTTCACATGTTTGAAAAATAACAATATCAAAATGCTTAATTAGCATTTCTTGTCACATTGCAAATTTGGCTAAGTATGGGAAAACACTATCAAACTATCTAGGAGCCCAACTTTGCACTTGCATATATTATGTTGCAATTTATTTCATGACCTAAAATTTAGTGCATATAAACTAGGCAAAATTTTTATCATAACCATATGACCAAATCCCCCTGACTCATCCACACATAGCAATGGTGACATCAACAAACTACCTACTCAGATTTTTTGCCATTAGACCCAAAATGTCTAGATGAAAATAATGAACTACCAAATAAATTCCACTTATTCAAAAACATACCCAATTCATATTTAACCTCTGATAGGACCCATTTCACATCTTTAAAACACCATACTCATCCTTGAACATCCTTGACCATGCAAACTCTGAAGATCAACTAAGTCTTTTTCAAGTATATTGGGATAAACACATTGCACACTTTGTCATTGTCACTAAAACTATCAAGGCACTTAATCCACTCAATTTGACACCTTCATGAAATCATCATAACATCATTAAAAAATCTCCAAAAATATCCCCCTTTGTCATTGATGTCAACACCCATTATGAAACAATATAAAGCTTAGCTTTCTTCTCTCTCTTCAAACACTCTCACAATAGGAACTTTCTCCCCCTTTGACACAATGAAAAAGTGGGAAAAAATTGATATTTAGGACCTAAAAAGACAAAAATAGGAGAGGACCACCTTATAAATATGATAAAAAATCCCCCTTACCTTGAACCTACATTTTCTTGCCTGGATAAGTTCCTCTTGTTCCATGCCAACACTCTCTTTAACCAAGCACTGCAACCAATGAAGAAAGAAAACAAAAAAAAACTAAAAAATGATGTAAATCTTAAATAAACATCTAAGAGGTACTCCCCCTAAGATCTGCGATCCATTACACCTTTTTATCATCTTCATACCTCCACACATCATGGAGAACCAACACACATGCTTACTAGCCTTTTCTCTCAATCTACCATAAATACCACCAATATAACTTCATGCCACTCACCAAATAGGAAATATAATCTCAACCAACTTGATAACTCTCCTTGAAACAAACATACCTTGCTCCTTTTGGATAAAATGAGCAAAAAAAACACTTTTTTTCACACTAGGCCTATCTAGTCACCTTGTATCCCTACCTAGAACTTGTAGAGCCCATAAATATTAGTATAAAAACTATCAAAACCTAAAAATTCATATCTAAAGCACTATTATGTACCTCCTCAATCACACCAATTTGTAACATCTATTTCATTCTCTACAACATACTTCCTTCATAAGCCTAATAGCCAATTAGGCCTTCTTATTGACAAAAACTTGAATAACATGAGAACCATAAGCCTTATAATATATGTGAAGGTTGATTTGAAAACCCATTTATAAAATTAAATCTATTAATAATCCTCATACCTCAATTTACAAGGAAAACCACTTTTTCTAGCATAACCCAAAACTCTAAAACCAAAAATAAACAGAGTCAGCAAACCTCTTTCTGGTCAATGTCCACCTCTAAAACTTCTTGTACACCTAAAGATAACTATTACAAACTTCTAGACCAATATTTTTATCTTCTATACCTTTGGTAAAATTGACTTCATATAACCCATTTTAAGCCTACTTGCCCTAAGACAAAATTGAGAAAACTAAGAGCACTCAAAAATATTCAATGGCACAAACAAGATCATCAAGATACAAAACTAGTTGAAACACATCAAAAGGAAGTGTACAGACCTTTTTGAGCATCAAATTCTTCTTAAAATTCCATTAATCTCATTATTCCATCTAGAAACACCCATTCTGACCCTGCACAATAGCTCATTCACAAATCTATAGACCAAGCTCATGATCTTGTTGTTCCCCCTTAACCAAAGACCTTCTCTAATTGATACAAGTCTCTATACATATTGGTATTATAAACTTGATAACATAAACTTACTTCTCTACAATAAATATGTCTCCTAAGAAGCATAGGTAGAGACACCCTATTTCACAATGTCTTAAAATAATGTGAAACTAGGAGTTTCCCAAAACTCCTCATATTTCTTCTCCTCTTTGGATATATGATGTTTATAAGTATTCTTTTTATTTTTCTTAAGCTTAATAGAAGCAACATGCTCATTTGATTAATAAAACATGGAGACAATATAAATTCATAGCATACTTTTTCATCTAAAGAATCCATCTTGTAGTTAGGAACCTCATCACTAGGTACTGATAATTGATGTTCTTTTAATGATAATTACTTAGCAATAGCAGGATGTTCACTTGGATCCATACTCACCTCAGAACTAGCCTCAATCAACACCTTGATCTTCTCTTTGAACTTGGTCTCTTCATTCTCAACATGAGTAGATAATGAGAGCTCTTGGCACTTTTCAACTTTTGTAGCTTTCTCCACCATAACAAATATATTAATTAGACCTATAGATTAATCATGACTTAACACTTACCACCTTTTGTCTCCATGAGTTAACTTGTCTTCTTTCTTTCACTTTAGGAGCCTGATTGAACCTATTCTGACTTGTAGGCCTTTGCTTCTAAAATATAGTAATGAAATATCTTTGTTCATAACTATAGAAAACCATACTCATTGATGGAAACATAGTTTATCTTACCTTTTTTTGGATAGAATATTTCAATGTGTCCTATGACATGATAGACAAAACAACCTCTTCTTTCTGAAGAGGACTCACCTTGTCTAATCATATTTAGATAATGGTTTACAAAGTGTCCCATATCAAGATAGTTTAATTACTTTAATTTGTTCACAAATTTTAACTAAATAACCCCATCATAGTTCCATGCAAACTCATTTCTAATAGGTCTCTTTCATTCTCTAGATCTATGTCCAAAATAATTACATATGTAATAGTAACCATTGAAAATTGCATACCTCATGGCATTCGGTTTTTTTATCTGATTTGTCTTCAAACCATCATTTTTTGACTAATTGGTGACCTTCAAGGGCTGAACCACCTTTCTATCATTGACCTTCATGTCAACTTGAGAAAAAACTTTGGACTCTTCATTAAAACCCAATCCAAATCTGTCACTAGCAGACTTTTAACTATTTATAAGATTACCTAGATCATTAGAACTCTTATCAAACTTGAAAAATGACTTCACATTGCTTGCATACTTCTATAAATTATCTTTCAAAGACTTATTTTCATAAACATACCTTGAACATTAATCTTATTTAGATTTCAAGCTTGTAAATAGGATTTCCAATTGACAACTAAGATTATTGACTATATCTTCATGTTCTTTGGTATCTTTATTCATTATTGCCTCATACACATTAAATTTATCCTCAGAGTCCTTGAATTTATAATTTATCTTCTTGTTAATATTCTTCTCAATCTTTAGTTATTCAATAACATTTATCAATTCAATCTCATAGTCCACCTCATCTTCATCATCATCTAAATCACTCTAAGTTGACTTATTTTGATGTGAGCAACTTCCTTCTTCAGCCATGAATATATATTCATATTCAAAAAGACCATCATATTTATGATCATATTCTAAGTCATTGTCTTCACTTTCATCTAGTGAGCTATAATCTTCCTTGGTGTAGAGACTCTTCTTGTTCTTGAAGGACTTATTATTATACTTTCTGAATCCCTTCTTCCTATATGTCTTCTTGTCCTCATCTTGGACATCACCATGATCTTCACCATCATTATTCTCATGCTTATGAGGGAAATTATGAGAAAAATGCCCTATATCTCCATAGTTGAAACATTTTAAGAGTAGCTTACCCTTATACTTCCCTGAACTTGTGTTTAATTTCCTAGTAATCAAAGCAAATAGTTCATCCTCGTCAATTTTAGATATGTCATCCTCTTTGGGATTTTTACCTTAGAACTTCTTCTTTGGCTTCATTTTTGTCTTGAATGCTTCTTCCTTATTTGGTCGTATAACATCATTTACTCTCATCTCATAAGAAGTAAGGGTGTCATGCAATTGATCCATATTTCACTAAGTAAGATCATGACTTTATTCTATAGCAAATACTTTTGGATCAAACTTGAGGGATAGAGACCTTAATACCTTTTGAACTATAGTAGCCTCTTCAATGTTCTCTCCAAGACCTCTGATGATGTTCATAATCTCATCAAATCTCTACAAAAAAGAAGCCAAAAAATCTTATTCCTTCATCTTGAGACTTTCAAATTATCTTTTGTCAATCTTCAACTTAGCAATGTTGACCTTTGAATCTCTTTCATAAATGATCTGAATTTTCTCCCATATATCTTTAGTATATTTAAAATGGATTACCTTTGTGAACTTATTTTCTATAATACCATAAGTGATAGCATTCATTTCCTTGGAATTATTCTCAAATACCTTCTTGTTGGCATCACTAAATAGAGGAGTAGTAGGAGTAACATAACCATCCACAACATATTGTCATACATCAAGCCCTATGTACATAATATATGTCCTCATCCTTGCACTCTAAAAATCATAATTGGATCCATTGAATATTGATATTTGCTTATTATAGAAACCTCCTTGATGACTACCCATATTGTAGCTTGGATCACCTTCAAGTTGTCAAGGCTTTATTAAAGGATGTGCTTTGATACCAATTGTTATAGGTAAAATCACTAAGAGGGGGTGAATTAGTGAGCTTAGAAAATCCAAATTCAACTTTAATCATTCAAAATATTAGTCAATTAACACAATTATTCATGAAGCATACACATCATTCATAGCAATGAGTAAGAGAGACAATGCAAGATCAAGCATATAACACATGACATATGTGGGAAAGCCTCTTGAGGGATAAAATCCATTAGAAAATTTAATTGGAATACTATCCTATAATAATAATAACCAATTTAGACCAAATTCAACTAGTCAAGGAAATGCAATCCCTTATTTGGTGAGACTACAATCCCACAAGGTGCTACCACACCTGTTTCGCTAAGCTGCAACAACAACTAGACCTTTATCAAGTTACACCTTGAAATGAGGATACAAACCCCCTAGATGTTGAGCTTCTATAACAACACCTATGAACACATAAAAATTTTAATGGATGTCTTCAATACCTGATGATGGACCTATAATTATCACTCTTCACTTTCACTCATACTCAAATAATAAGAGCACTATTCTGCTAATAAAATTATGACCTACATGTCATACAAATAGTTCTCAATATATTATACTCTTCAACTACTATATAAAAGTAAGTGATTTGGTCAAGGACCTATCCAGATTAGATTAGGGATCATTTTGATGTGGTGCAAGCTTTGATTATTCCTATAACACTCAACATTTAGCACTCAACTATGCTAACATCAATATACATAAGGTGCAAACCTTATGTTCTTACTTGAATCACAATGGAGAAAGACTCAGTGTCTGTGTTGGGCTAGTTGTGCCATGGTGTAACTCAATTATTCAAGAGATTAGTTAGTAAAATGAAATTTATAGAGCCATAAGCACAAGCCTTGGGTTTCATAGGCTCAATATAATTTAGGTACTTGAGGGGAAACTAGTATCTAGTTGAGGGACTTAGACATAGATTTGTGCTTAAGCTCAGGTATCATCTCAGGGTGTAGGCTCTTAATCATACTTAATGTATTTCCCATATCAACATGGGTTTCATCATTAGCTTCAGGCATGCCATGAATGAGTCAAGTTAGAAACTTTCAAGAGCTCAATATACATATGATAGGCTTAAAGCATTAATCCATTAAACATTTGTATAAATCATTCTTAATTGATAGATCTTAATAACAATACATATATAAGTCAATATAACCAATCATAAGCTCAAATTAAACTTCAAAGGCCTAGAGGATCACAAGTGAGCTTGGGCATTACAAAGGGGAGTGTCAAAAGCATCCTGAAGTACTCCTAATTCTAATGATAACCATCTAACATCAATTAACCAAATCTTCGCTATCCTATTTCATCTCTCTCTAACTAGACTTGGATTCTTTTTACAGAGCTCATAGTGTCTTAGGTTCATGGAGAATGGAGCACATTGATTGTTGAGCTAGTGTTGGAGGTACACATCTCACCACCTCCACTACACTTATATTTAATGCAAATTCATTGTTTTATACACCTACTTCCTACTATTGATTGTTCAAAATTATATTCTTATATTTAATGAATATTCATTATGCCATGTGCTCACTTATTAATATTTAATGTTTGAAAAAGGAGGAGTTAGCCACCTATTAGTGCCACTAGAAGACAAAATAGTAATCATCCAATATGATTGCCTTATGCCTAGGTGTTTAATGAGTTGGCATGGGTCCATTAATTAGCTCAAAAAGGGTCCCAAAATAAACTCATCCATAAGTCACCCATATTTTCCTTCACTTTACCACACTATGCTCTCAAATTAAATTCCATGCACACATCTCTTTCAAAAGTCTAGAAACCAACACATTCAATTTCACCATTTATAGAGATATCATGATTATTAACATCTTGATCAGACATTATGCATGCCTTAACATTTAAGGTATCTATCGTATGAAGACACAACTCAATACAATCTTCATAGGTCATCCATAACATCTATGGATCACCTTTAAGCAGCTACACCTCTTAATTAGGTGTTTGTAACTCTTACAAGTCTCATAGAGACCTATCCACCCATTTAGCACTTCATCAAATAAATAAAAAACATAAGACCACTTACAAATTCATGGAACCATTTCATATGATCTATATTTCCCCTTTAAGTTCCAACAATCAACATAGTGCCCTTCTGCGTAAGTATAAATTTGCTCAAACAACATTTTGTGCACACATTCACCATGAATGAATACACAAGCAACTTATAAACCATTTTTCATACTACATATTATTTTTCAAATATTAATAATGTACATATATCATCCTCATTGAGTATAAAACCCTTTTGAATAGCTAAGTAAACATGAGACATCTAAATACCATCATAATGAGATCAAATATCCTTCTCAAGTTACTTACAGAATATGCATGAAAGCATAGTAAAATTTGAACCTTCATATATTTGAGTTTACACACTTTTATATTTTAAAAAATATATTTCCAAATGTGCCTTAGAGTCCTCTATAAGTTCAATTTTTACACCATGAGCAAATTCTACATAAATCGAAAGATATGGACAAAATATAAAGCACAAATTTTTCCTTTGTTAAATTAAAATATTCAAATGTAAATAGTCAGAACTAAACCTCAGACACTAGGCTTCCATCTCATGTCCTCTCATCTTTAGATTGATCACACACCATCAATCTTCTTCAAAATTTAACACATAGTGTGCCAGTGCCCAAATTTTAAACTTATAATAGTTACCTCATCTCGTTCAATCTGGAAAATTTGACTCAACACATTCCATCGATCTCTTTGAGATTGTCCTCATTTTAGAAATGCTAGACAACTATCACTTTTACCTTTTAACTTTAATGCACACTATTGATCTCGATCTATATGATCACCTTCTCATCATTGATCCTTATAAGAAGATTGATCTTTATCTCTACTCAATGTTAAACATTGAACACTTGGTACCATCTTGAAACATCTTGACATCTTGGAAAAAACACGTTTCATCAAAATTTTAAAACTTTTACCTTATGTAAAAATGATTATGGGAACCATTGTAATCTTCTTTAAAGGCCAACTTTGCATAGTCATATCTTTTACCTTTATCACTCCCATGTTCTCAAATTTGGGACATATAATCTCATCATATAGGAGAATATAACCATGTGTCAAACTACACCTAAAACCTTTGCATTTGTGAGATATAATGCCATTAATTTGATCAGATGGATTTTTCTACCACAGAGCCAACAATGTCAAGAATTGCCTAGAAGGCCAACTTTGCACATGCATATATTTTGACAACTTCATTACATGGCCTAAAACTTAGATAAAATCATATAGGCACAAAAATGAATAAACCCATATAATAATTCTCTTTTCACCTTCACATGTGTGAAAAATAACAATATCAAAATGCCTACTCAAAATTTCTTATCACCTTACAAATTTGGCTAAGTATGGGAAAACACTATCAAACTATTTGGGAGCCCAATTTCGCACTTACACATATTATGTTGTGATTCATTGCATGAAATAAAATTTATAATATAAAAACTAGGCAAAAATTTTATCACAACCATATAACCAACTCCCTCTGACGCATCCACATGTGGCAATGGTGACATCAACAAATTGCCTACTCAAATTTTCTGCTATTGGACCCAAAATGTCTAGATGAAAATAATGGAATACTAGATGAATTAAACTTATTCACACAAGCACCCAATTCATACTTGACCTCTAATAGGACCCCTTGCACATCCTTAAAAAAAATACTCATCTTTAAACATTCTTAGCCATATAAACTCTGAAGATCAATCAAGCCTTATTCAAGCATACATGGACAAACACATTTCACACTTTGTCATTGTCACTCAAAATATCAAGGCACTTCATCCACTCACTTAGACACCTTCATGACATCATCATAACATCATTGAAAACTCTCCAACATGTATTTCCTCTCCTGAAGAAATAAATTGTCTTTGTCAAGTGCATTCTCGTGCTACTTGAAATTCTTCATAGATGATTGAGAACCATAGGAACATATTTCTTATGGAATTTAAGTTATGTATCTTTGAAAGCCTTTTTAGTTAAAAATTAGGATAGATATTGAGCAAAAACTTGGTCTTTGACTTCCATTTCAATAACTAATGAGCTATGTGTTCAATTTTGTAATTAGACTAAAGGAAAAAATGGACTTGAAATTTAATTCATACATCTATTGTTTGCAAGTGATTTCAAATTTTATTTGGGGTAAAATATATAGTATAACATTAACATTTAATCCATCATTGTAATCTAATTTGTGAGAATTAACTACTGCTTAACATGTCCATGTCAACTATCTTTCCATTTTGAAATTTTTTATTACTCTATTTTCGTGGGTCTTCAATTGACAAGTGTCAATTGATCTTGTTGTTTAGAAGTTTATTCACATTAACTAGATTTATTATGTCCATATTAGTTAAATTTAGTAGTATATTTCTTGGTTAAGATTGGATTTTGTATGCTTATTTTATATTAGTATCTAATTTTACCAAGAATCACATGTGGTTCTCACTATACCAAGAAGGGCATATGAACACTTGTCATTTTGTCATTCAATGTGAATTTTCATCATTATATATGTTTATGAATATGTGAGATGATGATATATATTTTGATCTCATTTAATCACATTTTCAAAAGCTTCATTGTCTTTCACTTCTAATTGTTAATCTATGACAATGTGAGATGATGACATGTGGAAAAATCTCATGCATTCATAGTGTCTTAGTTATTTATAACTTATATTTTTAATCAAGGTCTCTGATAATGTCATATAATGACACATCTTAATGAACTATACTAAGGATTAAATGTGACACAATATCTATTAGTTGTATAGTATCATGTTTCATAGTCTAACATTGTTGAGCAAATACCTATAATGACATGGAGCAATCTCATTAAATCACATAATTGCATAACTTTGTGCCTTAGCCTTTTTTATTTTTTAGTCTACAATGCAGTGATATGATGACATGTGGATCAATCTCAATTAACTACATGTTCATAATATTTTAAATCACAACTTTGAATATTCCTCATGATGCTACAAAAGGGAGACACGTGGTGAAATATCATGATGCAAAGAGACTTGTCATGGTGCACTTAAAATTCAATCCTTTGCTTTAGTGTAGGTGCCATATGAGGGATCCAAGTATTGAATCCATGATATGTTGATGCAATGATGATAACTTGAAAATCACTCAACTATTTTTCAATTTCTCATGAGGAAGAGACATGTGTTTAATCACAAATCTAACCTATAAGACAAAAACTGACACACTTGAATAGTGAAATGTTTAACTTGGTTAGATTAAAAAAAACCATTTAAAATAAAACTAATATTTCAATTAAGTATTTCTTATTTTAATAAAGTCTTTATAAAATAAAGAATTACTGTCAATAATTATGATTTAGAATGGTTGAGACATAAGGACAATTTATATCTCAATGAAGACCAAACATATAATTTTCAAGAATAAATGGGTCCCTAATTTAAATATTGAAAATGGGGCATCTTGGTCACAATAGTCTTGATATCACTTTTAAGATATAAATTACATAATATGGATGAAAAAATGTATAATTAGTGTTCTAATAGATAATTCAATCATTTTTTGAATGGTATGCTTGAAGTATATAAGGAAACATAATTTACACACACACACACACACACATATATAATAATAAGTATATATAAGTGTGTGTGTGTGTGTGTGTGTGTGTGTGTGTGTGTGTGTGTGTGTGTGTGTGTGTGTGTGTGTGTGTGTGTGTAATGTGTGTGTGTGCGTGGGGACAAAGTTGAGGGACAAAAAGTGGCCTACTCATGGACATGATTTTCTTGAAATAAATTTAAACTTTTGTAGATATTTTGAGATATTATATATATATATATATATAATGTGTGTGTGCGTGCATGGGGACAAAGTTGGGGAACAAAAAGTGGCCTACTCATGGACATGATTTTCTTGAAATAAATTTAAACTTTTGTAGATATTTTGAGATATCAACACTCTAAATTTGAAGATAATGTAAGAGCATAAAATGTATAATTTAGAGTCTAGTTTCCAAAACATAATTTTTTTAAAAAAATGGTCAAGTATAACTAGGTCAAGCATCTAAAATTTGAAGAGGAACTATTGTTTGTTTTAATAAAATAGAGTAGATAGACGGTCGTGCAACACAGTATTTCTTTTGCAACATTTAATATTGTTTGAAACCCTTTGGTGAACATTTAGATAAGATTGTCTAGTTTTTGACCTATATTTATTTATATTTTTTCAATGAATACATTTTTTGAAATTTTTAAGTAAATAGATCCTAAAACTTACAAAAAAATGGATAGCAATCCGTGCGATGTGCCTAACTACCTCAAAAAAAATGAAAAACAATTTTTTTAATGTGTGTATAATTAATTCTATTTTATGACCATATAATTTGTTTTTCATTTGGATCAATTAAATATAAATTATATGAACATGTATAGGCATGTATGTTTGTGGCATGTAGTGTCCTAAACAAGGTATAGTTAGAAATCAACATAGTTTGAAATCTTGAATTAGTCTAAAAATTATAAAAATCATATTTTTAGAAAGATGAGAGCATTCTCATTGTGATGGTATTAAGTTTTTAAATTTTACCTTTGAAATTCATAGTGTATTTGGTGATCAAAGTTTAGTTTTGTTTTTTAATCAATACTCTCAGACTTAGTAGTAGATTGATAGGTCCAAACCTTTGGCTTGGGAATCTAATCCATTACCATGCCAAAAGGATTGATTTTTTAATTTAAATTTAAATAGTGTGATCATGTTAATAACATGATTAAATTATTAATGTGACCATGTTAATAATGCAACCATGTTAGTTAATAATGTGATCGTGTTATATATTCATAATACCCAAAAATGTAAGTTTGTTCTTGATCTCAAATTTTATATATGTTATTATATGTTATGTATCTCCCTAATATTAGTATTCTTTCATGTGATACAAGAAATGCCCCTAACCTTGTATAGTAAATTAAGGTGTCGTGGTATCATATTAGACTTCAAAAAATTTATAGGGATTTAATATGTTGACTTGACTACTTATAATTACTTTGTTTTAAGGTGTAACTCATTATAAATTTTATGATATAATTGATTTTATCATAAGATGCCATAAATGCATTTTTTAAACCTATGAAAAAAATTTAGCCTTTGGAGTACCAATCTAGTTATGCATCTAAAGTAAATTGGGGCTATTTTGAGCCCCTTCAAACTAATTGAATGACTATAAAATGTGATCTTTAGGGCTTGATAAGCTCAAATTTAATAATATCCATTGAATCAAAGAAATGCTATATATTTATATGAAAGTTTTACATGTATATAATGTGGTTTTGAGCTTAATAAACTTGAAGTCATCAGCTAATGAATGCAAATGTCGATTAGATTAATTATGGAGGTAATTAGGGTCAAAAGGAGCCACATGAACCTATTTTAAATCATATATGATGTGATTTATAAATAAATTAACCTCAATGTTGTGTCATATATAAATAATCAGAGAGTTTATTCATTTAATCAAAGAGGCATTTGAGGCCAATTTGAACCCTTTCAACAAAAAAATATGTTTTATGGTAAAATTAAGTTCAATTGTATCATGAATTGATCCAATTATTTATTTTATGTAAGTAGGAGCATGCTTTGGGAAAAATTGATCCCCTAAACCAAATGTATGGTTCAATCAACTATATAGTGTATGCAAAATGTATAGCTTAATTGACCCTAATTTTATCATAAATGAAAACACCAAGATAATTATCAAAAATAGGTGTACAAGCAACTCAAATTTTCTTAAATTTCCTTAGTGATTGGACACCTTATATCTGATATCTTAAACCTTAATCCCTATACCATTTACCTTAAACCATAAACCCTATACCATTTACCTTAAATTATAATCCATAGTCCCTAAAACCCAAACCCTTTCAACTGTAGACCCTAAACCCTAAAACAATCATTTATCCCTAATTAACATCCTTTATATAGTAATAATTAGGTTCATAGGGATCAACTTGGTCAAAATCACATCACTCATTACCACAATTCAATTAATTAGCTCATATTGTGATGATGTGGGGGCTAATTGAGTCCAAAATTAGGTTATTTACTCACAGATCTAGGTTTAAGGAACTCAAATTTACCTTAATGACCTTCATGATTATACCTTATATACCCTAAAACCTATACCATAATCTATAAATTTCCTAATCCTTAAACTCTAAACCATAAATAAATCCTTTAAACCCTAAACTAATCATTTTAGCCCAAATTAACATCATTTAGACTAAGAATTAAGTTTACAAGGCTCAGTTTGGCCTAAATCACATGAATGATTGTCCCATCTCACTAATTCACTAAATTTGCATGATGACATTGGTTACAATGACAACCCAAAAACACATTCCATTATCATAAATAGGTCCAAACGATTCAAATTTTCCTCAATTATCTTTGTGATTGGACCTTATGTATGCTAAAACCTAAACCTTATAGGTCTTAAACCCCAAGCCCTAAACCATAAACCCTATACCCTATATTTTAAACCTTAAAACATTTTATTTAACACTAATGAACATCATTTAGAGTAATAATTAGGTATATGCATTGCAAGTAATTTGGCCCAAATCACATTACTCATTATCCCAATTAACTAATTGGTGAGAAATATGTGATGATGTGGGGAATAATTGAGCCTAAAAACATAGTGGACCATATGCACACCCTAAACCATATATACATTAAACCCTAATCCCTAAGCTATAAACCCTAAACACTTTACCCTAAATTATAAACCATAAACTTTCCAATTTACCAATTGATTTATCCCCTATTAACATAATTTTTAGTAAGAATTAGGTTCACATGGCATAAAAATATTATACCTTATATACACCCTTAAACCTAAACATTTTGCCCTAATCCATAATCCATAAGTTACCTTACACATAAATTGTAAGCCCTATGCCCTAATCCCTAATTTTTAATCCATAAACCCTATGAATTAATGCCCTAATCCCTAATCCCTAAACCATATGCACTAATTCCCTAATACATAATCCCTAATCTATATTAAGTTTAATACGATTGCATTATTAAATAATTTGATCGCATTATTCTCAATATAGACAAAACTCTCTTCTCAAAGTCTATGTTTAACCTGAATTAAGTATTCAGAATAATGTGATCATGTTATTGAATAACATGATCACATTATATAAAACAATCACATTATTATTAATATAGACAACACTTACTTTTTAACATCTATTTTTAACCTAAATCAAGAATTTTTTCCCCACAAACATTTTTTGCATACTTTTATGGGACTTGCAGTACTTGTGTACTTTTGACCCCACCTTTGAAAAGCTATCAATTTTCCTTGATGGGTTATGGATCATGTTTGAGGAAGAGAAATATGTTGAATAACAAAACACTAGAAGAATTATAATATTTGAAAGAGAAACACAATATATGAATCTAAAAACATTGTTTTAGATAAGGTACAAACCCTAATCCTAATGAACCAAATGCCATAGATAATGATCTAATTGATAATAATGAATTAAAAAATGATGAAATTGACCATAGTTACTTTAATAATGATGAAATCAACCATAATGAAATGAATAATAATGAAATTGACAATAATGAATTAGATAATGTTGTAAGTTTACATTCAAATTTTCAAGTTTTTTATTTTGTTGATGATGAGTCTATGTATGATGCTTCACCCCCCATGAGTGAATAAAATTGGATGGAAACAAATAATGATGAAATTAACAATAAATAAAATCCTATGGAAACATATAATGAAGAATAAAATAATGAATAAAATGCCATCCCATCTCTAAATAATGAAAGTAGTAATGATTTTGAAACACCCCCTCAATAAATTCCACCATTAACAAAACCTCCAAGAATTATGCATAGAAAATACAAGTACTTAATTGAATTCAATGAAATTATTTTATTACTAATGCATAAAAAAATGTTTGATCACCATTCAAGATGACTGGATTAACAAATTTGAGATAATTTCTTTCATAATTTGGATTATGATACTCAAAGATGTCAATTATTTATTTTATTGATAAAATTGATTAATATGAGACCTATCATGTACACGTTAGGAATAAGAACATATAACATGGATGATGAAAACAATGAAATTTTTGAAAATCCACATGATGCATATAATATTGTAGGCCCAAAATCACATGCCCAAGATTGTAATGTTTCTCGACGTATACTTATAACTTGTTTAGTAAGTGGCCAAATAGGGAAAAAATAAAATCTTTTAAAAATAACTTGAACACATAATATAAATATAAAAACATTAATGAAATCAATTGAAAGACATAAAATACTTAATTAACCTAATACCAAATAGCTCTGGGCATTCTCTTTTAGACTTCCACAAAAGGACAAGGTTATAACTGATGCTCTCAAAGAGTTACTTGCTCAATTTTGGAAAGACAATACAAGAGCTTTTCCCAATGCAAGAGATGTATTGAAAATAAGAGCTGGTTCTCATAACCATGAACCACATCTAAAACATATATTGGATTTGAATCAAATAAAATTATATTCTAAGTTTTTGGAAAACCATCCACAAATTTCTATTTGTCAAAAATATTTTGAGATGGCCAATGCTTTTTTGTAAACATAAATCACACATGCACCATTTGTTGTTGTAGGAAACATGTTGAATTTTTAATGCACTATGATGTTTTTATCCATATTCATTATAATTTGCACACTAATAACATTTTTCAGGAGTGTGGCATTGAATTTCTACCAAAATCAGCCAAGGAATTTATTTCATCTATTTTTTGAAAAAGATAGGATGGACAATTAATTTATAACAAATCATGTTTAGATGGAAATTAAAGAATTTGTGGTGGATTTCTAAAATTCAAAAAAGATACCTATTTCTGAATTTTTGGTCAAATTTAGAGAGAAATTTGTTTGTGAGTATGCAAGGCACACATACAAGGCTAGATGGTTGGATAAAAAAATTAAGATAAGCAAGGATACATTCCTACTTGGTTCGATTGTTTTAGTAGTTGACTTCACTAAAAATTACACATTTAACCCCAAAATGAAAGTTCAATCACAATATTAAAAATCATAACAAGTTTCCATATTTGTGCATTTAGCATTCATGCATGCACTTGATAGTATAGAGTAGAAACAAAAAATATCAAGGGAGTACCATTTATATATCAGTGATGATTGATCACATTGTTTAGAGTATGTACAAGGTTATTTTCAAAAGTTCTATGAAAAATTGAGTAAGAGGAACATTACTTTCAATCAACATTACATTTGTTTAGTCAATTGCACATCATAATTCAAAAATGCATGGATGTTTTATTGGTTAAGTAGGATGCACGTTACCACTAGTGTATAACACATTTGGAGTTTCACCAAGGTTGGCCATGGAAAAGGGGAGCATGATAGTGTTTTAGCATGTGTAAAAAGAGTTATTGCAAGGGAGGAGTTAAATTTTGATGAGGGTTCTAATTTGATAAATGCAAAAACTATGGTTGAATGGTATAATGAGAACATGTGTCATGGTGCTCAAATAAATTCTACTATTCTTAGACATTTCTAGTCAATGGAAGAAGAACACTTGGAAAAGCATGAGGATTGTATGACTCTAAGGGGTTCAAGTGAGATCCAATCATTTTGTACCTCAAATTCAAGTTTTTAGACTGTTCATACAAGACATTTGGCATGTTTTTGTTTTTCATACATGGACTTTGTTTGGAATGATTGTGAGTCACAAGAGTAGGTGGATGATTGGAATTACAAACCTCTAATTCTAATCAACACAAATCAAGTTCCAAGAGCATTGTAACTTACATTTATGATATTATCAAATGACTTTTACCATTTTTTGATCTAGTGTATCCAAGTAGAAAATTTTTTATTATGTACAATGTATTCTCATTATATATCTTCTTAGTGTCACTAAAAAAAAAATTTGTGATAAAGGGCATGTTTTTGTAGTTATTGCATATGAGGACAATGAAGAGGGCATGGATTACTACTTGCGTTAGTGTGTAGAGGGAAACAAAAAATTAACTTCCCTAGTTATAGATGGAGAAAACATTGACTATCCCACTAGGTCACAGTCAAACAATGGTTTTTTGAAGAGTTTGTTTCAACAATATCCTATATAAAGTTTAAGATCAATGGTTTTTTTAAGACTTTTAAATGCATAGGAAGATAATGAGATATTAAAATTTGACTACTTTTGTCCTTAATGAGTTACATGTGTGTTGTCACATGGTGAAAAATACAAAGGGTCATTCACGGGTCAAATTTGTAAGGGGGCACATGATTCACATGTATAGAAAAATTCAAAAGGTGATTACAACACCTTTTGGACTTTTATGGTCACATGGAAGAAGTATATCAAATGAGCACTATTGTAGATTATCCTCACATGTGTGAGTGGGGCACAATTATTAGAGTCACATGGGGTGGTTTGGATCTTTTCTAAATTAGAGCATCTACTTTGTTAACCCTTAGATAAGATGACAAGAACAACACTATTTAGTGTTTGGACTCACTTTTGAAAGTGGGGAACAAGTTTTAAAGCCACATGGAGTTGGCACATGTTCTTGTCTAAAGTTAAGATGTATTGAATAATTTTGCACATGGTGACGAACACCTTTGGAGTTCACATGACACCCCAATCATGCGTAGGTCAAATTTATAAGGGGCATTATGCATTTCTCCCTCCCTCTCTCTCTCATGTAAAATGCTATAAAGCATTTCATTCTCATTTGTATTTGTGAGAAGTCCATTTGGTGTTATCAAATATTGGATAAATTTTGTAGATTTTATTTTGGAAGGCATGGAAGATTAGCTCACATAGATGTTTGGGTTGTAATCACTAATCATGCTTAGGTGGTTAGAGCCTATAAGTCTTAGATGAGAGCATGGCTCACTTAGTTTTCTAAAGCATGGAGATCATTGAGGTTAGAGGTTAGATATTATAAGTATATGTTATCTTGGCTCACCTATTTGGAGATTGGAGACTTGTTAGCTCATCTCGTGGTTGGAGGTTGATTCTTGGCTCACCTTGGATGTTTTGGATATAACAATGGAGAGAGAGAGGTTGATGATTGAAGCTCCCTTAGATGTTATCAAGCTTAGCATTGTAAGAGATGAATGTTTTAGGTTGGAGGTTAGAGCATGAAATTATTGATTTTAAGCTTTGATCTCCTGAGTTCTATGGTTTTTATTGTTGGGGATCAACCAACAATTTGATTACACTTATGAAAGCAATTAAATGCAAAAATCAATCAGATAGATAAGCAACTAGAATCAGAAATGACAAAGAAACATAGATACAAGAAACCACCCTGAAAACTTGTATTAAACTCTTTACAAAAGGAATACAATTAAAGAAACTCCTTTCTTCCATACCTCTCTCAGATGTATAGATCTCTCTCTAGATCTCTTTCCCTCAAGAGCTACAATCAACTCCAACAATCTGGAATGATTCACAATTCTGTACTGCTCTCTATAATACAATAATTACAATACAATACAATAAGCTAAGAAGATCTAATCCTACATATCAAATTAGGAAACTTGAGTATGCATTTACAACCAATAGTTATGCCACTTAAACAAGGGCTCTAAAATAGTCTTGCTAAAGATAGAGATGCAGACTTAAGACTAGCACTTAATCCATCATGCAAACACTCACTTCTATCCACGAAAATAGCTCTCTAGACGCACAGTAACCGACACCGGTTCCTACTGCTTGCCTGTGACTGATGTCGGCCAAACTCTGCTAACGCTGGCATCTCTTGAACTGATCTTAACTGACGTCGATCACTCCTAACTGATGCCGGTGACTGTGTAAACTTGCAACTATCAAATGCACTCCTTTGGTGAAGCTTTTAGGCTCCACACCTTAACAATCTCCCATTTAGAGATAAACAGCTGCACCAGTACCTGTACAGCAACATCTTCTAGCTCCTCCATCTTCAACTCAATCATGAAGACCAAGGAAAGTTGAATGAAGATTCAACTTCTCCTTTGTAACCGGCTTAGTTAGCATATCAGTAGGATTCTTATCTGTATGGATCTTCTCCAACTTCAACTCACCATCTTCCAATACCTGTCATATGAAGTGATACCTTAGCTGTATATGCTTTGTTCTAGAATGAAAGGCTAAATTCTTAGCCAAATGAATTTCACTCTGACTATCACTGTATAGTCTACAACTCTCTTGCTCTTTTCCAAGCTCTTCCATGAACCGTGTCATCCATATCATCTCTTTGCTAACTTCTGTGGCTGCAATATATTTTGCTTCTATAGTTGACAAGGCAACAACCTTCTGCAACTTTGAAATACAGCTAACTATCATTTCACCAATAGTGAAAACATATCTTGTTGTGCTCCTTCTGCCATCCAAATCACCTGCCATATCTGAATCTACATAACCATGTAGAGAAGTATGTGAACCGCCATAGCACAAATGCCTACTGCTGGTCCCTTTCAGATATCTAAGGATCCACTGAACTGCTTTCTAGTGTTCCTTTCCTGGATTGGCCATATACTTACTTACAAATCCCATTGCTTGGCCAATATCTGGTCTAGTACACACCATTGCATACATCAAACTCCCTACTGTAGAAGAATATGGAACTCTACTCATGTACTCTACCTCATCATGTGAATTTGGACTCTGATCTCTACTCAGCTTGAAATGTCCAGCCATAGATGTGCTTATCGGCTTTGCATCCTGCATATAAAACCATTTCAACACCTTGTCCACATAATCCTCTTGAGACAAAATCAACCTGTGACTTTTCCTGTCTCTCTTAATGCTCATGCCAAGGATTTTCTTAGCTGCTCCCAAATCCTTCATGGCAAACGTGTGAGCTAATTTCAACTTTAGCTCAAAGATATCCTGCATGTGTGATCTTGTAACCATCATATCATCTACATACAACAATAGAATAATATATCTACCATTATCAAATCTCTTAAAATACACACAATGGTTTGATTGACACCTACTGTAGCCATGCTCAGTCATAAACCTATCAAATCTCAAATACCACTGTCTAGGAGCTTGCTTGAGGCCATACAAGCTTTTCTTTAGTCTGCACACTAGCTTCTCCTTACCTTTGACCTCATATCCTTCTGGCTGATCCATATAGATTTTTTCATCCAAATCTCCATGAAGAAATGTTGTCTTAACATCAAGTTGCTCAAGATGCAAATCCTCAATAGCAACCAAAGACAAAACAGTCCGTATAAAAGTCATTTTAACAACAGGAGAGAAAATATCACCAAAGTCAATACCTGGTTTCTATGCAAATCCTTTCACAACCAGTCTGGCCTTAAATCTAAACTTACCATTCTCACCTTCTTTCAGTCTGTAGATCCATCTATTCTTCAGTGTCCTCTTACCAGCTGCCAACTCAACCAAATCCCATGTTTGGTTCTCCATCAAGGAATCTATCTCCTCATTCATGCCTAGCTCCCACTGTTTCCTAGTATCCACCTGTATTGCTTCTTCAAAACTCTCTGGTTCTCCACCATTAGTTAGTAATAAATATAATAATGAAGGGGAATATCGAATTGGAGGTTTACTTACCCTATCTGACCTCCTGATGGGCGTCTGAGACTCATCCACAACACGCTGTCCACCTAAATTCTCTGACAGTGACCGATCTCAGTCACCTCCAAGCCTGTAACTGATCACCGTTGATTATGCCTGACCGACCTTAGTTCCTGACTTGCTGACATCAATTTTTGTATGATCGACATTGATTCCTATAGTGCCGACGTCGGTTCCTACCTGACCAACGTCGATCTCTATGTTTTCCTGTAAGTGATTATTTCTTCTTCCTGCGAGCTCATTTTGGACCATCACCTTGTCCAATTCTCCATTGCTCTGCCCAAATTGATTCAGCTTCCTCAGCTAATCAGTATACATCACTTTTTCATTGAAAACAACATCATAGCTCCTAATTATCTTATTAGTTCCTAGATTCCAAAATTTGAAACCAAAATCATCAGAGCCATAGCCAATAAACGTGCACCTCATAGACTTAGCATCCAGCTTCTTTCTATTTTCCTTATCAACATGCACAAAGGCTTCACAACCAAAAAATTTGAGATATGAGAGATCTACCTTTCTACCTATCCATGCCTCTTCTAGAATTCCACCATCCAGAGTTGTAGAGGGTCCTCTGTTAATCAGGTACACTGTAGTATCTACGACTTCTACCCAAAACTCTAAAGGTAACCCAGCATGCAATCTCATACACCTTGCACGCTCTAGTATTATTCTGTTCATCCTTTCAACAACACCATTTTGCTGAGGCCATCCTTTGCCTATGAATTCCATGCATATAACAATACCAATTGAACTTGTGGCTGCAGAACTCACCACCATTGTCAGATCTCAGGCACTTCAATCTCTTGCCTGTTTCATTCTCAACCATAGCTTTCCAAATCTTAAAAGTCTCAAATACATCAGATTTCTTTTTAATACAATAGACCCATACCTTTCTTGTAGCATCATCTACGAAAGACACATAGTACCTTCATCCACCAATAGAGGCAACCTGAGCTGGTCCCCACACGTCTGTGTGAACAAGCTGCAACTTATGCTTCTTCTTTGTTGACCTGGTCTTGAGAAAACTCACTCTTCTCTGCTTTCCAAAAATACAATGCTCACAAAATTCTAGATCTATGTTTTTCAAATCTGGAAACATACCTCTTGACTTAAGAATTGACATCCCCTTCTCACTCATGTGGCCGAGCCTATGATGCCACAACTTTGCATCTACATCTGAAGTAGATAATACAAAAGGAGAAATGTCAGTAACATAATTACACAAATAGAGATTACCTACTCTCTTACCTCTAGCCATAACAAGTGCTCCCTTGGTAACCTTCCAAGATTTAGCTGTGAGAGTTACTACACAACCCTCATCCCCTAACTTTCCTATAGAAATCAAATTCCTCTTTAAGCTGGGAACATGCATGACGTCTCTCAACACCCATGTGTTGCCATTTTGCATCTTCAGCTGCACTTTACCTTTGCCAATTATCTTACAAGGCTCATCATCCCCAAGATACACTATTCCAAAATCTCCCTGGATATAGTCACTAAAATAATCTCTATTGGGGGTAACATGAAAAGATGCACCAGAATCTAACACCCAAGATTCTATATTATTATGCAAAGAGAATATTAAAGCATCTTGTGCAATACCTGCAACCTCTGCTTCTTCTTTTCCTTCATGTTGATTGTCCTCCTTAGGCTTTGACCAGCAGTCTTTGCTTATGTGCCCTATCTTTCCACAATTCCAGCATTGTGGCCTTCTGCTATTTCTGGATTTGGATCTTCCTCTCACCTTAGATTTAGATCTTGATCTCCCTTTCTTGCTCTTCTCTTTCTACCTTCCTCTGCTCTCAAAACTCAAAGCATTCCCTGATGCTTCCTCTGTGCTTTTCCTGCAGATTTCCTCATTCAAGATAACACTAACAACATCATCTACTTTCAAAATATTTGAAGCAGAAGCAGTATTACTTACTACCATTACTAAGTTATGCCATCTTTCAGGCAAAGAACATAATATTAAAAGAGCCTTAATTTCATCATCAAATACTATTTTGATGAAATTTAATTGATTAACAATCCCATGGAAATCATTAAGATGATTAGACACAGATCCACCTTCCTGCATCTGTAAATTAAATAGCTGCTTCATAAGATATACCTTATTAAAAGCAGAGGGTTTTTCATACATATTTACTAAAGTAGACATTAACTCTACCATAGACTTTGCCTGTGATAAATTGGATATCACAGTGGATGCTAGACTCAGTCTTATAGACCCTAGAGCCTTTCTGTCAAGAACTTCCCATTCTTCATCATCCATGTCTTTGGGCTTCTTTGCAGTCCCTCCTAATGGTAAGTATAAGTCCTTTTGATACAGATAATCCTCTATCTGCATTCTCCATAGCTGATAGTTCTTGCCATTAAACTTCTCCATTCTCAGTTTGCTTTCCTCTACCATTGCTTCTCCCACTCAAACAGAAACCTCTGTGAGTAACCTGTAATCAACACACACTACACAGATCTGAACCACCTGTTAGTGAACTTGAGCTCTGATACCACTTGTTGGGGATCAACCAACAATTTGATTACAGTTATGAAAGCAATTAAATGCGGAAATCAATCAGATAGATAAGCAACTAGAATCAGAAATGACAAAGAAACATAGATACAAGAAACCACCCTGAAAACTTGTATTAAACTCTTTACAGAAGGAATACAATTGAAGAAACTCCTTTCTTCCACACCTCTCTCAAATGTATAGATCTCTCTTTAGATCTCTTTCCCTCAAGAGCTACAATCAACTCCAACAATCTGGAATGATTCACAATTCTATACTGCTCTCTACAATAAGCTAAGAAGATCTAATCCTACATATAGAATTAGGAAACTTGAGCATGCATTTACAACCAATAGTTATGCCACTTAAACTAGGGCTCTAAAATAGTCTTGCTAAAGATAGAGACGTGGACTTAAGACTAGCACTTAATTTGTCATGCAAACACTCGCTTCTGTCCACAAAAATAGCTCTCTAGACGCACAGGTAACCGACACCGGTTCCTGCTGCTTGCCTGTGACCAACGTCGGCCAAACTTTACCGATGCCGGCATCTCTTGAACTGCTCCTGACCGACGTCGATCACTCTTGACCGACACTGGTGACTATGTAAACCTGAAACTATCAAATGTGCTCCTTTGGTGAAGCTTTTAGGCTCCACACCTTAACATTTATCACCAGAAAGGATTTGTTGAGAGGAGCTATTTTAGAAGAGAATTGATAAATAATATGAAGTCTGGATGTTGCCTTTGCCCCATGGTTTTTCCCTTATTGGTTTAGTAGGGTTTACAAATATATATTATGTAATGTGTTTTTTGGAAGTATAAATACTAAGAGGGGGGTGAATTAGTTGTATTTAAGCATTCCTCTAATTCTACTTAAGATTCATGAAGCATTCATTCACTTACATATACTAGTTAATGCATACACAAACATCCATGAAAACAAACAATATAAGGACATGAGATATATGTGGGAAAACCTCTAGGGGAAGAAAATACACTGATGAAAAACATTTAATACTATCCTATAAGCAATTAATCAACCTTTTATTGAATCACCATCCCCTTACTAGTCAAGCACCAACTCAACTAATACTTTAGCAATCTTTAACTTGAAAAAAGGCTATAACCCCCTAGGAAACCAATAAAAAACTAAAATAACTTGAATATTTTATCACCCTTGGACACATTTTTCTTATTAAACTGATTATGACCTCTTTTTTTTAATCTTCTCACACTTCTTTCTCACTCAAGCAGCCCATTAGGCCTTCTCGCTTAATTAGCCCTTTCCTTGGCAGAATTAGTTTCAATGAAGTTGATCAACACACATAAAAACATAGTTATAGAATCATGTAATATTAAACATATTTTTTTAATTATATGTAATCCCTTAACATGTTCTTCAAAACTCAATATCTTTTTCTAAATAGTTCAATACTCTAACTAGTCAAAATAGGCTTATTAGGCCTTGACTTTATACTTGATTCTTTCTCATACCCATCTTGGTCAGAAAATTACCTCAAAACACTTTTATTATTATTTAAATAGATATATACACATGTTTCACAAGTGAAAAAAACATTACATAGGTCGTCCATTACCCTTAAGGGCTAAAACCACCATTAGGCCTAATATAGACCTAATACAATTAGGCCTTCCCTAAGCACACATTTTACTTAGACCTTCTTTGAACACTTTGAGCCATCAAAAATGGATGAAAAACTTAATATAAAACTTTAACATACCCCTAATAATCTCTCCTTATGTCCCCAACACCATTTGTCTCTCTTCACTCCGTGAACCATCTAATTAGGTCCACTCACCATTAGTCTTTCTCACTACCAGAAAATCTATCATGCAAATTTGAACCATATACATAGCTTTTCCACATAACCCACACATAAAAACATATTTATAGGATATTTATGACTTAAATACTTCCCAAAATACTTTATTCTTCACCATACAGGTGAAAAGGCCTTATGAAGATTCATGTAAAAGGCTTATTTAAAACCACCAAACACTATTAAGAGATAGTCAAAAACATTTGAATCTCCATAATTGAATAGGGACTTAAAATGAATATAAATACATTAAAATTATCCTATTATAAATTTTTAAAACCTTAAATATCATTTTATCCTTCAACTTAGTTAAAAATGACTCAAAAAGATCATTTTCACATAGACATATAAAATTGCCTATAGCATGAAAAACACAGTCAAGAAAATCAAGTCATAGAACACCTATGGGAAAAATTTTGTGATATTAAAATGAGTTTTTATGAATATTACTAATCCTTATATTATATATTTCATGGTTATATATCAATATTGGTCTTTCAGACCAATTCCATAACTTCACTCTACATAGACTTCACTATGTTAGATAGACCAGTTTGATGACAACGTTTTGCTTAAGTATATGAATTATAAACACTTATACACAAAAATAATAGGAGTAATAGGCATTTAATGATGACCTAATTCATTATTATCCATACCTAGTCTTCTACATCCAATTCCTAATCTCATTCTCATTCTCACCTAGTTTTCTCAATATTTTGCTCATTAGGCTTGTTTAGCGATAGACCAAATTACATGGATAATTTAGCACATTTTTAGTCTTAAACCTAATAATAAAATTTCATGGGAATAAACTATAATTATTACATCCTCCTCCATTCATTTTCATGCTTTGACATTGTCAAACTTGTCGACTACATCAAAATTCCTAGAAATAAGGCGTTTCTTGTAGCTTTTACTCACTATCATGACAAAAAAACCATATAGAGAAACATTTAATAATAATATACATGTTACAAACATCAAAATATGTCAATAAGATCATTCTAATCCATAACCAATAATATCTTTCCTATCAGGTCGTTATAAGGGTTTTGAGATGGTTTTGACTAGTTTCCCTTCTTAGTAATCGTTCATAAAGGATTTACCTTAAACTAAAAAACCAATGCCAAAAAAATAAATATAGGGATATTACCCAAATTACATGAATTTATAAAGATATCATGTAAATTTTGCATGTTCCAATGAGCATAAGACTTTTCTTCTCAAGCTTGTAATACCCCATTCTATGTACACAGAGGAACTTATCATCATTTTTCATTTTTTATTATTTGATAAATGGTTTCAAACTTTTTAAACATACTTAGCATATCCTTTCACACCTCTATCAATTTTATCAATAGCTCTGACATCCTTATAAATTATCTTGACCCATCATTAGGCCATTATAGGTCACTTTGCATACTATGTCTTACACTACTAGTCATACTTAGACTATGATCATGCCTTGAAAACTATTGAAATATCTTTAAAACCTCATCCACATGTCAAAATAACTCATACCATTCTCACAATCTTCCAACCTTTCTGACATAGGTCTCATATGACTCAACTCATCATGATACTAGGCCTATGCCATTTCACTAGATCTTTATGTAATGAATAAGCCTCAAAACTAAACCTTGAAACTCATCTATAAGATTATTTATCTATTTCTCACTGTTAACATATATTATAACACTTTCTTATTCATGTACTAATCCAAATCAAAATCTTCAACATGTACACACCTTCTCTCATAACTAGACCAAGCTACTCAAGATACCTAATACTCAAAGTTTAGACAAAAATAAGCTAGATCTTAATGATATCATTATTAAAACATGTTTCTCTGAGTATAAAGCTGATCTCAATAGAATTATAATATTTGTCACATCATAAACTTGTACCAAGACCTCATATATAATACAAGGACTTTCTGACCCATCTGTTTATCTTGTATGCTCCTCAGTACTTAGAGATCAATCAAAATGCTTCCCTTGTATCTTGAGCATGATATTAACATGTCATCAAACCTAAAAAAAATAAGTTGCCTTCAAATTTTATCTCAACAAAGAGACAAAACTTCTTTATCACATACCACTTCACCAAGCATGAAATCAACTCTGAATTTTGACATGAAGGACATTCAACTTAGATTTTACATCAATGACAACATTAATTCCTTAATACAAATACTAAGAAAATACGTTAATAATCTCTCCCTTTGTCATTGATGGAAAACACTCTTAATCATAGCAGATCATTCTCTTTCCTTTAAGTTGGATCTTCTTCAATACTTGATCTTGAAATAAGAACTTTCAACCCCTTAGACATTAATGACAAAGGTTTACCTTCTTAAAAGCTATTTAATCCTTGGACCTGGGGCAACATACCTTTTCTCTCAAATAGCCTCATCAATTCTTTCTATCAAAGAAATTAGCATAGATCAGGCTCACATGCCTACTCATGAGACATGATTGGCTCCCTTTATCTCCATGAAAATTTTAGACATTTTCAAAACTATGACTTGGTTTGATCAAATCATCATGTAAAAAATTTTGTGACTTATTTCTTGTGATCACACCTATATCAGACTTCTTTATTGAACCTTGAATCTGAAGGTTACCTAAGACCACTAAACTCTCCCTATGACATAGCATCCTTCATGCTTCTTTTTTACTAGATGAGTGCCTCCATTTATCCTAATGGATTCACTTCTACTATAGAGAACTAAAAAAACATAAATTTAGGAGATTCCTAGATCTCCATGTCCTTGTAGGACTAAACTTCCTCTATGATCTTCTTATGCTTGATTTGTCCTTCTGGCTTGACCCCCTCAATCTTTGTTTAGGTAACATTTAGCTTGATCTATTGGTCTTGACTTTCTAATCAATAGTCTAAGCTGATTTATAAAATTATTGGCATTCCTTTGTACATTGATTATGCTCCACCATGGAAAATAGTCCACTTGAACTTGCAAACTGGTCATCAACCTTAGCTCTCTTGGGTTTCCACTTACTGTCTTGTCTTCTTTCTTATATTCTATAAGACTCAAATTTCTTGTTTTATCTTGAGAAATCATGATTATAGTGTTTTTCAATATGATCAACCTTATAAAAATTGAAACATATTATCACTCTAGATGAAAACATATCATGACCCATACCTCGTTGTTGATGGTTCTCCTCATAGTTCCATGCAAATTCATTCTTAAGGGGCCTTATCCAATGCCTTACTCTATGACTAAATTGGTTACATGAATAGAAATATCCATTGAAAGGATTAACATACCTTATGTTATTATATTTCCTAATATTATTAACCTTTTTTCTATGAAAACCCTCATTCTTTGGTTGATCCTTGACCTTTTTTTATCACATTAGTGTCCTCTTGATCTGCAATAAAGCCAAGGCCTATTTTGTCATTATCAACCTTTTAACTACTTAAAATATTTTCTATATCATTGGTACTATTTTTGAACCTCACAATGGACTTGAACTCATTTGATTCTTGTTTCAATTCAGCTCTTAAGGATTTCACTTCAGCTATATACCTTACACATTCTTCTTCTTTTATTTATAGGCTTGCAGTCACAATTTCAAGTTGACTCTTCACCTATTTGACTATTGCATATTGTTCCTTGGAGTTGTTACAATGTCTATATTCAAACAAGTTGATTTTATCTTCATAATATTTGATAAAATATCTCATCACCCTATTCTTATTGTTTAAAATCTTTAGTTCTTCTAGAGTATTCATCAACTCAGTCTCAAGATCCACCTCATCTCCTTCTTCATCTGAATCACCAATAACACCTCTAATCCATATGGATTATTCTATATTTGAGTAACTTTATTATTAATCATGAATATAACCTAATTGACATTAGGACCATCACCTTCATTATCACTCTCTGAATCACTTCTCTCACTCTCATCATATGAGCTACAATCTTCCTTAGTGTAAAGACTCCTTTTGCTTTTGAAGAACTTTTTCTTGTTTTCATATCTCCTAAAGTTTTTATTGATCTTATCATATTTATAAAACTTTTTATCATTGTCATTATATTCATCATTCTCTAAATCATCATTTTTCTTATACTTATGAGGAAATTTATTGGCAAAGTGTCTAATCTCTCCATAATTAAAGCATTTAAAAGGCACTTGCTCTTATATTCACCTGAACCTGTCTTCAACTTTATTGAAAACATAATTGTCAAATCATCATCATCAATATCAAACTCATCATTATCTATAAATTTATCACCTTGTGACTTATTCTCTTTTTTATTCTTTTCTACCTTGAATGCAACTTATTTCATTGCACGTCTTCCTTCACTTATCTTCATTTCATAGGCTATTAGGGTTTCATGCAGTCAATTCATCTCTAATTGTCTAGATATTACATTTCTTTAATGAAACATACTTTAGAATCAAATTTTTGAGTTAGAGGCCTTAAAAAATTTTGAACAATAGTAGTCTCTTTTGATTTTTCTCCTATACATCTTACGATGTTGACCTCTTCATCAACCCTCAATTTGCTCATCTTCATTCATCTTTAGACTTTAATATTATATTCTATGGATTTGTAACTTAGATAATTTGACCTTGAAGTCTACCTCATGAATATTTTTTAACTTATCCAAAAAAAAAATTTATATATATAGTTCATTAACTTCACAAGTTTTGTCTTTGATAGGCCACACATGATACCACTCATTGCTTTGGAGTTATTGTCACTAGCCTTCTTACCTGTTACATCTATAGGAGGAGTAGGGGGTATAGTATACCCATCCAATATTGATTTCCAAACATCATGACCTTGATACATTACATATTTATTCATCCTAATAATCTAAAAGGCATAGTTGGATCCATTAAACAATAAAGATCTGCTTGTAGAAAAAACACCTTATGCTTGACTATCCATCTTAGCCTTTTTATAATATCCTTTAAGTTGTAAGACGTCCTTTAAAAGACCCAATATGGTACCAAATATTATAAGTATAGATATTAAGAGGGTTATGTGAATGATTTATATTTAAATAGACCTCCAATTTTACTTAAGATTCAAGAAGCATTAATTCACTTACATACATCAATTAATGCATACACAAACATATATGAAAGAAAACAATATAAATACATGAGATATATGTGTGAAAACCTATAGGGTAAGAAAAAACACTAATGAAAAACTTTTAATACAATATTATAATCAATTCATCAAAATTTTAGTGAGGCACCAACCCCACAAGGATCACCAACCCCTTACTAGACTAGTCAAGTACCAACTCAACTAGTGCTTTAGAAAGCTTTAACCTGTAAGGAGGCTACAACCCCCTATGAAACCAAGAATAAACTCATATAAATTGAATATATAATCACATTTAGACACTTTTTTATTATTAAATTGATTATTACCTTCTTCTTTTTTCTCTTCTCACACTTCTTTCTCACTCAAGCATCCTATTAGGTAGTCTCACTTCATTAGCCCTTTCCTTAGAAAAATTAGGTCAAATGACCTTACTCAAAACTTATATAAAAATATTTAGATAATAATGGAATATTAAACATATATTTTTATGATATATGTTCCCTTAACCTATTCTTCAAAACTCTATATCCTTCGCTCAATAGCTCAATACACTAACTAGTCAAAATATGTTTTTTAGACCTTTACTTTATATTTGATTCTTTCTCATGCCCATCTTGGTCGACCAAGGACCTCACTAAAATTGTATTATAATTTAAATATATCAATAAACACATTTCACAAGTGAAATAAACATTACATAAGTCAGTCATTACCCTTAAGGGCTAAAACCACCATTAGGCCTAATAGAGACCTAATGTAATTAGGCCTTCCCTAAGCACACATTTCACTTAGACCTTGAGACATCACCAAAATATGAAAAAAATTATATGAAAATTTAATATACCCATCCAAATATGTCCCTATTTACCTAATACCATTTGTCTCTTTTCACTCCTTGAACCCACACATATACATAACTTTAAAAAATAACCCACACATAAAATCATATTTATATGATATTTATAACTTAAAATACTTCCCTATATAATTTTTTTTTCACCATACAAGCCAAAAGGCCTCACGAACATTCCTACAAAAGGCTTACTTCGAACCACCAAACACTGTCAATAGACAGTCAAAAACATTTGACTCTCCATACTTGAAAAATGAATATAAATACATTAAAATTATAATATTATAAATTTATAAACCTTTAATATAATTATATCCTTCAACTTGGTGAAAAATGACTCAAAAACATCATTTTCACATACACATAGAAAATTGCCTATAGCACCAAAAACACAGTCAAGAAAATCAAGTCATAAAACACCTATGGGAACATTAATATTATATTATAATGGATTATTATGAACCTTAATCATCCTTATATTATTTATAAAAATATATATTTCATGTTTATATATCAATATTGGACTTTTAGACTAATTCCACAACTTCACTCCACAGAATTCACTATGTTAGACATACCAGTTTGATGACAAATTTTTGCTTAAGTATAGTCATAATAAAAAATTATAAACAAATATTATAGGATTAATATTTATTTAATAATTAACCTATTCATTAGGATCCATACCTAGTCCTCTGTAACCAATCCCTAATCTCATTTTCATTCTCACCTAGTTTTCTCACTATTTTTCTCATTAGGCATGTTTAGCAATAGGCTAACTTCCATGACCAATTTAGCACAATTTTTATATACAACCTAATATAAAAAATTTATGGGAAAAATATAAGTATTACACATCATCCTCCATCCATTCTCATGTTTTGACCTGGTTAACCATGCATGATACATCAAAATTCATAGAAAAAGGGTTTTCTTGTAACTTCTACTCACTATCATGACAAAAAAAACCACCTATAGAAACCTTGAATAGTAATTTACATGTTAAAAATATAAAAATAGGTCAAAAATATCATTATTATCCATAACTAACAATATATTTGCTATCAGGTCATTATAAGGGTTTTTAGAGGGTTTTGACTAGTTTCCCTTCTTAGCAATCATTCATAAGGGATTGCCCTTCAACTCTAAAAATAATTATAGGAAAATAAATATAGGTACCTTCCAAAAATTCCATGATTTTATTGTAATTTCATGCAAATTTTTCACACTCCAACAAGCATAAGACTTTTCTTCTCAAGTCTATAACACCCCATTTTGTACACACAAATGACCTTATCACCAGTTTTCATGCTTTATTATTTGAGTAATAGTTTAAAAAAAATTTAAACATACTTAACATAACATATCACACCTATTTAAAAGTTATCAATAGGTATGGCATCCTTGTAAATGATCTTGAACCATCATTAAGCCACTATAGGTCACTTTGCATACTGGGCCTTATACTGCCACTCTTACTTTGACTATGATCATGCCTTGAAACCTCTTAAAATATCTTTAAAAAATAATCCACATGTCAAAATAAATAATACCATTCTCAAAATCTTCCAACCTTAGTCACACATGTCTCATATGACTCAACTCATCATGCTACTAGTTTTATGCCATTGCTCTAGATTTTTATGTTATGAATAAGCCTCAAAACTAGACCTTAAAACTCATCTGTAGGATTATTTATCTCTTGATTTTTATTAAAATATATTATAACACTTTATTATTCCTATACTAACCCAAATCAAAAATATTTACCATGCATACACCTTCTCTCTGAACTAGACCAAGTTACTCAAGATACATAGTACTCAGAGTTTGGACACAAATAAGCTAGCTCTCAATTATATCACTCTTCAAACATGATTCTCCAAAGATAAATATAATTTTAATAGACTTATGAGATTTTTAACATCTCAAACTTTTACCAAGACCTCATATAAAATACAAGGACTTGTTGACCCATGTGCTTACTTTGTATGATCCTCAGTGCTTAGAGCTCAATCAAGATGCTTCCCTTGTATCTTGGACATGATCTTGACATGTCATCAAAACTCATAAAATATACCATATATCCTTAAAATTTTATATTAATAGAGAGACAAAACTTATTTGTGACACACCACTTCACCAAGAATAACATCAACTATAAATTTTGACATGAAAGACATTCAACTTTACTTTGACATCAATGACAACATTAATGCCTTAATACCAACACTAGGAACATACCTCAATAGTGTTCTCTCCTATTTTGTGTTTTATTGTAGATTTTTTATTTTTTCATTTCATTATTTCACATGTATTAGGATTATGCCTTTTTTTAATCCTAAGAAGTGATATTAGAGTTAGGTTTTATCCCATGGCTCCTAACAACTAGTATTAGAGCCATGGTTGTTGGATGGTTTGTGCAAGTGGGAGATATATTTGGAGAGTCCAAGATATGAAATAAAAAATTGCATGTAAAGTATTTATCTCTTGGTAGAAGATGGAGAATAGAGGAAACATTGAATAAGCTTTAATAGATGGATCAACACTAACACAATGTTCTTGATAAATAAGTAACTATACAACTTCTGTGTGGATAAGCAATAGGCATTGGCATTGATTAGGTGGTAACTAGTTGGTATAAGATGTAGGTGTTTGAAAATCCTATGTATATGAATTCAAGTGCTATATTTTTGGGTATGAATCGACTATTCATAATCACTATTCATAGTCACTATTCATGTTAACATGGCATGTAAGTGATGTGGAATGAGGGTGTGTAAATGAGTTGGAATGTAGGTGACATGACATGTAGGTGATGTGGTAAAGGGTGATATAGAAGAGGGCCCATGAAGGGTCCTAAGATGTGATCAGGTTGATGTGATAGGTGTGGTGCATAGTACTCCACTAGAGGACTTGGGTTTTGTCCTTAGTGAGTCACATGTGCGTTGTCACATGGTACAAAAGATAAAGGGTCATGTATGGGTCAAATTTATATGGGGACCCATGATTTAAATGTGTAGAGAAAGTCAAAAGGTAATTTCAACACCTTTTATACTTGTGTGGTCACATGGAATAATAAGACAAGATGAGCACTATTGTATATTGTCCTCACATGTGTGAGTGTGGCATAATTATTGGAGTCATATGTGGTGGTTTGGATCTTATGTATTTAGATCATCTACTTTGTTGACCCTTGGAGAATAAGACAAGAAGAACATTATTGAGTGTTTAGACTCACTTGTGAAAGTGGGGACCAAGTTTTAGAGCCACATGTAGGTGGAACATGTTCTTGTCTAAAGTGAATATGCTTTGAAGACTTTTGTATACGGTGAAAAATACCTTTGGATAACACATGAAACCCCACTCATGTGTGGGTCTAATTTATAAGGGACCATTATGCATTTCTCCCCCCCCTCTCTCTCTCATGTAAAATGCTATAAATTATTGCATTCTATTTTGTATTTGTGAGAATCCCATTTGGGGATATCCAATATTGGATCATTATCACAGGTTGGAGTTTGGAAGGCACATAATTTTATCTCACCTAAATTCTTGGGTTATAAGCATTCAATCATGTTTAGGCATTTAGAGCTTGTCAGGCTTAGATGAGAGCATGGACTAACTAGTTTGTTGAGTCATGTATATCCTTGAGGTTAGAGGTTAGAGCTTGGAGGCTTGTTAATCTCATCTCATGATTGGAGGTTGATGTTTGGCTCACCTTGGATGCTTTGGATATAAGCATGTAGATAGAGTTTGATGATTAGATCTTCGTTGGATGCTATGGAGGTTAGCATTGTATGGGATGCATGTTACAACTTGGAGGTTAAAGCATGTAAGGCTTGTTTGTAAGCTTTGCTCACCTGATGATATAGTTGTTAGCACTAGAAAGGAGTTGTTAAAAGGAACTATTGTAGAAGAGATATTTTTATGAATATGAAGTCTAGATGCTACCTTTGCCTCATGGTTTTTCCCTTGCTAGTTTATTAGGGTTTCCATGTATATCTTATGTAATGTGTTCTCTTCTATTGTTTGTATTAATATATCTTGTTTTATTTATGTATTTAATTTTTGCACATGTATTAGGATTAGGAATTTTATTTATCCTAGTAGACTTCTCCATTTATATATGGATAAAGAATTAACTATCCCACTAGGTTAGTGGTAGTCACTATAGCTTGGTTTCGATGATATCCTATAAAAAATTAAGATCAATGGTTATTTGAAGAGTTTGAAATGCATAGGAAGATACTATACTATTCAAATTTGATTCTTACAATGAATATTTAATTATAAAAATATTATGGGAGGCCATTAGATAGGAAACTATGGAAAGTTTAGGAGTCAAACCATGAAGCTATTTTTGATACTATCAAGGTTAGAGTAGATCCTATTAGTTCGTTGGATTGAAATATACAAGTATATTGACTTCTAAAATGTATATTTAATCAATTTTACCTAGTATTTTTTATTTTTTAGGTAGTACATATGACTTTATTTTTTAATTACTTACTAGTAATTTTTTTTAGGATAGTGGTGTTAGATAAGATTCTATCTTCATGTGGTTGGCACTGTCAGTCAAAATTTCATATTCTTGAAGCTAAAAGAAGCTTGTTAAAAGTACTTAGCATTTGACCTTAAAACAAGGTTGCCTTGAATGAAGACATATAAGGAGCATCATGTCTATTTGATGTGTTTGATGTGGTCAAATGCCTTCATGACTTTACCTATATTTTGGGATGGTGGTCTCCTTGATTCCATTTTAATCTTAACTCATCAAGTCCTTGCCTTCAATGCTTCACTTTTTATTCAACCAACTTATTTTCAACTCCCATGAAGTAGTTACATTATTATAGGGTACTTTGAAATACCTTCAATGCTTCTTTACCTCCATCAAATGACTATTTTATTGATCAAGGCATAAGGGTATAATTTTTGACATTAATGAAATTATATTTCCTAGGATATCATGGTCTAACTATCTCCCCATTTAGCATTTATTCCTTATTACTTGCACATAACTGATTGTAAACTCTCAAGTTGATACTATCTGATTTCCTTCACCATCACCTTCATGATATTTCATGACTTTTAATTTTATATTCCTACTTATTTCCATTCCTCCACCTTAATCATGGAAAGTAAGTGTATGCATTTTTTGACATCTTATTACATCTCAAAATATGATAAAAAAATCAAATTAGAGACCTCTTTCCTTGGATAGGTAAACTAGCTCCTATTGATTATTGACTGCAATGCTACACCTCATTAGTATAACCAAGGTGGATAGTTTATACATAAATCTTATTTTGATTCTTAACCTTCACATGATTTCATTTTATGTGTGTTTGAACTTAGGCTAAAAATTGTATTTTTCTTGTATTGGGAAGGGCATTCTTAAGGCCAGAATGTGTGGTGGGCTTATTGTTTAGACCTAATGGGAGGCCAAGAACCTAGTCCTATATTTTATCCACATCCCATGATGTTTTGGTAGTGCCAATTTTTGGTTAGGAAGCACTGGAATGAAATTTTTACAACCATAACTTAAAATTTAACAACATTTGTTGTCAGTGTTTCTGTGCTCATGAATGAGAGTGAAAATGTCCTTCCAGGTTGATTTGAACATCATGACATTATGATCACATGTAATTTACATGTGTGTGTGTGTGTGTGTGTGTGTGTGTGTGTGTGTGTGTGTGTGTGTGTGTGTGATCAAAGTGATATATTCTCAATTAGATATTTTAGAATCATAAATGGCAGTTGAAGCTCAAGAAGTTACCTTTTCAATGCCAAAAAGTTGCATTTTAGGACCCGTCACTGCAACTTGTCAAATAGATTGCTATTAAAGGTTACAACTAAGTGATATAAAGTGTAACTAGAGGGATTAAATAGTTAGGGAAGGGATATAAAGGTTTATTTAAATTAATTACAAGTTTCATTCTATGTGTGTTTGAACTTAGGCTTAAAAATTACATTTTCCTTGTATTGGGAAGGGCATTCTTAAGGCCAAAAAGGTGGTGGGTTTGTCAATTAGCCCTGATGGGAGGCCAAGAACCTAGTCCTAGATATTATCTACCCCCAATATGTGTTGTAAATGTTAGGTTTTGGTTAAGAAGCATCAAAACAAGATTTATGTAACCACAACTTAAACTCTGATGATGTTTGTTATCAATGTTTCTATACTCTTGAATAGTAGTGAAAATTCACTTTCAATTGGATTTTAAAATAATGGTATTGTGATCACATGTAATTTTCATATCTAAATGTGATCAAAGTGATATATTCTCAAGTGGAGGTCTCAAAGGTAGAAATGGTAGTTGGATCTCAAGAATTTACATTCTAGGACCCGTCACTGTAACTTATCCAATGGATTACTATCGAAGGTTCCACTTGAGTTCTCTAGGTTGAAATTAAATGGATTAAATACCAATGGTATGGATCTAATGGTTCATGGAAATTAATTACAAGTTTTTTTTACGTGTTTTTGAACTTAGGTTAAAAATTTACATTTTTCTTATATTGGAAAGGGCATTTTTTAGGCTGGAATGGGTGGTGGGTTTGTTGTTTAGGCCTAATGGGAGGCCAAAAACCTAGTATTTGACATTACACACCCCCTATGATGTGTTGGTAGTGCCATTTTTTTTCTCAATAAGCATCATAATAAGAGTTTTACAACCACAACTTAAACTTTGATAACATTTGTCGTTAGTGTTTTCATGCACCTGAATGGTAGTGAAAATGCACTTTTGGGTGGATGTGAACATTGTGTAATTTTGATCACATGTATTTTGTCTATATATATGTGTGTGACAAAATCAATATATTCTCAATTGGAGGTCCCAAAGGCATAAATGGTAGTTGGGGCTCAAGAAGTTACCTATTTAATGTCAAAACATTACATTTTAGGACTATTCATTGTAACTTATCCAATGTATTACCCTCAAATTTTCCACTTTATTGATTTGGGGTGAGATTAGAGGAGTTAAAGAGGTAGGGTAAGGATCCCATGGTTCACATAAATGACTTATAGGTTTCATTTTATGTGTATTTGAGCTTGGGATAAAAAATACATTTTTCTTGTATTAGGAAGGGCAATCTTAAGGCTAAAATGGGTGGTGGGTTTGTCATTCAGGATTGATGGGAGGCCAAGAACCTAGTCCTATTAATTATCCCCCTAGATGTGTTGGAAGTGATAATTTTTTGTTAGGAAGCATCAAAATGAGATTTCCACAACCATAACTTAAACTTTGATAACATTGTTATCAATGTTTTTGCATTCTTAAACGGTAGTGAAAATGCACTTCTAGGTGGATTTGAATAGTGTGTAAGTGTGGTCACATGTAATTTTTCTATCTAGACATGATCAAAATAATAAATTTTTGAGTGGATGTCCTAGAGGTAGAAATGGCAGTTCGTGCTCAAGAAGTTGCATCTTAGGACCCGTCACTACAACTTATCTAATGGATTACTCTCAAAGGTTATACCTAAGTGATGTGAGGTGTGATTAGAGTTATTAAATAAATATGGGAAGGATCTAAAGGTTCATATTATTGACTTATAAGTTTCATTTTACATGTGTTTGAAATTAGGCTAAAAAATTGCATTTTTCTTATATTAGGAAGGGGCATTCTTGGGGCTGGAATGGGTGGTGGGTTTGTCATTCAAGCCTGGTAGGAGGCCAAGAAACTAGTCATAGACATTATCCACCCCCATAAACATGTTTTACATTCTATTTTTTGGTCAAGAAACATCAGAATGAGAGTACTACAACCATAACTTAAACTTTGGTAACATTTGTTTTCAGTGTTTTCGTGTTCCTGAATGGTAGTGACTTAATCCTCCACATAGTTTTCTATATTATTTATCCATCTATCCCTCTTTCCTAAACCTAATACATACTCTACTATCTCATACTATTTTCCCCTACTCTCCTAAACCACACACCCCCATGCAACTCTTTCTCTCTCCTTTTTCTCACCCACTTTTGCATGAAAGTGTATTTTAAGTGTTCATGGTGATTTGGAGGATAGATTAGGTTTGTGATATTGTCAAAGATAAACTATAAAATATATATTTTATGAGGCATAACACCCTTAAATTATATGCCTATAAATTAATATAACTATTAATGGGCATTGACTGGGTCTAGAGACTTTAATGGGGAGTTGAAGTATATCAAGAGTGAGGTGTTGAAGGTGTTGAAGGAGTGAGGTTTTGAAGGGTCAAAAACCAGTATCAAAAACATTTATTAGGCCTATTAGTCCAAATATCCCTTTAAGGAAAAAATTTCAATAAATTTTAAAGGAGTCTGGAGGCTTTTGAAATTAGATTGAGTGGGTTGAATGAAGGTTGGATAAGTGGATATAAGAGCTATAAGAAGTGCTCTTGATTTTATTAAAGAAGAGGAAGGCATCTAGGTATAGCCAATCCTAGGGAATTTATAGTGAGAGAGTGTGAAGAATGAATAACAAAATGTGTAGGTTGGAGGATAGTAAAGGTGATGCAGGAATATCACGAAATACATGTAAAATCTATGTTGACAATAGTCTTAGGTAATTATTAAGACCTATAAACTAGGTTAGTTTAGTAGGTTTAATTTGAATGAGTAAGAGAGAATCTAAGAAATTTTGGTAAATTACTAAGATTTTTTTATACTCTAAAAAATTTATAATACTCACTCATAATGAGTGGAAACCATACCATACCAACCAAAGAGCTTAAAAGGACAAAAAATGTCATTTTGAAGAGGTTAGAGCATATGTTGTAGGTCTATCTCAATGGAGAAAGACTATGGAAATGATTTATTATTACAAATATTAAATATTTTTGAGTATTATTTTATTTTTTACATTTTATTATCCTTTTATAATATTATTCTAATCCTTTCACATTGACTTGAAGCTTAAATCTCGGTTATATTCATGAAACCCTTAAGAATTATGTATTTTTACTGTTACTGTCATTTTTAGAGGCTTATGTACACATGGAAAATATTATATGAACTCAATTATAGTATTGTAATAGTTTAATAGGTTTTTTAAGACCAATATACATGTGCTATATCATATAAAATTTGAATGATCTGTATGAACTATCAATAATTAGCTCTCGGCTTGTAGAAATTCTAAGTAAATCCGGAGTAAGGGTTTCATGAGTAAAAAACACCTCCAAAACTCAAGAGATTGAACAATAAGGTCTAAATTTTTTTGATCCTATGGGTAATTGATATTTTAACCTATTACAAATATCTTTTTGTTGATAATAGTTTTGAAATTGTAGGTTAAAAGAATTTTTTTTTTGTACACTAGTAGACCATTTTTAAGAAAGTTATGCATAAGGTAAGATGCATTTTTGGTTTATTTGAGTTATATAAAATTAGGTAAGGGTTATAAAATGTTATAATTTATAAAATACTAATATAAATATAATTTTTAAGATATATAAAATTTATTTTTATAAATTGACTTATTGGACCAAAAACTAGGTCTAGAAACCTAGAAACTTAAAAATATAAAATTTGAGAATGAAAGCTCAATCTATTGGAGACCTATAGTTGGTTTATTTATTATAAGATTTTAAACATGAATCAATAATTGAGTTTTTATAATACCTATCCAAAGTGTCTTAAATAATAATTTTTTAAAGGAGAGCAGATTTGAGCGATTGGTGACCAGTTAAGAGCAAACCTAATGAGTAATTGATTGGTTTAAAATAAGATTATTTGAGAGTGGATTTTGAATTGAGTTGTGAAAAAGAGTGGATAATTGAGTTTGAAATTATTCATTATATTATATCATATTAATATGACTTTCATAGCCTTGTTAAACATAGAAGATCAAACAATGCATTATGTGGTATTAGGGGATGATAAAGGGTTTTAGCCAAAGATGGATCATTGTCCCATGAGTGAATATTATGTTTCAATTTAGTAAGGTTTCCTTTTATCAGACTATAGAAATTGTAATCAAAGCTATGTATAATTTCATCTCTACATTATACAAGTATGAACATGATTAGGTATGGGCCTTAAGTGAATTCAAATTCCATACTAATGATCAATTGAAATTTGTAAATGGATGATGAAAAATGCAAAATAGATAAGAGTGCCATCAGTTATTTCCACTACATATAATTAAAAAAAACTTTAATTTAAAAAAATATGGGAGATCAAATATTTATGGCATTGAAAAGAACAATATTTTAATCCTCATTTTTGTACAACATTAAATACAAGATCCAATAGATAATAGTTTGGAAGATCAAAATAAAACTATATGATAACATTTTAAATTAAAACTGAATATAAATTAGATAGACTAACATAATTTAGATGAAAACTCCAAATAAATACTATAGGCACATGTATAATGTCAATAATACATAGATTTCCATGATAGACATATAAAAAATTACAACATCTACCAACATAGTATCTAATGTCTGGTGAATTTCATATACACATATATAATGAAAAAAATACATACATTGCCATATAGGCATGAAAAAATGCACATCTCATGTAAGATATCCTAATTATCAAATAACCTCCCTCTCTTTGCCTTCCTTAAATAAGACTCTCCCTGGGATGCCTTGTTGGTAAATGGATATCCCTTTAATACCTTGTATTGCTCCAAGGTTTGAATGTGGGTCCTATGCTCATAACTCAATTATAGTTGAACCTATTCAAATACAAGTATTATTACAAAATTAACATAAAATACATTCAACCACTTGTTAAAAAATTAATTTTAAACTAGTATAAATAACATTTAAACATAAACTTGTTGCAAGCTCACATTATTTCTCAAACTATTTTTGATGCTCCAATGAGTCAGTGGTAAGATTAGCTATTCAAATAGGAATCTAAAATATGGAAGAAACAAGGTAATTTTCCCTAATAATCATCTGATTGGGACTATCAGATGTCATAGAATAACCCTGTATATATAATACATTCACATAAGTTATATTTTCTCTAAGTATGTATTAAAATTATTTTTAAAAAATCTATTTTAACAACTCAAAATTACAAGTTAATATATACCTTTGTCAATGCCTGTGTGGACGACATTGCATCAATAATGCCTATGTCTATCCTAGCTCACAATGATGGAGGAGTATCTACTTGAGCCATCAGTTGAATGTAAACAAGGTCTCACTTGATTTTATATAAAGTATCAAAGATATGCATGGCAAGTTTTTGTCCTTTATTAAACCAAGAGTGCATTTAATAGCATAGTTCTTGAATTTTAATATCCTTGATAAATAAATTTAACTTAAACTTAGAAGGTAAATATACTTAGACTAAATGTACATAGATCATAAGATTAACTCTCGCAATGATGGAGGAGTATCTACTTGAGCCATCAATTGAATGTAAACAAGGTCTCACTTGATTTTATATAAAGTATCAAAGATATACATGGCAAGTTTTTGTCCTTTATTAAACCAAAAGTGCATTTAATAGCATAGTTCTTGAATTTTAATATCCTTGATAAATAAATTTAACTTAAACTTAGAAGGTAAATATAATTAGACTAAATGTACATAGATCATAAGATTAACTCAAAATTTTACCACTGTATAAGTAAAAGGTGTCATCCTAATAGAGACAGTTATAATAGTGAATCAAAAAATGTAAACAATAGCTACATCAAATCAAATGCTATAAATGTCAACTATGATGATGAAGGCACTGTCACCTCTTGGGACATAAAAAATGACATATATATTATTCAATTTTTATTTAAATTAATTACTATCTAAATTTCATTTTAAATTATATCTTAAATTTAACATGATATTTATATAAAATATACCTCCATCTATGTAGTGGTTGATGTCTACACACCAAATGTGTAATCCAAAAACTCATCACTCATAAGTATATCATCCAATCCCTCTAAGCCACCAATACCATCATCATCAAACAAATTAGTGCATATAGTTACACAATATTTTTAAAGGTAGGGTTAGGTATGCACATTAGGTGGTGTATCTCTAGCATCAGTTTGTGAGAACCTACTCATGTTTTGAATGAGTATATTAGTGAGTGAACCAAGTTCATGTAGAGTGTCAATCTCCATAACCTATTAAACTATAGAAGGGATCTCAGGTTTAATTAGCTTTTGGATGTGGATCCTTGTAGGATAATTAGGTGCATGGCATGCACCTAGTCGATCCTGTGTAAAACCTTTCCCTTAGCCCTAAAACTCATTAAAATTAAAATAGTTCAAAATGTCATTGAGGATAAACTCAATAGAGTTTCTTCAAAAATACAATGGGACCTCATGGTTGACATGATGGATAATCTAACACCATCCACCATTAGTCCCATATATTGGATGTGATTAAATTATGTTGGGAATGATGGATTGGAAAACATTTTTCAATTACTAGAAATGGTGCATTGACAACTAGGTCAATGAATAAGTCCTAAATGGAGGTTTTATATATGTCTTTACTCTTAACCTCATATGCTAATAATTTTTCATCATATTAAGCCCTAAAATTATCCCAATATTAAGCCCATCTATCAATTTAACTCATTATAGAGTCAATTTAACCTAACAATGTCTCTAGGGAATTGGCTAGATAGGTCTAGTGGGTGTTGGTGGAAGTGGAATCCCTCATTCTCCCAAGAAATTCTTCAATTTCAATTTTATTTTCCATAATGTGATCAAATATATTCCCCTGATTGCTTGGAGGATTTTGTGGAATTGTAATAGGGTTATCAGGAGCATTAGGTTGAGGAATAAGAGGGTTATGAAGGTTAGGCTGAGGCATAAGAGGGTTAACTAGATGGGTTGTTCATAATAAATAAATTACCAATTAAATAATGAAAATTAAAAAATTAATAAAATTAATAAAAAATGAATATATTTTTAACACTTATCTCTTATACATGGTGACATCATCAATTATCATCTTTTTAGGATGAACTAAGGCAAGGATTGGCAAAGTGGAGTAGAGTGGGGGAAAAGATAGAACATGAATGTAAAATGAGTAAATTTTATGTTTGGTTCATTTTTCTTATGACATAGGGAATGTGATCAAGATATTACTATGATCATGTTCCTTATTTTAAAATAACATGATCATGTTATTTAATAATGTGATCACATTATGTCTCAATAATCACTGATCCATAATTCAAATAACATGATCAAGTTATGAGAAATGTCCATGGAATTATCCTAAAACTCTATACACATACCCATATATATATATATATATATATATATATATATATATATATATATATATATATATTGGAGGGTTTTTTAGTGATTTTATGGAAGTGTCTAGGTGAGTGGATGAAGTGTCGTGATAATCTAAGTGTCAATGACAAAGTGTGCAATGTGCTTGTCCTAAGTATACTTGAAGTAGGCTTGGTTGATCTTCAATTTTGGCATGGTTAGGGATGTTTAGGGATGAGTATGGTGATTTGAGTCTATACAAGAGGTACCATAAGAGGTAATCTATGATTTTAATTCTTATGTGCATCAATGGATTTCATCTAGTAGTTCATAGTTTTCATCTAGACATTTTGGGTCTAGTATCAAAAAAATTGAGTAGGTAGTTTACTAACATCACCATTACCACATATGGATGAGTCAGGTGGAGTTATTTATATGGGTGTGATCACATTAGTCCTAATTTACCATGGTTAAAATTTTACATCATGTAATTAAGCACAACAAAATCTATTAAGGTTCAAATTTGGCCTTCTAGGCATATTACAGTAGTTTTTATACTTAGCCAGACTGTCAGTGCACATCATACAAATATGTATGAACTAGTAAGTTTGTGAATTTAATTAAGTTATGAATAAATTAATTTTTGATAAAAATTTTATATGGAGACGTTTTTTATAGTTCTAAGAAGCTACCCTAAAAATTTTGAGTCTTGAAGTGTTGTCCAATTCAAGTTATAAAGCTTTAAAGTAGCTCTAGCAGATTGTGATGGGTTGAAGATTGTCAAGTTTAACCATGTCAAATATTGAGGTCATTGGTATAGAAGATAAAATAGTGAGTGATTGATAATACATATTTAGATCAATTTTTCACATGAATTTAACATGTTAAAGGCTTCATGCATAGGTGACAAGTGTCACAAGCTCACTAATCTGAAAAAAGATCAATGGTGAGCAGTCATTTATACTGACAAAGATCAATGGCATAGGACAATTCAAAGAGTCAACAATGCATGTGAGAATAACAAGTGGCATAAGGACATAGACTATCATTAAAGTTATTAGAAGTCATATTAGGGTACCAAGTGTCATAATCTTGGGAGTTTTACGCAAGATCTAATGAGGAATTTTGTAAGATAAAGACCCAGTTAATCTATAGAGATCGATGGTGCACATTTGGTCAATATTCCAAGGTTACATAAGATGAGGTCAACATTTTTGAGGTTTAATGTTTAGAGAGTGGAATAATACCAAGATAAATTTTGAGATACTCTCAAAAATATTGACAGAGTGAGTTTGTTCTAAACTATCAAGAAGTAGCAAGATGATGACAAGTGCTCAATGTTTAGCTATGACTGTTTGGATTTAAATATTTTAATTTAACAAAGGAAAGACAATTGCTTGGATTTTGAACCATAAATTTTATTTATACATAGTTTTATGTTGTAATAAAATGAAAATTTATAGAATACTTCAAGATACATCTATAAATATTCATTTAAAGGTATGAATATTTGTACAGGCAAAGTTATTAATCTCCAAAGTTGATAATGTGTTCATTCATGCTCTATAAGTAACCCAAGAAGGATAATAGAGTTGTTCTTGATGTTATTTCAATGTTTCAAGATGAGATAACTATCAGAGAGTATTTTAGACTCCATGAGGACCATCTTTATGGATTATGAAGGTTTGATCAATCATATTTAATATGATTAAAGGCTTAGAAGGTGACTATGTTTTCATTCATGGTGGTTGTGTGCACAAAATGTTGTTTGAATGAATTAAGCTTTAGTAAAAGAGTGTTGTGATGGTTGTTATCACTTAAGGAGGACCTATAGATTGTGTGGCATGGGTCCATGTATGTTAAAGTGTTCTTATGTTCTTAGTTTGCTTAGAGATGTGTCAAAGAGGTGAATGGATCTTCATAGGACCTAAAAGGTGACCCATGTAGATATATTAAGAGTGAAGGCATGTGTTATGGTAAAAAAAATGTTGTGATCATGATATTCATGAATACTCTATAAAAGGTGAAACCAAATGTGATGGTTTCTAGGCTTGTGGAATAGACTTGTGAGAGACCTAAGAGAAGAGGTGTGTGTGAGAGTTGTGGAGTGAACCCAATGGATGGATTGTAGAGAAGAGTAGGTTGACGATTATGTGTATAACTTGTAGGTTATATTTTTGATGTAAAATATAGTGCTCTTAAAATTTTGAAGATTGAAGGTGATCAAAAGGATAATAAACTTAGGGGAAGGTGCTCCTTGTGGAACAGGTGTTTCACTAAAGCTAGTTAGAAACACTTGATCATCCTTGGGGCAAGTGTGCCTTATGAAATAGGATTTTTACTAAATTTTGGTTAGAAGGACTTGACCAGTCTCATGTTTGTGATCATCTTATAGGAAAAGTAGTACATGTGTTTACAGGCTTGAGAGTGGGTTTTATTCCCCAAGAGGTTTTCCCACATTAATCTTATGTAGTGTCTGTAATCTTGCATTATCTTTTCTTTTCATTGCTATAAACATCTTGAATGCTTCATGAATGGTTTTATTAAATGCTTAAGTGTTTGAAGGGTTTGGAAATTAAATTGGGTTGTTTTTCACCACTGATTCATCCCCCCTCTCAGTGATTTATACATCTGACAATTGGTATCAGAGTGGGTCATTTGGTAAAGGCTTGACAGCTTGAAGGAGATCCAAGGTAAAATATGGGTAGCCATCAAATACAAGGAGGTTTTCCCACTAAGAAAGCACTAATATGAAATGTATCCAATTATGATTTTTGGAGTATGATAATGAGGACCTACATCATGTCTCTAGGGTTTGACACTTAGCAATCTATTATGGATGGCTATTTTGCACCTATTATTCCTCCATCTAGTGTTAAAGACAATAAGTTAGTTGAGAACAATTCTAAGGCAATGAATGCTATCACTTATGGTCTTACAGAGTTTTAATACACCAAGGTAATCCATTGCATATCTACCAAGGAAATGTGGCATAAATTGAAGATTATTTATGAAGGAGATTCAAAGGTTAAGTTGGCAAAGTTACAGACTCATCAAAGATAATTTGAGAGTCTTCAGATGAAGGAATAAGATTTTGTGGCATCCTTTCTATAGAGAGTTGATGATATTGTGAAAATCATCAGAGGTATTGGAGAGAAGCTTGAAGAAGCTACTATAGTCTAAAAGGTATTAAGGTCTCTCTCTCAATTTTTATTCTAAAGTATTTTATGTAGAAAATTTCATGATCTTACTCAGTTGAAGATGGATGAATTGCATGGTATTCTTACTACCTATGAGATGAGAGTCAATGACGATAAACCACCAAAGAAGGATTTAGAATTTGATATAGAAATGAATCTAAATAAGAAGTTCCAAGGTAATAAACTCAAGCAGGATGACATATCTTATATTGATGAAGATGATCTAATTGCTTTATTTACAAGAAAATTGAAAATAGGGTCAAACAAGTATAAGGGTAAACTAACCTTCAAATGCTTCAATTGTGGAGAGATAGGATATTTTGAAAATAAGTTCCCTAATAATCATAAGAATAATGATGAAATATAACATATGATGGCCAAGATGAAGACAAGAAGACATACAAGTCTGATAAGAGGAAGAAAGGATTTAGAGAGTATGACAACAAGAAGAAGTCATTCAAGAACAAGAAGAGTCTCTACACTAATAAAGATTATAACTCATCAAATGAGAGTAAAGATAGTGACTCAGAGTATGATCATTAAGATAATCATCCTCTTGAAGATAGATCCCTCTTCATGGATAAGGAAGGAAGTTTCTCATATCAAAAGGATTCTACTTGGAGTGATTCAGATGATGATAAAGATGAGTTAGACTGTGAGACTAAATTGATGAATGTTCTTGAAGAACTAAAAATTGAGAAGATCAACAAGAATATGAAGTCTTAAATCAGGGAATATGAGGATAAATTCAGTGTGTATGAAGCAAGAATGAATGAAAAGACCAAGGAGCATGAAGATATTGTCAAATATCTTAGTTATCAATTAGAAATCTTGTCTACAAGCCTAAAAGCTAAATAAGATGAATGTTCAAGGTATGTAATTGAAAATGAGTCATTTAAATATGAATTAGAGAAGACATATAGTAAGAGGTAGTCATTTGTGAGATTTGAAAAGAGTTCAAGTGATCTAGACAATATTCTGAGTGGTCAAAAGCATGCAAGTGATATAATTGGTCCTGGATACAAAGAAGAACCAAATAATGCAACTCAAGATAAGATGAAGACTAATGTAAATCAAACCTTTAATATCAACATTAAATAAAGGAATCAAGATGTTGGTAGAGTGAAGACAAATCAGATCAAACAACCAAATGCCGTAAGGTATGCAAGTTTCAATGGTTATTGTTACACATATACTCAATTTAGGCATAGATCTAGAGAATGCAAGAGACTTGTTAGAAATGAGTTTGAATAGAACTATGATGGGGGTCATTAGTCAAAAGGTGTGAAAAAAGTTAAGTGATTTAACTATCTTGATGAGGGATATTTTTCTAAGTATTATGCAAATAAGGTAAGGCAAGGTGAGTCTTATTCAAAAGGAGTAGTTTTTTTCAATTGTCAAACGAATGGACATATTTCAACATTTTGTTATAATAAGGAAAGGTAGGATAAACTTTTTATAAAAGGTATAGTGTGCTTTAAATTATCAATAGAAAGGCCACATTGCTAGATTCTAAAAGTAAAGGACTAAAATATAGAATAGGTTTAATCAGGCTCCTAGAGTGCAAGAAAGAAGGCAAGTTAACTCATGGAAACCAAAGGTGGTAAGTGTGATTCATGATGAATATATAGGTCCAATTAATCTATTTGTTATGGTGGAGAATGCTATAGAAGTTGAAAAGTGCCAAGGGATCTCATTATCTACTCATGTTGTGAATGAAGAGACAAAGCTCAAGGAAAAGACCAAGGTTCTGGTTGAGGCTAGTTTTGAGGTGTGTTTGGATGCTAATGAGAAACTTGTGTATGAGAAAGTTTTAAACTTGGTTCCTATGTTGCCAAGGTCTAAAGGTGATGTTCTAAAATGCAAAGAAGCTACTTTAGAGATCAAGGTATGTCAAGATTCTATAGTTGCTCCAAATTTTGTATATCTTATCATAGAAGAGCAAGTGAATGATGTAGAAAAGAAACAAGTTGTCAAATTTCAAACTAAGGATAACAAGAACAAGAAAGTCTTAAAGCTATAAGAGGATTTTAGTGGTTACTAAGGAGATTTGGGCCACCCTAGCTTCACTTTGTTTTAAGAGCATTGTGGTGTAAAGGAAGTCTTTGTTTATGCTTCTTAAGAGACTCCTTTTAGTGGAGAATCAAATGTTGTTGTGGTGTTATTTAGAAGGTAGTATAATGCAAGAGATGAGTGTTTCTAGTTGGAATTGGTGTGTCAAAATGGGATAAGTCCTTTGATGAGGTCAGAGTGATGTCATAAGGTGTTTTTGTTGTGTATGCAATGTTTTTAGGATAAAAATGGGTGTTTTTAGATGGCATATTGAGATTTATGAAATGTCAATAAGAGTTTGGTGCTCAAAAAGTTTTATGCACTTATTTTTTGTGTTCTAGGTGGTTTTGTGTCTTGATGATCCTATTTGTGCCTTTTGGAGGTTTTTGTGTGCTCTCAGGGTTATCTTTCTTATTGTAGATCAAAGCTATGGTATAGGAAGTCAAGATTCCCAAAGGTGTGAAGGATCAAATCTTGGTCTAGAAGAGTTTGATGGTTATTTCTAGGTGTGCAATAAGTTTCAAAGGTGGGCATTGACTAGAAAGAGGTTTGTTGACCTTGTTTGTTTTAAAATTCTAAAGTTTTGGGATATGATAGAAAAGTTATTTGCCTTATGATTTGAGGTCTGAGGCTTATTAATATGCTGAATGGTCCAAATGGGTTGTCAAATCAAGCTTCACAGAGATTTTAAGTTTGTGTTTTTTCAAATTATTCAAGTTTTTGTCAATATGGAGGCCTAAATGGCTAGTAGGTTTGCAAAGGAAGTATGTTTTAGTGGAGGAGATAGGTTATGAAAATTAGTGTGATTAAGGGGGAATATGAGAATTATCTAGATATAAATTTTAGGTCTTGAAAGTATGTCTACTAAAAATGATGGGCTCTGCAAGTTCCAGAAAGGGCTATAAGGAGTCTAGACATGCATAGTGTAAAGATTTGATGTTTTTGCTTAGTTTATCCAAAATAGAAAGGCATGAGTGTTTCAAGGTTAGTTCTAAAGTTATTTTAGAGTATGTTTCCTATTTGGTGAGTGGCATGAAGTTATATTGGTGGTCTTTAAGGTGGCTTGAGAGAAAAGGCTAGTAAGCCTATATGGTGGTTCTTCAAGGTGTATGAAGATCTGAAGATGCTTAAGAGGTTCAATGGCTCAGAGATATTAGGGGGAGTCCCTATCAAATGTTCCTTGGTGATTTCTATCATATTTTAGTCATTTTGTGTGTTTTCTCTTCATTGGTTGCATTACTTTGTTGAAGAAGAGTGTTGGCATAGAACAAAAGGAAGTTGTCAAGGCAATAAGAGGTGGGATCAAGGTAAGGGGGAGTTTGTATCATATTTATAAGGTGGTCTTCTCCTATTGATGATATTTTTAGGTCCTTAGGATTATTTTGTGTGCACTTTGTCATTGTGTTAAATGGGGTGAAGGTTCTTATTATGAGAGTGCTTGAAGAGAGAAAACAAAGGTGAGTTGTATGATGGGTGTTGACATCAATGAAAAAGGTGGATATTTTTGGAGATTTTTAAGTGATGTCATGGAGGTGTCTAGGTGAGTGGATGAAGTGTCTTGATAATCTAAGTGTCAATGACAAAGTGTGCAGTGTGTTTGTCTTAAGTATGATTGAAATAGGCTTGGTTGATCTTCAGTTTTGGCATGGTAAGGGATGTTTAGGGATGAGTATGGTGATTTGAGGCTATGCAAGAGGTCCCAAAGGAGGTATTATATTATTTGAATGTTTGTGTGCATGATTTCATTTCATCTGATAGTTTATAGTTTTCATCTAGACATTTAGGGTCTAGTATTAGAAACATCTGAGTAGGTAGTTTGTTAATATCATCATTGTTATGTATAGATGGGTCAGGCAGAGTTAGTCATATGGGTGTGATCATATTAGTTGAAAATTTTTATGGTCTAAATTTCAAGTCATGCAATTAAATGTAATAAAAGTTATTAAGGTTCAAATTTGGCTTTCCATGTAGATTGCAGTAGTTTCTATACTTAGCCAGACCATCAGTGCATGTCATACATATATGTATGAACCAGTAAGTTTTTCATTTTATTCAGGTATGAAGAAAGTATTTTTTGATAAAATGTTTATATGGATATTTTTTCTGAAGTACCAAGAAGCTACCTTGAAAATTTGAAGTCTTGAAGTGTTGTCTAGCTCAAGTTATAAAGCTTTAAAGCTACTCTAACAGACTGTGATGGGTCAAAGATCATGAATTTGCACATGAATTCAACATGCCAAAGTTTGCACATGCAAGTAACAAGTGTCAAAATCTCACTATTTTGATAGAAGATCAATTATGAGTGATAGTTTTTACTGACAAAGATCAATGGTGTAAGATAATTCAAAGAGTCAATAATGAAATTGAGACTACTAAATGGCACAAGCACATGGATTTTCATTAAATTTATTAAAAGGCATGTGAGGGTGCCAAGTGTCATAATTTTAAGATTTTTGAGTAAGATCTAATGGTGAGCACTACAAGATAAAGACCTAGTTAATCCACAGAGATTGACAGTGCATATTTGGTCAATATTTCAAGGGTGCATGAGATGAGGTCAACATCTTCAAGGTTTAACATTTGGAAAATGGATCATAGTAAATTTAAAGTTCAAGACACTCTAAAAGAGATCGATGGGGTGAGTTTGTTCTAAATTTTTAGGAAGCAACAAGATAATGTCAAGTTCTTGATGTTTAAAAATGACTATTTAGATTTAAATATTTAAATTTAACAAAGGAAAGACTGGTACTTGGTTTTTGAGACATAACTTTTGATATATGTATAATTTGATGTTGTATTTAAAATTAAAGTTGTAGAGGACTTCAAGGTGCATCTAAAAATATTCATTAAGGTATAAATGTTTATAAATTCAAAGATATTGAGCTCCAAAGTTGACTATATGTTCATTCATGCTCTGTAATTAACTTGAGAATGGTAATAGAGTAATTCTTGATGGTATTATTGACCATTTTTGGTCCTACAGGCCAAAAGTGGTCTCCTTCTTCCCCTGTTGTTTTGAGCCAATTCAGATTTTGGGTTGCACAAGTCTTTCAACAAAAAGATGAACCAGTTCAAAGAGTGCAAGGCTCTTACAAAGCGCTTCAGACATTTTGTTTAAGGAAATTCACAAGGAAAGAGACCAAAAATGTTCAAGACACTTTTCCTTAAGGTTGGAAAAAGTGGTTCAATGTCAAGGTTCAGTGACATGATCTTTTCCAAGAGCTTTGAACTTTAAACTTTAAACTTAACAATGTTGAACTGTTGAACCATTGTTGGTTCAATATTTTGGTTTAATCTTTTGGTTCAAGTTTTTGGTTCCATCGATCAGTTCAAATTATTTAGTTTAAGTGGTTAGTTCAAGTGGTTTGGTTCAAATATTCAATTGAAGGAACGTGACTCCTTGCATAACATAGTGTTGAACCATTAAACCATTAAACCTTTGAACTCTGAAAAGAGGTTCAAGTTCAGGTTCAATTGGAAGGTTCAAAGGGTATTCCAAAGTCAAGTTCCCTTACAGAGGGTAGTAAGGAATAAATGGACCATTCTAGCAGGTTGTAGAGGGTAATTCTAGACCCAAAGGTGCCCTTGCAAAGGGAAAAAACACTTAGAAAGAAGGCTGAAACAAGGCAGAGTTTTCCTTCAGAAAAGATAGGTGAATACAAAGGTTGAATTTCTTTAGGCAAAATGCCTAAAAGAATTCCTTCAGACATTTTGTCTGAAGAAATTCACAAGACAAATAATGAGAAGGATTATCTTTCAAAAAATTTCCACAGCAAAAAATTCGCAAAGGAAATCCTTCAAACAAAAAGTCCAAAGGAATTCCTTCAAAATTTTTGTCTGAAGGAATTTTTCCCAAAGATAAAACCCACCGAAAGAAATAAGTGAGAGTGAACGAAAGATTTCCTTCAGACAAAATGTCTAAAAGAATTCCTTTAGACATTTTGTCTAAAGGAATTCAGAGGCCAAGGCCATCTGAAGAACCCCAAAGGGCAGGTTCCCTTGTGGGGGACTCTCAGTGACCATGAAAGGGACCTTTCTTAAGGCCCAAAGGGACATCTTCCCTTCAAGAGGTTTCAAATAAAAAAGCTTGACCAAAGGAAAATGCTAAAGGAATAGAAATCCAAAGGAATTCAAAGGGGTAAAGGGCCTATAGATGTCAAATTGGGCATCATGAACTAGCCATTAGAATTCAGACGTTAGATGAAATCCCCAAAGACATCAAATTCAGGGAAATGGAATAGCCATTGGCTTTCAAATAGCGATGGGTGTGCAGACGTCAACTTTGAAAAAATGAAAAGCCATTGATCTTTAAATGCTTGAGTTTAGACCCAAAGGAATTCAAAGGCTTAAGGTCAAAAGGAAGAGACTACCAAGAATGGAGCCCAAAGAGCCAGGGATTGATAAAAGATAGCCCGAGGAGCCAAAGCCAAGAAGAGACAAAAATGACAAGGAAAGCGTCAATATAGGAGTTATTTCAGTGGTTGAAATAGTCTCCACCAAGTGGCCATCAAGGAGTGCAAATAGTAAATGGTGTAGCCTATTTTTTCCTCATTTTGCATTAATTAGCAGATAGCCATGTGAATGTCTTTAAGAAGCGATCTTGTTGGTAGACAAATGGTGTGGCCCATACTTTCACGATAACATTTGATATAATTTTAAATGCTTAAGGTCAAAGCTGGAGCTGACACAACATTCTCTTTCAGTGGCTTCCTCTTCCCAATGCTCTCAATGCACATGGGCCACTTGTAAAAGGGCACCAAAGTCTTTTCCAAAAGGGTGTTATTTCTTCTTCTCTCTATATATATATTTTAAAACTCTCATTTGAGAAGATATCTCTCATTTTTTATATGGCATAGCCCTGTCAAATTTTCACCTTGAATCAATAAAGCAACATTTTTACCTCTATTTGGTTGGATATATCTCTAAGTGTGTCTGAGTATTGACCTTGTGTCCAGTTATATTTCCATGATGCTTTCACAAGCTTGATACCAACACACTTAATATAGGCAAGCACCATTCTTGAAGCTAGAAAAAAGAGCTATATTTGGAGTGTAGAGATAGGAGAAGGTTGTCAGATAGTGTGTTTTCCTATAATGCCTATGGTAAGTTCATCTTTTGTGTGTCTTCATTTAGCCTTTCTGTTAAGTTCCCTATGGTTTGGTCTTCCCAGTAGATAAAGTGTATGTATGTGCTCTTATGGTTTGAAGTGTGAGTAATGAGTAGATCAATCTTTTGGTGCATCACCTTCTTAGTTCAAGTTTTGTTTTAGTAATCCTTCTCTCTTTTCAACCCCTCCATTATATATATGTATTAGCAATATTGCTAGAATAACTCAGAGATGCATCAGAGGGAGCTAGCCCTTATCTAGAGACTCTCCCCTTAGTTTTGCTAGACCCACAGGCAAGAGAAGAGTTTCCATTGTGCCACATGGAAGAGAGAAACTTAGCCTTCTCTCAAGGGTGTAATCCACATCATTAATAGTTTTCAGCATGCCTGGTGGGACCAATTTTTAACACCATTTTTAACACTTAGCAAAGTTATAGGATTGATGCTGGTCCTATTACAGCAAAATCAACCATTTTCTAGAATCTAGCAACTCCATTATCAAGAGCATCAGTCTCTAGTTAAAGATTAGTCTAACATCTTATGCCTAAGGTCACCACACGATCTATTGCCAAGGTGTCCCTTTTGAATTAATTGAATTACCATTAAACTTATCAAAGTGACTAAGGTTTGCAAGGACTTATCCTTATTCAAAAATTCATTTTTCTAGACTTGCTATAAGATACACTTATACAAGAAGGCCCCGATTGAATCCTGTCATAACGATGGCTTTACCATTTGTGGTTTTTCATGGTCAGAACCCTTTGAATCTTCTACATTATGACCTAATCCCAGGTGTGGCCCTTAAGAATGTGCCTCTCTTTAATGGAGAAGAGCCTATCACTACTGTTGAACACATCAAAAATATTACTAACCTCTACAATATTCACAATGTCACTAAAGAAAACATTGCTATCAGATTGCTAGCATTGTCTTTCAAGGGCAAGGTTCTGGATTGGTATGGGACTTTGCCCATGAATTCAGTTGATACATAGAATGAATTGGGTATCCTCTTACAAAATAGATTTGGGGAGAAGAGTGACCACCTCTCACTTGTTGAGCAGTTAACCACCATGAAGAGAGCCCCACATGAATTCATGTAAGATTTCAACACTTAGTTCTAGAAGACATGGGATAGAATCCCTGTTCTAGTAAGGCTAACCTCAAGCTATGTTTTCCTCTATTATTTGAAAGAATTGAATAGTGACATTTCTGTCATGATACAGTCCATGGGAGGACATATGTTGCCTACTACCTATGATATAGCCATAGCTACTGAGAATTTATTGGTATAAGTAGGAAAGATAGCCCCTAGACCTCATATGCCACTTTTTCCTAAAGTGCTACCTCCATTCTAGACTATTGCACCCACCTTAGCTCTTCTTCTTGGCATAGAAAAGATGGATGTTACTTTGTCTAATGACCTCCATAAAGTCAAAATTTTGTTACAAAGCGTGACAAATGAACTAGTGGCTATCAAAAGACAACAAGCTCAAAACTATCAACCAAATCAGGGGTATCAACAGTTTGGGCAAATGAATAGGCCCCCTTTACAAAATTACAATCAAGGACAAGGTTAGCTTGCAAAAACCAAACCTTATCAAGGCTATAATCTAGGCACCCCTTCATCATCCAAGGCTTTAGTGCCTGCTTAAAATAATCTGATGCAAGAGCAGCCAAATTACTCACCTATGGGATATGGTCAGGATCAAGGCGTTTACACAAATGAGATGTTGAGTCAATACATAAATGCATAAGAAAATTAGGAAACCACCCAATTCCCAAGCTTTGAGACTTTAGTGCAACTCGGCATGGGCAGTAGTCAGGCTCAGCCTAATTCCACTATCATGAATCACCTGGAGGGTGAATTCTATATAGTTAACTATGTAGGTAATGTGGACAATGAAGGTGCCTATGTCACAGCCAACACAAGGTCCAAAAGGAGACCTATGGAATAATCTCAAGTAGATGCTCAAACATCCATATGAGCTTCTTCATCACAAGTGAACCAAGAATTTCCAAATTTTAGGTTGCTAGTTGTACCCTTAGCTCCTCGGCTTGCGCCTCAAGTTGCAAGCAACCCCAAGGAAATTTTGAAAGGGAACAACCCTTAGATCAATGTGGTTGACAAGATGAATAAGCTACACATAAATATTTCCTTATGGTAATCATTATCAATACCAGGACAAAAGGATATGCTGCAAAGAGAATTACATGGGCTAAATGAATGAGTTATCCCAGCAAAATTTGATAATGTTCTGATCATGAATGGGCAGCCTTCCACATCAGGCCAAGTTAAGAAAGAAGGCAAGGTCCCCCATTTTTATTTGTCCTTGGTCATAAGGGATTTCTTGGTGCATAATTACATCATTGATAGTGAATCAAGCACCTCTATAATGCCTAAATGCATAGCTAATAAACTGGGGCTCAAATATGAAGAAATGACTAAGGGAGTCCTATAGCTAGATGGATCACCAACAAAGATAGTTGGAGTGGTAAAAGGTTTGAACTTGATGCTACATGCCTGCCTAACTTTTTTAGTTCCCTACAATGTGGTAGTAGTAGATGTTCCCCCCTACTTTGCCATTTGCTTGTCCAAGGATTTGACATTCAAGATAGGTAGGTACCTAGTAGCAAATTGGTCTTACCTAGTTTTAAGAACCAAATATGGGACCAAGGTCAAGATTGAGTCAGAGCCATTCCATAGAGATCATCTAGAACCATAATTACTTAAGGCATCAAATTTTAGCTATGCCATTATTGATTAAGAAGAATTCCAAGTGGATCAATCTCCATCATCTACCCTTGAAGGAGTTACCAACCTGCTCTTAGATGAATGGGGAAGTGACAACTTTGATCACAAACCTTACAAGTTCATAGAAGAGGCAGGCCTTGGGATTTATTGCATACATGAAGAGGGTACCTTTGTACAAAATTTGATGAAAGCAAGCCAAGAGAGCTCAGGTTTATGGTAGCTTTTCTTTGATGGCTCAATCAGCAAGCTGGGAGCTCGTGGGGGAGTGGTGTTAATTTCTCCTTCATAAGAGAATTACTTTTTGGCTTTCAGGTTCTAATTTTCTTGTACATGCAATGTTGTAGAGTATGAATCTCTCATCCATGGTTTGGAGTGGGTGAGGAAAAGAGGAATTAGAGAACTGTAGGTTTTTGGTGATAGTGAGCTGGTCATGAATCAGGTGAGAGGTCAAAATCTGACAAAGAATTCCTTACTTAAGTCTTACAAGTACAGGGTGTGGGACTTAGTATAGAGCTTCCTTGTTTTCAATGTTACCTCCATTCCAAGAGAGAAAAATAAACAAGCAGATAGGATAGCAGTAGTTGGTGCCCAATTTGATGTCCCTAAGGAGATAGACCAAAATGACAATTCATGCCATTTAAAGGTGGTAATCAAACCCTCCATGTCTGACAACATCACCAGCTAGTAGGTGTTTGATAGTGACCATCATATAACACTCTTCTTGCAAGAGGAGGTTGAGTATACTGCTAGAAACAAGACTAAGCTACAACAATAGTATGGCAACTAGATTGTTCAGCTAAAGAAAAATAGACTTCCCAAGGGTTTGGTCACTCTTAAAAGTATCTTCAATGAGGATGTCCAATTTAAAAATGATAAAGCAAGCATCACAATGAAGAAGGAGAACTATGAAAAGGTTGAAATATTTAAGGATAAGTTCCTTGCACTTGGGAAGGTTTGTACAGACCATGAAAGGCAGGCCTTCATCTTGTTGTGCTAGTAGTTTGCTGATGTCTTTGCTTGGGAGTATAGCAACTTGAAGGGTTTTAACCCAAGTTTTTTCCAACATACCATCGAGCTAGAGGAAGGCACCAAGCTAATAAAGTAAAAATAAAGGCCTATCAACCTAAATATTGAGCCTCTCATGCAGAAGGAACTCACCAAGTTGATCAAGTCAAGGATCATATTTTTTTATCAAACACTCTTCTTGGCTGGCTAATCTTGTTCCTGTCTAAAAAAAGAATGGGGAGATCAGGTTATGTGTAGATTTCATAAACCTCAATAGAGTCTCTTTGAAAGACCATTGTCCTCTCCCAAGTATGAAGCAGATCCTCTAAATGGTGATAGGCAGTGAGCATTTCTCCCTCTTGGTTGGGTATTCAGGATACAATCAGATTTTGATGCAAGATTGTGACCAATACAAGATAGCCTTCACTACCAAATGGGGGACATTTGCTTATCAAAAAATGCCATTTGGACTATCCAATGTTGGTGCCACTTTCCAATGAGCCATGGACATGGATTTTCAAGGTCTGATAAATAACATTATACTAGTGTATCTTGATGACGTGATAGTATTATCTAAGGAGGCGGGCCAACACATGAATCACCTCAAACAAATCTTTGAGAGGTGTAGAGAGTTTGGTATCTCTCTCAACCCAAAGAAATGCATATTCGCTATCCATGAGGGTAAAATCCTTGGCCATGTTGTTTCAAATGAAGGCTTGACCATTGATTTAGAAAGAGTTCACTCCATCCTAGAGCTATCCTTGCCTAAACATAAGAAGGGTTTGTAGAGCTTCTTTAGCAGGATAAATTTCTTTAGGAGATTTATTCCAAATTTTGTGCAGGTAGTCTAGCCATTGATCTCTATGTTGAAGAAAGATGATAAATTCATGTGGACAACACAAAGGAAGGATAGTTCTGAGTAGATCAAGCAGGCTATCACCTAGGCTCCTACCTTGATTAGTCTTGACTTCACCAAGGATTTCAATCTCTATACCTTTGGAAATGAAGAGGTAATCTCCACTATGCTTACCTAAGTGAATGGTGAGAACCTTGAACAATTGCTTGTTTTTTTTAGCCAGGGTCTAGAGGATTTTGAGGTTAGGTATACATATGTGGAGAAGCAAGTCCTTGCAGTCATACAAAGCCTGAAGAAATTTAGACATATTCTATCGAGCATCAAGGTTCACCTCATGGTTCCACATCCTAACATCAAATATTTCTTGACCAACCATGATCTAAATGAAAAGAGAGTGGGATGGATCACTAAAGTAATGGAATATGATGTGGATATCAAGATCACCAAGCTAGTAAGAGGAAAAGGCCTGTGAGAACACCTTGCAAGAGATTTTAAATAGCAGAAAGGGGATAGTTTGCACATTCATGACGAAGCCATAGTAGAAGAACCAGTAGTCATGAAGGATTGGACATCAGACATGAGGCATTTCCTTCTCACTAGTGAGTGCCCACAAGGCCTTGATAGGACCAAGAGGAGATTTTTCAGACTCCAATCTCTCTCTTATGTCCTAATTGATGGAGTGCTTTTTAGAAGGGATTTCTCAAGAGTGATTTTAAGGTGCATAGACCCAGGTCAGGCTGATAGGGTGCTATTTGAGTTCCATGATGGGCCAGCTAGTGGTCACATTGCCCCTAAACTTACAGTTGTAAGAATAATGAGAGCTAGTTACTTTTGTCCCACTTTATTCAAAGATACCCATGCCTGGGTATGAAAGTGCCAAAAATGTGCACTTTTTGATGGGAAATAATGGCTGGCTACCATGCCTTTATAGCCTATTCAGGTGGAGTAACCATTCATGTAATGGGGCCTAGAATTCATAGGGATGATCAATCCTCCCTCTAGTATTGGCCACAAATGGTTTTTAACCACCACAAATTACTTCACAAGATGGGTAGAGGCTGTCACTTTGAAGGAGGCCAATGAAAGTGTAGTCCTAGATTTTTACGAAGACCTAGTGACAAGGTTTGGAGTTCTAGCTACCATCATCTCAGATAATGATTTAGCTTTTTTGGGAACCAAAATGAGTGAATGGGCATTGAGATACGACATCTATCTCAACACTTCTTCCAACTACTACCCACAAGGGAATGGGTTGGTTGAGTCCACCAATAATAATATGATCAAGATTATCAAAATAAAAATGGAAGAGAATCAGAGAACTTGGCATGCCAAGTTGAGAACAGTGTTGTGGCTAGACAGGGTCACTCTAAAGAGGGCAATTGGCAATTCACCATACATGCTCATGTATAGAAGGGAAGCTAAATTTCCTATTTCACTTGAATTTATAGCCTTGGACCTTAATCACCAACTGTAATTAGAAGAGGGAAATAGCATGGAGGTTAGGCTATGTGAGCTGATGAAACTTCAAGAGACAAGGGACTAGGCTATGGCTTCTATGATCAGCCGCCAGTAGCAAACGAAAAGGCATTTCAACAAGATATTCTCATCAAAAGGTTTCTCTAAACGAGACATCATCTTCAAATGGGATGAGGACCAAGTTAAGCCTAGAAAGAACACAAAGTTTGATGCCCTATGGAGTGGTCCATATGTCATCACTCAGTGCAAGCATCACAATGCATTCCAAATCTCTAGGTTGGATGGTGAAGAACTATGTATCCCAGTTAATGGGATACATCTTAAGCATTATTATTGAGCCTTCTCCCATCATGTACATATTTTCCTTATTTTTTCCCTATTTTCCCTAAGTGCTTTTGCACATGTTAGTAGTTTTCTTAATCTTGTGTGTGTGTTTCATTTCCTTTTTGGGGTAAAAGCTTCATGATTGATTCTTGGATCTATCGGGGCTATTGCTAATTTTTTAAGCTATGTTCTGACTCTATGCCCAATGGAATTTAAGGCTACTAGTTTCTAAGCATAGCAGGCATGCTTCCCCTAGGATTTTCTAATTTGTTGAACATTTTTGGTCCTACAGGCCAAAATTGGTCTCCTTCTTCCCCTGCTGTTCTTAGCCAGCTCAGATTTTGGGTTGCATAAGTCTTTCAACAAAAAGATGAACCAGTTTAAAGAGTGCAAGGCTCTTACAAAGCTCTTTGGAAATTTTTTCTAAATAAATTCACAAGGAAAGAGACCAAAAATGTTCAAGACACTTTTCCTTAAGGTTGGAAAAAGTGGCTCAATATCAGGGTTTAGCGACATGATCTTTTCCAAGAGCTTTAAACTTTGAACTTTAAAATTAACAATGTTGAACTATTGAACCATTGTTGGTTCAATCTTTTGGTTTAATCAGTTAGTTCAATATTTTAGTTAAAGTTTTTGGTTCCATCAATCAATTCAAATTTTTTGGTTCAAGCAGTTGGTTCAAGCGGTTTGGTTCAAACGGTCAATTAAAGGAACGTGATTCCTTGCAGAACACAGTGTTGAACCATTGAACTGTTGAACCTTTAAACTTTGAAAAGGGGTTTAGGTTCAGGTTCAATTGGAAGGTTAAAAGGGTAATTCCAAAGTCAAGTTCCCTTGTAAAGGGTCGTAAGGCACACATGGACTATTCTAGCAGGCTGTAGAGGGTAATTCCAGACCCAAAGGTGCCCTTGTAGAGGGCAAAAACACTTAGAAAGAAGGCTGAAACAAGGCAGAGTTTCCCTTCAAAAAAGATAGGTGAATAAAAAGGTTAAATTTCTTTAGGAAAAATGGCTGAAGGAATTCCTTCTGACATTTTGTCTAAAGAAATTCACAAGACAAAGGACAAAAAGGATTATATTTCAAAAAAATTCCATAGTATCAAATTTACAAAGGAAATCCTTCAAACAAAAAGTCTGAAGGAATTCCTTCAGACTTTTTGTTCAAAGGAATTTTGCCTAAAGATAAAACCTACCAAAAGAAACAAGTGACAGAGTGAAGGAAATATTTCCTTCAGACAAAATGTCTGAAGGAATTCCTTTGGACATTTTGTTTGAAGGAATTGAGAGGCCAAGGCTATTTGAAGGACCCTGAAGGGCAAGTGCCCTTGTGGACGACTCTCAACAACTTTGAAAGGGACCTTTCTCAAGGCCCAAAGGGACACCTTCCCTTCAAGAGGTTTCAAAGACAAAAGCTCAGCCAAAGGAGAATTCCAAAGGAATAGAAAGCTAAAGGAATTCAAAGGGGTGATGGGCCCACAAACATCAAATTGGGCATCATGAACTAGCCATTGGAATTCGGATGTCAAATGATGTCCCTAAAGACATCAAATTTAGGGCAATGGAATAGTCATTGGCTTTCAAATGGAGATGGGCACATAGACATCAAATTTATAGAAATGAAAAGCCATTGATCTTTAAATGATTGAGCATAGACCTAAAGGAATTCAAAGGCTTAAGGCCAAAAGGAAGAGATGACCGAGAATGGAACCCGAAGAGCCAAGGATTGACAAAAGATAGCCTAAGGAGCCAAATCTAGGAATAGACAAAAATGACAAGGAAAGCGTTGGTAGAGGAGTTATTCCAGTAGTTGAAATAGTCTCTACCAAGTGGCCATCAAGGAGCACAAATAATAAATGGTGCGGCCTATTTTTTCCTCATATTGCATTAATGAGCAGACAACTATGTGAATATCTTTAAGAAGCAGTCTTGTTGGCAAACAAATGGTGTGGCCCATATTTCACAATAAATTTTGATATAGTTTTAAATGCTTAAGGTCAAATTTAGAGATGACACAACATTATATTTTAGTAGCTTCCTCTTCCCAATGCTCTCAACACACATGGGCCACTTGTAAAAGGGTGCCAAAGTCTTTTCCAAAAGGGCACCAAAGTCTTTTCCAAAAGGGCACCATTGCTTCTTTTCTATATATATATATATATATATATATATATATATATATATATATATATATATATATATATATATATATATATTGTAAAACCCTCATTTAAGAAGCTATCTCTCATTTTTTGTATGGCTTATCCCTACCAAATTTTTACCTTGAATCAATAAAGAAACATTTTTACCTCTATTTGGTTGGATATCTTTGAGTGTGTTTGAGTATTGATCTTGTGTCCAGTTATTTTTCCATGATGCTTTCACAAGCTTGATACCAACACACCTGGTATAGGCAAGTGCCATTCTTGAAGGTAGCAAAAAGAGCTGTATCTAGAGCATAGAGATAGGAGAAGGTTTCCAGATAGTGTGTTTTCCTACAATGCATGTGGTAAGTTCATCTTCTATGTGTCTTCATTTAGCCTTTCTATTAAGTTCCCTATGGTGTAGTCTTCCCAATAGATAAAGTGTATGTATGTGCTCTTATGGTTTGAAGTGTGAGTAATGAGTAGATCAAACTTTTGGCAGATCACCTTCTTAGTTTAGGTTCTATTTCATTAATCCTTCTCTCTTTTCAACCCCCCCATTATATATATGTATTAGCAATATTACTAAAATAACTCATAGATGCATCAGAGGGAGCTAGCCCTTATCTAGAGACTCTCCTCTTAATTTTTCTAGACCCACAGGCAAGAGAGGAGTTTCCATTGTGCCACATGGAAGAGAGAAGTTAAGCCTTCTCTCAAGGGTGCAATCCACAATGTCAACAAGTATTTTAGTGTTTTAAGATGAGATAACTATAGAATAGTGTTGTAGACTCCATGAAGATCATCTATGTGGATTATTAAGGTTTGATCAATCATATCTAGTATGATCAAAGGCTTAGAAGGTGACTGTGTGTTCATTCATGGTGGTTGTGTGCACAAAATGTTGTTTAAATGAATTGAGATTTAGAAAAATGGTGTTGTGATGGTTTTTATGACTTAAATAGAACCTATAGATTGTGTGTCATGGGTCCATGCATTTAAAAGGTTTTTTGTGTTTTTAGTTTTCTCAAAGAAGTATCAAAGAGGTGAATGGGTCTTCATATGACCTAAAAGGTGACTTAGGCCTATTTTAAAGAGGGTATTGCTTAAATATGACCCATGTAGATATATTAAGATTGAAGGCAGGTGTTATGGCTAATAAGGAAAGTTGTGAATATGATATCCATGAAGACTCTATAAAAGGTGAAATCAAATGTGATGGTTTCTAGGCTTTTGGAATAAACTTATGAGAGACCTAAGAGAAAAGGTATGTGTGAGAGTTATGGAGTGAAGGAAAGGGTGTGTGCCTAGTGGATGGGTTGTAAAGTAGAGCAGGTTGATGATTATGTGTATAACCTGTAAGTTGTATTTATGATGTTAAAGATAGTGCTCTTATAGGTTTGAAGATTGAAGGTGATCAGAAGGACTTGATCATCTTAGGGTTAGGTGCTCCTTATGGAACATGTGTTTCACTAAAGCTAGTTAGAAGTACTTGACCATTAGGTGGTCAGAATGACTTGATCATACTAGGGGTAGGTGCTTCTTATGAAATAGGTGTTTCACTAAATTTTGGTTAGAAGGACTTGACTAGTCTCATGTTTGTGATCATATTATAGGATAAGTGGTCCATGTGTTTGCAGGTTAGAGATTGGGTTTTATTCTCTAAGAGGGTTTCCCACATAAATATTGTGTTGTGTGTATAATCTTTCATTGTCTATTTTGTTCATTGCTATAAACATCTTGAATGCTTCATGAATGGTTGTATTAAATGCTTAAATGTTTGAAGGGTTTAAAAATTGAATTAGATTGTTTTCCACCATTGATTTACCCCCAGTGGTTTTTAAATCTAACACACACACACACACACACACACACACACACACACACACACACACACACACACACACACACACACACACACAAATATTTTAAGGAGTCAAAATATTTCACATGTATCACATTTGTTTGTCTACATATTATTAGGCAAGTAAAGATCTTTTAAAGGATTAAGCCTACACCATACTCTTTATCATTAGATTTATATATATATATATATAAATGCAAGGCACTGGTATTATAATTCTAAATTAATTCATAAATATAATAGTATAAATTTAAATTTATTCATAAAGGTAAAGGTTACGTTAAGTGTGAGACAAGTAGATGAGATAAACCCTAAAAGGAAGTATTCATCATCTCTTCTAATTCCTTTTAGGGTTTAGCTCATCTACTTGTCTCACACTTAACACACCATTTACCTTTATGAATTAATTTAAATTTGTAATATTATCTTTATGAATTAATTTAGATTTATACTACTAGTGCCTTGCTTTATATATATATATATATATATATATATTTGTACATTTAAATTATATATATATATATATATATATATATATATATATATATATATATATATATATATATATATTAGAAGCAAGGCACTGGTAGTATAAATCTAAATTAATTCATAAAGATAATAGTACAAATTTAAATTAATTCATAAAAGTAAAGGGTGTGTTATGTGTGAGACAAGTAGATGAGCTAAACCCTAAAAGGAATTAGAGATGATGAATACTTCATATATATATGAAGTATTCATCATCTCTTCTAATTCCTTTTAGGGTTTAGCTCATCTACTTGTCTCACACATAACACACCCTTTACCTTTATGAATTAATTTAAATTTGTACTATTATCTTTATGAATTAATTTAGATTTATACTACCAGTGCCTTGCTTTATATATATATATATATATATATATATATATATATATATATAAAGCAAGGCACTGGTAGTATAAATCTAAATTAATTCATAAAGATAATAGTACAAATTTAAATTAATTCATAAAGGTAAAGGGTGTGTTATGTGTGAGACAAGTAGATGAGCTAAACCCTAAAAGGAATTCGAGATGATGAATACTTCATATATATATATATATATATATATATATATATATATATATATATATATCTTAAGGAGATAAAATATATCACATGTATCATATTTGTTTGTCTATATATTATCATGAAAGAAAAAATATTTGAAAGGTTTAAGCCTACACCTTACTCTTTATCATTAGAGTAATTTAAATGTACAAACAAATATATAAAAAATAATAATAAATGCAAGTCATTGGTAGTAAAAATCTACATTAATTCATAAAAGTAATAATACAAATATAAATTAATTCATAAAGGTAAGGTTGTGTTAAGTGTGAGACAAGTAGATAAGCTAAACCCTAAAAAATATTTGGAAGAAAAGATGAATACTTCTTCTAATGATAAAGAGTATGGTGTAGGCTTAATCCTTTAAAAGATATTTACTTGCCTAATAATATGTAGACAAACAAATGTGATATATGTGAAATATTTTGACTCCTTAAAATATGTGTGTGTGTGTGTGTGTGTGTGTGTGTGTGTGTGTGTGTGTGTGTGTGTGTGTGTGTGTGTGTGTGTGTGTGTGTGTGTGTGTGTGTGTGTGTGTGTGTGTAATAAGAAGCATTCATAATCTATTCTCATCAAATTTGGAAGTGTAATTTATATTCATTAAGGGACTTCTTTATCCATTAAAATAAATATCATTTCATAAGCCTGTTACTTCATTTGATAGCTTATACATGTATTTTCATAAATATACATGTACACTAACAAATACCAATACCAAATCACCTACATCTTCTCCTAAAGGAAAACAAGTTACATACAATTCCTAAAAATTAAAGCAACAAACCAATAAGAATCATGAGCCACGTCAAATACCTTATTCAAATCATGAATTCCTACCAATGACCAAACCATAAAGGTTTTACACAAAGAAAAGTGATCCACATAGATAACACCTCCTATCATTAAAACATATACCTCTATTCAAAGGAAACCACTTCAATTTTATCAGTAAAGATATAGACCACATGATATATTACATACCCTATTGGATAAATGGTTCATTACTCTTGTTCCAAATTAATACCATCCACCACAAAAACTTTAAAAGGTGAAAGGATAACCCTTTTTCACTTACCATGGTAATAATGGGCATCAAGGTTGTTTTTATCTAAATAAAATTCTTACATAACTTACAAGCATAGGAGTTATTTCATTGAATAAAGAGATAATAAGGTCTCCTTCTCTTGCTTCTTCTAGACCTCACTCTAAGAGGGTCAAGAAATCTCATCTCAATCCTACTAAGGAATGTATGGTCTATAGGCCCTTGTAGAGGAAAACCCACTAGAATAAGTATTTCTCCTATTTTAAACTATACAACAAATAATTTTTCCTACATTGATCCTACCAAGGAATAATTAGTTGATTTATCTCTCTCTATAGGTCTCCTTGGGGAAAGTACAAAACTATACGTTACAAAATCTAATCATACTTCAACACCTATGTTTTTTACACAATAAGAATGGATACCTAAACTAATTCATAAGGCTATAGATGAACTAGATAAAATTGATATTTCCAAATATGTACAAGATATTGTGTTATAATATAAAGCAAAATCACAATTTCCACATGATCATTATAGTTAGGTATTTTTATTCCCTACTGGATTTCATTGTGGAAGGTGATTTCCTTAGTCATCAATGAATCAAACTAAATGAACAACTACCAATACTTTACCACATAATAAAATATCATATTTAAAACATATTAAAATAACTGAAGTAAAGTATTTGAAACAATAAACACATACTCCATGTTGTACCTTACATAGTGCATGGGTGTATGAAATACATTCATACCAACATGGTAATCACAGTTTCTATAATTCTATGTAAACATCCCCTTGAACATGAGAATGTTATTCCCATATAAATAATTATACAATCTACTAAGGTTATAATATATGAAAAGGTAAGAAAAAATACATCCCATTTCATTTGTGGCTCATATTTGAGAGACTGTTGCACTAGAGGTACATAGTGGATTCTACAAAATCCTCATCTACACCTACACAATATACCCTATTTATAATAAAACATAAAAATGTTTCAATTAAAAATACACTGAAGAAACTACATAGCATTAAATAATGTTTTTGAATAACTAGTAGTCATTCAATTGCCTCTTCATGACTATAGAGTCTTGTGAGACATACACAAAGTACCACAGATTATATAGTTTCAAATATGATACCTATACATACCCCTTGGTAATTTCACTTTTTTGATGCTTTATATTATAATTTAAGATCTTCCTAAAATAATCCCTTAGATGGGATCATATTTTAGACCTTTCTATTTCAAAAAATTGAAAAAAAAATCAAATATCCAAGAAAATACAAAAACATTCAAATAAATTCAAAAGTCCAAAAATATTCAACATTCACATGTTTACTATCTACTTGGATTCTATGTGGTTTAATTTATATTAGTAGATAGTATATAGTTTAATTTATATACACATACATGTTCCACATATAATTGAGTGTGATTAAGACATACACCAAATATATGATACATGCACATACAAATGTTGGAAATTTCCTCTTCCTATGTGATACACTAAGTTAGGAGAATCTGCTTCCTTGATCATGATTGATACTGGTTATATTTTTTTTATCACATTTATTCTATCATGATAATAGTATATACTAATTCTTACACATTCCTATACTTATTCTTACATTTTTCACAATGTACTAGATATGCTATGTTACATGACTTTTTTACTAGCACATATATGTAGGGACTAGTATGATATATTTATGATGGTTGCTTATACTTCATTTATTTACATTGTCAATTTATTGAGTGTCTTTTACTTATTTTATATTGTGTTTTTTGTGAAAATTTTGAATACGTTCCTTTCTTATTGTCCCAAGTGCCTCTGTATGTTGTTTTCTTCTACTATTTTGATGTTTGAATATGTCATTTCTTTGAATACGTGGCATTTGAATATGCCCCTTTTTTCAGTCTCTTTAGACCTATTTTGTGTGAAATTGAGTGATTTTTTGTGTGTTATTTGTCATTTTTTGATCTTGTATTATTACTTTATAGACGTTTCCATGACCCATATCATGCATCTTATTTATTTTTGTGATCACATATTGTGAGCTTCATTGATATATCTACTTAGAGATGATACTCCTATATGCTACATGATTCATACATAGATTATATAATTATCATATAATTTTGAGGTAAGGTAACTACATGACCTCCACACTTATAAATTTATTATAATTTCAAAATTTTAAATACAAATTACTTGATTCAGATATACACTTAGGTCAGAATCCTACACATGTTGCACTATTTTTTATAGATTTAAGATAAATTTTTAGATTTTTGACATATATTATATAAAGTTACAAATAAAAGGTTACATTTTGATAGATAATTCAAATTGAGACACATTAAAGGTGCATATACCATGAAATTTCACCAAAAATTATAAATTCTTATTTAAACTTATTTAAACTTATTCAAACCTATTTACCAAGAAGTATTGTTTTCACTAATAAGTAATGTTTGAGCCATTACTATCTACATTATTTGGCTCATTTCAGTATTATGGTTGAGATTCAACTCCCTAAATGTCCTAACACTACTTCTATTTTATAATTTGATTTGGTTATACCACTTTACTTGGATTTTACTCTATTGTCACTTGAGTTGTGCGATTGAGATTCAATGATATAAATGGTCGTGTCACAACTCACCCTTGCACTAGATTTGGAGAATAATTACCTTTAAATATTCATCTTAAAATATACAATGTTTATTTTTGAACCTCTCTCAGCTCCAATGCTTGATAAGGAAGCATATTTACCAATTCAAAGTACCAAGGGGAAACATGGTTGTATTGACACATAAGTGTACTCCTTCATTGCTCTCTTTATTTTCAAACATTTAAATTATATAAAATTTTAGATTATATGTACTAATTTATATTTTAACATGATCTTGGTTACATGTCATACACCAACAAAACACTCAAAGTGGGATCAAATAAACGCAATGTGTGTTATACAAACCCATGTACATCATTCTTTCCTTTAAATAGTAATTTCATCATTATGCATTAATAGATTAAAAGGGGGAGATTTAGATACTAAAATCTAATTTATATATCATCTTAGTCTTATATACTTGAAAAATACCTATAAGGGATCTACCCTTTAATTTTATCCCTCCTTTTTTCTGAAAGGCTCATATTTGCCATCTCATTGTGCTTAATTAGTTATCTTATGGGTTGAACCTCACAGTTAGGATGACCCAGACCTCATGCAATGCATATAAAGCTTAAACCTAATATATATCATTCACTATCAATTTTATACTTTTATCAGCTTCCTAACCTTTTGAACACTTACATCCCACATAGGGACACTTGCATCGACCCAAGTTTCTAGATTCTTATCAAATGTACAATCCTTAAATTCCATCTAATTTTCAAATATTTTGAATCTAAGGGTCAAAACATTTCTTTTATTTAATCCTTCCATGGGATATTTCCAAAACGTGTGATATAAATATGAATCAAAGAGTAATCATTATTTATTCACCAATATTAAGCAAACACCTATTCAAAATCAATCAATCAATTGCACAACTAAGTTGTATTTCTTTATTATTTCCTATTTTCATATTAGTCATATGAGAATTCATATTACAAGTATAAAGTAATCAAAGAATATCTTATGATCAATAGTTTTAAATTTACATGTTAGACCATTGCATGCCCTTGAATATAGTATATTGCACCCTTGTACACACACAATCCAATACCTAGGGGAGAATTACATATTTTTGATGTCATCCTTGGAGTATTGGCTATGTATGGAACCTTATTGATAGAGGGATCCTTAAGGTCAGCTCAACACCATGAGCCCATTAACCCATTTTTGGTAAGGTACAAAGACCTAATGTAATGAGTTGTGGTTTGATCCACAAATAGTCATCAATATTATGTGCACAGGAATAAAATATATCAATAGAAATGTGACATAAAACTTAAAAAGATCTAGGTGGTTACTCTAAAATACAATGAATATTACTTACCAAATAGTTTCATTGATATCAAGAAACTTTCATCAACACAAGTGTCCTAAGGCTGATCCAAGTTTATAGGCCTCCAAAAATAATATTTACAGAATCTAATAATTGAATCCTGATAGTATGCCTTCTTATTTCCACATCTGCACTTATCAAATCTATTTGTATTCTTAGATAAGCTAAGTATTATCTCTTATTTATGTTTGTGCAATCAAACTATTATTTAGAGCATAATTTTTTAAATTTAGAATAATTCATCATTTTAATTTAGAATATTCATCTATCTGAGTTTTCAATTAATTGGTTTACTTTATATTAGTTCTATTCATCCTTTTGTATAGGTTATTCTACCTTTTAACCTAAACCAAACACATTAAAAAGGGTTAAACACATGTTTTACCACTTTCTCTATATGTTGATCTTGTATGTGTGTATTAACTAATTAAGGTAGTGATGGGGGTGAAGGAGATTCTAGTACTTGTATAGGGTAATCATGGGTAAGTGCATGGAGATGGGGGGTCAAAAAGTGGACTTTTTTTTCAAAAACATAGAACCATGTATGTGATTATTAAACACTACATATGTATTTTTTAAAATCACATATACAATTTTGTGTCATAGGCTCGAGAATCACCGAGATAGAACCAATTACATGATTTTATACATATAAACTGCATACATGATGTGACCACATACATAGTTTTAAAATGATAGAACCACGTATGTAGTTCTATAATTTTTAAAAAAAAAAAAATCATCAATGCCATTCATTTAGCATTGACAAAAATTGCAAGTAAAAGAGAAGAAGAAGAAATGCATGCAAGTAGAGCAAGCAACAAGCACTTTGACAACCCAAATTTGATAATGGCACGCTGGAAGAGAAGTATGAAAATGTATTTTATTGCATTTATAGACAAAATTAATCAAATTCCAAAGTAAATGTTTGATCCCCTTCAAAAAATAAACGTGGGGGTTCAAACGAAGGCGGTTCAAATGAACCCCCTTCGAATGAAGTGGGTTTATTCGAACCCTAATTATTTTTTTTTGGGTTTGGATGCACTTGGCCACCAAGTAGGACTCACTTATGTGCCATAGCCCATATTGATCAACATTTCACTTTATAAATATTATTGTTGATTTTAGGTTTTATATATATTTTTAGTTTATTACATATTCTATTACATGTTCACATCATTGTATGCCTTAAAATTTTGTTGGTCATTAAAAATATACCTTGCAGTGATCATAGAATATATTTTTTGAAGTAGATACAAATATTTTTATGTTATGGTTTGGTTTGATTTATTGTCAAATATATGGAATATAGTACAAAATTTAATGTGATTAAATTATGTAAAATCCATTATATATATCATATCTTATAAGTATGCGTTTTGAGCTTTTCTCTAGAAATTTCTAAATTTTTCCATTTTTTGTCTGTGTTGTTGCATTAAGTAAAACTAACAAGGTAGTGAGCTATCTATTTATAAATAATATGTTTCTAGTCTAATATCTATTTTTGATAATACAAACCATTATGTGGTTTCTTAAGAACTCTTGGCCCTGTTTGAGAAGAGTCATGCATACAAGACATATTTGGATGCACATGCAACTCTTAAGGTTTCACCAAGGTTAAAACTAACTAGAAGGTTAGATGTAAGTCTAAACCCATTTATAGAGGGGCATATTTCTAGCATTAAATTTTTTTGGGAGATAAAATCAATGAAGGAATTGAAAAAAACACTAAAATACTTTGGTGCATAAAGTGTAATGAGGGGCACAAATTATTTTTGCACATGATTCAATGTAAAAGTGGTTTTCACTACATGTGAGGTCTATTACAAGGCATGAATAGACTATTATAATTATCCTTATGTGATAAATTTAAATATCAATTATTATACTTATACTTATGTACTATTATGACTATACTTGTATACTATTACTTATTGAACAAAAGAATATTCTTCAAAGTGCCTGCAAATGACTGTGAATACACAAAATAGGGTTTCTTGAAGGTTTAAACTAATTAGACCTTGAAAAAAGTTTAAATTGTCCTTAAATTGAATTTATTACTCTATATTTATGAAAATAAAATATTAATATAACAAATCTAACAAACATATCCCTTTTGGATTCAAGAAAATCAAGTTTCCTCATACACAGAACCCTGTTACCATGGCAGACTATCAATAAAAAATTGGTTCTTATCTCTAGGGCCTCATGGATGAAACATAAAATTTCCACCATGTATGATATGGTGATTAAATACTATGACCATATTTTTTTCATTTGATTACACCTGGTTAGGATATGAAGAGATGGAGCCCCTGTTTTGTCCTCAAGATGACATTTTCCTAGATACAAGAAGTAATCCACAGTGAAATATATCTATCTCCAAGGGATCATGGGTGAAAACTAACATTTTCACCATGTTTTGGGTGGTTATTAATCAAATTACTATATTAATAGCATCTGAGTATGCTTGATTAGGAGACGTAGCACCCGTTTCAACCTTAAGACCACTTGTTGCTACAAGACAAAATTGATGTTTTTAAGCAAACTTTGGATGAATATAAAATGAAAACCATAAGTCATAACCAAATAAAAAAATTACCATCATGTTCACGTCTAAGTTCTATACTTTCACCCTAAATCTCTTAGATTTAAAACCATAAAATCACTCGTACTAGAGGATTTAGTGATCAGATCGTAAAATGCAACTTTCATGTAGTTAAGAGATAGGTTATTTGCCTCCAATAGAAATTTAAACTTTTGGGACCTAAAATTTGAAATAAAACACATCAAGATGTTAAATTTACATGAATTAACATATCCATATCCTTTTAATCCATGCGGATTCCCTTTTTTGTAATAATTCTGGCCTTGAGTAACATTGATAAGAAATGTTGTCAAGATACAAGCCACAATGCAATATCTTTATCTCTGGTGGATCATGGATTAAAAATAACATCACCACCATGTTGGAGGTGGTGATTAACCTTTAACACCCCATTATTAACATCTGATTACACCTAATTAGGAGATAAATCACCCATTCCAGCCTCAAGACCACTTATCCCTAGATGCAAGATGCAAGTCATAGTGCAAGATCTCTATCTCTAAAGGATCATGGGTGAAAAATATCATTACTAGAATATCAAGGGTTTGTATTAACCTCTATGAATACATTATAGGCATTTGAGCATGCCCGTTTAGGAGATAGAGCACCCATTCTGGCCTCAAGGCCGTTTGTTCCTAGATGCAAGATGCAAGACACAATGCAAGATCTCTATCTCTAAGGGCTCGTGGGTGAAAAATGACAATGCCACCATGTTAGGGGTGGGGATGATCCTCTATTACCATATTATTAGCATTAAATTACACCTAGTTAGGATACAAATCACCCATTTTAGCATCAAGACCACTTGTCCCTACAAAGCAAAATTGGTGTTTTTAGGTAAACTTTGAATAGCCATAAAACAAAACCAATAAGTCATATCCATAAATCAAAAGAACACTCAGGTGCATGTCAAATTCCTTTACTTACACCCAAAATCTCTTGAATTACAAAATATATATGAACTCATGGCATAGGATTTAGTGATCAATCCTAAAATACAACTTTCTTAGCATCCAAGTATGCCCAATTATTAGATAAAGCACCTGTTCAGGACTCAAGACCACTTGTCCCTAGATGAAATATGATTCTCTACTAATGGTGCTAACCAAATTAAGGTGGAATCATCTACATGAACTAAAAGGTAAAATAGTCAATCATCTACATGAATTGAAAGCTTCTCTTAGCTTTAAGAATATCAAATTCTCTACTAATAATGCTAACCATGTGAAGGTAGAAGCTAATTTGGCACCACTAACATAAAAATATATATTAATATGCAATTATATTTAAATTTAAATGTAATACCTAAGAAATAAATAAAATTTGATAAAATTAAACACATTTGCATTTGATAATTCAACATACCTTGGGATTTCAATCTAAGGAACCACTAGGATTGGCTCTATTATAAAATTCATAAACCTTCCATAGAGTCCTTTTTAATGTTCTACCTTGATATTTATGTAACTGAACATTTTCTCAAGAACTAAATTTGAATACTGGAGTCTCTTCCTATGTATTTCATAGTCTTCAAATAGCCATACATTTGAATTTTTGATAGGATAGAATCAAATCCAAGTTCTAGTAACTATCACAGTCCCAATGGGATAATGAATGTTTTCCCCATCTATGATTGCATAAGTCAATTTCTATTTATCATATACACACTAGCATATTTAGTAGTTTATCCCTTCATCATTATCCTTATCTACAATATCTGCATAAGCATGCCCTATATCTCAAAATAAAATATGATTTATGAACATGATCTATTGATATATTTACCAAATTTAGTACATAAAATATATGTTAAATAGATAGTACCTGATTTCACTAGATCAAATAAATGGTTAAAGTCACGTGATGATGTCAGCTCTATAAGTTTTAATGCTGGTGAAACTTGATAAGTGTCAATTAGAACTAGAGGCCTACAACTCCATTCATCTACTCATTCTTGTGACTCACACTGATTCCAAATAAAGTCAATGAATACAAAATAAAATCATGCCATGTGTATCGTATGAACCATCCAAGAACCTATGTTTGAGCTATGAAATGAGTGTAACTCACTCGATCCTATTAATTTCACACAATCTTCATACCTTACCAATTATTCATCCTCCACCAACCAAAAATATCTATAAATAATGGACTTGTATTTATTACCATGGTCCATAATTTCATTACACCATTCAAATATGTTTTTTGAATTTTTAAAATCAGAAACCTCTTCAAACTTCAAATCCTCTCTTACAAGTTCTTTTTTGACACATGCTCATGTACCTTCATGCTCCCATTTTTCATGGCCTTCTTTAGTGAAATTATAAATATGTTATACACCAATGGTCACATGCATCTTGATCATCCAGTAGAATATTTGTGCATTCTTGAATTGTGATGTGTAATTATCTAACCAAATATAATATTGATTGAAAGTATTGTTCCTTTCACTCAGCATTCCATAAAACATCTGAAAACAACCTTGCACATACTTTGAAGAATGTGTTTGAGCATCTCTATCATATAAGTGGTACTCCCTTAATATTTATTGATCATGATCTATATTATTAGGTGAATGCATGAATACTATATGCACAAAAATGGAAACATGTACTAAATGGTAATATTGTGACTGAACCTCTCTTTATGGTTACAGTGTGTAATTATATACAAAGTAAACTACTAAAAAAATAGTAACAAGTGGGAATGTGTCCTTACTTAAATTGAATTATTCATCTAGCCATCGATCTTTGTGTGTGTGCCTTGCATAATAATATATAATTTCCTCCCTAAATTTGTCCATAAATTTGGAAACACTATTTGTTCTGTAATAAGCCCACACCTTTTAGATTCCTTTCCATATTTTAATCAATATATCACAAATTTATATTTATTAAAACCAGCCAATTCTTGTCCAATTTTATGTGTACTCTCCTCATGGGTACATTTTATGAATTTTCACAATCCACCACAAATGATGCATGTTTTATCCATGCATGCCTTATTATAAAAAAAATCTCCATCTAGTCTTTAAAAAAAAATAGATGGAATAAATTCCCTTGCTTATTTTTGTGGGGCTTCTATTCCACACTCCTATAAAATGTTTTCAATATGTAAGGTACAATGAATATGATAAAAAAATATCATAATGCATCAAAAATTTAACATGTTGCCTACAATGACAAGTAATACATGTGTGATTGATTTTCACATAGAAGGGGTTGGCCATTTCAAAATATCTTTGACTAATAGAGATTTGTAGATAATTTTTAACAAATTTAGATTACTATTGTGTTTGAGTCATATCCAAAATATGTTTTCGATGTTGTTCACAGTTATGAGAACCAACTCTTGTTTTCACTGCATCTCTAATATTAGGTGATACCCTTGTGTTATCTTTCTAAAATTATGTAATTAAATATTCTAGGGCATCGACTATAGCCTTGTATTTTTATGGGAGTCTACTAGAGAACACCCACAGGTCATTGTTATTAGAAACATCAAGTCTTATACATCTCCTAATTACTTTAATTAGTGTTTTTATATTTATGTGCAATTCTTAGCTTGTTTTTCTAATCAATCATTTATTATTTGTTTGACAACTTACCACAAAAATTGAAATAATGCATCAGGTAGCATTGCCATATTTGGTGTGTTTATTCACACCTACTTGATGGTATGCATTATGAGAATTTTCAACAATTTCCTTATGTACACCATCAATATTAAATGTTATTATTCATAGGGTGTTCATTTTATGTCTCATCTTATGCACTTTCATCAACGTAACAAATAATTAAAATCTTTGAGTTTCATTTAATTTGTGAAAGTGCGATTCCTAAATTTTTTTAGTTTTTCTTCTCATATGCATCCAATAAATTTTTAGGCATTGGTTTCAAAATGTTTTCATAAATTTCAATTAAATACATGGGTCTTATTTTAAAAATCCTAGGAGGTGTTCTTAGTGGTAAATTTGATTGATTTGGTGTATCCATATTATTTTCTTCTTTGCTAGTTTCTTCATTCAATGGTGTTCCCATAGTATTTTCTTGATTGTTACTTTCACCAATTGGTGTTTCCATATAGTTTACATCATTATGCATTCTATCATCATCATCAAAATTAAAAATTGTAAAATTTAAATGTGGACTTTCATTATAATTTGGTATACTATCAGAATGTCAATCATACTTTCAAAATTTGGTATAATATCATTGTTCATTTCATCATTATTTGTGACATTTAATTCATTAGGGATAGTATACTTACTTGAATGAAGTTTTTTCAATTGTTACCTTTGATTTTCTCTCTGCACTTGTAATTCCTTTAGCATTTTATGTTTTAACTTCTTTTTCTTGATATCACAAAAGCCATCACCCATGATTGTAGAAAACTATCAAATTTTGAGGGTGGGGACAATAATCCAATTATTAAAAATCAAACCTATTTGATATGCAGTATTAAGTGGGGACATCAATCAAATTATTAAAAAATAGACATGCACTCTTTAGTCAACCATGACTAGATAAAGTTTTTTAATTTTAAGGGTAGGGACATGCACCAAATCAGTAAAAAATAGAGCTACAGTATATAGAAAAAGAATAGAGAAAAGTACCCAAGGGATATAAGTCTTGATCCAAAAAATAAGGACATTGACCAATTTTTTTTTTGGTTTTTACCATTAACCAAACTGCATACGTCGTCCTACCACGCGTGTAGTCCTAGTCTTAGATATATTCATAAACACCCCTAACCTAAACCCTTAACACTAAAACCTTGATCTTTTTGACCTTATGCCCTCAAAACTAAGACTTAATTCCTAAAATTAAAGCCCTAAAAACCCTAAATCATAAACTCTTAAAACCTTAAAAAAATCATTTTATCCCTAATTACCTTCATTCAGACTAAGAATTAGGTCCACATGGCTCAATTTTGTCCAATCTCACCACTAACTATCTTTTGACTACTTTACTCTTTGTGTGATGGTATAAGGGTTAATCAAATACAAAAACACATTTGGTGGTCACAAATAGGTTCAAATAGTAAAAATTATCCTCAATTACCTTCATGATTAGACCTTAAAACCTAAATCAATCTATTTAGCCTTAATTAACATCATTTAGAGTAATAATTATATTCATAGGGATAAATTTGGACCAAATCGCATCACTCATTGTCCCAATTGACTAATTGGCTCAATATGTAGTCATAAATAGGTTAAAGGAGCTAAATTTGGCCTTAATTGCCTTTGCCATTAGACCTTATACCCTAAAACCTAAACCATATATACCTTAAGCCTTAAGCCCTAAACCCTAAACCTTAATTTGTAAACCATAATTACCTTAGACCACTTGATTTAACCTCACTTAATTATGTTTATAGGTCTCAATTCAACACAAATCACATTACGTATTGGCTCAATTGACTGATTATCTCAATTCATGATGGTTTTGGGGCTATTTATGCCCAAAATCACTCTATGTACTCATAAATGGGTTCAAGCAACTCAATTGCCTTCATGATTGTCCACCTTAAACCCTAAAGTTTAAAACATAAATTATAAACCAATTGATTTAGCCTCAATTAACATCCTTTAGAGTAAGCATTACATTCATAGGGATCAATTTGGCCTAAATCACATCACTCATTACCCCAATTAACTAATTAGCTCAATTTGTGATGACATGGGGACCAATTGAGCTAAAATCACATTATGTAATCACAAATAGGTTAAGGGAGCTAAATTTATCCCTAATTGACTTAACGATTAGACCTTATACCCTAAAACCTAAACCCTATATACCCTAAGCCTTAAGCCTTAAACCCTAAACCTTAAATCATAAACCATATTTACCTTAAACCATTCAATTTAACCCCACTTAATTATATTCATAGGTATCAATTCAATGCAAATCACATTACTTACTATCCCAATTAGCTAATTAGCTCAATTTATGTTGATGTTGGGCTAATTATGCCCAAAATCACTTTTTGTCCTCATAAATAGGTTCAAGCAACTCAATTACCTTTATGATTTGATCTTAAAAACTAAACCCTAAACCAATCAATTTATCCTTAATTAACATCATTTAGAGTAAGAATTATGTTCATAGGGATCAATTTGGCCTAAATTGCATCACTCATTACCCCAATTGACTAATTGGTTCAATCTGTAATGACGTGCTCAAGGCTAATTGAGCCCAAAATCATATTCTATAGTTATAAATAGGTTAAAGGAGCTAACTTTGGCCAATGTGTGTCACATCCCATATTTTCACTAAGTTGATTTAACTACTTATCTTTGGATTATTATGGTTGTTAAATTGATTAATTATTTTTTAATAAATCATATGTTGTTATGGGATAGTTGTATGTTACTTGATTTCATGATTTCTTTGCTATGAGTTAGTTATATTATAAATTTTATATATATATATATATATATTATGATCATGTTAATTATTGTTACAACATTGTTTTATGTTATATATCATGATGTATCATATTAGCTAGTTTTTTGTCATGATTTGGATGCAGTAAAGTTTCATCCCTGAAACTATGATAAAGGGAGAGCATCATCAGAGAGGGTGACATAGATGGAGATGCTCGGGGATGATAGAGGAATGACTAAAACCCATGCACACACTACATTAGATAATACATGTTATATGCATTGTGTGTATTATTAGTATTAGTACGTTTTTGAAATTATTTGCATTTAGATATTAGATTTTGTGTTAGTGACTGTTAATTCAGCTTAGTAATTTTATATGATAAATCATGTGTGTGAATGCATTATGGATACTTTATGTATACTTAGTGATAATGCTATAGCATGAAAGAATATTATGTTATTGTACTCATGTTTGTTTATGATTACGGGAATGTAAATCTATGTGGATAATATCTAGTTACTATTATATATAGACTAACAAAAATTTCTTTACAAGGCTTTAAGACATTAGTTTTTTATCATTTATATTTGGAATAGAAATATATGCCTTAAGTTATTAAGATAATGAAAGATATAGATAGTCTATATAAACTAGTAACAACACAAATGATTATATTGTTATGATTGGAATAAATAATTATCTAATATACCATTATTTTATAAGAAGATAAAAGAATCTGTGTTATTCATATTACTATAAATAAATGAGATTATTACCTTTACTAAGTATTGAAGGAGATTGAATTATCATAAACACTATCCTATGATCTAAACCTAGTCTTTGATTAACATGCATGGACTACGTTGAGATTAAAAGTGTAGTTATCATTTTGAATAATCTTAAAAGTAGAATTTTGAGTGGGGTACTCGAGCATGTAATGTATTTGATCATGCAAATATTTGAAATGAATAAAATAATGATTCATGAAATGAGGAAAGTTTGAGAAAGAGAGAGAGAGAGATTAGTGATTTTCTTAATTTTAATAATGGAAGTTAATTGTGTTTTTAGTCTCTATTAGGGTGAATAAAATTGTATTATGCATGATGACTATGATTTTTAGTAATTTACATGCAATCTTGACTTGGTTTGTTTTATTCTTCACCAATGTAAGCTATATTGGTCAAATTAGTCAATAAACAGTGTTTGGCCAATAATTTGCCAGATTTGGGCCTCCATGGTCAAGGGGATTGAGAATAATACACAAAAATGATTTTTATTTTAAGGGAAAGAATATTTGATTTATTTGTTTATTGTGAAATTTTTATCAATATATTATAAGTTGCTAATCTTTACATTTCATAAAGTAACAAATCTTAATATTATAAGCACAAAAACTATAACAATGCTTGTAAATGTTAGGAATGATGAGATATGAGATGTATTTAATTATTTTGAAGATTCTGCTTAAGACCAAGGTCTTTAGGTTATGTGGTTTGTTTGGATATTTATTGGACCTAGGTAGCCCTAATTAGCAATGTCCTCCTGAGAGTCACTGTGTCACCATCAGAGCAATTTAATTGGAATCATGTTGAGTTTTGGAGAGTCTTCAAGTGACCAGTTTCATGTCCATGGTGTACTCCATATTTTTTGTGGCATTTCTAGTTTGGATATTTATTGGACACAGGGACCTTAATTAGTGATGTCCTCCTGAGAGTCACCGTGTCACCATGAGAATTATTTGATTGGAATCATGTTGAATTATAAAGAGTCTTCAAGTAACTAGTTTCATGTCCATGGTGTACTCCAAATTTTTGTCGCATTTCTATTGGGAATACTTCAACTAAAAGGTTTGGTAGATATAGCCCATTTAGTTATCCTTCCTAAATGTACTTCAAAAAATGAATGGAATTGCCATTTCAAAATTTCCATATGAACATGTTTTGTAACATGATTAGTCCTTTGTGGATTTGCTTATTTTTTCCAAATAGAATTTTCCCCACTCTATCTATGAAATAATATCTATGCATGGGGAGAGATACACCTCGATAATGTTACCCCAAATTAAATGGGATTTTTTCCAGTCTCGATGCAACTCTTATTGTAAATGTCTAATTGAAATTTGTCAGGTTGTAAATGTTGAGGCCTCCATGAGATTTGGGTAGACAAATTTTGTTCCAAACAACCAATGGATATTTGTAATGATTTGTTGTTCATTGCATTAAAAACTTGTGTTGAATATAATGGAAACACTAGCAGAATGGATTGGGTCAGTTAGATTTTACTACAAAGGATAGATAATGGTGCATCCAATGACTCATTTTATTTGTTATGTTTTGAATTGTTTCATCCCATAGATCTATTTGATGTTTAATGTGGAGGGATAGTCCAAATAGGTCATTTTAAGGTTGCCTTCTGGAAATTACAAAATCTCAAGGATTGTTGTCTTTTTGTGAAACTAAAATACCCTGAGACTTTTCCTTGTTAATTTTTTGATCCAAATCATCTTGAGATTTAGACATGGATTACCATTGAGAATGGTAGTATATAATAACAAGCATCATTGGAAAAATAAAAAAATTCATACCCTATACCATTGTTGACAACTAGGTGACCATGATTAACTCAAGATTGCTTTGTAATTTCAATGACCCTGCATAATTTTTCACTTATAATTATAATTAAATATGGTTGAGTGGACCACTTTGCCATAACCCCCTAGAAGACAGAAATGGGGTACCTAATTCTTCATTCAATGATATGGAAAAAGTTAGTCCAAATGTAGTTATTAACTAATGAAATGAATCATGTACTAAAACCAAATTCCTGAAGGTTAAATTCCAAGAGCTACTCAGATATATTTGTCAACTGCTTTAGAGATGTCTAGTTTGAGAACACCATGATGTTTCTGAGGATAGAGAGATTCAGTCAAGGAGATTATCTTCCAAAGATGAGGCTTATCTTGTATTGTCTCATTGCTATAAATTTGGAGAAAATTATATAGACCATATTACATAGATAAATTACTTCATACTAGTTGGAATGGTCAGTTTTATGGAATTGAGATCATAGAGCATTCACCTATTTTTTCTGGACTCTTATACAACTCAAAATAAATTTGATTTAATGGTTTCCCAAAGGCTTTGGTAGAAGAAAGCCAAAAATCTAGTTGGGCCAAATGCCTTATTTGGGTGAAATGAGAAGATTCAGCTTTGCAATTCTTCTTTAAAAATTAGTTAAAATAACCTCTTATTGTCTTCTTTGGTGAGTTTTTTGGCCCTGTGTATGAGCATTTCCTATAGTTGTGAAAGGGTGTTGGCTCTGGGCAAATCCTTTGTAACAAGTTAGAAATGTTTTGAAGCAAGATCCATAATACCACGTGTCATTGATATAGGAACCATTGGATTGTTGGATTTGATGGATCATATTGATAAATAGTTTATTCAAGACTTATAAATGAAAAAATTGTGGAGTCCCTAAATTTGATCCATTGTTCTCTTGATCTTTGATGTTAGTATTACTTTTTATTTTTGAATCTCTAAAAAGGTATGAATAAGATATTTTTTGTGCACTATTATGGGGGAGAGAATCTATCATCCAAGATTTTTTTTTAGGGAGTATGATCCATGCAAAACTTCCACATGGGTTTGAGCACTCCTCAGAAGGGATTTGATTTTCTTGCACTTGTGGTATCTTACATCATGCTCACAACCTCATGGTATCTCTATGAGTTGATACAACACTTTGTTATTTATTGCATAGAAGTTTGGTACTACACATTCACATTGAAAATTATGCACTGTGCATTCACTAGTGATTACACAACACATCTCATCTTGTGGTATCTTTGCATGTTATTGCAACATCAAACATCATATTATGCATGTTTGTGGTGTCACACACTCAACATCTATGTGTTATCTCTATGCCATTGTGTGGCATGGCAAGACGTAGTTACCAAGTTTATGCCATGTTAAATAACTTGTCAATCAAACCACACAGCTAAAACTCTAACCACCATAGTTTAAAGAAGAATAACCGTCACTTGGTGAGAAGATGAACCATCAACTCCTCTACGATCATGGTCAATGGTAACTAATTTTTTATAATGATGTATATATTGTAATCACTTAACCCATAAGGGATCAAAGATGAGAGAGATCACACACAAAGACTATAGAGGAGATTGTTAGCATGCTCTATGTATCTAACATTCATACACATTTATAACTTGCCATTCATTTTAGTCTAGACAAACTAGTTGGAAGCTTTCCTCCTAATCACAAGAACTTGCATCCCTAGTCTTATTGAATTTTGTACACATCTATACTTTTCTTTATTCTTTCTATTGAATAGAAGTTACATTGTTCTGTAAATACTTCTACATTCAAATGTGTTGTTGGTTTATTATTGTTTAGTTTTCCTCTATGCATTCTACAACCTACGACTTGTCACTAAACACAAGTTATCCACTACATCGATGTCTTGGGCCTCACAGTGTAAAGCATCAGTATCAAAGCAAGAGCTCTCATATTCATATAAACACATGAGTGTAATGTGAGAAAGAAAGATCACCAGTGGATTTTGTTTTATACTACAAAGATGAGTGTCATAACAAGAGCAAGATTGTTGATTCCCAAAAAACATTTGTCAAGGCATGATCAGATGCCTAGAAGCTTCTTTGGGGCACTCTTGAGGAAAAATGCAGCAAACACTTTAGTCAATTTCATATCTTATGAAATAGGATCTATGTGTGGGGAGAGATACACCTCGATAATGTTACTCTATATTAAATGGGTTTTTTTGGTCTTGATGCAACTCTTATTGCAAATGTTTGGTTGAAATTTGTTAGGTTACAGATGTTGAGGCCTCCATGAGATTTTGGTAGACAAATTTTGTTCAAAATGACCAAAGGATATTTGTAATGATTTGTTGTTTCTTGCCTTAAAAACTTGTGTCGAATATAATGTAAACACTTGCAGAATGGATTGGGTCATTTGAATTTTGTTGGCAAAGGATAGATAATGGTGCATCCAATGACTCATTTTATTTGTTATGTTTTAAATTATTTCGTCCCATAGATTTGTCTAATGTTTCATGTGGAGGGATAGCCAAAATAGGTCATTTTAAGGTTGCCTTATGGAAAGTGCAAATCTTGAGGATTGTTGTCTTTTTGTGAAACTAAAATAACTTGAGGCTTTTCTTTGTTAATTTTTTTATCTAAAGCATCTTGAGATTTAGATATGGATTACCATTGAGAATGGTAGTAGAGAATAACAAGTATCATTGGCAAAATAAAAAAATTTATATCCAATTCCCCATTCAATGACGTGGAAAAAGTTAGTCCAAATGTAGTTTTTAACTAATGCAATGAATCATGTACTGAAAGCAAATGCTTGAAGGTTAAATTCTAAGAGTTGCTAAGATACATCTATCAAATGCTCTAAAGATGTCTAGTTTGAGGAGAACACCATGATGTTTTTGAGGATAGAGAGATAGGAGTCTCTCTTGGATAAAGACAATATTATATTCTAATTGTCTATATGAAACAAATGTAGATTCAATCAAGGAGATTATCTTCTGAAGATGAGGTTTATCTTGTATTGTCTAATTATTATAAATTTAGAGAAAATTGTATAGACCATATTACATAGAGAAATTACTTCATATTGTTTAGAATGGTTAGTTTTATTGTATTGAGATCATAGAGCATTCACCTATTTTTCCTTGACTCTTATACAACTTACAATAAATCTAATTTAATGGTTTCCCAAAGGCTTTGGTAGAAGAAAACTGAAAATCTAGTTGGGCCACATGCCTTATTTGGGTGAAATGAGAAGATTCAACTTTGTAATTCTTCTTCAAAAATTAGTTAAAACAACCACTTATTGTCTTCCTTGGTGAACTTTTTGGCTATAAGAGCATTTCCTATAGTTGTGAAAGGGTGTTGGCTCTAGGCAAATCCTTTGTAATAAGGTGGAAATGTTTTGAACCATGAACACTCCTTAGAAGGGCTTCAAGTTTTTTCCACTTGTGATATCTTGCATCATGATCAAAACATCATGGTATCTCTGTGAGTTGCTACAACACTTTGTTTCTTATCTCACAGAAGTTTGGTACTACACATTCACATTAAACTTTATGCACTGTGCATTCACTAGTGACTACACAACACATCTCATCTTGTGGTACCATTGCACGTTACTACAACATCAAACATCATATTGTGCATGTTTGTGGTGTCACATACTCAACATCCACGTGTTAGTGCCATGTTATTGTGTGACATGACAAGGGGCAGTGGCCAAGTTTATGCCATGTTAAATAACTTGTTAGTCAAACCACATAGTTGAAAGTCTAACCACCATAGCCACAAAAAGACTAATCATCACTTGGTGAGAAGATGAACCATCACCTCTTCTATAACCAAGGTTAATGATAACTAGTTTTTTGTAATGATGTATATATTATAACCACCAACCCATAAGGGATAAAATATGAGAGGGACCACACACAAAGACCACATAGGAGATTATTAGCATGCTCTATGTATCTAACATTCACACATGTTTGTAACTTGTCATTCTTTTTAGTCTAGACAAACTAATTGGAAGCTCACCTCTCGATCACAAGAACTTGCATCCCTAGTCTTATTAAATCTTGTACACATCTGTACTTTTCTTTATTATTTCCATTAAATATAAATTACATTGTTTTGTAAATACTTCTACATTCAAATATGTTGTTGGTTTACTACTGTTTAGTTTTCCTATGTGCATTCTACAACCTATGAATTATCACCAAACACAATTTACCCACCACATCAACATCTTGGGCCTCACGATATAGAGCATCGGTATCAGAGCAAGAGCTCTCATATTCTTGTAAAACACATGAGCATAATGTGAGAAAAAAAGTTCACTAGTGGATTTTGTATTATACTACCAAGAGGAGTGCCATAACAAGAGCAAGGTTGTTAATGCCCAGAGAACATTCGTCAAGGCATCCTCAGATGTCTAAAATCTTTTTCAAGGTGTTCTTGAGGAATAATGCAACAAAAACTTTACTCAATTTCATATCTATGAAATAAGATCTATGCATGGGTAGAGATACACCTAGGTAATGTTACCCCATATTAAATGGGGTTTTTTTCAATCTCAATGCAGCTCTTATTGCAAATATCTAGTTAAAATTTGTCAGGTTGTGAATGTTGAGACCTCCATGAGATTTGGGTAGACAAATTTTATCCCAAACAACCAAAGGATATTTGTAATGATTTTTTGTTCCTTGCCTTAGAAACTTGTGCTAAATATAATGGAAACACTTGCAGAATAGATTGGGTCAGTTGAATTTTGTTGGCAAAGGATAGATAATGGTGCATCCAATGACTCATTTTATTTGTTATGTTTTAAATTCTTCTATCCCATAATTTTTTTCTATGTTTTGTGTAGAAGGATAGCCCAAATAGGAATGTGCAGGAGTTAGGGGATAATTCCTTGGACATACCCAACAATGTGTACACATTATTACCTAACACATACACATTATGGTCATAACATGTATATGTTATGGCTTGGGATACCCAAGCCATAATGCATACACATTTTTTAAATAAGGATCATGTACGCATTCCTCTAGACATAAGAATTCATATGCTTTATAGGAATGTGTACATGTTCTTATAACTAAAAGTAATACATATGCATTACCTAAAATTTAAACCCCTGACCCCCCATCCCCCCCCCCCAAATTCCTCATTTTGCTTTTGCTAATTTGCATTAGAATTTTCCATTTTGGCTTCTATGTTTTGCCCTCTAGCTATCCTCTAGCTCACATTTTTCCCTCTAGATTTTATGGAAAGTATTTCTTTTACTCTGACATTTGCAAGATCGATGATGTTACCATGAAGAAGTAAGTCTTGTAGATTAAAGCAATTTTTTTTGAATTTTTTGTGAAAATTTTGCATAGTTTGATTTTTAATTTTTCCCTAATAGGTCCACATGCTCCACCTAACCCTCTTAATCCTTTTCCTAACCCTCTGCCCAACCCTCCTAACCCTTCGTCTAACCCTCATATAGTTTCACTAGATCCCCTAGGTAGTTAGGAGGATATAGTTGCTCACATAGTGGAGAACAAAATTGAAATTGAGTAGATAATTAAGAGAATGAGGGAGTATACTTCCACAAACACCCACTGCACGTATTTGGCCAATACCCTAGAATTAGTATTAGGTCAAGTTGACTCAATAACTACTAAAATTGACAAATGGAGCTCATATAGGGATAGTTGTAGGGCTTACTATGCTATCAAATTATTAGCATATGAGGTGAATAAGAAAGAAATAACAAAAGAATAAATTTATGCCTTATTTATTGACCCAACCACCAATGCACCATTTCTTGTAATGACCAAACATTTCTCAATCCATCAATGCCAACATAATTTGATTAAAGCTAATTTTTAGGAGCAATGGTGGATGGTGTTTGACTATCCACCTTGTAATAACCATGAGGCCCCTTTGTACTTTCTAAGAAAACTCTATTGTGAGTTCATCCTCAATGAAATTCCAAACTATTTTGACTATGGTGAGTTTCAAGGCTGAGGGAAAGGCTTCACGTAGGATTGACCAAGTGCACATCATGCACCTAATTGGCCTACAAAGATCACTACCCAAAAGCCACTTCATCTAAAGATTCCCTCTGTAGTGAAGGAGGTTGTGGAGATAGACACTTTACATGTGCTTAATGCACTTACTAATACACTCATTCATCATATGAGTAAGATTTTAGAGACATGCTTGAGATACTCCACCTAGTGGTTGTACCCAACCCCACCCATGTAGATATGGTGGTGCTATATGCACTGGACCTTTAGATGATGATAGTGGCACTTCAGGGGGCTTGAAGGATATGATATTGACTAATGAGTTGTTGGCACACACATTTGGTTTGGATAAATTTGGACTCTCTGCACATGTAGGTATCTTTTATATAAATTTTAGGTTAAAATTTTAAGTTATATTTATAAATTAAAATGGTAAAAAATAATTTACACATTTAAATTAAATAATATATATGTATTGTTTTTGTGTTCTAGGAGGAGACATTACCTTCGACATCACAACTAGGTAGTGGGTCAACCCCTACTACATCTATCTGTGTCAGTACGACACCATAAACATTTATAAAGGTAAAATATCAAATGAATCTTATATACTCTAGATGTACATTCATACACCTTAATCGCATCATTGGTAGATTTTGTGTAAGAAAATATAAAATACCTAATATAATTTTATTGGCCTTTTTATTATTTGATGTATTAACGTGGATTGATGTAGTGTTAGAAACTCATCCTCCATCTCAACTTTTTTCTTTTATTTTGACTTTCAAACTATGTTTTCAATAACTAAAATAGCGAGTTCAACATTTACTTGATATCCCATTAATTTAGTTCCCATAGTAGGTCAATCCTAATAAATAAGATTGGATATATATATATATATATATATATATATATATATATCAAATTCATTTGATAAAATTTGTTTGGTGCAATATATTTCTATAAATTTCCCAATCAAGCATAACATGTGTTCACCAATATGCACACCACTCCTTTATTTTAAATACTGGCCTCATAACCAATGACTTGATTCCTTGTTATCGTAAACACATATAGTGGTTCAATCTCTATGATCGATATCCAAAATGGTCATAGTTAGCAATTCAATTCTCATTAATTCCAATCAAGCGTAACAATTTCATCTCTATTTATAGAGTTATAAATTTAGATGGCATAGCCTCTTGATCCCATTGTACCTAGCTAATTCCAATTTCCAATCAAACTCTAAATATTTGTTTATATAGAGAGATATGTAAATCCCACTTGAAGATAAACCCTTAACCCTGATGGTGAATAGTGGGTTGATCTATCCCCCTATCTATCTCACTCTTAAAATATTCATAATTTTTATATTTAATTGGAAATCATTTGATCCCACTTTGCCAATGTTATTGTTTCTTGTGTTTCGTAGGCTCTCAATCAAAAATAGTTGGTTTAGATTGATAGATGCTCAATCCCAATTGGGGATAGTCATTTGATCCCATTTGATAAGAGCTAGTATGCCCCTATCTATTAGTAGAGCTATATAGAGTAGGCCATTAGATCCCATTGGTTTATTGGGAGAGCATTGACTATAAATTATAGCCTATATGTATATGGCATAGGCCTTGTGACTATATATAATTAGGGTACCAAAATCTCATATAGATAGATGGGGTCAAGTAGTTTGTTACCACCACCTACTTAGGGGTCCCAAAGACCTATAATATCTAATTAGGGGAGAGGGACTATCTATATCCATGTACTTTCATCATTCAAGTGGCATACCGACTCTATAAGACTATAACACCTTTCATTAGGAAAGTCAACCTAAAATGAATATCAAGTTTTGATAAGACTATAACACCCTTTGTGGACCTCAATCTACTTACATTGTATACATATAAACCTTCCCTTGTAAAAATTGAGGGCAATCTAAGGATAGATAGTCAACCTAATGTCACTTATAGGGAAACCAAAATCACACACTCGTAAAGAAGATTGTCCACTCACTCTTATCTCTACAATATTCAACTCTATTTTATGTATGTTTATTTAAATTTTGATGAGACCTATTTTATAAGGTTCTAGACACTCTTAAAAGTCTTGTATAGATGTCCTCCATAAAATCAACCTCTCACTCTAGGTGTCTTAACCTAATTAAAACTGATTTTATAAACTTCTCAATAAACACCTATATAGGTTACTTATCTTATCGTAATGACTATTTCTAAGGGATTTTTAATCACACCAATACTCAGTTGGACTAAAAAGTAATAAATGTCTGTAATAAAAGTATTCAAAGTGTTAACATGATCAAAATTTCAAAACAAATCAACTTAAACACCATAGCTCATAGGATTGTCCTCAACTATACCAAGTCACTACCTTAAGACAATTAGGCCTAATGAATTTAATTAGGTCAAAAACTGAAATACACCTCATCAAATATATACAAGCATCCAAAACCAGTGTATACAGGATGTTTCAACACCTAACTTACATTCAATGACTTAATTTTATAAAATTCACTCATAAACCCTCCATTGTTGCCTTGTCATTCTCCCTCATGAAATTGACATTTCTTGCCTTCAATTTGGTGTTACAAGTCACATGTTGCACATATCCACTTGTCACATTCATGCTTCCTGTGACATCATTAGATTTTTTCATATCTTATGCAAAGACTGAGTTTGTTAGCAACTTTTTTAATCAATGAATTACCCAAGTTATCAATTATTAGGTTTTTTATTCAGCTGATGACTAGGGTGGACACTCCTCCATCATTGTGAGTTGATACAAACTAAGGAATTGTTGTTGCAATGTCATCTGCACAGACACTCACTAAGGTATGTATATTCACTTGTAATTTTGAACTGTAATTTAGTATTTTTGTTTTAATAATTTTATTATATACTTGGGCAAATATAAATTATATGCATGAATTTATTATGTATGCATGAATATCATATGACATTTGATATTCTAATTCACACTAATATGGTAACTCTTCATGTTTCTTCAGCATTTGGCATGCCTGTTCATGTAGCTAACTTGGAACTAACCTAGTGGAACATCAACAACAAATTGAGAAGGACCATGAGAATACGGTAAGTGCATGTTTAAATAAATTTTTTATTACAGTTTAAAATGATTTTCTTAATTTGGTTTCATGTATACTTGTTAATTTTATAATAATTTTCACAAACTTCCTTTCAATCTCTTTCTAGTTTCTTACTAGGCACCTTCTTTGGGTATCAAGGACCAAATCTTGGTCTATGTTTCAAGAGCTCAACCTGTTGTCACATATGGTCTTAGATGATCATAACATACCTGGTATAACTCATTTCAAGTACTCAAACAATCTGTGACTCTCATTCCACACCTTATAGACACAATGCCTCTCAAGGCTTATAACCTTTTTTTACTATATTTTGCCTTATACAAAAAATTTATGATTGCTCAATGGATTCAAATGGTATTTATAGGTACTCTATATCCTTTTTCATGTCTATGTCAAATTTCATAGCCTAAATCCACCTCTAACTATTAGTTCCTTCATTAGCCACCCTCATTTAGGCCTAATTAAACCTATTCCAAACCCTTAGTCCTAAAATACATACACAGTCATACAGTCTCAGGTCAAAACAATTTGATTCACCTTGTACATGTATAAGGGAGCAATATTAAAAAGTTTCATTAAATTCCCATGGTTAAATCTCTCGAAAACGTCCAAACCCTAATCTAGGGTTTCCCATGCCCTGTATAGATCTAAGGGCCTAAATATTTCCATATATTAAAATCCACAACATTCCAAAAGACCAAATTAACTTCATTAGGTCTATTTTTACCTTACTTAACTCATCCAATCATTGTAAAGTTGTTATCAACTCTCTATTTAAGTGGTTTAGATTGATTTATGTTAGACTGTGCATTCCTTTGTAGACTATGTAGGGTATATTTAAATTATGTCACTTCAAGGGCATTCCAAACTTCACCTAAAACATCCTCATGACACCTATTAACTGGTGGAATCAAACACATGAAATGTGAATATGAAATCAAATAGAATCAAATCTCTATTGTTGAGAATGAAATCAAACTAGAAAAGAATTATAATAATATTGCATTCATAACTCATTCAAAATAGATTAGATGAGAGACATATTTATAGGTATAAAAGAGACATAGAGCCAATGCATTTGGCAATGTGAACATAAGATATTTGCCAAATGGATTGTGTGCTCCATGTGTAATATGTCAATATTGATGGGTAAATGTCAAGGGTATCCTCACCCACCAATTTGACTACAATTTTCACATGTGTAAGTGCACCTTAATTACCTTTTTATTACACCTATGTGACCTCAATATTACACCTAAGAAATATAAATACATGTTTAAGAATAATCCATAATAATAAATAAAAGGAAAATAATATCATACAATAACACCCCCTTAAGCATAGCTTAGGTGGGTAAACAAAATGGGTCCCGATAACATCACTTGATGAGGTACCCAAGTACAATGCAACTCTCACAAAGTGGAGGAAAAGGAGAACACCTATAGGAAAAAAATTCCTCCCCCCAAAAAAGATAAAAAAAGAAGAGGACTATAAGGCACCTCGTGAAGATGATGTTTATGTAGCTCGTACCCAAAGAAGAGCATGCAAGTGAAGATACTTGTTCTCAATGAAGGGTTTGGTGAAGATATCAACTATCTAATCCATAGTCTATAAAAATTCTAAGATCAATGACTTGTTCATGAATGAGCACCTAAATGAAGTGCATATGAATCTCGATGTGCTTGGTCCATTGATGTTGGACTTGATTCCTACATATTTGGATGGTGCTTTGCTTGTCATAAAAGATGATTATGGGTCACTTGAGATGTATAACAAACTCAATAAGAATCCTCTAAATCTAAATAACTTCAGTGACAACATTTACATCCCCTCCATATTTAGCCTTAATATATGATAAATCAATAGTATTTTGATTATTGCTAGACCAACTAATTGGTCTTGAACGAAGTGAGAAACTATATTTTGAAGTGAACTTGCGATGCTAAATATCACCATCCCAGTATGAATCTATGTATCTAATCAAGTCAATATTAATGCTTACTCCATAGTGAATCCCAAAATTGAGTGCCCTAAAATTAGTGGAATTTTTTTTTGTTTACTTTCCAATGCAACTCATACGATATTTGCATAAACCTAAACACCATGCTCACTACATATGAAATATCAGGTCTAGTATGAGTTAGATAGATGAGGTAACCAAAAAGTTATTGATACAAGGTAGCATCAACTAATTGAGAATAACACTCAATTTCAAGTTTGAATATATAAAGAAAGGGAGTCAAACATGGATTACAGGCATCCATATGAAACCGTGTGAGCAAATCAAGAGCATACATAGATTGTGCAATGGTAATACCTGAGTCACATTGTGAAATCTCAATACTAAGGAAGTAATGAAACAAACCCAAGTTATTCATGGATAATTTGTCATACAAATCAAATTTCACTACTATAATGGAGGATGAATAACTCCCTATGATCAATAGGTCAATCACATATAGAACTAGAATCAAGAGTGAATTATCTTATCATAAGATGTAGACATTTGGATTAAAATTGAATCTAGTGAACCCAACTATGAGAAGGAATGAATCCATCTTGGCACACCAAGCCTGAGGGGCCTATTTAAGGTCATAGATAGATTTTAGAAGTTTACACACTAAGGAGGAATCTTCCACAAAACCTTGTTGCTAATCCATATATATCTCCTCCTCAAGATCACTGTGAAGAAAGACACTCTTCACATCCATCTGATGAACATCCCAATGATAAGCTATGGCAATGGAAAGAGTGAATTGAATATAATTCATTTTAATTATTAGAGAGAATGTTTTATTATAGTCTATACCAATAACTTATGAAAATTGTTTTGCTACTAATTGTGCTTTGAACTTATCCACTGACCCATCTGCTGAAAATTTTGTTCAATATATCTACCTGCATTGAACAAATTTCCTTCCCTTAGGAATGGGTACTAGATCCCAAGTGTGGTTCCTAATTAAGTAACTATACCCTTCATGCATAGTTGTATCCCATTCAATAATGTCATATGCCTCATGAAATGACTATGGATTAGAAGCACAAGCAATGCAAACATGTGGAACACCCTGAAAATGTGAATGAGTCAACCTAACATCTCATGGATCCCTAGCCCAATCACCTGCACTCTATAAAGTCTATCTATCCCAAAGAAGACCTATAGTTAGAAAATCAATAGGTGATTCTTCACCTTCAAAAATGTGAATATGAATGGAATGAGGTGAGTTCCTATCACTATCCTCATCATCTGAACTATAAAAAGAATCCTTATCATCAGGGATCTGATATGGATGATCTAAATCCTCTGAACTATCATCATATCCCACTGAGTCCAAGGAGGATGGAGAAGTGTCGAGTATGGAGTCTAATGGACCTTCTTGAAAGTATACACTCCTATCAATGAACAACTCATGTATGGTAGGATGAAGAAGCCTATATCCATTAACACCTTCTGCATTCCCAACAATATGCAAGGCCTACTTTGATGTTCCATGGCCTTATGTTTCTTCTTAAGAATGTGAGCCATAATTAGAGATCCAAAGACCCTAAAGTACTTAACTTTAGGCTTTTTATTACTCAAAGCTTTAAAAAGAGTGATTCATTTCAATGTTTTATGAGGAACATAATTTTGGATATAGAAAGCACAATTAATGGCTTCTGCCCAATATTGTAATACAAGTGATTTGGAGTGTATCATATAGTTTTCCATTTCCTTCAAAAATATATAATTACGTTTTGAAACACCATTTTTTTGAGGACTTTATGGATCTATTCATTTTAGATCAATCCCTTCTAAATTGTATAACTACTCAAAGCAATGACTAACATACTCACCACCATTGTGAGTGCACAAAATCCTAATGATTTTCCCTGACTATTTCAAAAAAAGAGCCTTGAAATACTTAAAATGGTCAAATACCTCACACTTTTTTTGAATAAAATACACCCAAGTATACCCAGAGAACTGACCTATGAAGGTAAGCATATATCTAGATATGTTAAATTAAGGCTTTGGAAATAGACCAAAAATGTCACTGTGAATTAGCTCAAAAATTTGAGTGGCTCTCCATGATTTACCTTTGTCATATTTCTCTTCAAGGTGTTTACGAAGCATGCAACCTTAAAAAACACTATAATAAAAATGAACATGAGGCAACACTATTACTATATATTATCAATTGAGTGGTTCCAAGAAAATATAATTTAGATGGCCAAATCACTCATGCCATAGTTTATTCACCCCATTAGAATGAGTGAGTAATGTAGTATAATGGTAATCAAGAGCAAAATTTGAGAAGGTATACAACCTTGTGATTTTCTTTCCTAATGGCTACTATAGTATTACTATGTAACTCCCTACTGACCATAGAGTCTAGAGTAAACTCAACTCTCTTTCTTGATCCAATGTGGGTGATTTAGTAAACAAATAGTAGATTAGTTGATAGTGAGGGAACACATAAGACATTCAAATTTTACATCATCAACTTCTACAGACCCTCTCCCATAAACTTCAATAGAAGTGTCATCACCTATCAGAATAGACTACATATAACATAGCTCTAAGAATGAGAGCAAGTCTAGTGAAGAATCCATGTGATGCAAGGCACCATAATCAATCACCCATGTGGATGGCTAAGATGAAAATTCAACAAGGACCTTGCCCTTACCTTTTCCCTTACTACTATATTTTGCCTTAGAAGACTCATGTACCAATGAGCTTGATTTAACTGAAGCAGGGACATTGATTTTGTTTTTCTTAAGCATCTTTGTTAGTTGATCAATTTGTTTCTTCATACATTTTATTTCATTATGCCTAGTTCTCTTAAAATAGGCACATGTGATCCTCTATTTCTTGGGTTTCCCATATAGAAAAGAAGACTCATATGATACTTTTGGACTAACATCTATTCTTTTACCCTTTCATTGCTCTTTTTCCTTCTTATTTTATTTATTTTTCTTGCTAATTGATGTCTTCAATTTGTCATGACTCAACAAAGCATGTGATTTGAAGGACTTCAATGTACCCATTTAGGTGAGCTTTTCATGATCCTTAGTCAATTATTTGGCAAAGTCATCTAAGGATGGCATACTCCATGCAGCTCTTAGGGCACATTTTGTAGCATAAAAGGTAGATACAAAAACTAAGTAGTTAGGACCTATCTTGGCAAAAATAGAGAGGATAAATTGTTCATCCATTTTCTCTATGACATGAAATTTCAATTACAACTTAAGTGATTTAATTTTGGTGAAAAAGTCTTGTATAGACTCAAAACTACCTGGACTCAAACTAATGAGCTCATTCTCTAGATCATGAGCCCTCATTACATCCTGCTTCCCAACGAGTTATTCCAAGATGTTCCAAATCTCATGCAGTGATTTAGCAGATTCAATGTGAAAAAGTAAGTCAAGAGAAATAGACAAACATATAAGACCATATGCTTCATCACACCTATTATACCACTTAATTTTATATACACCAAGTTCTATTTCAATTTTCATATTCATGGTTATCCTATGTTAATACTTTCTTTTTAGAAAAAAATTCACTTTAGATTTCTAGTCATGATAATTGAATGGAATAAGAAGTAGAACCAAATTGTGATCCATGATGCAATACAAGTGGAAACTAAATGAGGAAAAAATAAAGAAAGGTGCAAAGCAACCCCCATAAAACTATTAGAAAGAACTAAGCCCCAATTATAGAAGTTTGGCACTTTATGTTTTAGTGCGTATACAATCAATATTTTATATTTATGTACAATAAAGTCCATGAAATCTTAAGATACCATGCAAGTCCAAAGACAACCATAAGAATGAGTATAGAGTTGATTCATGTAAATTCAACTCATGTAACAAGGATAAATGATGTGTATAGTGTAAACAATGTAATACATAGTAGATCTACACTTTATTATAATGAACTATAGCTATGATCAACATAGTAAACCACACAGATATAGCTAATGTTATCAAAGTGCATAATTTGTTGTAGTATCCACCATCACATAATACATATAGAAATAAGATGACTATCTAAGATTGTTGAATATGCAATACACTTTAGTATTTTATATCACATAATACACATAATAACAAAGTGGTTGGTGTATAAATGAGTGAAATCTATGCATTAAAGACATAAACGATGATGCATACTCATAAAAAATAGATGTTAGACTTAGCTAAAAATGCATCCATAAATGAGCAATCTATGCAATTATTACATAAGTGACAGTACAATATCATAAAAAATGGACATCGAACTCAGCCAAAAATGTGTCCATGAGGATAACAAGAGTGTGAAACTTTGGGTCAAGCAACAAAAGAGAAGAGAAAGTTTGTTTTGCTTGTGAGGGCATTTTAACACCTGCTAAACTGGACCTCACCCTTCATCTTCATGAAATAGAATGAATGTTAAAAAATAAAGATCAATAAATCCTTATAGTATGATTCCCAAAATAATATTGTTTTTTTTAAATAATTAAAAAAATTCCTTAAAATTTCTCCATCATTAAAATTGCATTTTTTTGAATAGTATCATAGTTAGTAAAACTACATTAGCTTTTTTAATTCTTAAAAAAATTATGAATTGAGAAATGCTCTAGAAAGAGGAAACCAAAGTGCACATAACCCAAAAACCATTTTGAATGATTATAGAAAAAGACAAGTCATTTTAATAAAAAAACATGGATTTAAAAAAGAAATAACTTGCAGATCTTGTCTTCTTATCAACAAAAAATAATTTAGTCTTCTATCCAACCATATTGAATGATCCTTTCAAATCTATAAAATGTTACTTATATAGTCAATAGAAGTGAAATACATACAAATCATAATGAAGTTCATCAATTAGAGGAAAGGATTGCAGATGATACACACAAATATACATGATTCTCTTTTATAATCTCAATTATAATACCAACTCAAAAACTGCTCAATATTTCAATAAATTAACAACACAATAGTGTTCATTACCAGAAAAGAACACTGATACCATGACAGAATTATCTAAGATCCAACTAGTGGAATTGAATACACAAAATACAAATGCAAAAGTAAATAGAAGCATAACTCCATTTTTGAAAATGAAATCAAACCAGAGAAGAATTATAATAATATTTCATTCATAACTCATTCAAAATACCTTATATGAGAGGCATATTTATAGGTACAAGAAAGACATAGAACCAATACATTTGGCAATGTGAACACAAGACATTTACCAAATGGATTGTGTGCTTTATATATAATATGTCAATATTGGTGGGTAAATATCAAGGGTATCCTCACCTACCAATTTGACTACAACTTTCACAGGTATATGTGCAGCTTAATTATCTCATTATTACACATATATGGTCTCAATATTACACTTAAGAAAGCTAAATAGATGTGTATGAATAATCCATAATAATAGATATAAGGAAAATAATATCCTACACTAAGATCATATTATAGTGAAACTAGTGCATATAATATAAAAATTAAATAATTGAAATGATTGAAATAATATATATCATAGGAGTACACTTATGTGTCAATGTAACCATGTTTACCATTGGTACTTTTCTTTGGTAATGATGTTTCCTTGCTGAAGCATTAGAAAGAGGTTCACAATTGAAACTTAGAGGTGTGAAGAAGATAATTAAAGGGTGATCATGTCCCCAAGCTAGTGTAAGGATGAGTTGTACTAAGACCATCAAGATCACTAAATCTCAATCACATGAATAAATTGGATAAATATTCTAACCAAACTAGTGAATCTCTCCCATGTAAAATAGTGTAGTAAACTCAACCTACAAAATGGGATCAATACCAACACCACCAAGGGTGTTAAATATTGACCGTACTACTCAATGGAGCTAACTATTGTATTAGATAAAATCTCAAGTGGTGCATCTTGGTAAGTTGAGTGCATGAATGTATGGTGATAAAGGAATGGATCTTGTTCACTACCCCTCATAAAATTTATATAATATGAATATGTATACATGATTTGGTGTATTTTCATGATATATGCATCTCTAATATATCTCAAACTGAAGTATATATATTAAAATTTAACCTTAACATTGTAAAATTATTTATAATATCTGTCAAAAATCTAAAAAACATTATCTTAAATATATGAAAATTGATGCCAAGTGCATAAGATTATGATACAAGTGTATGTCTAAATCATGTAAACTGTAACAAATTCTATCAATTTTATCAATTTTATGTGTGTGGACTCATGTCTCTATGACATGCCCTCAGGGTTAATTTTAAGAGGCCCTACTAGGAAACTTATTATAAATTTAAAACGAATCTAAAAAAAATTGATTAATCACTATGGTGAATCCTCTATGGGCAATATATATTACCTATAAGAAATAAGAAATAAAAAACTTCCAAAACCTAAATATTATTGCATATTTAGATTTCTCTCAAATAACTATGCAATTTTAAAAAAAATCACTGTAATCCAAGTCCATATGCAAAAGTTACAGCCTTTGAAAGTTGTTAATTGATTGCATCATTCAGTTATGCCATTCAATTGTGTCATTCAGTTCAAACCATTTGGTTTTGTCATTGTGTTTAATTGAATGACATAACTAAACATATTGAACTAAATGACATAACCAAATGATGTAACCAATTACCAACTTCTATGGGCCATAACTTTTACATACAGACTCAGATTGTGACATTTTTTTTGAAAATTGCATAGCTCTTCGAGAGGAATCCAAATATGCAATAATATTTAGGTTTTGATAATTTTTTTATTTCTTATTTTTATAGGTAAGATTTAAATCCATTCAATTTAACCATTTTATTAAAGAGTAGATGCTATAGATTGGTTATACTATTTAGTGGTAGAATCTTTCTTCTTTTTGGCTCTATCATTTGATACTCTCATTCGGCACTATCATATGGTATTGTCATTTAGCACTATTATTTGACACTATCATTCAACATTATCATTTGGTACTATCAAAAGTTTGAAAATATTATCGTTAGGCATTGTCATTCGATTTTATGATCCTTCAATTTCAATTATGCTTGTTGGCTTGTTTGATTTTGAGGTGCATTTGTACTCTGTGTGTGTGTGTGTGTGTGGTGAATTGAAGTGTAATCTTATATATTATTCTAAAGGGTTGGCGATATGAACCTAAAAATAATTTTTCCCTAAAATTTTAGCGATTCGATCCCATTTGCTGACCCTAAAATATTATCAAAACCAAAATCCAGAAATTAGAATATTCATGAATTAATGAATATTCACCACTAAAATTTATCTTTCATGCCTCCACTAATATACCCCCTTTTGAGGTGTGGGTATTGATAGTTTATAATCACCTTATATCAAAAGGATAAGATGACCCTATGTATTGATTGTTCCTGTGGAGAATGTAGCAATATTTATTTGATCATTAGGGAACAATCGCTTGAAAACATATTTCATGTCCCCACTAGATGTATAAATCAATGGTGTAGTCAAAAAGAGGGATAATGAGATAAAAATAGTAGTAGTATGATTTAAAGATTCATCATTACTAGATGTGGATGTATTAACCTTAGCATGTTTACTAATTTCATCTCGTGTGGCATACAAAAATGCATCAATTAATTCTTGATTTACATGTAGATAATTAATTAATGAATATTTATCTTGTGTTTAAAAATTATTTTTGTTATTAACATTTTCCATTTTGTATAAATGAAAACAAAAATGCCAATAATAATGGAAAAAAATATATTTGAAAGACAAATCACAACAATCTAAAACCATAAAAGGTTTTAAAATTCTAGGGTTTACACAATAATACTTAGATGTTGGGTTCACCAATGTTTAACCATTTTTGGAAAGAGTTAATATAATAAAATAACATAATAAACGATGGAGTAAGCTATTATAAATCTAGGCAAATTAAATAAATTTAGATTCATAATATTCTGATAAATATGCTGAATTTGAGAAAGTACACAAAATATATATAGTCCAATGCTAAAGAGTAATTTTAATTTTTAAACACAAATAATAAATAATAAATATATTAATTAATGATGTGAATGAATACATGTAGGTTAAGAATAAGGATGGATGATGCTCTATGAGGATTCATCAAATTATATAAATTAGCTCTCTATCAGCTTGGACACTACTATTAAAATGGGGACACTATAATTGATGTTTTTATTCTAAATCTAAGAATTATTTATATTAATAAAATTACTTTTTTTAACACTTGCCTATGATTTTTAGGGATAAATATACCTTATATATCATCAACATGGATCATGTGAGCAAGTTTTGAATGTTAGTATTTTTATCAAAATCCTAGGTCCTCCAACTTGGGCATGCCACCTTGTAAAATGGGGCTTAGTGGGATCAAGTGAAGTTGAGTTGATATTAATACCCCTTTGTCAATGAGTGTTACTTAAATATCCATATACTCCAAATATATCCTCAATCTGATGTAGTTCCCCCCCTTATGTAGGATTGTGTGTGAACAATAGTGTAATTTTATATATGTGAGTGTATACAGTGATTTGGCTTGAAACTTGACAAATAATGCTCATCAACTACTCTTTTAATCCTCTAGAACTGTAATAATACTAATCTTATGTTTTATTTATAAATAATAAAGTATAAATTGGTTTTTAAATTATTTAGTGTGAGTTTGATAGGTGTTTGTTTGGTAGTTACTAGATGAATAATGAGTAGGATTATTTTGTCTTTATACTACATATTTTGAAACAATATCATGAGAGGGTTAATTAAGATAAATAGTTTGATGCATACATGTAAAAATATATTAAAATTTGTCTATTTTTAAGTATCACAAACTAGCATCAGATATGGGACACTAAGCATCAAGGCTAGTTTCCTAATCTAGATGGTAGTGTCCAAAAGTATAAAAAGTTGTTGAAGATCTATAACTTCTAGAGTGGAATATAAATAATTTTTTATGTAGACAATGGGATACATGTGATAATAATAATAATAATAATACTAATAATAATAATAATAATAATAATAATAATAATAATAATAGGATTAGAAATTAGGCATTGTGATATGGTGAGCACTAGCCTTTCGACATCACAAAGGTCATGAACTAAAAGGTTGAGACATGACTTATATTTATCAAGCACACAAAACTAGTTCATATTATAAAATATATATTTAGCATATAAATTTCATAAAATCTAGGCTAATTAGGATTGGGGCCTAAGTAATGACATAAAAATGTTTTAAAATGATTTATTTTCTTTATTTGTCCATTCTACCTTTGCATCTTATTCCAACATCGCATGCAATGGTTTCATAATCTCTGTAAATCCAAAAATGAATTTTTATTTGAAAAATAATTTTAATAGCAAAATATTTGAGATCCTTTTTACTATTAGGATATGTAATTATAAAAATAGTTTGGAATCTTTTAAGGTCAATAGAAATACCTTCTTAAGTGATAACATGGCCCAAAAATTTACCTTTTGTGACTCCTATGTCAGGGTGGATAATTTATTAACGAAATAACAATGAGCAATCTTTGGTGCAAGACAAAATTGTCTTCATGATTCAATAAATATGAGAAAACCATTACAAATTTATAAATCAATGAATGGCTTATCATTTGATATTTAGTAAGTCCTTTCAACTTCCTATGGTACTCTTAAGCTACTCACTACAAGATGAAAGCAAACTACAACTAATCCTAGGAATTATGAAATAATATATACATTAAAATTACATCCCCCTTAATCCACAAGATTTATTTTGAGCCCAAGCATTTCTATCAACTTTTTAAAAACTTCTCATTCAAGCGCTTTCATCGAGATGTCTATTGGTTGCACTACTATAAGGAAATGTTGAAACTTGACACTATCATCTTTCACATAGTGCCAAATCAAATGAAACTTAGTATTGATGTGTTTCATTAGGTCATGAAAGACTAGATTCTTTATCATCTAGATTGAAAAAGTGTTGTCAACCATGAGAGGTGTTGATAAAACTTTTTGTTATTATAAATCTGAAAGAACCCTTCTAAGCCATAAGATCTTTCTAGTTGCCTCTAAAGTGGTCATATATTCTACTTATGCTAAATAAATTACCAATAGAGTATGTGCATGGAGTTGAGGGATAATTATGTGGACATAACCAATAAAGTGTACACATTATAAAAATAATGCGTACATTTTATTAAAACTTATAAAAACACGTATGTATTATAGGAATGCATACATGTTTCTATAAGTTTCAATAACACGTATGCATTATTGAAACTATAAAACAAAAAAAAAACCCTCATCCTCCTCATTCTTCTCATTCGCACTTGTTGATTTTAATTCGTGTTTTGCCCTCAAGCTCACATTTTATCCTATAATATTCATTTTTTATCCTCCATTCGCTAGATCGATGATGTCACCATGAAAAAGAGGTATATTTTTTGTATATTAAATCAATTTTTTTGATTTTTTTGAATTTCTTATGAATATGAATTGCATCTAGTTTATTTTTTCATTTTTCTCCAATAGGTGCATGCCCCACCTAATCCTCCACCTAACCTTCCGTCCAACCATCCTAACCCTCCACCTAACCCTCTTGTAGTTCCCCTAGATCCCCCAAGCATCCAGGAGGATATAGTTGCTCACATAGTAGAGAATAAAATTGAAATTGAGAAAATAATTAGGAGAATGAGGGAGCCCACTTTCACAAACACCTAATGTACCTATTTGGCCAATAACTTAGAGTTAGTATTAGGTCAAATTGATTTGATAATGAGTCAAATTGATATATAGAGGTCATATATGGATAGTTATAGGGATTATTATACTAATAAATTATCAACATTTGAGGTAAAGAACAAAAAGATTAAATTTATGCCTTATTTATTGACTTGATCACTAATTCCCTATTTACCATAATGACTAAATGTTTCCCAATCCACTGATGCCAACATGATTTGATTAAGGTCAATTTTTAGGAGTGATGGTGGATGGTGTTTGACTATTCCCTTGTAATAACCATGAGGTCTCTTTGTAATTTTTGAGGATAATCTGTTTTGAGTTTGTCTTTAATTAAATTCTAAACTACTTTGACTATGCTAAGTTTCAAGGCTGAGGGAAAGGCTCTGTACAAGATCGACCAGGTGTACATCATGCACCTAATCAGCCTACAAGGATCCATACCCAAAATCCACTTCATCTAGAGATTTTCTCTATGGTGATAGAGGTTGTGTAGATAAACACTTTACATGCACTTAGTGTGCTTACTGATACTCTCATTCATCATACAAGTAGACTTTCACAGACGGAGATGCTCATGATACTCCATCTAGTGGTCATACCCAACCCCACCCATGTCGATGTTATGGTGTTATATGTACTAGACCTTCAGATGATGATGGTGCTGCTTTAGGGGGCTTGGAGGATATGGTCTTGACTGATGATTTTTTGGCACACACATTTGGTTTGGATATGTTGGGAGTCTCTACACACATGCATGCATCTTTTATATAAATTTAATGTTAAATTTTTAAGTTATATCTGCATTTAAGTAAAATTTAAACATTAATTTACAAATTTAAATTGAATAATATATATATGTATTTTTTTTTGTTCTAGGAGGAGATGTTGCCTTCGACATCATAACTAGGTAGTGGGCCAACCCAAGATACTACATCTATGTGTGTTAGTATGACACCATATATATTTATAAAGGTAAAATTTCAAGTGAATCTTATATACTCTAAATGTACATTCATACACTTTAATTACATCCTTGGTAGATTTTGTGTAAGAAAATATAAAATACCTAATTTATAATTTTGTTGGGATTTGTATTATTTGATGTATTAACATGTATTGGTGTAACTTGTTAGAAACTCATCCTTTATCTCAACTATGTTTTCAATAACCAAAATTAATTTAAAAGTTGTTTGGTATAATATATTTTTGTCAATTTTCCAATCAAGCATAGCATGTCTTCATCAATATGCACACCACTTCTTTCTTTTAAATACTGGCCTCATAACCAAGCACTTGATTCCTTCTTATCCTATCCACATATAGTAGTTCAATCTCTATGGTTGATATCTAAAATGGTCATAGCTAGTAATTCAATTCCCATCTTGATTCTATTTGAACATAATAATTTCATCTCTATTTATGGAGTTATAAATTTAGATGGCATAGCCTCTTGATCCCATTGTACTTAGTCAATTCCATTGGTTTGTTATGAAAGTGTCCATTATATCCCATTGGTTTGTTGGGAGACTGTTGACTATAAATTATATCATATATGTATATTGCATAGGCATTGTGACCATATACAAATAGGGGACCTCAAACCTGTATAGATAGATGGGGTTGAGTAGTTTGTTACCACCACCTACTTAAGGGGGGTAAAGACCTACTATATCTAGTTGGAAGAAAGGTCCTATTTATATCTGTTGATGTAGAGCTATATCAACTTATATACCAAACTTTGCCTATATCTCTTCCTTTCAAGGTTTTTCGTCATCTATTCATAACTCATTCCCTTACTCCTTTGGTCAATCAACTAACAATGATAATATTAGTCAAATCAATCCTTCTATCTTTTTATCACACTCTCTTTACATACTTGGTCATGTCACTAACTCAAACTCTCTGTCTACTTACTCCTCACATACACCATTCCATCTTTACCTTTTACTAGCCTTATTTTTGGGTAAAGCTCCTTGTTTAGGCCTTAACCCTTGTCCCTTAACCCTTCTCTAGGCTTATCACTAGATCACAACCTCATTTACGTACTTTTCCATACCTAAAAATCATAAAACCACCTCCATGAGTGAGAAGACATCAAATAATGTAAGATTACAAGGTTTTGGAATTTTTCAATGGTCAAATCTCATTTTATACACAAAACCCTAGATACAGGGTTTTTAGGCCATTACCAGGGTTGAGAGCACACTAAAAGGGATAACTTTTGTTTTAGTGGGTTTCAAAACCCCAAACATTTTTCATTGAGTTTTTACTAACCCTATACAACTTTCTCATTTAGACAACAAGTTTTGAAAGCCCACAATCAATTGCAAACTCAAAACTCTCAGTTTACAACCTTACCTATGCACACAAGAAAATAGGGTACATGGTTACTTTACCTTTCCTTAAACTTCCAATATATTCAAAACCTAATATGGTATTCTATACACTTCCATTGACTATCTTATACCCCTTAAAATCTCAATGGAATCCCAAACTAGTTTCAACATAATATAAATCAGTCCTTTGACTGTATGCTACCCTTTAGCAAACAAGGTACTTAGGGATTATTTATTCTTTCAATGTCAAAGCACTATAAACCTATATCAAGATGATCTCCCCCTTTATATGATTATTTAACATCTTTCTTTGAACTCTTTAGAATCCAACATTTGAGTTATCAGTTACACACCAACTAGACTAACTTAAACCCAGGGAAATACCTATTTGAACTCAAATTCAAATTTGAATATTTTTAAGATAAATTTAAACCTTGTATTGGCATTCCAAGATGCCTCTACATTCAATGACTCAATTTAAAAAAATCCACTCAAAAATCATCCCTCTTTGTCTTGTCATTCTCTCTCATGAAACTAACATTTCTTGCCTTCAATGTGGTGTTATAAGTCACATGTTGCACATATCCACTTGTCACATTCATGCTTCCCATGACCTCATTATATTTTTTCATATCTTATGAAATACTAAGTTTTTTAGAAACTTGTTTAATCAATGAATTTCTTAATTTATTAATTATTAGGTTGGTTTTTTAGTTGATGACTAGGGTGGACACTCCTCCATTATTACGAGTCGAGACAGACTTGAGCATTGTTGTTGAAATGCCATCTGCACAGGGACTCATCAAGGTATGTATATTCACTTGTAATTTTGAATTATAATTTAGTACTTTTATTTTAATAATTTTACTATATACTTTGGCAAATATAGATTATATGCACGAATGTATTTTATATGCAAGGCTATCATATAACATTTGATAGTTTGATTTAGATGACTATTGTGACAACTCCTCATGTTTCTTCATCATTTCACATGCCTATTCGTGCAACTGAACCTAGTAGTGACCCAATCAAGCATCAATGACAAATTGAGAGGAACATGAGACTGTGGTAAGTGAATGCTTAAATGATTTTTTAATATAGTTTAAAACATGAGTTTCTAACTTAGTTTCATGTATACTTAATTTTATAATAATTTTTATATTTGAATAGGTTCAACTACAAGTGAGTTATGAGTGTATTACTCACAGTCAAACCTAGGAGCAATCCAAGGCATTCGAGATATCTCCATCTATAATTAAGGCATCCCAAGGAGAGTCTTCTTTGAAGAAGGCAAAGAGAGGGAGACTATTTGATGATTAGGATGTTGTAGATGATGTACTTTTTTGTATGTCTGTATAGCAATGTACGCATTTTTGGCATTATACATACGTATATGATGTATTCACTCAACATTAGATACTATGTTGTTAGACATGATGTAATTTTTTGTATGCCTATATGGAAAAGCATGTATTATTGTCTATATATGACATTCATACATGGAATTCTTATTTTGTACATGAATATTTATGAAAACCAATGAAGTGAATATTGTTTGAATCACTTGTGTTCAAATTCTTCAAACAACCGTACATTTGAATTTTTTATATAATACCATTAAAGTCAAGTTCCAGTGACTACCACAGACCTAGTGGGATAATCAATGTTTTCTCCATCTATAACTAGGGATGTCAATTTTTTCTTTCCATCTACACACTAACACAAGTAGTAATTTTTTCCTCTTTATTATCCTCATCGATAATAACTGCAAAAACACGGATTGCGTCATAAAAATAATTTTTAATGACATTATGAAGATATATTATAAGAATAAATAGTACATAAATATTAATCTTCTACCTGGGTGTACTAGATAAGATATATGGTCAAAGCCATGTGAGAATGTCATGTCAGTAAGTTGCAATGCTGGTGGAACCTGATATTTGTTGTTTAAAATTAGAGGTTTAGAACTTCAGTCATCTACCCACTCTTGTGACTCACACTCATTTAAAACAAAGTCCATGTATGCAAAACAAAAATATGTCAAGTGTTGTGTATGAATAGTCCAAGAACCTGTATTTGAGCTACAAAATGAGTGGAACTCACTTAAACCTGTTAGATTCATAAAATCCTCATAATTTGCCAAGTATTTTTCCTCCATTAACCAAAATTGTCTATGAATAGTAGAATTTACTTGACCATCATGAGTATGTTCTCATTACACCAGTCAATCATAATTTTTATGTTAATCAAATTAGCAACATTGTCATATTTTAACTCCTCCCTTGTAATGGCTCTTTTTATACATGCTCCAACACCATCATACTCCCCTTTTCCATGGCCAACCTCAGTGAAAATCCAAATATGTTATACACTAGTGGTAACATGCATCCTTCTCAATAAAATATCTATGCATTCTTGAATTGTGATGCGCAATTGTCTGGCCAAATGTAATGTTATTTGAAATTAATGTTCCTTTGAGTCAACTATCCATAGAACTTATCAAAACAACCTTACACATACTCTGTACAATGTGATCAATCATCACTAATATATAAATGGTACTCCCTTTATATTTTTTGATCTTCCTCTATACTATAAAGTGCATGCATGAATTTTATATGAATGAATATGACAATTTATGTTAAGTTGTAATACTATGATTGAACTTCTATTTATGGTTTGAATGTGTATTTTTTTGCAAAGTCAACTACTAATACAATATAATCAAGTGGAAATGTGTCTTTGCATATCTTGAAATGTTCATCCAACCATTTAGCCTTATGTGTGTGTCTTTCATATTCATAAATAATTTTCTCCAAGAATTTGATTATAAATTCTGAAATAGGTATCTCTTTCGTAACAAGCTCACACCTTTTAGATTATTTTCCATTTTTTACTTGATAAGTCATAGATTTGTATTTTCTCAAACCAGCTAATTCATGTCCAATTGCACTTGTACACTTCTTATGGATACCTTTATTTAATTTTGGTAATCCATCACAAATGCTACAATTTTCATCCAAAAATGCTTTCTTATAAAGGAACTATCCATCTGGTCTTTCACAAAAATGTTTGAAATAAATTTTTTGGCTAATTTTGAGAGAAATTATATGACACACTCTTTCAAAATTTTAATAAGATGAAAAGTACAATGAATATGGTGAAAAACATCATAGTGAATTGAAAATTCAACATGTTGCCTACAACAACAAGTGGTGTATATGTGTGATTTATTTTTACATATAAAGGTTTGGCCATCTCAAAAAGTCTTTAACTAATAACAATTTGTGGATGTTTTTTCAAAAACTTAGAGTACATTTATGTTTGAATCATATCCAATAAATATTTTAGATGTGGTTCATGATTACGAGAACCAATTCTTCTTTTTACTATATCTCTTGCATTGGGCAAAACTCTTGTATTATATTTTCAAAATTGTGCAAATAAGTCTTTTAAAGCATCGACTATAGCCTTGTCCTTTTGTGGAAGTCTACCAGAGAATGCTCAAAGTTCTTTCGTATTAGGTTCATTAAGTCTTTCATGTCTTGTAGTTGCTTTCATTAATATTTTTCTATTTATATTAAGTTTTTGACTTGTTTTTGAAATCAATCATTTTTTCTCTGTTTTAGCACTTAATGCACAAGTTGCCATTATACATTAGACATCATTATAATAATTGCTGCATAATTTTGGGCCTATAATATGATATGCATCATGTAGATTTTCAATAATTTCATCATTTTCATTATCTATATTAGATGTTTTTAGTCTTAATGTGTACATTATAGGTCTCATATTAAGTGATTTCATCAACGAAACAGATAATTGACATCTTTGACTATCATACTCCAAATTATGAAAGAAACTATCTCATATTTCTTAAGCCAATATTCTTGAATGGTGGTAAGATATTTTGTTATGCATTCTTTTCTATGCACAATTCTTGGAGGTGTTGTTATTGGTGGAATCCATTTAAAGGTTATTTCAAAATAATTATATGTTTCCATGAATTTTTATTCATTATTTGTTTCTTCATTATATGTTTCCATGAAATTTTCTTTATTATTAATTTCATCATTATTCGAGTCTGTTAAATTGTTTTCATTTTTTGTGGGTAAAGTATCATGCATGGACTCTTCATCAACATAATCAAAAACTTTAAACTTTGAATGTGAATTTTTAACATTATCTAATTTTTTATTGTTAATATCATCATAATTTAATTCATTATTATGGATTTCATGATAATTCAATTCATTATTATAAATTTCATCATTTTTCAATTGATTATTGTCAATTGCCTCATTATCTAAGGTATTTGGCTCATCAAAGTTAGTGTTTGTACCTTATATAGAACGAATTGCTTGCATTCATACCTTATTTTTTTCTCTCAACTCTTCTAATTGCTTTGATGTTTTGTTCTTCAACTTCTTCCTCCTCCATGAATGCGAACCGAAGCCCATTTTGACAAAAGGAACCAAGAAAGTATTTCAAATGTGGGGTCCAAAAAAAATTGCAACTAAAGAAGTACATAGAATACGTAGAGTACACAGGGAATGTCTGTGGGGATAACAATCTCAATCAGAGATAAAAATAGACATTGAAAAGTAAGTTTTTATTTATACTCTAAGGAACATGTACATGTTATGTGAATGTGTATGTGTTACTATAATGCATATGCATTCCTATAACACGTACACATTTCTATAACACGTACACGTTCCTTGAAGTATAACCATATTATATATTAATAAGCAAAAAGGCTCATATTCAAGCATTTTTTTCATTATAATACTATAATATGATGCAATAACACTCAATAAGACTATGATATGATACGTAAATTCCTAGTATGATGCAATGAGACTATTATATGTTGTAATAATGCTATCATGTCATGCAATAACACTCAATATGATATAATAAGACTATCATATGATGCAATAAGACTATCATGCGATGCAATAAGACTATCATATGATGCAATAAATCTTCAATATGATGTAATTATTCTATCATATGATGCAATAAGGCTTAATATAATGCAATTAGGCTATCATATGATGTAATAAGGCTCAATATGATGCATAAATCTCCAATACATGATACAATAAGACTCTTGATAAGACTATGAAGAGAAAAGACTAATGAATGATACAATAGGGTTCAACATGTAAAACAAAATAAACTAATTTTTCCCAAAATCCTATCATAGGTACTTATAAAACTAGGTGAATAACAGGTTCACAAATTGACACTAATGACAGTCATGAATTTATGCATTTATGATGAAATTAAGGAACTTAGGGGTTGTGTTTGGTATAAAATTAGGATTTAGGGTTAAAAATTTAGTGTAATGGGTTTATACATGTGTATATGTCACGAAATTAGGGTTTAGGAGAATTATACATGTTCAAGTGATAAAATTAGGATTTACGATCAACATGTCATAAAATGTGACCTAATGTAGCCCTTTAAATCATATCATAGACTCCAATTTAGGTTCAATGGGTTGAAATTGGCCATATTTGCCTTCGTATTTATATTTTTGATTAAATTAGGGTCAATTAAGTTATACATGTTTTATCTAGATTATATAATTGATTGGACCATAAATTTGGTTTAGGGGCTCAATTTTGCTCAAATCACATCCCTAATTAAACCAATTGACTAATTATTTCAATTCATGATATATATAATCATACTTAATTTTGTCCCAAATCATATATATATATATATATATATATATCATGATCTTATAGTTTTATCAATAAGGGGTTCAAATTAGCCTCTCATGCCTCCTCAATTGAATTTCCCCTATAATTGAACCTTATTATCCCATGTGTATACTCCTAAAAGTGTTAAATCTATCAGAGATGCATCAAGTCCTAGAAGTTTAAGAGTTGACAATGCCTTGGGAGGCTAAATCTAATTACATATCACCATGTGTGCCTCATACGTGCTTGAAAGTATCAATACTGTTAAGGTGTCAGGATATATAAGCATTAAAAAGCTCTATCATATCCCTATGAAGCCCAATCTAATTATATATATATATATATATATATATATATATATATATATATATATGCACATTTGTATCTTTTATACACATATTTGTGTTAGAGACCTAACTACCACTTGTCTTAGATACATTGGATTTATCAGAGCCTCCGGATGCCCAATCCAATAAAATATTTCTACATGTGTAGGTCTAGTACACTTGAAAAACTGTTAAAATTATTAGATATGCATATCTTTGATACTTAGACATGTTCCATCACCTATCCAACCAATCTAACTAAGGCCTATTCACAAATTTATCATACATACATACATAAAAACCAAAATATTTAAAGATAGACATCAATCCAATCAACTCATGTCTAGTAAATAATTCACATGGTGTGAGCCTCCGACTTTCCATTACTATACAAAAATTATCATGTAGAACCCTTTAATGTCCCATCTTAATTGAGCAAGCATCGAACATTATCATTTTTTTGCGTGTATATATTTAAATTATTTATATCCCTCTACTTTGAATTACCTAGATAGAGATCTCAAAAAATACGTTCATATTAAGTCCTAGACGTAGGAGAGAACATAGTTTAGCAACATGGATGAGCCTAAACCTCAAATCCTAAATTGGAGCAAGAATTATGAGACACATGTACTACTTTATTGTAATCCACATCATAAGGTTTAAGCTCATTACAATGAAATATGAACAAGATGATTTAAAATATATGTAAAAAATATATATAATCTTGAAACCTTCAGTGAGGGGGTGCATACTGGTATTCAATTTTGATCAACCATCTATATGAGGTGAGTAGTTCATCATCCACATGAACAATTATTGGGTCTCTCTGCTCAACATCATCCTTGAGGGGAAGCAAGTCTCAGATTTAGGGGACATTATCACATGTTTAATGTATATCTTGAGTAAGTTTAATAGAGTTTGATCTTGGGTAACTTATACATATGTTTTACTTGGTCTATGGTAGGTCTACACCATCCCTTAATGGTTTTGAATAAATTCCCTAGTGCATTTAGATATTTTCTAAACTATACATTCATCACTATAGGCATGACATCTTAAAACCACATCATCACTAATGGATACACGTAACCATTTCAAGTTTATTGAGCTCAAAACCACATCTTATACAAAACAAAATACATACCCAACTTGACCAAAATATTTAATAATTTAACATTTACATACATTGTAGGTCCATCATCCTACTTATGTATCTTACCATCCCAATTACATAGTAAGGTATAAAACTCCATATAGTATTGATAAGCATCAAGTGTTGTATAGCTTGTTTTTGAGATTGAAATTATTGAATCCATAGTGTGGCTAGGACTAGTCCCATGTCAAAGACACACTCTTTAGATGACATGGGAATGGATGGAGTGGTTAATGGTTGTCCTATGTGTGATGGAGGGGTAGATGAAGAAGGTGCACATAATTGAGGATTAACCATATTTTCACAAGAGATCTTCATTTTAGGAAAAATTGTAATAATGTATTTGAATACATTAGAGGAATCAAGCTTTAATAATTTTAACAATAGAAGACTCTTGTTAGAGTTTCAATTGGGACCTCAAAATGCATCTATTAAATTAGATGCACTAAGTGACCTTGGAAGAAACTCAAGGGATTTTATTCAACACATTTTAGGAATGTTTTTGGGATAATCCAAGGCATGATTCATAGGTATTTGGATCTATTAGATAGAATTATTGAATTATATATCAAAGAGATGCACTGTTACACCAAGGGCTCAATTCTTATTTCTATTTACACAAGATTATCTATACTACATAGTCTAATTCAATGGGTTTTCCACTCAAATAAATTATTTAAAAAAATTTAAATAAAGGGGTCTGGTCAAAGATATCAAAGAAACAACAAAAGGGTAAGATAGGATTTTAGGCAAGTAGGACAATATCAATGAGAAATGCACAAAATTTGGGGGCAAGTAGGATTTTAGGCAAGTAAGGTGGTGAGGTATATCCTTTCCCTACTAGGGGAAATATCCCAATAGTTGTGCATTTTTTAATTATCGAACAAGGCTTTTGTTAACATGTGTTTTATTAATGAAACATATTGGTGTATATAAATATTAAATTGTACCAGAAGTTAAACATGTAATGTCTAATACTTGTTCAACATTTATTCTATAAAATTAAAAGTAACCAATCACATCTTGACAAGTAAGAGTCAAGTATTGATACTCTAATGCACAATGATTGTTACAGTAAAGGTTAAGTTTTGATCATAGGTTTAAAAAATGCATTTTAGGACCTCTCGTGATAAAATCAATTATATTGTCAAATGTATAATGTGTTAGACCTTGAAAACTTAGTTATAAGTAGTTAAGATGACATATTGAAATGAGTAAAAAAAATTTAAGTCTAATGTGATGTTAATTCCCTATCCAAAGTTAATGGGACCTTTCCCCTATAAGAAAAATGAAATCTGACATTTCCTCTATAAGGATGCATGGCTAATGAGACCTTTCCCCCATAACAAACACAAAATTTGTTTTTCTTGGTTCTATGTTAAATAAATGCATATGAGTTATATAGCATATACACATTCTTTATTATGTCAAATAATGCATACACATTATATAACATGTACATTTTATTTGAATTTTAATTTAAAACTAAGCCTTTAGGCTTGGAAATGGCTTGGATTTTTGAGCCAAAGGCTTGGGATTATGCATCTATAGCTGAGACAAAGATTTTTAGGGAAAACTAATAAATTTTAACTTCAATCACCAAATACGCTATGGATTTCAACATCAAAATTTGAAAAATTATACCGTACGATAAGCATGTTGTCCTCTTTCTAAATGTATGATTTTTATAATTTTTAGGCTATTTTAAGGGTTTAAACTATATCTATTTCTAACAACACATTTTTTAGGCCACTACATGCCTCACCCATACATGCCTATTCATATTTATCTAATTTTTTTTTCATTGATCTAAATGAAAAATAAATTATATGGCAAAAAATTAAGTCTAATTCTACACACATTAAAAATATATCATTTTTTTGTTTTTTTTGAGGTAGTTAGAGTGGGTCACACAGATGGATATCCATTTTTTGTTAGTTTTTAGGACATACTTAATTACAAAATTACTAAAAAAAATATTCATCAAAAAAATATATAAAAAAATTTGTAACACACTAGAAGATCTAATTTAAATATTCATCAAAGGGTTTCTAACAATATTAAACAATGCTAAAAAAAATGGTGGGTCACACAAAATGGTACAATTCAATTTTAAAAAAAAATAGGAGGTCCTCTTCAAATTTTAGATGTTTGACCTATTTATATCTAACCATTTTTCAAAAAAAAATATTTTTTTGGAAACTAGACTCAAAATGCTAAAATTCATATTTTTATAGCATCTTCAAATTTTGAGTATAAATATCTCTAATTATCTATATATGTTCACATTTTTGAAATTAGAAAAAATCATGTCCATGGGTAGGCCCTTTTTTGTCTCCCAAGTTTGTGCACTTACCCAACATTGATTGCTTCTTGTATTTTCAACTGACAACTAATGTACCCAAATTCATCAAAAACCCCAAGGTGAACTTTCCATCTTCAAGGTCACCAATATATTTATACTATGAATACCTAACTATTTTAAAGTCTCCTATCCTAGAGTATTTCAGCCCAACATTATGTGTTCTTTTGAGATATTTGAGGACCCATTTTGTTTCTATCCAATGACTGTCTCTAGTTTGTTGCATGAATATTTAGAGGACAACAACTAAAAATGATATATCTAGTTGAGTTGTGGTCACATTAATTAGACTTTCAATGATTTGTTTGTATTTAATGGCATTAACCAAATCAATTGAATCTTCAAATGTCATTTTTAGATTCTATTCCATGGGTGTACTGAGGGGATTAAAATATTCTATTCTGAACTTGTTTAGAATATCACCAACATAATCCTATTGAGTGATGAAGACATACTTTGGTTTTTAAATTACTTCAATAAACAAGTAGTAATGAAGGCAACCCAAATTAGTTATTTCAAAAAAATTCATCAACTCTAATTTGAACTTTTTAGTGTATTATTTATTATTCCTTGGGATGACTAGACAATCAACATACACCACCACAAACAAAACTATTTTGTCAATTATTTTGATGGAAAGTGTTGCATATTCAAATTCAAAATTTTTGAAGTTCATGTTCATGAGGTGCTCAGCTAGTTTGTTGTATCATGCTTGAGGGGATTGTTTCAAACCATATAATGATTTTTCTAGTTTGCACACCTTATGATCTTGTCTGTTTACTATTAAACCTTTGGTTTGTGTCATGTACATAATTTCCTTGAGGTCATCATTCAATAATGAAGTTTTGATGTCCATTTGGTGAACTTTCCATCCATTGTGAGCTAACAAAGCCAATATGGTTCAAATGGTAATCCATTTTACTGTAGGTGCAAAGGTTTCATTGTAGTCAATTCATTTTTTTAGCATATCCCTTCATGACAAGGCTTTCTTTGTGCTTATCAAGTGAGCCATCATCCTTGTATTTGTTATAGTAGATGTAATTTTAGCCAAATGTTTGTATCCATATGTAGGATCAACCAATTTCTGATAACTCTTAAACCAAAATAGGTTGAACCTTGTACCCACTTAGTGAGAGTGCACAAGTATTTTATTAATTTCAAAAAATCAAGTACGTAAGGGTGCCTTTAATTTGTTAACCCTTTTACAATGCAAACATGGATTTATATAGTTTTTACCAATGACTAGTAGAAACAACTAATCCTATAACCAACTAAATATGGGAAAACAACCTGTAAGGTAATTCTAATTATAAAACATTAAAACTACCTAATAATTAAACTAAGTTTATTTTATGGGGGTGTCTTTACTAAAAGATGCATGCCCCATTTACAATAATTATTTATTACCTACCAAAAATCTAACCTAATGTTAAGACTTTGGAACAAGTCCTAACAAACCCCCCATTGATCCAAAGTCAGGTCTTTGGACACATACCAAGCATTTTTCTAAATTTTTCAAATTTGATTCTGTCAAGGGGTTTTATGAAGATATTAGCTATTTAATCGGTAGTTTGGCAATATATTGGATCAAGAGTTTTCTTTGCCACCAGCATTTGCAGATAATGGTATTTGACATCCATATGTTTTTTTTTGGCATGAAACACTAGATTCTTGGACATCTTGATTGCACACTAATTATCAATGTATAACTGTGTAGGAGCAAACTGAGAAACCTGAAGATCTTCAAGAATATGATGAAGGTAAATTTCTCTAGAAGCATCCCATACTGTAATATACTCTGATTCTGCTAATGAATTTGCCACTGTATCTTACTTCTTACAACACCAAGCAATGGCAACTGAACCTATATACATAGTGTATCCTGTGGTTGACACTCTGTCATCCACACATTCACCAAAATTGGCATCACAATATCCAACAAGTTTGAAGTTCTTGTTGCAGCGGTATTCAAGGCCATATGTTTTAATTCCCTGAAGGTAATGAAGTACTTGTTTTGCTACATGCCAATGAATTTATCTAGGCTCATGCATAAACCTAGATAAAATTCCAACTGAAAGTGAAATATCAAGCCTGGTAGTCATCAAGTATATCAAACCTCCCACCAATTGTCTATATGTGGTGCCATCAAAAAAGGCACTACTATTATCCTTAGACAATTTCAAGTTACTTTCCATGGGAGTGAGGGCAAGTTTGCAATCACTCATGCCAAACCTCTCTAATAACTCAAAAATATACTTAGTTTGTGAAATGAAAATACTATGTTTTTTCTAAGTTACCTCTATGCCTAGATAGTAGTGAAGAAGTCCAAGATCTATCATCTCAAACCCATCTTTTAATTCCTTCTTCACAGACTTGTTATGGTTTTCATCATTACCTGTAATAAACAAGTCATCAACATAGAGAACTAGTATCACCATTTTCTTACCCTACACTCAAAAATAGAGAGTATCATCTGATTCAATGAGATGAAAACCAATGGATTTCAAGTATGAATCCATTTTCTCATACCAAGCCCTGGGTGCCTGTTTGAGCCCATACAAAGCTTTTGTCAATTTACACACTTTGTGTTTAGCACTTACCTGTTCAAAACCCTGAGGTTGTTTCATATAGACTTCTTCCTATAAATCACCATTTAAAAAAGCACTTTTAACATCCAATTGATGTACTTTCCAACCATTTTGTGTTGCTAAGGCAAGTACCATATGAATAGTGTGCCATTTGGCAGTTGGTGCAAATGTTTCCTCATAGTCAATACCTTCTTGTTGCGCATATCCTTTTGCAACAAGTTGTGCCTTATGTTTATCAATGGAGCCATCTGATTTATACTTAGTCTTATAAACCCATTTACATCTAATGGGTTTAACATGTGGAGGAGGATCAACTAAAACCCATGTATTATTGTTAAGTATGGAATCATAATCACATTTCATTGCCTGTTGCCAAACATGTTTAGTAGATGCCTCCTCAAAATTAGATGGCTCAGTGGAAGAAGTAGTAACAACCATAACATAGTTCACCTATTTTCAAGAATTATTGGGCCCTGTTAAACCAACTTCATCTAATGTCAAGTTAGAAAAAGTACTTTGAGTCCATTTTGGATACTTAGACAAATTATTCAAATCAGGGACTCTAGAATTCTCATTAGGTGCATTATTCGATGGGGGACTTAGAGAATTTTCAACAATTTCTAAGTCATCAACCTGTGAACTTGTAGATGAAGGAGAGGAAAGTGAAGGAATTTGAGTCTCATACCATAACTTTGAAGAGTTATCCCCATTATTCAAACCCTTATCTCTTTTTGCATTTTTCCTCTCTAATCTATCAAGTTGAGAATCAATCTCTATAGTGTTCATAGTCCCAAACTCATCAAATATTACATCTTGACTCACTATGAATTTGCCTAAATCCTATGCAAGCAAATGAAACCCCTTTTCATCTTTAGAATAACCAAGAAAGATGCATTTTTGACCTCGTGGTGCCAACTTAGTTCTATGTTTAATAGGAACCAAAGCAAAACAAACACATCCAAACACTTTCAAGTGTTTAACTTTGGGTTTAAACCCATACCATGCCTCATATGGAGTTTGTCCCAAAAGTGCAACTGTGGGGGACCTATTTCTCAAATACACTGCAGTACCAATAGCTTTGTCCCAAAACTTATCATCAAGTTGTTTATAGTGCAACATGGCACGTGTTGTGCCCTCTAAAGTTCTATTCATTCATTCAGATACTCCATTTTGTTGTGGAGTATAAGCATTACTATATTGTCAATGAATTTCATGTTCTTGACAATAATCTAAAAATTTAGTTGAGGTATACTCACCTCCATTATTTGAACGAAGAGTGGCCATATGTGAACTTGTTTCTTTTTCAACTAAGTGTAACCAATCAACAAACTTAGCAAAAACTTCAGATTTGTTTTTCATAAAGAATACCCAAGTCATCCTAGAAAAGTCATCAATAAACAAGACAAAGTATCTACACCCACCAATGGATGACTTTTTCATGTCACATACATCACTATGAACTAACTGTAAACACTTGTTAGTTCTCCAAGATGACTGTTTAGGAAATTTTTCCCAATTTTGTTTACCCAAAACACATGACTCACAAAGAATACTATCTTTGCGAAAAGTGGGAAACCCATTCATCATACCATATCTCTACAAATCCACTAAAGAGTGGATATTCAAATGTCCATAGTGGAGATGCCATAACCGTTGTGTAGACATAGTACATGTATCTATGTCAACAACTCCTGCAAGTTCTATATTGGGAGGAAGCACTTTACAATGGAATCTAAACAAGTTTCCATCTTCATATCCTGTATACATTATTTTATAATCATCCTTCATTGAATTGATGTAAATGAGCCCATTTTCAAGCACAATTTGATAACCTTTCTTTCGAATAGTTACCAAAGAAAGTAAGTGTTTCTTCAATATGGGAACATACCAAACATCCTCCAAGTATTTTATAGACCCATTAAGAAGAAGAATCCAAATAGATCCAAGTCCTAGTGGTGTATGCATAGACTTATCTGCTAAGGCAACTGGAGAGAGAGAAGCTTCCTTATAAGACCAAAAGAAATCTCTCCTAAATGTCATGTGTTTGGTTGCTCCTGTGTCTAAAACCCATACATCTGTGAGCTCATCTCTAGCCTCATATTCAATATAATCAATGTGCCCTAAAGTAGTGAATGCAGATTCATGGGCAACATTACTAGATTCATCATAGTCATGATCAGCATACTGAGCAGAGTTAGTCTTAGTTGCTTTTTGTGGCCTTTGAATTTTATCAAAAGGAATCCTACATTATGAGGCAATGTGACCAAAATTTCCACATCTATGACACTGAATGTCTGATCTACCTCTACCTCAGCCCCTATATGAGTTGTGACTATGTCTTCGATCACTTGTTTCATGTAAGTGTGATTGATTAGATTGTTGATTATTTGAATGACCCCTCCTCTATTTTGATATCTACCTCCTATGTAACCTCGACCCCCTCTAGAACTATTTCCTCTATTGTTTTGATGCCCAAATGAAGATGAACTAGGATTTGACTCTAAAACATGGGCTTCTTTAGTTTTCTTGGATTTCTTGGGTAGAGAGGTCATGTTGGATGAACAACTCAGCCAACTTATCAAAGGTGATTCCTGTGATCTTGTCAGAGACATGCAACATTTCAACAAAATTCCTATAGGACCCTGGTAGTCCTTTCAAAGCAGCAGTAACTATGAGGTCATCATCTAGTTTGTCAAAACCAACCTTAGTGTACTCAGTAGTGATATTTTTCAACTTAGACATATATTCTCCCATATCCCCATCTTCATCTAATGACAAAGTAAACAACTGCATATGAATATATATCTTCTTATGCTTAGGTTTCTTATCATACAAATCTAACAACGTTTTCCATGCAATGTAACTATGAGGAGAATTTTCGATATGAACATACGTATCATGAGTACAACAACATTTAATGAGAGCTAAGGCATTAGAATCATGAAAATTGAATATATCTAATTTAGCCTACTCTATTGGCAATGTGGGATTTTCATTCTTAACAATATCTCATAACTCATTAAAAACTAGTGAAGCCTCCATCAATCGTTTCCAATCTGAATAATTGGAAATTGTTAATCTATCACCCTCTGAAAGAAAATTTTGAATTTTTGGCATTTTGAAATGAAAGTAAGTGTAGTAGAGAAACGTGAAAAAAAATGCAAAATAAATGAAACAAATATCACACTCACTACACAAGACACTACTTCTATGGGGTTTTGCACTTAACCTCCGTGTAGAGCATAAAAGAAACAAACAAGTATTTTTGATGGGTTTTGCACTTAACCACACCAAAAATCAATGATTACACCCTTATTTCAAGAAATTACAACCTTATTTCAACAATTACACCCTTATCTCACCACAACAATGCAAAATAAATATGATTGAATTCCACCCCTTTTTCAAAAAATTAAATAACACAATACAATAAGTATGTGTTTTACAATATTTTGATTTAAAAGAGAATATTCCTTTTTCAAAAAAGCATATTCCAAAGAAAAAAAACTTTCTCCAAAAAGAAGGGATTTGAACCCTTGACCTCCTCCTTTGCAAGCTTCTAACAAAATAAGCTTAACCAATTGCTCTAAGAACATTTGTAGATCATTAGCCTCAGAAATTTCTATTTATACCAGATTTTGTGTATGAGAAAAAAAATTGCATATGAGTAAATAAATTTAAATTTTTCCCTTTTTACAGCTTCTTTTCCAAGCTATCTCCCATGAGACCCAGTCACAGCAAATTTAATGAAAATCAAACTTTAGAAATATCAAAAATAAATTGTTGAGTTTTATACTGCACCATTCTTCCCTTAGGACACCATGGCTTCTCTTGGATGTTTTTCTCCACTTGCTCTTTCTCTTATAGGCTATATAAATCTATACATGCTGAATAAAAAGGATTTTTACTAAGTTTTTGTAGATTTTCAAGGTATGTTTTGCAAGGAATGGATTCAAAATGAAGCCTGGGCATTGGAAGGCTGTACAATAGGCTGTACAAATTCAAAAAAATTGTAGATTTTCAATTTGAATGCAAAATCAGGGATTTAATACCATTTGTAGATGTTTTAGCTATTAAGAGGCATGAGAATGAATGGAAATACCAAAGGCAGCCATGAATAAACATTACAGAAGTTTTTCTCAAATAAAAAAGTCGTACAAATATGGTTTTGGTAAAAACAATGAATTTAATAATATTAAATGATAAAAATTCATTTTTTATGCCAAATGAGGAGGTTTAACACAAGAAAATGGAGTATCAAATGATCAAAAAGACCAGATTGTGGTATATGGAAAATATAGGTTTAAATGTGAATAATATTTGAAAAATTAAAATAATTTAATAATTTTTCAAACATTTAAACCAATGAAAAAATTTCATTTTATATGGCATACCTTATTTCATGCCAAAAAATATCACGTGTATTGATTTTTCACCTTGCTTCTTTGAATTCACCGTGCTGCCAAAATAACCATGCTCTGATACCACTGATAACTCCTGAACCAAAATAGGTTGAACCTTGTCCCTGCTTTAGTGCGAGTGCACAAGTATTTTATTAATTTCAAAAAATCAAGTACATAAGGGTGCCTTTACTCTGTTAACCCTTTTACAATGCAAACATGGATTTATATAGTTTTTACCAATGACAGGTAAAAACAACTAATCCTATAACCAACTAAATGCGGGAAAACAACCCGTAAGGTAATTCTAATTATAAAACATTAAAACTACCTAATAATTAAACTAAGTTTATTTTATGGGGATGTCTTTACTAAAAGATGCATGCCCCATTTACAATAATTATTTATTACCTACTAAAAATCTAACCTAACATTAAGACTTTGAAACAAGTCCTAACAATTTCTAAGTCCCATTTTTTACCAATGCATTATACTCATCTTTTGTTACTTTCCTCTAAGATTCAAGCTTCTTAGCCTATTCGAAAGATGTTGGTTTTGATTTAAATGCAGCATTAAGTTATTCTTATGGAGACTCATTCAAGGTGATATTTTAATTTTATCTTGAATTTTTTTAATGTACTTATTTGATTGTGATGCTCCTGCATGTGCAGTTCTCATGCCAATTTTCCCAACTTCATCATGTTTCACATCTTTCAATGTTTCAATGGCCCACTTAGGCATTTTTTTCTATGTTTAAGGTGCTTCAAGTTCATTCTCTTAAGTTCCTTCACTTTTCATCCTCTATTCTAGTTCCCCCTATTCAATGTTTGATGAAGTTTCACTCTCCTTTAGGAGTTTCAATCCCATGTACAGGAGACAATATAAAATCAATAAATTCTTAAATGTGGGTCCCCCACTCATTGTCTGAAACATCCAAATCATCTTTGTAAAAATCAAACTTTTCATACTTGTCATGTCTACTTAGTTTCAATAAATTTGATCTTTATCATTTGTAGTCTCTTTAAAGACAACTTCTCTTGCAATAAAAAACTTCTTATCTTTATCATCATATATCTTGTATGCCTTGGAGGATTTATAATATCCCAAGTAGATGCATTTTTTACCCATGTGGTCCAACTTATTTATTTTTTATTTTGGAATCAATGTGTAATAAGTGGATTTTAAAATGTAAATATGTTGCATTGAAGGAAGATGACCACACCACATCTCATATGGAGTCTTGAATTCAAGAGTTACTGATGGATATTTGTTATAAAGGTATACTATTATTTTAGCTACTTCTACCCAAAAGTGTAGATTTAACCCTTTATAGTGCAACATAATTTGAACGATATTCATCACAATTTTTTTCATCCTTTCTAAAACTCTATTTTATTGTGGATTGTAAGGAACTATGAGGTAGTGTTTGATCTTGTTTATCCTAAGGTAGGATTCAAAATTATTTGAAGTGAATTCACCACCATTATCTATCTTGAGTGTCTCAATGTAGGTTTGAGCTTCATTTTCAGTCATGTTACACAACTTTTGGAATGTGTTGAAGGCTTTTGATTTTTTATTCATAAAATATATGCATGACATTTAGCTATAGTGATCAATGAACAACATGAAGTACTTATGACCACCAGTAGAGAAGATTCAAAGATAACATAAGTCTAAGTGAACCAGATGCAATTTTCTATCAAATTTCCACTATAATTTAAGAAATGGTTCTCTTGCATGTTTATCCAATATTTAGGATTCACACTTTTCATCTAATTTCATGGGCAATGTAGGCATGCCAATAAAACCATTCTTTTTCAATACATGAATGCTATTATAGTGAGTGTGCTCGAATATTGCATGCCAAAACATGTTTGGATACATTCCATCTTCCATGAGATGAGTATAATTCCTTAAATTTGATAGCTCACCCTTGAGTTTGAGTAGTTTCCCTTCCTCATATCTAGTCAAGATGATTGCATTGTCACTTTTTTTCCTAATTGTGACATCACCATTATCCAAAAAATGGAATGGATTTGTTTCATTATGAGCACTAGGTAAAACAATTTTCATTTCAATTAAGGTAGAGGACATTTTGGAGTTTATAATATAGAAACCCTAAACACTTCAGTCTTTTTATACATCTTCCTTGTGGTTTCAAACTTGATCTATTTGTGAGGTATTCCACACCATAACTTTCTTCACTAAAATCCTCAAAGAAGTATTTTTAGAAAGTCGCATGTAGAGTGGCACCAGTATCAAGAACCCAAGAATCAAACAATGAAGAACTCATTGAGACACTATTTGCTTCATCATTTGTACTATAAAAAACACATTCACTACAAAATTGGGCAGAATTTGACTCTTATATTTCCTTTTGTTTGTACTTTTTCTTCTTAAAGTATGCTTTAATTTTATCCCATGGAGTTATACATTCGTGAGTCTCATGGCTTTTTTTTATAACACTATTCATAGTATAGGTTTTGTTTATCATTCTATTTTTGATCATCCCTTGTACTTATTATTTCCTTAATTTTTAGAAGTGTGGCATTGTTGGATGTTTTGGAAGAAATTGATTGACATAGCACATAATTTTTCCTATTGTGGACTCAAATTTTCTTCCAAAGTCCTTTTCTCTTTCTACCATAATTTAAACCAATTGATCAAATTTTAAAGTCTTAAACTAATTACTTGCTTGTAGAGACTTTAAATAGGTTGAATACTTGGGGAGAAGGGATTTTATCAATACAATCATATAGATGTTTATTTTGAAACATGTTGCTTCTACATCATGTTTGATGGCATGTATCTATGAAGCCAATCTCATCACATCATCGTATTTCAAATCAAGGTTAAATAGATTCAAATTCAACTAAATGAATTCTAACTCTGAGTGGGAATCATATAGATCCTTAAATTTTTGAAATGCTTCTTATGGAGTACTACACCCATGTATATGATGAAACACATCTTTATTGACTAAGGCCCTCATCAAGGCCAATTTTTTCTAGTTTAGTTACCTTCCTGCTTGAATATCCTTTGCATTACTTGTTGGATCTATTAGTTATGTATCCATGTCACAAATATCAAAACCATAGATAATTGAAGATAAGTGTGTTTTCCACTTTCCAAGACCAGTCTAACCAGTTATCTTTGTCGGTTAATGTTGTGTCAATGATAGATTTGATTGAATGTATGGTTTAGATTTTTCAATTTTGAGTTTGGAATTTTAATTTTTTATTAACCCCAATTGGTTCCTTATCACTCCAAAATGGTCCCCTTTTCTATATACCACTAGACTAATATACCAAACCTTTTGATATACCTTCCCTTCCTATATAATTATTGGTATGTGGAAGAAGTTCACCCTTTATATATAATCAATAGTATGTGAAAGAGGCCTTAAAGTATGTGAGAGTAGAGTGGTACATGGCATCTAGCTAACACATGAAAAGGATTCACTCTATCATTAAAACTATCTTAATAAGAAAACCTCATACATCAATATACTAATTTTTTCTTGATTTTTAAATTTATATTTGTTGACAGTGATGAATGCGTAAAAGAGTAGATCTCCTTATTTATCCTTGAAATGTGTAACTTGGTTTTTTTTTTCCCATATTCACTTATAATATCTTATTCAAGGAAATTATGATGAAAAATTGATTCAAATTTCAATGCTTTTAATTTTTCAAATTTAAATGGTTTTTAAAATTTGATGAGCACTTAATATAAATTTGTTTTTTAATGAAAAGTCATGAAAATACATCTAATTTTCTCCATTTAGAATATATGCCCAAAAAAAATTCAATATTTGAATAAAATATAGACTCCCTGAAATATTTAAACTCTTCCACATGGCAATATAATTATATGGAAAGAAGCCAATAATGAATGTTCTATCCAAAATCAGGTTCTATGCCCTACTCCACATTATTTAGGTGAAAGAAGAAAGTTTAATTTCTCATCAACTCATCAAGTGAACTCTATGTGAATCAAGACAAATGAAATTTAATCAACAACAAGATACAAATGTGCTTTTAGTACCAAAAATGAATATAATAACACCACATAGTCCAATATAACATTTAGTAGAATATTTGTAGTGCCAGACTACAACATAGGATTCAAAAAATTGGAATAGAACCAATCCAAAATTATAATGAAGTTTAATCATCCCATAGAAGATCCTATAAGCTAGTATGTAGGCCTAAAAATAAATCTACATAGAATGAAGTCATAGAAAAAGTTAACGAAAATCTAACTTGGAAGCACCATAGGTCTGCAAATTTACAAGTAGAATCTAAACACCTTTATAAAACAACTACTATGACTTTTTAGATGTCTTATAATCTATTACACAACCACAAATACATTTAATTTGCAATTTTTGTCAAAACACCTTTAGAATATCCAAACACTAGGTTGTATAGCAATGAAGGAGGACAATGGAAAAAATTGATAAATAAAAATCTATATCTCTAATAACACTATCAGGTTGGATAATTTATTAATGGAATGACAATGAGTAATATTTGGTACAAGCTAAAATTATCTTCATGATTCAATTAAAATGAGCAAACCATTACAAATATATAAGCCAAGTAATGGCTTATCATTTCATATTTGAGAAGTCTTTTCAGCTTCCTATGGGACTTTTAAGCTACTCACTATAAGATGAAAGTAAAATAAAATTACTCATAGGAATTAGGAAATAATCTATACAATAATATTACATCCCAAAATATTATTTTTGAGATTCAAGGAGATTTTATACAATCTACATCTATCAAAAACTTTATGCAAGTGGGTAACATGATATTTCCTATATTTGGAAAAGATAGCTAGGTCATCCATATATATTATTATGCCCTTATCAATGATTCATTGAGACACATAATCCATGGTGCACTAAAAATTATTACATGCATTGATTAATCCAAAATCCATTATATTGTATGTAAACATTCCCCATTTAGTGGTGAAAGTAGTTTTCACTTGATCATCATTTTATACTAATACCTAATTGTAACTTGAAAATCCATCAAATAAAGATATCATTCTAGACCCACTAACTATTTGAATTACTTCATATAGGGACAATAATGGATAATTGTCTTTTTCCAAAGCTCTGTTAAGGTTCATAAAATCTACATAGAGTCTATTTTCACCATTATTATTTTACAAATTATATTAACAACCCAAATAGAGTATATGATTAGAAATATGATTTTAGCATCCAATAATTTATAAACTTACTTCTAAATAAGGGGTTCCAAAATGGGATTAACTAGTCTCTATCTTTGTCTAAAAAGTTTTGTGTCCCTCTCTAAGTGGTATAATATGTGTTATAACCCTTGGATCAAAATATTTATATCCTCATCAGATCAAGGAATCACATATTTGTATTTTGATAAAATTTCTTTTAGTTTTTATTTTTCTTAGGTATAACAACTTAATCCAATTTTGGCATGTTGGGGATGTTCATTTCTTCCTAAGCTTACCTAGGAAAAATCTGATTTTTTATTTTGGGCTATTTTTATTTCTCAACGTGGTGATCCATGTCAAAGAATAATTCTAATGACATAATTACTTTAGGTATTTATTTTATCTCGATTGGATGATACCATCATCACCAACTCCTGTGTTTATTGGATCAAATTCATTTTCATCGATATTTTAGGACTCAAAAGCACCAGAACTATTCATGAACCATGTAATATATTTACTATTGTTAAATACCTAGAAATTATTAGCATTATCAAGAACTAAAAGACATGTAACCATTTATATATAAAATCTATGCAATTTTCACCATTGAAGTGAAGCCAAATTTGCAATAGAAGAAGCCAAATAATTTACAATTTGGTTTTGTTCTCTTAGGATTTATTTTATGTTAAAATTTAAAAATGATTCAATCAAGTACCAAGCTCTGTATTTTTATTTCTTGAGTTATGATAACTTACATTGGTAATGGATCCTAACCTGGTCAATAAATAGCTCTAAGTCTCCACACATCAAGTGTTGTTTGACATATTTTTTAAACCAAATTATAATCCTAAGATCAAGGCCTCATATTCTATATGGCTATTGGTGCATGGAAACTTTAATTTATAAGTGGCAAGGTATTGTTTCCCATCAAATACAATCAGGCCTATTCCTACACCATAACCTTATTTGGATCGAGCACCATCAAATATAAAGTCCAAAACTGTGAAGGACCTTCAAATTTTTATTCATCATTTACCTAAATTTTTGTGAAAATGTAAACTCCTACATGTGATGAGGAAATGTTTCCATGATTTCATATTTTATATTTGGTTCTTTATCAACTCTAATATGATTTTACACTCCTTTCCAAGGCAACCACGTAATTTAAAAATTTTGTATCCATATAATTTTTTTTTTTTAAACCAGTCATGACTTAAGAATAATCCAAAAACCTTAGGAATGTCAACTAAAATAATGCCAATGTAATCTTAGACACATGGATTAGAAGAAAGTTTCATGTGGACATTTAGTAATTCTCCCACAACTGGGAAAAAACACTTTTCTAATTAAAGGACCACTCTTGGTTTTAATTGGGGTTATACCTAATTTCATGTAGATTCTAGTGGGCATCACATTAGCTGAGGCTCATGAATCAACTAGACAATCATGCATGTTTTTTCCAAATATTATGAAAGTCAAAAAGAAATGTGGAACCTCTAGTTTGTATTTATAGATGTTGATATTGGTATGTGAAACATTTGATGATTTTGTTGGAGTATGTATTTCATGTACTTTTCATGTTTGCTAATGAATTAGCTAGATATTTTATTTTGTAGTGAGTTTGTCCTATGTGAGGATTTATCCCACATTGGCTAGTTTAGTATTTTATTTTACCTATATAAACAAGTGTCTCCCTTTGTAATATCATGCTTCATTATGAAAAATATATGATTTTCCTTATTTTTAAATATCATATCTACGACCTCTTTGTGTGATGTTTTGTTGCTAACACTTCAAGTTCTTGGGTTGGAATGCCTTTACCATTCCTAACATGGTATTAAAAAACCAATCTTAGAAATGTAACACTAGTCTTGAATTTTAAATGCTTAAATCTAAAGAAAAATAATATCTTAACACCAAAAAATATGATCTCAAAAGAAGAGAACCAAGATGCATAAGGATAGCCAAGAACTCCACAAAACCAACACTCAAACCTTATTCTACAAAGCTAAGTCATATTTTCTTAGGTTTTATCTATCCAAGTCATGAAGACTTTAGATTGGATCTAAAACTTCTAAGATTATATCTAAAACTACTCAAACATTGGCATCATTTTGGTTGGACATCCTTATTTTTAGGTTTGGCATCAAAATCTAATTGGAAGAAGCATTGGAGATTTGCAAATATCTTGTTTGTGGCATTAGATCTACATAAGATCCTTTTCTGCCATGTTAGATTTATTTTAGGGAGGTATGGAGCCAAAAAAATAATAAACTTTTTATTTTTCTCTCTTAAAACCGCTAGTTTCATTCAATTTTTGCTTTTATAAGTTGATTTTTTTGCCTCAAATGGAAGCTTTGTTCGCTTATGCAACTATAGCATCAACTAAGAAGATATTTTTTGATGTCGGTTGGTATTTCTGAGTATGTGGTTCATTTCTAATTCTAATGAGTGGTTGGATAACTATGTTCTTGTCTGATCTAGTCACAAATTCTAATTTATAGTGAATTTTTTAATGTGTTGACCCAATTTACAATAAATCATAACGCTTGTAACTTTTGAACAATAACTTGGATTTAAGTTTTATTTTTTTCAAAAGTTCATATTTTTTTAATTCTCTATCAATTGGTGTCATTAAATTGAAAAATACACTATTTTTGTAAAGTGTCAACTTAGGGGAGGTCCTCTAATATAATCTTTTCGGGGGTTGTCTTGGTGCTAATTTTGTGCACCCTTTACATTCTTTCTTCTCTTTGGTGATTATTAACATCAATTTCACTTCTAATGTTGACTATTTTGAGACTTTGAATACACATGGAGACTTCGAATGGAAACAATCATAAAGCATAAAGGATTATGGTCCTTAATGAATGAAACACAACCACAGTTCACACGTGAATTTGAATTTTTTTAACATTTATGTAAGTTTGAAGAGTGGATGGTCTTGATTGGGGTATATGTGAGTGATAGTCTTCTATTTCATTTTAATGGGTGTTATTCTCCATTCAAAATATGGATTAAGTTAAAGATTTTATTTGAGAAAGTATATCACTTGAGAGTGATGTAGCTTAAAGTGGAGCTTACTTCACTAAATCCATATGACTTTGCTTTCATTGTAGACCACCTCAAAAAATTTAAGTATTTGTTGACATAGTTTAATGGGAGTGGACAAGATAAAAAAGATGAAGAGTGTGTATACTTAATCTTTTCTAAGTTGAGTGGCCCATTCTAAATATTTTCTTCTACCTTTTTATCTAGTATAGATGCCTTAGGTACCACATTCAAAATTTCATATGTAGAGTTATTTTGTTAGAGACTTACTAATGAGGAATCTAAATTATCTTACCTTGAGTCTTCCACCTCTCAAAAAGCATTAGTAGCCTCACATCCTAAGACTAAGGAAAAATCTAAGGGTAAGAATAACACTCTTCCTCCACCTCAAAATGTACCTAAGCCCAACACTAATACATCTAAACCCAAACCATCTTCTAATCCAAGAATAAGTCTAACCTATATTGATCCTATTATTGGGATACTAATCATGAAGAGTCTAGGTGTTTCAAGAGAATGCAAGCCTTAAATAATTTCATTAGGAAACACAATATCTCTATCTCCAATCCATCTCATGAGCATGGAAAAATACTTAATGTTGTTAAGAAATCATAGTTACTTATTTCAGATAGTTGGGTTATAGATTTTGGTGCTTCACACCATATGACTTCTTTCAAGGAGTCTTTTGTATCACTTGGTCTAAGTTTCACATCCAACATTGAGGTTGGGTATTATTCCTTCATTTATATTAAGGGGAAGGGTGACATACAACTAGATGGTGGACACATCAATGATGCATTATAGGCTCCAAACATCACAACCAATCTAATTTTAGTGTATCATATTTTCTATTCTAGTCAGGGTAAGACAATGACTTTCAAACCATAGGATGCTAAAGTTTAATATTTTTTTGATCCACACACACTTATTTCACAAGGTTTTGTTGATCACAGTTCTTGCCTTTACTATTTTGAGAGTTTTGATGATACTCCTTTAGGGACATGTTTATTTTCTCATGTAGATTCTAAGAGTTAGATTTGGCATGAGAGAGTGGGATACCTTAACTAAATATTATTGAATGAGTTGAGCACTCACAGTATGGTAGAGGGTCTTTTTATAGTTTCATGTCTTGATGGAGTTTGCCTTGGTTTTGCATACCACTAGGATATATTTCCTAAGGGTTTGTCCACAAGATTTTCTTTAACATTTGAACTTGTGTACAATGATTTGATGGTCTTTTCTACTCTACACTTACCTTCATTGATAATTTATTAGGGTGTACTTGGGTTTATTTCCTCAAGTACAAGAGTGATTTCTTTGCTCAATTCAAAGTCTTTAAGGCTTTGGTCAAGAAACAGTCATCATGTTGTATCAAAAAGCTTCATATAGATAATGGGATGGAGTAACTCAGTCAAGAGTTCTCTAATTTTTTGGCAGTCCATGACATTGTTTACCAAAATTCAAGTGTACATACTCCTTAGTATAATGGCTTAGAAAAATTGAATAACCAAACTCTGAAGGAGATGGCTAAATGCATGATGCATTCATGGTATTTACCTCCTATCTGTTGGGTAGATGCAATTAATTATGTGAACCACATTTAGAACTACATAACACATCAAGCACTTGAGCATATGACTCTAGAGGAGGCTTGGTCTGGATCCAAGCCTGATGTATCATTTTTTAAAGTCTTTAGGATCCTTGGTTGGGAATTTGTACCAAAGAAGAAAAGGAAAGCATTGAATAAGAAAATCAAACATTTGATTTTTTTAGGGTATTATGAGGACATTAGAGCTTACTAATACTTATGATGTTTATTTTTGAGCACAAGTACAATTTGATGAGAATTTCACATCTCATGACTCTTCATCTTCTTCCAGGCATTCTTCTTCTTTCAATGATTTACCTCCTCTCAAGGATTCATTCTTTGAGGAGCTAGTTCAGGAGATTCCTGAGGAGGTTATAGAGGATGAGGATCCTATTCACATTGATGTTACCACTATGCCTAGGTGGGATTATAATATAATTTTTAAGGCATCACCTTTCATTTAGGATCTTTCACCTACTCAACATCATCGTGCACATTCTATGGGTACTAGACTTTTGTGTTAGGCATTCTCTAGGGATCCATAGTATTTTTCATAGGCTCAAGGGATACAAGAGTGGGATGATGCAATGACATATGAGTATTCTTAATTGATGAAGAATCATAATTGGGATTTAGTCACTCTTATTAAGGGAAGAAAATTGGTTAGATTAAAATGGATTTACCACACCAAGTATGTAGATGATGCATGCATTGACAATTATAAGACACATTTTGTTTCAAAAATATTCTTTAAATTTTAAGGCATTGACTATTCTAAGACTTTTTAACCCATTGCCAAGATGGATTATGTTTGCCATATGTACACTAAATTTTAGATCCAAACTATATTACTAATTTATTTAATAAAAACCTACAAATTAATCACACCAATAGGAATAGATGAAAGAGGCAATAAAAATAATAACATTCCCACCATCATTTTACCTCCTTATGGATCCACTCCAGGATTTGTAAATGGATTATTTGATGTCCAAAACATGAAATATTGGATTACTTGATTAGTGTTGATAATGGCTTCCAAGTGATTGAATGGGCTTGATAGTGGCCATGTATGGATGAAAAAGAGTTTTATGGATGAAATATAGTAGCAAGATGATGGTTTTATGGATTTTCCAAGTTAGTTTAAGGGTGGAGAGAGAGATTTTTTAAATAGGCATGGAGGGAGAGATCAATGGTTCAAATTCAAATTTAGGCCATTGAAATCAAGGGCTAGGGATTTTCCATAGAAGTTTTAATTCCATGGAGATATCTAGAATTAGAGAATTCAAGAGAAGGGGGATAGAATGGGGAAGATTTATAGAATCGTCCAATTATAGAAATCTCCCCATATGGTTTAGGGTTTTAGGGGAGGCTAAGATAGGTCATTGGGTAGGTAGATTATTTTTGTATTTTTAAATTGTATAGTTGGATTAGGGGTAGGTTAGTGGGTAATAGGTTATATTAGGTGTTTAAAGAAGGGATTAATCAATTAATGAGATTGAATAAGGTTTATAAGATATGGGAATGGGATGGAAGTTATTAGGTTATTAGTTAGTTTAGCTAAGAAATATAAAAATTAGACTAAATTAGTTGGAATTAGTATAATTAATATAATTAGTAAGGCGAGTATAATTTAGTGCATACATTTTACCCCTCTTTGAAAGGGAATTATGGGTGGAATGAAGTGAAAGGAGTAATGGTATTTCAAATAAAAACTATGATATTAGGTGATGTCAAATGTTAATAGGATATGATGCCCCATCGAGGGAGCATATAGGGAGAAATTGACCTAGATGGTCACTCGAAATGAAATTACAAGGTGGGATAAGACCAAAAGAAGATGGGGTTGGGATGCCCTAATCGACCATTAAGATGCCCCAAGAGGGAAGGAGATAAAGTAGCTCAAGTGATGGTTTATAGACAAACAACAAATGTCTAGAAAGCATTTTGATTGATATGACAAGATTGATTTAAATAGGATGGATTCAAGCTAGTGATAAACCCTGTAGCAAGGACACATGCTAGGGAAAGCTTGAAAAGGGATAATAGTGATAAGGATTTGTGATCAGTGATATAGAACTACTTTTTGTAAAATGCGGTGCTTGAAAATGACATGTGATCGGTGAGCAAATATTACAAGAATGGGATGGTGATAATAGATAGATGGGGCTTGAGCTATCCTTGAGAACAAAATTGGAAATAATAATTGCTTACATAGTCCTAAAAGACCTTAGGCTGATGTAGTTATTGATGTAAGATAAGGTGAATGAGAAGGGGTCAAACATTCCATGCCCTAGACAATGTTAAAAGGTGATTAAAAGTTATTTGATTGGGATAATTGGGAAATTGGATGATATTAGAGATAGTATTAGTAATAAGATGTTAAGGGTATATAGAGGGGTCATAAAGGACAAAAGAGTCAAAAGTAGGTCATTTTCACTTTTTGAATTTTAGTGATTTTGGCTCTAAAGGCAAGATAATAGATAGGCTACCCCAAGCTTCCCATCATGGAAAGAGGGTTCGAGAGCACCAAAGAGAGGCCATTGTTGGACCTTTGGTGAGTATTGAGACCCTAGATAGTATTTTTGTGAATTATTGTTAGTTTTGGTAGGATTTTAGGTAGATTTTTTAAGAAAAGATGCCATCAAAATCAACAAAAAAACTAGGATTGTCAGTTTTTCCCTCAATCATGATTTTGTCATCATAATTTATGGTTTTGAGGGGGTAATTTATAGTATTACAATACCATAGATTCATAATTGAGGTATCGCAATACCACATGTGGGGAGTCATGATATTACGATATCATAACTAGAGAGTCATGATTTTTAAATATTGCTAGTTATAGATTAGTAATTTTATCTGATTGGGAGGTCAAAATTTTTTGTAAGTGTCAAGGAGTGGTTTTGTCAAAACCCCTGATAAGGGCACTTCATGATTAAAAATTTTGTTAGTGGTTATAAAATGGGTAAGTGTTAGGGTGATGGGTTAGTTTGGATGATCCAAGGAATTATATTAGTTATTTAGATAGGTAGGTTGGGTGGGTTAGATGGATATGATGGGACATATATGAAAGGTGATTAAGTGGATGTTAGGGAACACATAGAAAGTGTGAAGTTAATGAATTAGGTCGATTAGATGTAAATGATTAAGGGTGTGGGGATGAGTGGTAGTTTGGATAATGTTAGTGAGATATAAGTTAGGGTAAGGTGAGGGATTAATAAGGTAAGGATAAGGGTGACTTAGATGATTTAGACTAGTAAAGGTGATTTAACAATTAGGGATTAGTTGGGGTGTTTAGGGGATAGGTGAGTGATGATATGTAGTTGATGATGGAGGTAGTGATGGATGGATGATGATTGGTGTAGGAAGATCTAGGCATGATGGCATCATGGTTGTAGTGTCCATAGGTACTTCATGAGATTCATTGGATGATAGAGGTAGAGTTTGGGGTACTAGAACTGATTGGCCTACATGATGTAATGACTATGCCCATTATTCAAATTAATCAAGCCTTGATTATAGCACTAGCAGACCAAATATATAGGAGGTCTCATACATTGATCCAAACATTGTAGTGCCTAGTAGGGGGATTATAGGTGGGGATGAAAGATAGATGTGTTGACATTGATAGATGATTAAATGAGGAAACCATTGATAGATTGACCTTGGTGGTGATGTCTCTTATTTTCATCATTCTTTTACTAAACAAGAGCAATTAGTGGTTTCATTTAGGTCTGAAAGATGTTGTAGCTGATATGGTTCAGTATTTTTAAGTATTTGGATGGGTTCATGTTATGTTGTCACATTTGTGAGGAAAGGTCCATTTAGGGGCCTAAAAATTAGCAATGAGCTTTGGGACTTCATTACTTTTGTAGATCTAGAGCTGACAACACATCAATATCTAGCAACCATTGGGGACACTAGAGACTCACCATCTTGAACAACCAATGGTTTTTGGTTGGTATGTGTTCTTAGGGGTAAATTTGGGGCACGTAGATGAGATGAGATTTTATACAGATGTGTTTGATAGTTTGTGCCTAGAGTACATCACATGGATGCCATATAAAGGCCTTTAATTTGGATGGGATGATGAGATAGTGATCTAGTATATGATCATTGAGTGTTATTTGACAGGTCAAAGAGATTTAATTATTGAGAGATATCACCTTGACTGTGTATAGTGTCAATTTTATTTCATTCAAGATTTTCCAAGGCCAAAACCTTTATTTACTTAGAGTGAGTAGGAGAGGCCTTAGTGGGGGAGGCTAGTAGATAGAGTAGATGCCCACACTAATTATGAGATCATTTCCCTAGTGTAGTGGGACTTTTATACATTGATACCAAATACAAGTGTTATAGCAGCCTATATGGCATAGTGGAGACCCAGGATACTAGTCAAATTGACATAACCTTGTGTTATGGTTTAGTGAGGGGTTGTGAGGAGAGTCCTTCAAGTACATGATAGGCTAAAAAGGAGGATGAGATAGGTGCTAATGTGGGATGGGCATGATGAAAATGATGAGTAGGATGTTATGGACATAGATGGGGGAGATGGTGATCAGGTGGTGGCGAGAGGATAGATTGGGCCTCAAGTCCAAGCATAGGTATAGATACTAGTATAACCACAAGTTCTAGTTAGTACACAAATTAGTGGGAGTGGTGGTGGAGATGGTATGGGACCTTATCAATAACCATTGATGGAGTCTGAGAGGTCTTTTCTAGCTAGACTATAGGGAGAGATACAAGCATAGTTAGTAGACGTTGTGGGACAAACCCAAAAGAGGGATTAGTTATAGGTTCAACTCTGAGTGCTATTACATAGAGAGATGGTCAGCTAGTCTAGGCTTAGGGATAGGTTATTGCCTTATAATTTCTAAGCACAGGTAGTACAAAGTGATGTGAAGTTGACCCAAGTCTAAGTACACATTACAGGTATTTAGGTGTAGCTTAATGTTGTGAATGTGTAGATAGCAAATTTATAAGGACAAATTCAAAGTATGCTTTGATTATAGGCTTTTAGGGGTAGATTTCCTAGATGTAGTCCCACATCTATACACTGACAAGGAAGGTGGAGGTGGCTGAGAGGGCCAAGGATGAGGTAGACTAGGTGATGAGGGGTCAAGGGATGATGGATGTGATGAATAACATTGTGTGACTGACTTGAGGCATATTATTATCGAACACTTTATGAGGCCATAGTGTTGATCGAGCGATGGGATCCATCATTCTATGTGAGTTGATCACATTTAGTACAACAACCTTCTTGAGGAGGACTAGGACCACCAAGGCCACTAGGGCCACATCCTTGAGCTTTGAGATGTATATATGTATAGGGGATTTTGTATTATAAGTCATTCTTTCCCCATGGTTATATATATATATATATATATATATATATATATATATATATATGATGATGATGATGAAATGTTGTGATGATGAATGTATGTACATTTTTTAGTGGTGATGTTTATTTATGTTGACGTGGGAGGGACACATTAATTTTTATGTGATTGCCTAGATGGTATTGAAACACATAGATGTGATTAGATTAGATGTAATGGGTGTTGTATTATAGATATGATGTGATGGGTATATGATTTAGATGATGTGCTTACTTTTCTGATATGATTGGATGCATATTATATATTGTGATAAAAGAATCTAGCATTTTCTTGATGATGTGATGATAGGTATATATGGTTTAGATGTTTGATTCATATGTATGATGTTATATGTATATGGGCTATGAAGTTATATATTTGTGGATGTATGATTTTATTTTATGATATACATGTTATGATAGTTATGTGATTATGCCGTGTGGGGTGAATATGCTAAGGAAAGATTTATCCCCTATTGGTTTACTTTATTCTCATTTTCTATAGTAGGAATCCTCCTACAGCATGGAGGTAAGGTAGTGATGAGATGGGATAGGATTAGGCTTCAACAAAGGTTAGATATGGTGGGGATTGTTGGTATAGTACAAAAGGAAAGATTAAGTAGGGTAGGATGGGTAATGGATGTTTGAAGCCATCAAAATGATTGCATTCCTTTTTAATATTGCATCTTTTTTACATGTGCTAGGGACATGAGAATTCCAAGACACATATGTATACATGTGCATGAAACTCTATTTAAGAGATGAGATTTCCCAATCAAACATTTAGAGTCATTCATATCATCCTTTTTCCTATGAAAATTGACAAGATAAGATATACAAATTTCTATACAAACTAATTAAAAAAACACCATACTTTAGTATGTACATGGAGAATCATCACACACATGTATATTCAAAACAAAACATACAATCACATAAGACAATAAAAATATGTTAATAGGGATATTTACATGGGGAATTTAGTGATTAAGAATGATTATATACAATGGTCTTGGTGATGGAGTTGGAGATATATACAAGATATGTTGTGTCAAAATGGGACTCCAACCAAGTTCATAAGTGATTGCAAAATGGGAGTCAGAATGACCCCTCAAGAGTCAGTATCATAGTGTATGCCCAAAAACCTGGCCATAGTGATGACATTAGTGGAAAAGTGGGGACCTGAGGCAAAGTGATATAAATGTATGAGTGGTGATTGGGTAAATAGATAAGGAGAAATGATAAGGATGTGATGGGAATTAGGAATATATATATGCCAAATGTGGATAAGTAATTCCAAAGAAGCCCCAACAAATATTCTCAGTGCTTGAAAAGCCATGTCTGCTTCCTCATGCTAAAGTAGTTATCTCTTATTATTATTCAAGAACCATGTGATATATTCCCATGATTGAGACCAAGGTCAGGGTTAATTACTATAATACTAGAGACTAGTTTTCATCATGGTACTTGCCCAAGGCACTAGAGAACTAGTTTTCACCATTGGGCAATTTTTTTTGGACTGATGAGGAGATATGGATGGAGTGGATTAGGGATGTCCTAAGAGTGGGGACTCATAGATGGAGGATGATGGAGCCTATAAAGTATAAAAGTGCTTCATATGCATGATGTTTATTGGATTATCAAATTCTTCTCCATCTAGCATGGCCAATTTATAGGATCTTGATCCAAACTTGGAAATGTTGATTTAGAGCCCTAATTAATTAGCTTCAAATTTCCCCTTCTTATCTCTATCAACATTGGTATTTTTCCAGTTCTCCTTCAGGATAAGGTCACCAAAGTTGAATTACCTAGATTGGATCTTCTTATGATATTGACCTTTGAGTCTATTTTGATCTGCTCATAGGTGATTAAGGGCTTTCTAATGTTTCTCATCAAAAATTTCCACTTCTTATATGCATTCTTGCTTATAATTATGGTTAGTGATGATTCCCATTAATGTGATTATAAGGGAGGGGAGTTATAATTCCACTATCAAAATCATTTTTATCCCATAAACCAAGGCATATGGAGTGGCCCCAATAAGTGTGAGGATGCTTGTGTGATAAGACCATAGAGTTAGATATAATTATGTGTACCAATTATAGCCTACTTGATTGAATTTTCTCTTAAGAATTTTGATGAGGGTATTGCTGGTAGCCTCTATTTTTCCATTACCCTGAGGATAGTACGGAGAAGATAACTGTTACATAATGTGATATTTTTGATGCAAGGCCTCAATTTATTTATTTTTGAATGATTTACCATTTCAAAAATGATGTTGGTAAGTATGACAAAGTGGAAAATGATTTGATTGAGAATAAATTTAGATATTTGTAGTCCCATGGATAAGTAAGCAACATTGCCTCTACCTATTTAGTAAATTACTTTGTTGTTGTAATAACAAACTTGTGACCATCTGATGAAGTCAGATTAATCTTACCAACTAGATCAAGGACCCATATGAAAAATGGCCATGGACTCATGATAGGCTATAATTCTTATGCAGAGGCATGAATGAGGTTCTCATGTTTTTGATAGGCCATGCATTTCCACACATATTGATAATAGTCTTGTTCCATGGTTGGCCAATAATACTTAGTTTGGAGAAGTTTCTTAGCTAGGGCCATTCCACTGATGTGCCCACCACATATACCATCATGAACCTATTTGATCACATGAGAGGCCTATTCTAATGTTAGACACCTTAATAAGGTTCCATCATAACCTCTACAATAAAGTCTTCTTGTTTACCATTTTTGGTCTAGTAGGCCAAAATTGGTCTCCTTCTTCCCCTGATGTTTCGAGCTAATTCAGTTTTGGTTGCACAAGTCTTTTGGTAGAAGATGAACCAGTTCAAAGAATGCAAGGGATTTTACAAAGCTTCTTTAGACAATTTTTTTAAATAAATTCACAAGAAAAGAGAGTTGAAATGATTCAAGACACTTTTCCTTAAGGTTGGAAAAAGTGGCTCAACGTTGGGGTTTAAGGACATGATCTTTCCAAGAGTTTTGAAAATTGAACTTTAAACCATTGAACCATTCAATCAGTTGGTTCAATCGGTTGGTTCAATTAATTGGTTTAATTAGTTGGTTTAATTAGTTGGTTCAATCATTTGGTTCAATCAGTTGGTTCAATCTTTTGTTCAATTAGTCAGTTCAAGTGATTGGTTCAATCAATCAATTTAAGTGATTGGTTCAATTGGGTTGGATCAACGTTTGGCTCAATGAGTTGGTTCAATGTTTGGTTTAAAGGGATGGTTCAAGAAATGGTTCAATCAGAAAGTTAAAAGGATTCTTCTAAAATCTTGAAGGACAAGTTCCCTTGCGGAGGGCAGTCAGACACAAACTAGACCATTTTAGTAGGCTACGAAGGGCACTTAGGTGACAAAAGGACCTTTCTAACTTTTTTGAAAGGAAATTTTAGAGACCAAATAACCCTTATGGAGGGTAGGTGATGAGTAAAATGGATTGTTGTAAAAGTCTGAATGGTATCTTTGGACTTGATTTACCCTTACGAAGTGTAGGGAACCTTTGCAAAGAAAACAAAAGGCTGATTCTCCTTTAGAAATGCTAAAGTGAAGGCCAAATTTCTTCAGACAAAATGTCTGAAGGAATTTTTTTAGACATTTTGTCTAAAGAGATTCATAAGGCAAGTTGAAAGAGCAAGGGATTCTTTTGGAAAAGTTCCCACAGCAAAGTGAATGAGATGAATTCTTTTGGATAAAATTCCAAAGGAATTCCTTCAGTATTTTGTCCAAAGGAATTCTCTTAAAAGAAAAAGCCCGAGAGAATAAGCAGAAAAGACAAAGGAAAGAATTCCTTCAGACATTTTATCTAAAGGATTTGTAGAAACTAAAAGCTCAAAGGACCTTGAAGGGTAGGCTCCCTTGTGAGGGAATCTCGACTGTCAAAAGGACCTTTCTCAAGGCCCGAAGAGACACTTTTCCCTTCAAGAGGTTCCAAATACAAAATCCCAACCAAAGGAAAAGGCTGAAGGGACAAAAGGCTAAAGGAATAGAAGGTTGAAGGAATAGAAGGCCAAAGGAATTCAAAGGGGTGATGGGCCCATCTATGTCAAATTGGGCACCATGAACTAGCCATTGGAATCCAGACATCAAGTGACATCCTCGAAGTCATCAAATTTAGGACAATAAACTAGTCATTGGCTTTCAAATGGTGATGGGCACACAAACGTCAATTTTATGGCAATAAAATAGTTATTAATCTTTAAATACTTGAGTGCCAACTAGAAGGGAGCCCAAAGAGCTAAGAGAGGAAGAGACAAAACTAGCAAAAGACAAAGCTAGAAAAAGACAAAAGTTAAGAATGAACTCAATGACCTGCTGATGAAAGAGCCTAAGGAGCTAGCAAAGGATTATAAGATATCCCTAAGAGCTCAAATTCTAGAAAAATACAAAGCTAGGAAGGGAAAAATCATGAATATGGACAAAAAATCCTAGGTGGCAAAGGGGAAGTGATTTATTCTTACAATTGAAATAGTGTCCACCAAGTGCTCATCAAGGAGTGCAAATAGTGAATGGCGTAACCTATTTTATCCACTTTGTATTGATGAGTAGATAAACCACATGAATCTCTTTAAGAAGTGGTCTTATTTGTAGACAAAAGGGTTGGCCTTGTCATTAAAATAATTGGGTGACTCACACTTCTATAGTAGCTTTAATACATTTTAAGATCCAAAGTCAAGACCGATGATTACACAGCATGGTTCTAGCAAGCCTCTTCTAGAAGGATGATATCAGCAATAGTGACTTCCTCTTCCCAAGGTTTTCAATGTAGCATAGGTCATTTATTTTCCAAAGGGGAACCTTTTGCTTTCTTTTCTCTATATATATTGTAATCTCTCATTTTGAGAAGATATCTCTTGGCTTGTAAGGCAGAGCTCTACCGAAATTTAACTTGAATCAAGATAGCATTTTTACCTCTATTTGAGCTTTCACTTTTGTATATGTCTATGTTTATTTGTTTGTGTTAAGTCATTTTATTTTATGCTTTTATAGAATGATTCCAACATATCTAGTGTATTGTGAAGTTTTTTATTATGTAGGTCTGCCAGAAGTGTCTAAAACAGAGTATAGGTGTATGTGAACAGGCTACCATAGTGTGTCTTAGAACACCTCTGGTAGTTCTTCCTCCTTGTATCTCTAGAGGACCCCTAGCTCACTGATGTATAAGATTTTCTCATATAAAATGAAGTGTATATCAGATCTTCTTGGTGGAAAGTGTAGGCTCAAGCTAAGTAGATCAACTTTTTGGTGTATCACCATTTAGTTTAGGTTCTATTTCAGCAATCTTTCTCTCTTTTCACCCCCCCATTGTTAGCAATAGAAAATCTAGGACCACAGAGATACATCAAAGGGAGCTAGCCCTTATCTAAAGACTCTCCCCTTAGTTTTGCCAGACCCACAGGCAAGAGAAGAGTTTTTATTGTGATGCGTGGAAGACAGGAGCTTAGCCTCCTGTCAAGGTTACAATCCACTATGTCAATAGTTTTTAGCACGCCCAATGGGACCATGTTTTAACACTGAAAAAAGTTCCAAGATTGGTGTTATTCCTATTATAGAAAATCAACCATTAATCTAGCATCTGACCTTTAATCAAGTGATTGTGGGACAATTTTTGTTCAAAAAAGTTAAAGAATTTTGGTGTGTTCTTCAACCAACTAGCCTTTGGAGGCTTTTTCATCAACACCAATGGCAACTCCGAGTTGAATTAGCTGGTTAAGTAGTCTTGGTGCCATCAATAAATCATATTTTGGTATGTATAATTCCATCACTTAGAATCATGGGTCTGGTATTCCTTCATATAGTTTTGATCAAGCTTAGATTATTCATGAAATCACCTCAAGCAACAAAGATGCATACGATTATGAGTTTTGCTCTTTACAGGTTGGTAAAAAATTTTGGGCTTTGCCTCTTCCTCCTCAGTTTGAGCAAGTCCTTGGCCAGCCTATCTATGATCCTTACTAGCCTTGTGTTGATCCTTATTAGGTCCAATATGACCAGTCTCAGCCCTGCCATGAGCTATATCAATCTCATGCCCAGTCTTCTCAATATGTCACTTCTCCAACTAAACCTAATCTCTTTTCCAATCAACCCATTTCCACCTTCAAACAAACACTACTGGGATATGAAAAGTATGTAGTGGAGCTTAACACTAGAAGGGTATGTGGCCAAGAAATCCCTAATCATGTCGTCTACCAAGTGAGAAATGCACTAAATCTGGTTAAGAATGAATGGACTCCCATTGAAAGAGCCAATTGGCAAAGGTTTAAAAATGAGATGCTAGATGTGAGTGGTTTGATTACATCTTTAGAAGGGAGGCTAAGTATTCTTGAGAGGTAGCCTTACCAAGTCTATCAACTTGCATGCCCACTACCCCAAGTTTCATATCAAACATATGCAGCCCCTGCTCATGAGCCAATTCAAGCCTATCAAAGTCCTTTCCCCAGTCATGTTGAGGAGAGTCATGACATAGTAAATCTTATTTTTAAGGCCAATCTTGAAAAGTAGATTGAATTGGCAAGTCTTCAAATGTAGCAGTCTATGTTGGCAGCAAGGGAAGTGGAATCCAAACCCTCACTACCCTCTCACATTACAACCCCATCACCCTGAAAGGAGATGTCTAGTCCTAATATCATGAGCTAGAGTAAAGTAGTTGAGTCATGGAACAATAAGGAGGAAAATGACATTGTCCAAGAATGTGAGGTACGAGATGAGGCTAGTCCTTTTCAAGTCCCCCCCCACCCTTCCTCAAGAAGCTTCTTGTACTCCAAAACAACCTTCATGCACTCCCCATTTCCATGATGATTCTCATGAGCTCAAAGAAAGACTCTTTTACAAAAATCTAGTTAAGCAAATTGAGTAATTAGAGGCAAAGGTGAGATTGCTTAGTGAAGGAGATATGGAGGTTTCAAACCTTAGAGAGGAGCCTATGCCAAAAGATGCCCCTTCTACCAATCCTTGGGTCTCTCAACATGATGTCCAAATTCCAAGTTGGAGGAGTGCCTATCATGAACTAGCTCGGGACCTTGACGAAGATAAAGCTACTCCTACTTACCATGGTGATGCTTGTGACCTCCAAGAAGGGCTCTTCCAAGAGAATATAGATGGGTGAATTACAAAGTTAGAGTTTAGAATGAAGTTCCTCAGCCAAAGTGTGATGGATAGTTCAGATCAAGAAGAAGATCCTATATTTGAACACACCCCATCTACACCCCTCCAAGAGAGTTATCAAGCCACATCTGATATAGATGAAGTGTTGGCCAAATGGAAGAAGGATAATCTTTCTATTCTAGCTCAAGGACTGCCTCCTTTTCCACATGAGTTATTCTGTCAGCCTTCCACTTCACCCCTTCTCAAGGAGGAACCTTTTTTGAAAGGGGTGAGTGAAGAGGAGTATGCTCAGTTCATGACTGATCAAGGAGACTCCATGAGTATAGATGAGAAGAATATCACCATATATGTCATGGAGGAGCATGGAAAATCTCTTATTCATGTTTTGAATGATTCATTTGAAGTCATTGGGGAAGGTTTCGCTCTTCTTCAAGGAGGATATGATCTAGCTAAGGGTGAAGAAGGCAGCATTGGGACTCAAATAAGTATGTAAAGGGGCTGCAAGCTTTCAAATTTATCCTATCAAGAGGTTGGTGAATTTGAAGATGATATTTTTGAAGTCATCAAGGAGGAACCTATTTTGAAAGAGGCAAGTGAAGAAGAAAGGATCCAATTTTCAGCTGATCAAGAAGCTCTCATGGATGTCAATGAGGAAAAAATCATCATGGATGCTCCTTTTGAAGACATCATCAACAATGGAGAAGACATAGGTCATGCATACATGTGGATGTTCCAGCAATATGAAGAGGAAAGTAAGCATGGTAAGCTCTCTCCTCCCTTGTTTGGTGAACTTCCTTATTGCTTTGATGAGGAGGATGACCATGTCATGGAGCCTAAGTTGGAGGAGGATCAGGTGGATGTCTTTAAACAACTAGAGACTCTGATCCTTGAGTAGGAAAAGGAGAAACATGTCTATCTTGAGAACAACTTTGAAGAAGAGAGCCTTAAACAAGAAGGTGATGTTCTATGGGATGATCAATCATTCCATGTTTCCATTTTAGACATCACAACAATCACCCTTCTTCAAGAAATCCATGAAGGAGCAAAAGGTGAGTTTGATAGGGTCTTCAATAAAGTAGAATGGAATGGGTCAAACCATGATGCATGTCAAAGGAGTTATACATATCAAAGGGCTTATGGTGATGAGCCAGCAACCATTGATTTCTTGATAAAACATGATAGTGTGAAGAGCCAGCATTTGACAAGCTTCTAAGAACAAGAAGAGTACATATATGTTGGGAGCATGTTTGACTCTAATCCACTCAGATGTAAGCCAATCGAGGTGGTAAGCATGAGGAGTAGATCACCAAGTCTCCATTCCATTCAGCCACTTGTCTGGCACCATAAGTTTCCTTGCCATGAAAGAGACTTAAGAAGTTTTCCCTTTGATCTAGGAGGGAGGAAAATATACCTGGTTAGCTGTACATAGTAGTTTTCTTTCAGTTTTCTTTCCCTATTTTCCCTAAGTGTTGTTTGTACAAGTAGTGTTTTTAGCCTTGTGTGTGTTTTCCTTTGTGTTTGGGGTAAAATCTTCATGATTTATTCTTAGATTTATCAGGGTTTTTGATAATTTTTTTCAAGCTACATTATGACTCTGTGCCCAATGGACTTTGAGGCTACTAGTTTCTAAGCATAGTAGGCATGCTTCCCTTGGGAATCACCAATTTGTTGACCATTTTTGGTCTAGTAGGCCAAAATCAGTCTCCTTCTTCCCCTACTATTATGAGCCAGTTCAATTTTGGTTACACAAGTATTTTGGCAGAAGATGAACCCATTTGAAGAATGCAAGGGCTTTTACAAAACTTCTTCAGACATTTTATTCGAAGAAATTCACAAGGAAAGAGAGATAAAATTATTCAAGACACTTTTCCTTAAGGTTGGAAAAAGTGGTTCAACATTGGGGTTCAACGACATGATCTTTCCAAGAGTTTTGAAATTTGAACTTTAAACCATTGAACCATTCAATCAGTTGGTTTAATCAATGGTTCAATCGGTTGGTTTAATCAATTGGTTCAATAATTTGGTTCGATCAGTTGGTTCAATTATTTAGTTTAATCAGTTAGTTCAATATTTGGTTTAATCAGTTAGTTCAAGTGATTGGTTCAATCAATCAGTTTAAGTGATTGGTTTAGTCAGGTTGGATCAACATTTGGTTCAACGAGTTGGTTCAACATTTGGTTTAAAGGGATAGTTCAAGAAATGGTTCAATTGGAAAGTTTAAAGGATTCTTCCAAAAGCTTGAAGGACAAGTGCCCTTGTGGAGGGTAGTCAGGGATAAACTAGAACATTCCAATAGGCTGTGAAGGGCACTTACGTGACAAAAGGACCTTTCTAACTTTTCTAAAAGGCAATTTTGGAGACCAAACAACCCTTATGGAGGGCAGGTGATGAGTAAAATAAACCATTGTAAAAGTTTGAAGGGTAGATTTGGACTTGATTTGCCCTTGTGGAGGGTAGGGAACCTTTGTAGAGAAAATAAAAGGGTGATTCTCCTTCAGAAATGCTAAAGCAAAGGCTGAATTTCTTCAGACAAAATGTCTGAAGGAATTCCTTCAAACAGTTTGTCTGAAGAGATTCATAAGGCAAGTCAAAAGAGCAAGGAATTATTTCAAAAAATTTCCCGTGGTAAAGTGAATGAGATGAATTCTTTTGGACAAAAGTATGAAGGAATTCCTTTGAACATTTTGTCTGAAAGAATTCTCTCGAAAGGAAAAGCTCGAGGGAATAAGTAGAAAAGACAAAGGAAAGAACTCCTTCAGACAAAATGTCTGAAGGAATTCCTTTAGACATTTTGTCTGAAGGATTTATAAATACAAAAATCCTAAAGGACCCTAAAGGGTAGGTGCCCTTTCAGGGGACTCTCAGCTGCCAAAAGGACCTTTCTCAAGGCTTGAAGGGACATCTTTCCCTTGAGAGGTTCCAAATACAAAAGCCTGACCAAAGGAAAAGGCCAAAGGGACAAAATGTCAAAGGGTAAAAGTGCCAAAGGAATAGAAATGTAAAGGAATTCAAAGGGGTGATGGGCCCACATACATCTAATTGGTCACCATGAACTAGCCATTAGAATTTGGATGTCAGGTGACGTCCTCAAAGCCATCAAATTCAGGGCAATAAACTAGCTGTTGGCTTTTAAATGGTGACGGGCACGTGAATGTCAATTTTATAGAAATGAAAGAGTTATTAATCTTTAAATACTTGAGCGCCAACTAGAAGGGAGCCTAAAGAGCTAAGAGAGGAAGAGACAAAACTAGCACAAGACAAAGCTGGGAAAAGATAAAAGTTAAGAATGAACTCAATGACCTACTGATGAAAGAGCACAAGGAGCTAGTAAAGGATGATAAGATATCCCCAAGAGCTCAAATTCTAGGAAAAGACAAAGCTAGGAAGGGATAAAATCATGAATATAGACAAAATAGCCCAAGTGGCAAAGGGGAGGTGAGTTATTCCTATAGTTGAAATAGTGTTCACCAAGTGGTCATCAAGGAGTGCAAACAGTGAATGACGTGACCTATTTTCTCCACTTTGCATTGATGATCAGACAAACTACGTGAATCTCTTTAATAAGTGGTCTTGTTTGCAAACAAAAGGGCCAGTCTTGTCATTAAATCAATCAGGTGACTCATGCTTCTGCAGTAGTGTTTAATACATTTTAAGCACCAAAGTCAAGACTGGTGATTACACAACATGGTTCTAGCAGGCCTTTTCTAGAAGGATGATATCAACAACATGGACTTCCTCTTCCTAAGGTTTTCAATGCATAATGGGTCATTTATTTTCCAAAGGGGTGCCTTTTGCTTTCTTTTCTCTATATATATTGTAATCTCTCATTTTGAGAAGATATCTCTTGGCTTGTAAGGCAGAGCTCTGCTGAAATTTACCTCGAATCAAGACAACATTTTTACCTCCATTTGAGCTTGCACTTTCATATATGTCTATGTTTTTGTTTTGTGTTAAGTCATTTTCTTTTATGCTTTCATAGAATGATTATAGCATTTCTAGTGCATTATGAATTTTCTTCTTTTGTAAGTCTCCCAGAAGTGTCTACAATAGAGTATAGGCATATGTGAATAAGTTGCCATAGTGTGTCTTAGGACACCTTCGGTAGTTCTTCCTCCCTATATCTCTAGAGAACCCCTAGCTCACAGATGTAGAAGAGTTTATCAAATCAAATGAAGTGTATATCAACTATTCTTGGTGGAAAGTGTAAGCTCAAGCTAAGTAGATCAACTTTTTGGAGTATCACCGTTTAGTTTAGGTTTTGTTTTATCAATCTTTCTCTCTTCCCCCCCCATTGTTAGCAGTAGAAAATCTAGGACCACAGAGATACATCAAAGGGAGCTAGCCCTTATCTAGAGACTCTCCCCTCAATTTTGACAGACCCATAGGCAAGAGAGGAATTTCCATTGTGATATCTCAAAAGTCTATACAAATTAAAAATTAACCTTGTGGATTGGTTATAGTGATAATATTAGAAATCCAATTAAAATAATCTATAGGGCAGATAAAACTAGCTTCCAAAATATTTTATAGCTCCTCTTTGACTAATAGTGCCACTTTGGGGTGCATCTTTCATAATTTTTATTTGATCAGTTTTGCATTTGGATGCACAACCAAGTGATGTAATACCAATTAGGGATCTAATCTAGGCATGTCAACATAACTCCATGCAAATATGTCAATGAATTATTTAAGTATTTATATTATAACTTCACATTCTGTGGGTGTTAAATATGCCCCCAATTTAACTATTTTTGGATGTTGATCTATCCCAATATTAAATTCTACCATGTCCTTAATAAGAGAGGGTGATTTTTCTTGTAAATAAGGAGGCAATGATATTTTTAGAACATCTAAAGAAAAGCAATCTAGAAGCTCTGTGTCAATGTCAAAATATTCTTTTGATTCAAACGAGACATGTGGAAGTTCATATGGTTCTTTAGGAGGATCTTCCTCTTAAAAGTATTCTTTATCACTTTGATCATGGGGTTTTTTTTGTTCCCTAAAGTATGTGTTTTGACAAAGGTTTATGAAAAATCCCTTTTTGTGATCACCATATGACATAAAATCTTGAGCTCCCATGTATTCTAAGATTTCTTCATCAATTTGAAATGTGTGAAAATAAGGCTCATGTTTTGAATCTTAGTCTATGTGTGATGGATAGTGGAGGGAGATATTAATGGTGGAAATGATAGTATTAGGGAAGAGGTTGGTGGTATTGAAAGAGAATCCATAATTATATTATTTAGGTCATCATCATAGAGAGATGACCCAGGGATTGAAAGATAATTTACAATGACATTATTTAGATCATCATCATATAGTCTGTACCCTAGACCAAAATACTATGGATATTCTTAAACCATGATGGGTTCAAGGATGCCTTATTCCTATTTGCCCAATCCTTTCTCTTTATAATTCATATTATCCATAATCTTCTGGACATGGGGATATTGCTTCCTTGGAGAGATAACGGTCTCGTCATCTAGAGTAATCCATGAATCATCTAATTCTTTAATGCTTTCTTTAGATAAGAATCCTACTCTTAAGAAATATGTTGTCCCAAATTGGTATTTGATGATATTAGTCTTCCTCATAGCTAGGGACCCATAGCTATGTGGATAAATAGGTAAATCACCAATAAAAAAAGTTTTATATTCAAATTCTCCACATCTTGTAGATGTGATCTTAAGTGAGTGACATCAAATAGTGGATTGGATGTGGACTCAAACTGATCAAGAGATATGTATTTGGTAATTGTGGGACTTAAGATGGAATTTTCTATTATAGGATAAGGATAGGGTGATGATGATTGGTCCATCTAATAAATGTGAATATGGTCAATGACTTTAGGGATGATGACTTCCATTTTAGAGTGAGGAAATTTTAGACATTGATGTAAATTTGATGGAATAAGTTGCATTTCATGGATCCACAAACATCCAAGCAGTACATTATAAGGCAAATCTACATCCACAATATGGACTAATGTTTAATGCACTACAAGCCCCACAATGATGGGAAGGTAAATAGTCCCTATGAATGGCCTCTCATTATCATCATAGGCTTGATCATTATCAAGGTAGGTCCCGATGATGCTTTCGAATATCCTAATTTCTTCAAGAAGTTTAGATTACATAAATTTAGCATTAATCCTTTGTCTATGAAAACCTAGGAGACATGATGGTGGGATATGGACACTTCAATTAATAAGGGATAATTATGGTGTGGGCCAATGGAAGGCATATCCTAGGTACCAAAAGTGATATGGTATGAAGGGGATAAATTTCCTACTAATGCTTAGAACTTATTTGTATCCAAGTCACTAGGGATTTTAAGATCATTTAGGACTTGATTTAATATCTCTTGATGTAGAGCTGATGTTTTAAGAAGCTCCATTAATGATATTTGAGATGGGGTTTTCTAAAGTTATTGAATGATGTCATAAGACTCATCATAATAATTTGAAACCTTTTTATGAACACTCTCCTTTTGAGTAATAGATGAAGTGGATAAGTATTTAGGTGGTACTACAGGAACTACCATCTTATTGCTTATAGTAGTAACTACATAATCAATAATGGCCTGATTAATTTTTAAAATGGGGGATGGAGATGGAGTAGACTCTTAGAGATTAAAATTTTTAATGGTGTTGATATAGTGATAAGGCACATTATGGTAGTCAGTGTAGTTGGATGAAGAGGCTTAGGAAGTGTATCTTTGTATATGTCAAGTTACCCATTTCTTGATTGATTTAAGGGAGTTTCTCCTTCAATTTCAATGTCATCCCTCTCAATTAAATCCTAGATGTAGTGCTTGAGTTGCAAATATCATTTTGTATCATGCCCTTTAAACCTGTGGTATTTTTAAAAATCATCTTCATAATACCAACCTGGCTTTGGTTGGTGATTATCCATAGGTCTGATTTTAGGCAAGGTGATGATATTGGTAGTAGTTAATTGATCTAAGACTATTTCAATTAGGAATACTAAGTTTGTAAGTGGTCTCTTGCATGTTTGAGGCTTTGGCTTGCCTCATAAAACTTGGATGGAAGAGACATTTGGTTGTTATTTGGGGATTTTATTTTGATCTATTCTACATGTTGTTTATAATCAGTCATCCCAACTCCCACAACATTCTTATTTATGTTGAAGACTTTAAACTTCCCTTAAAAAGAGTTGTCTTGATTTTGGGTGTGCTCATTTTGAGAATATAACTTGATTATCCCTTTTTTGATAAAATCCTTCTTTATTTGAATTCCTTTATATATTATCTCATCAAAGGTCTTGGCACACTATAAATTTAATTGATACTTGAGTTTAGAATTGAGATTATCCACAAATATCTTGTCTATTTCTTTCTCAGGTACTGTATATCTCAATCAACTTGACAAACTTATCCATCTCTATAAGAAGTATGCCAGACTTTCATCACTTATTTGTTTGGTGTTATAGAGGTCAATTATGGATATGTCAAGTTTAATATTAAATGAGAAATGTTTGACGAATTGTTCTATCAATTCTTTAAAACTAGATATTGACCCCTTGTGTAGGTGCATAAACCATTCTAAAGTAGGTCTAGTAAGACTTTTAGAAAATATTCTTAGAAAATAGGCATCTTCATAAGCCACCTCGTGGAAATCTACATAAAATTCTTGTATATGATCTCTAGGATCTCCTTTCCCTCAATATTTTCAAATTTCAGTACCTTAAAGTGTGAAGGGAAAGGAATTTATAATATACTCATGTCTAATAAGGAGGAATAAAATTCCTCATATTTATATTTGTGGGATTGTGAATTTGGATCTATTTTTTGGAGGGTCTCTTTCATTACTCTCTAATCTTGTGCAAAGGTGGGATCCCCAAGAGGAATGACAGTTTGATTTTGGCTGCCTTTGGAAATATGGGTGTTATAGGTAGTATGGGTGATATGAGTGTTGTTGGTGTTATTGGTATTGTTAATATTATTGGTATTATTGGTGGTACTGTTATTATTATTATTATTTGGGATGTTTTATCAATGGGATGGTGGACAGTGGTTGCATACTAGAAGGTTGATTTGTTGTGTTAATTGGTCTAAACAATCTTTTATGATACTTTATCTCTTATTAGCCTCAATGTGGTTATTATGAAGGGGTGGTGGACATTCCTCCTCTGTAAATCCATGATCCACACCTTACTCTTCTTAGGTTAATTGATTATCATGTAGATTCTAATGGGGTGTGTTTGGATGAGATGGAGGATAGACTAGATTATGAAGAGAATACAGTTGAAAGTGTAAGGTAACATGTCCTTATTTATATGGCATGGGCTAGGACATGATCACAATTTTCATATAGATAATAGTCGATTAAGTTTATAAATTTTTCATTATGGAGGGGGTTAAACCTTTCATACTCTTCCTTGGGTATGTGCATATCACTGAGTTTTGTCATATTCTTGAGTTGGATCAACCATATACCCCAATGGTTCATTATCTTGGTTGGAGGCCTTTCCAATCCTGAATTAGACATGGGTGTGGATAACCATTTTGAAAGAGAGATGTGATGAAATGTGATATATGAGATGGAAGTCTTCAAATACTACCTCCATCTAGAGACCAAATCTACTAGTGGTCAAAAGAGAGTGATGTAATGGTTTTTAGAAGATAGGATGACTAAGAATTACCAAGAGACAAAGTCTCATAAGAGACCAATCTAGAAAGGATAAATAAGAGTGATGGGATCAAACACCTTATCCATTAGAAAGGAGATAATTTTATGGGTGTTAGATGAAAAAGGTACTTGATAAGGATGAAGATACGTGATGGGTGTTAGATTAGAACCTTATAAGACTATGTGTATTGATAATACCTACTCTCAAAGATGTAGAAAGTGACAAATGATAGATAAAAAACATGGGTGACCACTAGAACTTGATTTCAAGATAGAATATAATACTCAAAGGTGATGAGATGGATAGGGGATGGGAGATGTATGATAAATAAGATGTGTACTAGGTGGATAGAATATATGGTTGATGTAGGATTGGACAAGAATGATAGCTGCTCAAGATAAATTATATACCAATGGATCTTAACTAGTTACTAAAGATACATGGTAGTTAGATGCTAATAAAATATGTGAAGGGGATGGCTACTATGGTGGATATAGTGGAATTGATAGTAGATATGGGTAATGTTTTAGAGAGATGAAAGGTTTGGATATAACAAATTAGGTATGTTATAATATTTAATAATGATATGGGATGGCTATGAGATGGATAGATGTTGTGGTAGGTATGAGGTGGTATGATAGAGAATATAAGATTGGTCAATAAGGATCAAAACTTATCAAAATAAGATATACAAATGGATATGAGACATGGGGAATATACAAGCTAGGTACAAAAGAAAGACGTGAAAGGGGCAATTACTATAAGAAAGTGTTATAGAATAGATATAAATGGGGTGGATAATATATAGTGTATGTAGAAGAAGGATAAGGATATTGATACCAATATGAGATGATATAGATACATAAGGTTAATATAGTGGTCAAAAGGTGATATGAAATTGATATAGAATTAAATAAGAGGGATATTAAAATGGGTATTATATGGATGCTAGGTGATAAATGGGGATGAATGACCAATAAATGGGTGAATGATGTGAGGATTAAAAATTAAGATATGATATGATGATGATAAGATGATGATTTTTAAATTAGACATGTTTAAAGTATCACACAATATATAGGTATGGATAACTCAACTTACAAACAATATGGGTCTTTACACAACACTCAAACAACACACACAAGTACAATCCTAAATTAGTCAATTATTATGGGTGTATAACCTAATGCCCACACCATCCAAAAACATCATAGGTGAGGTTGTAAGCTGGTGACCCATAATGGTATTGACCAAACCCTCTCAACCCCACTCGTACTTGATGGATCCTTTGGAGCTGATATTGACTCTTGCAATAATACATTTGTTACAACTGAAGGCTCTTAATATAAGTATACACAAAAGGTTCTAGGTGCATCCTTTATATACGTGAAGGTATGTTGGGGACCAATTCCATATAGGATGTTGTTTTACTACCCTATATCTTAGAGCATAGTCTCCCCTCACTCTATGAAACCCTTTATGAAGAATTCCACTTAGGCACATAATGACAACTCTCCTAACTTTAAGACTCTACTAGAACACAGAGTTTGGTTAGTGCATGGTGATGAAATCCACATCACCAACCCATATATGGTAAGCCCATGTATGGGGATGCATTCTATATCATGTGTTATACTAGAAGAGGGATAACAAATAGTAAAACATGATATGATTAATTACCTACATGTGAGGGGTACAAATACATAGATTATTTGTAATTAAACACACACACAAACAAGTATATATAATGTAATAATTTTTCACAACAAATGTATATACAATAAAAAATAAGACAATATACTAGAGGCACCCCTTCCTGCAAGCACAAGGGTTAGATATCCGAGTGGTGTACCTTGGTCTTGAGAGGTCCTACACCAAAAAGGATTATAGTTTAGATTTTTACAAAACTACAAATTCTTACAAAACCACAAATACATAGATAAATATCACGGCCAAAATACACAAAATCATAACTAAAAAACAAAATCACAAGTCATAAGTTGTGACTTTACAGAGGGTTAGTAAACTATGACATTTATCCCATGAAACCGTAACAATTAAACAAAATCACTATTTAGAATAACAAAATTGCTATTACCTAAAAAACACAATTTGTGGTTTTGTAAGTAATAACAAAATTATAAAATAGACTTAAATTTCACTAAGATAATTCTTCTATTAGATTAATTACAAGGTAGATTAATTTTTAAAAGTACTTAAATAAGTATAAAGATATAAATATATAAACGATACTATAACAACCTTTTATAAATGTGGTAAAAAAGGGGATTTGTGTTGTTAAACAAAATGATATTATTTTATGCATAGCCCAATGCTACTAACATTTTAAACCTAATGTTTATTAAATGGCCTAAACTACTTTGTTAACCTTATAACTACAAATTCATGACTGTAGCTGACAAAATCACAACTACCAGGATAGAGTCTCAAGTTCAAGACTTAAAATTTTGTATTAAGATTAAAACAATCTTGTGATAGGGTTTGTGATGTTTTTATTGAATTTATTATGCCCCCTATTAATATTGCACATATAGAGAACAACCTATGAGGACCCTTTTATAGGTAAGTGGTTAAGTCAAAATACTTAGATTGATAAATGATTAAAATTTGATAAAATACAACTTTAACTTAGCTTAAAGAACCTTATAACCCTTTATACAAAACTTGAGATCCTTTTGTTAATGATCCAAAAAATAGATAGGTTAGATTTTTACAAGGATAAAACTGTAACTATTGATGATAAAATTGTTATTACCAGGTCAAAGTCGCTAATCATAGAGTTATGATTTTGTGGAAGATGTCTAAATTCTTCCAAGCTTGATGCATTCTTATTACCCTAAAAATAGAAACTAGAATCCTCTCCTAGCTAGAAAAATCAATGTATAGAGATGTTTATTGTTAGGTGATAGTAGGAGGTCTAAGGTAAACCTAAGTTCTACAAAACTATAACTTTACCTAACAAAACTATAGTTATAAGTACAAAGTGGTAGTTGTTGAAGTTGTAGGTTTGTGCCTAATGTATCAACGGTTAAATATTAAGTTGAATCTTTCCCTACCCTACACATAAAAAAAAACATACATATACAAAATAACTACAAAATTGTTTTAGTAAAAACAAGCTATAGATTCACCCCTAACTAGTAAATTCGATAAAACTGTGATTATAACTAGCAATAACTTTATTACTAGAGTAAAATCGCAACTCTCAAAGTTGTATTTTTTCTAAAAATCAAAACCATAAAAAAAACCCTAACCATTAGAGATTAGTTGACAAAATCGTTATTCAGTCTACAAAATCATGACTATAATATCGATAATACTAGTGCAAAATTGTTATTCACATGTACGTGATAAAAATTCAAAATTCAGCCTTTGATTAATGTTAAATTTTTCTTAAAATTACTAAAATAAATTTTAAAAAGTTTATAATGTTAGTGAAGAGATCAATTCCCACCATGGTCACAAAAATGTGCACTAAATTTTAGATCCAAGCTATATTACTAATTCTAGTAATAAAAACCTAAAACTTAATCACAACAATAGGAATGGATAAAAGAGGAAATCAAAATAATAAAAACACTTTCACCATCATTTTACCTCCTTATGGATCCAATCCAAGATTTGTAAATTGATTATTTGATATTTAAAACTTGAAATGTTGGATTGCTTGATAAGTGATGATAATGGCTTCCAAGTGATTAAATGGGCTTGATAGTGGCTATGGATGGATGTAAGAGAGTTTTATGGATGCAAGATAGTATCAATATGATGGATTTATAGATTTTTAAAATTAGTTTGAGGGTGGAAGGATATTTTGTTTAAATAGGCATGGAGGGAGAGATCAATGGCTCAAATTCAAATTTGGGCCATTGAAATCAAGAGCTAGGGATTTTCCATGGAATTTTTAATTCCATGAATATCTCTAGCATTGGAAAATTCTAGAGAAGGGTGATATAATCAAGAAGATTTATAGAATCCTTCAATTTTAGAAATCTCCCCATAGGGTTTAGGATTTTAGGAGAGGCTAGGATAGGTGGTGGTTGGGTAGATAGATTATTTTTATATTTTTAAATTGGCTAGTTGGCTTACAGAGTAGGTTAGTGGGTAATAGGTTCTATTAGGTGTTTAATGAAGGGATTAATAAGTTTTTGGGATTGAATAAGGTTTATAGGATATGGAAATGGGATAGAGGTTACTAGGCTATTAGTTAGTTTAGCTAAGAAATATAGAAATTAGACTAAATTAGTGAGAATTAGTATAATTAATATAATTAGTAAGGTTTATATGATATGGGAATGGGATAGAGGTTACTAGGCTATTAGTTAGTTTAGCTAATAAATATAGAAATTAGACTAAATTAGTGAGAATTAGTATAATCAAGATAATTAGTAAGGTGAGCATAATTTAGTGCATATACCTTGTACTTTCTCTTGATTCATCACAAGGTCGACTAGTATATCAGATGGATGTTAAGAGTGCTTTCTTCCATGGAGACTTGCATGAGAAAATCTATATGAAGTAGCCTACTTGGTTTGTTCACTATTTTTCTCTTGTTTATTGACTTAGGAGGTCTCTTCACGGTCTCAAATAGCCCCCTCAAGATTGGTATGAGATAATTGAGTCATTTATTCTCTCCACTAGCTTTGTTCACTACCACTCTGATCTCACAATGTATATTCAACATATTAGGGAGGATATTATTATTCTAGTCTTGTATGTTGATGATCTGCTTCTCAAATGTAGCTTTTCATCTCATATTTAGTCTATTCAATAGGCACTTTCAACATAGTTTGACATGATAGATCTAGGCCTTCTATATTTATTCCTTGGTCTACATATTTCATAGTCATATATAAGGATCTATTTGATTCAACATAAGTACACTTGATATTCTTCAGCATTTTGGAATGGCTGATTTCAAGCCAAGTCCTTATCCTTTTCAGTTTGGAGTGATTCTCATTGCATGTTGTAATACTCCACTTTGTGATCTTACATTGTATAGGTAGATGGTTTGGAGTCTTATGTATTTGACCCATAATCATCATGATATTTAATTTGTAGTTGGTCTTATATCTAGGTTTTTGCATGACCCTCATGACAGCCATTGGTAGGATGCTAAGAAGATTTTATGATATTTATGAGGCACTACTCATTTGGATTACACTATACCAAGGGCTCTACTCAGTTGGTCATATACAGTGATTTAGACTGGGAAGGTTCTCTTGGTGATAGGAATTCCAATTTTAGATACATATTTTTTCTCAATTCTTTACCTATTACATGGTTATGTAAGAAGTAGTAGGATATTGTAATTTTATCTATAGAGGTTGAGTACAAGGTAGTAATTATAATGAGTCAGTACCTTATTTGTCTTTGTCAGTTGTTGATAGAGTTTTGCTTCATGAAAAATTTACCCATCATACTTTGGGGTGATAACTAGAGTGAAATTCATATCTGTCATAACCTAGTTGAGCATCATCAGACCAAGAACATTGAGGTACATATATAATTCATTTGTCAGCACATTTAGGATGGCATTCTTAGCTTATAGTACATTTTAAATCAATAATAGGCTATAGACATCTTCATGTAGCCTTTTGCATCACCTAATTTCATTGAGCTACATGGCATGCTTGAGGTTTCAAAATTTGTCCTTAGGGGTTTTCATGATTACATTTTCAATCTTCATTTCATGGATACATATTGTATATGAATACCTTATCAGGCCTAGTTTTTGGGACTCATATTGTGGATATGCCACTATTTTTTCATCTTTTGTTAGACCCTAGATTCACTTTAAGGGGGTGTTAGATTATGTATTTCATGCATTTTATCATATTTTTTAGTGTATTATCTAGTTATTTTTTCTTTTAGTGACTTTTTGCTATGTGAGGATTTATCCCACATTAGCCGGTTTAGCTAGTTTAGTTTTCACCTTGCCTATATAAGTAAATGCCTTCCTTTATACAACATGCTTAATTATGCTTCATTTTGAATAATGTATGATTTATCTTGTTTTTTCATATCATATTTGAAACTTCCTTGTGTGATTTTTTTTTCTAACACTTTGGATTCTTGGGTTGAAATGCCTTTACAATTCCTAATAGATTCAAAGTATCATTTGTTAGTCAAATAATTTAGTAAAAGTTATATTTGTTTTGTAATCTAAGCTAGCACATGGAGGGTGATGTTTTTTTGATATTATTCATGTAAAATGTATTGTATCTAAATTTTCTAGGTAGATTAACATGTTTATACTAATCATTTCCTTTTTAGGGATGCATATTGTTATTGGCCTTTAGATTAGGAATAGTTGCATTATTGTTTGTGGACATGGAAGTACTAATAGGATATTTATTCTTATTTCTTGGATTCTATTTATTTATTTTATAGTTTTGAATAGATTTAATCTCATCTTTATTATATTCAAGTTCATTCTCATCTTCAACTGGGAATGGGAAATCATATGTTTAAAACACCATTCCAATACTAGAAGAGCTTGGTGCACTAGATGTGTTGGATGAGTTAGGATAATTTAGAAAAATTGCATACCCTTCCATTTAATTTTGGAATATTTATAAGGAATTACATAATTATATATAGTCTAACTTACTATGTTGTATATAACTATGAAGTCTACACTAGTCCAGTGAAACCAACTCACAAATGTATATCTTGGGGAGCTTATTAGGTGATGGATTTGGTTTATTTTTGGCCTATTTAATGGTCTATTGTATTTTTAAAATGTGAAATTACTATTGTCCATTTCCCTTACTATATTTCCTAGGCATCTATGCATATTAATAAACTCATTTCTAAGTTTTCTTATCATGTGTTGAATGACATTTAACTCTACCTTGTTGGAATTAGATGTTGTGCCTTGTGTACTTGAGGTATTGATAAAAACTAAGGCATGTATTTAATTCTAATTATTTCTCATAGGGATATAATTATTCAAAAATACTAAGTTATATTTTGATACAACATGGGCCAAAGGTAATTGATTAAATACATAATTTTGATTTTTTTAATGGGCACCCCTGTTGCACCCAAAATTAACCCAACAAGAACTCTTTATGACTCTGGAACGGTTTGCTTGTAGTGATTTTTTTGTTTACCAAGACTAATGCATGAAATGTAAATATGGAATTAAAAGCATTGATACACACCGCTAAAATAACCAACACATTGTATTTATATTAATTGCAAAATGAGTAAATAAGTACAATGTCGATCACACAGTAACTCACTAAATACTCCCATGATCGTATGAACATTCTTTCAAGCGAATATCCTATAAAGTGCCCAAGATGCGATCATTTTATTCTTTGACTAGCAAAACTATGAACTCTACAGGCTGGTTTTCTATGAACTCAGTAGAATGGATCTACAAAATCTACAAGTAGGTTCTACGAACTCTACAGTTGATTCTACGGACTCTATAAGCCACTTCTACGGACTCTGCAGCTAGATCTACAGACTCTACAAGAGATTTTACGGACTCTGCAGCAACTTCTATGGACTTTGCAGGCCACCTCTATGGACTCTACAGCCAGATCTATAAACTCTACAGGAGCTTATATAGACCCTGTAGCAACTTATACAAACTCTGCAGGCCACTTCTACGGACTCTATAGCCAAATTTATGGACTATAAAGGAGCTTCTACAGACTCTACAACAACTTCTACAGACTCTGCAGGCCACTTCTATAGACTCTACAACCAAAACTATGGACTCTGCAGCCAAATCTATAGACTCTATAGGAGCTTTTACAGACTCTACAGCCAAATCTATAGACTCTGCAGGAGCTTCTATAGACTCTACATCAACTTCTACGGATTCTATAGGCCACTTCTATAGACTCTATAGCCAAATCTATGGACTCTACAGGAGGTCCTACATACTCTACAGCCAAATCTATGAACTCTACAAGAGCTTCTATGGATTATACAACAACTTCTATAGACTCTACAGGCCACTTCTATGGACTCTACAGCCAAATCTACAGACTTGGTAGGAGCTTCTACGGACTCTGTGGTAACTTTTATGGACTCTACAGGCCACTTTTATGGACTCTATAAGAGCTTCTACAAACTCTAAAACCAAATCTATAGACTCTATAGGAGCTTTTATGGACTCTATAAACCACTTTTATAGACTCTAAAGGCTAAAATATATGGATTCTATAGGCTAAATATAATTTCTATGGACTCATACAGGCTTGTATCTATGAACTCACCTAGCTATTACAAGATGCTATAGTGATAGAGCTACTACAGTGATGAGCTACTATAGTGGTATGACTACTACAGTGGCATGGCTACTACAGTGGCATGACTGCTACAGTGGTTGAGAGTACAAACTCCAAAGACCAATCCCAAGGATGGATGTCTAGAGTGTTACAGATGAGAAGGATGTTCTCAAATGCCCAAATAAGTGGCAAGTGCAAAAATTCTTTTCTTCTTATCCAACATGCCTAAAGAAGCCACAAGCACCTCCCTTTATCCTTTCTCCAAGGGGCGACTCAACTCACTTGAGCAATGTGGGACAAAGGATGTGCAACAGTCCATCCATTAAAATATTGCTTATGTCTCCCTTGGGTACCATCCCCATAAAGTGAATACTTAAAGTAACACTTAAGATCTTGCCATGGGGTTAAATGTTACTTTTTACAGCACTTTAGGATTAAAAATATACCAACAACTAGACTACAAATGGTGCAAGTGACATCTCACTGGAAAGCTCTCAGCAAGGAGTATAAAACCCAATCATCAAAATTGGCCTCCACTGCATCTTGTTAACTTACTACAAATAGTAAGTATGCTAGAAATTGAGTAAGTCACCCACCAAAGTGGGCACATTACTGTCTGCCCCCCTTGAAATTGCTTATCTTCAAGCAGTCTCAGCTCAGCCTACTGATTAACTTGCTCACTCTCCCATGTAACATCCTCCTCTGACAGGTCTTTCCATCTAACCAAATACTCCTTCACTATCTTGTTTTTGAGTTTCCTCTCTCTAGTGTCTATAATAGCCTCAGGTTCCAACACAAGCCTCCTTTCCTCATCCAAAGGGGGTAAATATGTAGAAGGAACTACACTCTGACCAAAGGCCTTCTTAAGCCTAAACACATGAAATACATTATGCACCCTACTACCCTCTAGAAGCTCAAGGTCATAGGTGACTTTGCCCACTCTTTGAATCACCCTATAAGGGCCATAAAATCTAGGCTTTAGATTATCCACACTGCTCTTCTTGAGTGATGACTACTTATATGGCTATAGCCTCAAATACACCATGTCCCCTACCTCAAAACTGTGCTCTACCCTATGTTGATCAACATACAAATTCTACTAATTTTGAGCCTGTTGTGTATTCTCCTGGAGTGTTCTTAGGATATCTTGACTATCCTTCAATAGGTCTTTAGATTTGGGCACTCTGCTATCCCCCAAAACCATATCCATGAAGCTTGGGGCTTCATACCTATATAATGCCATAAACGGAGTCATCTTGATGTTCATGTGATGCATGGTATTGTAACAATACTCCCCCATGTGTAACCACTTATCCCAAGCTCTCTACTGTGTAGTCACCTAGTTTCATAAATACCCTTCCACCCATTTATTTACTATATCTATCTACCCATTTATCTGAGGATGGTAGCTCATACTAGGTGTAAGGTCTGTACCGCACAGCTTGAACAACTCCCACCAAAAGGCACTCATGAACTTGCTATCCCTGTCATTGATAATAAATCTTGGTAACCCATGCAACCTAAAAACCCCCCTAAAGAAAAAATCTACCACCTGAGCTACTGTATAAGTAGAGGGGATAGGAAACAAGTGAGCAAACTTCATCAATATGTCTACCACCATATAAATGCAATCTTTTCCCTGCACTCGCAATAGGCCAGTGATGAAATCCATAGAAATGCTTTCCCATTTCTGATCTAGAATGGGTAAGGCTTGTAGTAAACCAATAGGAAATGTGTGCTCTTCCTTACTTTATTGACAAACTGCACACTCTTTGACATTCCTCTGAACATCATCCTTGAGCCCTTTCCATGAGAACCACTCTCATATATTCCTATAGGTCTTGAAAACCCCTAGATGCCCAGTCATAGGTGCATCATGAAATGCCCTCAGTATCATCTCTCTTAAGTGTGATGATAGAATCAAATAAATTCTATCTTGAAATCTGATCAACCCATCTATCACCTCATAGCGATCATCCTGTATAGTGCCTAAAATCAATCTCAAGGCCCAAGCATCTCTAGCATATTCTGCTATAATCTTAACCCACCAATCTCTTGAAATCTCTACAAGAGCACAAATGTGATGTCTTCTAGATAAGGCATCAATGTAATGTCCCCACTTTAGCAATTGACTTACTCAGTTTCCATCATACTTACTATTTGTAGTAAGTTAACAAGATGCAACAGAGGCTAGTTTTGATGATTGGGTTTGATACTCCTTTCTGAGAGCTTTTTGGTGAGCTATCACTTGCACCATTCAGAGTCTGGTTGCTAGTATATTTTCAAGCCTAAAGTGTTATAAAAAGTAACATTTAACCCAATGGCAAGATATTAAGTGTTACTTTAAGTATTCACTTTATGGGGATGGTACCCAAGGGAGACATAAGCAATATTTTAATGGATAGACTATTGCACATCATTTATCCCACATTGCTCAAGTGAGTTGAGTCACCCCTTGGAGAAAGGATAAAGGGAAGTGCTTGTGGCTTCTCTAGGAATGTTGGATAAGAAGAAAAGAATTGTTGCACTTGCAACTTATTTGGGCATTTGAGAATGTCCTTCTCATCTGTATCACTCTAGACATCCATCCTTGGGATTGGTCTCTAGAGTTTGTGCTCTCAGCCACTATAGCAGCTACGCCCACTGTAGCAGCTGTGCCACTATAGCATCCATGCCACTATAGCAATCATGCCACTGTAGCAGCCATACCACTATAGCAGCTTATCACTATAGTAGCTCTGTCACTGTAGCATCTTTTAGCAGTTAGGTGAGTTCATAGATACAAGCCTACATGAGTCTGTAGAAATTAGATTTTAGCCTATAGAGTCTATAGAAGTGGCCTACAAAGTTCATAGATTTGGCTACAAAGTTCGTAGAAGCTCCTACAGAGTCTGTAGATTTGGCTACATAGTCCATATTTTTGGCTATAGAGTCCATAGAAGTGGCATGTAGAGTCTATAAAAGTTGTTGCAGAGTCTATAGAAGCTTCTACAAAGCCCATAGATTTGGTTATAGAGTCTATAGAAGTGGCCTATAGATTCCATAGAAGTTATTGCAGAGTTCGTAGAAGCTCCTACAAAGTCCATAGATCTAGTTGTAGAGTCTGTAGAAGTGACCTAAAGAGTCTGTAGAAGTTGCTGCAAAGTCTATAGGATCTCCTATAGAGTATGTAGATTTGGCTGTAGAGTCCATAGAAGTGGCCTACAGATTCTATAGAATTGGCTGTAGAGTCCATAGAACCTACCTATAGATTTCATAGATTGATTCTATGAAGTCCATAAAAAACTAACCTGTAGATTTTGTAGTTCTGTTGGTCAGAGGATATAATGATTGCACCTTCAACACTTGCTGGGATATTCACTTGAAAGAATGTTCATACGATCACAGGAGTATTTAGTGAGTTACCACATGACCAACATTATACTTGTTTACTCATTTTGCAATTAATATAAATATAGTGTGTTGGTTATTTTAGTTGTGTGTATCAATGCTTGCAATTCCATATTTACGTTTCATGCATTAGTCTTTGTAAACAAAAAAATCATTATGAGCAAACCATTTTAGAGTCATAAGGAGTTCTTGCTGGGTTAGTTTTGGGTGAAACAGGGGTGCCCATTACAGTGGTATCAGAGCCAAGTTTTTCTTGCCATCTTGTGAGGTTTCATGCATCCAACACATCAGTACTTCTTGAGGAGAAACCAGACAAACCTAGACTTACAAATTTTCTTAGATATTGAAGAGGAAGGTGACCCTTTTTCAGCACTAGCCATGGGTGACAGAGAGGGGGAAAGGAGAGAACCTAGCAATAGGATGATGCTCAGTGATCTTGCCAGGGGTCAAAGGGAGCTATAGGCTACATTGCAGTAGATGGCTCTAGCAATTACACAACACTTGACTAGAGCAGATCAAGGAAATAATGCCAACCAGGGCAATAATGCTAACTAGGTAGGTGGATAGGGTAATGGAGGTAATGGATATGCATCAATTAATAGAGGAGATTAGACATATGCTAGAGTAGGTTCTCTTACTACAAGACCACTCATGCCACAGTTCCCTCTGAGACAAAATGACTAGAATGATGTTGGTCCTACACAACAGGAGATACATGACCAAATACTAGAGGATTGGAGAAATGTTGGACCAAATTTTGAGGGTGAAATGTCCTTTAAGGATTATATGGATGTTAGACTCAAGCATATGCCCATGAGAGGAAATAGGCAACAAAACTATGAGATGAGTAAGAAGTTGGGAAAGTTGTCTATTCCATACTATGATGGTACAGGGAAGACTTCAGCATGAACATGGGTCTAGAAGTTAGACACTTATTTCTAGCTTAATCCCATGCTTGAGGAGGATGTGATTAAGTATGCCGCATTGCATTTGGATGGGAGTGCCCATGAGTGGTGGCACCATGGTATGGTCACACTTGGCCATAACTAGATAGATACCTATGCCAAGTTTACTGAGAGACTCATTGACAGATTTGACACTAAGGACCCAAAATTGCATTTTAAGGAGCTAGCATAGCTTAAATAGTGGGGTTTTGTGGAGGCCTATATCACCAAGTTCCAAAAGATGGTAGTATTGGTGATAGATATATCTGAAAGGAGACTCATTATTCTTTTCATGGATGGGATTTTTGATCCCTTGTGAGGATGGGTAAAGGAACATAACCCCTCTTCGATAAAAGAGGCTATTAAGAAAATAAGAGACCTAGCATCTTCTTCCTACAGGAGTAAACTTCACTCTAAGGACTCTCATTTTAGGAAGGATAAGGAAAGGAAGACATTTTTAGAAGGACCCTCAGTGGCCTAAGGGGGAAACTAAAGGGTTGGATGGTAACACCCTCAACAAGCTCAAGAGGAAAAAACTATGTTTTCATTGTAGGGAGCCATAGAATCTCTCCCATGAATATCTACTTAAGGTGAAGGCTAAGCTAATGGAGTATTTTTTAGTAGATGAATCACCTTTCGAATACAAGGAGTAGCATTCAGATTTAGAATCTAGTCAAGGTGATAACACTGCTGAGGAGAGTTTAGATGATGAGAACTCTCTTGCTCAGTTAACAAGGGTCTAGAAGGCCATCACCTTTAAGGTAAGAGTGATGATTCAGGGGAAGCATGTGGTTTCATTGATTGACATATGGGTAATGATTAACTTCATCGATGCAAAATTGGTGGCCAAGAGAGGCCTTCAGACTGAAGAACATGTGGGGTTTAGAGTCATGGTGGCCAATGGCCACAAGTTATTATACACCTAAAAGATTTCAAATCTTTGCATCAGATTGGGAGGTGATTATGAATTGGAGGATGATTTATATGTAGTTGAAATGGGTGATTATGATGTCATCTTGGGAATGATGTGGATGGCATCTCTAGTAGAGTTTACCTTCAACTTGGCTAAGTTGGAGATGAGGTTTTAGCATCAAGGTAGGAAGGTAATGCTTTGAGGTTTACCTAATGGGGGGCTCAGGGTGGTATCATTGAAGAGGATGGAATGGTTATTTAGACATGATGATGTAGAATGGGTAGTTGAATGTTTGATCATGTCTATGCCTCTAGAGCAGTAGGATAAAAGCTATCATCTAGATGTATAGGAGATCATTTCCAGGCATGAGAAGGTGTTTGGTAGCACTCCACATGGGGTTCCTCCTGAGAGAGGTATAGAACATGTTGTCAAGCTAGAGGAGGGGGCTAAACCAGTCATCATCACCCCCTATCACCATCTTAAAAAGCATAATGATGAGATAGAGATGTCGATAAAGGAGCTATTGGAGATGGGGCATATTTGGCCAAGTAAAAGCCCTTTTATTTCAGTAGTTGTTTTGGTAAAGAAGAAGGATGGGATAGTGCATATGTGCATTGATTATAGAGCTCTCAATAAGAAGATAATTAAGAATAGGTACCCCATCCCTAGGATTGATGAGCTAATTGATGAGCTACATGGAGCATGATATTTCTCTAAGATAGACCTGCATACAGGATACCATTAGATCTGGATACGAGCAAAGGACATAGAAAAAACTACCTTCAAGTGTCACTACAGACACTTTGAGTTTTTGGTTATGCCATTTGGGCTAACCAACACTCTATCTACCTTCCAAAGTTGTATGAATTAGGTGTTTAGGGGGTAGCTCTGAAGATTTGTATTGATATTCTTTGATGACATCTTAGTGTTCAGTAGGATGTGGGATGAGCACCTACAACAATTAAAGGAGGTGCTAGTCATTTTGGAGGAGTCACTGTATGCCAATGAATCAAAGTGTGAGTTCGGCATGACAAAGTTGCTCTACCTTGGCCATATTATCAATGCTAAATGAGTTGAGGTGGATCTCAAAAAGATCAAGGTAGTTGTTGATTGGCCTACTCTAACTAGCCTTACACAACTCAAAGGGTTTTTTGGATTATGTGGTTTTTATAGGAGATTTGTGAAGGGCTTTTCATAGACTACAACACCATTAATAGACCTCACCAAGAAGGGTGCTTTTGTATGGATAGAGGTAACACAAAAATGTTTTGAACATTTCAAGTGGGTGATGTCTTCATGTCTGGTTCTAGCTCTACCCAACTTCATGAAGCCTTTTGAGCTTCATTGTGATGTATCGGGTGATGGGATTGGAGCAATATTGATGCAGGAGAAGCACCCCATTGATTTTTAGAGTAGGAAGCTCTGATGGGTTGAAAGGAGCTATTATATTTATGATCAAAAGATGTTGGCCATCATGCATGCCCTGGCCAAATTCTGATCCTACTTGGTTGGAGGGAAGTTTGTGATTAAGATAGATCACAACAGCATAAAGTATTTCATGGGCCAGTGAGACTTGAATGATAGGCAACAGAAGTGGGTCACTAAATTGTAGGCTTATGACTTTGACATTGAGTTTGTCAAAGGGAAGAAGAATGTAGTAGCTGATGCTTTATCTAAAAGACATCACATTTGTGCTCTTGCAGAGATTTCAAGAGATTGGTGGGTTAAGATTATAGAAAAATATGTTAGAGATGCTTGGGCTTTGGGATTGATTTTAGGCACTATATAGGATGATCACTATGAGGTGATATATGGGTTAATAAAATTTTAGGATAGAATTTATTTAATTCCATCATCACACTTAAGAGAGATGATACTGAGGTCATTTCATGATGTACTTATGGCTGGGCATCTAGGGGTTTTCAAGACCTATAGGCAGATCTGAGAGTAGTTCTCATGGAGAGGGCTCAAGGATGATGTTCAGAGGCATGTTAGGGAGTGTGCAATTTGTTAATAAAATAAGGAAGAGCACACATTCCCTTTTGGTTTACTATAACACTTACCCATTCTAGACTGGAAATGGGAAAGCATTTTTATGGACTTCATCACTGGCCTACCACGAGTTCAGGGAAGAGATTGCATTTATATGGTGGTAGATAGATTGATGAAGTTTGCTCACTTCTTTATTATCCCCTCTACTTATACAATAACTCAATTAGCAAATTTGTTCTTTAGGGAGGTTTTCAGGTTGCATGGATTACTGAGATTTATTGTCAGTGACAGGGATAACAAGTTCATGAGCACCTTTTGGTGGGAGTTGTTTAGGCTATGTGTTACAAACCTTACACCTAGTATGATCTACCATCCTTAAACAGATGGGTAGATGGAGATAGTAAATAAATGGGTGGAAGGGTATTTGTGGAACTATGTGACTACACATTAGAGAGCTTGGGTTAAGTGGTTACACATGGGGGAGTATTGTTATAATACCACACATCACATGACCATCAGGATGACTCTGTTTATGGCATTGTATGGGTATGAAGCCCCAAGCTTCGTGTCATGTCCCCTTTTTTGTGGACATTGACAGAATTGATGATTAGCCTATTATACGACTTTCGTAGGCTAATAGGATGGATAGAGGGTCATAATGGAGCTTGGCTTGACTTTGATTCGCAGAATTTCTACATTTGGTTTTCCTTCAGGTTATTTCAGACACATTGGGCCTGAGCTCCTATTATTTAGGGAGATTTGACATGCAGTGGAGTGCCTTTATTTTAGTATGGTCATGTGCGAAATTACTCCTTGGTTCACCAGCTTTGAACGGTTCGAGGTGTTTCTACACTAAATCGCTTTTTACATTCAAAAGATAGAGAAATGAGAAACTTAAAGAAATGGTCAAGGCTTGTGTACCTAGATGTAGTCTGCGCACCATAATCCAGACGCTGTGAGCACTCCTCTTTGGCTGTGGAGGAATGACACCTGCAAAGAAAGAGACTTGGATAAAAGAAGGTGTTAGATAAGGAGATGGTGGGTTGTCAAGCAAAAGCTTGATCCCAGAAGAATGAAAACTTCCTTAAGGGATATCAACCCACTAGTCAATAAAAAAAGAGGTCTGATAAAAGATAGAATTTTAGAATACTGAAATGATAACAGACTGGAAAGGAAAATGGAAGATAAATGCTTACCTGAAAGAAGCTATCGGCCTGGTCACAGTCACTGAGGTCAGGGGTGTTGCCAACGTCGGTCAAGAAGGTCACCGACGTCGGTTATACTGTTGACGTCGGTAGGGGTACTAGTCGAGGTCGGTCGGGGCAGTAGTTAGAGATGGGTCGGGCCAGGTTTTAGGACTGTGGACAGGGTCTATGGACGTGCAGGTTGGACTGTGGTTTTGTCTGAGTGTCAGGGAGGTCTATTCAGAGGTCTTAAGGATTGCTTGGAGGTTTAAAGAATTTGTCTTGGGTCTGAGGGACTGAGAGTATTGTCTGGGACTGGACTGAAAGGATGACAGAGCAAAGGGAAGATGGACGAGAGATAGGGGTCTGAGAAGGCTTTTCAGCCTCTCAAGGAAAGGATAGGGCTAGTGGTAGGCAGTGGATAGAATAGATAACTGAAATCAGATGATATAATAAAATGAAATAATGAGACTGCTTACCTCCTGCTTGTTGATTGAAGGATGGAGGACCTTGATGTTGGAGCTGTCAAAGGCCTGTTGCAAGAAGAAAATGACTGATGTAGAGTGCCTATACTTGCTCTTGCTACTGTATGAGGTCGAGAGAAAGGAGAATGTGAATGCCAAAGTGCCAAGAGGATTCTATTCATGGGCCCGGGGGTCTACAATGGATGCAGGAAATGGTCTTGAAGGCTACCAATGCCAGCAAGATCACTGACGTCGATCGCAAGGTAGCCAACGTCGATAGTAGAAGAACGGGGATAGAGACTAAAATTAGCCTCTGTCCATTCTTGCATGCCGCCGGGTCAAGGGGTCATGGGGAAAACGGTCATGAGAAGGTTTAATGGGCGCGGGAAGAGAGAAAAATGGGAGATTTAGGCAATAAAAGCTAGGAGAGAGGTGGGGGGATCCAAGGTGGCAAGGGTGAGGTGGAAAGGGGGCCACTAAATTAAAATATTTAAGTTATTTTAATTTAATGAATGGAGGGGACTAGGATAAGGGTTAGGATATGGGCTAAAGGGGTTAAGGGTGAAGACGACCAAGGTGCAGACACATTTTTGGTGTCTACATTTGCCCCTTTTTGTCTTGTTGGTTGTTCTTGACGAACTACAAGACAAAAACAAGAGTTGGTTGCCCCAAGAATGGGATGAGGTGTTCCCCCCTCAAAGTGAGAGTCAAGGGAAGGGAACCAGAGATCAAGTGTCGATTTGATAGAGATATGGATAGAGAGAGGGTGAGTGTGAACGTTGCAATAGGCGTGATTGCACGTATACCACTTCACGGGATGGTCAGGTCAAATTGTCACATGTCAAGGGTTGAGGAGTGCCAAAATTGAAATAACTGGGCCCCAGCATTTAGTTGTCTACTGATCGGGTTATTCAATCTAAGCTGAAGCTCCAAATGGTCATCGTGTTCTAGGTATCCCAGGCTCAGGAAGTGCTCCCAAAAACATGAAAAAGCCACAAGTAATAGGGATCAACTTGCTCGCAATCCTATACTTGTGAAGGTCAAAAATAGGTCTACAGACAATTCTGCTAACCAATTGTGAGCTAGCATACATGTAAACAAAACCAAGATAGAGTTGTCTCAGAAGTGGTCAAAGGTCGGAGGAGATAGGCATAATCTCCAATGGTCTTGGGTCAAGGTGGATGAATGGACGAAAGCATGTGGCCGAGCTAACCTCAGAACACTGAGTGCTGCCTACATAGCCCTTGTGTGAAGGGCCTCAGGCCAATGTAGTTCTCCCTAAAAGGGAGGAATGGTTGAAGAGATTGATTGGTCTTGGTCGAGGTCAAGGTCATGGTCAAAGAAGGAATGGTTTGCCCATCAGAGAGATGAACAAATGAGGGTGGTCGAGCTAACCTCAGATGATGTCATGTCATCTAAGTGCTGCCTACATAGCCCCAGTCTTAGGGCCTTAGACCAATGTAGTTTGAACTGAAAGGGTCTGAGTAGTAGACAGGTGGTCAAAAGATTTGAATGATTGGTTTTGGTCAAGGTCAAGGTCGAGTGATGAGGAGAAGAAAAAAGGGTTTGTCCATCAGAGAGATGAACAAACGAGGGTGGTCGAGCTAACCCCAGAAGACGTCGTGTCATCTGAGTGTTGCCTACATAACCCCAGTCTTAAGGCCTCAGACTAATGTAGTTCGAAACTAGTTTGAGAGGATTGGTCGATGATTGGTTTGGTCATGTGTCAAAATGATGAGGATAAGATGATGCTATAGCCTTTTTCAAATGGTGTATTCTGTAACATTGGTTGAGAGGTCTTTCATTCCTAGCAATTGTCCATAGTTGTGATGGACATATGCTAAAAATGAATTGGGGTCTATTTATGCTTCAGCAAGTATTGGTTTATGCTTAACATAAATTAAGTATGGTCGATAGTTTCTATGTGTATTGTTGCCCATAGAAACTATGTGAAAAGGACTAGGATGATGTCTAAAAAAAAAGAGATTGGAGTTGAGTTGATTGGGTTTGACAAGTGATGAAGTTGAATGTGACCAAAGTGTAGAAGAAGTGAAAGGCATATTCGCCCTTTCATTAACAAGGACCAGAAGGGATGGCATGGATAGGGGTTGTTAGAACAAAAGCCCCGTTCATGTATTGCGTTGGTGACCATGAATTGTGTTAGAGTGGTAATCGAATCACTTCAACATTAAAGTGAGATCGAAGTCCCTTGAGCAGGTGTTATGATAGGAGGAGGATAGGGTAACCTGGTTTAAGAGCAGGAATAACCTTGCCCCTTTTTATAGGAGACCCTGAGACAACTACAAGCCAAGTCCATGACCTTTTTTTTTTTTTTGTGCAGACTGATCGATGCGGGAAGTCTACATAGAGATGTCATTTTGCTTGGTGGTCATTTGTGAAGCTGATCGATGTGGGAAGCTTCTAAGAAAGTGCTGTTTGTAGCAAGATTTAGTCATAGCCATCCTTCAAGGGAGTGGTCTATATTTTTGCTTTATATAAGTTTGAATAGCTGTCCTTCGAGGGAGCAGTCTATTAGCTACAACAATGATAGTACAGCTATCCTTTGAGGGAGCAGTCTGCTTTTTGATTTGATTTTGTGACCTTGGATATGTTTTGACATCTCGATTTTTTTTTTGATAGAATTTGGAGTCATGGACAAGACTATAGAAGGTCAAGGGCTCCCTTTTATTAGGACAAAGCATCCATGCATCATAAAAGGGTTGTAGAGGATTTGTTTAGAGGAATAAGGTTGAAAAGAATAAAGATTAGGAGGATGAGGATTGCTCAAGGGATGAGCTCAAGTTAAATGTCAAGTGGACAAGTACTCGACTAACAGTAGAATGGTCGAAGATGCAACGCATTAAGAGGCTCAGGTTCTGATCGTCTGTCGAAAGAGGACAGACGATAAGTCCCTGACCCATACTTGTGCGTGATGATGAAAGGTCCAAGCCAATTAGGGGTGAATTTGCCTCATTTACTTCACTCCATATTGGTCACGTGCTGGTTGATGCTGGATAAAAAGTTGGTTGATATGTTGGTTGATTGGTCGAGACTGGTTGAATGTTGTGATAAAAAGGTTGGTTGAATGTTTGGGTTGAATGTTTGGTCGAGGTCATGATTGATGATTGGTCGATGTCTGGTCGATGGTTTGGTTAATGGTTTAGTCAATGTCACTGTCAATGTCTAGTCATGGTCAATGTCTGGGTGAATGATTGGTCGATGTCTAGTTGATATTTGTCGATATTTGACTGGTTGATGCTTGGTCATTGGTCTAGTAAAGGTTATGATAGTTGGTATAAAGTCAAACTCCCCCCAGTCATTTGGTGGTAGGAAGAATGTCTAACCCCCAGTGCGGAGGATTAATGAGATGGAGAGAAGATGAGAAGGAGAGCCTAGGGTACCCCACCTAGTTGATAGATTTAGGGGACCCAAGTGAATGAAATTTAGGCAGTGAAAAAGTTACGAGGGATGGAAACCACCGACTCCGTAGGTGAAGGAGGAGGGATGGGTGAGCCTGGAGGAGATTGGTCAATGGGTGGCTCAGGACAAAGGTCTGAAGGGGCTTGAGTGGGGTCATGGTATCCCAGGCCATACCATTTCTTGGCATCATCATCATTGAGAGGCTCAATAGGTTGATGGGAGCCTTTCTCATAGTGTCCGAAACCAAAACCCTTCCATGCACACCTATAAAGGTAAGTATGTGCAAAGATGGGGTTACCAAGAAACGAGAAGTCTGATGTGAATGGTTGGGGTGAAGAGAGAGGGTTGCCATCAGTAAGAGCTTGATCGAGCACCCCATAGACAAGATTGGTTTGGAGGTGAGGAGGACCATAAGGCACGACCATCCCGATCCGATGGTTGTAATTGGGGTTGTGGTGAAGGCGTCCATATTCTTGCAGAGTTTGGAACATGTCTAAGGTCAACAAGCGATATTCCCCAAGTGAAAGTCGTTGGAAGATGTCTTCCATGGGGTCTTTGGTCATCGCTTGAAGAGGAGGGGTGAGGGCGACCGCTGGTTGCGAACTGGTTGAAGCTTCCACAGATGAAGGTGGTGCCAGAGTTGATGGCTTGATAGGAATGAGGACGTCATTTGGACGGTAAGTTGTGTTACAAGTTTTGAAGGGTGAAGGGTCAGCAGGAATGGTGTGGACTTGCCTGTCATGCTCAAATTTCACACAATGGTGCAGGGTGGAGGGGACACAGGCCATGGCACGGATCCAGGGTTAGCCCAGCAACATGTTGTATTGAAACTCTCCTTCGATGATATAGAAGAGCTTTGGGACTATGCGTGGACCAATGCGAATGTGAAGGACAACTGTGCCAATGGTCATGGCAGTGGTGTCGTTGAAGGAGCGCAAGATTGCATTAGTTTTGGAGATGCAATTCTTGGGAAGAGCCAACTGATTAAAGGCATGGGTGGAGATAATATTGATGTTGGCGCCTCCATCGATCATAATGTGTTTAATGCGTGTCTGATCAACATAGGCAGTGATGAAGAGGGTGGCATCTTGATCTTCCGTGTTGGATGTGGGAATCTCAGAATCACTGAATGTGATGGAGGCAACTGGTGATAAAGAGTGGATGAGGGCAGTGAGTGTTTGGGGGTCCTCGGGTTGGACCTCCGCTGCCTACAGGGCTCAGATGAGGGCTTGACGATGTTGGGGTGAGGTTTGAATGAGGTCATAAAGGGACATCTTCACAGGCATCTAGTGAAGCTATTTCAACATGGAGTCATGAATCGGCTCGGAAGAGGAAGATGAAGAAGGCTGAGATGCGCCAAGGATAGAAATTTTAGGCTTGGGCAGTTGAGGTGGCTTGACGAAAGGGTAGGTCCAAGGAATGGCAGCTTTTTCTTTCACCTTATCCTTTTGTGACCTAGTGGTTATGTGGATAGCATTGATTTCAAAGATAGGAGGTGAAGAAGGGGTCATGGCCTGCTGGTGAGATGTGGTTGAAGAGGTTGGATGGGAAGGTGTCGAGGGTTGGTCAAGAGTGTCCTCAAGGAGAAGAGTGCCCTTCTCCATATAACGGCAAATGATGCCCTTGAGGGCATAGCAAGTCTCGGTATCGTGTCCTAGTGTACGATGATATAAGCAAATCTTCGTGTCATCAAACCAGGAGAGCTTGGACCCGAGAGGTTGGAAAGGTCTGATGGGTGGAAGGGTTATGCTGGAAGACTATAAAAGTTGGTGCAATATCAACGAGTATGAGCCCACTAAAGGGTCTGTGTTAGTTGATATGTGTGAGGCCGGTGACTTTTGCTTAGGCGGAGTTAGAGGAGGCTTCCGTACCACCTTGTGGGTTGATGGTGTGGTGACAGACGGAGATGGCACTTTCTTCGTGAGAGGTACTACCTTTTTAGGAGAGGGTAGGTTGGGGGTAGGTAGGGGAATCAAAGGAGGCAACTGGTCTTGATTAGAGGTCGGCATGGGAAGGACTCTGGTCAGGGTCGAAGGATGGGGGCCCAAAATGGAAGCCAATGGTGACGGGGGAGGAGGCATTCGCTTCTGTGGTTTGGTAGTCTTCTTCGAATTGGTTGGAATACTACTACTGGTCAAGGTCTGGTCTAAGTCCACCTTCACTTGCGGGTGAGTGAGGGTAGAGACAGGGAAAACACCAAGTGACTTGATAGGTTTAGATGGGGTAGATGCAAGTTTTGGTTTTGATGGGGTTAGTTGAGGTTTAGGAGCGGGGGTCTAGTCTTTGTTGAGATTCTTGAGAGATTCCACCTTGGGAGGATTGGCAGCATGAGACGAGAGGGCACGGGCATGTTGAAGAGCTTTAAGACACTCCCACAATACCTGATGCGTCACTTTCCTTGAAGGGAGAAGTCTGATTTTCTCCACTAATCAGGAAAATGGCTGAGAAGACGTTGGATGAGGTTTGGGTCTTTGAGAGGATGTTGACGGTTGTGGGGCCGAAGATGAGATGGGTGTAGCAGTCTCGGACCCATGGCATGATGAATTCGTAATAGATTCGTCTTTGGTTGGAGACGAAGGAGAGGTAGGTTCTTCCCTTGGTGGAGAAGCAACCAGAGAATGAGGCTCCTCAAGCGGGTAAAGGGTAGGGATGATGGTGCCCTCCACTTGCGGTCGAGGAGTAGGAAGGGTCAGGTCCTCCATAGGTAGCAGGAAGGAGGATGGTGAGACTGGTGGTGCTGATAAGGTTGAGGCATCCTCCAAGATGAGAGAATTTGATGGAGAACTAACTGGGGAAAGAGGTTCATCCACACATGATAGACTGATAGATGGACTAACCTCTTGAAGTTGGTCGGGGATGAAGGGCTATACCGTATTGACTGTTCAAATGTTGTGTTCATGTGTGTCGTCAATCAAGGTTTGGACATTGTTTTGGGTCGATGGATGATTGGGGAATGGTTGCTTAAAGATGTCAATGCCCTGATTGGGGGGGATTGGGATTGTTTAGGATGAGGTCACCCTTTTTGAGCATGTCTTGGATTATGTTTTTAAGGGTCTTGCAGTTCCCCATGTCATGTCCTTTAACACGGTGGAAGTTGCAGAAGTCATGTTCCCTATACCACGCAGGGATGGTGTGTGAGGGATCAAATTGTGGAGGTGGTCAAATCTGAGAGAGATTGAGAACTCCCTATTTAACAAGTTTTTCCAGCACAAATGCGTATGATTCTCTGAGAGGAGTATATTGTCATTGTACATATCTCTGTTGGAATTGGCAGGTGGCGCTCTGAGATGTGGATGGCTCAGGCCAATTGGTTGAAGGCGAAGAGGATGAAGGTCTAATGACCACAGCGTTGGCTGAAGCTTTAGACTTAGGATTGGATGATGAAGGCTTAGAAGAAGAGGAGTCATTGGTCTTAGAGTTGGGATTCTTGCTCCGCAACTTAACTTTATTCTCCTCGATGGCACGTAATTCAAGTTTGTGGGCCATCGTGAAGGCTTCGTTGAAGGTGCAGAAGGTCTGAACCCTCAAGGTGGAATAAATATGTCTGGCGCAAGCTTGGGAGAAAAGTTCAATAAGTTTAGGTTGGGGTAAGGAAAAAGAGAGTTGATTGATGAGGCCTCTCCAGTGAGCAATGAAGTTAGCTATGGATTCATCCTCGAATTGGCAGATAGAATAGAGGTCTATGATCGAGACCTTCTTGGTGATGTTGATAGAGAAGTGATCAAGGAAGAGCTGGGCTAGGTGTGTGAATGTGAAGAGGGAATGGCTGGCAAGGGAGCTGTACTAGTCAAGTGCAGCACCAGAGAGGGACATAGGAAATATGCGTAAAAGCAACGCATCGTCATGGGCAATAAGGTAACAGACATGTTTGAATGCCCGTAAGTGTTGTTGTGGGTCTTCCTTGCTTTGAAAGTGAGCAAATTTTAGAAGTTCCCACTGGCTGGGATATGGTCTAATCAGGACAGAAGGATGAATAGGCTCATTGCAAATTTGCTCATATGAGAGAGCATTGCGTGAGCCAGAAATGGAGGTCTCTAGGCTAGACATCTTGTCCATCAGCATTTTGATGATATCTGCTGACGGATTGGCTGGTGGTGCGCCCCCTAGGTTGTAGGGTGCTTGGAAGAGGCTAGAGGAGGCATATGATGTAGTTGGTTGTCCCTGTAAGGGCACAACATAGGGATAACTAGTCATAGGGATAGAAGAGGAGAATAAGGGTGGTTGAGTAGAGGGCATAGCTAGGCCCGATGTTGCCACGAGAGGTTGAATTTTGGTAACAGGGGCCAATGGATAGGAAGCCACCCTAGTGTTGATAGGGGCCAGGGTAGGCGGAATAGAGACGACTAGATTCTGGAAGGGGGTAGAGAGTGGTTGAGTAGGCTGAGGTTGATAAGGGTCTGAAACCCCTTTGGAAGTGGGCCCAAAGATGGAGGGAGAGGCCACACTTGGAAGGTTGGTCAAGGTCTGGTCATTGGTCGAAGTGATAGCTTGGGTGTCTAAAGGTTGAACTACAGACGCTGTCGATATGGCCGTAGTTGTGACAAGAGAGGTCGACATTCCATAAATCAGATTGCCCAAGGAGTCTCGCATTCGGTTATGCGCGAGATAGTGCTGCAAGGCTTTGACGTTGAGGTCCAAGAATCATGCAAAATCTTGGTCCCCTTCTGGGACAATAAGAGTCTGGGGTGGGGTTGGACGAGTAGGAGTTCTTTCAGTCTCTGAGTGGAACTCCATTATAGGACTGGTTATGGATGGGGTAGACGAAAGCGGTTGATGCCTCGCGTGGTTGAATAGAGCCTTGGCTTGACTACGAGTCAGAACCATTCAAGGCAAGAAAGGTTAGGGTCCAAAAACTGTGTTCTTTCAGTTTCAAAAACTCCAAATGGGGTTTTGGCAGAGAAGGGATGAGTTTTAGGTTGTTGTTTTGAAGAAAAGGACTGTGACAAAGACCGATGTCAGTTGAAAAATTGATGTCAGTAATAAAGATGGCTGACGTCGGTCAGATAACCGATGCCGGTGAGAAAAGGCGACTGACGTCAGTGGTAAAACCGATGCCGGTGACTGTGGTTTCTAGAAACTTAGAAACTTGAAGATTCTTGGAAAAAATGAATAAAGCGTCCTCACTAACTCAAACAAGCAGATGAGAACAGAGAAACAGAGAGAGACAGGCAGGCCCTAAGCGTTAAATCCTAAGAATCAACTTTAGAATCTTGTGGCTTATATCTTAGATGAATGTTTGGAAGGTTGGCTGTTAGAAAGGTCCTAGAAGAGGTAGTCTATGGATGGTTTCAGGTTTTGTTTAGGCGCTCAAGAAGTCTGGGTTAGGTTCCGTACATGGCCTGGTGCTAAGGAGCAAGCTCCCCTCACTTCACGAGTCCAGTGATAAGTTGGACCCGCTTAGCCAAAATATACTTTCCCTATAGTTTAGACTCTACCAGAGAACAGAGTGGGCTTTCCCCTTGGTGATGAAATCCAAGTAGGATCACTAGGATGGGTAAGGTATCCGCTGGGGGATGAAATCCCAGTCGGGCCTTGTCTCAAGTAAGTTTGATGTTTAGATTGTGCAAGTGGTTTAGGTTGTGTAACATCAAGTGATCTACGATTAATTCAATATGCGTTTTGTTAATTACTAAGTGTGGACTAATGCAAGAACAAGCAAAAATGGAATGCAAAGTGTTTTAATTCCCCAAGTCAAAATGTTAAGTTTGGATGAAAAACAAGTTGAGAAAGGGTTTGAGGAATATGATTCTTGACTAGTCTAGAAATGCAAGAAAAGAAAAGAAAAGTTCTTTTTATTCCTACTTATGATGTCATTTAGAAAAGAAAGAAGAGGTGAAAAGGGAGGATCCTAATGCACCCTATATGAAAAGAAGGAAAGAAACCCAAGGGAGACCCTAGGGTCCCACCGGGCGTGCCAGAATGTTTCTACGCTAAATCGCTTTCTACATTCAAAAGATAGAAAAATGAGAAACTTAAAGAAATGGTCAAGGCTTGTGTACCTGGATGTAGTTTGCGCACTATAATCCAGACGCTGTGAGCACTCCTCTTTGGCTATGGAGGAATGACACCTACAAAGAAAGAGACTTGGACAAAAAAAGGTGTTAGATAAGGAGATGGTGGGTTGTCAAGCAAAAGCTTGATCCCAGAAGTATGAAAACTTTCTTAAGGGATATCAACCCACTCGTCAATAAAAAAAGATGTCTGATAAAAGACAGAATGTCAAAATACTGAAATGATAATAGACTGGAAAGGAAAATGGAAGATAAATGCTTACCTAAAAGAAGTTGTCAGCCTGGTCACAGTCACCGAGGTCGGGGGTGTTGCTGGTGTCGGTCAGGAAGGTCGCCGATGTCGGTTATACTGCCGACATCGGTAGGGGTACTGGTTGAGGTCAGTCAGGGCAGTAGTCAAAGACGGGTTGGGCCAGGTTTTAGGACTGTGGACAGGGTCTATGGATGCGCAAGTTGGACTGTGGTTTTGTCTGAGTGTCAGGGAGGTCTGTTCAGAGGTCTTAAGGATTGCTTGGAGGTATGAGGAATTTGTCTTGGGTCTGAGGGACTGAGAGTATTGTCTGGGACTGGACTGAAAGGATGACAAGGCAAAGGGAAGATGGACGGGAGACAGGGGTCTGAGAAGGCTTTTCAGCCTCTCAGGGAAAGGAAAGGGCTAGTGGTAGACAGTGGATAGAATAGATAACTAAAATTAGATGAAATAATGAAATGAAACAATGAGACTGCTTACCTCCTGCTTGTTGATCGAAGGATGGAGGAGCCTGATGTTGGAGCTGTCAAAGGCCTATTGCAAGAAGAAAATGACTGATGTAGAGTGCCTGTATCTACTCTTACTGCTATACGAGGTCGAGAGAAAGGAGAATGTGAATGCCAAAGTGTCAAGAGGATTCTGTTCGTGGGCTCAGGGGTCTGCAATGGATGCAGGAAATGGTCTTGAAGGCTACCGACGCCAGTAGGATCGTCGATGTCGGCCGTAAGGTAGCTGACGTCAACAGCAGAAGAATGGGGATAGAGGCTAAAATTAGCCTCTATCCATTCTTGCATGCCGCTGGGTCAAGGGCTCATGGGGAAAACGGTCATGAGAAGGTTTAATGGGCGTGGGAGGAGAGAAAAATGGGAGATTTAGGCAATAAAAGCTAGGAGAGAGGTGGGGGGATCCAAGGAGGGGATCCAAGGTGGCAAGGGTGAGGTGGAAAGGGGGCCACTAAATTAAAATGTTTAAGTTATTTTAATTTAATGAATGGAGGAGACTAGGACAAGGGTTAGGATATGGGCTAAAGGGGTTAAGGGTGAAGACGACCAAGGTGCAGATACATTTCTGGTGTCTACACGAGGATCTGACATGTATTGAGGGAGATATTAATATTTAATTCATTTAATCAAATATTAATTATTTAGCCTTTTTTTAATTAGAAACCCTAATTCTAATTTAAGAAACCCTAATTAGGACAAGCATATCTTTTTGAGGGTATAAGGGTTTCTCATGGAGGCCATTATTTTTTTTAGCCAATTATTATTGATATTGATTTTGAAGAAATTCTTCTGTGAAGACTGAGCCAAGGGTTCCAGGATTCCATTGCAGTGGAGAACGTTCCCTCTTCATTGTGTGCGATTCAGAGGCTGTGAAATATCAGCTGATTTATTGCCAATTTGAGAGATAGCTTCATACAGAAGTTATCATAGAGATTAACAGGTTTGAGAGATAACTTCACACAGAAGTTATCACAGTATTGCAGATGATTTGAGAGATAACTTCACACAGAAGTTATCATAGCGTTTTAGGTATTTGTTTTTATTGGGTTTTGCTTTCAGTAATTGTCCAGATTAAGCTTTGATGTATTAGGGCCATATTCCTTGAGATCTGGTATCTAGCATAGAGGCCGCAACATATTATCTTGCCTCTGTACAGAATCCTTACCAATCCGTACAAGTCTGTACAATTCTGCATTAGGTCAGACAGAGCCGCAGGTAACTCAGAGACCGACATCAACATCCCAGTGACTGACATCGGCTGACTGAAGACCGACATTGGCAGATAAGGACCGACAGTGATCGACGTCGGTAGTATATCGACCGATGACGACATCTGTGTGTCGACACAGAAAAGCTGAGACCTTCCAAAATTCAGGCTTCACTTCTAGGTTTGCAGAAGATCAAGGTTTTAAGACTATATTCAAATTTGCCTGTATATGCATGACAGAGGACATCTATTGTAATCATTTGGATGAATAATAAGATTTGTGATTTGGCAGTTAAGAGATGTACTGTGGTTTATTGTTTATTTGAATTTATTCTACAAAATTATATCTTTGTTTAGAGTTTTTGTGTTGCTATATTCCCTGTTTGAAGGGAACATCACAGTGGTATCAGAGCTTTTATTGATATATATCAGAGTTGCGTAGAGACAAAAAGAGCCCCTAAGTAAGGGACATCACAGTGGTATCAGAGCTTTTATTTCTATATATCAGAGTTGCATAGAGACAAAAAGAGCCCCTAAGTAAGGGACATCACAGTGGTATCAGAGCCAAATTCCTGCCATCCTGTTGGGCACATCAGAGCCAATGTCTTGTCATCTTGTTGGGTAGTTTGGGTAGTTTGTTGAATCAATTAGTAAATCATGATGACTCCATATACTCAGAGACAGTGGGACTATGATATGAAGAAGTTGAAAATAAGTTTGAAGAGGTTAAATGAATCTCTTTCATACCCTACATCCAAAGATAAATCCACTCGGTATATGACAGTGAAGGATGAGTGGGAGTTATTAACTCCACGAGCTCAGGGGAGGTTGTCTTTTGATCACTTTGTTAAGCTGAGGAGAGAGCACTACAAATCACTTAGACGAGAGAGCAGCATGTCCCATAATTATTATGATTATTATGAGATAGGAGATAATGAAGATGAGGATGAGTTAGATGCTTGCACTCAGAATGTAGAGGTGTGCTCAGATGTCAGGGCACTGAGGGTTGATGATCTCTCAGCTATGGTAGAGATTGTAGAAGAGTCCCAGGATCCGATTATTGCAGATGACACCCAAGAGAATGCAATGGACAGCTTTGAGGACTTAGTTTCACCGGTTGTTTCTTTCTGTATGGAAGAGTTAGACAGTGATGCTACAGTTGTTGATACTCCGTATGTTGATATGAGCTTTGGAGTTGATTTACAGAGTGATCAGTTGGGGTGTGTGGGGGAGTATGTTGATGCTTCCACATATAATTTTTATTGCACTGAACCATTCATGGAGTATTTGCTGGATAGTGCAGGTGTTCGTCTGGACTCACATAAGATGACAGAAGGTGTTCTTGTCCGAGGTACTAGTGCTATTAGCAGATTGGGTGAGGAGATTTTAGTGACCCTTTCTACTATGTTACCTTACAGGGATGTTGAGGTGGGGTTCATTGAGCTAAGATTGGAGCCATCCATTGAGTCCCAGTTTGGCAATAGTGAGCCAGTAGCAGAGTTTGAGGGTTCTTACCAGCATCATATGGTGAGGTATGCTCCTTATTTTTCTTTGCATCCAGAGATTAGTTTCGGTGTCATTGACTCAGGTACCAATGATTGTCATATCCACGGTCCAGTTGGGTGTGGGTATCAGTTAGACAGGTACTTGAATTTTGACAGAGTGGATATTTTAGTTGGCTTGAGTTCCACATAGTGGTTTCTTCTACTGACATCTACAGTTGGTCTTTAGATAGTTGTTTGGGTATTGAGTGCAGTTTTTCAGTTGCTGATTTTGATATTGTTGATGCTGTTGATGTTGATGATTTCTTCACAGGGATTGATTTGTGACATGATGGATGTTACACAACTTTTTCCTTGGGATCCAGGTGGATCAAGTGGTCCATTGTTCTGACATTGCTTGGGGACAAGCAATTTTCAGAGGGGTGGATTGTCATGTCCCCTTTTTTGTGGACATTGACAGACTTGATGATTAGCCTATTATACAACCTTTGTAGGCTAATAGGATGGATAGAGGGTCATAATGGAGCTTGGCTTGACTTTGATTCACAGAATTTCTACATTTGGTTTTCCTTCAGGTTATTTCAGACACATTGGGCCTGAGCTCCTATTATTTAGGGAGATTTGACATATAGCAGAGTGCCTTTATTTTGGTATGGTCATGTGTGGAATTACTCCCTGGTTCACCAGCTTCAAATGGTTTGAGGATCCGACATGTATTGAGGGAGATATTAATATTTGATTGATTTAATCAAATATTAATTATTTAGCCTATTTTTGATTAGAAACCCTAATTCTAATTTAAGAAACCCTAATTAGGGCAAGCATATCTTTTTGAGGGTATAAGGGTTTCTCATGGAGGCCATTATTTTTTTTAGCCATTGATTATTGATATTGATTTTGAAGAAATTCTTCTGTGAAGACTAAGCCAAGGGTTCCAGGATTCCATTGCAGTGGAGAACGTTCCCTCTTCATTGTGTGTGATTCAGAGGTTGTGAAATATCAGCTGATTTATTGTCAATTTGAGAGATAGATTCATATAGAAGTTATCATAGAGATTAACAGGTTTGAGAGATAACTTCACACAGAAGTTATCATAGTATTGCAGATGATTTAAAAGATAACTTCACATAGAAGTTATCATAGCGTTTCAGGTATTTATTTTTATTGGGTTTTGCTTTCAGTAATTGTCTAGATTAAGCTTTGATGTATTAGGGCCATATTCCTTGAGATCTGGTATCTAGCATAGAGGTTGCAGCATATTATCTTGCCTCTGTATGGAATCCGTACCGATCCGTACAAGTCTGTACAGTTCTACATTAGGTCAAACAGAGCCGCAGGTAACTCAAAGACTGACATCGGCATCCCAGTGACCGACATCAACTGACTGAAGACCGACGTCGGTAGATAAGGATCGATAGTGACTGACGTCGATAGTATATCAACTGACGATGGCATCTGTGTGTCAACACAGAAAAGCTGAGACCTTCCAGAATTCAGGCTTAACTTCCAGGTTTGTAGAAGATCAGGGTTTTAAGACTATATTCAAATTTGCCTGTATATGCATGACAGAGGACATCTATTGTAATCATCTGGATGAATAATAAGATTTGTGATTTGATAGTTAAGAGATGTACTGTGGTTTATTGTTTATTTGAATTTATTCTACAAAATTATATCTTTGTTCAGAGTTTCTGTGTTGCTATATTCCCTGTTTGAAGGGGACATCATAGTGGTATCAGAGCTTTTATTGCTATATATCAGAGTTGCGTAGAGACAAAAAGAGCCCCTAAGTAAGGGACATCACAGTGGTATCAGAGCTTTTATTGCTATATATCAGAGTTGCATAGAGACAAAAAAAGCCCCTAAGTAAGGGACATCACACTTCATGGATATGGTTTTGGGGGACAACAAAGTGCCCAAAGCTAAAGACCTATTAAAGGATAGTCAAGATATCCTGAGAGTGCTCAAGTAGAATATACAATAGGCTCAAAATTAGTAGAAGTTGTATGCTAATCAGCATAGGGTAGAGCATAGTTTTTAGGTAGGGGATATGGTGTATTTGAGGCTACAACCATATAAGCAGTCATCGCTCAAGAAGAGTGGAGTGGAGAAGCTAAAGCCTAGATTTTATGGCCCCTACAGGGTGATTCGAAGAGTGGGTGAAGTCACCTATGAGCTTGAGCTTCCAGAGGGTAGTAGGATGCATAATGTATTTCATGTGTCTAGGCTTAAGAAGGCCATTGGTTAGAGTGTAGTGCCTTCTACAGATTTACCCCCTTTAGATGAGGAAGGGAGGCTCATCTTAGAACCCAAGGCTATTCTAGAGACTAGAGAGAGGAAACTCAAAAATAGGATAGTGAAGGAGTATTTGGTTAGATGGAAAGACCTGTCAGAGGAGGATGTTACATGGGAGAATGAGCAAGTTATTTAGCAGGCTAGGCTGAGATTGCTTGAGGACAAGAAATTTTAAGGAGGTAGACTGTAATGTCCCCACTTTAGTAGTTGACTTACTTAGTTTCTAGTATACTTACTATTTGTAGTAAGTTAACAAGATGCAGTGGAGGCTAGTTTTGATGATTGGGTTTGATATTCCTTGTTGAGGCTTTTCGGTGAGCTATCACTTACACCATTTGGAGTTTGGTTACTGGTATATTTTCAGGCCTAAAGTGTTGAAACAAGTAACATTTAACACAATGGAAAGATATTAAGTGTTACTTTAAGTATTCACTTTATTAGGGTGGTACCCAAGGGAGACATAACCAATATTTTAATAGATGGACTGTTGCACATCCTTTATCCCACATTACTCAAGTGAGTTGAGTCACCCCTTAGAGAAAGGATAAAGGGAAGTGCTTGTGGCTTCTCTAGGCATGTTGGATAAAAAGAAAATAATTATTACACTTGTAGCTTATTTGGGAATTTGAGAATGTCCTTCTCATCTATAACACTCTAGACATCCATCCTTAGGATTGGTCTTTAGAGTTTGTGCTCTTAGCCACTGTAGCAGCCATGCCACTATAGCAGTTGTGTCACTATAGCAGTCATGCCACTATAGTAGCCATGCCACTATAGCAGTCATACCACTATAGCAGCTCATCACTGTAGCAACTATATCACTATATCATCTTGTAGCAGCCAAGTGAGTTTATAGATACAAGCCTACATGAGTCTGTAGAAATTAGATTTCAGCCTATAGAGTCCGTAAAAGTGGCCTATAGAGTCTGTATATTTGGTTGCATAGTCTGTAGAAGCTCCTGTAGAGTCCATAGATTTGGCTGTAGAGTCTATAGTTTTGGCTATAGAATCCATAGAAGTGGTCTGTAGAGTCTGTAGAAGTTGTTACAGAGTCCATAGAAGCTCTTGCAGAGTCTGTAGATTTGGTTGCAGAGTCCATAAAAGTGGCCTACAGAGTCTGTAGAAGTTGTTGCAGAGTCTGTAGAAGCTCCTACAGAGTCCATAGATCTGGCTATAGAGTCCATAGAAGTGACCTACAGAGTCCATAAGAAGTTGTTGTAGAGTCCATAGGATCTCCTACATAGTCCATAGATCTAGTTGCAGAGTCTGTAGAAGTGGCTTGTAGAGTCTGTAGTATTAGCTATAGAGTCTATAAAACTTGCTTGCAGAGTCCATAGATCCAGTCTGTAGAGTCCATAGAAAACTAGCCTACAAAGTTCATAGTTCTACTAGTTGGAGGATAAAATGATTGCACCTTTGGCACTTACTAAGATATTTTCTTGAAAGAATGTTCATATGATCACAGGAGTATTTAGTGAGTTACCACATGACTGGCATTGTACTTGTTTACTCATTTTGTAATTAATATAAATATAGTGTGTTAGTTATTTCAGTTGTGTGTATCAATGCTTGCAATTCCATATTTATGTTTCATGCATTAGTCTTTGTAAACAAAAAAATACTATGAGTAAACCATTCCAGAGTCATAAGGAGTTCCTACTGGGTTAGTTTTGGGTGAAACAGGGGTGCTCATTACAATCAGCTACTACATTCTTCTTCCCTTTGACAAACTCAATGTCAAAGTCATAAGCCTACAATTTAGTGACCCACTTCTGCTGTCTATCATTCAAGTCTCACTGGCCCATGAAATATTTTATGTTGTTGTGATCCGTCTTGATCACAAACTTCCCTCTAACCAAGTAGGATCAGAATCTGGCCAAGGCATGCATGATGGCCAACATATCCTGATCATAAATAAAATATCTCCTTTCCACCCCTTGGAGCTTCCTACTCTTAAAAGTAATGGGGTGCTTCTCTTGCATCAATATTGCTCCAATCCCATCACCCAATGCATCACAATGAAGCTCAAAAGGCTTTGTGAAGTTAGGTAGAGCTAGAACTAGACATGAAGACATCACCTACTTGAAATGTTCAAAACACTATTGTGCTACCTCTGTCCATACAAAATCACCCTTCTTGGTGAGGTCTATTAATGGTGTTGTAGTCTGTGAAAATCCCTTCACAAATCTCCTATAAAATCCACATAATCCAAAAAACCCTTTGAGTTGTGTAAGGCTGGTTGGAGTAGGCCAATCAACAACCACCTTGATATTTTCTAGATCCACCTAAACTCCTTCAGCACTGATAATATGGCCAAGGTAGAGCAACTTTGTCATGCTGAACTCACACTTTGATTGCTTAACATACAGTGACTCCTTCTCCAAAATGACCAGCACCTCTTCTAATTGTTGTAGGTGCTCATCCCATGTCTTACTGAATACTAAGATGTCATCAAAGAATGTCAATACAAATCTTTAGAGCTGCCCTCTAAACACCTAATTCATACAACTCTGGAAGGTAGCAGGAGTTTTGGTTAGCCCAAATGGCATAACCAAAAACTCAAAGTGTTTGTAGTGACACCTGAAGGCAATTTTTTCTATGTCCTCCACTTGCATCTGGATCTGATGATATCCTGAATGTAGGTCTATCTTAGAGAAATATCATGCTCCATGTAGCTCATCAAATATATCATCAATCCTAGGGATGGTGTAACTATTCTTAATTATCTTCTTATTGAGAGCTCTATAATTAATGCACATACACATTGTCCCATCCTTCTTCTTTACCAAAACAACCATTGAAGCATAGGGGCTTTTACTTGGCTTAATATGCCCCATCTCCAATAGCTCCTTTATCAACTTCTCTATCTCATCCTTATGCATTTTATGGTGGTGGTAGGGGTGATGATGACTAGTTTAGACCCCTCCTCTAGCTCGACAACATGCTCTATACCCCTCTCGAGAGGAATCCCATGTGGAATGCTACCAAACACCTTCTCATGATTGGAAATGATCTCCTGTACATCTAGATGATAGCTTTTATCTTGTTACTCTGGAGGTGTAGACATGATCAAATATTTAGCTGCCCATTCTACATCATCATGTCTAAATAACCATTCCATCCTCTTTAATGATGCCACCCTAAGCCCCCTATTAGGTAAACCTCAAAGCACTACCTTCTTAACCTAATGTTGAAACCTCATCTCCAACTTAGCCAAGTTAAAGGTAAACTCTACTAAAGATGTCATCCATGTCATTCCCAAGATGACATCATAATCACCCATGTCAACTCAATAGAAATCATCCTCCAACTCATAATCTCCTCCCAATCTGATGTGAATATTTGAAATCTTTCAGGTGCATAATAACTTATGGCCATTAGCCACCATGACTCTGAACCCTGCATGTTCCTCGATCTGAAGGCCTCTCTTGGCCACCAATTTTGCATCAATGAAGTTATGCATTGCCCTTGTGTCAATCAATGAAACCATGTGCTACCCCTGAATCATTCCTCTTACCTTAAAATTGATGGCCTTCTAGACCCCTATTAACTGAGCAAGAGACTTCTCATCATCCAAACTCTCCTTAGCAGTGTTATTGCCCTGACCAAATTCCATATCTGAATGTTGCTCCTTGTCTTCAAAAGGTGATTCATATACTAAAAAATACTCCATTTGCTTAGCCTTCACCTTAAGTAGACATTCATGGGAGAGATTCCATGGCTCCCTATAATGAAAACATAGTTTTTTCCTCTTGAGCTCATTGAGGGTGTCACCATCCAACCCTTTAGTTTCCCCCTTAGGCCACTAACAGTCCTTTTAAAACATCTTCCTTTCCTTATCCTTCCTAAAATGAGAGTCCTTAGAGTGAAGTTTACTCTTGTAGGAAGAAGATGCTAGGTCTCTTGTTTTCTTAATATCCTCTTGTAGTGAAGATGGGTTGTGTCCCTTTACCCATCCTCACAAGGGATCAGAAAGCCCATCCATGAAAAGAAAAATGAGTCTCCTTTCAGATGTATCTATCACCAATACTTCCAGCTTTTGGAACTCAATGATATAGGCCTCCATAGAACCCCACTGTTTAAGCTATGATAGCTCCTTAAAATGTAATTCTAGGTCCTTAGTGTCAAATCTATCAATGAGTCTCTCAGTAAACTCAGCATAGGTATCTATCTGGTTATGGCCAAGTGTGACCATACCATGGTGCCATCACTCGTGGGCACTCCCATCCAAGTGATATGTGACATACTTAATCACATCCTCCTTAGGCAAGGGATTAAGCTGGAAATAAGTGTCTAACTTCTGGACCCATGTTCACGCTGAAGTCTTCCCTATACCATCATAGTATGGAATAGACAACTTTCCCAACTTCTTCCTCATCTCATAGTTTTGTTGCCTATTTCCTCTCATGGGCATATGCTTGAGTATAACATCCATATATTCCCTGAAGGACATTTCACCCTAAAAATTTGGTCTAGCATTTATCTAATCCTCTAGTATTTGGTCCTATATCTCCTACTATGTAGGACCAACATCATCTTGGTAATTTTGTCTCAGAGGGAACTATGGTATGAGTGGTCTTGTAGTAAAACAACCTGCTCTAGCATATGTTTGGGCTCCTCTATTAATCAATGCATCTCCATTACCCTATCCACCTACCTAGTTAGCATTATTGCCCTGGTTGTCATTGTTGCCCTGATCTACTCTAGTCAAGTGTTGTGTAATTGCTAGATCCATCTGCTACAATGTAGCTTGTAGCTCCCTTTGACCCCTGGCAAGATCACTGAGCATCATCCTAGTGCTAGGTGCTCCCCTTTCATCCTCTCTGTCACCCATGGCTAGTGCTAAAAAAGGCTGACTTTTCTCTTCAATCTCTGAGAAAATTTGTAAGTCTGGGTTTGTCCAGTTTCTCCTCAAGAAGTATTGATGTGTGGGATGCATGAAACCTCACAGGATGGCAAGAAAAATAGGCTTTGATACCACTGTAATGGGCACCCCTGTTGCACCCAAAACTAACCCAGCAGGAAATCCTTATGACTCTAAAATGGTTTGCTCATAGTGATTTTTTTGTTTAATAATACTAATTCATGAATCATAAATATGGAATTGCAATCATTGATACACACTGCTAAAATAACCAACACATTGTATTTATATTAATTACAAAATGAGTAAACAAGTACAATGCCAGTCACATGGTAACTCACTAAATACTCCTGTGATCATATGAACATTCTTTCAAGTGAATATCCCTATAAGTGCTGAAGGTGTGATCATTTTATTCTCTTACCAGTGGAACTATGAACTTTGCAGGCTGGTTTCCTATGAACTCCACAGACTGGATCTACAGACTCTGCAAGCAGGTTGTACAGGCTCTACAGCTGATTCTACAGACTCTGTAGGCCACTTCTACAAACTCTTCAGCTAGATCTACGAACTCTATAAGAGATTCTATAGACTCTACAACAACTTCTATGGACTCTATAGGCCACTTTTATAGACTCTGTAGCTAAATCTATGGACTCTGCAGGAGCTTCTACTGAGTCTGCAGTAACTTCTACAGACTCTGCAGGCCACTTGTACGGACTCTGCAACCAAATCTACAAACTCTACAGGAGCTTCTACAGACTCTACAACAACTTATATGGAATCTATAGGCCACTTTTATAGACTCTGTAGCCAAAACTACATACTCTATAGCCAAATCTATGGAGTTTTTTGGAGCTTCTACAGACTTTATAGCCAAATCTATGGACTCTGTAGGAACTTCTATGGACTCTACAGTAACTTATACAGACTCTATAGCCAAAACTACAGACTCTATAGCCAAATCCATGGAATTTGTAGGAGCTTTTATAGACTCTGCAGCCAAATCTACAGACTCTGCAGGAGCTTCTACGGACTCTATAGCAACTTCTATGGACTCTACAGGCCACTTTTACGAACTCTGTAGCCAAATCTATGGACTCGATAGGAGCTTTTACAGACACTACAGTAACTTCTATGGATTCTATAGGCCACTTTTATAGACACTGTAGCCAAAACTACTGAATCTGTAGCCAAATCTATGGACTCTACAGGAGCTTCTATGGACTTTGCAGCCAAATCTACAGACTCTGTAGGAGCTTCTACAGACTCTACAGACCACTTTTATGAACTTTATAGGCTAAAATCTATGGATTCTGTAGGTTGAATCTAATTTCTACAAACTCATGCAAGCTTGTATCTATAAATTCACCTAGCTACTATAAGATGCTATAGTGATGGAGCTACTACAGTGATGAGCTATTACAGTGGTACAACTGCTACAGTGGCATGGTTGTTACAATGGTATGGTTGCTATAGTGGCACAGATGCTACAGTGGTGTGGTTGCTATAGTGGCTGAGAGCACAAACTCTAAAGACCAATCCCAAGGATGGATGTCTAGAGTGCTATAGATGAGAAGGATGTTCTCAAATACCCAAATAAGTGGCAAGTGTAATAATTATTTTCTTCTTATCCAACATGCCTAGAGAAGCCACAAGCACTTCCCTTTATCCTTTCTCCAAGGGGTGACTCAACTCACTTGAGCAATGTGGGATAAAGGATGTGCAATAGTCCATCCATTAAAATATTGCTTATGTCTCCCTTGGGTACCATCCCCATAAAGTGAATACTTAAAGTAACACTTAATATCTTGCCATGGGGTTAAATTTATCTTTTTACAGTACTTCATTAAAATATTGCTTATGTCTCCCTTGGGTACCATCCCCATAAAGTGAATACTTAAAGTAACACTTAATATCTTGCCATGGGGTTAAATTTATCTTTTTACAGTACTTCATGCCTGAAAATATACCAGCAACTAGACTTTGAATGGTGTAAGTGATAGCTCACTGGAAAGCTCTCGGCAAGGAGTATCAAACCCAATCATCAAAATTGGCCTCCACTACATCCTATTAACTTACTAAAAATAGTAAGTATGCTGGAAACTAAGTCACCTGCTAAAGTGGGGACATTACAATTTTTGTCTATGACATTTTGATTGGCATTTTAAATAAGATTTAATGATGAAAATTTTGTATTAAAATTGCGTATGGATAAATATTTTAATCATAGAATATTTAATTAGGCATCAACATTGATGGATTCAGAATAGGCATCTTAAAAAATATTGATATTTTCGGCTCTACACAATAACACTGCAATATTTCCAAGTCTAATACAATAGTAGACCTATATAAAGAACCTATATGGCCATATATATTTTCAAATATTTAATTAAATTTTTTGATTAAATTGTTAGGTTTTATTTTCATGCTATAACAATTATAATATGCCATAATAGGGTTAGTAACTTATCCAAACTATGCAACAAATGTATCATTTCATTGGTTCCATGTGGTTATTGAGTTTTTAGGAATATTCAAGAACTAATCATATTCAAAATCTTGTTAAGTAAAAGGGAATAGTTTTAATGCCACATATTCATGGATTACATTCAATATTATTAAATATTATTTTAAATCTTTAATATTTTCCTTTGTTATCCATCCTCCAAAGGGGGAGAAAAAATGAAGGTACCTCTCAAGATTCATTGGTAAATCATGGATGACACTAGTGATATTAATGGCATAATTAACCAACGTCCTCTAGAATAATTAATGTGGTTGATTTATGGATCTCCTAGGGGAAACCTCTATTTTATCTTGGTCTTTAATGAACTTATAAAGGTACTAACAATAATAGCCCTAAATTTGAGTTGGATATTGTTAACCTTGATGGTGAATCCAATGTATGTCAGCTTAAATGTACTCAATGGTTAAACATTGTCAGCCCTCCTTCTAGTGATTCTTTTAAGAACCTATTTTTTTTTTATGCACATAAAATATATATAAGGGGTAATACCCTCTCATTTTAGGAATGGTGACTAATCACTCCAAGGCACATGTTTCAAGTATTTAATTTTTTAAATGACCACATGGTGAAATAATAGTTGAGTATAATGGTTGTTTATCTCAATTAGTTTAGATATGACTAATGTATAATTTCTAACCTAAATATTCTAACACTTAACGTAAAATGGATTATATAACCTAAACTAAGTTGGATTGGATAAAATAGACAAAGGAGGAAGTAAGGATAGGGTAGAAAAGAAGGGGTTCTATGACTTATATGAAGAATAAACCTTTCCAAGTTGATTGAATATACTAGGATAAGAATGCATCACTTACCTAGTGTATTATGTAAGTTAATTATTAGAATAAAACAAAAAATCATAATGAAGAGTCCACATAAATAATTATAGAATAGCCCAGTGATCATAATCAAGGATATTGTCTATGCATAATTTTTAAGCATATTTAAATCAATAACAAGATTTAATTATGATCTATAATCATAAAGATGATGATACTAACACAAATTTCAAACTAACCACTATAATAAGACACATACACAATATCCATATAGTAATATCAACTTAATGAAAATTATTCAAATAAAACACATAAATTTGGAAGAGAAAACAAATTACCAAAATTTCAAAAAAAGTCATAGAACATTCTTGTTTTGCATTAATTTTTTAAATTTTCTACTCATTTTACAATGAATAAGATTCATGTATGTATAAGATTTTTATGGGCATAGCCTCACATTTAGAGCTCATTGCATGTATACAAAAACTAAAAATAAAATATATCTTAATCTAGATCAAAAGATTTGCATGTACAAAATATTTATTGATATACAAAAAAAAAAAAAAAAAAAAAAAAAAAACAACTCCAAAAGTAGATAGAAACGACACTTTATGACATCATAGTGGAATGTATGGTTTGAATTGGACATGTAACGGTTGGAACTTCAATTGAATTTTCTTAATTGGTTCAACCAAAAATAAAAGATACAGTTGATGAAATGCCTATTTTTGGTGAAGAGGTAAGTATAATATAACTTGCCATATCAGATGTAACTATAGTTGTAAATAAAATAAATCTTGAAGATGCATGAAGAGGAACATAAATAGAGCCAACTTGAGATAATACAAATCCAACTAAAGTGTATATCAATGTGTATGTTGTAATAAAAGATGTGGTTATTGATGGTTGATCCAATAATGATGAAGCTACTAATGGGGTAGCCAACTACTTATTTTTACCAATGTTTCCTTGCTCTTTTTTCTCGTTATAAGTTTTTAAGCATGTTGTATAATTTGTGTCTATGACCTCAAAATTAATAATAGGAACTTAAAATAAAGTCTTAATTTTATTTATTAGTTTCTTATGTAAACTTAATGAAACCGAAAAAGATAAATTAAATCCTTGTTCTTGATCTATTTTTCATTGGAAATTGTAATCAAGTGAATGTCTTGATCACCACTTTCATGAGCACTTTTATCATTATTTGTTCTAAAATCCATTATAGAGAATCAGAGTTGGTTTTTAAAATATGCGTAATTAACTAGTTAACCATGCACCATATATAATGGAGCTAAGCATATCTCCTAATTACTTAATTTCCTTCTTCTCTTGAGTTGTTAGTTGGGTAACCAACTCTTTCATTTTATTGTGCCATTCTATGAGTTTGTCAATTTTATTTTTTACACATTTTTGGGCTAAATTTATATCTTTAATTGGCAAAAACATCAGTTTAAGATATGACCTTTCTCTAATTGCCTTGGCAATGCTATATAGTTTGACATATATGAGCCTTAAGGATTTATTAAAATTCATAACATTGACCCATTATAGTTGGTATTTACACCTAGATCAATGTATTGAAAGTACATGATCATAAATGGGTTGATATCTATTCTAGATCTTGTCCATTATATCCTTAGATGCCTTGATTTTAGGTTGAGATTCTTGTCTCTTATGTGCTTTTGTAAGACCACAGACAATTTTATTGAGCACCCTACTAATATCCTCAATCATAGAAATTGGGTCTTCTTTGAATTTATTATGCTCTCCTAGGTTTGTTTTCTATTTCATGGTTAGTGTGAAAGGTTATTCATATATTCTAAATTAAATATGCTTATCCCCTCTAAACATTTTCCTTTTTATAACCCTTTTCAATTGTTTATATGTTAAATCAAATTATAGAGTAAGCTTAGGTTCTTCAATAATAATTTTTTTCTGTCTAGATAGTTTCTATTTTTGCAATTATTGTATCCATGGCATTGTCAAAATTGGTCCCATAGAGGAGGCTAACTCAGGGAATGAAATGTCAATGGATGAGGTAGATTGTAGATTTCGTATAAGTACTAATGGATAAAGTGTAGTGGGTGTGTTGGGAGATGTGGGGAGTAGAGATGTAAGGAACTATGGGATAATCATCCTCCCTCTATAAACTCTAACCTGAGTTATGATCTTGGTTATATACATTTATGAACTTAGGAGAGTCCTTGATGATGGTGATCACATGGGATGATATTAAAGTGATTTTAGGCATTGATAGTCCTAATTGAGTTAAATGATAGCTCTGCAGTGGGTAACTTGTAAAAATGGGTTAGGAATCAAAGTCCTCAAATATTGGGGTTTGAAATACAAAATATAGAGCATTTGGTGACCTCTTAGGTGTAATATCTAAAAAATTTGAGGAATCAATAGGATTTTTAATGGAATCCTTTAATTGAGTTTTTAAAACTTTTCCAACTGGAATGAATGTAGTAATAACATGGTTAGTGTCAATTGGAGTAACAATAGTGTCAATAAAAGAATTAGGTGGGTCAAATGAGATAATAGGAATAATAGTTTTAGAAACATCTATTGAAGAAAAAATAGTGGAAATAATAGGAACATCAATGGAATCCATTGAAGAAGTGACAATTGAATTTATAGCAAGGGTAGTAACTGAAGAATCATCAACCAAAGGAATAGTGATTGAAAGAACATAAATATCAATTAAAGCAGTTGAAGTAGTGGTCACTGAAGAAACTAAGGTATCAATTGAATTAATATAAGTGTTAATGGAACCACATTAATGTCAATGTAAGAGACACTAAGTATGTATTCCTTAAATTTTTAAACATCTAAAATAGTACATGTGTCCTCTACATCCATTATTTCCTAATTTGTATCAAAAATATGAAAAGTGATAGAGCCAAAAGTCCCAAAGGCTACCTATGTAGGAACCTTTTGAAAGACATTATATTCCTACTCCCCTTCTAGATCATCCTATGAATATTCATCCTTTGTGTCTAAACAATTGATGTTTGATTATGCTCCTTAGTACTATGGTGGCATTTTCTCTAATGTAACTTTTGGATCTTGAAAATTAATAGGAAGAGTCCTCCAAATCTGAAGTAGGATAAACTAGTTGAATAATCATTTGTAATGGTCCAAGGTTATCTAAAGTAACTATGAGAAAGCAAAATACACCTTTATGAACTAGAGGAGTCCCCCTATTTCCATAAGATATTTTTTCTACCATGTAATTCTATGTTGGGTCAGAATTTTGAATATTATTCTCTTTAGTTTTTTATTTGTCTCCTCTGAAGACTTATCCCTCTAAAGTTGCTCAATCTTAGATCTATCTAACTTTTTGATACTAGGATCATATTGAATTATCTATAAAATTTCCATAGTCAACTAAGAAAATATCATCTTACTTCAGACTTGAGAGTCGTCATTGGCATTGAGAAAAAATATTCATGGTCATATCCCTTGTGGATATGGATGGATCTTAATTGTCCCTAAAAGCTCTATAGATGTTGAACCACTCTACCCCTAGGATCCTAGTGTCTAAATTATAGCAATTTTAAACAAAAATAATATATGTGATGAGAATATTTGGATATCTCAATTGTTAAAAAAAATTCCTACTTATATTAAGTGGAATCTTGTGTATAATTCCCAATTTGACTCTTCTACAATTATCACCTATGCTTCAAGAAAGTTGGGATGCAATCTCCTTCTAAGTTAACTTATCTGGAATCATACTGGGCAATTAAAAGGGTAAAACTAGTGCTTATTTTACCATTATGACTATGTATTATGGGTAATACCAAGTGTCCCAAATATCTAAGTGACCTACTTAATTCATCATATAGTTTGGACATTGGTTGTGCATTGACAATTTTCTAGACCATATGATATGAAGTATCTAAATTTTATGTATAAATTTCCTAAACTTGTGAATATTAAATATGTCATAGTCATGGCATATTCTCTTTTATCCTTTTATTTCCAATGGATATGATATTTTAGTGCTCATAATGGTGTATACTACATTGAATAACTATGTCAACATATAAAATTTTCAATCGGGTCTATTTTGGGTGATTTTCTATCGTTTCATGTTAAAAATTATTATTTACTCATGTGTATGGATAACTCAATCATATATTACTATGGATAGGAGTGGAACATATACTTTATCAAAATTAGAAATGGAATGAGCCCCATGATTTCTATTCAACAAAGACATGGTATCATAACTCTTGGTATGAACTATGAGTTTGGAGTGGAACTAATTTTCCTCTTTTTCATAAAGTTATCAGGGTATGATACCTAGCCTCTCAAAATTTCCTTGACCTCATGGTTATTAAACTATTCATGTATTACTTGTTGGTTATACACAATGTTATGTGGGCAACCTATAATAATTCTCAAAGGCTACTCCAATTATATAAGCTACTATTACTTAACTATTTATTATATGAAATATATCATCTATGCACATGAAATTAGTGATTTTTTTCATAATACATCAATATAAGGGAATAAATTAGGCTTAGTTGCAACTCTATGTAGTCTAACTACTTGAATGACAAGTAGGTCATATGTGTATTCTTATAGGTACAATCACCGATGGGGGAGGGGGGGTGAATCAATGAGCCTAGAAAATCCAAATTCAACTTTAATAATTTCAAAATCTTAATCAATTACCACATAATTCATAGCAATGAGCAAGAGAGACAATGCAAGATTAAACACATAATACATGACATATGTGGGAAACCCTCTTAGGGGATAAAACCCATTGGAACCTACAATTAGACTACTATAATATAATAATAAGAACTAATTTATACCAACTACAATTGATCAAAGAACTATAATCCCTTATCTAGTAAGACTACAATCCCACGAGGTGATAACATACCTACCTAGCTGAGATGCAACAACAACTAGACCTTTAGCAAGTTCCACCTTGTAAGGAGGTTGTAATCCCATAGATGTTGAGCTACCAAAATAATACCTATGAACACATCCAACTTTGAACTGATGTCTTCAACATCTGATGATGGACCTCTGATTATCACTCTTCACCTTCACTCATACTCAAACAACAAGATCACTATTATGCCAACATAATTATGACCTATATGCCATATAAATAATTTTCAATCTATTCTACTCTTAAAATCATCTATAGGGCACCCACCATGTATTTTTCTTCACCATACTATGCTCTCAAATGCAAATTCTATGCATAAATTTCTCTCAAAAGTCTAGAAACCAACACATTTGGTTTCACCATTTATAGAGCTATCATGACTATCAACATCTTGGTCGGCCATTCGGCATTCCTTAACCATTAATGAATATATAATATAAATACACAACTCAATACAATATTCATAGGTCAGCCATAACATCTATGGGTCACCTTTAAGAAGCTACACCTTTCAATTAGGCCCTTGTAGCTCTTACAGGTCTCATGGAGACCTATTCACCCATTTATCACTTCATCAAAAAAAACAAGAACATAGGACCACTTACAAATGCATGTACCCATTCCATATGATGTATAAATCCCCCTTAAGTGATAATAACCAATATAGCACCCTTCTGTTTAAGCATAAATTTGCTCAAACAACATTTTATGTACACATTCACCATGAATGAATAAGAAATCAACTTATAAACCTCTATTCATATTTTATATGATTTTTAAAATCTTAATAATGTATATAGATCATCCTCATAGAGTCTACAAACTTTCTGAATAACTAAGTCAACATGAGACATCTAAATACCATCAGAACGAGCTCAAATATTCTTCTCAGGTTACTTGCAGAATATGCATGAAAACATAGTCAAATTTTAACCTTCATATCTTTGACTATACACACTTTTATATTTTAAAATCTATATTTTTAAATGTACCTTAGATTCCTCTACAAGTTCACTTTTTACACCATGAGCAAATTCTACATAGATCAAAATATATGTCCAAAATACAAAGCATTAATGTTCCCTTTGTTAAATTCAAATATTCAAATTCTAGATTGATCACACACCATCGATCTTCTTCAAACTTTAACACATAGTGTGCCAATGCCCAAACATTAAACTTATAATAGTTAACTTCATCTCATTCAATCTTAGAAACTTTGAATCAGCATGTTCCATGAATATATTTGAGATTTTCCTTGCTTTATCAATGCTAGAAAACTATCACTTTGACCTCTTGAATTTAATGCACACTATTTATCTCAATTTGTATGATCACTTATTCATCATTGATCCTTATAATAAGATTGATATTTATCTCTACTCAATGTTAAAAATTGAACACTTGGCACCATCTTGTAGCATCCTAAAATCTTGGAAAAAACACATTCTGTTGATATTGCTCAAACTTTACCTTATGCAAAAATGACTAAGTATGGGAACCATTGTAATCTTCCTAGAAGGCCAACTTTGCATAGTCATATCTTTTACCTTGATCACTTGCATGTTCTAAAATTTAGGACATATAATATCCTCATATAGGAGAATATAACCATGTCTCAAACTTCTCTTGAAACCTTAACATGTTAAATATATAATGCCATTAATCTGCTCACATAGATTTTTTTGCCATAGAGCCAACAATTTCAAGAATTTCCTAGAAGGCCAACTTTGCACATGCATATCTTTTGATGGCTTCATTTCATGACCTGAAACTCAGAGAAAATCATATACGAACAAAATTAAACAAACCCATATGATCATTTTCTCCTTACACCTTCAAATGTGTTAAAAATAAATATCAAAATTCCTACTCAAAATTTCTTGTCACATTACAAATTTGGCTAAGTATGGGAAAACATTGTCAAATTGTCTAGGAGCCTAACTTTGCACTTGCATATCTTATGTTGTGATTCATTTCATGACCTAAAATTTATCACATATAAACTAGGCACAAATGTGATCACATCCATATAACCAACTCTCCTTGACTCATCCACATGTGGCAATGGTGATGTCAGCAAACTGCCTACTTAGATTTTTTGCCATTAGACCTAAAATGTCTAGATGAAAATAATGAAATACTAGATGAATTACACTTATGCACATAAGCACCCAATGCATCATTGACCTCTGATAGGACCCCTTACACATCATTAAAAAAACATACTCATCCTTGAACATCCTTAACCATACAAACTCTGAAGATCAATCAAGCCTTTTTCAAGCATACATGGACAAACACATTGCACACTTTATCATTGTCACTTATAATATCAAATAACTTCATCCACTCACTTAAACACCTTTATGACATCATCATAACATCATTGATAACTTTCCAAAATGTACTCCCTCTCTTGTAGATATAAATTATCTTTGTCAAGTGTTTTCTCATGCTACTCAAAATTCTTCATAGATGATTGAGAACCATAGGAACATATCGCTTATGGAATTCAAGTTAATTTATGTATCCTTGAAATACTTTTTGGTTACAAATTATTATATATATTGATCTAAAAATTTTAACTTCCATTTCAATAACTCATCGAGTGATGTGTTCAATTTTTTAATTAGACTAAATAAAAATGGACTTGAGATTTAATTCATACGTCTATTATTTGCAAGTGATGTCAAATTTTATTTGGGGTAAAATATATAGTATAACATTAACATTGAAGCAAGAGCCCAAAAAATGTGATGACTGGAAGGCTAGATAGGATGTATGGAAGATTCTACAGAAAGGGAAGCTGGTTAGTTATCTGGAGTGTTTGCATGGCTTTAAACCCCACATCACTACCACCTTCTTTAAAAATTGGGTTGATGACAGAGTTACTCTCCACGGAGTCACTATGAAGCTTACTAAGGAATTCATTGCTGAGGTCATGAGGCTTCCCATGGGTGGTATTAAGTTCTAAAAATAGACCAGTATCTCTAATGTGGCCTATAAAAAATTTCCAAAGATGGATGCAGAGGAGAAGCAACTAGAAAAGAATGGAGACTTCTTTGACGTGGAACAGATAAAAATAATTTGGTGAGATTTGCTATGTTGTACCCATGAGTACTTTATCCTTGATGGTAGGAATAAAAGAGTTCACAAATTTCATTTTGTTTTTCTCAACCACTTCAGGCACAAGGATAGAATTTCTTTCCCTTTCTATCTACGTTTTTCGTTGCTTCAAAGCTTGTATGCCCATAAGAAGAATGAGTCTCACCCCATTTTACATGAAGGTCTAATACTTCTCATAGAGGGTTTTTTTAAAAATAAATCCATAGCTTTGACTCCATATTCTAACAAACATAAGGGTTCTCAATCCAAAAAGTGTAAGAAGGATGAGAATGTTAAAGGGACAGAAAAGGCAAAACTAAAACCCTCTAGTTTTGAAAAACAAATTGTAGAAGAGGATTTTGAGTTAGAGAGTACTGAAAGCTCTGAGAAGGATGTCCTAGAGGAAGAGGAAGGGACGGATGTTGGGGAGTTCAGTTCCAATTTGGATGGATATCCAGAAACTAAAGGAAAATTTGAGAAAGGGAATGAAGGGGATACAACTGAGGGAAACTCAGAACAGAGTAATTCTGACAATGAGGGTAATCAGACTGTGTTCAGGAGAGGTGTCAAAGACAAAGATATTTTAATTGATGATCTAGTTTTTATGAGAAAGGAGGATCACATGGTTTTGGTTTCTACTCCTGCTATGGAGACTGGGGGACAAGAAAAGGAGGACCTTATTCAACATTAAGACCTATTGAGACTAAAGAGGAGGAACTAATGGATAGGGAGGAACAAATTAAAAAGGTTGATTCCCTTTCACATGAGATTGTAGAAGACACTTGTGAATCTCCACAAATGGAAACCAAGCTTTCTTTCTTGCATTCTGCCAAGTTCAAAGCTAACTCTATTCTCCAAGTTGATTCTTGGATTTATAATGAAATAATGGGGCTAAAGAAGAAAGTGGAAACAATGCAACACAATCAAGATGTTGATCAGACCATAATTAACAATTTGAAGGTGCAAATGAGAGATATCCCAAAAAACTTACATATTATGAGCATAATCTTAGAATGCTCATCAAGGAAAGTAGAACAAATATGGAGCAGGTAACATCAAGGATCTGTGTTGCTACAACTAGCCTTGGTAAAAGAGCAAATGAAGAAATAATATCCTTGGAGGGTCCAAGTAAGAGGACAAGGTAGAGTTTGAGGAAGAAAGCCTTGCAAGCTACTGCTAATTCAGTTGCTAACTCCATCCAGGATACTGCTACGATTGGGAAGGAGGTTGTCAAGATGATCATGGAATTGCAATAGAAGCCTAGGGTCTTCTTTGTTGGTTTTGTTCCTGTTCAGGTTCTTATTACTGGTTGTTTTAACTGGTTCTTGGTCTTAAACTTTATTTGAGGTTCCAGGTCTTTGTAAAACTTGGGTACTTTTATTGGACTATGCTTGTGGTTTTAGGTCCCTATAAAACCTGATTTTGATGCTACTATTCAGTAGGTTTCAGGACTGCTTTTCTTGGTGGCTGTTAATGCTTTATCTTTTTTGTTTCTATTAAAGGGTATCGGGGTCCCTTCAAAACCTACTTTTATCGTAATCTAAAACATTAACATTGAATCAATCATTTTAATCTCATTCATGAGAATTAACTACTTCTTAGCATGTCCATGTCAACTATTTTTCCATTTTGAAATTTTTTATTCTCTGCTTTCATGGGTATTCAATTGACAAGAGTCAATTTATCTTGTCATTTAGAAGCTTATTCACATTAACTAGATTTATTATGTCCATATTAGTTACATTTATCAGTATAATACTTGGTTATGATTGGATTTTGTATGCTTATTTTATATCAGTAGCTAATTTTACAAAGAGTCACATGTGGTTCCTAACTATACCAAGAAGGGCATATGGAAACGTGTCATTTTGTCATTTAATGTTAATTTTCATCATTATATATGTTTATGCATATGTTAGATGATGATATATATTTTTATCTCACTTAATCATATTATCAAAAACTTCATAGTATTTCACTTCTAATTATTAATCTACGATGATGTGAGATGATGACATGTGGAAAACTATCATGCATTCATAGTGTCTTAGTTATTTATAACTTATATTTTTAATCAAGGTCTCTGATAATGTGACATAATGACACATCATAATTAACTATACTAAGGAGTACATGTGGCACAATCTCTCTTAGTCATGTAGTCTCATGTTTCATAGTCTAACATTGTTGAGCAAATACCTGTGAAGATGCAAGATGATGACGTGGAGAAATCTCACTTAATCACATAATTTCATAACTTTGTGCCTTAGCCTTTTTTTATTTTTTAGTCTACGATGTAGTGATATGATAACATGTGGATCAATCTCAATTAACTACATGGTCACAAGCTTTTAAACAAAAATTTTGAATGTTCTTCATGATACTACAAAAGGGAGACACATGGTAAAATATCATGATGCAAAGAGACTTGTCATGGTGTACTTAAAATTCAATCCTTGGCTTTAGTGTAGGTGCCATATGAATGATCGAAGTATTGAATCCATGATATGTTGATGCAATGATTATAACTTGAAAAGGACTCAACTATTTTTCAATTTGTCATGAGGAAGAGACATGTGTTTAAGCACAAAGCTAACCTATAAGACAAAAATTGACACACTTGAATACTGAAAGGTTTAACTTGGTTAGATTAAAAAAATAATTTAAAATAAAACTAATATTTCAATTAAGTATTTCTGATATTAATAAGATCTTTATAAAATAAAGAATGATTGTCAAGAATTAGGATTTAGAATGGTTGGGACATAGGGCCAATTTATATCTCGATGAAAACCAAACATTTAATTTTAAGGAATAAATGGGTCCCTAATTTAAATCTTAAAAATGGGGCATCTTTGTCACAATAGTCTGATATCACTTCAAGGATATAAATTACATAATATGGATGGAAAAATCTAGAATTAGTGTTCTTATAGATAATTCGATCATTTTTTAATGGTATGTTTGAAGTATATAAGGAAACATTTTTTACACACGCATATATAATAAGAAGTATATATATAATAATGTTTGTGTGTGTATGTGTGGACAAAGTTGGGGGACAAAAAGTGGCCTACTCATGGACATGATTTTATTAAAATCTTAGAAATCTAAATTTTTGTAGATAATTTGAGATATCTACACTCCAAATTTGAATTTGTTGTAAGAACATAAAATGTATCATTTAGAGTCTAGTTTCCAAAACACAATTTTTAAAAAATGGTTAAGTATAACTAGGTCAAGCATCTAAAATTTGAAGAGGAACTCTTATTTATTTTAAGAAAATAAAGTAAATAGACAGTCATGCGACACACTATTTTTTAAGTAGCATTTAATATTGTTTGAAACCCTTTGGTGAACATTTAGATAACATCATCTAGTTTATTCCCTATAATTTTTATGTTTTTTCAATGAATACGTTTTTATGAACTTTGTAAGTAAATAGATCCTAAAACTGACAAAAAAAGGATAGCCACCCGTGCGACGTGCCTAACTACCTCAAAAAAAATGAAAATCATTTTTTCTTGAATGTGTGTATAATTAATTCTATGTTGTGACCATATAACTTGTGTTTGCACTTGTATCAATGAAAAATAAATTACATGAACATGTATAGGCATGTATGTTTGTGGCATATAGTGACCTAAAAAAAGTATAGCTAGAAATCAACATAGTTTGAAACCTTGAATTAGTCCAAAAATTATAAAAATCATATTTTTAGAAAGATGAGAGCATGCTCATTGTGATGGTATTAAGTTTTTAAATTTCACTATTGAAATTCATAGTGTATTTGGTGATCAAAGTTTAATTTTGTTCTTTGAATCAATACTCTCAAACTCAACAATAGATTGAGATGTCCAAGCCTTTGGCTTGGGAATCCAATCCATTACCATGCCAAAAGGATTGATTTTTGAATTCAAATTCAAATAGTGTGATCATGTTAATAAAATGATTGCATTATTAATGTGATCACATTAAATTAACCATGTTAATAATGCAATCACATTAGTTAATAATGTGATTGTGTTATATATTTATAATACCCAAAAATGTAAGTTTGTTCTTGATCTCAAATTTTGTATATGTTATTATATGTTATTGATCTCCCTAATATTTTTGTTATTTCATGTGATACAAGAAAGGTCCCTAACCTTGGATAGTAAATTAAGGTGTCATGGTATCATATTAGACTTCAAAAAATTTATAGGGATTTTTACATGTTGACTACTTATAATTACTTGGTTTTAAGGTGTAACTCATTATACATTTTATGATATAACTAATTTTATCACAAGATGTCATAAAATGCATTTTTTAAACCTATGGAAAAAATTTAGCCTTTGGAGTACCCATCTAGTTGTGCATCTAAAGTAAATTGGGGCTATTTCGAGCCCCTTAAAACTAATTGAATGACTATAAAATGTGATCTTTGGGGGTTGATTAGCTCCAATTTAATTAGCTCGATTGAAGCAAAGAAACATTATTTATTTATATGCAATTTTTAAATGTATAGAATGTGGTTTTGAGCTCAATAAACTTGAAGTCATTAGCTAATGAATGCAAATGTCAATTAGTTCAATTGTGGAGGTAATTAGGGTCAAAATGAGCCACATGAACCTATTTTAAATCATATATGATGTGATTTAGAGAAAAATTAACCTAAATGTCATGTCATATATAAATAATTAGAGAGTTTATTCATTTAATCGAAGAGGCATTTGAGGCCAATTTGAACCCTTTCAAGAGAAAAATATGATTTAGGGTAAAATTAAATTCAATTGTATCATGAATTGATCTAATTAGTCAGTTTGTGCAATTAGGGGCATGATTTGGGAAAAATTGAGCCCCTAAACCAAATTTATGGCTCAATCAATTATATAATGTATGAAACATGTACGGCTTAACTAACCCTACTTTTATCAAAAATGCAAACATGAAGGTAATTATCAAAAATAGGTATACGTATACAAGAAACTCATTTTTTTCAAAATTACCTTAGTGATTGGACACCCTATATCTAATATCTTAAACCCTAAACCCTATACCATTTACCTTAAATCCTAAACCATGTAACATTTACTTTAAACTCTAATCCATAAGCCCTAACACCCAAACCCTTTCAACTGTAGACCCTAAACCTTAAAACAATAAATTTATCCCCAATTAACATCCTTTATATAGTAATAATTAGGTTCACAGGGATCAACTTGGTCAAAATCACGTCACTAATTACAACAATTGACTTAGTTGGTTCAAATTGTGATGATGTGGGGGCTAATTGAGCCCAAAATTAGGTTATTTACTCATAGATCTAAGTTCAAGGAGCTCAATTTTGCCTCAATTCCCTTCACAATTGTACCTTATATACCCTAAAACCTATATCCTAATCTATAAATTTCCTAATCCTTAAACTCTAAACCATAAATATAAACTCTTTAAACCCTAAATCAATCATTTTATCCCAAATTAACATCATTTAGACTAAGAATTAAGTTTATAGGGCTCAATTTGGCCTAAATAACATGAATGATTGCCCCATTTGACTAATTCACTAAATGTGTATGATGACATGGGGTATAATGACAACCCAAAAACACATTATATTATCATAAATAGGTCCAAATTATTCAAATTTTCCTTAATTATCTTTTTGATTGGACCCTATGTACACTAAACCCTAAACGTTATAGGTCTTAAACCCTAAGCCATAAACCATTAACCCTATACCCTATATTTTAAACCCTAAACCAATTAATTTAGCACTAATTAACATCATTTAGAGTAATAATTAAGTATATACATTCCAAGTAATTTGGCCCAAATTTCATTTCTCATTATCCCAATTGACTAATTAGCGAGTAATATGTGATGATGTGGGGGCTAATTGAGGCTAAAAACCCAGTGGACCCTATGCACATGTTGAACCATATATACATTAAACCCTAATCCCTAAACTATAAACCCTAAACACTTTACCCTAAATTATAAACCATAAAATCTCCCTATTTACCAATTGATTTATCCCCAATTAACATCCTTTGTAGTAATAATTAGGTTCACATGGCATTAAGAGATTAGACCATATATACACCCTTAAACCTAAACATTGTGCCCTAATCCCTAATCCCTAAGTTACCTTACACATAAATTATAAGCCCTATGCCCTAATACATAATATTAAATCCATAAACCCTATGCACTTATGCCCTAATCCCTAATCCCTAAACCATATGCACTAATGCCCTAATACATAATACCTAATCTATATTAATTGTAATGTGATTTCATTATTAAATAATGTGATCATGTTATTGATAATAACATGATCACATTATATAACACAATCAAATTATTATTATTAATATAGACAAAACTTACTTTTCAACATCTATTTTTAACTCAAATCAAGAATTTTATCCCCACAAACATTCCCTGCATACTTCTATGGGACTTGTGATACCTATGTATTTTTGACCCCACCTTTGAAAATCTATAAATTGTCCTTGATGGGTGATGGATCACGTTTGAGGAAGAGGAATATGTTGTTAAATAAAAAAACACTAGAAGAATTATAATATTTGAGAGAGAAACACAATATACGAATGCAAAAACTTTGTTGTGGATAAGGTACAAACCCTAATCCTAATGAACCAAATGCCATAGATAATTATCCAATTGATAATAATGAATTAAACAATTATGAAATTGACCATAACTACTTTAATAATGATGAAATTGACCGTCATGAAATGAATAATAATGAAATTGATAATAATGAATTAGATAATGTTGTAAGTTTACATTCAAATTTCCAAGTTTTTTATTTTGTTGATGATGAGTCTATGTATGATGCTTCAACCCCCATGAATGAAGAAAATTTGATTGAAACAAATAATTATGAAATTAACAATAAATAAAATTTCATGGAAACATATAATTAAGAATTAAATAATGAATAAAATATCATCCCACCTCTAAATAATCAAATTAGGAATGATTTAAAAACACCCTCTCAGTAAATTCCACCATTAACAAAACCTCCAAGAATTATGCGTAGAAAATACAAGTACTTAATTGAATTCAATGAAAATATTTTAGAACCAATGTATAACAAAATGTTTGATCACCATTCAAAATGATTGGCTTAACAAATTTGGGATAATTTCTTTCATAATTTGGATTATGATAGTCAAAGATGTCAATTATTTATTTCATTAATAAAATTGATTAATATGAGACCTATCATGTACACATTATGACTAATAACATCTAACATGGATGATGAAAATAATGAAATTTTTGAAAATCTACATGATGTATATCATATTGTAGACCCAAAATCACGCGCCCAAGATTGTAATATTTTTTGACGTATACTTATAACTTGTGTAGTAAGTGGCTAAATAGGGAAAAAATGAATGATTTCAAAAATAAGTTGAACACTTAATATAAATAGAAAAACATTAATGAAATCAATTGAAAGACATGAAATACTTAATGAACCTAATACCAAATAGCTTTGGGCATTGTGTTTTAGACTTCCACAAAAGGACAAGGCTATAACCAATGCTCTCCAAGAGTTACTTGCTCAATTTTTTAAAGATTATACAAGAGATTTTCCCAATGTAAGAGATGTAGTGAAAATAAGAGTTGGTTCTCGTAATCGTGAAACACATCTAAAAATTTTCTTGGATATAAATCAAACAAAATTATAATCTAAGTTTTTGAAAAACTATCCACAAATTTCTATTTGTCAAAAATATTTTGAGATGGCCAAAACATTTTTATAAAACTAAATCACACATGCACCACTTATTTTTTTAGGCAACATGTTGAATTTTTAATGCACTATGATGTTTTTATCCATATTCATTATACTTTTCATACTAACAACATTTTTCAGGAGTGTGGCATTGAATTTCCACCAAAATCAACCAAGGAATTTATTCAAATATTTTTTTAAAATGATCATATGGAAAATATTTTATAACAAATCATGTTTAGATGGAAATTAAAACATTTTTAGTGGATTGCCATAATTCAAAAATTGTATCCATGAGGAGAGTACAAGTGCAATTGGACAAAAATTAGTTGGTTTAAACAAATATAAATTAGTGACTTATCAATTAAAATATGGTAAAGAATCTAAAGGGTCTAAGTTGTTACAAAAAAGATACTTATATTTGAATTTTTTGTCAAATTTAAGGAGAAATTTGTTTATGACTATGCAAGGAACACATACAAGGCTAGATGGTTGGATGAAAATTTCAAGATAAGAAAGGATACGTTCCCACTTGGTTTGATTGTTTTAGTAGTTGACTTTGCTTAAAATTAGACATTCAAACCCCAAATGGAAGTTCAATCACAATATTAAAAATCATAACAATTTTTCATATTCGTGCATATAGCATTCATGCATGCAGTTGATAGCATAGAGTAGAAATGAAAAATATTAAGGGAGTACCATTCCTCTATCAATAATGATTGATCACATTATTTAGAGTATGTACAAGGTTATTTTTAAAAGTTCTATGAACAATTGAGTAAGAATAACATTAATTTCAATCAACATTACATTTGGTCAGATAATTGCACATCATAATTCAAAAATGCATAGATGTTTTATTGGTTAAGTAGGATGCATGTTACCTCCAGTATAGAACACATTTGGAGATTCACTGAGGATGGCCATGGAAAAGGGGAGCATGATATTGTTGAATCATATGTAAAAAATGTTGTTACAAGGGAGGATTTAAAATTTGAAGAGGGTTCTGAATTGATAGATGTAAAAACCATGGTTTATTTGTGTAATGAGAACATGTGTCATGGTGCTCAACCAAATTCTATTATTCTTAGAAATTTCTAGTTAATGAAGGAATAATACTTGGAAAATTATGAGGATTATAAGACTCTAAGGGGTTAAATTGAGATCCACTCATTTTGTAGCTCAAATGCAAGTTCTTAGACTATTCATACAAGACACTTAGCATGTTTTTGTTCTGCATGCATAGACTCTGTTTGGATTGATTGTGAGTCACAAGAGTGGGTGGATGATTGGATTTAAAAACCTCTAATTCCAATCAATGAAAATTAGTTTCCAACAACATTGTAACTTACATATATGATATTATCAAATGACTTTTACCATGTTTTTGATATAGTGTATCTAGGTAGAATATTTTTCATTATGGACAATTTATTCTCATTATATATCTTCATATTGTCACTAAAAATGTTTTTTGTGATACAAGGCATGTTTTTGTAGTTATTTCATATGAGGACAATAAAGAGGTCATGAATTAATATTTTTGTTAGTGTGTAGAGGGAAAAAAATTAACTTCCCCCGTTATAGATGGAGAAAACATTGACTATCCCACTAGATCATGGTCAAATAATGGTTGTTTAAAGAGTTTGTTTAAATGATATCCTTAAAAAATTAAGATCAATGGTTATTTGAATAGTTTGAAATGAACAAGAAGATAATGAAATATTCAAATTTGATTCTTTTTGTCCTTAGTGAGTCACATGGTACAAAATACAAAGGGTCATTCATGGGTTAAATTTGTAAGGGGGTCCATGATTCACATGTATATAAAAATTCAAAAGGTGATTATAACACCTTTTAGACTTGTATGGTCACATGGAAGAAGTATACTAGATGAGAACTATTTTAGATTTTCATCACATATGTGAATGGGGCACAATTCTTGGAGTCACATGGGGTGGCTTGGATCTTGTATAAAGTAGAGCATCTACTTTGTTAACCCTTGGATCAGAAGACAAGAATAACACTATTGAGTGTTTAGACTCCCTTGTGAAGTGGGGAGAAAGTTTTAGAGCCACATGGAGTTGGCACATGTTCTTGTCTAAGGTGAAGATGTATTGAATACTTTTACACATGGTGACAAACATTTTTGGAGTTCACATGACACCCCAATCATGTGTGGGTCAAATTTATAAGGGGCAATTATGGATTTCTCCCTCCCTCTCTCTCTCATGTAAAATGCTATAAAGCATTTCATTCTCCTTTATATTTATGATAAGCCCATTTAGTGTTATCCACTCTTGGATCATTATTGTAGATTTGATCTTAGAATGCATGGAAGCTTAGCTCACCTAGATGCTTGGGTTGTAACCACCAATCATGCTTAGGTGGTTAGAGCCTATAAGGCTTAGATAAGAGCATGGCTCACTTATTTTGTTGAAGCATGGAGATCCTTGAGGTTAGAGGTTAGATCCTAGAAGGCTATGATATCTTGGCTCACCTGGTTAAATATTGGAGGCTTGTTAGCTTAGATCATGGTTGGACGTTGATGCTTGGCTCACCTTGGATGTTTTGGATATAATAATGGAGAGAGAGGTTGATGATAGGAGCTCCCTTAGATGTTATGAATATTAGCATTGTAAGAGATGCATGTTGGAGGTTAGAGAATGAAATGATTTTTTTAAGCTTTTATCACTTGAGTGTTATGGTTTTTATCACTATAAAGGAGTTGTTGAGAGGAGTTATTTTAGAAGAGAATTGTTGATAAATATGACGTCTGGATGTTGCCTTTGCCCCATGGTTTTTTCCTTATTGGTTTAGTTGGATTTCCATGTATATATTATGTAATGTGTTTATTGGAAGTATAAATATTAAGATGGGGGTGAATCATTTGTATTTAAAATTTCCTCCAATTTTACTTAAGATTCATGAATCATTCATTCACTTACATACACTAGTTAATGCATACGCAAGCATCTATGTAAGCAAACAATATAAGGACATGAGATATATGTGGGAAAAAATCTAGGGGAATAAAATACACTAATTAAAAACTTGTAATACTATTATATAATTAATTAATTAACCTTTTATTGAAGCACCAACCCATTACTAGTCAAGTACCAACTCAACTAGTACTTTAGCAATCTTTAACCTGCAAAGAGGCTATAACCCCATAGGAAACCAATAACCAAATAAAATACCTTGAATATTTGATCACCATTGGACACTTTTTTATCATTAAACTGATTATGACCTCCTTTTTTTCTCTTCTCACACTTATTTCTCACTCAAGTAACCTATTAGGCCTTCTCGCTTAATTAGCCCTTTCTTTGGCAGAATTAGTTCAAATGACATTACTCAAAACACATAAAAAAATAGTTAGATACTCATGGAATATTAAAAATATTTTTATAATTATATGAAATCACTTAACCTGTTCTTCAAAACTCTATATTTTTTGCTCAATAGCTCAATACTCTAACTAGTCAAAATAGGCTTATGAGGCCTTGACTTTATAATTGATTCTTTATTATACCCATATTGGTCAAAAAAGGACCTCACCACACTTTTATTATAATTTAAATATATCACTACACATGTTTCTAAATTTAAAAAAAACTTTACATAGGTCATCCATTACCCTTAAGGGCTAAAGCCACCATTAGGCCTAATAGAGACCTAATGCAATTAGGCCTTCCCTAAGCACACATTTTACTTAGAAATCATTTGAAAACTTTGATCCATCAAAAATGGATGAAAAAACTAATATAACACTTTAATATACCCATCATAATCTCTACTTATGTCCCCAACACCATTTTTATCTTTTCACTTCGTGAACCATCTAATTAGGTCCACTCGCCATTAGTCCTTCTCACTACCAAAAAATCTATCTTGTAAATTTGAACCATATACATAAATTTACCACATAAAACACACATAAACACATATTTATATGATATTTATGACTTAAAATACTTATCTAGATACTTTATTCTTCACCATATAGGCCAAAAGGCCTTAGGAACATTCATGCAAAAAGCTTACTTAGAACCAGCAAACACTATCAAGAGATAGTCAAAAACATTTTAATCTCAAAACTTGAATAGGGACTTAAAATGAATATAAATAAATTAATATTATCCTATTATAAATTTATAACACCTTAAATATCATTTTATCCTTCACCTTAGTTAAAAATGACTAAAAAACATCATTTTCACATAGACAAAGAAAATTGCTTATAGCATGAAAAACATAGTCAATAAAATCAAGTCATAGAACACCTTTGGGAACATTTTGTGACATTAAAATTGGTTTTTATGAACCTTAATTATCATTATATTATATATTAAAATATATATTTCATGTATATATCAATATTGGTCTTTCAGACCAATTCCATAACTTCACTCAACACAGACTTCACTATGTTATATAGACCAGTTTGATGACAAATTTTTGCTTAAGTATAGAAATCATAAAAACTTATACATAAAGGGAGTATGAGGATAGGTATTTAATAATCACCCCATTCAATATTATCCATCCCTAGTCTTCTACAACTAATCCCTAATCTCATTCTCACCTAGTTTTCTCACTATTTTGCTCATTAGGCTTGTTTAGCGATAGACCAAATTCCATGACTAGTTTAGAAAAAAATTAGTCTTCAACATGATAAAAAAAATCATGGGAATAAACTATAAGTCTTACACCATCCTCATCCATTTTCATGCTTTGAGATTGTCAACCCTACCTACTACATCAAAATTCATAGAAACAAGGGGTTTCTTGTAGCTTCTACTCACTGTCATGACAAATAAAAGCCAAATGGAAAAACCTTGAAGATTAATTTACATGTTAAAAACATCAAAATATTTCAATAGGATCATTATAATCCATAAATGATAAGATCTTTCTTATAATGTCATTATAAGGGTTTTGAGATGGTTTTGACTGGTTTCCCTTCTTAGTAATCATTCATAAAGGATTGCCCTTAAACTCCAAAACCAATTAAAATAAAATAAATATATGGACCTTACCCAAATTCTATGAATTTATCAAGATCTCATGTAAAGGTTTCATGTTCCTATGATCATAATACTATTCTTCTCAGGCCTGTAATACCCCATTATATGTACACAGAGGAACTTATCATAATTTTTCATTCTTTATTATTTTATAAATGGTTTAAAAATTTGTCAACATACTTAAAATAACCTCTCACACCTATTTCAATGTTCTCAATATCTCTATAATCCTTGTAAATTATCTTGATCCATCATTAGGTCAGTATAGGTCACTTTGCATACTAGGTCTTACACTACTAGTCATATTTAGACTATGATCATGCCTTGAAACCTCTTGAAATATATTTAAAACCCCATACACATGTCAAAATAACTAATAACATTCTCGCAATATTTAAACCTTTCTCACATAGGTCTCATATGACTCAACTCATCATTCTACTAGGCCTATGTCATTTCACTAGATCTTTATGTAATGAAGAAGACTCAAAACTACACCTTGAAACTCATCTATAAGATTATTTATCTATTTATCATTTTTAACATATATTATAACACTTTATTATGCATGTAATGACCTAAATAAAAAATATTTACCATGCATACACCTTCTCTCATAACTATACCAAGATACTTAAGATACCTAGTACTCAAAGTTTGGACACAAACAAGCTATCTCTCAATGATATCATTATTCAAACATGATTATTTGAATAAAAATATACTATAAATAGACTTATAATCTTTGTCACATCATAAAATTGTATCAAGACCTCATATATAATACAAGCACTTTTTGACCCATGTGCTTACCTTATATGCTCCTCAGTACTTAGAGCTCAGTTAAAATGCTTCCCTTGTATCTTGAACCTGATCTAGACATGTCATCAAACCAAAAAAAAAATACTTGGTTGCCTTCAAATTGTATCTCAACAAAGAGACAAAACTTATTTATCACATAACACTTCACCAAGCATCAAATCAACTCTAAATTTTGATATGAAAGACATTCAACTTAACTTTGACATCAATTACAACATTAATGCCTTAATACCAATACTAGGAACATACTTCAATAATCTCCCCCTTTGTCATTGATGGAAAATGATCTTAATCATAGCAGATCATTCTCTTTCCTTCAAGTTGGATCTTCTTCAAAACTTGATCTTGAAATAATAACTTTCTCCCCCTTTGACATTAATGATAAAGGTTTACCTTCTAGGTAGATATTTAATCCTTAGACCTAGGGAAACATACCTTTTCCCTTGAATAACCTCATCAATTATTTATATCAAAAAAATTAGCATAGACTAGGCTCACACGCCTACTCATGAGACTTGATTAGCTCCCTTTATCTCCATGAAAATTTAAGATATTTTCAAAACTATAACTTGGTTTGATCAAGTCATCATGCAATATTTTTGGTGACTTTTTTCTTGTGATCACACCTATATTATACTTCTTGATTGAACCTTGAATCTAAAGGTTACCTAAGACCACTAAATTCCCCCTATGATAAAACATCCTTCATGATTCTTTCTTATTGGTTAAGTGCCTCCATGAATCGTAATGGAGTCATTTCTACTAAAGAGAACTAAAACATCATAAATTTAGGAGATTCCTAGATCTCCATGTCCTTGCAGGACTGAACTTCCTCCATGATCTTCTTATGCTTTATTTTTCCTTCTGGCTTGACCCCCTCAATGTTTGTTTTGGTAACATTCTAGCTTGATCTATTAGTCTTGACTTTATCATCAACAATCTAAGTTGATATATAAAATTCTTGGAATTTATTTATACATTGATTATTCTCCACCATGGCAAATAATCTACTTAAACCTACAGACTGGTCATCAACCTTATCTCTCTTGGGTTTCCACTTACTGTCTTGTCTTCTTTCTTGTATTCTATAAACCTCAAATTTCTTGTTTTGTCTAGATAAATCATGCTTATAGTATTTTTCAATATGACCAACCTTATGAAAATTGAAACATATTATCCCTCTAGATGAAAACATATCATGACCCATACCTCTTGGCTAATGGTTCTCCTCATAGTTCCATGAAAATTCATTCTTAAGGGGCCTTATGCAATGCCTTGATCTATAACCAAATTGGTTACATTAATAACAATATCCATTGAAAGGATTAACATACCTTATGTTATTATATTTCTTGATAGTATTGACCTTTGTTCTATCAACACCCTCATTCTTTGGTTGATCTTTGACCTTTTTGATCACATTAGTGTCCTTCTCTTGATATCCAATGAAGCCATGGCCTATTTCATCATTATCAGCCTTTTGACAACATATAATATTATATATATCATTGGTACTCTTCTTAAACCTCACAAATTACTTGATCTTATTTTTTGTTTCAATTCAGTCTTAAGGAGTTCACTTTAGTTATATACCTCACACATTCTTCTTCTTTTGCTTCTAGGATTGCAGTCATATTTTTAAGTTGGCTCTCCACCTGTTTGACTATTTCCTCTTGTTCCTTGTAATTTTTACAATGTCTAGATTCAAACAAGTTGATTTTATCTTCATAATCTTTGATAAAATATCTCATCATCCTATTATTATTGTTTAAAATCTTTAGTTCTTCTAGAGTATTCATCAACTCAGCCTTAAGATCCACCTCATCTCCTTCTTCATTTGAATCACCAACAACACCTCTAATCCATATGGATTTTTCTATATTCAATCAACTTTATAATTCATCCATGAAGATAAACTCATTGACATCATGGCCATCACCTTCATGATCACTCTCTAAATCACTTATCTCACTCTCATGAGATGAACTACAATCTTCCTTGGTGTAAAGACTCCTTTTGATTTTGAAGAACTTTATCTTGTTATCATATCTCCTAAAGTTTTTATTGATATTATAATATTTTTTAAAAAAAATTATCATCCTCATGATATTCATCATGCTCTAAATCATATTTTTTATTATACTTATGAGTACATTTGTTGGCAAAGTGTCCAATCTCTCCACAATTAAAGCATTTAAAACGTAGCTTGCCCTTAGATTCACCTGAACCTATCTACAACTTTCTTAAAAAATAATTATCAACTCATCATCATCAATATTAGAATCATTATTATCTTTAAATTTATTACCTTATGACTTCTTCTCTTTTGGCTTCTTTTCTACCTTGAATGCAACTTCTTTCATTATAGGTCTTCCTTCACTATCCTAATTTCATAGGTTATTAGGGTTTCATGTAGTCCATCCATCTATATCTTGTCTATATATTACATTTATTCAATGGCACATACTTTGGAATCAAATTTTGGAGTTAGAGACCTTAAAACCTTTTGGATAATAGTAGTCTCTTTCAATTTTTCTCCTAGACCTCTTACGATGTTGACCACTTCATCAACCCTCAATTTTCTCATCTTCATTCATCTGTAGACTTTAAAATTATCTTATATGTATTTTTAACTTAGCCAATTTGAATTTGGAGTATTCCTAATGAATATTTTTCAACTTATCCCACATTTTTTTGGTAGATATATAGTGACCTTCACAAGTTCTACCTTTTCTAGGTGACACATGATACCACTCATTGCTTTTGGGCAATTGTCACTAGCCTTCTTACATGTTACATCTATAAGAGGAATAAGAGGTATATTATACCCATCCAAGACTAATTTAAAAGCATCATGACATTGATACATTATATATTTATTCATCCTAACACTCCAAAAGGCATAGTTGGATCCATTGAACAATAGAGTTCTGCTTGTAGAAAAAACACCTTGTGCTTAACTAGCCATCTTAGCCTTTTTAGAATTGCATTTAGATTGTAAGACCTCCTTTAAAATACCAAATATAGTACCAAATATTATAATTATATATATTAATAGGGGGTGATGAATAATTTGTATTTAAATATACCTCTAATTTTACTTAAGATTCATGAAGTATTAATTCACTTATATACATTAGTCAATGCACACACAAACATATATGGAAGAAAAAAATATAAAGATGTGAAATATATGTGGGAAACCATATATGAGAATAAAAACCACTGATTTTAAAATTTTAATACCATCCTATAATCAATTAATCAAACTTTTAGTGAGGCACCAACCCCACAAGGAGCATCAACCCCTTACTAGTCAAGCACCAACTCAACTAGTTCTTTAGCAAGCTTTAACCTGTAAGGAGGATACAACCCCATATAAAAATAAGAATAAAATTATATAAAATGAATATGTAATCACAATTTGACACTTTTTTCTTATTAAATTGATGATGACCTCCTTTTTTTCTCTTCTCACACTTCTTTCTCACTCAAACATCCTATTAGGCCTTTTTGCTTAATTAACCCTTTCCTTAGAAAAATTAGGTCAAATAAACTTACTCAACACCTATATAAACATATTTATATACTCATTTAATATTCAAAATATCTTTATAATTATATATAATCCCTTAACATGTTCTTAAAATCTCTATATCCTTCGCTCAATAGCTCAATAATCTAACTAGTCAAAATATGTTTATTAGGCCTTTACTTTATACTTGATTCTTTATCATACCCATATTGGTTGGAAAATGGAATAAATAAAATTTTATTATACTTTAAATAGATCACTAAAAACATTTAAAAATTGAAACAAACATTACATAGGACAGTCATTACCCTTAAGGGCTAAAACCACCATTAGGCCTAATAGCAACCTAAGCACACGTTTCAATTAGACCTACTTTGAACACTTTGAGACATCACCAACATATGAAAATTTTAATATTAAAATTTAATATACAACTTATAATATATAATTATTTACCCAAAACCATTTGGCTCTTTTCACTCCTTGAACCATTCAATTAGGTATACTCGTCATTAGTCCTTCTCACTACCAGAAAATCTGTCTTAAAAATTTGAGCCATATACAAAAATTTACCAAATAACCCACACATAAAATACTATTTATAGGATATTTATTACTTAAAATAATTCCATAGATACTTTATTTTTCACCATACAAGCCATAAGGCCTCAACAACATTCCTGCAAAAGGCTTACTTAGAACCACCAAATACTATCAATAGACAATAAAAAACATTTGACTCTCCATAATTGAAAAGGGAATTAAAAAGAATAAAAATACATTAAATTGATAATATTATAAATTTATAAACCCTAAATATAATTTTATACTTCATCTTGGTGAAAAATGACTCAAAAACATCATTTTCACATATACACAGAAAATTGCCTATAACACCAAAAACACAATCAAGAAAATCAAGCCATAGAATCCCTGTGGGAACATTTATATGATATTATAATGTGTTTTTATGAAAACTAATCATACTTATATTATCTATAAAAATATATATTTCATTTTTATATATCAATATTGGTTTTTTAGACCAACTCCACAACTTCACTCTACATAGACTTCACTATGTTAGACATACCAGTTTGATGAATTTTTTTTGCTTAAGTATAGTCATAATCAAAATTTATACACAAATGGGAAAGGAGTAATAGGTAATTAATAATTACCCCATGAATTAGGATCCATACCTAGTCCTCTACAACCAATCCCTAATCTCATTCTCATTCTTACCTAGTTTTTTGTTCATTAGGCCTATTTAAGAACAGACCAACTTCCATGACCAGTTTAACACATTTTTGGTCTAAAAAATACTAAAAAAATTTCATGGGAATAAAATATTATTCTTACACATCAGCCTCCATCCATTTTAATGCTTTAAACTAGTTAACCCTGCTTGATACATCAAAATTCCTAGAAATAAGGGGTTTCCTGTAGCTTCTACTCACTATCATGACGAAAAAACCGCCTAAAGAAACCTTAAAGAGTCATTTACATTTTAAAAACATAAAAATAGGTCAAAAATATAATTCTTATCCATAACTATAAATATATTTCCTATTGGGTCATTATAAGGGTTTTGTGAGGGTTTTGACTAGTTTTCCTTCTTAACAATCATTCATAAAAGATTGTCCTTCAACTCTAAAACTAATGCTAGGAAAATAAAGGTAGGTACCTTGCCTAAATTACATTAATTTATTATAATTTTATTCAAAATTTTCACATTAAAACAAGCATAAGATGTTTCTTTTCAAGTCTGTAACACCCCATTTTGTGCACATAGAGGACCTTATCACCATTTTTCATGCTTTTTTATTTGAGTAACGGTTTAAAAATTTGTCAACATAATTAACATAAAATATAAAAACTATTTAAATGTTATAAATAGGTTTTTTATCCTTATAAATGATCTTGAACCATAATTAGGCCACTGTAGGTCACTTTACATACTAGGCCTTACATTACCAGTCATACTTTGATTATGATCATGCATTGAAACCTCTTAAACTATATTTAAAACCTCATACACATGTAAAAATAACTCATACAATTATCACAAGCTTCCAACCTTACTCACACATGTCTCATATGGCTCAACTCATCATGCTACCCTTTCTATGCCATTTTAATGGATTTTTATGTAATGAATAAGCCTCAAAACTAGACCTCAAAACTCATCTCTAGGCTTCTTTATCTCTTGATAATTATTAGCATAGATTATAACACTTTATTATGCATACACCTTCTCTCATAACTAGACCAAGTTACTCAAGATACCTAGTACTCAGAGTTTGGACACAAATAAGCTAGCTCTTAATGTTATCATTCTTCAAACATGATTCTCCAAAGACAAAGAAAATTTAAATATAATTATGATCTTTATCACATCATAACCTTGTACCAAGACCTCATATATAATATAATGATTTTTTGACCCATGTGCTTACCTTGTATGCTCTTCAGTACTTAGAGATCAATCAAGATGCTTCCCTTATATTTTGAACATAGTCTTGACATGTCATCAAAACTCATAAAAATACCATCTTGCCTTCAAATTTTCTCTTAATAGAGATAAAAAACTTATTTGTGACACACCACTTCACCAATCATAACATCAACTCTAACTTTTGACATGAAAGACATTCAACTTAACTTTGACATCAATGACAACATTAATGCCTTAATACCAACACTAAGAACATACCTCAATAGTGTTCTCTCTTATTTTGTGTTTTATTATATATTTTTTTATTTCTACCTTTCATTATTTCACATGTATTATGATTATTCCTTTTTCTAATCCTAAGAAGTGGTATTAGAGTTGGGTTCACATGGCTCCTAACAACTGGTATCAAAGCCATGGTTGTTTGTTGGTTTATGCAAGTGGGAGTTACAGGTGGAGAGACCAAGATATGAAAGAAAAAAATTCATGGAAAGTATTTCTATCTTATAAAAAGATGGATAATAGAGGAAATTTTTAATAAGCTTTATTGGATGGATCAACACTAACACAATGTTCCTGATGAATAAGTGACTATACAACTTATGTGTGGAGAAGCAATGGGTATTGGCATTGATAGTAGCTAGATGGTAGTTGGTTGTTAGAAGATGTAGGTGTTTGAAATTCCTATGTATATGACTTCAACTGGTAGATTATTGGGTATGAATCCACTATTCATGTTAACATGGCATGTGGGTGATGTGGAATGAGGGTGTAAAGATGAGTTGACATATAGGTGACATGGCATGTAGGTGATGTGGTATAAGGTGATATGGTAGAGGGCCCATGAATGGTCTCAAGATGTGATTAGGTTGATTTGATAGGTGTAGGGTGTAGTGCTCCACTAGAGGACATGGGTTTTGTCTGTAGTGAGTCACATCTAGGTTATCACATGGTGTAAAAGATAAAGGGTCATGCATGTGTCAAATTTGTAAGGGGACCCATGATTCACATGTGTAAAAAAATTCAAAAGGTGATTGCAACACCATTTATACTTGTGTGGTCACATGGAATAATAAGACAAGATGAGCACTATTGTAGATTACCCTCACATGTGTGAGTGAATCATAATTATTGGAGTCACATGGGGTGGCTTGGATCTTATCTAAAGTATATCATCTACATTTTTGACCTTTGGAGAAGAAAAAGAAGAACATTATTCAATGTTTGGACTCACTTGTGAAGTGGGAAGCAAGTTTTAGAACCACATGTAGGTGGCACATGTTCTTGTCTAAAGTGAATATGCTTTGAAGAATTTTGCACATGGTGAAAAATACCTTTGGAGATCACATGAAGCCCCACTCATGTGTGGATCTAATTTATAATGGGCCACTATGCATTTCTCCCCCTCCTCTCTCATGTAAAATGCTATAAAGCATTGCATTCTCTTTTGTATTTGTGAGAAGCCCAGTTGGGGCTATCCACTCTTGGATCATTGCCATAGGTTAGATTTTAGAAGGCATGAAATCTTATCTCACCTAAATTATTAGGTTATAAGCATAAATAATGTTTATTTATTTAGAGATTGTAAGGCTTAGATGAGAGCATTGACCACTTAGTTTGTTAAAGCATGGGGATCCTTAAGGTTAGAGGTTAGAGTCTGGATGCTTATTATCTCAGTTCATGATTTAAGGTTGATGCTTTTCTCACCTTAGATGCTTTAGATATAAGCATGGAGATAGATGTTAATGCTTGGATCTCCATTGGATGCTATGGATGTTAGAATTGTATGAGATGCATGTTGCAGCTTGGAGGTTAGAGCATGAAAGGCTTGTTTTTAAGCTTTGTTCACCCGAGTGCTATGGTTGTTATCACTAGAAAGAAGTTGTTGAAAGGAGATATTGTAGAAGATATTTTATGATGAATATGAAGTTTGGATGCTACCTTTGCCTCATGATTTTTTCCTTACTAGTTTATCAGGGTTTCCATGTATATATTGTGTAATGTGTTCTCTCCTATTTTGTGTTTTACTGTAATTTGTTTTATTTATGTATTTCATAGCTACACATGTGTTAAGATTAGGCATTTTATTTATCTGAGTAGACTTCCCTAGTTATATATGGATAAATCATTAACTCTCCCATTGGGTTATTAGTAGTCACTATCAAGATTAGAGTAGATCCTAGTGGTTCATTGGATTGAAATACACAAGTATGTTGACTTCTAAAACATAGATTTAATCAATTTTACCTTTTATTTTTTATTTTTTAGGTAGTACATATGAATTTATTTTTTAATTACATACTAATAATTTTTTTTAGGCTAGTGGTGTTAGATAATATTCCATCTTCATGTGGTTGGCACTGTTAGTAAAGAATTTCATATTCTTGAAGCTAAAATAAGCTTTTTAAAAGTACTTAGCATCTATCCTTGAAATGAGGTTGCCTTGAATGAAGGAAGGCATATAAGGAGCATATGTATATTTTATGTGTTTGATGTGGTCAAATTCCTTCATGAGTTTACCTATATTTTGGGATGGTGGTCTCCTTGATTCTATTTTTATCTTAACTCACCATGTCCTTGACTTCAATACTTCACTTATTATTCAACCAACTTGTTTTCAACTCCCATGAAGTAGTTTCATTATTATAGGGTACTTTGAAAGACCTTCAATGCTTCTTTGACTCCATCAAATGACTATTTGTTTATTCAAGACGTAGGGGTATAATGTTTGAAATTATTGAAATTCTATTTCCTATGAGATCATGGTCTAACTATCTCCCCATTTAGCATTTATTCCTTCTTACCTGTATGTAACTGATTGTCAACTCTCAATTTGCTACTCTCTCATTTCCTTCACTACCACCTTCATGATATTGCATGATTTTCAATTTTATATCCCCACTTATGTCCATTCCTCCACCTTAATCATGGAAAGTAAGTGTAGACATCTTTTGAGGTCTTATTACATCACAAAATATGATAAAAAAAAACCTCAAATTAGAGACATCTTTCCTTGGATAGGTAAACTAGCTCCTATTGATTATTGACTACAATGATACACCTCATTAGTGTAACCAAGGTGGATAGTTTATAGATAAAACTTAATTTGATTCTTAAACTTCACATGGTTCCTTTTTATGTGTGTTTGAACTTAGGCTAAAAACTACATTTTTCGTGTATTGGAAAGGGCATTCTCAAGGCCAAAATGGGTGGTGGGCTTATCATTTAGACATAATAGGAGGCTAAAAACCTAGTCTTAGATGTTATCCACCTCCTTGATGTGTTGGTAGTGCCAGTTTTTGGTCAGGAAGCATTGGAATGAGAGTTTTGCAACCATAACTTAAACTTTAACAACATTTATTGTCAGTGTTTTTATACTCATGAATGCGAGTGAAAATGTCCTTCTAGGTGGTTTTGAACATCATGATAGTGTGATAAAGTGTAATTTACATATCTAGATGTGATCAAAGTGATATATTCTCAAGTAGAGATTTTAGATGCATAAATGGCAATTGAAGCTCAAGAAGTTACCTATTCAATGCCAAAAAGTTGCATTTTAGGACCCATCACTGCAACTTATCAAATAGATTGCTATTGAAGCTTACACCTAAGTGATCTACAGTATAATTAGAGGGATTAAATAGGTATGGGATAGATCTAAAGGTTCATGTAAATTACTTACAAGTTTCATTTTATGTGTGTTTGAACTTAGGCTTAAAACTACATTTTTCTTGTATTGGAAAGGGCATTCTTAAGGTTAGAATGGGTGGTGGGTTTATCGATCAGGCCTAATGGGAGACTAATAACCTAGTCCTAGACATTATCTAGCCCTAATATGTGTTGTAAATGTTAGGTTTTGGTCAAGAAGCATTGAAACAAGAGTTATGCAACCACAACTTAAACTTTGATGATATTTGTTATCAGTGTTTATGTGCTCTTGAATTGTAGTGAAAATGCACTTTCGAGTGGATTTGAAAATCATGGAAGTGTGATCACATGTAATTTTACTATAAAAATGTGATCTAAGTGATAGATTCTCAAGTGGAGGTCTCAGAGGTAGAAATGGTAGTTGGATCTCAAGAAGTTGTATTTTAGGACCTGCCACTACAACTTATCCAATAGATTACTATCAAAGGTTCCACCTGAGTGCTCTAGGTTAAAATTATAGGGATTAAATACCAATGGTATGGATCTAATGGTTCATATAGATGACTTAAAAGTTTTGTTTTACGTGTGTTTGAACTTAGGCTAAAATTTTGCATTTTTCTTATATTAGAAAGGGCATTTTTTAGGCTGGAATGGGTGGTGGGTTTGTTGTTAGGGCCTAATAGGAGGATAAGAACATAATCTTGGACATTATACACCCCATAAGATGTGTTTTTAGTGCCATTTTTTATCCATAAGCATTAGAATAAGAGTTTTGCAACCACAACTTAAAATTTGATAACATTTGTTTTTAGTCTTTTCATGCTCTTGAATGGTAGTGAAAATCACTTTTGGGTGGATTTGAACATTAGGTAATTTTGGTCACATGTATTTTATCTATCTAGATGTGATAAAATCAATATTTTCTCAAGTGGAGGTCTCAAAGGCAAAAATGGTAGTTGGAGCTCAAAAAGTTGCCTATTCAATGCCAAAACATTACATTTTAGGAATCATCACTGTAACTTATCCAATGTATTACTCTCAAATGTTCCACCTAATTGATTTAAGGTGAGACTAGAGAAGTTAAAAAGGTATGGGAAGTATCTTATGGTTCACATAAATGACTTATATGTTTCATTTTATGTGTATTTGAACTTAGGATAAAAACCACATTTTATTATATTCAAAAGGGCATTCTTAAGGCTAAAATGGGTGGTGGGTTTGTCATTCAAGCTTAATGGGAGGCCAAGAACCTAGTCCTAAAAATTATTACCTAGATGTGTTGGAAGTGCCAGTTTTTGGTTAAGAAGCATCAAAATGAGAGTTTCACAACCACAATTTAAACTTTGACAACATTTGTTATCAGTGTTTTTGCATTCCTAAACAGTAGTGAAAATGCACTTCTGGATGGATTTGAACATTATGGAAGTGTGATCACATGTAATTTTCCTATCTAGACATGATAAAAGTAATAAATTCTCAAGTAGATGTCCCAGAGGTAGAAATGGTAGTTGGAGCTCAAGAAGTTGCCTATTCAATGCTTAAAAATTACATTTTAGGACCTGTCACTATAACTTAGCTAATGGATTACTTTCAAAGGTTTTATCTAAGTGATTTGGGGTGTGATTATAGTTATTAAAGATGTAGGTAAGGATCTACAGGTTCATAATATTGACTTACAAGTTTCATTTTACATGGGTTTAAACTTAGGCTAAAAAATTGCATTTTTCTTATATTGGGAAGGGCATTCTTGAGACTAGAATGGGTGGTGGGTTTGTCATTCAGGCCTAATGGGAGGATAATAACCTAGTCCTAGACATTATCCACCCCCCCTAAACATGTTGGAAATTCTAGTTTTTGTTCAAGAAACATCAGAATGAGATTTTTACAACCATAACTTAAACTTTGATAACATTTATTTTCAGTGTTTTTTCCCTCCTGAATGGTAATGACTCAATCCTCCACACATTTTTTTATATTATTTATCCATTTATCCCTCTTTATTGAACCTAATACCTGCTCTAATATCTCATACTATTTACCCCTACTCTCCTAAACCACACATCCCCATGCAACTCTTTCTCTCTCCTTTTTCTCACCCACTTTTGCATGAAAGTGTATTTTAAGTGTTCATGGTGATTTTGAGGATAGATTAGGTTTTTGATATTTTCAAAGATAAACTATAAAATATCTATTTTATGAGGCATAAAACCCTTAAGGGATATGCCTAGAAATTAATATAACTATTAATGGGCATTGATTGGGTCTAGAGACCTTAATGGGGAGTTGAAGTACTTCAAGAGTGAGCTGTTTAAGGTACTGAAGGGGGAAGGTGTTGAAGGATCAAAAACCAGTCTCAAGAACATACATTAGGCCTATTAGGAAAAATATCCATTAAATCTAAAAATTTCAAGAAATTGTAAATGAGTGTGGAGGCTTTTGAAATTAGATTGAGTGGGTTGAATGAAGGTTGGATAGGTGGATATAAGAGCTAGAGGAAGTGTTCTTAAAATTATTAAAGAAGGGGAAGGCATCTAAGCATATCCAATCCTAAGGAATGTATAGTGAGAGAGTGTGAAGAGTGAATGACAAAAGGGGTAAGTTGGAGGATAGTAAAGGTGATGCAAGAACATCACCAAATACATGTAAAATCTATGTTGACAATAGTCTTAGGTAATTATTAAGACCTATAACCTAGGTTAGTTTAGTAAGTTTAATTTGAATGAGTAAGAGAGAATTTGAGAAATTTTAGTAAATGAATAAGTTTTTTTTATACTCTAACAAATTTATAATCCTCACTCCTAATGAGTGGGAACCATACAATACCAAACAAAGAGCTTAAAAGGATAAAAAATATCATTTTGAAGAGGTTAGAGCATATGTTGTAGGTTTATCTCAATGGAGAAAGACTATGTAAATGATTTATTATTACACATAATAAATATTTTTGAGTCTTATTACATGTTTTACATTGTATTATCCTTTTATAATAATATTCTAATCCTTTCATATTGACTTGAAGCTTAAATCTCAATTATATTCATGAAACCCTCAAGAATTATGTATTTTTACTGTTACTGTCATTTTTAGAGGCTTATTTACACATGGAAAATATTATATGAACTAAATTAGAGTATTGTAATAGTTTAAGCGGTTTTTTAAGACCAATATAAATGTTTTATATCATATAAAATCTGAACGAGCTCTATGACCTATCAATAATGAGCTCTCAGCCTGTAAAAATTCCAAGTAAATCCGAAGTAAGGTTTTCATGAGTAAAACACCTCTAAACCTAAAAAGATTGAAAAATAAGGTCTAAAAATATGTGATACTATTAGGAATGGATCTTATAAGTTATTAAAAGTATCATTGTGTTGACAATAGGTTTTAAATATTAGGTACAAAGGATTTTTCTTTTGTACACGAGTAGAAGACCATTTGTGAGAAAGTTGTACATAAGGTAAGATGAGTTTTTGGTTGATTTGAATTATATAAACTTGGGTAAGGGTTGGAAAATGTTATAATTTATAAAATAATAATATAAATATAATTTTTAAGAGATATAAACTTTATTTTTATAAATTGACTTATTGGAGCAACAACTAGGTCTAGAAACCTAGAAACTTAAAAAGATAAAATTTGAAAATGAAAGCTCAATCTCTTGGAGACCTATAGTTGATTGATTTATTGTAATTTTTGAAACATGAATTAATAACTGAGTTTTTATGAGACCTATCCAAAGCATCTTAAATTATAAATTTTCAAAGGAGAGTAGATCTAAGTGGTTGGTGACCAGTTAAGAGCAGAACTAATGAGTAATTGATTAGTTTAAAATAAGATTATTTGAGAGTAGATTTTGAATTAAGTTGAGAAAAAGAGTGGATTGAGGTTAAAATTATCCATTATATTATATCATATGAATATGACTTTCATATGCTTATTAAACATAGAAGATCAAACTGTGCATTATGTGGTATTAGGGGATGATAAAGGGTTTTGGCCAAAGATGGATCATTGTCTCATGAGTGAATATTATGTTTCAATTCATTAAGGTTGCCTTTTATCAAAATATAGAGATTATATTCAATGTTAGGTATAAGTTCATCTCTACATTATACAAGTATGAACATGATTGGGTATGGGCCTTAAGTGAAATCAAATTCCATATTAATGATCAATTGATATTTGTGAATGGGTGATGACAAATGAAAAATAGGTAAGAGTGTCATTAGTTATTTCCACTACACATAATAAAAAAAATTAATTTAAAAATATATGGGAGATCAAATATTTATGGCATTGAAAAGAATAATATTTTAATCCTCATTTGTGTACACATTAAATACAAGATCTAATAGATAATAGTTTAGAAGATCAAAAAAATACTATATGATAACATTTTAAATTAAAACTAAATTTAAATTAGATAGACTAACATAATTTATATGAAAACTCAAAATAAATACTATAACACATGTACAATGCCAATAATTCATAGATTTCCATGATAGATATACAAAAAATTATAACATCTACCAACATAGCATCTAATGTCTAGTGAATGTCATATACACATATAATGTGAAAAATGTGTACATTGTCATATAGGCATACAAAAAAGTACATATCATGTAAGATATCTTAATTATAAAATAACCTCCCTCTCTTTGCCTTCCTTAAATAAGACTCTCCTTGGGATGCCTTGTTGGTAAATAGATATCCCTCTAATACCTTGTATTGCTCTAAGGTCTGAATGTGGGTCCTATGCTCATAACTCAATTGCAGATGAACCTATTAAAATACAAGTATTATTACAAAATAAACATAAAATACATTTAACCACTTGTTACAAAATTAATTTTAACCTAGAATAAAAAATCATTTAATTATGAACTTACTGTAAGCTCATGGTCTTGCTCAATAAATTTTTGATGCTCCAACAAGTTAGTGGTAGGCTTAGCTATTCAAATAGTCATTTGAAATAGGGAAGAAACTTGAGAATTTTCCCTAATAATCATCTAACTAGGACTATCAGATGTCATAGGATAACCCTGTATACACAATACATTCACATAAGCTATATTTTCCCCAAGTATGTATTAAAATTATTTTAAAAAGTCTATTTTAACAACTCAAAATTACAAGTTAATATGTACCTTTGTCAATGCTTGTGTGGATAACATTGTGGTAGCAATGCCTATATCTATCTCAGCTCACAATGATGGATGAGTATCTACTTCAGCCATCAACAGAATGTAAACAAGGTCTCACTTGATTCTATATAAAGTGTCAAAGATATACATGGCAAGTTTTTGTCCATTATTAAACCAAGAGTACATTTAATAGCATGATTCTTTAATTTTAAGATCCTTGATAGATAAATTTAACTTAAAATTAGAAGGTAAATATACATTTACTAAATTTACATAGATCATATGATTAACTTAAAATTTTACCATTGTATAAGTAAAAAGTGTCATCCTAACAGAGATAGTTATAGTAGTGAATGGGCCAATAGCTAGATTCAAAAATGTAAACAATAGTTGCATCAAATAAAATGATGTAAATGTCAACTGTGATGATGAAGACACCGTCACCTCCTGGGACATAAAAAATGACATATTTATTATTCAATTGCTATGTAAATTAATTATTATCTAAATTAAATTTTTAATTATAACTTAAATTTAACATGACATATAAAATATATCTCCATCTATGTAGTGGTCAATGTTTGCATACCAAATGTGCATGCCAAAAACTCATCACTCATAAGTATATCATCCAATCCCTTTGAACCACCAGTGCCATCATCATCAAAAAAATTAGTGCATATAGTTACATAATATTTACAAAGGTGGGGTCAGGTATGCACACTAGGTGGTGTATCTCTAGTATCGATCTATGAGAACCTACTTGTATGTAGAAAGAGTGTATCAATGAGTGAACCAAGTACATGTAGAGTTTCAATCTTCATAACCTATTGAACTATAGAATGGATCTTAGGTTTAAGTGGCTTTTGGATATGGATCCTTGTAGGCTAATTAGGTGTATGACATACACCTAATTGATCCTATTTAGAACCTTTCCCTTAGACCTAAAAATAATTAAAATAAAAATAGTTCAAAATATCATTGAGGATAAACTCATAGTAGAGTTTCTTCAAAAAATACAATGGGACCTCATGATTGTTACATAATGGATAATCTAACACCATCTGCCATCGATACCATTTATTGGATGTGATTAAATTATGTTTGAAATGATGGATTGGAAATCATTTTTTAGTTACTATAAATGGTGAATTGGTAGTTGGGTCAATGAATAAGGCATAAATGGAGGTTTTAGATATGTATTTATTCTTAACCTTACATGCTAATAATTTTTCATCATATTAATCCCTAAAACTATCCCAATATTAAGCCCATCTATAAATTTAGCTCGTTATGAATCAATTTAACCTAATAATGTCTCTAGGGAATCGACTAGATAGGTGTGGTGGGTGTTAGTGGAAGTGAAATCCCTCATTCTCCCAAGAAATTCTTTAATTTCAATTTTATTTTTCACAATGTGATCGATTATATTCTCCCGACTGCCTAGATGATTTTGTGGAACTTTATGGGGGTTAGGTGGATGGTTAGGAGGAGCATTAAGTTGAGGAATAAGAGGTTTAGGAGGGTTAGGCTGAGAAACAAGAGGGTTAACTAGATGGACTATTCAAAATAACTAAATTACCAATTAAATAATGAAAATAAAAAAAATATTACTAAAATTAATAAAAAAATGAATAGATTTTTAACACTTATATCTTATATATGGTGACATCATCATTTAGAGGCTTCTTGGGATGAATTCAGGTAAGGATTGGCATAACAAGGGAAAAATACGATCACAAAGTGGAGTAGAGTGAGGGAAAAGATAGAACACAAATGTAAAATAAGAAAATTTTATCTTTGATTCATTTTTTTATGACATAGTAAATGTGATCACATTATTATTATGATCATGTTCCTTATTTTAAAATAACATGATCATGTTATTTAATAATACAATCACATTATGTCTCAATAATCACTCATCCATAATTCAAATAACATGATCGCATTATGAGAAATGTTAATGGAATTCTACCCTAACTCTATTCAAATACACATATATATATATATATATATTTATAGAGTTTTTAGTGATGTCATGTAAGTGTCTAGGTGAGTGGATGAAGTGTCTTGATAATCTAAGTGTCAATGACAATGTGTGCAATGTGTTTGTCTTAAGTATGCTTGAAGTAGGCTTGGTTGATCTTTAATTTTGGTATGGTGAGGGATGTTTAGGGATGAGTATGGTGATTTGAGGATATACAATAGGTACCATAAGAGTTATTTTATGATCTTTATTCTTATGTGCATGAGTGGATTTCATTTGGTAGTTCATATTTTTCATCTAGACATTTTGGGCCTAGTGGTAAAAAAACTAAGTAGGCAATTTACTGACATTACCATTGTCATGAATGGATGAGTCAGGGGAGTTGGTCATATGGGTGTGATAACATTAGTCCTAATTTACCATGGTTCAAATTTTATTTCATGTGATTAAGTGTAAAAAAATTTATTAAGGTTTAAAGTTGGCCTTCTAGGCATATTTTTCTATACTTAGCCAGACTGTCAGTGCACATCATACAAATATGTATGAACTAGTAATTTTGTGCATTTAATTAAGGTATTAAAAAGTAATTTTTTATCAAAGGTTTATATGAAGATGTTTTTTATAGTTCCAAGAAGCTACCCTAAAAATTTGGAGTCTTGAAGTATTGTCTAGTTCAAGTTATAAATCTTCAAAGTTGCTCTAACAGATTATGATGGCTCAAGGACCATCAAGTTTAGCCATGTCAAAGACTGAGGTCATTGGTATAGAAGATACATTGTTGAGTGATTAATCATACATATTTAGATCAATTGTGCATGTGAAGTCAACATGTTAAAGGTTTTATGCATAGGTGACAAGTGTCACAAGCTCACTAGTCTAATAAAAGATCAATGGTGAGTAGCAGTTTGTACTGACAAAGATCAATGGTGTAGGACAAGTCAAAAAGTCAATAATGCATGTGAGACTATCACGTGGCATAAGTACATAAACTATCATTAAAGTGTTTATAAGGCATTTGAAGGTACCAAGTGTCATAATCTTGAGAGTTCTAAGCAAGATCTAATCGTGAGCACTATAAGATAAAGACCTGGTTAATCTATAGAGATTGATGATGCACATTTTATCAATATTGCAAGGGTGCATGAGATGAGGTCAACATGTTTGAGGTTTAGCATTTGGATAGTGGAACACTATGAAACTAAATTTTGAGATGATATTTAAGATATTGATAGAGTGAGTTTGTTCCAAATTATTAAGAAGTAGCAAGATGATGAAAAGTGCTCAATGTTTAACTGTGACCATTTGGATTTAAAAATTTGAATTTAACAAAGGAAAGACCAGTGCTTAGATTTTAAACCATAACTTTCAATCTATTCATAGTTTGATGTTATAATAAAAAGCAAAGTTGTAAAGAACTTCAAGGTGCATCTAGAAATATTCATTTAAAGGTCTAAATGTTTGTACATGTAAATTTGTTAAGCTCCAAAGTTGATTGTGTGTTCATTCATGCTCTGCAAGTAACCCAAAAAGGATAATAGAGTTGTTCTTAATGGTATTTCGATGTTTCAAGATGAGCTAACTATCGAAGAGTGTTTTAAACTCCATGAGGACCATTCTTATGGATTATGAAGGTTTGATCAATCATATTTAGTATGATTAAAGGCTTAGAAGGTGAATGTGTGTTCATTCATGGTGGTTGTGTGCATAGAATGTTGTTTGAATGAATTGATATTTAGTAGAAGAGTGTTATGATGGTTGTTATTACTTAAGGAGGACCTATAGATCATGTGGCATGGGTATATATATTTTAAAGTGTTCTTATGTTAATTTTTTAGAGAAGTTTCAAAGAGGTGAATGGGTTTTCATACAACCTAAAAGGTGACTTAGGCCTATTTGAAATAGGGTACTACTTAAAGGTGACCTATATAGATATATTAATAATGAATGCATGTGTTGTGGTGAATAAGGAAGGTTGTGAACATGATATTCATGAATACTCTATAAAAGGTGAAACCAAATGTGATGGTTTCTAGGCTTGTGGAATAGACTTGTGAGAGACCTAAGAGAAGAGGTGTGTGTGAGAGTTGTGAAGCAAAGGAAAGGGTGCATGCCCAGTGGGTGGATTGTAGATCAGAGTAAGTTGATGACTATGTGTATGACCCATAGGTTATATTTTTTATGTAAAATATAGTGATATTACAAATTTGAAGATTGAATGTGTTTAAAAAAACTTGATCATCTTAGGGGAAGGTGCTCCTTATGGAATAAGTGTTTCACTAAAGCTGGTCAAAAGGACTTGATCATTAGGTGGTTAGAAGGAATAGATCATCCCAGGGGCAAGTGATCCCTGTGAAATAGGTGTTTCACTAAATTATAGTTAGAAGGACTTGACCACTCTCATGTTTTTTATCATCTTATAGGATAAGTAGTACATGTGTTTTCATGCTTGAGAATGGGTTTTATTCCCCAAGAGGTTTTCCCACATAAATCCTTTGTTATGTGTGTAATATTGCATTATCTATTTTTTTAATGCTATAAACATCTTGAATGCTTCATGAATGGTTGTATTGAATGATTAAGTGTTTGAAGGGTTTAGAAATTAAATTGGATTATTTTCCACCACTGATTCACCCCCTATCTCAATGATTTGTACCTTTAACAATTGGTATTAGAGTGGGTCCTTTAGTAAAGGCTTGACATCTTGAAGGATATCTAAGGTACAATATGGGTAGCCATCAAATACAAAGAGACTTTTCCACTAAGCAAGCACTAATGTTCAATAGATTCAATTACTATTTTTGGCATGTGAAAATGAAATCCTACATCATGTCTCTAGGGTTTGACATGTATCAATCTATTTTGGATGGTTATTTTGCACCTATTATTCCTCCATCTAGTGTTGTAGATAAGAAGTTATTTGAGAAAAATTCTAAGTCAATGAATGCTATCAATTATGGTTTTTTAGAGTTTGAATACACCAAGGTAATCTATTTAATATCTACCAAGGAAATGTGGGATAAATTGAAGACTATTTATGAAGGAGATTCAAAGGTTAAGTTGGAAAAGTTGTAGACTCACTAAAGATAATTCGAGAGTTTTAAGATGAAGGAAGAAGATCTATGGCATCTTTTCTATAGAGAGTTGATGAGATTGTGAACATCATCAAAGGTCTTGGAGAGAAGCTTGAAGAAGCTAATATAGTTTTTAAGATATTAAGGTCTCTCTCTCAAGTTTGATTCTAAATTATTTGTTGTAGAAGAAAGTCGTGATCTTACTCAGTTGAAAATGGATGAATTGCATGGCATTCTTACTACCTATGAGATGAGAGTCAATGATGTTAAACCACAAAATAAGGAAGCAACATTAAATATAGAAATGAAGCCAAAGAATAAGTTCCAAGGTAAGAAACTCAAGGAGGATGACTTATCCGATATTGATGAAGATGATCTAATTGCTTTGTTTACAAGAAAATTGAAAATAGGGTCAATCAAGTATAAGGGTAAACTAACCTTCAAATGCTTCAATTATGGAGAGGTAGGATATTTTTATAATAAATTCCCTAATAAGCATAATAATAATGATGATGATGAACATGATGATAGCCAAGATGAAGACAAGAAGACATACAAGTCTGATAAGAGGAAGAAAGGATTTAGAGAGTATGACAACAAGAAGAAGTCCTTCAAGAACAAGAAGAGTCTCTACACCAATAAAGATTGCATATCATCAAATGAGAGTAAATATGACTTAGAGTATGATCATTAAGATGATGGTCCTCTTGAAGATAGATCCCTTTTCATGGCTAAGGAAGGAAGTTGCTCATATCAAAAGGAGTCTACTTGGGGTGATTTAGATGATGATAAAGATGAGTTAAACAATGAGACTAAATTGATGAATGCTCTTGAAGAACTAAAAATTGAGAAGAAGATTAAAAAGAAGATGAAGTCTTAAGTCAAGGACTATGAGGATAAATTTAGTGTGTATGAAGCAAGAATGAATGAAGACACCAAGGAGCATGAAGATATTTTTAAACATCTCGATTGTCAATTATAAATCTTATCAACAAGCTTGAAAGCTAAAAAAGATGAATGTTTAAGGTATGTAATTTAAAATTAGTCATTAATATATGAGTTAGAGAAGACATCTAGTAAGATGTAGTCATTTATGAGATTTGAAAAGAGCTCAAGTAATCTAGATAATATTTTGAGTGGTCAAAAGCATGTAAGTGATATAACTAGTCTTGGATACAAAGAAGAACCAGATAATGCAACTCAAGATAAGATGAAGACTAATGTAAATCATACCTTTAAGATCAAAAATAAATCAAGGAATGAAGATGTTGGTAGAGTGAACACAAATCAGATCAGATAACCAAATTCCATAAGGTATACAAGTTTCAATGGTTATTTTTATACATGTAATCAATTTAAGCATAGAGATAGAGAATGAAAGAGACTTGTTAGAAATGAGTTTGCATAGAACTATGATATGGGTCATAAATCAAAGGGTGTGAATAAAGTTAAGTGTTTCAACTATCTCGATGAGGGATATTTATCTAAGTATTATCCAAATAAGGTAAGGCAAGGTGAGTTTGATTCAAGATTAGTAGTTTGTTTCAATTGTCAAAACAATGGACATATTTCAACATTTTGTTCGAATAAGGAAAGATTGGATAAGCTTCTTAAAAATGGTATAGTGTAATTCAAATATCAACAAAAAGGTCACATTGCTATATTTTAAAAGTAAAGGACTACAAAATAGAATAGGTTTAATCAAGCTCCTAGAGTGCAAGAAAGAAGGCAAGTTAACTCATGGAAACCAAAGGTGGTAAGTGTGAGTCATGATGAGTCTACAGGTACAATTAATATATTTTATATGGTGAATAATGATACATAAGTTGAAAAGTGCCAAGGGCTCTTATTATATACTCATGTTGTGAATGAAGAGACCAATCTCAAGGAGAAGACTAGGGTTCTGGTTGACGGTAGTTCTAAGGTGTGTTTGGATGCTAATAAGCAACTTGTTGTGTATGAGCAAGTTTTAAACTTGGTTCTTGTGTTTTCAAGGTGTGAATGTGATGTTATTAAATGAAAATAAGCTAATTCAATGATCAAGGTATGTCAATATTCCACAATTATTCCAAATGTTGTATATCCTATCATTGAATAAAAAGTGAGTGATGTAGAAAAGGAACAAGTTGTCAAAGTTTAGACTAAGGATAACAAGAACAAGAAGTCTTATACCTATAAGAGGATTCAAGTGGTTACTAAGGAGATGTGGACCACCCCTCACTTTACTTTATTTTAAGAGCATTATGGTGTAAACAAGGTCTTTATCTATGCTTCTTAAGATATTACTTTTAGTGGAGATGTAATTATTGTTGTGGTGTTCTTTATAAGGTAGTAGAAGGCAAGAGATTAATGTTCTAATTGGAGTTGGTGTGTCAAAATGGGAGAAGTACTTTGATGAGGTCAGAGTGATGTCATAAGGTGTTCTTGTTGTATATCCAGTGTTTACAGGATTAGAATGGGTGTTTTTAGGTGGCATTTTTGAGATTATGGAATGCCAAGAAGAGTTTGGTGCTTAAAAAGGTTTGTGCACTTTTTTTTATGTGTTACAGGTGGTTTTGTGTCTTGATGATCCTATTTTTACCTATTTGAGGTTTTTGTGTGTTCTTGCATTTATATTTTTATTGTAGATCAAAGCCATGGTATAGGAATTCAAGGTTCCCAAAGGTGTGAAGGCTCAAATATTGGTCTATAAGAATTTGATGGTTATTTCTAGGTGTGAAATAAGTCTTAGAGGTGGGTGTTAACTAGAATGAGGTTTGTTGACCTTGTTTATTTTAAAATTCTAGAGTTTTGGGCTATGATAGAAAAGTGATTTGCCTTATGAATTAAGGTCTAAGGCTTATTAATAGGTTAAATGGGCCAAATGGGTTATCAAATTAGGATTTATATAGATTTTAAGGTTTGTGTTTTTCAAATTATAAAAGTTTTTGTCAAGATGGAGGCCTAATTGGCTAGTAGGTTTGTAAAGGAAGTATGTTTTAGAGGAGGAGATAGGTTATGTAAATTATTATGATTAAGGGGGAATATGAGAGTGATATAGATATGAAGTTTTAGGTCTTAAAAGTATGTCTAATAAAAATTATGGTCTCTACAAGCTCAAGAAAGGGCTACAAGGAGTCTAGACATGCCTAGTGTAAAGATTTGATGTTTTTGCTTAGTTTCTCCAAAATAGAAAGGCATGAGTGTTTCAAGGTGATTTCTTAGGTTAGTTTAGAGTATGTTTCCTATTTGGTGAGTGGCATGAATTTCTATTAGTGGTCTTTAAGGTGGCTTGAGAGAGAAGGTTAGTAAGCCTATATGGTGGTTCTTGAAGGTGTATGAAGATCTGAAGATGCTTAAGAGGTGAAATGGATCAGAGATATTAGGGGAAGTCCCTCTAAGATGTTTATTGGTGATTTATATCATATTTTAGATATTTTTATGTGTTCTATCTTCATTGGTTGTAGTGTTTGGTTGAAGAAGAGTGTTGGCATATAACAAGAGGAAGTTGTCAAGGCATGAAGAGGTAGGCTCAAGGTAAGGGGGAGTTTGTATCATATTTATAAGGTGGTATTCTCCTATTGATGGTATTTTTAGGTCCTTAGGATCAATTTTTTCCCACTTTGTCATTGTGTTAAAAGGAGATAGGGTTCTTATTATGAGAATGCTTGAAGAGAGAGAAGGAAGGTGAGTTATTTGATGGGTGTTGACATCAATGAAAAAGGTGGATATTATTGGATATTTTAAAGTGATTTCATGGAGGTGTCGATGTGAGTGGATGAAGTTTCTTGATAATCTAAATTTCAATGACAAAGTGTGTAGTATGTTTGTCCTAAGTATGCTTGAAGTAGGCTTGGTAGATCTTTAATTTTGGCATGGTTAGGGATCTTTAATTTTGGCATGAGTATGGTGATTTGAGGCTATGAAATAGGTCCAATAAGAGGCATTATATGCATTTAATGTTTTTTTTCATGATTTTATTTCATATGGTAGTTCATCATTTTCATCTAGACATTTTAGGTTTAGTAACAGAAACATCTGAGTAGGTAGTTTGTTAATATCACCATTACCATGTATAGATGAGTTAGGGGGAGTTGGTCATATGGGTGTGATCATATTAGTCCCAATTTTTTATGGTCCAAATTTCAAGTCATGTTATTAAGTGAAATAAAATTTATTAAGGTTCAAAGTTGGCCTTCCAAGTAGATTGCAGTAGTTTCTTTACTTATCCAGACCATCAATGCATGTCATACATCTATGTGTGAACTTGTAAGTTTTTCATTTTATTCAAGTATGAAGAAATTCATTTTTGATAAAATGTTTATATGGATATGTTTTCTATAGTTCCAATAAGATACCTTGAAAATTTGGAGTCTTGAAGTGTTGTCCAACTCAAATTATAAAGCTTCAAAGTTGCTCTAGCAGACTGTGATGGGTTAAAGACCGTCAATTTTAACCACATCAAATATTGAGGTCATTGGTCTAAAAGATCCAATAGTGAGCACTTAATCATATATATTGATACCAATAGAGCACATGAATTCAACATGTCAAAGGTTACACATGCAAGTGACAAGTGTCAAAATATCATTAGTTTGACAGAGGATCAATGATGAGTGGTGGTTTGTACTGACAAAGATCAATGGTGTGGGACAAGTCAAAGAGTCAATAATGCATGTGAGACTACCAAGTGGCACAAGCACATAGATTTTCATTTTAAGTACTCAAAAGGCATGTGAGGGTACCAAGTGGCATAATCTTAAGAGTTTTGATTAAGATCTAATGATGAGTGATACAAGATAAAGACCTAGTTAATCCGTAGAGATCGACAGTGCACATTTGGTCAATATTGCAAGGGTGCACAAGATGAGGTCAACATGTTCAAGGTTTAATGTTTGAAAAATAGATCATTACAAATTTAAAGTTTGATATACTCTCAAAGAGATCGATGGGTTGAGTTTGTTCCAAATTTTTAGAAAGCAACAAGATGATGTTAAGTTCTTGACATTTAACTGTGACCGTTTGGATTTAAATATTTAAATTTAACAAAGGAAAGACTAGTACTTGGTTTTTAAGACATAACTTTTGATATATGTAGAATTTGATGTTGTATTAAAAATCAAATTTGTAGAGGAATTCAAGTTGCATATGAAAATATTCATTTTAAGGTATAAATATTTATACATTTAAAGTTATTGAGATCTAAAGTTGACTATGTGTTCGTTCATGATCTACAAGTAACCTAAGAAGGGTAATAGAGTTATTATTGATGGTATTTAAATGTGTCAAGATGATATAACTATAAAAGAGTGTTTTAGACTCCATTAGGACCATTTGTGTGTATTATTAGGGTCTGATCAATCATATTCAATATGGTCAAAGGCTTAGAAGGTGACTGTGTGTTCATTCATGGTAGTTGCATGCACAAAATGTTGTTTGAATGAATTGAGATCTAGAAAAATGGTGTTGTGATGGTTTTTATCACTTAAGGAGGACCTATAGATTATGTGTCATGGGTCCATGTATTTAAAAAATTTCTTGTGTTCTTATTTTGCTCAGAGAAGTGTCAAAGAGGTGAATGGGTCTTCATATGACATAAAAGGTGACTTAAGCCTATTTGAAAGAGGGTACTGCTTAAAGGTCACCCATATAGATATATTAAGATTGAAAGCAAGTGATTTGTCTAAAAATGAAGGTTATGAATATGATATTCATAAAGACTATAAAAGGTGAAACCAAATGTGATGGTTTCTAGGCTTGTGGAATAAACTTGTGAGAGACCTAAGAGAAGAGGTGTGTGTGAGAGTTGTGGAGTGAAGGAAAATGTGTGTGCCTAGTGGATGGGTTGTAGATTAGAGTAGGTTTATGACTATGTGTATAACCTATAGGTGATATTTATGATGCCAAAGATAGTGCTTTTGTAGGTTTGAATATTGAAGGTGGTGAGAAGGGCTTGATGATCTTAGGGTTTGGTGTTCCTTGTGGAATAGGGGATTCACTAAAGCCAGTTAGAAGCGCTTGACCATGAGGTGGTCAGAAGGACTTGATCATCTTAGGGGTAGGTGATCCTTATGAAATAGGTATTTCACTAAATTTTGGGTAGAAGGACTTGACCAGTCTCATGTTTGTGATCATCTTATAGGATAAGTAGTCCATGTATTTGCAAGTTTGAGAGTGGGTTTTATTCTCTAAGAGGGTTTCCCATATAAATCTTATGTTGTGTGTATAATATTGCATTATCTATTATAGCCATTGATATAAACATGTTGAATGCTTTATGAATGGTTGTATTAAATGCTTAAATGTTTAAAGGGTTTGGAAATTGAATTAGATTGTTTACCACCACTGATTCAACCCCTAGTGGTTTTTACCTCTAACACGCATGCACGCACACACACACACACACACACACACACGAATATTTTAAGGAGTCAAAATATTTCACATGTATCATATTTGTTTGTCTACATATTATTAGGCAAGTAAAAATCTTTTAAAGGATTAAGCCTACACCTTACTCTTTATCGTTAGAGTATAAATGTAAAAACAAATATATTTAAAAAAACAAGAAATTAAAGGCACTGGTAGTATAAATATAAATAATTCATAAATATAATAATACACATATAAATTAATTCATAAAGGTAAAGGTTGTGTTAAGTGTGAGACAAGTAGATGAGTTAAACCCTAAAAGGAATTCAAAGAGATGATGAATACTTCATATATATATATGTGTGTGTGTGTGTGTGTGTGTGTGTGTGTGTGTGTGTGTGTGTGTGTGTGTGTGTGTGTGTGTGTGTGTGTGTGTGTGTGTGTGTGTGTGTGTGTGTGTGTGTGTGTGTGTGTGTGTGTGTGTGTGTGTGTGTGTGTGTGTGTGTGTGAATCTCTTAAGGAGATAAAATATTTCACATGTATCATATTTGTTTGTCCGTATATTTTCATGAAAGAAAAAATATTTTAAAGGTTTAAGCCTACACCTTACTCTTTATCATTAGAGTAATTTAAATATACAAACAAATATATTTTAAAAAATAATAAATGCAAGTCATTGGTAGTAAAAATATAAATTAATTCATAAAATTAATAGTAAAAATATAAATTAATTCATAAATGTAAAGGTTCTGTTAAGTGTGAGACAAGTAGATGAGCTAAACCCTAAAAATAATTTGAAGAAATAATGAATACTTATTACACACACACACACACACACACACACACACACACACACACACACACACACACACACACACACACATATATATGTATATACACATACACACACATACATATACATACATACATACATACATATATATATATATATATATATATATATATATGTATGTATGTATGTATGTATGTATATATAAGCCCAATGGGCAAGCTCAAGTGGAGATGAGTTATGTGCTATAGGTTGGAGGTCTTGAGGTCCAATCCCTTGATTTGGTCATCTAGGTATGCAATAACTCATGTATAATTATGTCCCCATTTGGTTAGGAGTTGTAATGGTTAGCTAGAGGTGCATGGTAACATAAATGTGTAAGTCCCGCCCTAGGATATTGTTCCTAGGAGTAACACCCTAAAAAATCATGAACCTTTTTAATAAATATGTGTGTGTATGTATGTATACTTAATTTTTTAATAGATATTGGGGTTGAATAGGTCCCTAGCCTAAAGATAACATATAGAAAGTAACCCAATAGAGATAGTCAGCTCAAAAAGATAGTAGCCACATGCCTAGGAACTTGTGACAACCAAGGGGGCATTGCATTTGTGCCATGAATCATCATCTTTTCCAAAAGTTTGACAACATCAACACATTATTTATTATGCCTAGCTTCCATCCACATCTCCATTTCTAGAATGGAACTCTTTATTTGAGCCAAATGTGTCATGGTTATAAAATGTCCTTTTAGAGACTCATTATCACATACCTTCTATTTTATTTCTTCCACAAACCCAACCAGAACCATAAATCTAGTTTTGAGTGCTTTAAATGCATAAATTGTCACCAAACTAATATCGTCAGAGCCTAAAAATTGTAATTTGGGGAATGGTCTCAATTCTATCCTTCTATTCTTTTACAGAATCCCTTATCAGTGGTCTAGAATCAAAAATAATGCCACCAAATTTCCAACCACTTCCTTGTCCACCATCAAAGCCAAAACATTATTCACAAATATGGTCACCACCTTTGAATTGACTCTACTATATATGATTTTTGACACATTTTCATCTCCCAAGACTACCAAAATAGTTTGAAACATCTCCTCAAAAGGAGTCCAAAAAGTTTTTTTTAACCAAGCCCTAAAAATGCTACCTATGAATGTCATTTCCCTCACTGAGATGCTACCAAAAACCACCAGAACCTAAAGATCCAGATCCACCTCACAATCCATCATGACATAAAACCAATAAGAATAAAATGCTAACACTCCACCTAAGAACCAAAAGAAAAGTGAAATCAAACCTTAGACAAGCCAATTTACACTCCTTGACACAACTAAAGTCATTTTCCACCTCTATTCACATAATCTAGGCCATAATAAAAGAGTGACCCAACTCTCAACCCAACATAAAGGAATTAAACCAACTTAAGACCTTTTCTAAAAATAATTGTTAAATACCATAATTGATGGCAAAAAATCATGGAAAAATCTTCCCAAGAAGACCTTTGTTTGTCCACATGCAATTCCTTTGTTTGATTAATCCCACAATTGGCTAAAAAATATGTGGCTAAATTGGATTCTCTATAACAATGTTTGCAATCCCACGATGAGATACAATCCAATCTTTCCTAAACTTTAGCTAATTTTTTTTTTAATTTTTAGGAGATGGCTTTTTATTGAGAGCAAAATAAGAAGTTTGTCAATTTTACATTGCAAAGCTACTCACCCCCAGTTGAGAGATCCTAAGCCTCAACTTAGTTATTCATTACATCAATTAATTTCTAAGAAATAGATCTGATCAATGAATCACTACAATCCCCTGTGATACAACCTACTTCAGAATCACCCAGATTACCCCTTGAGGATCCATCAAAATTCATTTCAAACCACCCTAGAGGAGGAGGAATCCAAGAAGCCTTCTCGTTTCGTAAACTTTTACCTAAGTTTACTATTATACCATTAACAAGTTATATATACACTTCTTATATGTGTGTGTATACATATACATACACACACACATACATACATATATACATGTGTGTGTGCGTGTGTGTGTGTGTAATAAAAAGTATTCATCATCTATTCTCATCAAATTTGGAAGTGCAATTTATATTCATTAAGATCCTTCTTTCTCCATTAAAATAAATATCATCTCACAAGCCCTTTACTTCATTTGATAGATTATACATGTATTTGAATAAATATGCATGTACACTAACAAATACCAATACCAAATCACCTACATCTTATCCTAAAAGAAAACATGTTACATAGAATTCATAAAAATTGAAGCAACAATCCAAGAAGAATCATAAGCCACCTCAAATACCTTATTCCAAATCATGAATTCCTACCAATGAGCAAACCATAAAGGTTTTACACAAAGAAAAGTGATCAATATATATGATATTTCCTACTATTAAAACATATACCTGTATTAAGAGGAAACACTTTAATTTGATCAGAAAAGATATAGACCACATGATATATTACATACACTATTGGATAAATGGCTCATTACTCTTCCTCCAAATTACTACCATCCACCACAAAGACTTTAAAAGATGAAAGGATAGCCTTTTTTCAATTACCATGGTAATAATGGGCAGCAAGGTTTTTTTTATCTAAATAAAATGCTTGCATAGCTTACAAACATAGGAGTTATTGCATTAAATAAAGAGACAACAAGGTCTCCTTCTCCTGCTTCTTCTAGAGCTCACTCTAAGAGGGTCAAGAAATCCCATCTCAATGCTACTAAGGAATGTATGGTCTATAGGCCCTTGTAGAGAAAAAACCACTAGAATAAGTATTTATCCTAGTCCAACCTCTAAAACAACTAATTTTTCCCACATTGATCCTACCAAGGAATCATTGGTTGATTGAGCTCTCACTATAGGTCTACTTGGGGAAAGTACAAAACCATAGGTTACAAAATCTAATCATACTTCAACAACTATGTTTTCTACACAATAAGAATGGATACCTAAACTAATTCATAATACTATAGATGAAATAGATACAATTGATATTTACAAATATGTACAAGATATTGTGTTAGAATAGAAAGCAAAATCACAATTTCCACATGATCATTATAATTAAGCATTTTTATTCCCAACTAGATTTCATTGTGGAAGGTGATTTCCTTAGTCATCAATGAATCAAACTAAATGAACAACTATCAATACTTTACCACCTAACGAAATATCATATTTAAAACATCTTACAATAACTGAAGTAAAGTATTTGAAATAATAAACACATACTCCATGTTGTACCTTCCATAGTACATGGGTGTATGAAATACATTCATACCAACATAATAATCATAGTTTCTATAATACCATGTAAACATCCCCTTGAACATGAGAGTATTATTCCCATATAATTAATTATACAACCTAATAAGGTAATCATATATGAAAGGGCAAGCAAAAATACATCCCATTTCACATGTGGCTCATATTTGAGAGACTGTTGCACTAGAGATACATAGTGGATTCTACAGAATCCTCATCTACACCTACATAGTCTACCCTATTTCTAAGAAAACATAAACATGTTTCAATTAAAACTACACTAAATAAAATACATAGCATTAAATAATGGTTTCCAAAAACCACTACTCCTATTGCCTCTTCATGACTATAGAGTCTTGTAAGACATACATAAAGTACCACAGATTATATAGTCTCAAATATGACACCTATAAGAGGCTTTCACTTGTTTGATGCTTTATATTCTAAGTTTATAGATTCCTATTATAATCCATTAGATGGGATCATATTTTAGACCTTTAAATTTCCAAAAATTAAAAAAAAATGAAATATTAAATAGAATAAAAAAACATTCAAATAAATTTAAAATTCCAAAAATATTCAGCATTCACATTTTTACTATCTCCTTAGATTATATGTGGTTTAATTTATGTTAGTATATAGTATATCATTTAGTTTATATACACATATTTGTTTCACATATAATTGAGTATGATTAAGACATACACCAGATATATGATACATGCACATACAAATGTTGGAAATTTCCTCTTCCTATGTGATACACTAAGTAAGGGGAATTCACTTCCTTGATCATGATTGATACTGGTTATATTATTTTTTTATCACATTTATTTTATCATGATAATAGTATATACTAATGCTTACACATTCCTATACTTATTTTTACATCTTTCACAGTGTACATGATATGTTATGTTACATGACATTTTTATTAGCACATATGCAGGGACTAGTATGATATATTTATGATGTTATTTATACTTCATTTATTTACATTGTCACTTGCTTGAGTGTATTTTACTTATTTTATATTGTTTTTCTTATGGAACATTTGAATTTATTCCTTTCTTATTGTCCCATGTGACTCTATATGTTGTTTTCTTCTACTATTTAGACATTTGAATATGTTGTTTCTTTGAATATGCTCCTTTTTTACAGTCTCCTTAGACCTATTTTGTGTGAAATTGAGTGCTTTTGTGTGTGTGATTGGTCATTTTTTGAGCTTATATTATTACTTTATAGACATTTCCATGACCTATATCATGCATCATATGTATTTTTGTGATCACATACTGTGAGCTTCATTGATATATATATACTTAGAGATGTTACTCCTATATGCTACATGATTCATACACAAACTATATATTTATCATATAATTTTGAGGTAAGGTAACCACATGAACTCCACACTTATAAATTTCTTATAATTTCCAAAATTTAATTATAAATTACTGGATTCAAATATACACTTAGGTCAGAATCCTACACATGTTGCACTATATTTATAGATTTAGGATACATTTTCTAGATTTGTGACATATATTATATAAAGTTCATGTTGGCCATTTTTGGCCCACATATATAAATATTGCATGGTTTGATGAAGCAATGGATCAAAGGCTTAGAAATGGATCCAATATTTGTAAATAGGGAAGATCCAAGAAATTTTTTCTAAGGATCTAGCAATAGTGTTCAAGGATAAGCCTGTAAGCCAAAAGCTAAGTGAAAAATAGTTTATTCAACTAAGTCTTTACTTATTCATTCTTTCAGACTTTGCGGGGGATAAGTGTTTATTTTTTTTGGGACCCTTTTTGGCTAAGTTTTGAATTATTTTAGATAAGCTGTCTAAGGCAAAGTTTTTGAAGGGATATTTCTTTTGGACAAAAAATCCAAAGTAAAAGACAAAGACCTTTTCTTTCAGGAAAATTTCCTGAGATAATTTTTATGAAGGGTAGATCTTCAATATAATGGTCTTTTTCAAAATTTCCAAAAGAATTATTCTATAACAAAGTGTCCTAAACACTTTTCCTAAAGGGTATTTTTCTTTTGGGAAGTGGACCTAAGTAGATTTTCTAAAGGATCATTTCAAAGAAGTGAGGGGTCATTCTAAGGATGCATGTCCTTCAAGTAAATTGTCTGGAACATTTTTCCCTAAGGCAAATTTCCTTTGGACTTTTTGTTTGAAATGAAGATCTTGAGAAATTACTCAAAGGCCAAAAGAATTTTAAATTAAAATACGCTTTTCCTTTAGGAAATTTTTTGGAAACAATTCTTCTGAAGGGCACTTAAATTTTTTTTGAAGGGTTATCAAGGCAAAGTGAACCAAACAAAAAAGCTAAAGGGTACTTTTCCTTTTAGAAAAAGCATTTTCAATATTGTCGAATGGTCCACTTTCCTTTTGAAAGGGCATTTTAGAAAGACAAAGGACATTTTCATTTATTTCAAAGGGTTATTTCCATACCAAAGTGATTATATTGTGTAGCATTCTAAAAGGTATCTACAAGGAAATGGACCTTTACAAAAATCCCAAAGACCTTTTCTTTCGAGAAAGTGATCAAAGTGAAATTGTTCGAAAGGGAATTTTTGAGAGTTTTGAAGGGTTCTTTCCCTTTAGGAAGGACACTTAACAAAACTTGAAGAATTTTTTTTAAGGAAATAAGTTCAAAAAAATGTCTAAATAAAATGGCTAAAACAAGTCATCCGAAGGAATTGATGACAGGTCCACAAATGCCAAAATTTGAACCCCTACAAGTAGTTATTGGCATTTAAAAATATCAAAAGAAGCTAAGTAATCTATAGACTTGCATCAACATAAATGGATATAAAAAACCACTATCCTTAGATTTGTTTTCCATCTATAGGAAAGGTTTGGTCTAGGTTTCAAGGTAGGAGCTGGTAGGAGAAATTAATGGAGAGGTCCTCATCCTTTGACATGGCCATCATCTTCGAAAAATAGTTGATCAATGCAGAAGCAACATGGATTGGTCCATATTCAAAGTTGTTGGGATTTTATCCTTACACATGAAAGATAAGTGAAGGATGGCATGGAAGTGAAAGATGTCAGATCAGGTGATTAGAAAAGGTAGCTCAAGCATTAAATATGTTCATGGACTTCTCCTTTTTAGTGGATCATGACATCATCATCCTCAACAAGTTCTTGTCTTCTAATGTGTTTCTCAACCAATGTGAGGGCTTGAAGACTATTATAACTAATGGTAATTAATTCATTGAAAAAGGATTAGTTCTAATTAACCCAAATGCAAGTGAGAATTCATGGAGGGTGGTTGGATCTCATTGATTAAATTCTATTTTCCTGCCTCCTCTCCTTGGGCATACCCCTTTTTTCTATATCTCCATTTTCTTTCCCAAAAGAATATATTCTTATTTTTAAAAGGAGAAACACTATCAAAAATTTGTAAGAAAGACCTTTTGAAGAAATAAAGATCAAAATTTTACCTATCTTTTGGCCCTAAAAATTGTGCTTAGCAAGTTTGTGCATGATGGCCTTGTGAAGAAGTGATCTTCCACGTCAATTATCCTTCTTTCTTGCCTATTTTTAAGTCTTTTAAAGTTAGTTGTAGGTCTGAACTTGAGTTATTTTGACCATTAATGGATGCTTGGTGTGAATTTAAAAATTCCTCTTTACTTCATGTATTGTTTGGTGAGCCTATTTTATGAAACATTTATGCAAATTAATTAGTTTGTGAGGTTATGTGAGAAAGAATTATCTTATGCTGAATTAGTGTTTATTTTATGCTTATGTGAGTGTCAATAAATTTGGTGTATCACCCTATTATCTCTCTTAGTTACCCTATACCCCCTCTCTACCTCTTTTCCAAGTAGAAAAATTAGTTTAGGTGATCCACCAAGAGGAAACTAGCCTTCTCCAGAGGTTCAACCTCACTACAGCATACCCATAACCTAAGGTTACTCTAACATTGTAGCTAGGAGTGAGAGATCCTAAAAAACTCTCCCACAAGGTTAAAATTCTAGCCTACAATAGTTTATGGCATGCCTGATGGGACCACTTTCAAGGAAGATTGGTCAAGTTTGATGTTGGTTTGATTAATTTGCAGCAATTATAACTTTCATCATTTAGTATCTGGTGACTCCAAAGAATACTTAGTAATGTGGTGGTAGAATAGTAACTATCTTTCATGCCACATGTGACTACAAGATCAGCTTCTAGAGTTATTCCTTTTGAATTTGTTGAATCACCTTTAAAATTATTAAAAGTTTAAGGTTCATCCATGCTCACCCATACATAGGGAATTATTTTAGTAAACTAGTCATGAGGTATACCTATGCAAGAAGACCATTGTTAGCCCCTTTTTCTACCACGATTCCCAAAAGATATTTTGTAGGATTTAGTGGCCAAAGTCCATTGAATTTACCACAATATGATCTTATGCTAGTATCATCTCTCAAAAGTGTCCCATATTTTATAGGAGACCAGGCCACAACCCCTGCTGAACACATCAATGACATGGCAAATTTTTACAATATCCATAATGTCATTATAGAAAATATAGCTATCAAACTATTAGTTTTATCCCTTAAGGGAAAAGCTTTAGATTGGTATAGAATCTTAGCTCTCAATTCTATTCAATCATGGAATCAACTAAGAGAAGCCTTGTGCAAAATATTTGCAAACAAGAGTGACTATTTTTTACTAGCAAAACAACTTACCATAATTAGGAGAGATCCCCATGAAGTCATGCAATATTTCAACACAAGATTCCAAAAATCTTGGGATAGAACCCCAAGCTCTATTAGATCATCTCCTAAATTTGAATTCCTTTACTACTTGAAGGCTTTAAATAATGATATATTTTTAATGATTGAATCCATGGAAGGAGACATATTGCTAGATGCTTATGAGGTGGTTATTAAAGCAGAAAATTGCCTAGTTCAGGCTATTAAGCTTGTTCTTAGACCCCCAATGCCTCTTTTCCCTAAAATAAAACCATCCCTTATGGTTATTCCCCCACTTAATACTATTCTTTCAACTCCAACAATCATTGTTATACCTTCACCTAAATAGGAAAAGGCCTTCACTAGCGAATCAAGTGATTCCCAAGAGAAAAAAAACTACTTAAAACTTAAGAGCATGCTCCAATCCTTGGGAAATGATGTGGTAAATGTTAAAAGGTATCAAGCTCAGTTAAATAAACCTTATCAAGCTCCTTATTAGCCTCAACAACAATCTTATCAATGGAATAGACCACCCTTCAAGGGAAACTTCTAAAACTAGAACCATAAGCAAGGGTAAGGACAACCTAGCTACAATAAGCAGAGTAATTATAACCTAAATGTCATAGGTTCTTCCAAATCCTTGGTTCCTATTTAAAATAATATGGCTCAATAGGTTGAAGGGACCATACCTTGGGATCAATATTTTGAGCAATCCATTGTGCCAACTAATGTTTTAACTAGGTTTTTAATGACCAATGGCAGCAGGTTGTTGCTTATGGACACAATCAAGCCTTGATGGCTCAAAACTCAGAGATCCCCATGATGATAAAATCAAGATAGTCTCCATAATACCAAATATCTAATCAAGTACCAAGATATATGGATGCTACAATGGTCATCAATAAGCAAGAAGAGTGCTATGTACTCAATTAGTAGGTTATTTATAGCCAAGTATACATTCTAGTGATGGATAATACAAGGTTTAAAAGAAGGAATATAGATGGCCATCAAGAAGCATTCAAAGAACCTCCTATCATTACTCCTTCATTATCTAAGCCTAATGAGCCTACTATCACTCCAAAGGTCCTAACACCTCCTAAAAATTATAATCGTGAGAAGGGTTTTGATCCATAAAACTCATAAATTCAACAAACAATAGTGGTGGCTCCCAAAGCATAGGTAAGGGTTGGAAGTTCACCAATCAACATTTTTTAGAAAATAAATAATTCTAATGTAATTGTACTGATGTGGGACATGATTTCCATGCCTAGTCAAGTGGATATCCTTCAAGAGGGTCTGTCCAAGATAGGTGTTACAACAACTGCAAGTAAACAATCAAGCAAAGAAATTGTGGTCCTCACCAATGCAACCCAAGGTACTATGAGAGAAAGATCAAGTAAGGTAGTCAAACCTCCTCCATTATACATTTCATTAATCATTAGTGATTCCTTTGTGCATAATTTCTTGGTAGATAGTGGAGCTAGCACTTTAGTAATACCAAAGTCTATAGTTGATTAGCTTAACCTCAAATATGAGCCACATACTAAGGGAGTTATACAACTTGATGGTTATTCCATAAATCCATCTAATATCATAAAGGAATTGAGCTTAACCTTGCATGTTTGTCCTAGTGTTTCAATGGCTCAAGATGTGTTTATCATTGATGTAACTCCTCACTTTGTGTTATGCCTCTCTATAGAATTCACAGTCAAAATTAGGAGTTATCTAATAGTAGATTGGTCCTACATGGATTTCATAACAATGTATGGGACTAATGTATCAATCAAGGTTGAGTCTATAGCATAATTTCACATTAAACCCCATCATCCAAATAGCATAAACCTCAATTATACTATCCTTGATGAGGATGAATTTATAATTGGTCAAGAACTGAATACTTATCATGAGGAGATTCCAGATTTGTTCTTGGATGAGCTATGGGGGGATAATAAATTTAACAACCCTTTGGAAGGTGTTGAAGAAAGAGACATGGGTGTCTATTATTTACATAAAGAAAATTAAATCATGTCTTCCCTCATTGGACCTAAAGAAGCCCTTAATGGTATGTGAAAGTTGTTCTTTAATGGTTCAAGGAGAAAAAATGGAGTAGGTATAGGGGAAATACTAGTTTCCCCTTTAGATGATAAATATTTATCTTATTATAGGTTCCATTTCAGTTCTCATCAAATGGAGCAGAATATGAAGGCCTAACCCATGGCCTCTAATGGGCCAATAAGAAAGGAATCAAGCAGTTACAAGTATATGAGGATAGTGAGATTATAGTAAACCAAGTCAAGGGACTAAACAATATGAAGAATCCTTTGATGAGGTCTTACAAAAATAGAGTATGGGACCTAATTGAAGATTTAAAAGCCTATAACATTCAAGCTATGCCAACAAACTAGAATTGGCATGCTAACAGGTTGGCAACTATGGGAACCCAGTTTGATATTCCAAGTGACCTAAAAAGGGCCAAGTTTTAGCCATATGTCAAGGTGGTGGTGAGGCCAGTAGTACCAAATAATTATGCCTACTAGTAGGTTTTCAAAAATGACAAACAAATTACTTGTTTCTTCCAATAAGAAGTAGAGTTTTCCTTAATGAACCAAGGTAAATTTCAACATCAGTATGAGGATCAAATTTTTCAACTAAAATCTAAAAAACTTCCTAAAGGGATGGTCACCCTTGAAAGTGTTTTCTATGAGGGAGACCATATGAGGAAAGACAAGGTAGTGATGTCAACTGATGAGGAGAATTATGAAAGTCTTTATTTTCAAAGACAAGCTCCTCAAGCTTGAGAAGGTAAGCAATGAGAAGGAAAGGCGTGATTTCATTGAAATTTTTAGGGAATATTTAGACATATTTGCTTGGGAATATAGTGACCTAAATGGTTTTGATCCAAAGCTAGCCCAGTATACTATAAAATTAGAGGCTAATGCTAAGCCTATGAGGTAGAAGCAAAGGCTTGTTAATCCAAAACTTGAAGAGCTAATGAAGAGAGAATAAACCAAACTGATTGAATCTAATATCATTTTTCCCATCAAGCACTCATCATGGGTAGCCAATTTGGTGCTTATAAGGAAAAATAATGGGGAGATTAGGTTACATTTTGACTTTAGAGATCTAAACAGGGTCTTCTTGAAGGACCATTACCCTCTACCATCCATGGAGTAGCTTCTTCAAATAGTTACAGGTTTAAAACATTTTTATCTTTTGGATGGATATTCAAGTTACAACCAAGTGTTGGTAAGAGAAGAGGATCAACACAAGACTATCTTCACCACCAAATAGGGTGCATATGCATACCAAAAAATGCCTTTTAGGTTATCAAATGCCAAGGCAAAATTTTAAAGAGCCATGGACATGGTTTTCCAAGGGCTGCTGAATCAAATGGTGTTGGTCTACTTAGATGACATCATAGTTTTCTCCAAGGATGCCAAAAAACACATGGACCACTTGAGGTTGATCTTTGAGAGATACAAAGAGTATGGGATCTCTTTGAATCTCAAAAAATATGTGTTTATTATTCATTAAGGCAGACTCTTGGGACACATTGTCTCAAAATAAGGATTAACTATTGATCCTAATAGAATAAGTGTCATCTTAGCCTTATCCTTACACAAGCATAAGAAGGGACTCCAAATTTTCCTTTGAAAAATAAACTTTTTGAGAAGGTTTATGCCTAGTTTTGCAAACTTGGTCAATCCCATCACTGCTAGGCTACAGAAGAACCAAGTGTTCACTTGGTCAAATGAAGGTAAATCAACATTTGAGGCTATCAAGAAAGTGACTGCCCAAGCATCTACACTCATGAATCCTAACTTCTCAAGAGATTTCATATTATATGCCTTTACCAATATATCAGCTATGTTGTTGTAAAAGAACGTTGAAGGACTTGAGAAACCAATAGCTTTTTTAGTCAGGGGCTTGAGGGGTATGAGGTGAGGTATACTTTCATACAGAAGCATGTCCTTGTAGTAGTAATAAGCCTTAAAATGTTTAGGACAATTCTCTCTAATACCAAAATATATATTATGGTGTCTCATCCTAGAGTGAGAGACTTCCTTCTTAACAAAGACTTGAATGATACACCAAATTGCCTACACCTTTCAAAAACTTGCTTGAGATGAACCATGTGATCTTTTTCATTCTTTGAAAACACTATTATATCATCTAAATAGACAAATACAAACTAGTTAACAAGGCCTTGGAATGGAATGTCCATGGCTCTTTGAAAGGTTGCTCCAGCATTAGACAAACTAAATGGCATCTTTTTGTATGCAAATGTTCCCCACTTGGTTGTAAAGGTTGTCTTAAATTGGCATTCTTTCCTGACCAAAATTTGATTGTGGCCACTATATCCATCTAACAAGGAAAACTTCTCTAAACCTACAACAAGCTATAAAATTTGTTCCATTGATGGCAACAAATAGTGATCCTTAATTGAAGACATGTTTAGATCATGAAAATCAACACACAAATGAATCTCACCATTCTTCTTCCATATCGGAACAAGGTTCACCACCCAAGTTGAGTGCTTGATTGGAAAAATAATAGTTGATTCTATGAGCTTGTGAAGCTCATCTCTCATCAAAGGTTCAAGCTTTGGATTGGTTGGCCTTTGTCTTTATCTCACTAGTTTAGTTTCCTCCTCTAACTCAATGGTGTATTGAGCCAAAATTGGATCAAAACCTTAAATATCACTATACTGGCATGCAAATATATCAATAAAACTTGTTCATAAATCAATGAAAGCTTTCTTTTGTGAAAGAGTGCATACCTTGCCCAATTTTAAAATCTTACCAGCTACAATCTCTACATTGGCATTGTGCTCTTCCTTTGTTGACAATGATGATTTCTCTTTCCTTAGCTCATCATCTCCACTGAAAATATTCTCAAGAGTGACCAATCCTATGGGCATCCTATTTGTTTTTAGTTGTACAATTTGATCACTATACTATTGTAGGTGTTTTGATTGATTTATTGAAGAAAACCCAGCGTCTTCTTGCAAAAATATCACAATTTGATTGTTATCTTCAAACCCCTGCCAATTCTCATGAATATTCAAAATAGAAGGTCTTACAACCACCTTTATGTGTGACTAAATTTTTTCATTTTTTACACCAGCTGGGATTCTAAATTTTGTGCTCCAACAGCAGTCAATCTATCAACATGTTTATTCTTATTCCTTGGTATTCCCTGAATGTTAAAAGCCTAAAAATATTCAAGTAAATCCCAAATTCTATGCTCGTAATATTTTAATCAACAAATTTTTTCATACATTCAAACCTCTTATTTGGTGTACTATAAGCTCACTATCTCCAAACACTTGCAAACAATTGACTTTTATCTTCCTAACCCACTGCAAACTGTGAACTAGTACTTCATATTTAGCAACTTTTTTTGAAAAATCAAACTAAAACTTAATAGAGGAGAAATATATTTGTTCTATAGGAGAAACCAACATCATTCCAGCTCTAGTTCCATGCCTATTTCTTGATCCATCAAAGTACAATTGCCACAAACCTTCATTAGATTCATCTTCTTTGACCATGGCTAGAATTGGTTCATCATTCTCATGAAGACAAAACACACCAAGACCCTCCTCTTCAATTAGCTTAGGGATCATGCTCATGCAAGGTAGAAGCCCAATCATCAAAAAACAAATCTGAAAATCCATCCAAAGGTGAGTCCTTTTCTACATCACTAGTTTGTAATGTTTCATCTGAGATGATACAGTTAGTACTTACAACACTAGGCATGTTTGGCTCCATATAAAAATGTGCAATAGGATCAAAGTGAATTGTTACCTTAGTACCATACCTAGATCTGAATGACAAATAAGTCCAATCAACTGATAAACATCCTTCAATCTTTGATGTGAAATCCCTTGAAAGACATAGCAAAATAGGGAGGCAAATCTACCACAACTATGTCCTGATGAATAGTAACATTGGGACATGCATGTAATGTCAATTTAATATCTTTGATGATGCCTACTATATTTTTTGGTGACCCTTCCAATTTCAAAACTCATTTGGTGTTTGGCTCATAAACAATCCAAGCTTATCTACAATCTACTTAGGCATGATTGTATTACTAGCTCCACTATCCACCATACAATTATGAGCCAAAGTATCACCCACTATCAAAGAAAGTTAAAAGGGAGGAGTTTTCTTTGAATTTGCCTTAGTTTTGTCTACCTTTGTCACCTTATTTATTTTTTGTACCTATTAATTTTTTTGCTAATCTAAATTAGCTAAGACAACACCTTTTTCAACTGATTTTGGAGACAATTCAAGAGCTAAAAGCTCTAAGATAAGCTTATACTTTTACCCTATTATTGAAAGAGAATCCCACATGCTAATTATGATATTAGATTTATTCATTTGATCAAATATACTGAAATGAGATCCACTAATCTTTCATTGTACCTTTTGATGCACTAGTTGTTCGTGAATTTGAGGTAACTCATTAATCTTACCAACCTCTATAATCTAATTTTTCTAAGTTGTAGGGGTAGCAAGTTGTTCTTTTGTACTTTTAGAAACAATAATAGGATTAATTGAATTATTTTTTATCATTTGAGACTCATCAATAGCTCTTCTTTTAGCTCTCTGATAGGTTATAGCTGTAACTTGACCACTTGTATCGTTAATTTTAACATCGTGAGTAAAAACAACATAATCATCTACTTGCCAATTTACATTAATAGCATCAAACTACCCTTGAAATTGATGAGTTTATATTTGTGATTCCAAACTTGTATCCTAATACTAACCTCCTTGAAAAGAAAACTCTTCTTATGTCATTTGTAGCATGGTGATGTTATGTGATACGAAGGCTTGGTTTTGAGCATCATTGAGATTTGAGGGTAGCCAATCTAAATCTTGCACTAAATTATTTTAAGGTGGGGTTGGAACAATGGATTTTGAAGTGGAAGGAGAATTTAGATCAAGAGAAACATATGGCTGAACTAGAGTTATGGCTCCTTGTGTTTGATAAGGTGGTCTATTTTCTTTGAAACCCTGATAAGGAGGCCTTAATTTTTGAAGGACTGATAGGTGTTCTAATTTTGTTGATAGAGCTTATTTGACTGAAATTTATGCCTTTTGAGCTATACTATTTCATTTCTAAAAGACTATAGAAAACTTTTCAACTCTCCTATCTCACTAGCTTGACTAGTAGGGGCTGCAATAAGAACTTGAGGGATTGGTATATAACTTATTTTTGAAAATATGGGCACTAGAGGTCTTGGAGAAAGCTTACTAGCTTGTAATAAACTATTTTTCAACTTTAATTGCAACCTCATAAGAATTTGGAAAATTAGTACCACCTATTGACTATATCATCACACTAATATCATAATTTAGAGCTTTCAAATAATACAAAAATGCATATTGAGAGGATGGTCTAATCAACACACGTATCTTAGTCCATGTTTTTTAGAATTCAAAGTTAAAATCATACATAACCTCATGAAGATCCCTTATTATGGTGGTCAATTGCTCAACCAAAGAGAGATGATCAGATTTGTCCTCAAATTACTTGACCCATGTTGTGCCCAATTCATCCCAAGTGGTAATGGAATAAAGTGGCATATTTATATACCATTGCAATGCTTTTCCTTAAAAGGAGGCAGCTAACAATCTAATAGCAACATTATTTTCAATAACATTATGGACTAAACAAAGATTAACAACATCTTGGATATGCTCAATAGGGGTTGTTTGATTTTCTCCTGAGAATAATGGAATGCTCTTGATGGCAGACACTACAATACCATCCAACTAGGCTAAATTTAGTGGAATTACCCTATTGAATGGAGTAAACACTTGATTTCTAATGGCCATCTAGATAGTGGGGATTATAGTGTTTAGAATGATAGGACGAGGAGGTGAATATTCTCTTTGAGGATATAGATTTGCCTTCCTAGACCTTGATCTCTTATAAGTTTCAAATTCAAAAGGAATACCTTTACTTGTTGATCTTGTGGTAACCTTTAGCATGAACAAATTGCTTGAATGATGCTATGAACTCTGAAACTGGATGTAGATGAATGTCTTTTATTGCTATGAAAAATCTTTAGATATGTAAATAATTTTTCTGTGGTTCCACCAGGTGTGCCAAAAACTGTTGTCAATCTGGAGTTGCACCCTAATCGAAGACGTGCTAAAATGACTAATCCTCACTCCAATTGAAATAATGGTATCTTCTCATGAGGTTGGGTACCTCAATGATGAGAAGAACCTCTAGAGAATACTAGTTCCTATAAGATGTATCAATGAAGATCTCAACTTCTATGTTACAAACTACTTGAGGAAAAGGGGAGAAAGAACTTGAAAGGAAATCCTAGCTAAAGTGGTGATACACCTAATTTTCTTGATCCACTCAATTTGAGCTTCTAAGAACATTGATTCAAACAAGGAAGAAGCATAACTTCAACTCTAATTAGTCAATACACATAATTATTTCATGAAAATGTTTAATCTAATGATCTAAGCTTGAGGGAAATGGAAAAATAACCCTAATGAAAGGTACTAAACAACCACTACTATCCACTATAAACTTAGCAAAAGACAATCAAACATAAAACATGACCTGCATAAATGATTAGCTAGTAATTATGTACTAAGGAAGAAAGAAAATCTATCACTTAGGCAAATCTATAACAAAAGTATGCAATATTAGCTACTAGAAATTGAAAAAACATAGTCCTCTTCTCATTTATTTTGAAAAAGGTTACAACACAATATTTAGAAGTTCATCTTGAAAAAGGAGGGATAATTTAATACAAGGCTGAAAGCCAACTTATAGAAAAATACAATAGCCAAGAGGTGGCATAGAAAATAGAAGAGGAAACAACTCTTTCATTAGCCCAAGTCCAATTTGCATTGCATGAGCCTTCCAAATTTATCTTTTCTATGTCTTTTGTCTTACATGAAGACTTCTTGGCATTGAATGGATGGTGGCAAATTTTGGGATGTTAAACTATTTATCATGCAAAAATGGTATGCCCACCTCCAAATTTGGAACCCTTCATGAGCTGCTGGAATGTTTGAAGAGCTGAGTTGACCTCAAAGATAAACTTGACTTCAACAACTAGTCAACTGAAGCCTTGACTTCAATCATAATTAGCCCTTACTTGCATGGAATTCCATGTTGACTCTATCTCTTGCATGTAGTTCTTTGGGTCTTATCTATTCATGGTTTTTGGTTGTATTTGTTTGGTTTGTCTTTTCTATGGACCTTCCCTTTGCATGCATTTGTCTTTTGCTCAAACTTATGTTCATTCTCTTTGGGTCCTTTTTATCTCAGACTTCTCCCTTTCATTTTATTTCTAACACTTTGGGTTTATTCTCATGGCTTATGTATTTGCCTCAGGATTTGGTCTACAGACTTGTTCTTTGGTTTTTACATAGTCAACTTCCCATAGACAAAATGTCCATGGGAATTGTCTTTAGACTTTTGCTTCTGTCCTATTTACCTCAAGTTTTTTTCTTCCTGTGTTTTCCATCAAACTTTTTTTTTGGTCCATTTCCTTTGTTAAGTCATTTTATGTGGACTTTATGAAACTGTCTTCTCACTTTCCCATGGATTTGTTCTAAGACTTTTATTTAGCAATTCTCCCTTGGACATTTTCATATGGACAATTTTCTTGGGTCATTTTCAGGAGTGCCCTTTTGGACCTTTTCCCTTGGTACACTTACCCTTTGGTAATGTTGAAGATGCCCTTCAAGCTTTCCAAACAGTTTCTCATGAAGTGAATAACTTTTAAGAAAAGGGCACCCAAACTTTTTGGAGGACACCTAGGCTTTTTAGAGGGCACCCTAGCTTTTTGGTAAAGTCCTTGAAAAATGCATTCTCTTAGATTTTTCCCCTTAGATGAATTGTCTGAGGAAATTGTTCCAACACTTAGACATTTGAGACATGAAAAGACAACATTGTATTTTGTAGGTGTTCAAAAGAAAACACTTGCCTTCATTCAAAAGTGAACCTACAAACCTGTAGCTTCATAATTGTATATGATATTTTGATTAGGAGACATGGCCTTTGAAGTTGTTGGTGTCTTTAAAATTTGCATTTTTGTAGCTCGTTAATGACCCCAAAGGAGGCTCCAAAGTAGATTTGATTTTCATTCTTCCTCTGATTTGATGATGAGATTATTTGCACTAATCATATATATATAAACCATTATTATTAAAACCTTATTATTTCATTATATTTATTGACTTTCTTGACTGTATCATATCACCCAAGCCTTGAAAACTCTTTCTCTCATATCCATGTTTCCCCTTGATCAACCTTAGTCCTCTTGAAATTAAACAAGGTGACTTGATGCGTATAGGTCTTTAGGTATCTCTCATCCTCATTTTTATCATAACATCATGATAAAAACTTAACTATTATAACATTATCGTAGGTATTCACTTGACTGTGTTTGATGCCTTAACTATCCACATATCCCTTTGTTCATGCTCAAGCAATGTTTTAAATGATAAAGGTTACAATTTTGACTTGTAGGGTCAAAATTGTAAATAGTTCCTTTGTATAATATTGAGTGATCCTTTACTTCTACACCTTACTTCCTATCCCTAGTGCATATTTATGTGCTTCCTCAAGCTCTTTTGTGTCTAGGGCTAAATGTTATCTTCCATCCATCGTGCATTACTGCATATTGAAAATTGCTCCAACATCCCTCTCTATCATCATCATTGTGGTACAATACATTACTTAATGGGGAGTTAGGGTTCACAATCCTTCTTATGGTGCATCCTCAATTATTTACATAAGAACACATGTATTGTCTTTGAGGTTCTTCTTATGTGCCCTTGTCTATGTTCAGACTTCTCCACCTTGCACACCTTCATGCACTCTCATTGGCTCATGTGGAATGAGATCCACCTTTCCTATACTCATTTCTTTCCATTGAAATTGGGTTTCTTCTTGGCTTCCCTCCTTTATTGTTACTTCTATGAAATAAATTTCTTTTCCTATGATTCTTATGCATCTTCTTTATGCAATGTTCTCCTAAATGCCTTTCAAGATCATCATTAGATCCCACTCTTTCACCTTCTCAAATGACACTTTTTGACCTCTATCTTATTCCCATGTTGGCTTCTCCCATTTATCACCTTTCATGGCAAAAATATTCTTTACTCTAGGGGTGAGGCTTTAGAGGGTTACCTTTTGTGGCATTTGAGACTTCTCCTCCATTTGAGATGGCCTTTTGGATGCACTACTTGGTTATATAGTTTGGAAACTCTCTGTTGCTAACATTTCACCCTTGTATTGCCTTTTCATCTCCTCTCTTGGAGAACTTTGTAGCCATTTACTGCATCATCATAGAGTATTTTTTGTGCATACTCCACCTTTAGAAATTCCTTTACATCCTTCAATGTGAAATAACATTCAACATTTAAGACCCACTCCATATATTTGAGGCCTTTTTCTAGAGAACCTTTACGTTTCAACTTCAGGGTTATTCTCGATGTGCCTCAAAACCTTTGTAGGATCTTTATTCCAATAGGTCCTTCCCTACTTCTCTTTGGGATCCCCACTCCCAATGGTTTACTATGTTGTCCTTTCCTACAGTGCTTACAATGTGGAAATTATCTCCTGCATTTTTTTTAAAATTTGCAACTCCAAGTCACATCTCATTTTGCTTTTCTAGCACCTTCTACCCAATATGTTAATTGGAAGATGCTCCTACACACTAACTACCTCATGTTTAATGATATTTCAACATCTTCATTGTTTTTACATAATTCATTATCAACACACTTTTTTTTTGAGTGTGAAATACCTCACAGTTGATAATCTATTGGTGTTTACTACTAATCTGTGCATTTGGATTGCCTCACATTTGGTGATATTTTAGTTTTCCACTCAGTTATCTCACTTCTAGAAATCTATCAATGTTTCACTTTTCCTTTCTATCATAGTGATTTCATCATGGTAAGTCATTTTTTAGTGCTCACATAATACTCTTGTAGGATGCTTACAACCTCGTAACTTTGTACAATACCTACTGTTGCACTCTTCATCAAAATCCTACATAGGTGCTTTGCATTAAGGAACTGCTTTAACAAATTATCCATTTGTGATCCTATGTAGCTCATCCCTACCAAGTTCTCTCTTTTCTTATGTTCCACCCACTCTTTAGTTACCTACCTCCCTCATAGTGGTGAACGATGCTATGCTAGTTTCCTCACATTCAACAATCTACTAGCTTTCCTTCTGCCAGTTTGTATTTTGCTTGTAAGTTTATCTTTTCTTCTTACATATCTAAAGGTTCACAACCTTGCTTTGATATCCAACTAGTGTTGACTGAGATCAAGCATCCCAGTGAATGGATACATAAACCACAGCCTCAGAATTTGATATGGTGATTATGCTAATTAAGCATTTTATGCCTTAACTTTAGGTGTTACAAGATAATAAATTATCTTTAAAGCTATATATTGAGCTCTCAAGTCTACTTAGTTGAATCCTTAGACAAATATATAAGTGTCTCTTTTTATCTCTCTTATGGTGTCCTTAGATTACCATTCTCTCATGACTATGAGCCCTCGTCTATATATGAAGTTCATTTTCTCTGTCTAGCCTTAGACAACTTTTTTGTCCCTTTATGGGAACACTCTAAAAAACCTCCTTGGCTTTCAAACATTACAAACTCTGGACCAATACCTATTTTTATAGTTGTTTGAGCTTTGGTTGGTTGGTCTAATCCCATGTAATTGGCCAACTTCATTTAATGTGGCTTTATCCAAGTCTATAAACCTACCCTATAAGTAGCATAGCTTTTTATGAACCTCGAGCTTCACATGTAGATCTTGTCAGTCCCTTTTATTGTCATTTCATTTTTAGTACTAACTTAGCTTTAAGAAAGGCTAACTATAGGTCCTCACAACTAATTACTTATCCTATTGTCTTCTACTTTTTGGGGCTTGCATCAAATGCCCTATGCTTGGATTTTTGCACACCCTTGTACCTCAAAATCTCCTCCTTTCCACACATCATCATCATTTCACATTGGGTACCCACCTTAGAGCTCCTTCTCTAGATGATTACATTGTAGGCACATTTGAGTGCCCCTTAACTATGACTGTGCACTAATCTAATGTTCTCCCTTGATAAGCTCAACTCTTTGTGTATATGTTACTCAAGTTTGAACTTAGCTTTGGTTATAAATTTAATTGTTCTTGTGAATAACTCTTTTTTCACCATGGGTCTTAGAACTTTGAAGGCCTCAATTCCTTCATGCACTATTTAGCATGACTTTACTTCTATACCTTGCTTCTTGTCACTAATGCATCTTTATGTGCTTTGTAGATTTACAAGTGTGTTGTTTGACTTAGCCAAAATTTGTATCCCCTTTTTATTCTCTAATTCCTTATGCAACTTTCAGCTAGCTTCTGGCATGTCCCCCTTTTGGACATGACACTATTGAAGACCTTTAGCCTTGCCTAGTTTCCCAAGGGCTAAGGGAAAAAAGAGAAAATAAGAGAAACATTTGGTTTTATTAAGAAAACTTGTAAAAGTACCTTATTATTATAATTTTAGTTAAGTTGGGGCATTTTTAAGGGTCATGGGTACCAATCTACTTAAGTGGATTATAATAGGTCTTCTTTTTATAGATTGAATTAAAAAAATATCAAAAAGGTATTTACCTCCAAAATGGGTGCTTCATGGGCCATGCACAAATAATGTTGCATTTTTGTTAGCTCTATGCCAACTCTTCTCCTCTCCTCACTCATCTTCAGATGTCTTCTGTGGAGTTATGTCCACTTCTCCTTCCCTTTTCATGTTTCTCCATGGCATAATGCTCTGTTGTATTAAGGACAATTTAGTTTCATTTGCGCACTACCTTTTTATCTTGATCCCCTTAGGATTTAGGTAAATGCCTCCCACAAATAAAATTCCACTCTTTTGTCTATCCATATTTGTGCCTTTCAAAGGACACATTTCTTCTTCTTAATTGCTAGGATCAAATTTCAATTGTGTAGCTTCTCTTTTGTCTTCTTCCATCTTTGGTGCAATGTTTTTTACATTAGCACTCATGCTCTCTTCAGATGGTGCTCACTCTAGTACCTATATTAACTTTGGCACACCTTTGGACCCATATGCTGCACTGTCATTTCAATTGCACTCAACAACTCTCAATTATTCTCTATGCAATTGTTCTTCTCCTTTTGAAGCGTCTCCCATTGCCTTTTCCTTTAGTGCTTCCTTCATGGAAGTTTATCCTAGTCAAAGGTTCCCTAGAGCCTCTCCTTCCTCAAGTTACTTTTCCTTTTTTTGGGGGGCTAAAGGTTGTTTTCTATCCATTGTGCCCTCCTACATATCAACAATTACTCCAACATCCTTTTATATCATCATTGTTATGGTAAAATCCATTACTATATGGGGATCTAGGGGTCTTAACCCTTCCTTCAGTGCATCCTCCATTGTGAGCATAAGAAGACATGTGCTTCCTTCAAGATTCTTCTTATGTCCTCCTATCTCTATGCAAACTACTCCCACACCTTGCCTTCACTCATTTCACTCTGCTACAACTGGGTTTCTTCTTGGCTTTCTTCCTCTATTTTTGTTTTTATAAAATAACCATCTTTTCCTCTACTTCTTACTCATCTTCTTTGTGCAACCTTCTCCTTAATGCCTTCCAAGATTAGCATTAGCTCCAGCTATTTCATCTTCTCAAAGCGCTCTTTCTAACCTCCATGTTGCTCCCATGTTGGCTCCTCTTGTGCATTACCTTTCATGGAAACACTCTCTTCTTTACTTTGGGGGTGAGGATTTAAAGGTTACCTCCTGTAACTTTTGAGTTTTCTCCTTCATCTGAGATGGCCTTCTAGATGCACTACATGGTTTTGTAATTTGGAAACTATCTATTGCCAACTATTCACCCTGTTGTTACCTCTCTATCTTCTTCTCTCTTGGAGATCTCAACAACCATTTATTGTGTTATCACATAACATTTTTCATGCATACTCCACCTTTATGGATTCCTTTACATCCCTCAATGCAAAATAACACTCAACATCTAACACCCATTCCATCATTTACTCTAAGACATTTTTTTGGATAACCTTTGCGTTTCAGCTTCAAGGTTACTCTCGATGTGCCTCAAAACCTCTGTGGGGTCTTTCTTACCATGGGTCTCTCACTCCTCTTTGGGATACTCATTTCTAATGGTTTTTATTTTCCCTTGCACCATCCTTTCCTACAATGATTGTAATGTGGATGCTATCTCCTCTATTTTCCTAGAGATCTATGATTCTAGGTCACATTTTGTTTTTACTTTTCATTGAGCCATCTTCTTTGTTCCTCATTCTCTATCCATCTTCACTTGGTGGAGAATAACTTCATTTAGTAACTTTTACCCAATACACTGATTGGAAGATGCTCCTGCACCCTGACTTCCTCACAGCTAATGATTTTTTGGCACCATCATCTATTTCACTAGATTCATTATCAACCCATTTGATCTTTGCTTGTGAACTGCCTCACAATCGACAATTTGTCAGTGCTTTCTCCTCATACACACCTTTATACCACCTCGTATTTGGTGATCTATCCTCATTATGTTTGGCTACTTCATAGTAATATGTCAATGCTTCACCTCTCCTTTCCAATAATGATTGAATCAAGGTTGGCGATCTCTTAGTTCTCATTCAACACTCATACTGGTTGCTTACAATCTCACATCTTCTTACACTACATGTTGTGCTCTTCATCACAATCTTACGTAGATTTTTGAACTTAAGAATTATTTTCATAAAGTCCCCCAACATGATCTTATGAACTCATCCCTTCTAAGGGTTCTCTTTGCTTATCTTTGACTTACTCATTATCTACCTCTCTCCCTCACATTGGTGAGCGATCCTATGGTAGTTGCCTCACATTCAACCATTTGCTATATTTTTCTCTACTAGTTCATATCTCACTTGTAGGTTTATCCTTTCTTCTTGCATCCCTCAAGGTTCATGATGTTGATTTGATATCAAACTAGTACTAGTCAAGACCAAGAGTCCTGGAGAGGGGATGCATTACCATGCAACTTTCAAAGTTATACATAGTGTATCTTTTATTCCTTCACTTTGGGTGTTATAAGATAATATAAGATTTTCAAGTGTGCATTGAACTCTCGACTCTACTTGGTCGAGTCCTTAAAGTTTCTCTCTCTTTACTATGGTGTCCATATACTACTATTCATTCATGACTATATCCTTCCCCTGTCATGTGAATCTCCCATTCTATCTATCTAGCCTTACTCAAATTTTCCTTATACCTTTATGCGATGACCTTAACATATTTTGGGTTAAATACATAAAATTTTAAGATTTTATTACATATAATATTACTCGATTGCCCAAATCAGAATAATTGAGTTTACAAATCTGTATCAAAATTTACTTTGTAATACACAAATTAAAAATAATCTAAACATGTACTTGTAAGTTAAACAAATAAATATGGAATAATAAATACATGCAAACAATATAGAAATAAGGGAAGATGAAAAATAACATACAAAAATACTGACACATTATTTAATGTGGTTCACCCAAATGTTGGGCTACATCCACCAATAAACTCAACAATTCTTCTATTCAAACTTCCAAAGGAATTTATACAAGTGCCTAACACTTCTTGCCCCTCAGTCTCTATATCAGAGCACTCTAGAAACACCTTTGTTTAAAGATAAATTTCTCTTTTTGTCAATTACTACTTAGCTACATTCATATTTCATCTACAATTCACATACTTTAAAATCCCTACCTCTATTCCCACTTTTAAAAGGATGATCACTAAAAAAATAAGGAAGTACAAAATCTGTTACAACTTCCTTGCAAAATAAGGAAGTACAATTTTTTTCTAACTTCCTGCAATTACAATCTGTTACAAATTCCTTACAAAATAAGGAAGTACAAATTTGTTCTACAATTACAATCTATTACAACTTCCTTTAAAAATAAGGAAGTACAGATCTGAAATGATACACAAATATGGAATATCCAATGCTTATCTGAAAAAATAATTCTACAACAGAATCTAATTACGTATAGACCAAAATTAAACCTTTATACAAATCAAAACTTTCAAACTTCTATAGACCATTAATTCCCTTTATAACCTTCTATCAATTGATAACAACCCTTATATATATAAGCCCATAGCATCAATCATGCTACAGACTTTCTGGCCATGGAGACAAATAAGACAACATTGTAGTCATGTTACTCTTAATAAAATGCCAAGAACTCATTTCCAAATGGTGCTCTTTATGGCCATACCACGTGTTTTAACTTTTTAGGACTTAGTGAAGTGTAAATCCTATGTTTTTTAAAAAACTAAGTAGACTAAGTCAGGGAAATAATATGTAATAAATTCAACCACTAATTTGTTACAAAATTGAGTAGCTTTGACTTTTATAAAAATAGTAATAAATAGTGCAATTGATGGCTTAGCTAGAAAACACGTGATACAAATGAGATGGGTGCAAAAAATTTAGATTGAAGTTGGTTTGAGTGTTGTAAACTTAATCCCAGTGTAGAACCCTTCCTAGATAGTAGCACCACAATTGGATAGTAGCACCATTATTAGTAAAGTGGCGGCATTGTCTTGATAGTGGTGGTAGTGTTCTATATGTAGGACTATCCCAAGCTTCTGGGTGTATCTATGTCTAGATCTCTGGGGTCTACTCCTATGCACATGAGTTCTAAAATCTTGTATTTTACATGTAATTATTGATTTATTGTATAAACCCTAATCCTCCATGTAACTAGAGCATGAGCTGAAAAGTGAGTTTGTTAGTAGGGTATGCTGGATATCCTTAATACCTCATTATAAAGAGAGTTGCCCACATATTAATATTTCAAGGAGGGATCAAACCTAATGTAGTTCTCTCCACCTAAGTTTTGGTGCAAGTGCAAGTGATACTAGTATGATAGTGGCCTTGAGTGCCTTGAATGTGCTTGAACTGGAAATCTAGAAAATCTAATCTTAGGGTTATTGTAGATGGTAGTATGTAGAGGTAGGGTGGAATAGGGATTGAAAAACTTAATTGTGCTCAACTTTTTTTATGTTTGAATGTGTATTTTTCATCTGATTTCCATCTAGTTAGATGGCTAAATTTCATGTATATATATTGTTCTATTGCTTGTGAAAGTGATAAAAGATGTCTAGGCTGACCATAAGAGGTTCTAGTTTTGAAAAGATATCCATTTGAGAAAAGATAGGGAAAAGGACATTAGCACCATTCTGGGGACGCCAGTGCCATGTGGCACTAGTGTGCTTATTATGGTGGTAGTGTCAAACTGGTAGAACACTAGGCATGAAGGGCCATGATTGGGAAATGAGCGTCTAGGACTATTTTGGAGATGACTAGGGATGCTTGTGGCCTACACAAAGGTTGGATAATTGTGACAATATGATCTTGTATAGTTTTAGGGATAATCTAGGGATAGGTAGTCTCAATTAGTATTATTAGCACTCAAATACCAATATTGGGTGATTACCTTGCTCTAGCCCAAGTGCGTAGAGTGCCATAGAATACGTGAACCCAGAGGTACTCACAAAAAAATGTTTCATCCACTTTCCATAGTCTCATAGGCTTCAAGATGAGGTTCAAGAGCTCTGATATCACTATAACTTATGGTGCTATGAATATAATTATCATGGTGAAAGTGATGGTGTAGAGTAAAGTGAACTTGGTCCCAAGTAAGTTCGAAAGATGAGTTCACCACCGATAAATTGTGCCATAAAAAATATAAATAATTGATCATAGTTGATGAATGTTGGAGTCATAAAAGGCTTCCAACTACTACACAAACTTGAAAACTTCAATCTAACCATGGAATCTCAGAGATTTATCTAACCTTACTAGTGGTGTAGCCATAATTTGTCCATAAAGGAGATGAACAAATTTATAGCATTTATGATACTTTCATGGAGTATCATCTCAACTACCTATAACACCATAGATCCTCCCAATAAGGTCGTAATCACCTTGAGCCCAATATTCATAGCTATTTATAGTGGTGTCAAACATAGATTGTGCATCCACCCAATACAAAATACCATCTAGAGTGGGATCTAGGTGTTTAATACCCCAAGCTATGACATTGTAGATGTTGTTGATATCCTCATCAATGTTGATCAACTAAACATATGGAGGTCCTTGAGCATATTCCAATGGGATGACAATGTGTTGCTCATCATTCTCAAAGCTGATATAGTGTTTCTTAAATCTTAAATCAATATTATTTGCATAACACTGTGGGTGACCCAATAAAAATGAGAAGTGATTAGCTTTGACCAACTCTATGACTTCAAAGTTAGCTTTGAAAGTGACACTGAGGATATCCATGATGGCATCTTTAAGTACACCAATGGGCAAAGCACAAGTCTTATTGGCCATAAATAGCACATGGGGTGAAGGCTGTAAACTCAGGCTAGCATCTTCCTCCACACATCCTTAGTAAGGACATTTACTTCAGCACTAGTAATAGCTATGATATATTGGATAACCCATCCATCTATCTTAGCATTAACCAATATCTCCTTATCCCCCTCTGGGCAAGGCTAAATGTGAGTATCTTGCCATCGTGCATGGTTTAACCAATGATCCTCAGTAGGTCTAGGTATATGATGCCTTAGCCAATTGTGTAATAAGGGTACAATGTCCTCATCTAGGAAGTGCTTATAAAACTCATAAAATTCATCATGCACCATGTCATGAATGTTTATATCTTTTTGCATATCAACATGTGTAGCAACATCTTGATCCTTGAGGAACTAGATTTCTCCTTGTAGTTATCTCACCAGATTAATGGTGTCATGGAGCACCTCCTTTTGTTGTTGAGCATTTGGATAGAAAGTAGTATGAGGCTCCTCTTGTTGAACCTTCTTAATGGGCAAGTTAGACATAGACTGGGATTAACCACCACTTCATGTTGTAATATTGACTTTAGTGGATAGTAGTGCCATTATTGGCAAAGTGGCGGTAGTGTCCTGATATTGGCTGTAGTGTTCTCTATGTAGGACTATCCCAAGCTTTTGGGTGTGCCTGTGTCTGGATCAAGCGATGGCTCTCCCTAATTTTTAGAATCATTTTTCTTTAGATTGGGCTTGAATTTCAATGATTTTTCCAAGTCCCTCTCCTATCCACTTGCTTACATTTGGCATAATGCATGTATCCATCCTAGGGGGATGATAAAGAATCCAAACCTATTTGGGAATATTAGTGTTAAAGGGTTTGCTGAAATGAAAGACCTAATCCATAAATTATTAGAAAGTGGGGAAAGTAGGTAACACTAGCACCAATGCTGAGATGAGTAGGGATGGCTAGATGTGACACTAGAGACTGACAGTGAGAACCATCATCAAGTCCTTTAGCTAAGTAGGGAGGGCTGGATGTGACTTCAGAGACTGATAGTGAGAACTAAATTAATTGCACCAACAATTCATCACAATTATAACAACTGTGAATGTCTTCAAGGATGATTGGTGGTCGAGAGGATGGGGGAATGGATTGAGCCATTGTAGAAGGCAGTGAGGAATAAAACATAGAAATTAGTATTGTGAAATGTAATCTCTGGTTCCATAATGATAACTCTATGTCATATTGAGATCAGTATTTAATTACTGATTTGTATTTTTGAGTCATTATTATAATTCAATATTAATAAATAATATATACTTGAGCCCAGAAGTGGATAAACTATTTTATATATATATATATATATATATATATATATATATATATATATATATATATATATATATATATATATATATATTGTTCCATATTGTAGGGGATTTTCTAGTTAGAAATCAGTCACAAACAGAATTGTTCTTAATAGCATACAACCATTAGGATTACATATGTATATCTATTTCTAAGTATAGCGTAATGATAATAATAATAATCATTTGTTGTCAAAGCTATAACAGATCCCTTTTCAGACCTGGTCTTTAAGTACATCACCATAGACTACAACATTTTGACAGCACAACAGATTTGGTAACAATGAGGAAAAACCATGTAGTCAATGCTTACAGCATTTTCTAACAGTGAACAGCTATAAAATGGATAGTGAAATGATCCATACATGAGATGAATTAAATGAATTAAAATTCTCCTTGGTTAATTTATATATTGTCTAAACCTAGTCAAATGTGTTTATGATTCCTAGGAAAGAGGTGAGGTTAATGCAATAGGGATGTCCTTTATTCCCACTCCCATCCTCATTTCCTAGAGGATGCATTACATAGGGAACTCACCCCTAGAGATGCATCCCCTTGGCACATAGGTTCTATAGACTTCTTCCATCAGTTGAAATTGGATCCTGCCTGGTATTTGGAAAAGAGAACTCATATTGCCTTTTAAGGATCAAGATGTTTACATTTTGAGACATCCTGCCCCGCCTTTATATGTCAAAGCTGATTAAAAAATCCATTACTTTTCAAAGGATCAAAATACTGTAAATTTAGGATGTCTTGCAAAAAGATTTCTCAGTTTAATGCATGCATATATATGAGATAATGTAATACTCTAGATTAAGTGGTAGTTTCCTGATGATTTTGTTGCATAATTCATGAAAAATCCCACTCTTGTACTACACCCACATTCATCTCTCATGGGTCTATTCCCACTCTTGTCAATCCACCTCCACCAAAAGGTATTCATACCTTTCATTTCCTTATTTTTGTGTGCCTTAGTATTCTCCTCTATTATGTGCAATTTCTCCCTCCAATCACCCATGACAAGTAGGTATGCTTACATGTTAATCTTCCTTGTGTTTCTCACAAGGTACGTCTATGCAGTTTCACTGCTTCCCTTGTCCTTCATTTACCTTTGCTTGATGCACTTAGTGGCATGCAAGTTTTTATGGGGTAAGTTGAGTTCCACCTTTTCTTCTTCCTCTATTATTGCACACTTCACTCTATGTACACGAACTGATATCCCCTTCAAGGGTTGTTCCTAGTTAGTTTTAAGTTGATGGTTTCTTTCCTTGCTCCCAATCGGTGGTGACTCCTTTTCCTTATGCATAATGAAAATAACACTCCCTTGGTCAGTTTTGGGCTCATTTTGGCTAACCTCTCTCAGTTGCTCATCCATGTCATGTGCAAACAATGTTGCATTTTTGTTAGCTACAGGTCAACTCTTCTCCTCCTCATGAATCTTTAGATGCCTTTTATTTATTTATGCCCACTTCTCCTTTCCTTTGCATTTCTCTCCATGGTGCAATGCTTTGTTTTCTTTGGGACAACTTAGATTCCACTTCAAGCCGTTACCTCTTTCTCTTCTTTCCCTAATGCTTCAGGAAAATGCCTATCACAAATAGACTTGCACTTGTTTGCCTATCTATGTTTGTGCCTTATGAAGGACACATCTATTTTGTATAGATGTTATGCTTGAATTTCACTTGTGTAACTTATCTTTCACCTTCCTCATCCCTTGGCACAATATTTTTTGCATTGGTACTTAATCTCTCTTCAACTGGTGCTTATGTCAATGCTTTTGTTTCTTTTGGTACAGCTTTTGATCCATGTGCCTCACTCTCGTTATTGCTTCACTCAAAAACTCCTAGTTGCTCTCTAGGCAACTCTTATCCTTCTGTAAATGTTGTCAATTAGATCGTGCACCCTTGTGAAGGTAGTTTTAGGCCTTCATGATCTGTTGGAACATGGAAACAATCTGAGGTTGTGGGTGACCTACTAAGTGGATTGAGTCTCTAGATTATGAGGGTTAGCTCCCTTATGTGTATCAATGAGGATATCTACTCTATATTTTGTCTGGGTCTATACTTCTTTTGTTATGTGTTCTATCTGTTTATGGCTTCCACAGTCAATTTCAATATTTTTATATATATCCTTCAAAAAAATTATCTGAATGACTATGTAATTTCTTTTGTAGCTTGTTTTTTGTCTTGGATTTGTTCACACTTTAGCCTTTGGGCCTTTGTTCCTTGCTTGTGGCCTTGTCTTTTCTATTGGGATTTTTTTCCCTCTCGAATTCCTTCAGATAAAAAGTCTGAAGGAAATTCTTTTCCATTTGTGCCTTTCACTTTTTGTCATCGAGCCTTTTGTCCTCCCGAATTCCCTCAGACTTTTTGTCTTTGGACAAAAAGTCCGAAGGAAATCTGTCTTTGGGTTGTCTTCCCCTGAAGGGCAAGTGCCCTTCAAGAAATTTTTTTTGTCCTTTGATTTATGAAGGTGCCCTCTGCAAGGGCTTCTGCTTCACAAAAGTACCATTTGGCATATTAAAAAAGGTCACATCTTTGGCTTTGGTGCCCCCCTCAAGGGTATGTTGCTTCTAGAAGTGCCCTTCAAAAGAATGGAAATTGCCCTCTCACCATCTAAGTGCCCTTTGCAAGGGTATGTCTACCTCTAAAAGTGCCCTTAGGGCTTTTTAAATGGTCCTAACACCAATAAAGTTACCCTTCATAAGGGCAGGTGTCCTTCAGAGAAACTATAAATGACCCCTTGAGAGTCTTGTAAAGGTCCTCTTCATGCTTGAAGTGTCCCCCACAAGCTCACATACCCTTCGAGGTTTCTAAAAATGACCCTTCAAGAAAAATGAAAGGTCCACTTTGTTCTTGAAGTACCCCCTGCAAGGGTAGTTTCCCTTTAGGCTTTTTCTAAATAATCCTTCAAAACTTTTGTAAAGTCCACCTTGCCGATGAAAAAGCCCTCTAAAAGAAATCACCTACCCTTCGCAATGTCCAAGACATTTTCAGGCTTTACAAGTGCCATTACTTATAAAAACTTTATAAGACAAGTCAATGCACAAACTTGCTTCCCTCTGTAGACCAACTCGTGCCCTTGGATTGCTTTTACTTATAAAAGTAAATAAGTAAGACACCCCCATAAACCCGATATACATTGTAGACCCATTCGGGTTCTTTGAGTGCTTTGACTTATAAAATCTAATAAGTAATGCAACATCACAAACCCTATTAACACTAAAATAACCATAGACCCCTTTGGGTTCTCTAGGTACTCTTGTGTATTACTTATAAAGCTTATAAGTAATTTTGTCTTGCAAACCCAAATTACTCTGTAAGTGCTAGAAATGATCTTTGCCTGATGAGAAAATGCCTGTACCTACACAAAAGTGACTTATCCTCAATTTTTCAAGGCCTAAGACTTGGTTTTCAAGGTAAATGGTCATGGTGAGTGAAGTTTTAAATGGTAATGGTGATGATTTGGCCTATGGGGCAAAATTGTCAATAGTAGCATCTCCTGCTACTTCTTTTGGTGCTTCCTTCGAGAAAGTTTCCCCTGTTTGAAGGTCCTGTAGAGCCTTTCTTTCTTTAGGTTTTTTTTTATTTTGCATCTGAGGCTAAAGGTTATCTTCTATCCATCACACAATGCTGCATATAGATAATTTCTCTAGTATCCCTCTATGTTGTTGCTGGGCAATAATCATTTGCTTTATGGGGATCAAGGGTTCTTAATACTTCCTTCAGGGCATGCTCCACTCTGAGCACAATAACACTTGTGGTCTCTTAAGGGTTCTTATGTCCCCTTGTCTTTGGGAAGGCTACTCCTAAACTTTGTGCACTTGCTTATGTTCTCATTGGCTCTTGTGGAATAATGTTCTCTTTACCTAACACTGTTGCGCTCTGCTGCAACTAAGTTTTTTCTTCACTTCGCTCCTCTTTTTTTTTCTTTAGTGAAACCACCTTCTTCACCCTTTATTCTTAAGTAACTTGTTTACCCAACATTATCCTCAATACCTTTTGACATCGGTGTTGGCTCCCATTTTTTAATTTTTTTAATGTTGCCATGAAGGGTTCCTTCTAATCTCTGTATTGCTCCCATGCCTGTTCCTCCTATGTGTTCCCCTTCATGGCAGCATTCTCTTCTTCTCTTTATCAGTGAGGATTTTTAGGTTACTTTTCCTAGCTTTCAAGTCTTCTCCATTTGAGATGACCTTTTGAATGCACTACTTGGTTCAATTGTTTGGAATCCATCCATTCCCAAATGTGAACCCTCTTCTTTCTTTTCCATCTCCTTCTCTAATGGAGATCTCTCTAGCCATCTACTATGCTATCATGAAGAATTTCTAAGCATACTCCACCTTTATGGACTCCTTTACACTCTTCAATGTGAAATTATGATCAACATCCAATGCACTCCATAATTTCCTCAGGGCCTTCTTTTCTAGATAACCTTCACACTTCAGCTTTAGGCTAATTATCGATTTGCATCAAAACTTCTGCAAGCTCTTTCCTACCGTGGGCCTCTCCTTGCTTTTATATGGTATTCTTCCTCCCATCTATTTTTCTTGTTGTACGTGTTATCCTTTCCTATGGTGTCTGAAACATGGAGACTATCTCCATTTTCTTGGAGTTCTACAACTCTAGGTCATGTCTCATTTTGGGTTCTAGCTGAGCCATCTTTTGTGCTCCTCATTCTTTATCTATCTGCACTTGATGGAGAACCTTTTCTAGCACCTTCTACCAAAAATGTTGATTGGAAGATGCTATCACATCATGACTACCTCACGTTCAGTGATCTATCAGTATCTTCATTCCTTTCATGTGATTCATTGTCAACACTTTTTATTTTCATGCAAATGGCCTCACGATCAGCAATTTATCGATGGTTTCTCCTATTTTGCATATCTAAACTGCCTCAAATTTGGTGATTTGTCTATGTTACACTCAGATAATTCACTTCTAGCAATTTTTTGATGCTTCACATTTCCTTTCTAACGCAATGACTACCTCATGGTTAACCATCTATCAGTGCTCACACAACACTCATATAGGTTTCTTAAAATCTCATAACTTTTAACACTACCTACTGTTGTACTCTTTTTTACAATCCTAAATAGGTGATTCACAATTATTTCTTCATGGTCAACCATCTGCCAGTCTTCACATAACACTTGTATAGGTTGCTTAAAATATAATAACTTCTTACACTACCTACTATTGTGCTCTCCATCACAATCTGATATAGGTGCTTCGCATTAAAGAACTGCTCTAACAAATTCTCCCGTGACGATCCTATGTAGCTCATCCCTAATGAGTGTTCTCTTTTCTTATGTTCCATCTGCTCATTATCTACCTACATCCCTCATGATGGTTAATGATGTTCTACTAGTTGCCTCACATTTAACGTTATGTTATCTTTCCTTTTACTAGTTTGTATCTTTCTTACAGGTTTATCTTTTCTTCTTACATCTCTCAAGGTTCACAACCTTGCCTTGATATCATAATAATGTTGCCCAAGATCAGGGGTCCTAGTGAAGGTATAATTTAACCACACAGCCTTTAAAATTCCATGCAGTGGATCATGCTAATAAAGCATTTTATTTCTTAACTTTGGGTGTTACAAGATAATATAGGATTCACAGCTCTATATTAATCTCTCATCTCTAATTAGTCTAGTCCTCAGACATAGATATAAATATCTCTCTTTCTCTCTACCATGGTGTCCTTAGACTACCATTCCCTAATGACTACGAGCCTTCACCTATCTATGAAGTTCCTTTTCTCTTTGTCTAGCCTTAGACAATTTTTTTTGTCCCTTTATGGGATCACTCTAACAAAGTCTCCTCCTTGGCTTCTGAGGATTAAAAATTTTGGACCAAGACCCATTTTTATAGTTACTTGAGCTTTGGTTGGTTTGCTGAATTCCCACGGAATTGGCCAACTTCATTTAATGTGGCTTTATGCAAGTCTACAAACCTACCCTAGAAGTAACATAGCCATTTACAGACATTGAGCTGCACAAGTAGATCTTGTTAGTTGCATTTGTTGTCATGTCATTTGTAGTTATAACCTATCCTAAATAAAGGCTAACTATACATCTTCACAAATAATTACTTATCCAACTGTCTTCTACTTCCTTAGGCTTGAATCAAATGCCCTACGATTGGCTTTCTACACACCTTTGTACCCAAAAATATCCTCCTTTCCACACACCATCATCGCACAATGTGTACCTTAGAGCTCTTATTCTAGATGATTACATTTCTAGGAACATTTGAGTGCCCCTCAACTTTGACTATGCATTGCTCTAATGTGTTCCCTTGATAAGCTCAACTCTTTTTTCATGTGTTGCTCAAGTTTAAACTTAGCTTTGGTTGAAACTTTCCTTGTTCTTTTGAAGCACACCTTCAGTGAACAACTCCTTCTGCACCATGGTTCTTGGAAATTTATAGGCCTTGATTTCTCCATGAACTGTTAAGCAAGCCTTTACTTTGGCACCTTGCTTCCTATCCCTAGTGCATCTTTATGAGCTTTGTAGCTTTACAAATGCATTGATTGGCTTAGACAAAACTTGTACCCACTTTTTATTCTCTAACTCATTGCACAACTCTCAGCCACCTTCTTTCCACACAAGTGGACTCTTGCATGGTCCATGTAACCATGCACAACTAGAGTTGGTTTATTTCTCTCTTGAGTGACTCTATTTTAATTTGATGCAAGAATGCAAAATTACCTATGATACTCCTGCATCAAACTCTGTAGGGAATTAAAATATGATCTTTTTCTTACAAATAGTGTTGGAATGGTATAACTCTCTTTTGGTTGTCTACTTTGACCACAATGATGTGGCACCTAATCAGGATCACTCGATGCTTCCTTCTTTTCTAGACCTTCTTTGGGCCATAAACTATCTTCCTCTACCTAGCTTTGATATGGTTCATCTTCCTTCCCTTTCTTCCTCTAGTGGTTTTGTGCCCAGCTTTGTTTACTCTTATGGGCCTATGCCCACCTTAGTTTACTCTTGTGGGCCTATGCCCCACCTTCATCTCTTATGGGCCTAATGCCCACCTCCATCTCTTATGGGTTTTCACCCACTTTCATCTTTCATGGGTTTGCACTCATTCTTGTTCTTCCATCTCCTGTGGGTTTGAAAGCTACTATGTCTTTCTCTTATTCCCCTAATGCTTTAGGTAAATGCTTGCCACAAATAGACTTGCACTCTTTTGCCTCTCTATGTTTGTGCCTTATGAAGGACACATATTTTAGTTGTGCAACTTTTATTTCACCTTCCTCATCCCTTTTCACACTATTGTATGCATTAGAGCTCAAGCTCTCTTTAGCTAGTGCTTCTTCTCCTCCTACAACATTTGTCATTGCTTCTTTTTTGAGTGCTTCCTTCACAAAAGTTTCTCTTGGTCAAAGGTCCTCTAGAGCCTCTCCTTCCTCATGCCTATTTTTTTTTGCATCCAAGACTAAAGGTTATCTTCTATCCATCACACACTGCTACATATGGACAATTGCTCCCGTATCCCTCTATGTTGTTGTTGATATGAAATAATCCTTTGTTTTATGTGATATATGGTTCTTAACCCTTCTTTTTGTGCATCCTCCACTTCGAGCACAATAACACTTATGGTCTCTTAAGGGTTCTTCTTATGCATCCTTATCTCTGTGCAAGCTGCTCCTACACCTTGCATAACTTCTTGTGTTATCGTTGGCTCTTATGGAATGATATCCACCTTGTCTTCACCTGTTGTGCTCTACTGCAGCCAAGTTTATTTTTGGCTTTGCTCCTTTGTTTTTGTTTTGGCACAAAAACCTTCTTCACCTTTACTTCTTACGCAACTTATTTACACAATGTGATCCTCAATGCCTTTCAATATCAATGTTGGCTCCCATTTTTTAATATTTTTAGTGTTGTCATGAAGGGCTCCCTCTAACCTTTACATTGCTCCCTTGCTGGCTTTTCTTGTGAATTCCTCTTCATGGCAACATTCTCTTCTTCACTTTGGTGGGGAGGCTTTGTAGGTTACTTTTTATGGCTTTCGAGTCTTCTCCATTAGAAATGGCCTTCTGAATGCACTACTTGGTTCATTAGTTTGTATGTCATTTGTTCCAAACTGTGAACCCTCTTCTTAACTTTCTATCTCCTTCTCTAATAAAGATCTCTCTAGCCATATGATACTATCACGGATCCTTTTATGTGCATATTTCACCTTTAGGGAGTCCTCTGCACCCTTCAACATGAAATAGTGCTAGACATTCAATCCACTCCATTATTTCCTCATGACCTTTTCTAGAGAACCTTTGTGCTTTAAATTTAGGCTAATTCTTTATTCGCATCAAAACCTCTATGGGCTTTTTTCTCCCATGAGTCTCTCCCTGCTTCTTTAATGTATGCTTCCTCCCAACCATCTTTCTTTTTATCCATGCCATCCTTTCTTATAGCATCTATAACATGGAGGCTATCTCCATTTTCCTCTACTTTTGCAATTTTGTGTCATGTCTAGTTTTGACTTCTAGCTGAGCCATCTTCTGTGCTCTTTGTTTTATATCTATCTATGCTTGATAGAGAATAATCTTTTCTGGAACCTTCCACCCAATACATTGATTGGAATATGATTCTACACACTAATTACCTCTTATTCAATGATCTTTCAACATCTTCATTGATTTCACATGATTCATTATCAACCCACTTTTTCTTTGCATGTTAACCACTTCACGGTCAACAATCTATTGGTAGGTACTACTAATCCATGTATTTGGATTGCCTCACATTTGGTGATCTTTTTGCATTCCACTCAGTTATCTCACTTTAGAAATTTTTTCATGCTTCACTTCTCCTTTATACATTCACAATCCTACATAACTCATCCCTACTGAGTGTCCTCTTTGCTTATGTTCCACCTGCTCACTACCTACCTACCTCCCTCATGGTGTTGAATGATGCTATGCTAGTGGCCTCATGTTCAATGATCTGCTAGCTTTCCTTCCACTAGTTTGTATCTCACTTGCAAGTTTATCTTTTCTTCTTACATCTCTCAAGGTTCACAACCTTGCTTTGATATCATACTAGTGTTGGCCAAGATCAAGCATCTAATGAAGGGATACATAAACCACACAACCTTAGAATTTGATGCAATGATCATGTTAATAAAGCATTTTATGCCTTAAGTTCAGTTGTTACAAGATAATAATATATATTTTTAGTTATATATTGAGCTCTTAGTTCTACTTAGTCAAGTCCTCAGACATCGATATAAGTGTCTCTCTTTCTCTCTCTTATGGTGTCCTTAGACTATCATTCACTCATGACTATGAGCCTTCACCTCTCTACAAAGTTCATTTTCTCTATCTAGCCTCATACATTTTTTTTGTCCTTTTATTGTATCACTTTAACATAGTCTTCTCCTTGGCTTTTGAATGTTACAAATTCTAGACCAAGACCTCTTTTTATAGTTATCTAAGATTTGGTTTTTTGGTTTAGTTCCCACGCAATTGGCCAACTTCATTTAATGTGGCTTTACGCAAGTCTATAGCCTACCCTAGAAGTAGCATAGCCTTTTACAGACCTTGAGCTACACATGTAGATCTTGTCAATAACTTTTATTGTCACGTCATTTGTAGTACTAACCTAGCTTAAGTAAAGTCTAATCGTAGTTCCTCACAACCAATTGTTTATTATATTGTCTTCTACTTTTTGGGGCTTACATTGAATGCACTATGCTTGGATTTTCTTACACCCTTATAACTCAAAATCTCCTCCTTTTCACCTACCATCATCATCACACAATGGGTACTTGAGAGCTCCTTCTCTAGCTGATTACATTCTAGGAACATTTGAGTGCTCCTCGACTGTGACTATGCACTGGTCTAATGTGCTCCCTTGATAAGCTCAACTCTTTGTGTATTTGTTGCTCAAGTTCAAACTTAGCTTTAGTTGCAACATTCCTTGTTCTTGTGAACAACTCCTTCTGCACCATAGGTCTTATAAATTTGAAGGCCTTGATTCCTTCATGCACTGTTGAGTGAACCTTTACTTCTGCACCTTACTACTTGTCACTAGTGCATCTATATGTGCTTCATAGCTTTGTGAGTGTGTTGCTTGTCTTAGCCAAAACTTGAACCCCCTTTTTATTCTATAAATCCTTGCACTACTCTCAGCCACCTTCTATCATGTCCCCCTATTAGACATGACACTATTGAAGACCTTTAGCCTTGATTAGTTTCCCAAGGACTAAGGGAAAAAAGAGTTAAGAAGGGAAACATATGGTTTTATTAAGAAAACTTGTAAAAGTACATTATTATTATAATTTCACTTAATTTGGGGCATTTTTTAGGGTCATGGGTACCAATCCACTGAAGTGGATTATAATAGGTGTTCATTGTATACATTGAAAAAAAAATCAAAAAGGTATTTCCCTCCAAAATGGGTGCTTCATTTGGGGAGGAGTATAAAAGCATTGGAGGGTTCATTTGAAAGGAATCTTAGATCATATTTTTAAATTAAAGTTTTGAGCATGAAAAATCTTAAGCTATTTCCCTGAAGAGGAAAACCTTCAAGCCAAGGAGAATTGGGGATGCAAGCCCTCATTTCTCACCTATGGTAGCTTCATCTTGAGGTTGTATTTGGGCATAATATTAAAAAATGACAAAAAGGATTATTTGGGAGGTTGGAAATTTGCTCTGGGAGGGTGGTGACTAGGATTTGGAGACCTAAATTCTAATTTTTAGGTTTGAAGTCCTCTAATTTTATGTTTCCATTGAATTTAGGGTTGGAAACATTTAGTTTTAGCTAGGGCAACTTGATTCAAGAATTATTTGGTAGGATTTGATAGGTTATTTTGAGTATATTTATTATTATGAGTTTCCCTATATTTATTTATGTATTTATCTCAACTTTTAAAGAATATTTTCTAGTATTTTAAGATTGGAAAAAGTACAAAAATTTAGTGTTTAATTTGTTGTAATTTTTTGCATGGTTGGCACCAATGTGGCTAAGTTTATTGAGCAATTTGATGCTCTAAGAATCATTACAACATTTAGTAAATTTTATGCTAGGGTTTCACACTTTATTTCCAGTAATTTATGAGATTTGGTATTTAGCAATTGGTTGGAAAAATCAAATAATATTTGATTTGGCTAGGGTCTTGCGTAAATTCCAGATTTCAATAATTTATCTTATTTTGGGATACTTCACCTTCCATGCAAGTGGACTCTTGTGTGGTCTTTGTAATTGTGCATAACTATATTTCAATAATTAATCCTATTTTGGGATACTTCACCTTCCTTCCATGCAAGTGGACTCTTGCATGGTCTGTGTAATCATGCACAACTAGAGTTGGTTTATTTCTCATTTGACTAACTCTATTTTTATCTGATGCAAGATTATAAATTTGTCTATGATGTTCATGCATCAAACTCCTTAGGTAATTAAAATATGAGCTCCCATTTACAAATAGTGTTGGAGTTGTAGAACTATATTTCTGATCAGCTACCTTGACCATGATGTTCCTATCCACCCAATGTGGCACCTTGTTAGGCTCACTCAGTGCTTCATTCTTTTTTTAGACCCTCCTTAGGGGTATAAAATGTCCTCTACATAGCTTTGATACACTTCATCTTCCTTCCCTTTCTTCATTTTATGGTTCTATGCCCACCTCTAGTTACTCTTGTGGGCCTATGCCTACCTCTGTCACCTGTGGGTTTGCACCCACTTTCATCTCTCATGGGTTTGTGCCTATTCTTGTTCTCCATCTCCAAAAGGTCTTTATATCTTTCCTTTCCTTCCTTTTATGTGCATTTTGCTTATTTGTTTTGTGCACTCTCTTCCTTATTTCACTTGCTTCTCTTTGTGCACCCATGTACCTCAAAATCCCCTCCATTCTAGGTGACATCATCATTGCACACTGGGTACCTTGGAGCTCTTTTGATGGGTGATTACAATCTAGGTGCATTTGAGTGTTCCTCAACTATGATTGTGTACTACTCTAATGTGCTCTCTTGATAAGCTTAACCCCTTGTGCATATGTTTCTCAAGTTTGAACATAGCTTTGGTTGCAACATTCCTAATGCTTGTGAAGCATACCTTTAGTGAACAACTCCTTTCGTGCCAAGGTTCTTAGAACTTTGTAGGCCTCGATTCCTTAATGAATTATTGAGTGAACCTTTACTTATGCACCTTGATTCCTATCCCTAGTGCATCTTTATGTGCTTTTTAGCTTTGAAAGTGTGTCACTTGGCTTAGCTAAAACTTATACCCCATTTTTATTATCTAACTCCCTACATAACTCTCAACCACCTTCCTTTCATGCAAGTGGACTCTTGTGTGGTCCATGTAACCGTGCACAACTAGAGTTGATTTATTTCTCATTTGACTGAATCTATTTTTATCTAATGCAAGATTTAAAATTCACTTGTGATGCTCCTTCATCAAACTCCTTAGGTAATTAAAATATGAGAACCTACTTACAAATACTATTGGAGTGGTAGACTAGTCTTTTTGGTTAGCTGCATTGACGATGGTGTTCCCATCGACTCAATGTGGCACTTGAGTAGGCTCACTCGGTGCTTCCTTCTCGTGGGTTTGTGCTCATTATTATTCATCTATCTCTTCCAAATAGTCTTTATACCTTTTCATTCCTTCTTTTTGTGTGCCTTTTACTTCTCCTCTATTATGTGCACTCTCTTCCTTATGTCAATCACTCTTCCAAAATTGTCAGTGATGGATCTGTGGTCGAGTACAAAGGCAGAGATGTGCCTAAAGATTGACCTAAAGATAGATGTTGAGCAGAATGAACTCTATAATCATTTTTTGGGGGCCAATGGATTTTAACATTCCTAAATTGTCCATGCTAGTAATGAACTAAAGAGTTAAGCCTGATTCACAAGCCTTGGTGGTTCAAATGCAACAACCACGTCTACTTGTAGTTTTGGATTTTTTACTTGTAGGTGGTGAATATTTTGTGCCATCACTGGGTGCTATCATTAGAAGGGAGGAAGCAACATATATGCAAAATGATTTAGTAACCACGTGTGATCATATTTATCTTAATTAATCTCTCTATGAACAAAAAGAAGACACTGTATTTCTATATCCAAATTGACAAACTCATTACAGATGCCTATGATGTGGATGAGTTTACGTATGATGGTTGTGGTAAAATAATTTTCTTGATTGTAAGGGATGATTTGAATGGAAACTCTTGTTTAAATTTTTTCCCTTCATCATAGTTGGATATGGTAAAAATCTTCATTTCAAGAACATAAGAATTAAGAATGGCTTATAACTATGAAAGTGTTATATTTGAGTAGCAATAGCAGTTATGCCTTGGTAGAAGGTGTTCTACTTGATGTTCACAAGAAAGATACCTAGGAAGGAAACTATTTTGGTTATGATGGTACAAAGGATAAAATTTAGTGTTCCTCACATATTTCAAAGAAATAATGAAGTGATTCCAATGGAATGAACAAATTTATCATTGAAATTCAAGCTGTAGCTCTAGAGCTTACCTTTTACAAATAGTGTTGGAGTTGTAGAACTATCTTTCTAGTTGGCTTCCTTGACCTTGATGTTCCCATCCACCCTATGTGGCACTTGGTTAGACTCACTCAGTGCTTCCTTCTTTTTCAAATCCTCCTTGGGGCATAAAATTTCCTCTATGTAGCACTGATACAATTAATCTTCCTTCCCTTTCTTCATTTTATGGTTCTTCGCCAACCTCTAATTACTCTTGTGGGCCTATGCTCACCTCCATCACTTGTGGGTTTACACCCACTTTCATCTTATGGGTTTGTGCCTATTCCTGTTCATCGATCTCCTTAAAAAGGTCTTTATATCTTTCCTTTCCTTCTTTTTATGCACATTTCACTTCTCTATTTTATGCACTCTCTTCCTTATATTGCTTATGGCAAGTAGGTATACTTACGTGATATCCTTACACATGTTTCTCACCACGTATGTCTGTGTGGTTATTCTATTTCCCTTATCCTTCATTTGTATTTGCTTGATGCCCTCAGTGGCATGGAAATCTCAATGGGGTCCATTGACTACCACCTTTTCTTATTCCTTTATTGTTGTGAAATTCCCTCTACATGCTTAGATTAATATCCCCTTCAGTGATTTTTCCTTGTCAATTTTAAGCTGATGGTCTCCTACCTTTCTCCCAATCAACAATAATTCCTTTTCCTTACCCATAATTGAAATTGTATTCCCCTATTCTACTTCATGTTACTTTTGACTAACATGTCATGGTAGTTCCTATAGGCCTATGCAAACAATGTTACAATATAATATAAGCTTCACAATTGTAAATTAAGCTCACGGCTCTACTTAGTCTAATCCTTAAATATAGATCTAAGTGCCTCTCTTCCTTATGTTGCCTAAAACAAGTAGGTATACTTGTGTGTTATTTTTCCATGTGTGTCTCATGGGGTATGTCTGCATGGTTCTTTTGCTGGCCTTGTCCTTCATTTATCTTTTCTTGATGCCCTTGGTGGCATGGAAGCCTTAATGGGGTCCATTAAATCCCACATTTTATTCTTCCTTTATTATCATGTAGTTCCCTCTACATGCTTGGATTGATATCCCCTTCAATTGTTGTTCTTGGTCAGTTTTAAGATGACGGTCTCCTAGCTTTCTCCCAATTAGTAATAATTCCTTTTCCTTGTGTGAAATGAAAATTGCAATCTCGAGATCTGGTTCATGTTTATTTTGGCTAACCCATCATAGTAGCTCCCATGGGCCATTAAAAAATAAAATGTTTCATTGTGCTCTCCTCACACATCTCCAAATGTTTTCTATGGAGTTATGTCCACTTCTCCTTCCCTTCTCGCATCTCTCCATGGCGTAATGCTCTGGAAAACTTAAGTTCAGTTGCACACTACCTTTTTATCTTAATCCCCTTAGGATTTAGGTAAATGCCTCCCACAAATAACTTGCACTCTTTCATCTATCCATCTTTGTGTATTTCGAAGGACACATCTCTTGTTCTTGATTGTTATGATCAAATTTCAACTATGCAACTTCTCTTTTGTCTTCCTTCATCCTTTGCAAAATGTTGCTTGCATTAGCACTCATGCTCTCTTAAATGGGTGCTTGCTCTAGTACCTCTATTAACTTTGGTTCACATTTGGACCCATATGCCTCACTCTCATTTCAAATGCACTCAATAACTCCCAACTATTCTCTATGCAACTCTTCTTCTCTTTTTGTAGCATTTCCCATTGCCTTTTCCTTTAGTGCTTCCTTTAGGGATGTTTCTCCTTGTCAAAGGTTCCCTAAAGGCTCTCCTTCCTCAAGATCCTTTTCCTTTGTCTTTAGGGCTAAAGGTTATCTTCTATCCATTATGCCCTACTGTATATCAAAAATTGGTCCAACATCCCTCTCTATCATCGTTGTTGTGGTACAATCCATTACTTTATGGGGATCTAGGGTTCTCAACCCTTCTTTTGGTGCATCCTCCACTGTGAGCACAAGAACACCTATGCTTCCTTTAAGACTCTTCTTATGTGCCCCTATCTCTATGTAGATTACTCCCACACCTTGCACACTTTCATCTCATCACCTCATGTGGAATGATATTCACCTTGCCTTCACTTATTTTACTCTGTTGTAATTGGGTTTCTTCTTGGCATTACTCCTCTATTATTGATTTCATCAAATAGCCTTATTTGCCTCTACTTATTATGCATATTATTTGTGCAACCTTATCTTTAATGCCTTCTGAGATCAGCATTAACTTCTACTCTTTCATCTTCTAAAAGTGCTCTTTCTGACCTCCGCATTGTTCCCATGTTGGCTCTTCCTGCGCATCGCCTTTCATAGAAACATTTTTTTCTTTACTTTGGGGGTGAGGCTTTGAAGGTAACCTCATGAGACTTTTGAGTTTTATATTTCATTTGGGATGAAATTTTAGATGCACTACTGAGGTTTTTGTAGTTTGGAAATTATCTATTGCCAACTATTCACCCTCTTATTACATTTCTATCTTCTTCTCTCTTGGAGATGTCTGAAACCATTTATTGTGTTATCACATAGCATTTTTTGTGCATACTCCACCTTATATATTCCTTTACATTTGTCAATTTAAAATAACATTTGACATATAAGACCCACTCAATCATCTACTCTGGGCCTTTTTTCTAGAGAACCTTTACGTTTTAGCTTCATGGTTATTCTCGACGTGCCTCAAAATCTCTTTGGCCTCTTTCTCTCCATAGGTCTCTCCCTCCTCTTTGGGATCCTCCTTTCCAATGGTTTTTCTTTCTACTTGCACCATCCTTTCTTATAGTGCTTACAACATGGAGGCTATCTCCTTTATTTTTATTGAGATCTATGACTCCAGGTCACACCTCATTTTTGCTTTTCACTGAGCCATCTTCTACTCTCTTCATTCTCTATCCATCTTAAATTGATAGAGAACAAATTTATTTAGTACCTTCTACCTAATAAACTAATTATAAGATGCTCTTGTAACTTTAACACCTCACGTCTGATGATCTATTGGCACCGTCATCCATTTCACTTGATTCATTACCAACCCATTTGATCTTTCCCTGTGAATTGCCTCACAATCGACAATTTGTTAGTGCTTTCTCCTCATCTACACCTTTGGACCACCTCACATTCGATGATCTATCCTCATTGTGTTTAGCTACTTCACAATAATTTTTCAATGCTTCATGTCTCCTTTCCAGCAATGACTGCATCAAGGTTGGTAATCTCTTAGTTCTCATGCATCACTCCTATGGGTTGTTTACAACTTCACAACTTCTTACACTACCTATTGCTACACTTGCCATCACAATCTTACACAGTTGCTTTAACTTAAGAATTGTTCTCATAAATTCTCCCTCCATGATCTTATGTACTCATCCCTTATGAGGGTTCCCTTTGCTTATCCTTTTCCTACTCACTATCCACCTACCTCCCTCATGTTGGTAAGCTATGTTATGCCAGTTACCTCATGTTCAACCTTTTGCTAGCTTTTTATTTCCTTGTTCATATCTCACTTGTAGGTTTATCCTTTAATCTTGTGTCCCTCAAAGTTTATGATCTTGCTTTGATATCAAACTAGTACCAATAAAGATCAAGAGTCCTGGTGAAGGGATGCATTCACCATGTAGCCTTCAGAGTTCCATGTAGTAAACCATGCGAATAAAGGCTTTTATTCCATAACTTTAGGTGTTAAAATATAATATAAGATTCATAAGTGTGTATTAAACTCTTGGCTCTACTTAGTCTAGTACTTCAATTGTCTCTCTCTCTCTCTACTATGATATCCATAGACTGTTATCTGCTCATGACTATAGCCTTCACCTATCATGTGAAGTTTCCTTTCTATATGTCTAGCCTTATTCAAATTTTCCTTGTCCCTTTATTGGATGACCCTAAAAAAGTATCCTCCTTGGATTCAGATTATTAAAAGTGCTAGACCAAGACCCCTATTTATAGTTGCCTAAGCTCTAGTTGCTTCACCTATTTCTACATAATTGGCCTAAAAATTCATTTGATGGGAGTCTACATAAGTCTGTAGATGTACCCCAAAATTTTGATAACCTTTTATGGACCTTGAGCCACACAAGTCTGAGTGATTTCATAAGATATCCTCCAAAAGTATATCTATTAACCCTTCCTTCCCTGTTGTCCTGAGCAGTCTGTCTTTGATGTATTCCCCTTACTAAAATTGTGTTTTTTTCCTTTGTAATAGACTTGTTTCTATAAAGAGCAAAGTGACTTGGGCCTTGTTGATGTTTTAGGTTGATCCAGAGGCTTATTTCACTTTGGGTAGTTAGTTTTCACAAGTGTTTTGACAAGGGAATGGACCAGTTTCAAAGGAATACAAGTATTTCACAAGGCTCCAAAGAACAAGTGCCCTTACGAAGGGCAGGCAAGTTGTAAACAAAACCATTCAAGCAAGCTTCGAAGGGAAATTTTAGACCCAAGGTGACCTTATGGAGGGTGGTGAACACATTTGAGAAAGAGAGCAAGGCAGAGGGCCCAAAGGGGGATTCTCCTTTGAAAAAGAGAACAAGGCAAAAGGCAAAGGATTCCTTCAATTTTTTTGTCTGAAGAAAATCCAAAGAAAAGGACAAGGGATTCCTTCAAACTTTTGTCTGAAGGAAATCCAAGGAAGAACCAAATGGTGAATTAATTTGGACAAAGTGCCCATAGGAATTCCTTTGGACATTTTTTTTGAAGAAATTCACAAAGGAAGAAACCAAGGAAAATTTCTTTAGACAAATGCCCCAAGGAATTCAAGGAATTCCTTCAGACTTTTGTTTGAAGGAATTTATCAAAAGAAAAGACTAGAAGAAAGGGGTGAGACTTTGAAGGAAATATTTCCTTTAGGAAAATTTTTTGAAGGAATTCATTCAAACATTTTGTTCAAAGGAATTGAGAAGACAAAGGAGCCTGAAGGGCAAGCGCCCTTGCGGGGGACTCTCGACTGTCAAAAAAGGACCCTCTTCTCTTTTACAAAAGATCACCCTCCCTTCAAGAGGGTTTATTTTGCAAAAGTCCAAAGGAATTACGAAAGGGATGATGGGCTTGAGCACGTCAACCTTAACATAGTGAACTAGCCATTATAGTTTAAATGTCTGGTGACTGGCGCACAAACGTCAAATTTAGGGCAGCTAAATAGCCATTGGTTTTCAAATGATGATAGTCTTATAGACATCAATTTTATGATGATGAAGTATTTTTTGGTTTTCAAATAGTGACATGCCTATAGACATCAATTTTGATGGGATGCATCAGCCATTGAAGAGATACCAAAGAGACAATTCCTTCAGGCAAGTACCTAAAAGAACTAATAGCATGGACCCAAATGAATTCAAAGGCACAAGGCCATAAGGAAACTTAGTGACCCACTGAGAAGGGATCTTGAAGAGCTAGGACGAGATGAAAGATAACCCTGAGGGTCGAGTTGCTAGGAAAAGACAAAAGCCAAGTGTAAAAATGAATAGAATAGTCCAAGTGGCACACAAAAAGCATTAATAGAGAAGTTATTATTATGGATGAAATAGTCTCCACCAAGTGGTCATCAAAGAGTGCAAGTAGTCAATAACGTGCCATGATTTTCTTCATCTAAGCTTTAATAAGCAGACAATTGCATAAGTTTCATAAAGAGGGGTGGCCTTGTCATTCAAACAATCAAGTGACCCATGCTTTTGTAGTGACATTTAATGTAGTTTAAGCACCAAAGTCAAGACTTGTGACATCTATAGCATGGTTCCTTCAGTGGACTTCTTTCTTCCTAGGTGTTTAATGCAATATGGACTACTTATTCTAGAAAGCACCAAAAGTCTTTCTCTTCATGCTACATATTGTAACCTCTCAGCAGAGAAATGAGATCTCTCACTTGTGTAAGGTGAAGCCCTACCAAATTTTACCTTTGAATCAATAAGAATGCATTTTACCTCTATCTAACTAGTTATAATTTTGAGTATGTCTTTGTATCAACTCTATGTTAAGTCATTTTAGTTTGATGCTTTCATAAATTGACACCAAAATATCCATTTTAGCCAAGACCATTTTTGTAGCTTAATAAGAAGTGCTTAATCTAGAGCATAGAGACAGAAGAGTAGTTATCTAAAAGTGTGCTTCTGCAGTGCCTATGGTAAGCTCATTTTCCTTGTATCTTCATTAAGCCCCAAGTTAAAGTACCCTACAGCCTAGTCTTTTATCAAATAAAGTGTTTGTTCATCCCTTTTGGTCTAAAGTGTTGATATCACTGAGTAGATCAAAATCATTTGGTGCATCACCATTTAGATAGGTTCTATTTGGTTATATCCTTCTCCCTTTTCACCCCCCCCATTATTAGCAGTAGTAGTGAAAGACCTCAAAGATGCATCAAAGGGAGCTATCCCTTATCTAGAGATTATTTCCTCAATTTTGCCATACCCATAGCAAGATAAAAGACTCATTTGTGTCACATGGAAGAGAGAATCCAAGCCTTCTTTCAAGGGTGCAATCCATAGTGTCAATAGTTTTTGGCACACCTAGTGGGACCAAATTTTAATAGTCAGAGAAGTTTCAGGATTGGTGTTGGTCCTGTTATTGCAAGAATAAACAACTAAGCCAACATCTGGTGATTCCATTTTTAAGAACATCAATCTCTAGTTATAGATCAGCCTGACATCCTATGCATAAGGTCACCACAAGATCTTTTACCAAGGGTGTCCCTTTCGAATTCATTAAGCTACCATTAAACTCAACAAGGTGACTGAGGTTTGTAAGGACTCATCCCTATATAGCAAACTAGTTTACCAGGCCTACCATAAAATATACTTACATAAGAAGGCCCCAGTTGAACCCTATCATCGTGATGACTTTACCTTTTGTATCCTTCCATGGTCAGAGCCCTTTAAACCTTTTGCATTATGAACTGATTCTAGGGACAACCCTTAAGAGTGTTCCTCCCTTTAATGGACAGGGGCCTATTACCGCTATTGAGCATATCAAAAATATCACCAACATCTGTAACATTCATAATGTCACTAAAAAGAACATAGCCATTAGGTTGCTGGCATTGTCTTTTACAGGTAAGGTTTTGGATTGGTATGAGACTTTGCCTATGAGTTTAGTTAGCACATGGAATGAATTAGGCACTATCTTAACAAATAGATTTGGGGAGAAGAGTGACCACCTCTCTCTTGCTGAGCAATTAACCACCATGAAAAGAGCTCCACATGAATTCATGCAAGATTTCAATACCAAATTTCAAAAGACCTAGGACAGAATCCCCATTTTAGTGAGGCTGACCCCAAGCTATGCTTTTTTCTATTACTTGAAAGCTGTGAACAATGACATTGTTGTCATGATACAGTCCATGGGAGGACAAGTGTTACCAGCTGCCTATGAAATAGCCATAGTCACTAAGAATTTCCTGGTGAAAGTAAGAAAGATAGCCCCTAGACCTCATATGCCCTCTTTCCTAAATTGCCGCCCATAGTTTAGACTGTTGCACCCACCTTAGCTCTTCTGCCTCACATGGAAAAGTCAACTACTACCTCACCCAATGACCTTCATGAAGTTAAGAGCTTGTTACAAAGTATGACCAATGAATTAGTGGCTCTCAAAAGGCAACAAGCTCAAAACTATCAGCCAAACTAGGGATACTATTAGTTTGGACAAACAAATAGACCCCTTTTAAAAAATTATAATTAAGGACAGGGTCAGTTTGCACAAGCTAGACCAAATCAAAGTTATAATTTAAGTGCTCCTTCATCATCCAAAGCTCTTGTTCCCACTAAAAATAATTTGGTACAAGAACAACTTAATTTTCCACCCCTGGGATATGGTCAAGAATAGTTTGCTTATACAAATAAGTTTCCAACTCAATATGTGAACATGCAAGACAACCAAACAACCCAATTCTCAAGTTTTGAGGTGTCAATACAACCTAGAATGAATAACAGGCAGGCTCAGTCTAATTCCACTCTCATGAATCACCTGGAAGGTGAATTTTATGTAGTAAATTATGTGGGCAATATGAATAGCCAAGGATATTATGTTGCAGCAAATACCAGGTCCAAAAAAGAGGGCAATGAAGGAAGCACATGCAACTACTCAAATATCTGTAGCATTTTTATCATCACATGTGAACCAAAAATTTATAAATTATAGGGCATCGATTGCACCCTCAGCTCCTTGGCTTGTGCCTTAGGATGCAAGTGCCCCCAAAGAAAATTTAAAAGGGAGCAACCCTCAGATCAATGTGGTAGATCAGATGAAGAAACTGCACATGAATATCTCTTTGTGGGATTCATTAGCGATGTTGGGACAAAAAGACATTCTCCAAAAGGAATTGTATGGGCTAAATGAACAAGCTATCCCATCAAACACTGATAATGTTTTGATTATGAATGGGCACTATTGACATGGTGGATTACACCCTTTACAGGAGATTGAGCTCCTGTCTTCCACGTATCATAATGGAAACTCCTCTCTTACCTGTGGGTCTAGAAAAACTAAGGGGAGAGTCTCTAGATAAGGTCTAGCTCCCTTTGATGTATCTCTATGGTTGTGGATTTCCAACTACTAACAATGGGGGGGGTGAAAATGGAGAAGGATGCTGAAAATAAAACCTAAACTAAATGGTGATACACTAAAAATTTTGATCTACTTAGCTTGAACCTACACTTTCCACCAAGAACAAGCTGGCATACACTTCATTTGATATGAGAAACTCTTCTACATCAGTGAGCTAAGGGTCCTCTTAAGATACAGGGAGGAAGAACTACCAAAGGTGTTCTAAGACACACTATGGCAGCCTGTTCACATGCACCTATACTCTATTGTAGACACTTCTGGCAGACCTACAAAAGAAGAAACTTCACAATACACTAGACATGCTAGAATTGTTCTATGAAATCATAAAATAAAAATGACTTAACACAAAACAAAGCCATAGGCTCAAATGGAGGTAAAAATGCTATGTCTTGATTCAAGGTAAAATTCGGTAGAGCTTCACCTTACAAGCCAAGAGATATATCTCAAATGAGAGTTTTACAATATATAAATAAAGATAGAGGCTTTTGGCACCTTCTGGAAAGAGCTACCCATGCTGCGTTGAATGCCATTGGGAAGAGGAATTCATTGAAAAAGAATGCTACATCAACTCCAATTTTATCTTTTGTGTTTAAAATATATTAAATGTCATGTGTGAAAGTATGGGCCAAACTGTTTGTCTGCAAACAAGACCACTCCTTCAAGGCATTCATGCAATTTTTCTACTCATCAATGTAAAGTGGAGAAAATAGGTCACATCATTCACTGTTCACACTCTTTAATGACCACTTGGAAAATATTGTGTCAACCACTAGAGTAACTCCTTGAGTCGACACCTTCCTTTGACACTTGGACTATTTTGTCCATTTCTACACTTGGCTTTTGTGTCTCTTCCTGGCTATGTCTTTTCTTGGTTTTGTCTCTTCCTCTTTTGGCTCTTTGGTCTCCCTTCTTAGTGGTCTCTTCCTGGCTTTGTCTTTTCCTAATTTTGTCTCCTCCTCTTTTGGATCTTTGGGCTCCCTTCTTAGCAGTCTCTTCCTTTTGGCCTTAAGGCCTTTGGATTCCTTTAGCTTCATGCCTTTCATTTAAAGACCAATGGTTACTTCATGGTCATATAGTTGATGTCTATGTGTGTGTCACCATTTAAAATCCAATGACTATTTTTTTCCCTGAATTTGATTTCTTTAGGGACATCTTTTGACATTTGAATTCTAACAGCTAGTTCATGATTCTCGATTTTGACATCTTCAAGCCCATCACCCCCTTGGAAATTCCTTTGTCTTTATTTCCTTCATATTTCCTTTGATTGAGCTTAGTCTTTGAATCCTTTCAAAGGGAAGGTGTCCCTTTAGGGCTTGGGGAAGTTCCTTCTTTTATCATCTGAGAGTCCCCCGTAAGGGCACCTACCCTTCAAGGTCTTTCAGCAGCCTTGAATCCTTCGAACAAAATTTCTAAAGGAATTCTTTCAGACATTTTGTCTGAAGGAATTCTTTCCTTTGTCTTTCCCTCTTATTCCCTCAATCTTTTTCTTTTGGGAGAATTCCTTCTGACAAAATGTCTGAAGCAATTCATTCAGACTTTTCTATGAAAGAATTTGTCTTGTTCACTTTACCACGAGAACTTTTCTAAAATAATTCCTTGCTCTTTCGACTTTCCTTATGAATTTCTTTAGACAAAATGTCTGAAGGAATTCCTTCAGACATTTTGTCCAAATAAATTTGGCCTTTGCTTTAGCATTTCCAAAGGAAAATTACCCTTTTGATTTCTCTGTAAAGGTTCCCTACCCTCTACAAGGGAAAATCAAGTTCAAAGCTACCCTTTGAACTTTTGCAATGGTCCATTTTTCTCATCATCTGCCCTCTCCAAGGGTTGTTTAGTCTCCAAATTGCTTTTCAAAAAAGTTACAAAGGTCCTTTTGTCACCTGAGTGCCCTTCACAGTCTACTAGAATGGTCCTTTTTTTGCATGAATACCCTCTATAAGGGTACCTGTCCTTCGGGCTTTAGAAGACTCCTTTGAACTTTTTGATTAAACCACTTCTTGAACCAACTCATTGAACCAAATGATTGAACTGACTATTTGAACTAACTAAGTGAACCAATCAATTAAACTAATTGATTGAACCAACCGATTGAACCAACTGATTGAATGGTTTAATGGTTCAACTATTCAATGGTTCAATGTTCAAATTTCAAAGATCTTGGAAAGATCATATCGTTGAACCACTTTTCCAACTTTAAGGAAAAGTGTCTTGAATCATTTTCACTCTCTTTCCTTGTGAATTTATTTGGATGAAATGTCTGAAGAAGCTTTGTAAAAGCCCTTACATTCTTTGAACTAGTTCATCTTCTACTGAAAGACTTGTGCAACCAAATTTGAACTAGCTAAGAACAACAGGGAAAGAAGGAGATTGATTTTGGCCTACAAGACCAAAATGGTCAACAAATTGGTGATTCCCAAGGGAAGCATGCCTGCTATGCTTAGAAACTAGTAGCCTCAAAGTCCATTGGGCACGAAGTCATAACACAACTTGAAAAAAGTTAGCAATAGCCTCGATAGATCCAAGAATCAATCATGAAGCTTTTACCCCAAACACAAAGGAAAACACACACAAGGCTAAAAACACTACTTGTGTAAATAGCACTTAGGGAAAATAGGGAAATCAAACTGAAAGAAAACTATTATGTACAACTAACTAGATATATTTGCCTCCCTCCTAGATCAAAGGGAATATTTCTTAAGTCTCCTTCATGGCAAAGAAACTTATGGTGCTAGACAAGTGGCTGAATGGAATGGAGATTTGGTGACTTGTTCTTCTTGCCTGCCACCTTGATTGGGTTGCATCCAAGTGGATTAGATTCAAACATGCTTCCAACATATATGTATTCATCTTGCTCTTAGAATCTTTTCAAATTTTGGTCCTTCATGTTGGTGTGTTTTACTAATAAATCGATGGTTGTTGGCTCATCACCATAAGCCTTTTGATATGCATAGCTCCTCTGACATTCATCATGGCTTGACTCATTCCCTTCTACTTCATTTAAGACCTTGTCAAACTCATCCTCTGCTCCCTCATGGCTTTATTGAAGAAGGGTGACTATTGTGATGTCTGAAATGGAATCACAAACTGATTGCTCATCCCATAGAACATCACCTTCTTGTTTAAAGCTCTCTTCTTCAAAGCTTTCCTCAAGATGGATAGGCCTCTCCTTTTCCTACTCAAAGACCAGAGTCCCCAGTTGTTCAAAGACATCCTCTTGATCCTCCTCCAACTCAAGCTCCATGGCATGGTCATCCTCCTCATCAAAGCAACAAGGAAGTTCATCAAACAAGGGAGGAGAGAGCTCACCATGCTTACTTTCCTCTTCATATTGCTGGAACATCCACATATATGCATGACCTATGTCTTCTCCATTGTTGATGATGTCTTCAAAAGGAACATCCATGATGATTTCTTCCTCATTGACATCCATGAGAGCTTCTTGATTAGCTGCAAATTGGATCCTTTCTTCTTCACTTGCCTCTTTTAAAATAATTTCCTCCTTGATGACCTCAAAAATATCATCTTCAGATTCACCAACCTCTTGAAAGGATAAACCTGAAAGCTTATAGCCCCTTTGCATACTTATTTGAGTCCCAACGCTCCCTTTTCCACCCTTAGCCAGCTCATAGCCTCCTTGAAGAAGAGTGCAACCTGCCCAAATGACTTCAAATGAATCATTCAAAACATGAACAAGAGACTATCCATGCTCCTCCATGACATCTATGGTGATATCCTCCTCATCTACACTCATGGAGTCTCCCTGATCAGTCATAAACTGAGTATACTATGTATACTCCTTTTCACTTGCCCCTTTCAAAATAGGTTCTTCCTTGAGAAGGGGTGAAGTGGAAGGTTGATGGATGAACTCATGTGGAAGAGGAGGCAGTCCTTGAGCTAGAATTGAAATATTCTCCTCCTTCCATTTAGCTGACACTTCATCTATGTCAGATGTGGCATGATATCTCTCTTAAAGGTGTATAGATGGGGTGTGTTCAGTCATGGAATCTATTGTTTGGTCTGAACTGTCCATCACACATTCACTAAGGAACCTCATTCTAGACTCCAACTCTACAATTCCCCTGTCTATATCTTCTTGGAAGAGCCTTTTTAGGAGGTCAAAAGCATCATCATGATGAGTAGGAACAACTTCATCTTATTCAAGGTTTTGAGCAAAACCTTTCTCCTCCTCCTTCCTACCCCATGATTCCATTGTTTTCTTCTAACTCATGACCTTGGGATTGGAACTTTCCCCTTGTGAACAGGCAACAACCTTATCCTCTTCAAGGTCCTGAGCTGGTTCATGATATTCCCTCTTCTAACTTGGGATCTTGACATCATGTTGAGAGACCTAAGGATTGGTAGAAGGTGTGTCTTTTGGCATAGGCTCCTCTCTAAGGTCTGAAACCTCCATCACTTCTTTACTAAGCAATCTCACCTTTGCCTCTAATTCCTCAATTTGCTTAGCTAGATTTTCTTGAAAGAGTCTTTCTTGGAGCTCATGGGAATCATTATGGAAATGGGGAGTACATGAAGGCTACCATAGAGTAAAATAAACTTCTTGAGGAAGGGTGGGAGGGACTTGAGAAGGACTGGCATTACTTTGTACCTCACACTCTTAGATAATGTCTTTCTCCTCCTTGTTGTTCCATGACTCAACTACTTTACTCTAGCTCATGATATTAAGACTGGAAAACTCCTTTTGGGGTGATGGGGTTGCAATGTGAGAGGGTAGTGAGGGTTTGAATTCCACTTCCCTTGCTACCAACATAGACTATTGCATTTGAAGATTTTCCAATTCAATATGTTTATCAAGATTGGCCTTAAACACAAGATTTACTATTTCATAACTCTCCTCAACATAATTGGGGAAAGGACTTTGGCAGGCTTGACCTGGCTCATGAGTAAGGGCTACGTATGGCTGATATGAAACTTGGGGCAGTGGGTATGCAAGTTGATAGATCTGGTAAGGCTACCTCTCATGAATACTCAACCTCCCTTTCAAAGATGCAATCAAACCACTCACATCCAACATCTCATTTGTAAGCCTTTGCCAATTGGCTCTTTTAATGGGAGTCCATTCACTCTTAACTAGATCTAATGCATTTCTTATTTGATGAGTGACATGATCAGGGATTTCTTGGCCACATCCCCTTCTGGTGTCAAGCTCTACTACATAATTTTTGTATTCTAGCAGTGCTTGTTTGAAGGTGGAAAGGGGCTGATTAGCAAAGAGATTAGGTTGAGTAGGATAAGTGACACATTGAGAAGACTCAGCATAAGACTGGTATAGCTCATGATAGGGTTGAGACTGGTTATAATGGACCTACAAAGGGCAAAAATCATAACTGTACACATCCTTGTTGTTTGATGTGACTTCATGAACAACTTGAGCTTGATCAAAACTATATGAACGAAAACAAGGTCCATAGTTCTAATCAATGGAATTATACATACCAAAATATGATTTCTTGATGGCACTAGGAATGCTTAACCAGTTGATTCAACTCAGAGTCACCATTGGTGTTGATAAAAAGCCTCCAAATGCTAGTTGGTTGAAGGACACACCAAAATTCTTCAAATTTTTGGACAAAATTTGTCCCACAATCACCTGATTAAAGGTTAAATGATGTATTAATGGTTCATCTACTGTAACAAGACCAACACCAATCTTGGAACTTTTCTGAGTGTTAAAACATGGTCCCACTAGGTGTGCCAAAAACTTTTGATGCAGTGGATTACACCCTTGATAGGAGATTGAGCTCATGTCTTCCACACATCACAATGGAAACTCCTCTCTTGCCTGTGGGTCTGGCAAAACTAAGGGGAGAGTCTCTAGATAAGGGCTAGCTCCCTTTGATTTATCTCTGTGGTCTTGAATTTCCTACTACTAACAATGTGGGGGATGAAAATGGAGAAGGATGCTGAAAATAGAACCTAAACTAAATAGTGATACACCAAAAATTTTGATCTACTTAGCTTGAACTTACACTTTCCACTAAGAACAAGATAGCATACACTTCATTTGATATGAGAAACTCTTCTACATCAATGAGATAGGGGTCCTCTTGAGATACATGGAGGAAAAACTACCAGAGGCATTCTAAGACACACTATGGCAGCCTATTCACATGCACCTATACTCTGTTGTAGACACTTCTGGTAGACCTACAAAAGAAAAAACTTCACAATACACTATACATGTTGAAATCGTTATGTGAAAGCATAAAAGAAAAATGACTTAACACAAAAAAAAGCCATAAACATATGCAAAAGTGTAAGCTCAAATAGAGGTAAAAATGCTATGTCTTGATTTAAGTTAAAATTTGGCAGAGCTCTACCTTACAAGCCAAGAGATATATCTCAAATGAGAGTTTTACAATATATATAGAAAGAAGGAGGCTTTTGGCACATTTATGGAAAGAGCTGCCCATGCTACATTGAATGCCATTGGGAAGAAGTCAATAAAATAAATGTTGTGTCAGCTCCAATTTTGTCTTTTGTGTTTAAAACATATTAAATGTCATGTGTGAAAGCATGGGCTGCACCGTTTGTCTACAAACAAAACTACTCCTTTAAGGCATTCACACAATTTGACTACTCATCAATGCAAAGTAGAGAAAATGGGTCACATCATTCAATATTCATGCTCCTTTATGACCACTTGGTAGATACTGTGTCAACCACTAGAGTAACTCCTTGAGTCGACACCTTCCTTTTCCACTTGGACTATTTTGTCCATTTTTGCACTTGGCTTTTGTGTCTTTTCTTGGCTTTGTCTTTTCCTAGTTTTATCTCTTCCTCTTTTGGCTCTTTGGGCTCCCTTCTTAGTGGTCTCTTCCTTTCAGCCTTAAGGCCTTTGTATTCCTTCAGGTTCATGCCTTTCATTTAAAGACAAATGGTTACTTCATGGTCGTAAAGTTGATGTCTGCATGCCCATCACCATTTCAAAGCTAATGGCTATTTTGTTGCCCTAAATTTGACGTCTTCAGGGACATTTTTTGACATCTAGATTCTAATGGCTAGTTAATGATGCTCGATTTTGATGTCTTCGAGCCTATCACCCCCTTGGCAATTCCTTTGACATTATTTCCTTCAAATTTCCTTTGACCGAGCTTAGTCTTTGAATCCTTTCGAAGGGAAGGTGTCCCTTCAGGGCTTAGGGAAGGTCCTTATTTTGGTAGCTGAGTGTCCCCTGTAAGGGCACCTACCCTTTGGGGTCCTTCGACAGCGTTGCTCTTTAAATCCTTCAAAAAAATGTTTGAAGGAATTCCTTTGGACATTTTGTCTAAAGGAATTGTTTCCTTTGTCTTTCCCACTTATTCCCTTGGGCTTTTTCTTTCGAGAGAATTCCTTTGGACAAAATGTCTGAAGGAATTCCTTCAAACTTTTGTCTGAAAGAATTTGTCTTGTTCACTTTGCCATGGGAACTTTTCTGAAAGAATTCCTTGCTCTTTCGACTTGCCTTATGAATTTCTTCGGATAAAATGTCTGAAGGAATTCCTTCGGACATTTTGTCCAAAGAAATTTGGCCTTTACTTTAGCATTTCCAAAGGAGAATCACCCTTTTGATTTCTCCAAAAAGGTTCCCTGCCCTCCACAAGGGCAAATCAAGGTCAAAGCTACCCTTCAGAATTTTGCAATGGTCCATTTTGATCATCACCTACCCTCCACAAGGGTTGTTTGGTCTCTGAAATTACTTTTCAAAAAAGTTACAAAGGTCCTTTTGTCACCTGAGTGCCCTTCGCAATCTATTAGAATGGTCCCTTTTTGTGCCTAACTACCCTCTACAAGGGAACCTATCCTTCAGGCTTTGGAAGACTCCTTTGAACTTTCTGATTGAACCACTTTTTGAACCATCCCTTTAAACCAAATCATTGAACCAAATGATTGAACTGACTATTTGAACTAACTAAGTGAACTGATAGATTAAACCAAATGACTGAACCAACCAATTGAACCAACTAATTGAATGGTTCAATGGTTTAACATTCAAATTTCAAATCTCTTAAAAAGATCATGTCATTGAACCCCGACGCTGAACCACTTTTCTAACCTTAAGGAAAAGTGTCTTGAATCATTTTCGCTCTCTTTCCTTGTGAATTTATTCGAATGAAATGTTTGAAGAAGCTTTGTAAAAGACCTTGCATTCTTTAAACTGGTTCATCTTCTACTGAAAGACTTTTGCAACCAAATTTGAACTGGCTCAGAACAACAGGGAAAGAAGGGGACTGATTTTGGCCTGTAACACTAAAATGGTCAAAAAATTGGCCATTCCCAAGGGAAGCATGCCTGCTATGCTTAAAAACTAGTAGCATCAAAGTCTATTGGTATAGAATCATAACATAGCTTGAAAAAATTTAGCAATAGCCTTGATAGATCCAAGAATCAATCATGAAGCTTTTACCCCAAACACAAAGGAAAACACACACAAGGCTAAAAAAACTACTTTTGCAAACAACACTTAGGGAAAATAGGGAAAGAAAATTGAAAGCAAACTACTATGTAAAGCTAACTAGGTATATTTGCCTCCCTCTTGGATCAAAGGGAAAACTTCTTAAGTCTCATTTGGCAAGGAAACTTATGGTGCCAGATAAGTGGCTAAATGGAATGGAGATCTGGTGACTTGCTCTTCTTGCATGCTACCTTGATTGGATTGCATCCAAGTGGATCAGAGTCAAACATGCTTCTAGCATATATGTATTCATCTTTCTCTTGGAAGCTTTTCAAATGTTGGTCCTTCATGCTGGTATGTTTTACTAAGAAATCGATGGTTGTTAGCTCATCACCATAAGCCCTTTGATATGCATAGCTCATCTAACATACATCATGGTTTGACTCATTCCCTTTTACTTCATTGAAGACCCTATCAAACTCATCCTCTACTCCCTCATGGCTTTATTGAAGAAGGGTGACTATTGTGATGTCTAAAATGGAATCACAAACTAATTGCTCATCCCACAAAATATCACCTTCTTGTTCAAGGCTCTCTTCTTCAAAGCTTTCCTCAAGATGGACAGGCCTCTCCTTTTCTTGCTCAAAGACCAAAGTCTCCAGTTGTTCAAATACATCCTCCTGATCCTCCTCCAACTCAGGCTCCATGGCATGGTCATCCTCCTCATCAAAGCAACAAGGAAGTTCATCAAACAAGGGAGGAGAGAGCTCACCATGCTTACTTTCCTCTTCATATTGTTGGAACATCCGAATATATGCATGTCCTCTATCTTCTCCATTATTGATGATGTATTCAAAAGGATCATCCATGATGATTTATTCCTCATTGACACCCATGAGAGCTTCTTGATCAACTACAAATTGGATCCTTTCTTCTTTACTTGCCTCTTTCAAAATAGGTTCCTCCTTGATGACCTCAAAAATATCATCTTCAGATTCATCAACCTCTTGAAAGGATAAACCTAAAATCTTACAGCCCCTTTGCATACTTATTTGAGTCCCAATGCTACCTTCTCCACCCTTAGCCAGCTCATACCCTCCTTGAAGAAGAGTGAAACTTGCCCCAATGACTTCAAATGAATCATTCAAAACATGAACAAGAGATTGTCCATGCTCTTCCATGACATCTATGGGGATCTCTTCCTCATCTACTCTCATGGAGTCTCCCTGATCAGTCATGAACTGAGTATACTATGTATACTCCTCTTCACTTGACCCTTTCAAAATAGGTTCCTCCTTGAGAAGGGGTGAAGTGGAATGCTAACAGATGAACTCATGTGGAAGAGGAGGTAGTCCTTGAGCTAGAATCAAAAGATTCTCCTCCTTCCATTTGACCAACACTTCATCTATGTCAGATGTGGCCTGATAGCTCTCTTGGAGGTGTGTAGATGGGGTGTGTTTAGGCATGGAACCTACTATTTGGTCTGAACCATCCATCACACATTGGCTGAGGAACCTCATTCTGGACTCCAACTCTATAATTTGCATGTCTATATCTTCTTGGAAGAGCCTTTCTAGTAGGTCACAAGCATCATCATGATGAGTAGGAACAACTTCGTCTTCTTCAAGGTTTTGAGCAAAAGCTTTCTCCTCCTCCTTCCTACCCCAGGATTTCATTGTTTGCTTCCAACTCATGACCTTCGGATTGGAACTTCCCCTTGTGAACAGGCAGTAACCTTATCCTCTTCAAGGTCCTGAGATAGTTCATGATATTCCCTCTTCCAACTTGGGATCTTGACATCATGTTGAGAGACTTGAGGATTGGTAGAAGGGGTATCTTTTGGCGTAGGCTACTCTCTAAGGTTTGAAACCTCCATCTCTTCTTCACTAAGCAATCTCACCTTTGCCTCTAATTCCTCAATTTGCTTAGCTAGATTTTCTTGAAAGAGTCTTTCTTGGAGCTCATGGGAATCATCATGGAAATGGGGATTATATGAAGGCTAACATAAATTACAAGAAACTTCTTGAGGAAGGGTAGGACGGAATTGAGAAGGATTGGCCTTACTTTATACCTCACACTCTTAGATAATGTCTTTCTCCTCCTTGTTATTCCATGACTCAACTAATTTACTCCAGCTCGTGATATTAGGACTGGAAAACTCCTTTTGGGGTGATGGGGTTGTAATGTGAGAGGGTAGTGAGGGTTTGGATTCCACTTCCCTTGCTATGAACATAGACTATTGCATTTGAAGATTTTCCAATTCAATCTGTTTATCAAGATTAGCCTTAAACACAGGATTTACTATTTCAGAACTCTCCTCAACATGATTGGGAAAAGGACTTTGATAGGCTTGACTTGGCTCATGAGCAGGGGCTGCATATGGTTGATATGAAACTTGGGGTGGTGGGTATGCAGGTTGATAGACTTGGTAAGGCTTCCTCTCATGAATACTCAGCCTCCCTTTCAAATATGCAATCAAACCCCTCACATCCAACATCTCATTTGTAAGCCTTTGCCAATTGGCTCTTTCAATGGGAGTCCATTCACTCTTAACCAGATCTAGTGCATTTCTTATTTGATGAATGACATGATTAGGGATTTCTTAGCCACATCCCCTTCTAGTGTCAAGATCTACTACATAATTTTTGTATTCTAGCAGTGTTTGTTTGAAGGTGGACAGGGGTTGATTAGCAAAGAGATTAGGTTGAGTAGGAAAAGTGATGCATTGAGAAGAATGGGCATAAGACTGGTATAGCTCATGATAGGGTTGAGACTGGTCATATTGGACATACAAAGGGAAAAACTCATAACCATATGCATCCTTTTTGTTTGAGGTGACTTCACGAACAACCTAAGCTTGATCAAAACTATATGAATGAAAACAAGGTCCATGGTTCTGAGTAATGGAATTATACATACCAAAATATGATTTCTTGATGGCACTAGGACTGCTTAACCAGCTAATTCAAGTTAGAGTCACCATTGGTGTTGATGAAAAGCCTCTAAACACTGGTTGGTTGAAGGACACACCAAAATTCTTTAACTTTTTGGATAAAACTTAACCCACAATCACTTGATTAAAGGTCAAATGTTGTATTAATGGTTCATTCTACTGTAACATGACCAATACCAATCCTTGAAACTTTTTTGAGTGTTAAAACATGGTCCCATCGAGTGTGCCAAAAATTGTTGACGCATTGGATTGCACCCTTGACAGGAGACTGAGCTCCTATCTTCCATGCATCACAATAGAAACTCCTCTCTTGCCATTGTGTCTGGTAAAACTGAGGGGAGAGTCTCTAGATAAGGGCTAGTTCCCTTTGATGTATCTTTGTGGTCCTAGATTTCTTACTACTAACAATGGGGGGGTGAAAAGGGAGAAAGATGCTAAAAATAGAACCTAAACTAAATGGTGATACACCAAAAATTTTGATCTACTTAGCTTGAACCTACACTTTCTACCAAGAACAAGCTGGTATACACTTCATTTGATATGAGAAAATCTTCTACATAATTGAGGTAGGGGTCCTCTTTAGATACAGGGAGGAAGAACTACCAGATGTGTTTTAAGACACAATATGGTAGCCTGTTCACATGCGCCTATACTCTCTTGTAGACACTTCTAGTAGACCTGCAAAAGAAGAAACTTCACAATACACTAAACATGTTGGAATCATTCTGTGAAAGCACAAAAGAAAAATGACTTAACACAAAACAAAGCCATAGACATATGCAAAAGTGTAAGCTCAAATGGAGGTAAAAAATCTATGTCTTGATTCAAGGTAAAATCTAGCAGAGCTCCACCTTACAAGCCAAGAGATATATCTCAAATGAGAGTTTTACAATATATATAGAAAGAAAGAGGCTTTTGGCACCTTCTAGAAAGCATTGCCCATGCTACGTTGAATGTCATTGAGAAGAGGAAGTCACTAAAAAAGAATGTTGCATCGGCTCCAATTTTGTCTTTTGTGTTTAAAATATATTAAATGTCATGTGTGAAAGCATGGGCCACGCCATTTTTCTACAAACAAGACCACTCCTTCAAGTCATTCATGTGGTTTGTCTACTCATCAATGCAAAGTGGAGAAAATGGGCAGCATTGTTCACTGTTTGTGCTCCTTGATGACCACTTGGTAGATACTGTGTCAGCTATTGGAGTAACTCCTTGAGTTGACACCTTCCTTTGCCACTTGGATTGTTTTGTCTATTTCTGCACTTGGCTTTTGTGTCTCCTCCTGGATTTGTCTTTTCCTAGTTTTGTCTCTTCCTCTTTTGGCTCTTTGGGCTCCCTTCTTAGCGGTCTCTTCCTGGCTTTATCTTTTCCTAGTTTTGTCTCTTCTTCTTTTGGCTCTTTGGGCTCCCTTCTTAGCAGTCTCTTCCTTTTGGCCTTATGGCCTTTGGATTCCTTTAGGTTCACACCTTTCATTTAAAGACTAATGGTTACTTTATGGTCATAAAGTTGATGTTTGTGCACTCGTCACCATTTGAAAGCTAATGACTATTCTGTTGCCCTGAATTTGATGTCTTCAAGGACATATTTTGACATCCAAATTCCAATAGCTAGTTCATGATGCTCAATTTTGATGTCTTCAGGCCTGTCACCCCATTGACAATTCTTTCAAATTTCCTTTGACCAAACTTAGTCTTTGAATCCTTCTGAAGGGAAGGTGTCCCTTCAGGGCTTGGGGAAGGTCTTTCTTTCAGCAGACAAGAGTCCCCTGCAAGGGCACCTACCCTTCAGGGTCATTCAGTGGCCTTGCTCTTTAAATCCTTTGAAAAAAATGTTTGAAGGAATTCCTTTAGACAATTTGTCTGAAGGAATTTTTTCCTTTGTCTTTCCCACTTATTCCCTCGGGCTTTTTCTTTCAGGAGAATTCCTTCAGACTTTTGTTTGAAAGAATTTGTCTTGTTCACTTTTCCATGTGAACATTTTCGAAAGAATTCCTTGCTCTTTCAACTTGCCTTATGAATTTATTCAGACAAAATGTCCAAAGGAATTCCTTCAGACATTTTGTCTAAAGAAATTCAGCCTTTGCTTTAGCATTTCCAAAGGAGAATCACCCTTTTGATTTCTCCACAAAGGTTCCCTACCCTCTGCAAGGGAAAATCAAGTTCAAATCTACCCTTCAGACTTTTGTAATGGTCCATTTTTCTCATCAACTTCCCTCTGCAAGGGTTGTTTGGTCTCCAAAATTGCTTTTCAAAAAAGTTACAAAGTTCTTTTTATCGCCTGAGTGCCCTTCACAGTTTGCTAGAATGGTCCTTTTTTGTGTTTGACTACCCTCTATAAGGGCACCTATCCTTTAGGCTTTAGAAGACTCCTTTGAAATTATTGATTGAACCACTTCTTGAACCATCATTTTGAACCAACTCATTGAACCAACTCGTTGAACCAAATGATTGAACTGACTATTTGAACTAACTGAGTGAACCGATCAATTGAACCAATTAATTGAACCAACTAATTGAAACAATTGATTGAATGGTTCAATGTTTCCACATTCAAATTTCAAAGCTCTTGGAAAGATCATGTCATTGAACCCCAACATTGAACCACTTTTCTAACCTTAAATAAAATTGTCTTGAATCATTTTCGCTCTCTTTCCTTGTGAATTTGTTCAGACAAAATGTCTGAAGAAGCTTTGTAAAAGCCCTTGCATTATTTAAACTGGTTCATCTTATACTAAAAAACTTGTGCAACCAAATTTGAACTGGATTAGAATAGTAGGGAAAGAAGGAGACCGATTTTGGCCTACAGGACCAAAATGGTCAACAAATTCGTGATTCCCAAGGGAAGCATGCCTGCTATGCTTAGAAATGAGTAGTCTCAAAGTCCATTGGGCACAGAGTCATAATGTAGCATGAAAAAAGTTAGCAATAGCCTCAATAGATCCAATAATCAATCATGAAGCTTTTACCCCAAACATAAAGAAAAACACACACAAGGCTAAAAACACTACTTATGCAAACAACACTTAGAAAAAATAGGAAAAGAAAACTAAAACAAACTACTATGTACAGCTAACCAGGTATATTTGCCTCCATCCTAGATCAAAGGAAAAAATTCTTAAGTCTCATTCATGGCAAGGAAACTTATGGTGCCAGACAAGTGGTTGAATGGAATGGAGATCTAGTGACTTGCTCTTCTTGCCTACCACCTTGATTGCGTTGCATCTGAGTGGATCAGAGTTAAACATGCTTCTAACATATATGTATTCATGTTGCTCTTGTAATCTTTTCGAATGTTGGTCCTTCATGCTAGTGTGTTTTACCAATAAATCGATGGCTATTGGCTCATCACCATAAGCCCTTTGATATGCATAGCTCCTCTAACATGCATCAGGGTTGGACTCGTTCCCTTCTACTTCATTAAAGACCCTATCAAACTCATCCTCTACTCCCTCATGGATTTCTTGAAGAAGGGTGACTATTGTGATGTCTAAAATGGAATCACAAATTGATTGCTCATCCCATAGAACATCACCTTCTTGTTTAAGGCTCTCTTCTTCAAAGCTTTCCTCAAGATGGATAAGCCTCTCCTTTTCTTGCTTAAAGACTAGAGTCTCTAGTTGTTCAAAGACATCCTCCTAAGCCTCCTCCAACTCAGGCTCCATGGCATGGTCATCCTCCTCATCAAAGCAATAAGGAAGTTCATCAAACAAGGGAGGAGAGAGCTCGCCATGCTTACTTTCCTCTTCATATTGCTGGAACATCCACATATATGCATGACCTACGTCTTCTCCATTGTTGATGATGTCTTGAAAAGGAACATCCATGATGATTTCTTCTTCATTGACATCCATGAGAGCTTCTTGATTAGCTACAAATTGGATCCTTTCTTCTTCACTTGCCTCTTTCAAAATAGATTCCTCTTTGATGACCTCAAAAATATCATCTTTAGATTCACCAACCTCTTGAAAGGATAAACCTAAAAGCTTGCAGCCCCTTTGCATACTTATTTGAGTTCCAATGCTTCCTTCTCCACCCTTAGCCAGCTCATAGCCTCCTTGAAGAATAGTGTAACTAGCCCCAATGAGTTTAAACTAATCATTCAAAACATGAATAAGAGACTGTCCATGCTCCTCCATGACATCTATGGTGATCTCCTCCTCATCTACACTCATGGAGTCTCCCTGATCAGTCATGAATTGAGTATACTCCTCTTCACTCACCCCTTTCAAAATAGGTTCCTCCTTGAGATGAGGTGAAGTGGAAGGCTGATGGATGAACTCATGTGGAAGAGGAGGCAGTCCTTGAGCTAGAATCAAAAGATTATCCTCCTTCTATTTGGCCAGTACTTCATCTATGTCAGATGTGGCCTGATAGCTCTCTTGGAGGTGTGTATATGGGGTGTGTTTATGCATGGAATCTATTGTTTGGTCTAAACCATTAATCACACATTGGCTGAGGAACCTCATTCTAGACTCCAACTATGTAATTTGCCTATTTATATCTTCTTGGAAGAGCCTTTTTAGGAGGTCACAAGCATCATAATGATCAGTAGGAGCATCTTTGTCTTTTTCAAGGTTTTGAGCAAAACCTTTCTCCTCTTCACTTTTGCCCCATGATTCCATTGTTTGCTTCCACCTCATGACCTTGGGATTGGAACTTTCCCCTTGTGAACATGCAAAAACCTTATCCTCTTCAAGGTCCTGAGCTGGTTTATGATATTCCCTCTTCCAACTTGGGATCTTGACATCATGTTGAGAGACTTGAGGATTGGTAGAAGGGGTGTCTTTTGGTTTAGGCTCCTCTCTAAGGTCTGAAACCTCCATCTCTTTTTCACTAAGCAATCTCACCTTTCCCTCTAATTCCTCAATTTGCTTAGCTAGATTTTCTTGAAAGAGTCTTTCTTGGAGCTCATGGGAATCATCATGGAAATGGGGAGTACATGAAGGCTGACATAGAGTACTAGAACTTCTTAAGGAAGGGTGGGAGGGACTTGAGAAGGACTGGCCTTACTTTATGCCTCACACTCTTGGATAATGTCTTTCTTTTCCTTGTTGTTCCATGACTCAACTACTTTACTCCAGCTCATGATATTAGGTTTGGAAAACTCCTTTTGGGGTGATGGGGTTGCAATGTGAGAGGGTAGTGAGGGTTTGGATTCCTCTTCCCTTGTTGCCAACATAGAATGTTGCATTTGAAGATTTTCCAATTCAATTTGTTTATTAATATTGGCCTTAAATAAAAGATTTACTACTTCAGAACACTCCTCAACATGATTGGGTAAAGGACTTTGATAGGCTTGACTTGGCTCATGGCCAGGGGCTGCATTTGGCTGATATGAAAATTGGGGCAATGGGTATGCAGGTTGATAGACTTGGTAAGGCTGCCTCTCATGAATACTCAGCCTCCCTTCTAAAGATGCAATCAAACCACTCACATCCAACATCTCATTTGTAAGCCTTTGTCAATTGGCTCTTTCAATGGGAGTCCATTCACTCTTAACCAGATATAGTACATTTCTTATTTGATGAATGACATGATTAGGGATTTCTTGGCCACATCCCCTTCTGGTGTTAAGCTCTACTACATACTTTTCATATTATAGTAGTGCTTGTTTGAAGGTGGAAAGGGGCTGATTAGCAAAGAGATTAAGTTCAGTAGGAGAAGTGACGCATTGAGAAGACTAGGCATAAGACTAGTATAGCTCTTGACAGGGTTGAGACTGGTCATATTGGACCTACAAAGGGCAAAACTCATAACCATATGCATCCTTATTGTTTGAGGTGACTTCATGAATAACCTGAGCTTGATCAAAACTATATGAAGGAAAACAAGGTCCATGGTTCTGAGAAATAGAATTATACATACCAAAATACAATTTCTTGATCACACCAAGACTGCTTAACCAGTTGATTTAACTCAGAGTTACCATTGGTGTTGATGAAAAGCCTCCAAACACTAGTTGGTTGAAGGACACACCATAATTCTTCAACTTTTTGGACAGAACTTGTCCCACAATTTCCTGATTAAAGGTTAGATGTTGTATTAATGGTTCATTCTGTTGTAACAGGACCAACACCAATCCTAGAACTTTTTTGAGTGTTAAAACATTGTCCCACTAGTGTGCCAAAAACTATGGATGTAGTGGATTATATCTTTGACAGGAGATTGAGCTCCTATCTTCCACTCATCACAATGGAAGCTCCTCTCTTGGTTATGGGTCTGGAAAAATTGAGGGGAGAGTCTCTAGATAAGGGCTAGCTCCCTTTGATGTATCTCTATGGTCCTAAATTTCCTACTGCTAACAATGGGGGGGTGAAAAGGGAGAAGGATGTTAAAAATAGAACCTAAACTAAATGGTGATATACCAAAAATTTTGATCTACTTAGCTTGAACCTACACTTTCCACCAAGAACAAGCTGGCATACACTACATTTGATATGAGAAAATCTTCTACATCAGTGAGCTCGGAGTCCTCTTGAGATACAAGGAGGAAGAACTACTAGAGGTGTTCTAAGACACAATATGGAAACCTATTCACATGCACCTATACTCTATTGTAGACACTTCTGGCAGACCTGCAAAAGAAGAAACTTCACAATACACTAGACATGTTAGAATCATTCTGTGAAAGCATAAAAGAAAAATGACTTAACACAAAACAAATCCATAGACATATGAAAAAATGTAAGCTCAAATGGAGATAAAAATACTGTCTTGATTCAAGGTAAAATCTGGCAGAGCTCCACCTTACAAGCCAAGAGATATTTCTCAAATGAGAGTTTTAAAATATATGTAGAAAGAAAGAGGCTTTTGGCACCTTTTAGAAAGTGTTGCCCATGCTACGTTGAATGCATCAGCTCCAGTTTTGTCTTTTGTGTTTAAAATATATTAAACATCATGTGTGAAAGCATGGGCCGCACCATTTGTCTGCAAACAAGACCTCTCCTTTAAGGCATTCACGTGGTTTGTCTACTCATCAATGCAAAGTGGAGAAAATGGGTTGCGTCATTAATTGTTTGTGCTCCTTGATGACCACTTGGTAGATACTGTGTCAACCACTGGAGTAACTCCTTGAGTTGACACCTTCCTTTGCCACTTGGACTATTTTGTCTATTTTTGCACTTGGCTTTTGTGTCTCTTCCTGGCTTTGTCTTTTCTTGGTTTTGTCTCTTCCTCTTTTGGCTCTTTGGGCTCCCTTCTTAGCGGTATCTTCCTGGCTTTGTCTTTTCCTAGTTTTGTCTCTTCCTCTTTTGGCTCTTTGGGTTCCCTTCTTAGTGGTCTCTTCCTTCTGGCCTTAAGGCCTTAAGATTCCTTTGGGTTCATGCCTTTCATTTAAAGACCAGTGGTTACTTCATGGTTGTAAAGTTAAAATTTGCATGTCCGTCGCCTCTTGAAATCCAATGACTATTTTGTTGCCCTAAATTTGACATCTTTAGGGATGTCTTTTGACATTTGGATTCCAATGGCTAGTTCATGATGCTCAATTTTGATGTCTTCGGGGCCATCACCCCCTTGGCAATTCCTTTGGATTTATTTCCTTCAAATTTTCTTTGACCAAGCTTAGTCTTTGAATCCTTCCAAAGGGAAGGTGTCCCTTTGGGGCTTAGGGAAGGTCCTTTTTTTGGCAGATGAGAGTCCCTTGCAAGGGCACCTACCCTTCAGGGTCCTTCGATGGCCTTGATCTTTAAATCATTTGAACAAAATGTTCAAATGAATTCCTTTGGGCATTTTGTCTAAAGGAATTCTTTCCTTTGTCTTTCCCGTTTATTCCCTTGGGCTTTTTCTTTTGGGAGAATTCCTTTAGACAAAATTTCTGAAGGAATTCCTTCAGACTTTTGTTTGAAAGAATTTGTCTTGTTCACTTTACCACGGGAACTTTTCTGAAATAATTCCTTGCTCTTTTGACTTGCCTTATGAATTTCTTCGAACAAAATGTCTAAAGGAATTCCTTCAGTCATTTTGTCTGAAGAAATTTGGCCTTTACTTTAGCATTTCTGAAGGAGAATCACCTTTTTGATTTCTCCACAAAGGTTCCCTGCCCTCTACAAGGGCAAATCAAGTTCAAATCTACCCTTCAAACTTTTGCAATGATCTACTTTGCTCATCACCTACCGTCTACAAGTGTTGTTTGGTCTCCAAAATTGCTTTTCAAAAAATTTACAAAGGTCCTTTTGTCTCTTGAGTGCCCTCTGTAGTCTGCTAGAATGGTCCTTTTTTGTGCTTGACTGCCCTCCATAAGGGCACCTATCCTTCGGGATTTGGAAGACTCCTTTGAAATTTTCGATTGAACCACTTCTTGAACTATCCCTTTGAACCAACTCGTTAAACCAACACATTAAACCAAATGATTTAATTGACTATTTGAACTAGCTGAGTGAACTGATCGATTAAACCAACTGATTAAACAGTTCAATGGTTCAACGGTTCAATGGTTCAACGTTCAAATTTAAAAGCTCTTGGAAAGATCATGTCATTGAACCCTGACATTGAACCACTTTTCCAACCTTAAGGAAAAGTGTCTTGAATCATTTTTTCTCTCTTTCCTTGTGAATTTCTTCAAATGAAATGTCTAAAGAAGCTTCGTAAAATCCCTTGCATTCTTTGAACTCATTCATCTTCTATCAAAAAATTTGTGCAACCAAACTTGAACTAGCTCAATACATCAGGGAAAGAAAGAGACCAATTTTATCCTATAGGACCAAAATGGTCAACATGCACCCTGCCATAATAGGTCAAGCAAAGAAAGATGAAAAGTTTCCCCCTTTCTACCTATCCTTAGTCATTGGAGACTTCCTAGTTCACAATTACATTATTGATAGTGGGGAAAGCACCTCAGTAATGCCCAAATGTATAGCGGATACGCTAGGACTCAAATATGAGGAGATGACCAAGGGAGTTCTGTAGCTAGATGGATCATGAGATAAGACACTAGGAGTGGTACGAGGCCTAAACCTAATGCTGCATGCCTATCTAACTTTATTAGTTTCCCATGATGTGGTAGTGACAGATGTTCCTCCCTACTTTGCTCTCTGCTTATCTAGGGATTTCACATCTAAAATAGGTGAATACCTAGTAGAAAAGGTCAAGATTGAGTTAGAGCCAATCCACAAAGATCATTTAGAGTCATACTCACTCAAGGTGGTGAATGTCAACTATGCCATCAATGATGAAGAATATTTCCAAATGGACCAATCTTTGCCCTCTTCCCTTGAAAGAGTTGTTGACTTGCTTTGAGATGAATGGAGAAGTGATAACTTTGAATATGACCCATACAAGTTCATAGAAGAGGTAGGCCTTGGAATTTATTGCATGCATGAAGAGGGTACTTTTGTACTAAATTTAATGAAAGCAAACCAAGGGAGCTCGAGTTAATGGAAACTCTTCTTCGATGGCTCAAGAAGCAAATTGGGATTTGGTGGTGGAGTAGTGTTTCACCCTCAAAGGAGAAATACTTCTCAACATTCAAGTTTCAATTTTATTGCACTTGTAATGTTACAGAATATGAGCCTCTCATTCATGGTTTGGAGTGGGCAAGGAAAAGAAGAATTAAAGAACTACAAGTTTTTGGAGACAGTGAGCTAATCATAAATTAGGTGAGAGGCCAAAATTTGACAAAGAATTCCTTGCTTAGGTCTTACAAGCATAGGGTGTGGGACTTAGTGGATAGTTTCCTTACTTTTAACATCAATTCCATTCCAAGAGAACAAAATAAGCAAGTAGACATACTAGTAACAAATGGTGCTCAATTTGATATTCTCAAGGAAATAAGCTAAGATAGCAGTCCACACCATTTAAAAGTGGTAATCAAACCTTCTATGCTTGATAATGTCACCAATTGGCAAGTGTTTGACAGTGATCAACAGATAGCACTCTTCTTATAAGAAGATGTTGAGTTTGCCTCTAGAAATCAAGCTAGGCTACATCAGTAGTACAACAGCCAAATTGTTCAGCTAAAGAACAACAAACTTCCCAAAAGCTTGGTCACTCTTGAGAGCATCTTCAACGAAGATAACCAATTAAAAAATGATAAAGCAAGCATCACAACCAAGAGAAAACTATGAAAATGTTGAAATATTCAAGAACAAACTACTTTCACCTGGGAAGGTATGTACGAAGAATGAGAGGCATTCTTTCATTTTACTATGTCAAGAGTTTATCGATGTTTTTACTTGGGAGTACAGTGACTTGAAGGGTTTTGACCTAAGCTTGGCCCAACACACTATTGAGTTGGAGGAAGCTTTTAAACCCATCAAATAAAAACAAAGGCCTATTAATCCAAATATTGAGCCTCTCATGTGGAAGGAACTCACCAAGTTGATTGAGTCTAGGATCATATTTCTTATCAAACACTCTTCTTGGGTAGCCAATCTAGTCCCTATTAGGAAAAAAATGGGGAGATTAGCCTATGTGTGGATATTAGAGACCTCAATAGAGTCTCATTGAAAGATCACTATCCTCTCCCAAGTATGGATTAGATCCTCTAAATGGTGATAGATAGGGAACATTTCTCCTTCCTGGATGGGTATTCAAAGTACAATCAGATTTTAGTGCAAGACTATGATCAATACAAGATAACTTTCACTACCAAGTGGGGAATGTTTGCTTACCAGAAAATGCCATTCGGATTGTCGAGTGATAGAGCCACTTTTCAGCGAGCCATAGACATGGCTTTCTAGGCCCTGATAAATAAAATTGTACTGGTCTATCTTGACGATGTGATAGCATTCTCTAAGGAGGCAAGCCAACATCTAGAATAATTGAGGAAAATCTTTGAGAGGTGTAGAGAGTTTGGTATCTCTCTCAACCCAAAGAAATGTGTGTTCATTATCTATGAAGGTAAACTCTTTGGCCATGTGGTTTCAAAAGAGGGCTTGACTATTGATCCAAAAAGAGTATGCGTCATCCTAGCACTGCCCTTACCTAAGCATAAGAAAGGTTTGTAAAGCTTCTTTAGCAGAATAAATTTTATTAGGAGATTTATTCCTAATTTTGTTGAGATAATCAAGCCACTGACTTCCATGTTGAAGAAAGATGAGAAGTTTGCATGGACAGAGCAAAGGAAAGATAGTTTTGAAGGGATCAAGCAAGCTATTGCCTAGGATCCTAACTTGATCAGTCCTGACTTCACCAAGGATTTCAACCTCTATACCTTCAAAAATGAAGAGGTAATCTCTGCCATGCTTACTTAAGCAAATGATGAATACCTTCAACAACATCTTGTGTTCTTTAGCCAAGGTCTAGAAGGTTTCAAAATTAGGTACACATATGTTGAAAAGCAAGTGCTTGAAGTTATATGAAGCCTAAAAAAATTTAGACATATGCTATCAAACAACAAGGTTCATGTCATGGTGCCACATCTTAGCGTCAAAGATTTCTTGATTAGCCATGATTTAAATGAAAAGAGGGCAGGGTGGATCACCAAAGTAATGGAATATGACATGGATATCAAAACCACCAATCTGGTAAGGGGGAAAGGGATATGTGAACACCTTGTTACATATCTTCAATAGTGGAAAGAGGACATTTTTCTACTCCATGATGAAGCTATAGAATAAGAACCAGTAGTCATGAGGGACTGGGCATCAGACAAGACGCATTTCCTTTTCACCGGTGAGTGCCCACAGGGCAATTATAGGACTAAGAGGAGGTATTTCAGACTCCAATCTCTCCCTTATGTCCTGATTGACAAGGTGTTATTTAGAAGGGATTTTTCAAGAGTACTCTTGAGGTGCATAGACTCAAGTTAGGTCAACAAGGTACTATCCAAGTTTCATGATGGGCCAGCTGGTGGTCACTTTGCTCCTAAGACTACAACTAAAAGGATTATGAGGGCTGGTTACTTCTTGCCCACTTTATTCAAAGACACCCATGATTAGGTACAAAAGTGCTAGAAATGTGCTCTCTTTGATGGATAGCAATGGTTGGTTGCAATGTCTTTATAGCATATTCAAGTAGAACAACCATTCAGCAATGGGGCTTAGACTTGATAGGAATGATCAACCCTCCTTCAAGTGCTAGCCACAAGTGGGTCTTGACTAGTAAAAACTACTTCACGAGATGGGTAGAAGCTGTCACTTTGAAATAAGCCAATGAAAGTGTAGTCCTTATTTTTACGAAGGCTTGGTGACAAGGTTTGGATTCCCAACTACCATCATCTTAGATAATGAATTGGCTTTCTTGGGAACCAAAACAAGCGAATGGGTGTTGGGATATGACATCTATCTTAGCACTTCTTCTAATTACTACCCATAGTAAAATGGGCTAGCTGAGTCCACCAACAAGAAATTGATTAGAATCATCAGAACGACAATGGAGAAAAAATAGAAAACTTGGCACACCAAGCTAAAAATAGCCCTGTGGACGGACAGGGTTACTCCAAAAAGGGTAGTTGGAAATTCACCATAAATGCTTATGTATGGAAGGGAAGATAAACTTCCTATTTCGATTGAATTGATAGCATTGGATCTTGCTCACTAGCTGTAATTGGAAGAATGAAACAGCATGGAGGGCAGGCTGTGTGAATTGATGGAGCTTCAAGAGACAAGAGACCAGGGCATGGCTTCTATGACCAAGCATCAGTAGCAAACAAAGAAGCATTTTGATAATAAATCCTCATCAAAAATCTTTTTAGAAAGTGACATTGTCTTAAAATGGGATGAAGACTGAGCTAAGTTTTGAAACCACATGAAGTTTGATGCCTTATGGAGTGGTTTGTATATCATCACTCAGTGAAAATATCATAATGCATTCCAACTCTCCAAGTTAGATGGTGAGGAACTGCATATCCCAATTAATTGGATATATCTTAAGCATTGTCACTAAACCTTCTCTCATTGTGTACATATTTTCCCTATTTTTTCCCTATTTTCCCTAAGTGCTTTTAGCGCATGTTCATAGTTTTTAGCCTTGTGTGTGTTTTGTTTACCATTTGGGGGTAAAAGCTTTATTTTGATTCTTTGGTCTCTCAAGGTCATTGCCAACCTTTTGGGCTGTATTTTGACTCCGTGCCTAATGGACTTGTAAGTCACTAGTTTTTCTAAGCATAACAGGCATGCTTCCCCTGAGAATCACCAAATTTGTTGACCATTTTTTATCTTGAAAGCCAAAAATTGGTTTCCCTTCCTTCTCTATTGTCTTGAGCAGTTTGTCTTTGATGTATTTCCCTTACTACAATTGTGTTTTTGCCCTTTGTAATAGACCTATTTCTTTAAAGATCCAAGTGAAAAAGATCACACCAAGCTTTAATGCAAAGATCAAAATACTCAGACTTAGTGGAGACATGCAGCTATCACTAGTATGGCTTGCTTAGTTCCAAATAAAAGAATTGAATGCATGAGGAGATTGAGGAGATGTGTGGTGATTCTGGATGGTTTATCTAGTTGTCAAAGTAGTTGCATGCTTTGAATGCAAGGTGATCTAGTAGAATAAGCTTTGGTGTTGATCATCGATGAATTAATCTCTCCCTTATCTCCACGTGAATCCCCCTCTTCTCTCATCCCCTTTTTCATTTTGAGCCTTAAAAGAGATCCCTTGACCGGTGATAGAGGCACTCTATCAAAATTTCTTTGTAACACTCTTGAATCAACAACTTTCTAATTTTTGTTGAATTCAAGTGTGCATTATTGGAGTTTAACTTGCAGAATGTATGTTTTTCTTTCATCATCTATGATTTCTCTAGGCACCTCATAGTTTTCTTGTTTTCTTGCAAGTTGTGTGATGTGTTAGCTTTTGGTGCCTTTATGAAGTGTTACGAGTCATAGTGTCTTTGTTTCAGACCTATTTCTTCCTTCCCTTCAAAGTGCATCTTCCCCCTTGACCTCCATAGAGCTACTATGCTTGTAGCTCTAAAATAGAATCAGCTAGACTTGTCTTGTTTTAAGTCCAGTAGTAGTCACTAAGGTTTCCATTCTAAATGTAGATCAATCTATTTTGGTGCATCACCTCCCTTAGCTTAGATTTTCCTTTTTATGTTAGCCTCCTATCCCTTTTCCTTAGTAGTAGATTTTAGCATGGAAAATGAAAGTTGAAGTCAAGCATTTGAGGAACTAGCCTCAATAAAAATATTAGAGGTTCAACCTCATCATAGAATACCCATAGCTTGAGGTTGTTCCAACACTTGTAGCTAAGATTAAGAGAGTGCTCCTAAGAAACTCTCCCACAAAGGGTGCAATTCTAGCCTACAACAGTTTTTGACACACCTAATGTGACCCCACTACCATTTTCATTCCCATTTCTAAGGAATATTGGTCAAGTTTGATTCTAGTTTGATCAATTTATAGTAGTGGTAGATTTCATCTTTCAATATCTGGTGACTCCGAAGAACACCCAGCTATCTAGTGGTAGAATAGTAGCTATTTTTCATACCAAAGGTAATCACAAGATCAACTTATAGAGGTATCCCTTTTGAATTTGTTGAATTTCCTTTAAGCTTAGCAATAAGGTTAAGGTTCACCCATACTCATCCATACATAGGGCACATTTTTTCTAAAACAGTCATAAGGCATACCTAGGAAAGAAGATCCTTGTTAGCCCCTCTTGTTACCATGATTACCCAAAGAGCTTTTGTGTGTTTTAGCAGCCAAAGTCCTTTAAACCTACCACAATATGACCCTATGCTAGTAGTATCCCTTAAAAGCATCCCATATTTTACAGGAGACCAAGATGTAGCTCCATCATAGACAACCAATTTTTGTAATATTCATAATGTCACAGTAAAAAATGTATCCATTAGCCTATTGGCTATATCCTTTAAGGGAAAGGCTTTAGATTGGTATAGAGGTCTTGCTCCTAACTCGATTCAATCATGGGATCAGTTGGGAACATCCTTATGTAAGAGGTTTGCAAATAAGAGTGACCATTTGTCACTAATAGAATAGTTGACCACAATCAAGAGAGCTCCCCATGAAGTTATGCAAGACTTCAACACAAGATTCCAAAAGGCTTGGGATAGAATTCTAGCTACTATTAGATCATCCCCTAACTTTGCATTTTTATAATATTTGAAGGCTCTAAACAATGACGTAGCAGTAATTATCTAATCCATGAGAGGGAACATATTGCCAGATGCTTATGAGTTGGTTATTAAATCAAAAATTGCCTAGTTCAAGCTGACAAGCTTACTCTGAGACCCCCAATGTCACTTTTTCCTGAGATCAAACCACCTCTTGAAGTCATCCACCCACTTGATGTTATTCTTCCAACTCCAACAATTGCTTCTATACTTCACCTAGGTAGGAAAAGGCCTCCACTAACAGATCAAGTGATTCCAAGAGAAAAAAAGCTACCTAGAGCTTAAAAGCATGCTCCAATCCTTGACAAATGATATAGTAAATGTAAAAAGGTAGGCTCAGTTCAATAAGCCATACTAGGCTCCATATCAGTCTCAGCAGTAATCATTTCAAGGCAATAGACCACCCTTTAGGGGAAACTTCCAAAGTCAGAACAAAGAGCAAGGGCAAGGATAACTTGGCTATAATAAGCAAAAAAAATACAATCCAAATGTTGTAGGCTCTTTCAACACCTTAGTAACTGTTCAAAATAATATGACTCAAGAGGCTGAAGGGACAATGCCTTAGAATCAGTCTTTTGGGAAATCCATTGTCTTAACTAATGTTGTTAACTAGGCATTCAATGACCAATGGTAGCAGGTTGTTGCTTATGGATATAACCAAGCCTTAATGGTTAAAATCATAGAGACTCTCATAATGCCAAGGAAAAGATAGTCTCCATAAGACTAAAGATCTAATTAGTTACTAAACCAACCAAATGCTATAATGGTCATCAGTGAGCAAGAAAAGTGCTATGCATCCAATCAGCAAGCCAGCTCTAGTCAAGCTCATGTCCCAATGTCATTAAATACAAGATTCAAAATAAGGAATATGGGTGACAACCAGGGGGCATTCAAGGAACCTCCTACTACCACTACTTGATTGTCCAAGCCTAACGAGCCTGCTATCACTCCAAAGGTCTTGACACCTCCACAAGGCTCACAAATTCAACAAATGGCAATAATGGCTCCCAAAGCACAAGCAAAAGTTAGCAGTACATCAATCAACATTATTAAACAAATGAAGAAATTCAATGTGAGTGTACCAATGTGGGACATGATTTCCATGCCTGATCAAGTGGATATCCTTCAATAAAGTTTATTCAAGATATATGTTATAACAACTGAAGGTAAACAACTAAGCAAAGAAGCTGAGGTCCTCGCTAATATAGCTAAGGGTCCTATGGGAGAAATGTTAAGTAATGTGTTCAAACCTCCTCTTTTATATATTTCATTAATCATTGGTGAGTCATTGGTGCATAATTGCTTAGTAGATAGTGGAGCTATCATTTTGATAATGCCAAAGTCCATAGCTGATTAGCTGAACCTCAAATATGAGCCACATACTAAGGGATTTTTGCAGCTTGATAGTTCTTCCACAAAACCATCTGGTATCATCAAAGATTTGAATATGACCCTACATACTTATCCTAGTGTTTAGTGGCTTAAGATGTGTTGATCCTTGATGTAACTCCTTGCTTTGCATTATGCATCTCTAGAGAATTCATAGTGAAGATTGGGGGTTATCTAGTAGTAGATTGTTCCTACATGACATTCAAAACAAGGTATGGAACTAAGGTGTCAATCAAGGCTGAGCCCATGGCACAATTTCACATTGAGCCTCATTAGGTAGATAACATAAACATCAATTATACCATCCTTGATGAGGATGAATTTACTATTGGTCAAGAGCTAAATACTCATCCTGAGGAGTTTCCAGACTTTTTTTTAAATGAGCTATGGGGGGATAACTAATTTCTCAACTCTTTGGAGGGTGTTGAGGAAAGAGACATGGGTGTTTATTTGTTGCATGAAGAAAATCAACTCATGCCTTCCCTCATTGGACCTAAAGAATACCTCAATGGTATGTGGAAGTTATTCTTTGATGGTTCAAAGAGAAAAAATGGAGTGGGTGCAGGGGCAATGTTGGTTTCCCCTTCAAGTAACAAGTATTTCTCTTCCTATAGGTTCCATTTCAGATGCTCTTCTAATGCAATAGAATGTGAAGGCTTGATCCATGGTCTCCAATGGGCCAATAAAAGAGGAATCAAAATGCTGCAAGCATATGGAGACAGGGAAGGTATAGTGAATGAAGTCAGAGGCTTGAACGTTACAAAGAATCCTTTGATGAGGTCCTACAAAAATAGAGTGTGGGACCTAATTGAAGATTTTGAAACCTTTGACATTCAAGATGTGCCAAGAAATCAGAACCAACATGATGATAGTTGGCAATCGTGGGATCTCAGTTTGACATTTTGAGTGAGCTAAAAGAGGCCAAAGTTCAGCCACATGTCAAGGTGGTGGTGAGGCCATTAGTACCAGATAATGAAGCCCATTGGCATGTCTTCGAAAGTGAAAAACAAATTACTTGTTTCTTATAGTATGAAGCTGAGTTCTCCTCCACCAACCAAGGTAAACTTCATCATCAATACAAGGATCAAATTGTTTAATTACAGTCGAATAAACTTCCTAAGGGACTGGTTACACTTGAAGGCCTTTTCCATGAGGGAGACCATGTGAGAAAGAAAAAGGTGGTAATGTCAACCAATGAAAAAAACTATGAGAGAGTCCTCATCCTCAAGGATAAGCTTTTCAAGCTCAAAAAGGCAAGCAAAAATGTTGAGAGGCATGCTTTCATAGCACTTTGTCAAGAATACACAAACATTTTTGCTTGGGAATACAATGACCTAAAAGGTTTAGACCAAAGTTAGCCCAACATTTAATAGAACTAGAGACCAATGCTAAGCATGTAAGGTAAAAGTAAAGGCCTGTCAACCCAAAATAGAAGAGCTTATGAAGAAATATCTAACCAAGTTGATCAAATCTAGGACCATCTTTCCCATCAAACACTCATCATGGAAAGCCAACTTGGTGCTTATAAGGAAGAAGAGTGGGGAGATTAGGCTGTGTGTTGACTTTAGAGATTTGAATAAAGTCTCCTTAAAGCATCACTACCCTCTACCATCCATAGAGCAGCTTCTCTAAGTAGTTGCAAGTTTAGAATGCTTTTCTCTATTGGATGGATATTCAGGTTACAACCAAGTATGGATAAAAGAATATCAGTACAAGACTACCTTCCACCAAATAGGGCACATATGCATACCAAAAGATGCTCTTCGATTTGTCAAATGCTGACTCAACTTTCCAAAGAGGAATGGACATGGATTTCCAATGATTGTTGAATCAAATGGTACTGATATACTTGGATGACATCATATTTTTCTCCAAAAATGCTAGCAAACACATGGACCACCTGAGGTTGATCTTTAAAAGATGTAGGGAGAATGAGATCTTGTTAAATCCCAAGAAGTGTGTGTTTTTCATACATGAAGGTAAGCTGTTGGGCCACATCATTTCAAAGGAAAAGATTTCCATTGGTCCTAAAAGGGTAGATGCCATCTTAGCTTTCTCTCTCCCTAAGCATAAAAAGAAGTTCAGAGCTTCCTTGGAAAAATAAATTTTGTAAGAAGGTTTATATCAGGTTTTACAAGCTTGGTCCAACCTATTACTGCCATGTTAAGGAAGGGTTAGGGTTTTTATTGGTTAAGAGAAGGAAAAGATGCTTTTGAGGCCATCAAATAGGCATTACCCAAGCACCTTCACTCATAAATCCTAATTTCTCCAAGGATTTCTATCGGAGTTGTTGCCAAAATCTAGATAATGTGAATGCAATGGAGACGTGACCACATGAGATAAAGCAAGTGCACACCACATATATGCTAATGCAATTTGAAATTATAAAAGAAGATAAATTGCACAAGATAAAATGGAGAAAACCAAAATATGATTAACATAAGATGGCCAAAGTGAAGAATACATATAGGAGAGCACTTAAGTAACTCCTCCACAAAAGGTGGCTAAGGCACCCAAAGAATAGACTGTAACTCCTCCATGAAAGGTGGCGACAAGGTGCTAAGAATAGAGAAGTAACTCTCATCAAGGGAGTTACTTATGCATTCTTATGACACCTATGACACATCTATGACACACATCTCCACATAAGCTAGCCTATCCCACAAATGTAGGAAAACTCCATGTATGCACAATAATACAATTTCCCTAATTAAAAAATAGGGAAAAATAAAAACCTACACTAATACCCCCCCATAATCATAGCGTATGTAGGCAGTGTGTAAATATAAAATGGGTCTAAAAAACTAGGCCTGATGAGGTACCCATGTACAAATGCAATCTCTCATAAGATAGAGAAAAGGAGAAAACCTGTAGGAAAAAACTCCCCCCCCCCAAAAGAGAGACATAAAAGAAAGAAGAGGCTAGTGGTCCCACTAAAGATGATGCTACTTTAGATGTAGACTGCACCCCAAGAAGAGCTCGTAGATGAATGAACTTGCTCTCGGTGAAAGGTTTGGTGAAGATATCTTCAACCTGCTCTAAAGACTAGCAAAATATCAAGTCAATGATTTGACTATGAATAAGCTCTCGAATGAAATGCATGTGAATCTCTATGTGCTTGGTCCACTGGTGTTGAACTAGATTTTTGCAAATCTGAATGGTACTCTAGTTGTCACAATAAATGATGGTGGGCTACCTGATAGGAATGCCAAACTCAAAAAGTATCCCTTGAAGCCAAATAACCTCAGTAGCTGCATTAATGGCTCCCTTATACTCTGACTCTGTGGATGATATAGCAATAGCATTCTACTTGTTTTAGACAAACTGATAGGACTAAAACCTAGAGAGAAACTATAACCAAAAGTGGACTTATGAGTCTATGAATCGCCAGCCCAGTCTGAATCTGTATATCCAACCAAGTCAACCTCTATGCCAAATCTATAATGAATCCTGTATCTCTGTGAACCCTATATGTAATGCAATATCCTCTTAGCTACTTTCCAATGTACCTCATGAGGTTCCTACATAAATCTAGAGACAAGTCCCAGTGTATATGATATGTCATGCCTAGTGTGAGTCAAGTAGATGAGACTACCAACAAGTTGTCGATATCGAGTGGCATCAACCAATGGTGAAGAATAGTCATCCTCAAGCTTGACTCTTGATAGAAAGGGAGTTGGAGATGGCTTGTAATTAGTCATGTGAAATTGAGCCAATAAGTCAAGATCATACTTAGGTTGTGTAAGAGAAATCCCTAAATTTGATTGTGAGATCTCGATTCCAAGGAATTAATGCAACAAACCCAAGTCTATCATGTTAAATCTATCCTGAAGAGAAGCCTTCACCACTGTAATAGCTGATGAAGAACTCCTAGTGATCAAAAGGTCATCAACTTATAGAACCAAAATCTGGAGTGAATCATCCTACTGCAAGAAGTAGACATTGGGGTCAGAATGGCACCTAGTGAAACCCACTGTGAGAAGGAAGGAATCCATCTTGGCGTACCATGCCTGAGGGGCCTATTTGAGGCCATAGATAGATTTCCTAAGTCTGAATACTAAGGAAGAATCCTAAAAAAATCTTGGTGACTGCTCCATGTAGATCTCCTCCTCTAGGTCTCTGTGAAGAAAGGCACTCTTCACATCCATCTGATGCACATCCCAACCATGTGTTGTGGCAATAGCTAAGGTGAGTCAGATAGAAGTCATCTTTGTAATGGGTGTAAAGGTCTTTGAGTAGTCAATGCCTACCACCTATGAGAAACCCTTGGAAACCAATTGCACCTTATACTTATCAACCAACCCATCTACTGCAAACTTGGTTTGATATATCCACTTACATCAAACCATCTTTCTTCCCTTAAGAACTGAAGTCAATTCCCAAGTGTGGTTTTTGATTAAGGAAGAATATTCTTCCTCCATAGAACTATCCCACTCAGGTACTCCAGACGCCTCTCAAAAATTCTATGGATCCAAAACTAAAGCAAAGAAGGCATGTGGATCTCTCTAAAAAACCTCCTAGTATGTCTGTCATCTGTAGGATCTCTTGCCCAAGTGTTAGCACTCTCAAGTGTCTATCTGGCCCAAAGTGGCCCAAAAGTGGGCAAGTCAGGTGCTAACTCCTCATCCTCTGACTGACTAGAGGTGGATGACTCTGCATCACTGTCCTCACTGTCTAAACTCAAAGAAGAAGATGTCTCTATCTCAAGAACCTACTATGGCTGGTCTGAATCTGATGAGGAATCATCATGAAAAAGTAGATCCAATGAGGGAGAAGAAGTGCCAAGTGTTGAGTCTCTAGGAATCTCTTGAAAATGGACACTTCTTTCAATGAACAACTCATGAGTGATTAGATCTAGAAGGTGATACCCCTTAATACCATCCAGATATCCTACAAAGATGCAAGGCTTGGACTGAAGTTCCATAGCTTTGCATTTTTTCTTCAAAATGTGGGCCATATATGGGGATCTAAAAACCCTGAGGTGTTCAACATCAAATTTTCTTTTATGCCAAGATTCAAAGGGTGTTATCCCTTTCAAAGCTTTATGAGGAGCCCTATTTTAAATGTAGCAAGCACAATTGATGGCTTCGGCCCAATACTGTGGTGCTAAGGATTTGAAGTGAATCATATAGCTACCCATCTCTTTCAAGAACTTATTTTTACATTCAGTAACTCCATTCTATGAAGGACCGTAAGTGACTATGCACTACAAATCAATCCCCTCTGTGGTGCAAAAATGCTCAAACCTGTTGCTGACATACTCCCCTCCATTATCAGTTTGAAGAACTTTGATGGATTTCTCACTCTGTTTCTCAACAAGAGCCTTGAAGTCTAGAAAATTTTCAAATACTTCAGACTTTTGTTTGAGAAAATATATCCAAGTGTACCTAGAGAAATCATCAATGAAAGTGAGGATGTACTTGGCCTTTGTGAAAGATGGTTTGGGAAAGGGTCTTGATACATCAATTTGGAGTAACTCCAAAGGTTGTGAAGCCCTCCAAGCTTTGCCTTTGTCAAATTTTGCTTCAGTATGCTTCCCAAGGGAGCACCCCTCGCAAAGTCCTTTTGAGAATTAGACACGGGGCAAGCCAATGACCATGTCATGTTTTCAAATTTGCTCAAGGTAGTGGTAGTTAAGGTGGCCAAACCGCTCATGCCATAATTTTCTAGCTCCATCTGAATGAGTTAGCAATGTTATTGGAGAAGAATCAGGTGTAAAATGTGAGGTGTATAACCTTGCTTGGTGATCTGCCCTACCCATTGCCATTATAGTATCACTATGCAACTCCCTAATAGCCACTGAATCTGGTGAAAACTCAACTCTCATGCCCTGACCAATGTGAGTGATTTGGTACACTGATAGGAGACTGGTTGAAAGAGAAGGAACAATTAGAAAATTATTAAATGTTCCTCCTTCCATTTCAATTGACCCTCTCCCTGCAACAGAAACTGATGTGTCATCACCCAAACTAATTGAAGTCATTCTACAAGGCTCTAAAGATGAAAACTCAATTAGTGAAGAGCCCATGTGGTGAGAAGCACCTGAATCAATGACCCATGATGTTGTAGAAGATATAGTAGCTATAAGGGCCTTGCCCTTTTCTTTTTCCTTACCCTTACCTTCTGCCTTGGTATAATCTTGGGTAGATGAATTCTGCTTGATGGACTGAGGAACACCTATGTTGTGCTTCTCTAGAAGATGAGTTAGGTGATCTATTAGTTTCTTCATGAATTTGTGTTCATCATGCCCTATATTTTTACAATAGGCACACTTAACCTTATCCTTCTTAGGTTTAGCATTGGAGGAGGAAGACTCAGTATTGTTCTTGGCAAGATTGTTGTTTTCTTTCTTCTTCTCCTAGTCCTTGTTCTTTTTCTTCTTCTCCTTTATTGAAGTCTTATCCTTACCATTTCAAAATATCAAAGCTTGGGTTTAATTAGACATCATTGTTCCCATTTGAATTATCTTATCTTACTCCCTAGTCAAGTCAGCAATGAATGAATCCAAAGAAGGCATTTTTCATGTAGTGCCAAGGGCACTTTTTTTGGCATGGAAAGTGGAGACAAAGACTGAATAGCTTAGACCTAACTTTGCAAGAATAGAAAGGATGAGTTGATCATCTATCTTCTCTATCCCACATTATTTCAATTGCAATATAAGGGCTTTAAACTTAATGAAGAAGTCTTGTAGGTTGTCAAAGTTGCTAGGACTTAGACTTATGAGTTCATTCTCAAGCTCATGACCTCTCATCTCATCAAGCTTCCCAAATAAGAGTTCTAAGGTGTCCCATATGTCTTTGGGAGTCTTGGAGGATTCTAAGTGGAAGACAATCTCAGTAATCCATAGGCTTCATCACTATGGTTGTACCACTTGACCTTTTCAGCATCACTATTAGGTTCTACTTCAGTACCCATGGTAATCCTATACAATCATTTTATTCTAAAAATGATTGACATTTTAGCCTTCCATTAATGATATTTTAAGGGTGTTATGGGTTTAATTTGAAAATAATCCATTTTAAGCTGAATTTAGGTGAAGTGTTGATTACAAGTTGTGAAATTATGCAAAAAGGAGAATGAAAGCAAAGATATGCAAGTTGTGAAAAGCAATCACACCCCCTCAAAATGTTGAGCCCCCCCCCCAAATATGCAAGTGCACACTCAAAAGATGTTGGGCTTAGCTGAGAATGCATCTTAGAGCAATCAATACAAGACTATAAGCAAACAAGACGTCAGACTCAGCCAAAAATACATCTTGGGAGACCCAAATTTTAGGCACTTTATAAACTAGTGAATTTTTGACATATAACAAGCCTACACTATGGAGAATTGAATTACAAACACTTTTTCAAAAAAATGGCACCTAAATCTGAGCTACTATTTGCAAGATATTAAAGGTTCAATTTTCTCGTAAACTAGTGTTTTTACAAAAAAAACACTAAAACATTAAAAAAATGCCTGTTTTGAGAGAGAAAGTGGCCTTCCAACCACTCATTAGATTTAGCACAGAGTGAGGAATCCAAAGGAGGCTTGTGTGAGGTGGAATTGGCCTCCTGTCAACCTGGGCCTCACCCTTCATCTTCGACAAGCGAAGATACAAATTTTAAATGTAAACCCCCAAATTATCAAACTATCTAAAAAACTTAATATTCAATCAGATTGACTAATTTTTCTTACAAGTCAATTTTTAACTAAAAAAATATAAATCAAAAGACAATTTGATGGATGCCAAGTGTCCAAGGGCCCACATAGGATGCCAAGCAAGGAAGGGGCACCAAAAAAAAGTTCAAATTTTGCTTGCAGAAAAAACAAAATAAATAACCTGCAGACTTGCACGCTGGACATCGTACAACTACTTTGCATGGCTGATGTTGAAGGCATGGCATTGCTACTAATGCTACTCCTCCCTCTGCTCACTCCACACAACAATGGTGCCCAAGCTGAAGCAAAATAAGGCGTAGAAAAGTGCAGTCAAGTAGGCCATTGTTGCCAAGCCAATTGCTAAACTAGCACTACAAAGAAGGTTACTGGAAGGCCTGCAAGGACATTGCCATTGCAAAACCAGCACCTAAAGTTGCTACTACACCTGTAAAGACTGAAGAGAAGACAACCAAGACACCCAAAGGCTAAGGATCCCAAGGAAAAGACACAAGAAATGATATTGAAAGTTTTTTTTTAGATCAGATCTAGAAATTAAAAATAAAGAGAACTCCATTGCTCTTGATTTCAAAAATAAACTAATAGCATAACCAAACACATGATTATCAGGTTTGCTCTGATACCATATCGAAGTTGTTTCTAGAATCCAGATAATGTGAATGCAATGGAGACATGATCACACGAGATAAAGCAAGTGCACACCACATAAATGCTAAAGCAATTTGAAATTATACAAGAAGATAAATTGCACAAGAAAAAATGGAGAAAACCAAAATCTGATTAACATGAGATGGCAAAAGTGAAGGATACATATAGGAGAGCACGTAAGTAACTCCTCCACAAAAGGTGGCCAAGGCACCCCAAGAATAGACTGTAACTCTTTCATGAAAGGTGGTGACAAGGTGCTAAGAATAGAGAAGTAACTCTCATCAAGGGAGTTACTTATGACACCTATGACACATCTATGACACACATCTCCACATAAGCTAGCCCATCCCACAAATGTAGGAAAACTCCATGTATGCACAAAAATACAATTTCCCTAATTAAAAAATAGGGAAAAATAAAAACCTACACTAATAATTTCATTCTATACACCTTTGCCAACATTGACGGCTTTTCAACTATGTTGATGCAAAAGAATGGTGAGGAAATGGAGCAGTTGATTGCCTTCTTTAGTCAAGGGCTAGAAGGATATGAGGTGAGGTACTCTTTTATAGAGAAACAAATCCTTGTAGTAGTGAGGAGTCTTAAGAAGTTCAAACCAATGCTCTCCAACAACATGATTTATCTCATGGTGCCCCATCCTAGAGTTAGGGATTTCCTCTTTAACAAATATCTAAATGAGAAAAGAGTTGGTTGGATCACCAAAATCAGGGAGTTTGATGTGAAAATCAAAGTGACCAAGTTGGTCATAGGTAGAGGTTTGTGTGAACACATGGTGGAAGATCTTCAAAAAGACAAAGAAGTTGCCATGGTGTTTGAAGACAACTCAGAGGTAAAGGCACCTCTACTTCAAAAAAGCTATCTCCATGATGTGGCACATTCTTTGCTAACAGGTGAATGCCCTCGAGGTATGGACAAGGCAAAAATAAGGTATTTCAGACTTCAATCCATACCTTATGCATTGGTTGATTTGGTTTTATTTAGGAAAGACCTCAATGGAGTGTTCTTAAGGTGCATAGATAATGACCAAGTGGCCAAGTTTTTAGAACATTTCTATGATGGACCTATAGGAGGTCATTTTTCACCTAGGACTACATCAACAAAGATAATGAGAGCTAGTTATTACTAGGCCAACCTCTTCAAAGATGCGTATGCATGGGTGAGAAAGTGTCAGAAATGTGCCCTCATTATGGGTAAGCAAAGATTAATAGCTTTTCCTTTCAACCCAATTTAGGTAGAGCAACCATTCATGCAGTGGGGTTTGGATTTCATTGGAGTGATCTACCCTCCATCAAGTGCGAGGCATAAGTGGGTGCTTACCACAACTGACTACTTCACTAGATGGGTGGAAGTTATTGTGTTGAAGGAAGCTAATGAAAGTGAAGTCCTAGACTTCTATGACAACATTGTGACTAGGTTTAGTGTTCCATCAACTATTATTTCTGATAATGCATTGGCTTTCCTTGGGCTAAATACAAGTGAATGGGCTTTCAAGATGGGCATCTACCTCAATGCCTCTTCCAATTATTATCCTCAAGGAAATAGACTGGTTGAGTCCACAAATAAGAATTTGCTGAGAATCATTAGGAGAAGTATGGAAGATAACTAGAGGACATGGCACATTAAATTAAAGATAGCCTTGTGGGCTGACAAGGTGACTCCTAAAGCTGCCTTTGGGAATTCTCCATATGTTTTAGTATATGGAAGATAGGTCAAGTTTCCCATTTCTCTCGAGCTACCTGCATTATAATTAGCCCATCAGTTGGAGCTGCTAGAGGATGAGCCCATGAATGTGAGATTGGCAGAACTCATAGAACTTGAGGAAACAAGGGACCTTGTAATGAAGACACTAGAGTCACATCAATCTCAAGTCAAGAAAGCCTTTGACAAAGGGAATTTAAAGAGGGGGATCTAGTCCTCAAATGGGATTCAAATAAGGCCAATCTAGGCAACCATACCAAGTTTGATAGCTTGTGGAGTGGCCCTTATTTGATCCATGGATGCAAACAACATAACACTTTTTATCTTGCCCAACTAGATGGAGAGGTATTATCCATCACAGTTAATGGGATTCATCTAAAGAATTACTATTAAAAGAGTTTGTAGCCATTGTAAATATTGTATATTTTATATAGTTTTTCTTGTTTTCTTCTAAGTGACTTGTGCACATATCTTTCAATTGTGTGCTTTCCTTCCCTAATTGCCTTGGGCATAATTTATTTTGTTTCAGTTATTCTTGTTACTTTGAGGGGAATTTTCAAATAGGGATAACCTTGTCAAAGAAAGTAATGACTCCATGTTGAATGGGTTAGATGAAGCAAATGGTTGGGTTCTTCAAGCATAGTAGGTATGCTTCCTTGCGAGTCACTAGAAATATTGGCCATTTTTGGCCCACATACCAAAAATTTTCTAGTTTGAAGAAAATGGACATAACTTAAGAAAAAAATGGCAAAGTATTCAGACTTCAATTTTTTGAGGGCACAGTGTAAATTAGGTTTCCAGTAGTGCTTGACTTCTAAATATTTTATAAGTAGTAGTCTGAGTTTACAAACCCAAATTACTCATGGACACTACAGATTGGATTCTCTAAGGTGAATGACTTTGGGTTCTCTTAAGTGCACAACTTCAAGCTTTTGAATTCCAAATACTTAAATTGCTTTATAAGTAGTCAACAGTGAGAACTCTAAAGTAAGTAGTGGACCTTGGAAAACCTGATTCGGTCTTGGATAGTGTATTTTGGGTTCTCTTTCATAGAAGTCTTTGGGTTCTCCAAGGTGAATTGCTTAAAATGCTTTATAAGTAATTATTATTCCAAACCCTAAAGTAAGAAGCTAAGATAAGCCCAATTTGGTCTTGAACAATAGTCTTCGAGTTCTCCAAGGGTCATTACCTTTCTATGAAGGGCACTCACAATACCAAAGGCACTTTTCAAGAAAATCTAAAGGTACCAGTTCATAAGGTCGAAGGGTCTTTTTTCAGCTAAAAGGGATAGTCAATAAATCCAAAGGGCTTTACATAAATTCTAAAGGGGTCAATTGTAATAAATCAAAAGGGCACCAGCAAGCAACAAGGGCAAAAAAGTAAGCCATCCCAAAAATAAGCCAAGTATAAAAACCCTGAAGAGCAAAAGGCTGATCAATAAGTGCATAAGGTCTGCAAAACCCAAAGAAGCAAGTAATGAGCAATGAAAATTCTGAAGTAAGTTGTGAGCAATGCAAAGTTTTGAAAGTAAAATTATAGAAAATAGTCCAGGGCAAAGTAAACCAAGGAAATTAGAAAGGCCTAAGAACATCAAGGTCAATGGTCATTAAATCTGAAGGGTCAATCAGTCAAGGACAAGTGGCATAAGTGCATCCAAAAAACTTAGCAGATCAATGGATAGCAAGGACTTGCAAAGATCGATTGGGATAGTCCAAGTTATAATAAATAACACACCAAGTTTTAATGAAAAGATCAAAACACTCAGACTTGGAAAAGACATGCAACTACCACTGGTATAACTTTCTCAGTTCCAAATAGAAGAATTGAACGCATGAGGAGCTCAAGGAGATGGGTGGTGATTCTAGATGGTTCATCCAGTGGTCAAAGTATTTGCATGCTTTGAATGCAGGGAGCTCAAGTAGAATAAGCATTGGTGCTAGTCATCGATGACTTTCTCTCTCCCTTCTCTCCATGTGAAGCCCCCTCTTCTCTCATCCCCTTTCTACTTTTGAGCCTTAAAAGAGATCTCTCAACCAGTGATAGAATAAATTTGTCAAAATTTCTTTGTAACACTCTCTTGAATCAATAAAAGATAACTTTTTGATTTCTACTGAAGTCAAGTGTGCATTATTGGAGTTTAACTTGTAGAAAGTATGTTTTTCTCTCATCATCTATAATTTCTCTACACACCTCACTTTAGTTTTCTTGTTTTCTTGCAAGTCATGTGATGTGTTAGCTTTTGGTGCCTTTTTGAAGCATTATGAGTCATAGTGTCTCTATTGTAGACTTATTTATTCATGCCCTTCAAAGTACATCTTCCCCTTTAACCTTCACATAGATACTCTGCTTGCAGCTTTGAAATAGGATCAGCTAGACTTGTCTTGTTTTAAGTCTAGTAGTAGTCACTAAGGTTCCCACTCTGAATGTGCATCACCTCCCTTAGCTTAGATTTTATTTTTTATGTTATCCTCTTATCTCTTTTCCTTAATCAATAGTAGATTTTAGCATGGAAAATGAGAGCTAAAGTGAAGCATCTAAGGAACTAGCCTCATTAAAAAGTCTAGAGGTTAAACCTCATGACAGGATACCCATAGCCTAAGGTTGTCCCAACACTTATAATTAGGAGTGAGAGAGCCTGAGAAACTCTCCCACAAAGGGTGCAATTCTAGCCTACAACAGGCACTAAGGAAGGAGTCATTCTCATTTCCCTTGAAGGGTAGGTCATGAATTTTAAATTCAAGATAGACTTTGAGTGTACAAATAATGGGGTTGAGTATGATGTCCTATTTATTGGCATGCTTATTGTAAAAACCCTAGGCATTTAAAACATAAAGATCCAGGGTGACTCATAGTTGTGAACCAAGTTTTTGGAGTCTATCAGACCAAGGCCAAACACCTTTAGTTGTACAATATCAATGTGCATGAGGTTTATAAGGAATTTAACTTTATTTCCATAGAAGAAATCCCTAGATAAAATATCCATCTTACTGACTCTATGGCTACTTTATCTTCGTGCTTTGACCCCATCCAATGATACCAGAATATGATTTCGTAGTCTCGATAAGGACAAAGCTTTTTTTTGTAAGAATTCTAGTGACCAAATTATCTCTCACATCATAAGGGATGAGAACCCCCTAGTCCTCGATCTAGCCAAGAATGATGAATCCATTCTTGAGTTCTTATGAGCCTATGATGACCTCCCACTGTTCCACCATAAAAGGGGATTCTCACTCACCCACTATCCCATATTAGCCCTTGGAACTAAATATTATGATTCTTATTATCACATTGAGGATTACCTATCATCTAATGATGAATAACTTGTCTTTAATATGGAGGGTGAAGATCCTAATCTTCTCCCATCCTCTAACATATTCAAAGAGGGTAATGTCTCCCTAATCAAAGAAATCATTGGCATTAAAATTAGGACAAAAATGAATCTTAGACTTCTTAAGTTACAATATTCACTCTCTTAGCAGTAAGTGGAAGGCCATAGGCATCTCCTCATATAACTCTCAAAATCTTTCACTTTCTCTGACATCGACGTGGTAGGCATTAACCTTGATGTTATCATCCACAACCTAATTACATGCCTGATATAAAATATATCAAGTAAAAGATCATGCCCATCAAGCCTAAGGTTGCATTGATGGTGAAATACAAATTCATTAAACACTGCATACTTAGGTAAGTCCTTTGGAACATGCTACTCATTCCCAAAGGCTTCTTTCACCCCTTTATACCATCCCTTCATTTTGATCTTGTGGGATGGAATTATTAATCTAGGGGAAGTAAATGCTTTGCACCGCTCCATAGGGGTATTTTTCTTGAGAGGGTATGCCCATTTCAACTCTCCAATGGTCTATTTAGGTACATAAATCTCGTCCAACACCATTGATAAAAGGAATGCACCCCATGCAAACTTCTAGTTGGGTAAGCAGTGGGATTTCTTTGCATTTATGATAATATTTTCAATGAAGTAATGCACCCAATTGTACTTTACTCTCATGGTAACTTGTTGAGTGACATAAAGGTGGGCCATATCCACCTCTTTCCACCTCTCAATGCCTCCAACATTGGTCATGATGATGCGTGCATCCACTCTAAAGGTAGGATCCTAGAGACTTGTGATATGTATAACATGGCCTTATTTTTATACTTAAGTGCCATAGCAGTCTTCTTGATCTCATCCTGGTCTTTCACATCATAAGCAAGGTTTATGCCTAAGCACTACAACCCTATGACTTTGCTTATCTACTCCAAGGTAATCCACATCCAGTCCCCAGTAAAGTAAAAATAGTCTTCATGCTTTTGCAAAATTAAAAGCTTTATTGTTTCAACTTGCTTTCCAAACTATGAAAGATTGATCAATTGGAAGATTCCAACATCATTGAGAGTTGAATATTGTCATTGATGTCAAAAATCTAGCATTATTGGTGATAAAGGCCCAATAGAATTTAATGGTGTTTTTAATATTCATATCTTGGCTAATGTGTGTTAATATTTATTTAATATTAACGAATATATTTTTGGTTGCATATAAGTCAAAAGAGGGCCCATGGAGAAGTCAAAGAGTCATAGGGTAAAGACAAAAGAATAATGGGATGCATTTTCTCATGGAGTCATCTTGAAGAATTCTAAGAGTCACCATATGAAGACAAAAGAGGCTATGGTGCATTTTTTCATGAAGGGACACTTTGAGGAATATGAAAAGTCACCAAGATAAAGACAAAAGAGGAAAAAATGCATTTGCTTATGAAGGGTCACTATGTGACTTTTTAAATGCAAGGATATGAAGGGTCATGTAAGTTTGGCACTATTTTCCATGAAGATTGAAGGGTCACAAAGGGTGAATGCCAAAGGTCATTTCAAAAGCTATAAATAAAGGCTTGAGAAGCTATTTGTAACATGCAACAGAGTCTATGGTTTGTATTTTTTTTAGAGGAGAGAAAAATAGAGATATTTTAGACTTCTATCATTTGTTGAGTAAGCAACATTGAGAGATAGTTGTATTTTATACATAAGAGGGGTTGGTGCTCCTGTGGGTTGGTGCTCACAAATCTTTGCAAAGGGTTGGTGCTCCTATGGGTTGGTGCTCACAAATCTTTGCAAAGGGTTGGTGCTCACAAATAGTTGTTTTGTTGGTGATTGATAAAGGGGTTGGTACTCCTACAAGTTGGTGCTTGCAAACTTTATAATTTTTGTTAGTGCTCATTCATATACTTGAGATTGTTCTCTGTAGTTTTTCTCACTTTGGATTTTCATGTAAAAATCTGGTCTCTCTCTCTTATGTGGTGCATATTATTGTTTCAATTTTATTGCATATCTTGAATGTGTGATTAAGTGGTTAAAAAAAAGAAATCAGATTAGGTAAAAGATAAATAATATATTGATTGACCCCCCCTATCAGTATATTTCATGCTTAACAATTGGTATCAAAGCAAGTTCCTTTTTAAAAAAAATTATAGGTTGAAGGTAGATCGGGGAAAGTATGATGGTTGGATCACATGAGGGTTTTTATACAAATAAGGCACCTTTGTTTGATGGAACAAATTATGCTTTTTGGAGCATAAGGATGAGGATTTATTTGATGGCCCTTGGATTCGACATTTGGCAAGTAGTGGTGGAGGAATATGAAGAGCCACAGACACTTGTAACTACTTCAGTGAAAAAAAAGGCAAGTGAAAATAATGCTAAAGCTTTAAATGTTATTTTATGTGATTTATATGAATCAAAATTTGTTAAAGTTATGCAATGTAAATTTGTTCATGAAACTTGGGTAAAACTTAAGAATATTTATAAAGGTGATGGAAAGGTTCAACAAGCTAAGCTTCAGAGTTTTAGAAAATAGTTTGAAAGTTTGAAGATGGAAGAGGAAGAAAATATAGCAAGTTACCTTTTGTGAGTTAATTAGATTCAAGATCTTGGAGAAAAGTTAGAAGAATCAATTGTGGTACAAAAAGTTTTGAGATCTTTACCATTGAGATATGATGCAAAGGTTTTGACAATTGAAGAGATGAAGAATTTAACCAAGCTAAAGATGGATGAGCTACATGGTATTCTTACGACATATGAGATGCGGGCCAAATAAGAGAAACCCTCAAAGAAAGAAGCTACTTTCAAGATATCAAAAAAAAGAAGGCTAAAATTCAAGAATCAAGTGATAATTTTAGTGGTGATGAAGATGACAATAGAGCTCTATTCATTTGCAATCCAAAAAAAACACAGGGAAATATCAAGAAAAATTACCCTTTAAATGTTTTAACTGTGCAAAGATTGAACATTTTGCAGCTAAATGTCTAGATAAGGTTAATGGTGAAAATGAAGAAGAAAAGTCTACATATAAAAATAATTTCAAAGAAAAATTCAAGAAGGGATTCAAGAAGAAGAGTTTTTATTCTAAAGATCCTAGCTCAATTGAAGATAGTGGAGTCAATGATTCAAAAGAAGAAAAAAATTATTCATGGCCATATATTAAGATGCCTCTACAAGAAAAAGTACAAATAATCAAGAAGAAGAACATGGTGAAACCGAAATGAATTTGGAAGGAGAAATCATTTGTGTCTTAGAAGAGTTAAAAACTCCTGAGAAAAAGAATCAAAGATTAAAGTTCCAAATTGAGAAAAATGAAAAAGAGTCAAAGGAAATAAGTGAAGATCTACAATCACACTTTGAAGAAGCCAAAAAGAATTAAAAATATCTAATGGCACAGTAGGAAAAATTAAGTGAAGAATGTGAAAGGTATGTTATTGAAATTACTTCTTTAAAAGCAAATCTTGAGAAAACAAATAAAGCAATCAATGATAGAGCAGTCAAAGATTCAAAATTTGAGAATAGCACTAATATGTTGAATAAGATATTATAAAGTCAAAGATCAATGTTAGATAAGACAAGTATCGGATTTGAAAAAGAGACAGGGGAGGCCACAAACAAGGTTAACAAAGAAAAAGAAAAGAGCTATGCTGAAGCTATTACATAAGAAGAAATAAAAAGGGAAGAAGTTAAGAATATAGAAGACATCTCAAACAAAGAAGGCTGGAAGGAGCAGAGCTACAAAAGCCAATCAGGTTAGAGATATACAAACATGTCTTATTTTTATGGTTACTATTTTTATTGTAATAGACATGGTCATAATAAAATAGAATGTCATAAAAAGGCTAACAATTTTAGAAATAAAGAGAAGGAAACTCATGTAGAGTCAAGTAGAAGCCACAAATTTTTTGATCCTCGATCAGAGTTTAATGAAGAATTCATAATATGTTACAAGTGTAATAACTTTAGACACAACCTAATATTGTAGAAGCATATTCGATTTAGTCAAGAAGGATCAGAGTTTTAAGGCTCCATTCATCAAGAAGAAAGTTCAGATAGGTTCATGGCATAAAAAACAACCTAAAAAGTTTATGTTGATTCAGACAGCATTACATGCAAAAAATGAAGAAAAACCATGGTTCATTGACATTAGATTTTTGAGGCACATGATAGGAGATAAACAAGCTCATAACCTTGAAAAAGATCAATGGTGGCACAGTGAAATTCGAAGATAATACTACTGACATAATTATTGAAAAAGGTACTCTAAGTTTAGATAATGGTAGAACTAGAACTGAAAATGTTTTGTATGTAGGTCTTAAGAATAATCTTTCGAGTGTAAGTCAAATGTGTGATCAAGGGCACACACTAAAGTTTTATGTAGAAGGTTGTGAAATTAGGAGAAAAGATTTAGATGTGTTAGTTGTAGATGTTTAAAAAATAGGCAATAATTTATATATATTATCAGATATCAAAGGTCAAAATTTTTGTTTGAGTCAGATTGAAGAAAGTTGGCTATGGCACAGTGGAATGGGACACAAATTTTGACAATCTTGTCAGCATCAACAAGAAACAAATAGTTATAAATGTTTCAAAGATTATAAATCCATCCAACACTTTTTGTGAACCTTGTCAGTATGGGAAGCAAGTTAGAAGGTAGTTCAGAATAAAAGAGTACTCGACCACTTAGATGTTAGAGCTTGTTCGCACTAATTTGTGTGGACCTATGAGAACCCAAAGTACTCAAGGTGAGAAATATTTCATGTTGATTATTGATGATTTTTCATATATGACTTGGGTAATATTTTTAAAGAAAAAATCAAAAGCTTTCAGACATTTCAAAGCATTCAAATCATTAGTTGAGAATGAAACTGGTTTGAAGATTAAGTGCCTAAGATCAGATCAAGGAGGAGAATTCATGTCAGATTGGTTTATTGAGTATTGTGAAGACCATGAAATAAAGAGATATTATTCAATAGCCAAAACTCCATAACAAAATAGAGTAGTTGCACAGAGAAGCATAATAGTTCAGGAGATGGTGAAGACAATGCTAAATGAATCCAAGATACCAGATAAATATTAGAAAGAGACAGTTGCTACAATAGTGCATATTTAGAATAAAGCATTATTGAGAGTCAATAATGACAAGACTCTTTATGAGATATAGAAAGACAAACTAATAAAAGTTGATTATTTTAGAGTTTTTGGTAGCAGATGCTTCATAAAGAGAATCGATGAAAAACTTGATAAATTTGAATCTAGAATAGATGAAGGTATATTTCTTGGTTATTCTTGCAGAAGTAAAGCTTATAAATGTTATAAAAAAATATCCAAAAAATCATTGAAAGTACAAGTGCCAGGATATAAAAATATGGAACACAAAGAATCAGTGATCCAGTAGACATTCTTGAAATCATTAAAGAGGAAGGATTTGAAGAATCAGATGAAGATGAGAAGAAGGAAAAAAAGGACACCAAAACCCCATCCAAATATGTCTAGAGATATCATAATGAGAGTGACATCATTGGGGACATAAATGAAGGAATTTGCACTAGAAGAATGATGGTAAGTGAATCTGAGCAAGTTAATTTTTTTGTTATCCAAAATTCAACCTAGAACTTTTTCAGAAACTAGACATGATAAGCATTGAGTTAAGGTAATGGATGAAGAATTAAATCAAATAGAAAAAATGATACTTTGGAATTAGTGCCTAGACCAAAAGATCATAATGTGATAGGAACAAAATGGGTTTACAGAAATAAGTTGAATGTAAATGGAGAAGTGACCAGGAATAAAGCAAGATTAGTATGTAAAGGATATGCTCAGATTGAGAAAATAGATTTTGAAGAAACTTTTGCACCAGTGGCAAGGCTAGAGGATATTAGAATGTTTCTTGCATATGCAGTGTTTATAATTTTTAAATTGTTTTAGATGGATATCAAATATGTCTTCATAAATAAGAATTTAGAAGAAAAAATCTACATTGAGCAGTCTGATAGATTTATTCTCTCAAATATTAGTAGCCATGTATGCAAATTGAAGAAAGCACTGTATAGATTGAAACAAGCTCCTAGAGCTTGGTATGCAAGACTTGATAAGTACCTACAAGATCAAGGTTTCAAAAGAGGATTTGTTGAAAATAATCTCTAAATTAAAATAGAAAGTGAACATCAATTGATTGTTGTGGTATATGTTGATGACATCAATTTTGGAGATAACAATGAAAAGATAAAAGAATTTTCTAATAATATGCAAAAAGAATTTGAGATGTCTATGCTTAGAGAATTGTCATTTTTCTTAGGATTGAAAATATTTTAGTCAGATAAAGGAATTTTTATATCTCAAAGTAAATATGCCAAGAAAATGTTAAAGAAATTTGGTTTTGAGGATTGTGCACTAGTTGGCACATCTATGAGTACAGAAAATAAGGTGAGCAAGAATGAAGATTCACCTACTATAGTTCAATCTTTATATAGATCTATGATTGGTAGTCTTTTATATTTGACAGCATCGAGACCAGACATCATGCATGTAGTAGGTATGATTGTAAGATATAAATCAGCTCCAAAAGATAGTTATTGACCATTTTTGGCCCTGTGGGCCAAAATCGGTCTCTTTCTTTCCCTACTATTCTAAACCGTCAGTCTAGTCATGTACCCACCTTCTACAAAATCTCATTTTTTATTTGAAATAATTCATATTCTTATAAAATATTGAAAGATCTAAGGACCTACAGGCTTCAGTTCAGTATGGATATTTTTTTGCTTTGAGTAAATGCCTTAGACAAACTTTCGGCAAAGAAATGGGCTAGTAGGAACAAAGGATCGCTTCCAAAGATTCGAAGGTTAAATACCCCTTGCAGAGGGCAGGTGATGAGAAAAATGGACCATTACAGAAGATTTGAAGGGTAATTTTGGACTTGATTTACCCTTACGGAGGGCAGCTAGTCAAAAGGCATAAAGGGGCAGAGTTTTCTTTCAGAAAAGACAATCCAAAAGAATCTAAGGTAAAGCTCAAAAGTCCTTCAGATATTTTGTTCGAAGGAAAAGACATGAAAATTCAAAGGATTAAATACTTTAGACATTTTGTTCGAAGGCATTTGTCAGGGAATTTTTCTAAAAGAAAGGGCCAGACTTTTAAAGGGAACATTTCCTTTGGACAAAATGTCCAAAGGATGTGAGTACCAAAAGGAACCCGAAGGACCTCAAAGGGTAGGTGCCCTTGCAGGGGACTCTCAGTGAAAATGAAGGGACCTTTCTCTAAGGCTCGAAGGGACACCTTCCCTTTAAGAGAGTTAAAATACAAAGGCCTAGACAAAGGAAAAAAGCTGAAGGAATAGAGAGTATGAAGGGAAAACGCTGAAGGAAAGAAAGCCAAATAAATTTCCAAAGGGGGTGACTAGTCCAAAGACGTCAAATTGAGCATGGTGAACTAGCCATTGGAGATCCAAACATCTGATGACATCTCTGTAGATGTCAAATTTATAGTAATGAAATATCTTTTGATCTTTAAAGGTTTGGGCATGAACTTGAGAGAATTCAACGGGGTTAGGACCAAAAGGAAGAGACCACTGATAAAGGAGCCCAAGGAGACAGCAAAGGACGAGAAGATAGCCCCAAGAGCTCAAAATCTAGGAAAAGACAAAAGAGATGACAAAAGACAAGGCCAGGAAAAGACAAAAGACCTATAATTAACTTAGCGACCCACCGAGAGATGAGCCTGAGGAGCCAAGCACAGAAGTAAACAAAATAGTCTAGGTGGCAAAAGAAGGTGTTGGAACAAGGAGTTATTCTAGCGGTTGAAATAGTCTCCACCAAGTGGTCATCAAGGAGCATAAACAGTGAAGGCATGGCCTATTTTTCTTCACTTTGCATTGATGAGTAGACAACTGCATGAATGTCTTTGAGAAGTAGTATTGTTTGCAGACAAAGGATCACGGCCCATGCTTTCACAATAATGTTTAAATGCCAAAGTCAAGACTGGCAGTTGATACAACATATTATTCTAGTGACTTTTTCTTCCCAAATGTTTTCAATGAAGCATGAGCCACTTGTAAAAAAGGGTGCCATTGCTTCTTCCTCTATATATATTGTAAACTCTCATTTGAGAAGGGTTATCTCTCATTTTTGTATGGCACAGCTCTACCAAATTTTCACTTTGAATCAATAGAAAGTGTTTTTTACCTCTATTTAGTTGGATATATCTTTGTGTGCCTAAGTATTAATCTTATGTTCAGTCATTTTTTAATGATGCTTTCACAAGCTTGATACCAACACACCTGGTATAGACAAAGTGTCATTCTTGCAGGTAACAAGAAGAGTTGTATTTAGAGTGTAGAGACAAAGAAGGTTACCAGATAGTGTGTTTTTTATACAATGTCTGTGATAAGTTTATTTTTTGTGTCTTCATTAAGCCTTCCTATTAAGCTCCTTGCAGTCTAGTTCTTTCATCAAATAAAGTGTATGTATGTGTCCTTATGGTTCAAAGTGTGAGTAATGAATAGATCAAACTTGTTTGGTGCATCACCATCTTAGGTTAGTTTCTATTTTTAGTATCCTTCTATCTTTTCAACCCCTCCTTTTTATATATTAGCAGTAGTAGTGAAATAACCTAGAGATGCATCAAAAGGAGCTAGCCCTTATCTAGAGATTCTCCCCTCAATTTTGCCAAACCCATAGGCAATAAGAGAGTCTCCATTATGCCACATGGAAGAGAGAATCCCAACTTTCTCTCAAGGGTACAATCCACAATGTCAATAGTTTTTGGCATGCCCAGTGGGACAATTTTTTAACACTCAAAAAGTTCCAAGATTGATGTTGGGCCTATTACAACAAAAAACTCAATCATTAATCTAGCATCTGGTGACTCCATTATCAAGAGCATCAGTCTTTGATTAAATATTAGTCTGACACCTTATGCCTAAAGTCACCACATGATTTTTTGTTAAGGGAGTCCCTTGTTAATTCATTAAACTACCACTAAACTCAGCCAAGCGACTGAGGTTTGCAGGGACTCATCCTTATCCAGCAAGTCATTTTCCCAGACCTAATATAAGATACACTTATGCAAGAAGGCGTCTATTGAATCTTGGCATAACTATGGCTTTACCATTTGTGGCTTTTCATGGTCAAAGTCTTTTGAATCTTCTGCATTATGACCCAATCCTAGGTGCAGCCCTTAAAAGTGTGCCTCCCTTTAATGGAAAAGGACCTATCACTGCTATTAAACACATCAAAAATATTGCTAACCTCTACAATATTCACAATGTCATTGAAGAAAACATTGCTATCAGATTGTTGGCATTGTCTTTTAAGGGCAAGGTTCTGGATTGGTATGGGACTCTGCTTATGAATTTGGTTGACACATGGAATGAATTGGGCACCCTCTTAACAAATAGATTCAGGGAGAAGAGTGATCACCTCCCACTTGTCGAGTAGTTGACCACCATGTAGAGAACTCCACATGAATTTATGTAAGACTTCAACACTCAATTTTAGAAGACATGGGATAGAATCCCCATTTTGGTAAGGCTGACTCCAAGCTATACTTTCTTCTATTATTTGAAAGCATTGAATAGTGACATTATTGTCATGATATAGTCAATGGGAGGACATGTGCTACCCACTACCTATGACATAGCCATAACAGCTAATAATTACCTGGTGTAAGTGGGAAAGATAGCCCCTAGACCTCATATGCCTCTTTTCCCTGAATTGCCACCCCCAATCTAGACTACTGCAACTACCTTAGCTCTTCTGCCTAGCATAAAAAATCTGGCTACTACTTCACCCAATGACCTTCATGAAGTTAAAATCTTACTATAAAATGTAACCAATGAATTGATGGCTTTCAAAAGATAGCAAGCTCAAAACTACCAACCAAATCAAGGATATCAGTAGTTTGGGAAAGCAAGTAGACCACCTTTCCAAAATTAAAATCAAGGACAAGGTCAATTTGCACAAACTAGACCTTATCAAGGGTATAATCAAGGCACCCCTTCATCATCCAAGGCTCTAGTGTCTGTTCAAAATAATCTAGTGCAAGAACAACCAAATTACTCACCTATGGGATATGGTCAAGATCAGGCTATTTTTACAAATGAAATGTTGAGTCAATACACAAATGCACAAGACAATTAGGTAGTCACCCAATTCACAAGTTTTGAGACTTTAGTGCAACCCGACATGGGTAGTAGTCAAGTTCAGCCTAATTCCACTCTCATGAATCACCTAGAAGGTTAATTCTATGCAGTCAACTACATGGGTAATGCGGATAATCAAGGTGACTATGTTGCAACCAACACAAGGTCCAATAGGAGAGCTATGGAGAAAGCTTAGGCAGCTGCTCAAACGTCTGCAACATCATCTTCATCACATACAACCAAAAAATTTCAAATTTTAGGCCGTCATTCACACCCTCAACTCCTTAGCCTACACCCCAGGCTGCAAGCAATCCCAAAGAAAATTTGAAAGGAGGCAATCCTCAGATCAATGTGTTGGACCAAATGAAGAAGCTACACATGAATATTTCCTTGTGAGATTCATTGGCAATGCCAGGATAAAAGGACATGCTACAAAAGGAATTGCATGGGCTAAATGAACACATTGTCCTAGCAAAGGTTGATAATGTTCTGATCATGAATGGGCACCCTTCCACAACAGGGCAAGTAAGGAAAGAAGAGAAGGTTCCTCCTTTCTATTTTTCCTTAGTCATAGGATATTTCCTGGTGTATAATTGCATTATTGATAATGGGACAAGCACCTCAGTAATACCAAAATGTATAGTGGATAAACTGTGGATAAAATATGAAGAAATGACTAAGGAAGTCTTGCAGCTAGATGGAACACCAGCAAGGATAGTAAGGGTGGTGAGGGGCTTGAACTTGATGCTCCATGCCTATCCAACTTTCTCAGTTCCTCATGATGTGGTGGTGGTAGATGTTCCTCCCTACTTTTCCATTTGCTTGTCCAAGGATTTTACATCCAAAATAGGTGGGTACCTAGTAACAAATTGGTCCTACCTAGTTTTTAGAACCAAATATGAGACCAAGGTCAAAATTGAGTCAGAGCCAATCCAAAAATATCATTTAGAGCCATACTCACTCGAGGTGGCTAATGTCATCTACACTATTATTGATCAAGAGGAATTCTAGGTAGATCAATCTCTACCCTCTACCCTTAAAGGAGTTGCTGACCTGCTCTAGATGAATGGGGAAGTGACAACTTTGAACATGATCCTTACAAGTTCATAGAAGAACTAGGCCTTGGGATTTATTGCATGCATGAAGAGGTTAATTTTGTACCAAATTTGATGAAAGTGAGTGAAGAGAGCTCAGGTCTATGGTAGCTTTTCTTTGATGGCTCAAGAAGCAAGCTGGGAGCTGGTGGGGGAGTGGTGCTAGTTTCTCCTTCACAAGAAAAGTACTTTATGGCCTTCAAATTCCAATTTTATTGTACGTGCAATGTTGAAGAATATGAATCTCTCATCCATGGTTTGGAGTGGGTGAGAAAAAGAGGAATTAGAGAACTACAAGTTTTTGGGGACAACAAGTTGGTCGTAAATTAGGTAAGAGGCCAAAATCTGATAAAGAATTCCTTGCTTAAGTATTACAAGCACAGGGTATGGGACTTAGTGGACAATTTCCTTGCCTTCAATGTTACTTCCATTCTAAGGGAGTAGAATAAGCAAGTTGACAAACTAGCAGTAGTTAGTGCTTAGTTTGATATCCCTAAGGAGATATAGGGAACAATATTCCAAACCATTTGAAAGTGGTAACTAGACCCTTCGTGCCTGACAACATCACCAATTAGCAGGTGTTTGACAACAACTAGTAAATAGCACTCTTCTTGAAAGAGGAAGCTGAGTTTGCTATTAGAAACTAGGTTAAGCTATAGCAGTAGTATGGCAGCCAAATTGTTCAGTTGAAGAACAATAAACTTCCCAAAGGCTTGGTCACTCTCAAAAGTATCTTTAATGAGGATGACCAATTGAAAAATGATAAAGCAGGCATCAAAATGAAGAAGGAAAAATGTGAAAAAGTTGAAATATTCAAGAATAAGTTGCTTGCACTTGAGAAAGTGTGTATAGACTATGAAAGATAGGCCTTCATCTTATTGTGTTAGGGGTTTGTTGATGTCTTTTCTTGGGAGTATGGTGACTTGAAGGGTTTTGACCTAAGTTTGGCCCAACATACCATTGAGATGGAGGAAGGTGCCAAGCCGATCAAGCAGAAGCAAAAGCCTATAAACCCAAAGATTGAGCCTCTCATGTAGAAGGAACTCACCAAGCTAATTGAGTCAAGGATCATAGTTCTAATCAAACACTCTTTTTGGCTAGTCAATCTTGTTCCTATTCAAAAAAAGAATGAGAAGATAAGATTATATGTAGATTTCATAGACCTCAATAGAGTCTCTTTGAAAGACCATTATCCTCTCCCAAGTATGGAGTAGATCCTCTAAATGGTGATAGGCAGTGAGCATTTCTCCCTCCTAGATGGGTATTCAGGGTACAATTAGATTTTGGTGCAAGACTGTGACCAGTATAAGACAACCTTCACTACCAAGTGGAGGACATTTGCTTATCAAAAAATGCCATTTGGATTGTATAATGTTGGTGCCACTTTTCAATAAGCCATGGACATGGCTTTTCAAGGCCTAATAAATAACATTGTACTGGTGTATCTTGATGACATGATAGTATTCTCTAAGGAGGCAAGCCAACACATGAAACACCTCAGACAAATCTTTGAGAGGTGTAGAGAGTTTGGTATCTCTCTCAATCTACAGAAATGTGTGTTTGTTGTCTATGAGGGTAAACTTATTGGCCACATTTTTTCAAAAGAGGGCTTGACCATTGATCCAAAAAGAGTTCACTCCATCCTAGAGCTGTCCTTGCCTAAACATAAAAAGGGTCTGCAGAGCTTCTTTGGTAAAATAAATTTTATCAGGAGATTTATTCCAAATTTTGTGAAGGTAGTCAAGCCTATTGTCAACTTGGAGCTATGCCTTGATTCGAAGACGTGCACGGAATGACCATTCCTCTATCTAGCTAAAACAATCTGATATTCTCATGAGGGTGGGTGCCTTAATGTTGAAAAGAACCTCCAGAGAAGGATGGGTCCTGTATGATGTATCGATGAGGATCTCTACTCTATACTATGAACTACCATGGAAAAGGGAGAAGGAAACTTAAAGGGGAAATCCTACCTAAAATGGGTGATACACCAGAAGTTTGATCCACTCAACTTGGAACATTGAACACTGAACAAATAAGGGAGAAGGAAGACCTTAGATTTCAATCAATCACTTATGCATAAGTATTTCATGCAGAGGTTTGATCCAATGGCCAAATCCTAAGGGAAAATGATGGAGAGAGGTTCGATTGAAGACACTTTGCAGCCACCTAACATCCACTTACAACTTCAATAAGGACATAAAGAACATTTTAACATGACCTGCACAAGGATAATCTAGCAACTAGGTATGAACCAGAATTTGGGAAGGGAGAGAAATCTACCACTTATGCAAATTGCTGAATGAAATATACACTATGCCAATGCTTGAAATCTAAAAGTACAATCCTTGTATTGATCGAAGAGGTTACACAACTCACCAATGGCAGAGTCTAGTCTAACTAAGAGAGATTATATTCTTTTAAAATCAAGGCTCAAAGCCATTATATAGAAAATTACAAGAGGCCAAAGATTGGCATTGAAAATTTGAAGAGAAGGATTCACGTCGATTAACTCAAGGCTTTACTTGGCCTTCCAATCAAATATGTTTTCTTTTATCTTTGTATGAAGCTTGTTGCACTTGAGGAAGTGAACTTGTCTTTATTATGAACTGCCCACCTCTCTTTGCATGGAAATCCATGCCAATGTTAATTTTAGAACTCTACGTGAGCTACTTGATGCTAAATTGTAACATTTGAAAGTTGAGTTAATCATTTGGTAAGCTGAGTTGGATGAAGAGATCATTCTCCTTCACATGGAAAGCTCCTAGTGATTGTGGTGTTTAACAATTAGTCAACTAGAAATCTAGAATAGTCAACTCGACATTCAAATTCAGAACTCTAGTTGAAGCTGAGTTAGACCCTCATATGCATGAGATGATCTAGAGACGAGTGAGACTTTAATAACCAGTCAACTGAATCTTTGACTGGTGTTCAAAAATAGCTCCTGCTTGCATGTATTCTACCCTATTCTGGTCTACTTGTTCATGTCTATTTCTAGCAGGATTATATATTTAGATGTATTCTTATAATTATATCTAGTATATATTATGTTTTCAACTCTCCATTGGATTATCTATTTTCTATCCTCTTTTACACAGTTAACCTCCATTACTTTCAAATTTTTGGCTGTATCAGCTTAATTCTTCGAGCCTGTCTTCACCTATTTTTGTGGCAACTTCTGTCAGACAAATTGTCTGCATGAATTGTCTTGACTATGGGCTTGATTTGAATTTTAGCGGGCTTTTCCCTAAATTCAATTCTTAAAACAAAAGTCTGAGGGATATCTTTCCTTTGTCTCTTCGCTTCTTGGCTTCGGACTTTGTTTGTTGGGTTTTCTCTTAGTCATTTTCCCACAGACAAAATGTCCACAAGAATTATCTCGATCTTCCTCTATCATTCAGAATTCTCTTTTTCTTCGGGTATCTCTTTGCGGCCCTTTCTCCAAAGGTCTCTTTTTTCTTTGTCTTCACTTGTTTTTCTGTAGACTTTCAAGTCTTCCAAATTTCTTCAGACTTTTTATCCAAAGGAATTCCTTCAGAAAAAAATTTTGAAGAAATTATGACCTTTGCCTTCCCTTTTTCACTTTTTTGAAACCTTTGGATTTTTTTGTCGTCTTCTTTTTTTTGTCTTTGCTACTCTGATTTCCTTCAAAAAATTTATCCGAAGGAATTCCTTCAGACAAAATTCCAAAGGATATCTTCCCTTGCCTTTTCCTCTGAAATGTGCCCTTCAAGAAATTATCCATGGTCCCTCTCACCGACTAAGTGCCCTCTGCAAGGGCTAGTAACTGTCCCTCTGTGCCCTTTAGAAAAATTGTATGGCACCCAGGTGTTTTTGAAAAGGTTCTGAATTTGCTCATGTGCCTTCCCGAAGGGTAGGTGCCCTTAAAAAAAATGAAAATGACCCTTTCGAAGTGTCTTGGGTGGACTTTTAGATTTTTTTGAAGTAATCCTTTGGACAAAAGTCTGAAGGAATTACTTCTTTTTGCCTTATGAATTTTGTTGATTTGTTATTCCTTTGTTTAATGAACCATTCCTTCATAATTTTGTCCAAAGGAACTCATCCCTTTATAGTAAAGGCCCTTACCAAAAATAGTGTATTCTTTCTTCCTTGGCTAGAGATGTGAATTTTCCAAATGGCGAGAGACAATATGACTTGTGGAAGAATTGTCAACATTTTTGGCGACTTAGCTGGCTCAGCATGTCTGCTTGCATGAGCACTCAGACCATATGGTGAACCTGATTTTTCACTAAAAATCTGCTCTAATCATGGCTGTAGTAACCTCATTCTTCAAGATAAGAAGGGAAACATACAAGAGTGGAAAACTAACTAAGAAGCAAATGTGCAAAGAAGCACTTATTGAAACAAAAAATTGAAGCAAACTACTATGCTTAAACAACACTTGGAGGAAAGTAAAAACAAAATAACCTAGCTAACCATGATAAAGCATGATCCACCTGGATCAAATGGGAAATTCTTGAACTCACTCCTTCCAAGAGACAGTATAAGTTGCAAGGCAGGATGTTTATTAGTCATAACCTTTGATGGGGTATTTTCCTTGTCTATGAACTGTAATAGCATCTTCTTGAATGAGTCATCAATAACAAACCAGTCACCAACAAAGACAAACTCACTAGGTACTTCCTAATTTTTTTCAAATTGCTTGTCATCTACCACCATCTCAAGTGATGCCTCATCTATGTGTGGTTTTTTGGTGACCATATCTTTCTTATTGACTGCTGCAAGTTCATCTAGCTCTTCGAGGAGCTTTGAGCAGGCAACCCAATCTGTATTGTGACCTTGAATAGGTGATTCTTGATCAAATTTATCATAAAAATTCTCTTCAATAGCCAACATATCCATACAAAGCTCTTCAACCTCTTGTAGAGGTTCAAGGGACAGCTTCCCATCATCTTTTTGTTCCTTATTTTGATTTATTTGAACTGAATCAACTGTCACACTATCTGAATCCTTCTCAATAAGAGATACCTATAACTCATTTATAACTTCAACCTGTATCATCTCCTCTTGAAGTTCTTCTACATCAAGATCAGTCTTGTCACTCTCAACTATAATTGGATGCTCAACTACAACCTCAAGTGAAGTATCAATAGGAAATACTTCCTTAAACACATGAAGCATCCTTTACACACTCTGCAAAAACCTGACCTATAGCTGTAACCTCTTTCTCAATCCTGCAAAGAACAGGATCCTCCTGAGTAAGGGGGATGCTAGGAGGGTGATGAAATTCATTTGTTTGAGAGGGATAATAAAGCATGGGAGGTTGATCATGATCAGATTTTAGAATCTTGAGGGTAATGGAATTATCTAAGGAGTTTTAGAGGGGAGGGAAAGAGAAATTCTTAAAGACCTCTGTATTATGTTCCTTCTATTTGGCCATTACCTCATCGAAGTCTGGAACCTTCTTGTCTTCCTAGATAACCTAAGCTTGAGGGATGATTGGTGAGGAAAGGGGACTATAGGAAGATTTAGTCTCATGAATAGTCATTTGAATAGGCTCTTGACTCTAACTAGGAAGCTCCCTTGGCACACACTGGGCATGGTTAAGAACTTCATGAGAATAAGAAGCAAAATAGCACTTTGTAGACAATTGGTTTAACTCAATTTTTTGCCTTTTCCAAGCCTCCATCTTTTCCAATGCAAGAATACATAGTCCATTTATCTCTTCTGGATCATTGGACATATTTTGAAATAGACCATTCACTTCCTCATACTGAGTTAAAACAAACCTTTCTTGCATATGCTAGTATTATGAGCTCTATTTCATTCATTTTTTCTTAAAGGCAATACTACTCATATTTAATATCATAGTCATATGGGAAAGATGAAATCTGATCCTGAGACTAATATGGCTTACTAGGAAGGTAAGATCCATGCTCTTGATAAGGCTGATTAGGCTTATAGATATCATGACTAGGCTGGTATGATCCATCATCAGGCTGATAAGGAAATATACCATATGAACTCTCTTCATACATAACCATTAAAATTCATTCATGATAATGTAATAAAAAATAGACTTACATGGAAGCTATCCCTAAACTATTTAGAAGCAAATTCTTGAGCTTGGAATCACCAAATACTTCTTGAAGAACACTACTACAACTTCAATTTCATCAAGACCAGCTAAAATAGATCCCACCAGACATGCCAAAAATTGTTGTCAACCTAGAGCTGCACCCTAATTCGAAGACGTGCATGGAACGACCAGTCCTCTATCCGACTGAAACAATGGGATCTTTTCATGAGGGTGTGTGCCTCAACAATGAGAAGAACCTATAGATAAGTTTTGTTCCTGTATGATGTATCAATGAGGATCTCTACTCAATGCTGTAGACTACCATGGAAAAGGGAGAAGGAAACTTAAAGGGGAAATCATATCTAAAAGGGGTGATACACCAGAAGTTTAATCCACTCAACTTGGAACCTTGAACACTAAATGAAAAAGGGAGAAGGAAGACCTTAGATTTCAATAAATCACTTATGCATAAGTGTTTCATGCAGAGGTTCGATCCAATGGCCAAAACCTGAGGGAAAATGATGGAGAGAGGTCCAATACAAGACACTTTGCAGCCACCTAAAACCCACTTATAGCTTCAACAAGGACATAAAGAACACTTTAACATGACCTGCACAAGGATAATCTAGCAACTAGGTATGAACCAAAATTTGGGAAGGAAGAGAAATCTACCACTTATGCAAATTGCTGAATGAAATATACACTATGCCAATGCTTGAAATCTAAAAGTACAGTCCTTCTATTAATCGAAGAGGTTACATAACTCACCAATGGCAGAGTCTGGTCTAACCAAGAGAGATTAGATTCTTTTAAAATCAAGGCTCAAAGCCATTATATAGAGAATTAAAAGAGGCCAAAGAATGGCATTGAAAATTTGAAGAGAAGGATTCACTTTGGTTAAATCAAGGCTTTACCTGGCCTTTCAATAAAATATGTTTTCTTTTATTTTTGCATGAAGCTTATTACGCTTAAGGAAGTGAACTTGTCTTTGTTATGAACCGCCCACCTCTCTCTGCATGGAAATCCATGCCAATGTTAATTTTAAAACTCTATGTGAGTTGCTTGATGTCGAATTGTAATGTTTGAAAACTGAGTTAACCATTTGGTAAGCTGAGTTGGATGAAGAGATCATTCTCCTTCGCATGGAAAGCTCCTAGTGAATGCGGTGTTTAATAATTAGTCAACTCAAAATTTGGAATAGTCAACTCAACATTCAAATTCAGAACTCTAGTTGAAGCTGAGTTAGACCCTCGAATGCATGAGATGATCTAGAGATGAGGGAGGCTTTAATAACCAGTCAATTGAAGCTTTGATTGGTGTTCAATAATAGCTCCTACTTGCATGTATTCTACCCTATTTAGGTCTTCCTGTTCATGTTTATTTATGGTGGGATTCTATATTTAGATGTATTTTTATAATTATATTTGGTCTATATTATGTTTTCAACTCTTCGTTGGATTATCTATTTTCTATCCTCTTTTGCACAGTCAACCTCCATTACTTTTGGATTTATGGTTGTCTCAGGTTAATTCTTCAGGCCTGTCTTCACCTATTTTTGTGGCAACTTCCGTCGGACAAATTATCTGCATGAATTGTCCTAACTCTAGGCTTGATTTGAATTTTGGTGAGATTTTCCCTAAATTAATCCTTTGGACAAAATTATAAAGGATATCTTTCCTTTATCTCTTCACTTCTTGGCTTTGGACTTTGTTTGTCGGGTTTTCTCTTAGTCATTTTCCCAAGGACAAAATGTCTGCAAGAATTATCTCGGTCTTCCTCTATCATTCAGAATTCTCTTTTTCTTCAGGTTTCTCTCTGAGGCCCTTTCTTTGAAGGTCTCTTTTTGCTTTGTCTTCACTTGTTTTTTGCAGACTTTCAAGTCTTTCAAATTTATTTAGACTTTTTGTCCGAAGAAATTATGACCTTTGCCTTCCCTTTTTCACTTTTCTAAAGCCTTTGGATTTTTTTGTTGTCAGTTTTTTTATGTCTTTGCTATTCCAATTTCCTTCAGACTTTTTGTCTAAAGGAATTCCTTCGAACAAAAGTCTGAAGGATATCTTCCCTTGCCTTTTCCTCTAAAATGTGCCCTTTGGCTTTTGAAATGTGCCCTTCAGGAAATTTTCCATGGTCCCTCTCGCCAACCAAGTGCCCTCCACAAGGCCTAGTAACTGTCCCTCTGTGCCCTTCAAAAAAATTGGATGGCACCTAGGTGTTTTTGAAAAGGTTTTGAATTTTCTCCTGTGCCTTCCCAAAGGGTAGGTGCCCTTCAGAAAAAATGAAATGACCCTTCCGAAGTGTCTTGGGTAGACTTTTGGATTTTTCCAAAGTAATCCTTTGAACAAAAGTCCAAAAGAACTACTTCCTTTTGCCTTATGTGTTTTGTTGATTTGTTATTCCCTTGTTTAATGAACCATTCCTTTGGACTTTTGTCTAAAGGAATTCATCCCTTTGTAGCAAAGGCCCTTACCAAGAATAGTGTATTCTTTCTTCCTTGGCTAGAGACATGAATTTTTTGAATGGCAAGAGACAATCTGACTTGTGGAAGAATTGTCAACAAAGACATTGACCTCTATGCTGAAGAAAGATTAGAAATTCATGTGGACAATGCAAAAGAAAGATAGTTTTGAAGAGATCAAGCAGGCTATCATCTAGGCTCCTACCTTGATCAGTCCTAACTTCACCAAGGATTTCAACCTCTACACCTTCGAAAATGAAGAGGTAATTTCTGCTATGCTTACCCAAGCAAATGGTGAGAACCTTGAATAGCCGCTTACATTTTTTAGCCAAGGCCTAGAGGGTTTTGAGGTCAAGTATACATATGTGGAGAAGCAAGGCTTTGAAGTCATATAGACCCTAAATATATTTAGACATATGTTGTCCAACAGCAAGGTTCATCTCATGGTTCCACATCCCAGCGTCAAAGATTTCTTGATCAACCGTGATCTGAATGAAAAGAGAGCAGGATGGATCACTAAAGAAATGGAATATGATGTGGATATCAAAACCACCAAGCTGGTAAGAGGAAAAGGCCTATGTGAACCCCTTTCTATAGACTTTAAATAGTAGAAAGAGGATAGTTTGCTCATTCAGGATGAAGCTGCAGTAGAAGAACCAATAGTCATGAAAGATTAAACATCAGACATGAGGCGTTTCCTTCTCACTGGTGAGTGCCCACAGGGCCTTGATAGGACCAAGAGGAGATATTTTAAACTCTAATCTCTCCCTTACATCTTGATTGATGGAGTGTTGTTTAGAAGGGATTTCTCAAGAATAGTTTTAAGGTGTATAGACCCAAGTAAGGTCGACAGGGTGCTATCCGAGTTCCATGATGGGCCAGTTAGTGGTCACTTTGCTCCTAAGCCTATAGCTACAAATCTTATGTGAGATAGTTACTTCTGGCCCACTCTATTTAGAGACACCCATGCCTAGATATGAAAGTGCCAGAAGTGTGCACTCTTTGATGTGAAGCAACGACTGGCTACAATACCTCTACAGCCTATTTAGATGGAACAACCATTCATGCAATGGGGCCTATAATTCATAGGGATGATCAATCCTCCCTCCAGTGCTAGCCAAAAATGGGTCTTGACCACCACAGACTACTTCATGAGATGGGTAGATGTTGTCACTTTGAAGGAGGCCAACGAAAGTGCAGTCTTGGACTTTATGAAGTTTTGATGACAAGGTTTAGAGTCCCAGATATCATCATATCAGATAACACATTGGCCTTCTTGGGAATCAGAATGAGTGAATGGGCATTGAGATATGGCATCTATCTCAGCACTTCTTTCAACTACTACCCACAAGGTAATAGGTTGGCTAAGTCTACCAATAAGAATCTGATTAGGATTATCAAAAGAACAATGCAAGAGAATCAGAGAACTTGGCATGCCAAGCTAAAAATAGCCTTGTGGGCAGACAGGGTCACTCTAAAGAGGGCAATTGGCAATTCACCATACACACTTGTGTTGGAATATTGTCATTGATGTCAAATGGAACTATTGTTGGAAGTGAATGGAATTTATTTCCAGAAGTGAATGGAAATGTCGATGGAAGTGAACAGAATTGTTACCAAAAATGAATGGAATTGTTGATGAAAGTGAATGGAAATGTCGATGGAAGTGAATGAAATTGTCAACAAAAATGTCGACGGAAGTGAATGAAATTGTTGACAAAAATGTCGACGGAAGTGAACGGAATTGTCGACGGAAATGTTAATGGAATTTTCAACCTTGGCCAACCTATTGGGAGGAGTTGTGACCGTTCGAAAGGACCTTCTCACTTGAAGAGTCATGACCTTAATTTGTGGCTTTCCATGGGTTATAAATAAGTGCATAGCAAATGGAAAAAGTGTAGATTAGAAAGTGGAAGATATATAAAAGAATAGAAAAAAATTTAAAGGCAAATTTTTGTGAGAATATCAAAAAGAAAAAATCAACAAGTATAAGGAAGAGTATAGCAGCAAAAACACTCAAGTGTAGATCAAATCTAAAGGAGATAAAGCAAGTGTTCTATCATCCGTTGTTTTGACAACAAATTTGAGATAGAAGAGTGTTTTTTTTGAGAAGGTTGGTGCTTCCATTTTGAAGAGATTGGTGTCTCTTGTTGAGTTGGTGCTCGGTGAAAGGGGTTGGTGCTCCTATAGGTTGGTGCCTATAAAATTGTTTTTGGGGTTGGTGCTCCAGTAGGTTGGTACCTATAAATATTTATATTAAGAGAATTTCTTTGTGGTTTTCTCCCAAAAGGGTTTCCATGCAAATATGTGTATATTTGCATTGTGTGGTTTTGCATTGTATTCTTTGATTTCTTTGAATATATTAATTGTGAAGTAATTTGAGGTTTTGGATTTAAGATTAATAGTCGAAAGCAAAAAAATATCTTATACTGATTCAACCCCCTCTCAATATAAGCATGTGTTTAACAATTGGTATCAGAGCCAAGTTCCTTTAGTGTTAGCACAACTGCTAGAAGGTAGATCTTGAAAAGCACATATGGCAGGATCTCAAGTGCTAGATGGTTTCTTTACTAACAAGACTCCTTTGTTTGATGGAACAAATTACATATTTTGGAGCATAAGAATGAAGACTTACTTGATGGCCCTAGGTTTTGATATTTGGCAAGTAGTGGTAATAAGATACATAATGCCACAAATTGCACCAATAGATGCCATCAAAAAAAGGCCAGTGAGAACAATGCAAAAGTTATGAATGCAATTTTATGCAAGATTTCAAAAAATGAGTTTATTAAGGTTATGTATTGTGAATCTACAAAAGAGATTTGGGATAAAATCAACATTATTTATGAAGGTGATAGTAAGGTTAGAAAAGCAAAACTCCAAACCCACCAGAGGTAGTTTGAAAGTTTAAAAATGACTAATGATGAAAACATTATTGGGTATCTTCTTCGTGTCGATGAGATTGTTAATGTCATTTGAGGACTCAGAGAGAAAATTGAAGAATCTGTGATCATTTAGAAAGTCTTGAGATCCCTACCATTGAGATTTGATGTGAAGGTCTCTGCCATTAAAGAAATGAAGGATTTAGACATGATAAAAATGGATGAGCTCCATGGAATTCTTACAGCCTATGAAAGAGAACCGAATCTGAGAGATAGTCGAAGAAGGAAGCATCATTCAAGGTCTCAAAGAAATAGAAGATCAAAGAACCGTAATCAAGTGAAAATTCAAGTAGTGAAGAAGATGAAAATGAAGCTCTATTCATTTGGAAGCTAAAGAAAGGATCGAGAAAATATAAAGGAAAGTTACCATTTAAATGCTTTAATTATGGTAAAATTGGTCATTTTGCAACCAAATGTCCAAATAAAGGAAATAGCGATAATGATAGAATAAATCAAAGTACAAAAAGGGATTCAAGCCAAGAAAAGACAACCAAAGATTTGAGAAACAAAAGAAAAGCCTATACTCCAAGAGGTATAGTAGCTCATCTGAAGAAAACAAAGTGATGTTGAGAGTGATAATGAAGAGATTTTGTTCATGGCTACAAAAGAAAATGCCACCACCAACAAAGATAATTTGGAGAAAGATGAAGACATGAAATAAGAAGGTGAAGTGAACCTTGAAGAATAATTTATTTGCACGTTGGAAGAAATAAAAGCATTTAAGAAGAAGAATCAAAAACTAAAGTTACAACTCTGAAAATATGAAGAAGAGAATCGAGACTTCAAAATGAAGACATCACAAGTCTTTGAGGAATCAAACAAGCTAATTACTGATCTAAAAGTCCAAATCGAAGAAGTAAATAAAATTAAAGAAGATCTAATGGATCAGATAAAGAAGAAAGGAGAAGACTGTGAAAGGTATGAATCTGAGATAGATGTTTTAAAAAGGGATTTAGAAAAGGCAAATTGTAAAATAGCAAGTGAATTAAAATCTGAGAAAAACACTCAACTTTTGAATAAGATTCTAGAGAGCCAAAGATCACCATCTAACAAGTCATGCATTGGGTATGAGAAGGAAAAAGAGAAAGCTAAGATCTATGTTGAAAATCTTAAGGAACCAGTGAAAAAGGAGACCAAGAAGGAAGAAGCCCAGAATAAAAAAAACCAGCTCTATCAACAAAGAAAGCAAAGGAGAACAAAATTTTAGAAGACCTTTTGCTCCAAGATATGCAAATAAAACCAAGTTTGGTAATTATTCTGATGGATATTTTTATTATTGCAATCATTTTGGTCATAAGAAATTAGATTATATAAAGAGAGCCAAGGATATTGAAGTCAGGAGTAGAAACAAAGGAACCTATGGAGCGTCGAATAGAAACTACAATTCATTTGCTCCCTTATCAAACTTTGATGAAGCTATAGTTTGTTACAAGTGAAATAACTATGGTCATATAGCATGCTATTTTAGAAGTGTTTTTGAATCTATAAGACAAGATCAAAAGTTCAAAGCTCTAGTGATAAAGAAAAGAGAACCATTAAAGACTTGGAAGAAGAAGCAAGAAGAATCCATGATTGTTCAAATAGAATTCCATGCTAGAGATGAAGGACAACAATGGTTCATTGATAGTGGATGTTCAATACACATGACTAGAGATAAAAAAAAATCATCTTGTTAAAAAGGGCTAATGAAAGCATGGTGAAGTTCGGAGACAACACTACATCTAGAATAACAAGAAAAGTTACACTTAGTCTCGATAATGGAAAAACCAAAATAGAAAATGTGTTATATGTGGAAGGGTTAAAGCATAATCTTCTAAGTGTTAGCCAAGTGTGTGATCAAGGACACACACTTAAATTCTTTTTTGAAGTTTGTGAGATAAAAAAAGAGACACAGGAGAACTAATTGCAGATGCTCATAGAACCACAAACAACCTATACATGCTTAGAGAAATGAGAGGAGAGAAATATTGTCTAAGTCAAGTTGAAGAGAGTTGGATATGACATAGAAGGTTAGGGCACATAAATTTTGATAATCTTGTGAAAATCAACAACAAATAGGCTATGCGAGATATGCCCAAGATAACGAAACCTTCAAACACTTTATGCAAGCAATGCCAACACGGGAAGCAAACCAGAACAAGGTTCATAAAGAAGGAATATTCGACCACCAAACCACTAGAGCTGATTTATATAGATCTTTGTGGTCCTACCAAAATTGAAAACATGCAAGGTGAGAGCTACTTTATGTTGCTCATTGATGATTATACTAGAATGACATGGGTAGCCTTTCTAAAATAAAAATCAGAAGGATTTGAAAAGTTTAAAGCTTTCAAGGCATTAGTAGAAAATGAAAAAGAGATGAAAATAAAATGCCTAAGGTCAGATCAAGGAGGTGAGTTTATTTCAAATGAATTCATTGAGTTTTGTGAAGATCATGGAATTAAGAGACAATACTCTGCTATAAGGAATCCACAACAAAATGGAGTGGTGGAAAGGAAAAATCGAACCATTCAAGAGATGGCTAGAAATATGTTGAATGAATCTAAGCTATCAGATAGATTTTGGAGAGAAGTAGTTAATACAGTAGTATATATCTTGAATAGAGGACAAATCAAAGTTAATAATGACAAAACTCCTTATGAATTATAGAAAGGAAAACCAGCTTTGGTCAAACATTTCAAAGTGTTCGGAAGTAAATGTTTTATCAACAAGAATGAAGAAAAGTTGGGGAAATTTTATTCAAGAGCCGACGAAGGAATTTTTCTTGGATACTCCATCAAAAGCAAAGCCTATAGATGTTATAACAAAAGGCTACAAACTATCGTAGAAAGTGCTAGTGTTATAATAGATGAGATCATGAATCAAAAGGAAAAAAGAACCTTCAGAAGAGCCTCTAGAAATACCCAATCTTGTAGAAGAAGGGGAGGAAGAAAATGTAGATAAATTGAGTGAATCTGAAATGCAGGACACCAAAGCACCATCTCTCGCTTTGTTCAGAAGAATCATGCTAAAAGTCAGATCATTGGCAACATTGATGCTGGGGTGCAAACTAGAAGAAGAATTGTAAGTATACTTGAGCATATAAATTTCTCTTTGTTATCCAAGGTAGAGACTAAGAATTTTTCTGAAGTTAGTCATGATAAACATTGGGTAAAAGCAATGGAAGAAGAGTTAGATCAAATTGAGAAGAATGAGACTTGGGAACTTGTGCCTAGGCCAATGGATCAGAATGTGATTGGCACTAAGTGGGTTTTTTGAAAAAAATTGAATGAAAATGGCCAAGTCACTCGAAACAAAGCAAGGTTGGTATGTAAGGGGTATGCTCAAGTAGAAGGTGTAGATTTTGAAGATACTTTTGCTCTTGTTGCTAGATTAGAAGAAATTCAAATATTTCTTGCATTTTCAATATTCAAAAATTTCAAAGTTTATCAAATGGATGTTAAATCAACATTTCTAAATGGCAATCTAAAAGAGGAAGTTTACATAGAATAGCTAGAAGGATTCCTCTTATCAGAAAACAAGGATTATGTGTGTAAGTTGAAGAAGGCTTTGTACGAATTGAAACAAGCTCCTAAAGCATGGTATGCTAGGCTTGATAAATACCTACAAGACCAAGGATTCAAGAGAGGATATGTTGATAGTAATCTTTACATCAAAACTAAAGGAGATCACCAGTTAATTATTGTGGTGTATGTAGATGATATAATATTTTGAGGAGACAATGAGGAAATGTCTAAGATATTTGTCAAAGATATGCAAAAGGAATTTGAGATGTACATGTTAGGTGAGTTGTCATTTTTCCTTAGTTTACAAATCTCTCAATATAACAAAGGAATATTCATATCCCAAATCAAGTATGTAAAGGAGATGTTGAAGAAATTGCATATGGAGTGTGTCCCTATTAGCACACCTATGGCTACAAGTATGAAATTGAGAAAAGATGATGGATCTTCGAATACTGATCAAACTCTTTACAGATAAATGATTGGGAGTTTACTATATGTGATGACATCTAGGCCAGATATCATGCAAGCAGTAGGTATGGTTGCACAATTTCAAGTAGCTCCAAAAGAAACACATGTGCAAGCCGTAAAATGTATATTTAGATATTTAAAGAGAACCTTAGATTATGGGTTGTGGTACCCAAGAGGTAAATACTTCACATGGGTAGCATACATGGATTCAGATTGGGCAGGTTGTGTAGATGATAGAAAAAGTACAAGCAGAGGAGCATTCTTTCTTGGAGATAGCCTAGTATTATGGTTGAGTAAAAATTAGAATTTTGTATCTCTATCCATAGCAGAAGCAGAGTACATAGTAGTAGTGCTATGTTATTCACAAGTTATATGGATGAAACAAACCTTGAAAGATATCAAAGTAGAGTATAATCATTTGATCTCCATATTCTGTGATAATACTAGTGCGATAAGTATTTCGAAGAATCCAGTTATGCATTCTAGAACTAAGCATATCCCTATATAGTATTATTTCTTGAGAGAATAGGTGGTAAAACAAGTAAAATTAGAATATTTTTCCACATCCAAACAGATGGCAGATATCTTCACTAAGCCACTTCCAAAGGAAACATTTGAGTACCTACAATAGAAGTTGGGAGTAATTTCTTTTGCTTCTTGCCACTGAAGGGAAGCATCAACTAAGAGGGAGCTAAGTACTAGCTCTTGGATAGACCCTTTGACATTGATGTCAAAGGGGGAGAAATACAGAAAGAGGATGTCACAAAAAAGGGGAGCTACAACAAAGAAGGATTCAAATAGAAAAGATAGTGTAGCAAGGGAGAGTGGTTTCAAGATGTGGTTTCCATCAATGACAAAGAGGGAGATTGTTGGAATATTATCATTGATGTCAAATGGAACTATTACCAGAAGTGAATAGAAATGTCGATGGAAGTGAATGGAATTGTTGCTAGAAATGAATGGAATTGTTGATGGAAGTGAATGGAAATGTCAATGGAAGTGAATGGAATTGTTGTTAGAAGTTAATGAAAATGTCAACAAAAGTGAACGGAATTGTCGATGGAAATGTCAACAGAAGTGAATGGAATTATTGGCAGAAATGTCGATGGAATTGTCAACCTTGGCCGACCTATTGGGAGGAGTTGTGACCATTCAAAAGGACCTTTTCACTTGAAGAGTCACGACCTTAATTTGTGGCTTTCTGTGGGTTATAAATAAGTGCATAACGAATGACAAAAGTGTAGATTTGAAAGTGGAAGATATATAAAAGAAGAGCAGAATTTTTAAAGGCAAATTTTTGTGATAATATCAAAAAAAAATCAGCAAGTATAAGAGTATACTACTGAAAACACTCAAGTGTAGATCAAATCTAAAGGAGATAAAGAAAGTGTTCTATCATTTGTTGTTTTGACAACAAATTTGAGATAAAAGAGTGATTTTTTCTGAGAAGGTTGGTGCCTTCATTTTGAAGAGATTGGTGTCTCTTGCTGAGTTGGTGCTTGGTGAAAGGGGTTAGTGCTCCTGTAGGTTGGTGCCTATGAATATTTATATTAAGAGAATTTCTCTGTGGTTTTCTCTTGAAAGGGTTTCCACACAAATTTGTGTCTATTTGAATTGTGTGGTTTTGAATTATATTCTTTGATTGATTTAAATATATTAATTGTGGAGTAATTTGAGGTTTTGTATTTAAGATTAATAGTCAAAAGTGAAAAAATATCTTATACTAATTCACCCCCCTCTCAGTATAAGTGTGTTGTTAACATCTCCTATATGGAAGGGAAGCTAGACTTCATTTTTCACTTGAATTTCTAGCCTTGGACCTTGCTCACCAGCTAAAATTAGAAGAAGGCAATAGCATGGAAGTTAGGCTATGTAAATTGATGGAACTTTAAGAAACAAGGGACTAAGCTATGGCTTCTATGACCAGCTGCCAATAGCAGATTAATAAGCACTTCAACAAGAGATCCTCATCAAAAGGTTTCTCTGAAGGAGAAATCATCTTGAAATGGGACGAGGACCGAGCTAAGCTTGGAAAGCACATGAAGTTTGATGCCCTATGGAGTGGTCTATTTGTCATCACTTAGTGCAAGCAATACAATGCATTCCAACTCTCTAGGTTGGATGGTGAAGAACTGTGTATCCCAGTTAATGGGATACATCTTAAGCATTATCACTGAGCTTTATCCCATCATGTACATATTTTTCTTATTTTTCTCTATTTTCCCTAAGTGCTTTTATACATGTTAGTAATTTTTTTAATCCTATGTGTGTTTCATTTCCTTTTTTGGGGTAAGACCTTCATGATTGACTCTTGGATATCTCAAGGCTATTGCTAACTATTTCAAAGCTACTTCTTGACTCCATGCCCAATGGATTTTGAGGCTACTAGTTTCTAAGCATACCAGGCATGCTTCCCCTAGGAATCACCAATTTGTTGACCATTTTTGGCCTTGTAAGCCAAAATCGGTCTCCTTTCCCTACTATTCTAAACCATCAGTCTAGTCATGTACCCACCTTCTATAAAATCCCCTTTTTTCTTTGCAATAAGTCCTATTCTTAAAAAACATTGAAAGATCTAAGGACCTATAGGCTTCGGTTTAGTATGGAGATTTTTTTGCTTTGAGCAAATGCCATAGACAAACTTTTGGCAAGGAAATGGGCTAGCAAGAATAAAGGATCACTTTCAAAGCTTTGAAGGTTAAATAGCCCTTGTGGAGGGCAGGTGATGAGCAAAATGGACCATTGCAAAAGATCTAAAGGGTAACTTTGGACTTGATTTACCCTTGCGGAGGGCAGTTGGTCAAAAGGTAGAAAGGGGCAGAGTTTTCTTTTGGAAAAGACAATCTGAAAGAATCCAAGGTAAAACTCAAAAGTCCTTCGAACATTTTGTTCAAAGGAAAAGACATAGAAATTCAAAGGATCAATTCCTTCTAACAAAATGTCTGAAGGATTTCCTTAGGAAATTTTGTCTAAAGGCATTTGTCAGGGATTTTTTTTGAAAGAAAGGGCTAGACTTTTAAAGGGAACATTTCCTTCAAACAAAATGTCTGAAGGATGTGAGTAACAAAAGGAGCCCGAAGGAATCCGAAGGGTAGGTGCCCTTACGGGGGACTCTCGATGAAAATGAAGGGACCTTTCTCCAAGCCTCAAAGGGACACCTTCCCTTCAGGAGAGTTAAAAGACAAAGGCCCAGACAAAGGAAAAAGCTGAAGGAATAGAGAGTATGAAGGGAAAAGGCCAAAGAAAAGAAAGCTGAAGAAATTGCCAAAGGGGGTGACTGGCCCGAAGACGTCAAATTAAGCATGGTGAACTAGCCATTAGAGATCTAGACATCTGATGACATCCCCATAGACATCAAATTTATGGAAATGAAATAGTCATTGATCTTTAATGGTTTGGGCGTGAACTTGAGGGAATTTAATGGGGTTAGGACCAAAAGGAAGAGACTGTTGATAAAGGAGTCCAAGGAACTAGCAAAGGATGAGAAGATAGCCCCAAGAGCTCAAAATCTAGGAAAAGACAAAAGAGATGATAAAAGACAAGGCTAGGAAAAGACAAAAGGCCAGCCAAGCATAAAAGCAGACAAAATAGTCTAGGTGGTAAAAGAAGGTGTTGGCACATGGAGTTATTCTAGTGGTTGAAACAATCTCTACCAAGTGGTCATCAAGGAGCATGAACAGTGAAGGTGTAGCCTATTTTTCTTCACTCTACATTGATGAGTAGATAACCACGTGAATGTCTTTGAGAAGTGGTCTTGTTTGCAGACAAAAGAGTGCAGCCCATGCTTTCACAATAATGTTTGAACACCAAAGTCAAGACTGGTAGCTAACACAACATGTTCTTCCAGTGACTTCCTCTTCCCAAATGTTTTCAACGAAGCATGGGCCACTTGTAAAAAAGGGTGCCATTGCTTCCTCCTTCTCTATATATATTGTAAACTCTCATTTGAGAAGGGTTATCTCTCATTTTTGTATGGCACAACTCTACCAAATTTTCACCTTAAATCAATAGAATGCATTTTTTACCTCTATTTGGTTGGATATACCTCTAAGTGTGCATGATTATTAACCTTGTGTTCAATATTTTTTTCATGATGCTTTCACAAACTTGATACCAACACACCTAGTATAGACAAAGTGCCATTCCTACAGGTAACAAGAAGAAATGTATCTGGAGTGCAGAGACAGAGAAGGTTACCAAATAGTGTGTTTTTTCTACAATGCCTATGGTAAGTTTATTTTATGTGTGTCTTCATTAAGGCTTCCTGTTAAGCTCCTTACAGTCTAGTTCTTTCATCAGATAAAGTGTATGTATGTGTTCTTATGGTTCAAAGTGTGAGTAATGAGTAGATCAAACTTGTTTGGTGCATCACCATCTTAGGTTAGTTTCTATTTTCAATATCCTTCTCTCTTTTCAACCCCTCCTTTTTATATATCAATAGTAGTAGTGAAATAACCCAGAGATGCATCAAAGGGAGCTAGCCCTTATCTAGAGATTCTCCCCTCAGTTTTGCTAGACCCACAGGCAAGAGGGGAGTCTCCATTGTGCCGTGTGGAAGAGAGAAGCCCAACCTTCTCTCAAGGGTGAAATCCACAACATCAAAAATAGTCATGTTCAATTGGTGAAAAGAATATTTAGATATGTCAAGGAGACATTGGATTATAGATTATGGTATGCCATAGACAGAGATTTCACTTTGGTTACTTATATAGATTTAGATTGGGCAAGTTGTTTGGATGACAGAAAGAGTAAAAGTGGAAGAGCTTTCTTTCTTGGTGATAGCTTAGTATCTTGGATACAAAAGAATTAAAATTCAATATCACTTTCTATTGCTGAAGCTTAAATATTGTGGTGGTGTTATGTCGTACTCAAGTGCTTTGGATGAAGAAAACTTTAGAAGACATCAAGGTAAAATGTGATGAACCTATTTCTATTTTTTGTGAGAACAAAAGTGCTATTAATATTTTGAAGAATCCAGTGATGGATTCAAGAACAAAATATATTCCTAGTAGATATCACTTTTTGAGAGAGCAAATTGCAGATCAATAGATTAAGATGGAATATATCAGTACTACAGAGTAGATTATAGATATTTTCACAAAGGCACTACCAAAAGACACATTTGAGTATCTACAGGAGAAGTTGAGAGTAATTTTTTTTACTTCTTGTCATTAAAGATCAGCATCAGTTGAGGAGAAGCTAAGTGTTAGCTCTAGGATAGGCCTTTTTCCATTGATTTCAAAGGGGGAGAAGAATAGAAATAGGTACAAGTATAGGTGCAAATGGGTACAAGGAACAATTACATGTTGCTACAGTAAGAGAGAGTTACTGTATGTTTTTAAGATGGTGGTATGTGCAGGTTTCAAAATGTGGCAGTTTCAATTTGAGATTGCATTTAATGACAAAGGGGGAGATTGTTAAAAATATTATCATTGATGTCAAAGGTCTAGTATTATTGGTGATAAAGACCCCATAGTATTTAATGGTGTTTTTAATAGTCATATCTTGGCTAATGTGTGTTAATATTTATTTAATATTAACAATTATATTTTTGGTTGCATATAAGTCAAAAGAGGACCCATGGAGAAGTCAAAGAGTCACAGGGTAAAGACAAAAGAGGAATGAGATGCATTTTCTCATGAAGAGTCATCTTGAGGAATTCCAAGAGTCACCATGTGAAGACAAAAGAGGGTATGACACATTTTTCCATGAAGGGACACTTTTAGGAATACAAAAAGTCACCAAGATAAAGACAAAAGAGGAAAGGACGTATTTGCTTATGAAGTGTCACCATGTGACTTTTCAAATGCAAGGATACAAAGGGTCATGCAAGTTTGGTGCCACTTTCCATGAGGATTGAAGGGTCACAAAGGGTGAATGCCAAAGTTCATTTGGAAAGATATAAATAAAGGCTTGAGAAGCCATTTGTAACATGCAAGAGAGTGCATGGTTTGCATTTGTTTTAGAGGAGAGAAAAGCAGGAGATATTTTAGAGGTCTATCATTTACTGAGTAAGCAACATTGAGAGATAGTTGTATTTTATACACAAGAGGGGTTGGTGCTCCTGTGGGTTGGTGCTCACAAATATTTGTAAGGGGATGGTGCTCTTATGGGTTAGTGCTCATAAATAGTTGTTGTGTTGGTGCTCGGTAAAGGGGTTGGTGTTCCTACAAGTTGGTGCTTGCAAACTTTGTAATTTGAGTTGGTGCTCATTCATATACCTGAGATTGTTCTCCGTGGTTTTTCCCACTTTGGGTTCCCATGTAAAATATGCTCTCTCTCTCTCTCTCTCTCTCTCTCTCTCTCTCTCTCTCTCTCTCTCTCTCTCTCTCTCTCTCTCATGTGATGCATATTATTTTTTTAGTTTTATTGTATATCTTGAATGTATGATTAAGTGGTTAAAGAAAATAAATTAGATTAAGTAAAAGATATATAATATACTAATTCACCCCCTCTCAGTGTATTTCATGTTTAACATTGAGAACATTGAAGATATTTAAGTCATATACCCATTCATTATTCATGTTTTTGTGATCTAATCGATAGTCAAGACACAACTCCAGTTCTTTGTCAAGCTAGCGATGGTTATAGTAAAAATGTTACAAGTGGGCACATTCAATACCCAATTCTCTGTGCACAGCACCACCTTTGGGTACTGCATTTCCTCAACCAACATTAGGGGTGGAGGGGTATAAAAGTGTTCTTCTACATGTGCATCGAGCTCTTTAACTACCTATTTTTTAGTCAACATAGATTCACAACCCACACTTTTCAACCCTTCTTCCTTTAGTATCATAGGTAAAGGCTCACTATGTTGGGCCTTTTTATTTGAACATATCACCCTTTAAAGACCTTGAAAGTTGAGGCATGGCCATATAATTATCCCAAAAGAATACGTGGTCATTTTGTCATCCCACTCAGCTCTTGTGATTCAACACCCTCTAATGATGGACCTTGACCTCTCTAACTTGCAAATCTGAAAAATCATGCATCCTTACACTCCTCCCAATACTCTACTTATTTATCTCCACTGTTTCACTCTACAATGCTTAAAAATAGTCTCAATTCATTAATCCTCACTCATCTGGAAGCTTGAAAATTGATCTTGTAGTAGTTCAACTATGTTCCTTTAGCTCTTATAAGTTCATGAATGTGACAATAGTATAAAGTGAAATGAACTATGTTCAACCTTTTTATAGGCTTAAGGGTGTAACTCACATTGACTACCCCACTACTATAGACTTTCTGAGTCACCCCCAGTCGATACAAGGCTTTTTGAGGCCCTGCATGAGCTCCACACTCTTGTGAGGACTCAAGCATCCCAAGTAAAGTAAGTGAAGATGATTCTCATCTGTGCCTGAGATCAAGATAAAGTAGCAAGTTTGCATATCAAAGTAGTGATGACTCACACTAGTATAAAGCTTTCAATACATGCCCGCGTGTGGGATTCTATGGCACATAAGTGAAAAGGTGCACAAATTGAGGATGTAAGACCCCTAGGTTCTAAATGGTTGATTAAATATTTTGACACAAGAAGTAACTATTAATAATGTGGGAGCACCTTGGATCTTTGATATTTGTGCACACCCTTACTTAAAGCCTTCCTTGCACCTATAATACAGTTCTACACTCGCATGCAAAATCTTAAATTTATGCTTTTTAACATCCATAATGTGCAAACTTATTTTTGTTTCTACCACATGGCAGCCCAATGATTGCTTGAAATATAAAGAAATTCTCAGTCGCTCAAACAAACACCAGCTTTCCATGTGCCGACTCGATGTTTATCAAAGGTTGGCCCCTTTTGGAAGAATTTTGAGTAGTGCCAACCTTCCATGTTTCATGACCTCATTGCTTCCATTTGAAACTCCTAGAAAACTCCTTTGAGAGCCCACCAAAGTAACACATATCATCTTCATGGAGCTATACCTAAGACCGATCAAGAAAGCACCACTTGTCAAGTGGCAGCCAGACATAAAGAGGGTCATTGGAGGTAGTTGAGAATGAATCAAGGCATGGTCAGAGTGAGTGAATGTAATAGAAGATATTAGGGATTGAGACTTGAGTGCATGTCACTCTAACTCTATCAAAAAAATCCTCTATTTCCCATGCACACACGTACCCATGACAAGATTTTGTCATGATCTCCAGGTTTAATTGTTGAATAAATTTCAAGAAACATGTCCATAACACTACAAAAGGATCAAATACTACATCTATTGCCCCAAAGTGGCACATTAATTATAAAATACTACATTAAGTTCCAAACAACCAATGGATATTTGTAATGATTTGTTGTTCATTGCATTAAAAACTTGTGCTGAATATAATGGAAACACTAGAATGGATTGGGTCAGTTAGATTTTACTACAAAATAGTTTATTCAAGATACTTAAATACATCTCATATCTTCAAAATACTTAAATACATCTCATATCTCGTCATTCCTAACATTTACAAGCATTGTTATAGTTTTTGTGCTTATAATATTAAGATTTGTTACTTTATGAAATGTAAAGATTATCAACTTATAATATATTGATAAAATTTTCACAATAAACAAATAACTCAAATATTCTTTCCCTTAAAAGAAAAATCATTTTTGTGTATTATTCTCAATCCCCTTGACCATGGAGGCCCAAATCTAGCAAATTGTTGGCCAAACACTATTTATTGACTGATTTGACCAATATAGCTTACATTGGTGAAGAATAAAACAAAAATGAAGAAATTATAGTCCATAAAATCATTACCTTATTTGTGAGGTATAGTCATAGGCCACAATGTTGCCATTAGAAATTCCAAATGAATAGACAAGATAAAACTTGTCAATGAAAACCAATAATACTATGCATAGATAAGAGCAAAAGGGAAATTGTGGGGTTGAAAATTTGAATAGCAACCTTGCCAGAAAATATTTACAAGGGGTAGCTCTGGTGGTTATTTTATTTTTTCCACAATTTATTTTTCAAAACCTAAGATTTTTTTGTACACCAGGTGATTGTTGACCATTTTGGCCCTGCAGGCTAAAATTGGTCTCCTTCCCCTGTTGTTCTGAGCTAGTTCAATTTTTCTTTTTTGCACAAGTCTTTTGGAAAAAGGAGGAACCAGTCTAGTGGTTTGACGTCAGTGCCCAATGGCATGATCTTTCCAAGAATTTTGAACTTGAACTTTGAACCATTATTGGTTTAATGATTTGGTTCAGTTCAATTGGTTTAATAAGTTGGTTGAGTTCAATTGGTTCAATGAGTTGGTTCAATTCAGTCAGTTCAAGAGCTTGGTTCAATAGCTTGGTTCAGTCAGCTTGGTTTAAAGAAATGGTTCAAAGTGTTGGTTCAACGGGTTGGTTCAAGGAATGGTTCACTCAATTGGTTCAATGTTTGGTTCAAAGGAATGGTTTAATTGGAAGGTTCAAAGGAGTCTCCCATAGCTTGAAGGACAAGTGCCCTTATGGAGGGAAGTCGAGCGCAAAATGAACCACTCCAAGTGCCCTTGCGGAGGGTAGGGAACACTTGCAAAGGGATCAAGGAGAAAGTTGAAAGGGTAAGTTTTCTTCAAAAATTTGTTCAAGGTTGCCTTCTGGAAATTACAAAATCTCGAGGATTGTTGTCTTTTTGTGAAACTAAAATACCCTGAGACTTTTCCTTTTTAATTTTTTGATCTGAATCATCTTGAGATTTAGATATGGATTACCATTGAGAATGGTAGTAGAGAATAACAAGCATCATTGGCAAAATAAAAAAATTCATACCCTATACCATTGTTGACAACTAGGTGACCATGGTTAACTCAAGATTGTTTTATAATTTTAATGACCCTACATAATTTTTCACTTTTAATTATAATTAAATATGGTTGAGTGGATCACTTTACCATAACCCCCTAGAATAAAGAAATGGGGTACCCAATTCCCCATTCAATGATATGGAAAAAGTTACTCCAAATGTAGTTATTAAATAATGTAATGAATCATGTACCAAAACCAAATGCCTGAAGGTTAAATTCCAGGAGCTGCTCAGATATATTTATCAAATGCTTTAGAGATGTCTAGTTTGAGGAGAACACCATGATTTTTCTGAGGATAGAGAGATCAGAGTATCTCTTGGATAAAGATAATATTATCCTCTAATTATCTATACAAAATAGACGTAGATTCAGTCAAGGAGATTATCTTCCAAAGATGAGGCTTATCTTGTATTGTCTCATTGCTATAAATTTGGAGAAAATTATATAGACCATATTACATAGATAAATTACTTCATACTGGTTGGAATGGTCAGTTTTATGGCATTGATATCATAGAGCATTCACCTATTTTTTTCAGACTCTTATACAACTCACAATAAATTTGATTTAATGGTTTCCCAAAGGCTTTGGTAGAAGAAAGCCAAAAATCTAGTTGGGCCAGATGCCTTATTTGGGTGAAATGAGAAGATTTAACTTTGCAATTCTTCTTCATAAATTAGTTAAAACAACCTCTTATTGTCTTCTTGGGTGAGTTTTTTGGCCCTGTGTATGAGCATTTCCTATAGTTGTGAAAGGGTGTTGGCTCTGGGCAAATCCTTTGTAACAAGTTGGAAATGTTTTGAAGCAAGATCCATAATACCACATGTCATTGATATAGGAACCATTGGATTGTTGGATTTGATGGATCATATTGATAAATAGTTTATTAAAGACTTATAAATTAAAAAATTGTGGAGTCCCTAAATTTGATCCATTGTTCTCTTGATCTTTGATGCTAGTATTACTTTTTATTTTTGAAGCTCTAAAAAAAGTATGAATAAGATATTTTTTGTGCACTACTATGGGGGAGAGAATCTATCGTCCTAGATTTTTTTTTAAGGAGTATGATCTGTGCACAACTTCCACATGGGTTTGAGCACTCCTCAGAAGGGCTTTGATTTTCTTGCACTTGTGGTATCTTGCATCATGCTCACAACCTCATGGTATCTCTATGAGTTGATACAACACTTTGTTATTTATTGCATAGAAGTTTGGTACTACACATTCACATTGAACATTATGCACTGTGCATTCACTAGTGATTACACAACACGTCTCATTTTGTGGTATATTTGCATGTTACTACAACATCAAACATCATATTATGCATGTTTGTGGTGTCACACACTCAACATCCATGTGTTAGCTCTATGTCAATTGTGTGGGACGGCAAGACGTAGTTACCAAGTTTGTGCCATGTTAAATAACTTGTCAATGAAACCACACAACTAAAACTCCAACCACCACAGTTGAAAGAAGACTAACCATAACTTGGTGAGAAGATGAACTATCAACTCCTCTACAATCATGGTCAATGGTAACTATTTTTTTATAATGATGTATATATTGTAAGCACTTAAACCATAAGGGATCAAAGATGAGAGAGATCACACACACAGACTATAGAGGAGATTGTTAGCATGCTCTGTGTATCTAACATTCATACACATTTATAACCTGCCATTCATTTTAGTCTAGACAAACTAGTTGGAAGCTTTCCTCCTAATCACAAGAATTTGCATCCCTAGTCTTATTGAATTTTGTACACATCTATACTTTTCTTTATTCTTTATATTGAATAGATGTTACATTGTTCTGTAAATACTTTGACATTCAAATGTGTTGTTGGTTTATTATTTTTTAGTTTTCCTCTATGCATTCTACAACCTACAACTTATCACTAAACACAAGTTATCCACCACATCGATGTCTTGGTCCTCATGGTGTAAAGCATCAATATCAGAGCAAGAGCTCTCATATTCCTATAAACACATGAGCACAATGTGAGAAAGAAAGATCACTGGTGGGTTTTATTTTATACTATGAAGATGAGTGTCATAACAAGAGCAAGATTGTTGATGCCTGGAGAACATTCGTCAAGGCATCCTCAGATGTCTAGAAGCTTCTTTGGGGTGCTCTCGAGGAAAAATGCAGCAAACACTTTAGTCAATTTCATATCTTATGAAATAGGATCTATGTGTGGGGAGAGATACACCTCAGTAATGTTACTCTAGATTAAATGGGTTTTTTTCGGTCTTGATGCAACTCTTATTGCAAATGTTTGGTTGAAATTTTTTAAGTTACAAATGTCGAGGCCTCCATGAGATTTGGGTAGACAAATTTTGTTCAAAATGACCAAAGGATATTTGTAATGATTTGTTGTTCCTTGCCTTAAAAACTTGTGTTGAATATAATGTAAACACTTGCAGAATGGATTGGATCATTTGAATTTTGTTGGAAAAGGATAGATAATGGTGCATCCAATGACTTATTTTATTTGTTATGTGTTAAATTGTTTCATCCCATAGATTTTTATAATGTTTCATGTGGAGGGATAGCCCAAATAGGTCATTTTAAGGTTGCCTTATGGAAATTGCAAATCTTGAGGATTGTTGTCTTTTTGTGAAACTAAAATAACTTGAGGCTTTTCCTTATTAATTTTTTTATATAAAGCATCTTGAGATTTAGATATGGATTACCATTGAGAATGGTAGTAGTGAATAACAAGTATCATTGGCAAAATAAAAAAATTTATACCCAATTCTCCATTTAATGATGTGGAAAAAGTTAGTCCAAATGTAGTTTTTAACTAATGTAATGAATCATGTACTGAAAGCAAATGCTTGATGGTTAAATTCTAAGAGTTGCCAAGATACATATGTCAAATGCTCTAGAGATGTCTAGTTTGAGGAGAACACCATGATGTTTTTGAGGATAGAGAGATAGGAGTCTCTCTTGGATAAAGACAATATTATCTTCTAATTGTCTATATGAAACAAATGTAGATTCAATCAAGGAGATTATCTTCTGAAGACGAGGCTTATCTTGTATTGTCTCATTATTATAAATTTAGAGAAAATTGTATAGACCATGTTCATACTGGTTAGAATGGTTAGTTTTATGGTATTGAGATCACAGAGCATTCACCTATTTTTCCTGGACTCTTATACAACTTACAATAAATATAATTTAATGGTTTCCCAAAGGCTTTGGTAGAAGAAAGCTGAAAATCTAGTTGGGCCACATGCCTTATTTGGGTGAAATGAGAAGATTCAACTTTGTAATTCTTCTTCAAAAATTAGTTAAAGCAACCTCTTATTGTCTTCCTTGGTGATTTTTTTGGTTGTATGAGCATTTCCTATAGTTGTGAAAGGGTGTTGGCTCTAGGCAAATCCTTTGTAATAAGATGGAAATGTTTTGAACCATGATACGTAATACCACATGGAATTGATATAAGAATCATTGGATTATTGGAGTTGATGGATTGTATTGATAAATAGTTTATTCATGACTTATAAATGAAAAAATTATGGAGTCCCCAAATTTGATCCATTGTTCTCTTGATCTTTGATGCTAGTATTACTCTTTCTTTTTGAAGCTCTAAAAAAGTATGAATAAGATATTTTTCATGCACTACTATGGGGGAGAGAATATAGCATCCTAGATTTGTTTTTAGGGAGCATGATTCGTGCACAACTTCCACATGGGTTTGAGCACTCCTTAGAAGGGCTTCAAGTTCTTTCCACTTGTGATATCTTGAATCATGATCACAACGTCATGGTATCTCTATGAGTTTCTACAACACTTTATTGCTTGTCTCATAGAAGTTTGGTACTACACATTCACATTAAACTTTATGCACTATGCATTCACTAGTGACTACACAACATGTCTCATCTTGTGGTACCTTTGCACGTTACTACAACATCAAACATCATATTGTGCATGTTTTTGGTGTCACACACTCAACATCCACGTGTTAGCTCCATGTTGTTGTGCAACATGACAAGGGGCAGTGGCCAAGTTTATGCCATGTTAAATAACTCATTAGTCAAACCACACAGCTGCAAGTCTAACCATGATAGCTGCAAGAAGACTAATCATCACTTGGTGAGAAGATAAACCATCACCTCTTCTATAACCAAGGTCAATGATAACTAATTTTTTGTAATGATGTATATATTATAACCACCAACCCATAAGGGATCAAATATGAGAGAGACCACACACAAAGACTGCATAGGAGATTATTAGCATGCTCTGTATATCTAACATTCACACATATTTGTAACTTATCATTCTTTTTAGTCTAGACAAACTAGTTAGAAGCTCTCCTCTCGCTCACAAGAACTTGCATCCCTAGTCTTATTAAATCTTGTACACATATGTACTTTTATTTATTCTTTCCATTAAATAGAAATTACATTGTTTTGTAAATACTTCTACCTTTGAATGTGTTGTTGGTTTACTACTATTTAGTTTTCCTATGTGCATTCTAAAACCTATGACTTATCACCAAACACAATTTACCCACCACATCAACATCTTGGGCCTCACAGTATAGAGCATCAGTATCAAAGCAAGAGCTCTCATATTCTTGTAAAACACATGAGCATAATGTGAGAAAGAAAGATCACCAGTGGGTTTTGTTTTATACTACCAAGAGGAGTACCATAACAAGAGAAAGGTTGTTAATGTCTAGATAACATTTGTCAAGGCATCCTCAGATGTCTAAAAGCTTTTTCAAGGTGTTCTTGAGGAACAATGCAACAAACACTTTACTCAATTTCATATTTATGAAATAAGATCTATGCATGGGGAGAGATATACCTAGGTAATGTTACCCCATATTAAATGAGGTTTTCTATGATCTCGATGCAGCTCTTATTGCAAATGTCTGGTTAAAATTTGTCAAGTTGTGAATGTTGAGGCCTCCATGAGATTTGGGTAGACAAATTTTATCCCAAACAACCAAAGGATATTTTTAATGATTTTTTGTTCCTTGCCTCAGAAACTTGTGTTGAATATAATGGAAACACTTGCAGAATAGATTCAATCAGTTGAATTTTGTTGGCAAAGGATAGATAATGGTGCATCCAATGACTCATTTTATTTTTTATGTTTTAAATTCTTCTATCCCATAAATTTATTCAGTGTTTTGTGTAGAAGGATAGCCCAAATAGGAATGTGCAAGAGTTGGGGGATAATTCCTTGGACATACCCAACAATGCGTACACATTATTACCTAACACATACACATTATGGTCATAACACGTACATGTTATGGCTTTGGATACCCAAGCCATAATGCATATGCATTTTTTAAATAAGGATTGTGTACGCATTCCTCTAGACATAACAATGCATATGCGTTATAGGAATGTTTACACGTTCTTATAACTAAAATTAATACGTATGCATTACCTAAAATTTAAACCCTTGACCCCCTACCCCCCCTCCCAAATTCCTCATTTTGATTTTGCTAATTTGCATTAGCATTTTCCACTTTGGCTTTTGTGTTTCTCCCTCTAGCTACACTCCAGCTCATGTTTTTCCCTCTAGCTTTTATGTAAAGTATTTATTTTACTCTAACATTTGCAAGATTGATGATGCTACCACGAAGAAGTAAGTTTTGTAGATTAAATCAATTTTTTTGAATTTTTTGTGAAATTTTTCCATAGTTTGATTTTTAATTTTTCCCTAATAGGTCAGCATGTTCCACCTAACCCACCTAATCCTTTTCCTAACCCTCTGCCCAACCCTCCTAACCCTTCATCTAACCCTCATATAGTTTCACTAGATCCCCTAGGTAGTTAGGAGGATATAGTTATTCACATAGTGGAGAACAAAATTAAAATTGAGTAGATAATTAAGAGAATGAGGGTGCCTACTTCCACAAACACCCACTGCACGTATTTGGCCAATACCCTAGAATTAGTATTAGGTCAAGTTGACTCAATAACTACTGAAATTGACAAATGGAGCTCATATAGGGATAGTTGTAGGGCTTACTATGCTGTCAAATTATTAACATATGAGGTGAAGAAGAAAGAAATAAAAAAGGAATAAATTTATGCCTTATTTATTGACCCAACCACTAATGCACCATTTCTTGTAATGACCAAACATTTCTCAATCCATCGATGCCAACATAATTTTATTAAAGCTAATTTTTAGGAGCAATGGTGGATGGTGTTTGACTATCCACCTTGTAATAATCATGATGTCCCTTTGTACTTTTTGAGAAAACTCTATTGTGAGTTCATCCTCAATGAAATTCCAAACTATTTTGACTATGGTGAGTTTCAAGGCTGAGGGAAAGGCTTCACATAGGATCGACTAGGTGCACATCGTGTGCCTAATTGGCCTACAAAGATCACTATCCAAAAGCCACTTCATCTGAAGATTCCATTTGTAGTGAAGGAGTTTATGGAGATAGACACTTTACATGTGCTTAATGCACTTACTAATACACTCATTCATCATATGAGTAAGCTTTTAGAGACATGCTTGAGATACTCCACCTAGTGGTCATACCCAACCCCACCCATGTAGATGTGGTGGTGCTATATGCACTGGACCTTTAGATGATGACAGTGGTGCTTCAAGGGGCTTGAAGGATATGGTCTTAACTAATGAGTTATTAGCACACACATTTGGTTTGGATATGTTGGGACTCTCTACACATGCAGGTATCTTTTATATAAATTTCATGTTAAAATTTTAAGTTATATTTACAAATTAAAATGGTAAAAATTAATTTACACATTTAAATTGAATAATATATATGTATTGTTTTCATGTTCTAGGAGGAGACATTACCTTCGACATCATAACTAGGTTGTGGGCCAACCCCTACTACATCTATCTTTTAGTACAACACCGTATACATTTACAAAGGTAAAATATCAAGTGAATCTTATATACTCTAGATGTACATTCATACACCTTAATTGCATCATTGGCAGATTTTGTGTAAGAAAATATAAAATACCTAATATAGTTTTATTGGCCTTTTTAATATTTGATGTATTAACGTGGATTGATGTAGTGTTATAAATCCATCCTCCATCTCAACTATTTTTCTTTTATTTTGACTTTCAAACTATGTTTTCAATATCTAAAATAGCAAGTTCAACATTTACTTGATATCCCATTAATGTAGTTCCCATAGTAGGTTAATCCCAATAAGTAGGATTGGATATATATATATATATATATATATATATATATATATATATATATATATATATATATATATATATATATATATATATATATATATATTTATATATATATATATATATATCAAATTCATTTGATAAAAGTTGTTTGGTACAATATATTTCTATAAATTTCCCAATCGAGCATAACATGTCTTCACTAATATGCACACCACTCCTTTCTTTTAAATACTAGCCTCATAATTCATGACTTGATTCCTTGTTATCGTAAACACATATAGTGGTTCAATCTCTATGATTGATATCCAAAATGGTCATAGTTAGCAATTCAATTCCCATTAATTCCAATTGAGCATAACAATTTCATCTCTATCTATGGAGTTATAAATTTAGATGGCATGGCCTCTTGATCCCATTGTACCTAGCTAATTCCAATTTCCAATCAAACTCTAAATATTTGTTTATATAGAGAGATAGGTCAATCCCACTTGAAGATAAACCCTTAACCTTGATGGGGAATAGTTGGTTGATCTATCCCCCTATCTATCTCACTCTCAGAATATTCATAATATTTATATTTAATTGGAAATCATTTTATCCCACTTTGCCAATGTTATTTCTTCTTGTGTTTCATAGGCTCTCAATCAAAAATAGTTGGTTTAGATTGATAGATGCTCAATTCAAATTGGGGATAGTCATTTGATCCCATTTGATAAGAGCTAATATGCCCCTATCTATTAGTATATCTATATAGAGTAGGCCATTATATCCCATTGGTTTATTGGGAGAGCATTGACTATAAATTATAGCCTATATGTATATGGCATAGGCCTTGTGACCATATATAAATAGGGTACCTCAATCTCATATAGATATATGGGGTTGATTAGTTTGTTACCACCACCTACTTAGGGGGCCCAAAGACCTACAATATCTAATTGGGGGAGAGGGCCTATCTATAACCATGTACTTTCATCATTCAAGTGACATGCTGACTCTATAAGACTATAACACCTTTCATTAGGAAAGTCCACCTAAAATGAATATCAAGTGTTGATAAGACTATAACACCCTTTGTGGACCTCAACCTACTTGCATTGTATACATATAGACCTTCCTTTGTAAAAATTGAGGGCAATCTAAGGACAGATAGTCAACCTAATGTCACTTATAGGGCAACCAAAATCACACACTCATAGAGAATATTATCCACTCACTCTTATCTCTACAATATTCAATTCTATTTTATATATGTTTCTTTAAATTTTGATGAGACCTATTTTATAAGGTTCTAGACACTCTTAAAAGTCTTGTATAGATGTCCTCCATAAAATAACCTCTCACTCTAGGTGTCTTAACCTAATTAAAACTGAGTTTATAAACTTCTCAATAAACACCTATATAGGTTACTTGTCTTATCGTAATGACTATTTCTAAGGGCTTTTTAATCACACCAATACTCAGTAGGACTAAAAATTAATAAATGTTTGTAAGAAAAGTATTCAAAGTGTTAACATGATCAAAATTTTAAAACAAATCAACTTAAACACCATAGCTCATAGGATTGTCCTCAACTATACCAAGTCACTACCTTAAGACAATTAGGCCTAATGACTTTAATCAGGTCAAAATCTGAAATACACCTCATCAAATATATACAAGCATCCAAACCAGTGTATATAGGATGTTTCAACACCTAACTTACATTCAATGACTCAATTTTATAAAATTCACTCATAAATCCTCCATCATTGCCTTGTCATTCTCCCTCATGAAACTGACATTTCTTGCCTCCAATTTAGTGTTACAAGTCACATGTTGCACATATCCACTTGTCACATTCATGCTTCTTGTGACCTCATTAGAATTTTTCATATCTTATGCAAGACTAAGTTTGTTAGCAACTTGTTTAATCAATGAATTGCCCAAGTTATCAATTATTAGATTTTTTATTCAGCTAATGACTAGGGTGGACACTCCTCCATCATTGCAAGTCGAGACAAACTAAAGAACTGTTGTTGCAATGTCATCTGCATAGACACTCACTAAGGTATGTATATTTACTTGTAATTTTGAATTATAATTTAGTGTTTTTGTTTTAATAATTTTATTATATACTTGGGCAAATATAAATTATATACATGAATTTATTGTGTATACATGACTATCATATGACATTTGATAATCTGATTCACACTACTATGGTAACTCTTCATGTTTCTTCAGCATTTGACATGCCTGTTCATGCAGCTAACTTGGCACTAACCTAGTGGAGCATCAACAACAAATTGAGAAGGACCATGAGAATGCAGTAAGTGCATGTTTAAATAAATTTTTTATTATATTTTAAAATGAGTTTCTTAATTTGGTTTCATGTATACTTGTTAATTTTATAATAATTTTCACAAACTTCCTTTCAATCTCTTTCTAGTTTCTTACTAGGCACCTTCTTTGGGTCTCAAGGACCAAATCTTGTTCTATGTTTCAAGAGCTTAACCTATTGTCACATATGGTCTTAGATGATCATAACATACCTGGTATAACTCATTTCAAGTACTCAAACAATCTTTGACTCTCATTCCACACCTTATGGACACAATTCCTGTCAAGGCTTATAACCTTTTTTTACTATATTTTGCCTTATACAAAAAAGTTATGATTGCTCAGGGGATTTGAAGGGTATTTATAGGTACTCTATATCCTTTTTCATGTCTTTGTCAAATTTCATAGCTTAAATCCACCTCTAACTATTATTTCCTTCATTAGCCACCCTCATTTAGGCCTAATTAACCCTATTCCAAACCCTCCGTCCTAAAATACATACACAGTCATACAATCTCATGTCAAAACAATTTGATTCACCTTGTACATGTATAGGGGAGTAAGATTAAAAACTTTCTTTAAATTCCCATGGTTAAATCTCTCGAAAATGTCCAAACCCTAATCCAGGGTTTCCCATGCCCTATACAGATCTAAGGGCCTAAAAAATTTCCATATATTAAGATCCACAACATTCCAAAAGACCAAATTACCTTCATTAGGTCTATTTTTACCTTACCTAACTCATCCAATCATTGGAAAGTTGTTATCAACTCTCCGTTCAAGTGGTTTTGCTTGATTTATGTTAGACTGTGCATTCCTTTATAGACTATGTAGGGTATATTTGAATTATGTCACTTCAAGGGCATTCTAAACTTCACCTAAAACATCCTCATGACACCTATTAACTAGTGGAATCAAACACATGAAATGTGAATATGAAATCAAATAGAAGCAAATCTCCATTGTTGAGAATTAAATCAAACTAGAAAAGAATTATAATAATATTGCATTCATAACTCATTCAAAATAGATTAGATGAGAGACATATTTATAGGTATAAAAGAGACAGAGCCAATACATATGGCAATGTGAACATAAGATATTTTCCAAATGGATTGTGTGCTCCATGTGTAATATGTCAATATTGATGGGTGAATGTCAAGGGTATCCTCACCCACCAATTTGACTACAATTTTCACATGTGTAAGTGCACCTTAATTACCTTATTATTACACCTATGTGACCTCAATATTACACCTAAGAAATATAAATACATGTGTAAGAATAATCCATAATAATAAATAAAAGGAAAATAATATCATACACTAACACCCCCTTAAGCATAGCTTAGGTGGGTAAACAAAATGGGTCCCGATAACATCACTTGATGAGGTACCCAAGTAAAATGCAACTCTCACAAAGTGGAGAAAAAGGAGAACACCTATAGGAGAAAAATTCCACACCCCAAAAAAGATAAAAAAAGAAGAGGACTATAAGGCACCCCATGAAGATGATGTTTATGTAGCTTGTACCCAAAGAAGAGCATGCAAGTGAAGATACTTGTTCTCAATGAAGGGTTTGGTGAAGATATCAACTATCTAATCCATAGTCTATAAAAATCCTAAGATCAATGACTTGTCCATGAATGAGCTCCTAAATGAAGTGCATATAAATCTTGATGTGCTTGGTCCATTGATGTTGGACTTGATTCCTACAGATTTGGATGGTGCTTTGGTTGTCATAAAAGATGATTATGGGTCACTTGAGATGTATTAAAAACTCAATAATAATCCTCTAAAGCCAAATAACTTTAGTGACAACATTTATATCCCCTCCATATTTATATTTAGTATATATAAAGCAATAGTATTTTGATTATTGCTAGACCAACTAATTAGTCCTAAACGAACTGAGAAACTATATCCTAAAGTGAACTTGTGATGCTAAATATCACCATCCTAGTATGAATCTATGTATCTAATCAAGTCAATATCAATGCTTACTCCATAGTGAATCCCAAAATTGAGTGCCCTAAAATTAGTGGAGAATTTTTCTTGTTACTTTCCAATGCAACTCATATGATATTTGCATAAACCTAAACACCATGCTCACTACATATGAAATATCAGGTCTAGTATGAGATAGATAGATGAGGCTACCAAAAATTTATTGATACAAGGTAGCATCAACTAATTGAGAAGAACACTCAATCTCAAGTTTGAATCTATAAAGAAAGGGAGTCAAACATGGATTACAGGCATCCATATGAAACTGTGTGAGCAAATCAAGAGCATACTTAGATTGTGCAATGGTAATACCTGAGTCACATTATGAAATATCAATACTAAGGAAGTAATGAAACAAACCCAAGTTAGTCATGGATAATTTGTCATATAGATCAATTTTCACTACTGTAATGGAGGATGAATAACTTCCTATGATCAATAGGTCATTCACATATAGAACTAGAATCAAGAGTGAATTATCTTATCGTAATATGTAGACATTCGGATTAGAATTGAATCTAGTGAACCCAACTATGAGAAGGAATGAATCCATCTTGGCACACCAAGCTTGAGGGGTCTATTTAAGGTCATAGATAGATTTTAGAAGTTTACACACTAAGGAAGAATCTTCCACAAAACCTTGTGGCTATTCCATATATATCTCCTCCTCAAGGTCACTATGAAGAAAGACACTCTTCACATCCATCTGATGAATAACCCAATGATAAGCTATGGCAATGGAAAGAGTGAATTGAATATAATTAATTTTAATGATTGGAGAAAATGTTTCAGTATAGTCTATACCAAGAACTTATGAAAATCCTTTTGCTACTAATTGTGCTTTGAACTTATTCACTGACCCATCTGCTGAAAATTTTGTTCAATATATCTACCTACATTGAACAAATTTCCTTCCCTTAGGAATGGGTACTAGATCCTAAGTGTGGTTCCTAACTAAGGAACTATACCCTTCATGCATAGTTGTATCCCATTCAAGAATGCCATATGCCTCATGAAATGACTATGGATTAGAAGCACAAGCAATGAAAACATGTGGAACACCCTGAAAATGTGAACGAGTCAACCTAACATCTGATGGATCCCTAGCCCAATCACCTACACTCTATAAAGTCCATCTAGCCCAAAGAAGACCTATAGTTAGACAATCAGGAGGAGATTCTTCACCTTAAAAAATGTGACTATGAATGGAATGAGGTGAATTCTTATCACTCTCCTCATCATCTGAATGATAAAAAGAATCCTTATCATCAGGGATCTAATATGGATGATCTGAATCCTCTGAACTATCATCATATCCCACTGAGTCCAAGGAGTATAGAGAAGTGTCAAGTATGGAGTCTAATAGACCTTCTTGAAAGCATACACTCCTATTAATGAACAACTCATGTATGGTAGGATGAAGAAGCCTATATCCATTAACACCTTCTGCATTCCCAACCATATGCAAGGCCTACTTTGATGTTCCATGGCCTTATGTTTCTTCTTAATAATTTGAGCCATAATTAGAGATCCAAAGACCCTAAAGTGCTTAACTTCAGGTTTTTTATTACTCCAAGCTTTAAAAAGAGTGATTCATTTCAATGTTTTATGAGGAACATAATTTTGGATATAGAAAGCAGAATTAATGGCTTCTACCCAATATTGTAATACAAGTGATTTGGAGTGTATCATATAGTTTTCCATTTCCTTCAAAAATATATAATTATGTTCTGAAACACCATTTTATTGAGGACTTTATGGAGCTATTCATTTTAGATAAATCCCTTCTAAACTGTATAACTACTCAAAGTAATGACTAACATACTCACCACCATTGTGAGTGCACAAAATCGTAATGATTTTCCCTGAATATCTCAAAAAAGGAGCCTTGAAATACTTAAAATGGTCAAATACCTCAAACTTTTTTTGAATAAAATATACCCAAGTATACCTAGAGAACTCATCTATGAATGTAAGCATATATCTAGATCTGTTAAATTAAGGCTTTGGAAATAGACCAAAAATGTCACTATGAATTAGCTCAAAAATTTGAGTGGCTCTCCATGATTTACATTTGTCATATTTCTCTTCAAGGTTTCTACCAAACATGCAACCTTCACAAACACTATAATAAAAATAAACATGAGGCAACACTATTACCATATATTATCAATTGAGTTGTTCCAAGCAACTATATTTTAGATGGCCAAATCACTCATGCCATAGTTTATTCACCCCATCAGAATGAGTGAGTAATGTAGTATAAGGGTAATCAAGAGCAAAATTTGATAGGGTATACAACCTTGTGATTTTCTTTCCTAATGGCTACTATAGTATTACTGTGCAACTCCCTACTGACCATAGAGTCTAGAGTAAACTCAACTCTCTTTCTTGATCCAATGTGGGTGATTTAGTAAACAAATAGGAGATTAGTTGATAGTGAGGGAACACATAAGACATTCAAATTTTACATCATCAACTTCTAAAGACCCTCTCCCATAAACTTCAATAGAAGTGTTATCACCTATCAGAATAGACTACATAGAACATAGCTCTAAGAATGAGAGCAAGTCTAGTGAAGAAGCCATGTGATGCAAGGCACACTAATCAATCACCCATGTGGATGGCTGAGATGAAAATCCAACAAGGACTTTGCCCTTACCTTTTCCCTTACTAATATATTTTGCCTTAGAAGACTCATGTACTAATGAGCTTGATTTGACTGAAGCAAGGACATTGATGTTGTTTTTCTCAAGCATCTTTGTTAGTTGATCAATTTGTTTCTTCATACATTTTGTTTCATTATGCCCAGTTCTCTTAAAATAGGCACATGTGATCCTCTATTTCTTGTGTTTCCCATATAGAGAAGAAGACTCATATGATACTTTTGGATTAACATCTATTTTTTTACCCTTTCATTGCTCTTTTTCCTTCTTATTTTATTTATTTTTCTTGCTAATTGATGTCTTCAATTTGTCATGACTCAACAAAGCATGTGATTTGAAGGACTTCAATGTACCCATTTAGGTGAGCTTGTCATGATCCTTAGTCAATTATTTGGAAAATTCATCTAAGGATGGCATACTCCATGCATCTCTTAGGGCACATTTTGTAGCATAAAAGGTAGATACAAAAACTAAGTAGTTAGGACCTATCTTGGCAAGAATAGAGAGGATAAATTGTTCATCCATTTTCTCTATGACACGCAATTTCAATTGAAACTTAAGTGATTTAATTTTGGTGAAAAAGTCTTGTATAGACTCAAAACTACCTGGACTCAAACTAATGAGCTCAGTCTCTAGATCATGACCCCTCATTACATGCTGCTTCCCAAAGAGTTATTCTAAGATGTTCCAAATCTCATGCAGTGATTTAGTAGATTCAATGTGAAAAAGTAAGTCAGGAGAAATAGACAAACATATAAGACCGTATGCTTCATCACACCTATTATACCACTTAATTTTATATGCACCAAGTTCTAGTTCAATTTTCATATTCATGATTATCCTATGTTAATATTTTCTCTTAAGAAAAAAATTCACTTTAGATTTCTAGTCATGATAATTGAATGGAATAAGAAGCAGAACGAAATCGCGATCCATGATGCAATACAAGTAGAAACTAACTGAGGAACAGAGAAAGCAAGGCACAAATCAATCCCCATAAAACTATTAGAAAGAACTAAACCCCAATTATAGAAGTTTGGCACTTTATGTTTTAGTGCGTATATAATCAATATTTTATATTTTTGTACAATAAAGTCCATGAAATCTTAAGATACCATGCAGGTCCAAAGACAACTATAAGAATGAGTATAGAGTTGATTCATGTAAATTCAACTCATGTAACAAGGATAGATGATGTGTATAGTGTAAATAATGTAATACATAGTAGATTTACACTTTATTATAATGAACTATAGCTATGATCAACATAGTAAACCACATAGATATAGCTAATGTTATCAAAGTGCATAATTTGGTGTAGTATCCACCATCACATAATACATATAGGAATAAGATGACTATCTAAGATTGTTGAATGTGCAATATAGTTTAGTATTTTCTATCACATAATACACATAATAACATAGTAATTGGTGTAGAAATGAGTGAAATCTATGCATTAAAGACAAATGATGATGCATACTCATAAAAAATAGATGTTAGACTTAGCTAAGAATGCATCCGTAAATGAGCAATCTATGCAGTTATTACATAAGTGACAGTACAAGATCATAAAAAATGGACATCGAACTCAGCCAAAAATGTGTCCATGAGGATAACAAGAGTGTGAAACTTTGGGTCAAGCAACAAAAGAGAAGAGAAAGTTTGTTTTGCTGGTGAGGGCATGTTACCACCTAATAAACTGGACCTCACCCTTCATCTTCATGAAATATAATGAATGTTAAAAAATAAAGATCAATAACTCCTTACAGTATGATTCCCAAAATAATATTGTTTATTTTAAATAATTAAAAAAACTCCTTAAAATTTCTCCATCATTAAAATTGTATTTTTTTGAATAGTATCATAGTTAGTAAAACTACATTAACTTTCTTAATTATGAATTGAAAAATGCTCTAGAAAGAGGAAATCAAAGTGCACAGAACCCAAAAACCATTTTGAATGATTATAGAAAAAGACAAGTCATTTTTATAAAAAAACATGGATTTAAAAAAGAAATAACTTGCAGATCTTGTCTTCTTATCAACAAAAAATAATTTAGTCTTCTATCCAACCATATTGAATGATCCTTTCAGATCTATAAAATGTTACTTATATAATCAATTGAAGTGAAATACATACAAATCATAATGAAGTTCATCAATTAGAGGAAAGGATTACAGATGATACACACAAATATACATGATTCCCTTTTACAATCTCAATTATAATACCAACTCAAAAATTGCTCAATATTTCAATAAATTAACAACACAATAGTGTTCATTACCAGAAAAGAGCACTGATACCATGACAAAATTATCCAAGATCCAACTAGTGCAATTGAATACATGAAATACAAATGCAAAAGTAAATAGAAGCATAACTCCATTGTTGAAAATGAAATCAAACCAGAGAAGAATTATAATAATAGTTCATTCATAGCTCATTCAAAATAGCTTATATGAGAGGAATATTTATAGGTACAAGAAAGACATGGAACCCATACATTTGGCAATGTGAACACAAGACATTTACCAAATGGATTGTGTGCTTTATATATAATATGTCAATATTGGTGGGTAAATATCAAGGGTATCCTCACCTACCAGTTTGACTACAACTTTCACATGTATATGTGCAGCTTAATTATCTCATTATTACACCTATATGGTCTCAATATTACACTTAAGAAAGCTAAATAGATGTGTATGAATAATCCATAATAATAGATATAAGGAAAATAATATCCTACACTAAGATCATATTATAGTGAAATTAGTGCATATAATATAAAAATTAAATAATTGAAATGATTGAAATAAACTATATCATAGGAGTACACTTATGTGTCAATGTAACCATGTTTACCATTGGTACTTTTCTTTGGTAATGATGTTTCCTTGCTGAAGCATTAGAAAGAGGTTCACAACTGAAACTTGGAGGTGTGAAGAAGATAATTAAAGGGTGATCATGTCCCCAAGCTAGTGTAAGGATGAGTTGTACTAAGACCATCAAGATCACTAAATCTCAATCACATGAATAAATTGGATAAATATTCTAACCAAACTAGTGAATCTCTCCCATGTAAAATAGTGTAGTAAACTCAACCTACAAAATGGGATCAATACCAATGCCACCAAGGGTGTTAAATATTGACCGTACTACTCAATGGAGCTAACTATTGTAGTAGATAAAATCCCAAGCGGTGCATCTTGGTAAGGTGAGTGCATGAATGTATGGTGATAAAGGAATGGATCTTGTCCACTCCCCCTCATAAAATATATATAATATGAATATGTATACATGATTTGGTGTATTTTCATGATATATACACCTCTAATATATCTCAAACTGAAGTATATATCAAAATTTAACCTTAACATTATAAAATTATTTATAATATCTGTCAAAAATCTAAAAAAAATTATCTTAAATATATGAAAATTGATGCCAAGTGCATATGATTTTGATACAAGTGTATGTCTAAATCATGTAAACTATAACAAATTCTATCTATTTTATCAATTTTATGTGTGTGGACTCATGTCTCTATGACATGCCCCTAGGGTTAATTTCAAGAGGCCCTACCAGAAAACTTATTAGAAATTTTTGACGAATCTAAAAAAAATTGATTAATCACTATGGTGAATCCTATATGAGCAATATATAATATAAATATTACCTATAAGAAATAAGAAATAAAAAACTTCCAAAACCTAAATATTATTGCATATATATATTTCTCTCGAATAACTATGCAATTTTAAAAAAATCACTGTAATCCAAGTCCATATGCAAAAGTTACAGCCTCTAAAAGTTGTCAATTGATTACATCATTCAGTTATGCCATTCAGTTATGTTATTCAGTTCAAACCATTTAGTTTTCTCATTGTGTTTAACTGAATGACATAACTGAACATTTTGAATTGAATGACATAACCAAATGGCATAACCAAATGACGTAACCAATTACCAACTTCTATGGGCCATAACTTTTACATACAAACTTAGATTGTGACAATTTTTTTGAAAATTACATAGATCTTCGAGAGGAATCCAAATATGTAATAATATTTAGGTTTTGATAAGTTTTTTATTTCTTATTTTTTTAGGTAAGATTTAAATCCATTTGATTTAACCATTTGATTAAAGAGTAGATGTTACAGATTGGTTATACTATTTAGTGGTAGAATCTTTCTTCTTTTTGGCTCTATCATTTGATACTCTCATTCGGCACTATCATATGGTATTGTCATTTAGAACTATTATTCGAAACTATCATTCAACATTATCATTTGGTAATATCAAAAGTTTGAAAATATTATCGTCAGGCACTATCATTCAATTTTATGATCCTTCAATTTCAATTATACTTGTTGGCTTGTTTGATTTTGAGTTGTAGTTGTACTATGTCTCTCTCTATGTGTGTGTGTGTGTGTGTGTGGTGAATTGAAGTGTAATCTTATATATTATTTTAAAGGTTTGGCAATATGAACCTAAAAATAAAATTTCCCTAAAATTTTAGTGATCCGATCCCATTTGCTGACCCTAAAAAATCATCAAAACCAAAATCTAAAAATTAGAATATTCATGAATTAATGAATATTCACCATTAAAATTTATCTTGCATGCCTCCACTAATATACCCCCTTTTGAGGTGTGGGTATTGATAGTTGATAATCACCTTATATCAAAAGGATAAGATGACCCTATGTATTGACTGTTCTTGTGGAGAATGTAGCAATATTTATTTGATCATTAGGGAACAATGGCTTGAAAACATATTTCATGTCCCCACTAGATGTATAAATCAATGGTGTGCTCAAAAAGAGGGATAATGAGATTAAACTACTAGTAGTATCATTTAAAGATTCATCATTACTAGATGTGGATGTATTAACCTTAGCATGTTTACTAATTTCATCTCGTGTGGCATACAAAAATGCATCAATTAATTCTTGATTTACATGTAGATAATTAATTAATTAATATTTATCTTGTGTTTAAAAATTATTTTTTTTATTAACATTTTCCATTTTGTATATATGAAAACAAAAATGCCAATATTAATGGGAAAAAATAGATTTGAAAGACAAATCACAACAATCTAAAACCATAAAAGGTTTTAAAATTATAAGGTTTACACAATAATACGTAGATGTTGGGTTCACCAATGTTTAACCCTTTTTGGAAAGAGTTAATATAATAAAATAGCATAATAAATTATGGAGTAAGCTATTATAAATCTAGGCAAATTAAATAAATTCAGATTTATAATATTTTGATAAATATGCTGAATTTGAGAAAGTACACAAAAAATATATAGTCCAATGCTAAAGAGTAATTTGAATTTTTAAACACAAAGAATAAATAATAAATATATTAATTAATGATGTGAATGAAGACATGTAGGTTAATAATAAGGATGGATGATGCTCTATGAGGATTCATCAGATTCTATAAATTAGCTCTCTATCAGCTTAGACACTACTATTAAAATGGGGACACTATAATTGATGTTTTTATCCTAAATCTAAGAATTATTTATATTAATACAATTATTTTTTTTTTAAACTCACCTATTATTTTCAGGGATAAATATACCTTATATATCATCAACATGGATCATGTGAGCAAGTTTTGAATGTTAGTATTTTTATCAAAATCCTAGGTCCTCCAACTTGGGCATGCTACCTTGTAAAATGGGGCTTAGTGGGATCAAGTGAAGTTGAGTTGATATTAATACCCCTTTGTTAATGATTGTTACTTAAATATCCATATAATCCAAATATATCCTCAATCTGATGTAGTTCTCCCCCTTATGTAGGATTGTGTGTGAACAATGGTGTAATTTTATATATGTGAGTGTATATAGTGATTTGGCTTGACACTTGACAAATAATGCTCATCAACTACTCTTTGAATGCTCTATAACTGTAATAATACTAATCTTATGTTTTATTTGTAAATAATAAAGTATAAATTGGTTGTTAAAATTATTTAGTGTGAGTTTGATAGGTGTTTGTTTGGTAGTTACTAGATGAATAATGAGTAGGATTATTTTGTCTTTATACTACATATTTTGAAACAATATCATGAGAGGGTTAATTAAGATAAATAGTTTGACGCATACATGTAAAAATATATTAAAATTTGTCTATTTTTAAGTATTACAAACTAGCATTAGATATGGGACACTAAGCATCAAGGCTAGTTTCCTAATCTAGATGGTAGTGTCCAAAAGTATAAAAAGTTGTTGAAGATCTATAACTTCTAGAGTGGAATATAAATATGTTTTTATGCAGACAATGGGATACATATGATATACATAATAATAATATTAATGTTAGACTATAGGATTAGAAATTAGGCATTGTGATATGGTGAGCGCTAACCTTTCAACATCACAAAGGTCATGAACTAAAAGGTTGAGACATGACTTATATTTATCAAGCACACAAAACTAGTTCATATTATAAAATATATACTCAGCATATAAATTTCATAAAATCTAGGATAATTAGGATTTGGGCCTAAGTAATGACATATAAATGTTTTAAAATGATTTATTTTCTTTAGTTGTCCATTCTACCTTTGCATCTTATTCCAACATCACATGTAATGGTTTCATAATCTCTGTCAATCCAAAAATGAATTTTTATCTGAAAAATAATTTTAATAGCAAAATATTTGAGATCCTTTTTACTGTTAGGATATGTAATTATAAAAATAGTTTGGAATCTTGTAAGGTCAATATAAATACCTTCTTAAGTGATAAAATGGCCTAAAAATTTACCTTTTATGACTCCTATGTCAAGGTGGATAACTTATTAACAAAATAACAATGAGCAATATTTGGTGCAAGACAAAATTGTCTTCATGATTTAATTAAAATGAGAAAACCATTACAAATTTATAAACCAATGAATGACTTATCATTTGATATTTAGTAAGTCCTTTCAACTTCCTATGCTACTCTTAAGCTACTCACTACAAGATGAAAGCAAACTACAACTAATCCTAGGAATTATGAAATAATATATACATTAATATTACATCCCCCTTAATCCATAAGAGTTATTTTGAGCCCAAGCATTTCTATCAAATTTTTAAAAACCTCTCATCCAAGTGCTTTCATCAGGATGTCTATTGGTTGCTATACTATAAGGAAATGTTGAAACTTAACACTGTCATCTTTCACATAGTGCCAAATCAAATGAAACTTAGTATTGATGTGTTTCATTAGGTTGTGAAAGACTAGATTCTTTATCATCTAGATTGAAAAAGTGTTGTCAACCATGAGAGGTGTTGATAAAACTTTTTATTATTGTAAATCTGAAATAACCCTTCTAAGCCATAAGATATTTCTAGTTGCCTCTAAAGTGGTCATATATTCTACTTATGCTAAATAAATTACCAGTAGAGTATGTGCACGAAGTTGAGGGATAATTCTATGGACATAACCAATAAAGTGTACACATTATAAAAATAATGCATCTATTTTCTTAAAACTTATAGAAACACGTATGTATTATAGGAACACGTACATGTTTCTATAAGTTTCAATAACACATATGCATTATTGAAACTATAAAATTTTTTTAAAAAAAAAAACCCTCATCCTCCTCATTCACATTTGTTGATTCCCATTCACATTTTGTCGATTTTAATTCATGTTTTGCCCTCAAGCTCACATTTTATCCTGTAATATTCATGTTTTATGCTCCATTCGCTAGATTGATGATGTCACCATGAAAAAGAGGTATATTTGTTGTAGAATAAATCAATTTTTTTGATTTTTTGAATTTCTTATGAATATGAATTGCATCTAGTTTATTTTTTCATTTTAATCCAACAGGTCGACATGCCCCACCTAACCCTCCACCTAACCTTCCATCCAACCATCCTAACCCTCCACCTAACCCTCTTGTAGTTCCCTTAGATCCCTCACACAACCAGGAGGATATAGTTGCTCACATAGTAGAGAACAAAATTGAAATTGAGTAAATAATTAGGAGAATGAGGGAGCCCACTTTCACAAACACCTACTGCACCTATTTGGCCAATAACTTAGTATTAGGTCAAGTTGACTCGATAATGAGTCAAATTGATGTATAGAGATCATATAGGGATAGTTATAGGGCTTACTATACTAATAAATTATCAACATTTGAGGTAAAGAACAAAAATATTAAATTTATGCCTTATTTATCGACCTAATCACTAATGCCCTATTTCCCATAATGACTAAATGTTTCCCAATCCACTGATGCCAACATGATTTGATTAAGGTCAATTTTTACGAGTGATGGTGGATGGTGTTTGACTATTCCCTTGTAATAACCATGAGGTCTCTTTGTACTTTTTAAGGGAACTTTGTTCTGAGTTTGTCCTCAATTATATTCCAAAATATTTTGACTATGCTAAGTTTCAAGGCTGAGGGAAAGGCTCCGTATAGGATCGACCAGGTGTACATCATGCACCTAATCAGCCTACAAGGATCCCTACCCAAAAGCCACTTCATCTAGAGATTTTATCTATGGTGATAGAGGTTGTGTCGATAAACACTTTACATGCACTTAGTGCACTTAATGATACTCTCATTCATCATACAAGTAGACTTTCATAGATAGATATGCTTGTGATACTCCATCTAGTAGTCATACCCAACCCCACCCATGTAGATGTTATGGTGTTATATGCACTGGACCTTCAGATGATGACAGTGTTGCTTCAGGGGGCTTAGAGGATATGGTCTTGACTGATGATTTGTTGGCACACACATTTGGTTTGGATATGTTGGGAGTCTCTACACACATGCATGCATCTTTTATATAAATTTAATGTTAAATTTTTAAGTTATATCTGCATTTAAGTAAAAAGTTAAAAATTAATTTACACATTTAAATTGAATAATATATATGTATTTTTTTGTGTTCCAGGAGGAGACATTGCCTTCAACATCATAACTAGGTAGTTGGCCAACCCAGGATACTACATCTATGCGTGTCAGTATGACACCATATATATTTACAAAGGTAAAATTTCAAGTGAATCTTATATACTCTAAATGTACATTCATACACTTTAATTACATCCTTGGTAGATTTTGTGTAAGAAAATATAAAATACCTAATTTATAATTTTGTTGGGATTTTTATTATTTGATGTATTAACATGGATTTGTGTAACTTGTTAGAAACTCATCCTCTATCTCAACTATGTTTTCAATTACTAAATTAGCGAGTTGAACATTTGCTTGATGTCCCATTATATGTAGTTTCCATAGTGAGTCAATCCCAATCAATAAGATTATATATATATATATATATATATATATATATATATATATATATATATATATAATTCATTTAAAAGTTGTTTGGTATAATATATTTTTTTCTATTTCCCAATTGAGCATAGCATGTCTTCATCAATATGCACACCACTTCTTTCTTTTAAATACTAGCCTCATAGCCAAGCACTTGATTCCTTGTTATCCTATCCACATATAGTATTTCAATCTCTATGGTTGATATCTAAAATGTTCATAGCTAGTAATTCAATTCCCATCTTGATTCCAAATGATCATAATAATTTCATCTCTATCTATGGAGTTATAAATTTATATGGCATAGCCTCTTGATCCCATTGTACCTAGTCAATTCCATTAGTTTTTTAAGAAAGTGTCTATTATTTCCCATTGGTTTGTTGGGAGACTGTTGACTATAAATTATATCCTATATGTTTATGGCATAGGCATTGTGACCATATACAAATAGGGGACCTCAAACCTGTATAGATAGATGGGGTTGAGTAGTTTGTTACCACCACCTACTTAAGGGGGGTAAAGACCTACTGTATCTAGTTGGCAGAAAGGCCCTATATATATCCATTGATGTAGAGATACATCAACTTATATACCAAACTCTACCTATATCTCTTCCTTTCAAGGTTTTCCTTCATCTATTCATAACTCATTCCCTTACTCCTTTGGTCAATCAACTAACAATGATAATATTAGTCAAATCAAGCCTTTTATCTTCTTATCACACTCTCTTTACATACTTGGTCATGTCACTAACTCAAACTCTCTGTCTACTTACTCCTCACATATACCATTCTAGCTTTACCTTCTACTAGCCCTATTTTTGTGTAAAGGTCCTTGTTTAGGCATTAACACTTCTCCCTTAACCATTCTCTAAGCTTATCACTACATCACAACCTCATTTACGTACTTTTCCATACCTAAAAATCATAAAACTACTTCCATAAGTGAGAAGACATCAAATAATATAAGATTACAAGGTTTTGGAATTTTTCAATGGTCAAATCTCATTTTATACACAAAACCCTAGAATCATGGTTTTTATGCCATTACCATGGTCGAGAGCACACTAAAAGGGATAATTTTTGTTTTAGTGGGTTTCAAAACCCCAAACATATTTCATTGGGTTTGTACTAACCCTATACAAGTTTCTCATTCAGACAACAAGTTTTGAAAGCCCACAATCAATTGAAAACTCAAAACTCTCAGTTTACAACCTTGCCTATGCACACAGGAAAATGGGGTACATGGTTACTTTGCCTTTCCTTAAACTTCCAATATCTTCAAAACCTAATATGGGATTCTATACACTTCCATTGACTATATTATACCCCTTAAAATCTCAATGGAATTCCAAACTAGTTTCAACATAATATAAATCAGTCCTTTGACTGTATGCTGCCCTTTAGCAAACAAGGTACTTAGGGATTATTTCTTCTTTCAATGTCAAAGCACTATAAACCTATATCAAGATGATCTCCCCTTTATATGATCATTTAACATCTTTCTTTAAACTCTTTAGAATCCAACACTTGAGTTATTAGTTACACACCAACTAGACTAACTTAGACCCAGGGAAATACCTATTTGAACTCAAATTCAAATTTAAATATTTTCAAGACACATTTTAGACCTTGTATTGGCATTCCAAGATGCCCCTTCATTCAATGAATAAATTTAAAAAAAATCCACTCAAAAATCATCCCTCATTGTCTTGACATTCTCTCTCATGAAACTAACATTTCTTGCCTTCAATGTGGTGTTATAAGTCACATGTTGCACATATCCACTTGTCACATTCATGCTTCCCATGACCTCATTAGATTTTTTCATATCTTATGCAATATTAATTTTGTTAGCAACTTGTTTAATCAATGAATTTCTTAATTTATTAATTTTTAGGTTGTTTTTTTAGTTGATGACTAGGGTGGACACTCCTCCATCATTACGAGTCGAGACAGACTCGAGCATTATTGTTGCAATGTCATCTGCACATGCACTCATCAAGGTATGTATATTCACTTGTAATTTTGAATTATAATTTAGTACTTTTATTTTAATAATCTTACTATATGCTTTGGCAAATATAGCTTATATGCATGAATGTATTGTGTATGCAAGGTTATCATATAACATTTGATAGTCCGATTTAGATGACTATTGTGACAGCTCCTCATGTTTCTTCATCATTTCACATGCCTATTCGTGTAGCTAAAACTAGCAGTGACCCAATCAAGCATCAATGACAAATTGAGGATGAACATGAGACTATGGTAAGTGAATGCTTAAATGATTTTTTAATATAGTTTAAAACATGAGTTTCTAACTTAGTTTCATGTATACTTAATTTTATAATAATTTTTACATTTGAACAGGTTTGACTACAAGCAAGCTATGAGCATAGTACTCATAGTCAAACCTTGGAGCAATCCAAGGCATTCGAGATATCTCCATCTATAAGTAAGGCATCCCAAGGAGAGTCTTCTTCGAAGAAGGCAAAGAGAGGGAGACTATTTGATGATTAGGATGTTGTAGATGATGTACTTTTTTGTATGTCTATATAGCAATGTACACATTTTTGGCATTATAAATACGTATATGATGTATTCACTCAACATTAGATACTATGTTGTTAGACATAATGTAATTTTTTGTATGCCTATATTGAAAATCATGTATTATTGATATTATTGTCTATATATGACATTCATACATGGAATTCTTATTTTGTACATGAATATTTAAGAAAACCAATGAAGTAAATCTTGTTTGAATCACTTGTGTTCAAATTCTTCAAACAACTGTACATTTGAATTTTTTATAGGATACCGTTGAAGTCAAGTTCTAGTGACTACCATAGACCTAGTGGGATAATCAATGTTTTCTCCATCTATAACTAGGGATGTCAATTTTTTCTTTCCATCTACACACTGACATAAGTAGTAATTTTTTCCTCTTTATTATCCTCATCGATAATAACTACAAAAACATGGATTGCATCATAAAAATAATTTTTAATGGCATTATGAAGATATATTATGAGAATAAATAGTACATAAATATTAATCTTCTACCTGGGTGTACTAGATAAGATATATGGTCAAAGCCATGTGAGAATGTCATGTCAGTAAGTTGCAATGTTGGTGGAACCTGATATGTGTTGTTTAAAATTAAATGTTTAAAAATTCAGTCATCTACCCACTTTTTTGACTCACACTCATTTCAAACAAAGTCCATGGATGCAAAATAAAAATATGTCAAGTGTTGTGTATGAATAGTCCAAGAACCTATATTTGAGCTACGAAATGAGTGGAACTCACTTGAACCTATTAGAGTCATAAAATCCTCATAGTTTTCCAAGTATTTTTCCTCCATTAACCAAAATTGTCTACGAATAGTAGAATTTACTTGACCATCATGAGTATGTTCTCATTACACCAGTCAATCATAATTTTTGTGTTAATCAAATTAGCAACATTGTCATATTTTAACTCCTCCCTTGTAATGGCTCTTTTTATACATGCTCTAGCACCATCATACTCCCCTTTTCCATGGCCAACCTCAGTGAAAATCCAAATATGTTCTACACCAGTGGTAACATGCATCCTTCTCAATAAAATTTCTATGCATTCTTGAATTGTGATGTGCAATTGTCTGGCCAAATGTAATGTCATTTGAAATTAATGTTCCTTTGAGTCAACTATCCATAGAGCTTATCAAAACAACCTTACACATACTTTGTACAATGTGATCAATCATCACTAATATAGAAATGATACTCCATTTATATTTTTTGATCTTCCTTTATACTATCAAGTGCATGCATGAATGTTATATGCATGAATATAACAATTTATGTTAAGTTGTAATATTGCGATTGAACTTCTATTTATGGTTTGAATGTGTAATTTTTTGCAAATTCAACTACTAATACAATATAATCAAGTGGAAATGTGTCTTTGCTTATCTTTTAATGTTCATCCAACCATTTAGCCTTATGTGTGTGTCTTGCATATTCATAAATAATTTTCTCCATGAATTTGATTATAAATTCTGAAATAGGTATCTCTTTCGTAACAAGCTCACACCTTTTAGATTATTTTCCATCTTTTACTTGATAAGTCATATATTTGTATTTGCTTAAACCAACTAATTCATGTCCAATTGCACTTGTACACTCCTTATGGATACTTTTATTTAATTTTGGCAATCCATCACAAATGCTGCAATTTTCATCTAAACATACTTTCTTATAAAAGAACTATCCATCTGGTCTTTCACAAAAAATGTTTGAAATAATTTTTTTTGATAATTTTGAGAGAAATTCTATGACACACTCTTGAAAAATTTAGTAAGATGAAAAGTACAATGAATATGGTGAAAAACATCATAGTGAATTGAAAATTCAACATGTTGCCTACAAAAACAAGTGGTGTGTATGTGTGATTTATTTTTAAATAAAAAGGTTTGGCCATCTCAAAAAGTCTTTGACTAATAACAATTTGTGGATGTTTTTTCAAAAACATAGAGTACATTTATGTTTGAGTCATATCCAATAAATATTTTAGATGTGGTTCACGATTACGAGAACCAATTCTTCTTTTTACTATATCTCTTGCATTGGGCAAAACTCTTGTATTACCTTTTTAAAATTGTGCAAATAAGTCTTTTAAAGCATCGACTATAGCCTTGTCCTTTTGTGGAAGTCTACCAGAGAATGCTCAAAGCTCTTTTGTATTAGGTTCATTAAGTCTTTCATGTCTTGCAGTTTCTTTCATTAATATTTTTCTATTTATATTAAGTTTTTGACTTGTTTTTTAAATCAATCATTTTTTCTCTGTTTTAGCACTTAATGCACAAGTTGTCATTATACATTTGACATCATTATAATATTTGCTGCATAATTTTGGGCCTATAATATGATAGGCATCACGTAGATTTTTAGTAATTTCATCATTTTCATTATCTATATTAGATGTTCTTAGTCTTAATGTGTATATTATAGGTCTCATATTTTAAGCAATTTCATCAACGAAACAAATAATCGACATCTTTGACTATCATACTCCAAATTATGAAAGAAACTATCTCAAATTTCTTAAGACAATCTTCTTGAATGGCGGTAAGACATTTTGTTATGCATTGGTTTTAAAATATTTTCATCAACTTCAATTATGTACTTATCTTTTCTACGCACAATTCTTGGAGGTGTTGTTATTGGTGGAATCCATTCAAAGGGTGTGTCAAAATAATTATATGTTTCCGTGAAATTTTATTCATTATTTGTTTCTTCATTATATGTTTCCATGAAATTTTCTTTATTATTAATTTCATCATTATTCAAGTCTGTTAAATTTTTTTCATTGTTTGTGGGTAAAGTATCATGCATGGACTCTTCATCAACATAATAAAAAACTTTAAACTTTGAATGTGAATTTTTAATATTATCTAATTTTTTATTGTTAATTTCATCATAATTTAATTCATTATTATGGATTTCATCATAATGCAATTCATTATTATAAATTTCATCATTGTTCAATTGATTATTGTCAATTGCCTCATTATCTAAGGTATTTGGCTCATCAAGGTTAGTGTTTGTACCTTATATAGAACGAATTGCTGGCATTCATACCTTATTTTTTTCTCTCAACTCTTCTAATTGCTCTGATGTTTTGTTCTTCAACTTCTTCCTCCTCCATGAATGTGAACTGAAGCCCACTTTGACAAAAGGAACCAAGAAAGTATTTCAAATGTGGGGTCCAAAAAAAATTGTGACTAAAGAATTACATAGAATACGTAGAGTACATAGGGAATGTCTGTGGGGATAACAATCTCAATCAGAGAAAAAATAGACAATGAAAAGCAAGTTTTTATTTGTACTCTAAGGAACATGTACGTGTTATGTGAATGTGTATGTGTTACTATAATGCGTATGCATTCCTATAACATGTACACATTTCTATAACACCTACACGTTCCTTGAAGTATAACCATATACTATAGTAATAAGCAAAATGGCTCATATTCAAGCATTTTTTCATTATAATACTATAATATGATGCAATAACACTCAATAAGACTATGATATGATACATAAATCCCTAATATGATGTAATGAGACTATTAGATGTTATAATAATGCTATCATATCATGTAATAATGCTCAATATGATGTAATAAGACTATCGTATGATGCAATGAGACTATCATGTGATGCAATAAGACTATCATATGATGTAATAAATCTTCAATATGATGTAATTAGGCTATCATATGATGCAATAAGGCTCAATATAATATAATTAGGCTATCATATGATGCATAAATCTCTAATACATGATGCAATAAGACTCTTGATAAGACTATGAAGAGAAAAGATGAATGAATGATGCAATAGGGCTCAATATGTAAGACAAAATAAACTAATTTTTCCCAAAATCCCATCATAGGTACTTATAAAACTAGGTGAATAACAGGTTCACAAATTGACACTAATGACATTCATGAATTTATGCATTTATGATGAAATCAAGGAACTTAGGTGTTGTGTTTGGTATAAAATTAGGTTTTAGGGTTAAGAACTTAGTGTAATGGTTTTGTACATGTGTATATGTGATGAAATTAGGGTTTAGGAGAACTATACATGTTCAAGTGATAAAATTAGGATTTACAATCAACATGTCATAAAATGTGACCTAATTTAGCCTTTTCAATCATATCATAGACTCTAATTTAGGTTCAATGGGTTGAAATTGGTCATATTTGCATTCATATTTATATTTTTGATTAAATTTGGGTCAATTAAGTCATACATGTTTTATCTAGATTATACAATTGATTGGGCCATAAATTTGGTCTAGGGGCTCAATTTTGCCCAAATCACATCCCTAATTAAACCAATCGACTAATTATTTCAATTCATGATTTATATAATCATACTTAATTTTGTCCCAAATCATATATATATCATGATCTTATAGTTATATTAAGAAGGGGGTTCAAATTAGCCTCTCATGCCTCCTCAGTTGAATTGCCCCATAATTGAACCTTGTTATCCCATGTGTATACACTTGAAAGTGTTAAAGCTACCAGAGATGCATCAAGTCCTAGAATTTTAAGAGTTGACAATGCATCGAGCGGCCAAATCTAATTACATACCACCATGTGTGCCTTGTACATGATTGAAAGTGTCAATACTATTAGAGGTGTCAGGATATATCAGCATTAAAAAACTCTATCATATCCCTATGAAGCCCAATCTAATTATATATATATATATATATATATATATATATATATATATATATATATATATATATATATATATGTGCACATGTATATCTTTTATACACATATTTGTGTTAGAGACCTAACTACCACTTATCTTAGATACATTAGATTTATCAGAGCCTCAGGATGCCTAATCCAATCAAATATTTCTACATGTGTAGGTCTAGTACACTTGAAAAAGTGTTATAATTATCAGATATGCACATCTTTGATACTTAGACATGTTCTATCACCTATCCAGCCAATCTAACTAAGGCCTATTCACAAATTTATCATACATACATACATAAAAACCAAAATATTTAAAGATCGACATCAATCCAATCAACTCATGTCTAGTAAATAATTCACATGGTGTGAGCCTTCAACTTGTCATTACTATACAAAAATAATCATGTAGAACCCTTTAAGGTCCCATCTAAATTGAGCAAGCATCAAACATTATCATTTTTCTACATGTATATATCCAAATTATTTATATCCCTCTACCTTGAATTACCTAGATAGAGATCCCAAAAAAATACATTCATATTAAGTCCTAGACGTAGGAGAGAACACAATTTAGCAATATGGATGAGCCTAAACCTCAAATCCTAAACTGGAGCAAGAATTCTGAGACACATGTAATACTTTATTGTAATCCACATCATAAGGTTTAAGCTCATTATAATGAAATATGAACAAGATGATTTAAGATATATGTACAAAATATATATTTATAATCTTGAAACCTTCAGTGAGGAGGTGCACACTGGTATTCAATTTTGATCAACCATCTATATGAGGTGAGTAGTTCATCATCCACAAGAACAATTATTGGTTCTCTCTGCTCAACATCATCCTTGAGGGGAAGTAGGTCTCAGATTTAGGGGACATTCTCACATGTTTAATGTATATCTTGAGTAAGTTTAATAGAGTTTGATCTAGGGTGACTTATACATATGTTATACTTGGTCAATGTCAGGTCTACACCAGCCCTTAATGGTTTTGAATAAATTCCCTAGTGCACTTAGATATTTTCTAAACTATACATTCATCACTACAGGCATGACATCTTAAAACCACATCATCACTAATGGATACATGTGACCATTTCAAGTTTATTGAGCTCAAAACCACATCTTATACAAAAAAAAATACATACCCAACTTGACCAAAATATTTAATAATTTAACATGTACATACATTGTAGGTCCATCATCCTACTTTTGTATCTTACCATCCCAATTACATAGTAAGGTATAAAACTCCATATAGTATTGATAAGCATAAAGTGTTGTCTAGCTTGTTTTTGAGATTGCAATTATTGAATCCATGGTGTGGCTAGGACTAGTCCCATGTCAAAGACACACTCTTTAGATGACATGGGAATGGATGGAGTGGTTAATGGTTGTCCCATGTGTGATGGAGGGGTAGATGAAGGAGGTGCACAGAATGGAGGATTAACCATATTTTCACAAGAGATCTTAATTTTAGGCAAAATTGTAATAATGTATTTGAATACATTAGAGGAATCAAGCTTTAATAATTGTAACAATAGAAGACTCTTGTTATAGTTTTAATTGGGACCTCAAAATGCATCTATTGAATTAGATGCACTAAGTGACATTGGAGGAAACTTAAGGGATTTTATTCAACACATTTTAAGAATGTTTTTGGGATAATCCAAGGCATGATTCATAGGTATTGGGCTCTATTAGATAGAATTATTGAAATATATATCAAAGAGATGCACTGTTACACCAAGGGCTCAATTCTTATTTCTACTTACACAAGATTATCTATACTACATAGTCCAATTCAATAGGTTTGCCACTCAGATAAATTATTTCAAAATTTGTAAATAAAGGGGTCTGGTCAAAGATATCAAAGAAACAACCAAAGGGTAAGATAGGATTTTAGGCAAGTAGGATAATATCAATAAGAAATGCACAAAATTTGGGAGCAAGTAGGATTTTAGGCAAGTAAGGTGGTGAGGTATATCCTTTCCCTACTAGGGGAAAGATCCCAATAGTTGTGCATTTTTTATTTATTGAACAAGGCTTTTGTTAACATGTGTTTTATTAACGAAACATATTGGTGTATATAAATATTAAATTGTACCAGAAGTTGAACATGTAATGTCTAATACTTGTTCAACATTTATTCTATAAAATTAAAAGTAACCAATCACATCTTGACAAGTAAGAGTCAAGTATTGGTACTCTAATGCACAATGATTGTTACACTAAAGGTTAAGTTTTGATCATAGGTTTAAAAAATGCATTTTATGACCTCTCATGATAAAATCAGTTATATTGTCAAATGTATAATGTGTTAAACCTTGAAAACTTAGTTATACGTAGTTAAGATGACATATTGAAATGAGTAAAAAACTTTGAAGTCTAATGTGATGTTAATTCCCTATCCAAAGTTAATGGGACCTTTCCCCTATAAGAAAAATGAAATTTGACATTTCCCCTATAAGGATGCATGGCTAATGGGACCTTTCCCCCATAACAAACACAAAATTTGTTTTTTTTGGTTTTATGTTAAATAAATGTGTACGAGTTATATAGCATATACACATTCTTTATTATGTCAAATAATGCATACACATTATATAACGTGTACATTTTATTTGAATTTTAACTTAAAACTAAACCTTTAGGCTTGGAAATGGCTTGGATTTCTGAGCCAAAGGCTTGGGACTATGCATCTACAGCCGAGACAACAATTTTTAGGGAAAAATAATAAATTTTAACTTCAATCACCAAATACGCTATGGATTTCAACATCAAAATTTGAAAAATTATACCGTACAACAAACATGTTGCCTTCTTTCTAAATGTATGATTTTTATAATTTTTAGGCTATTTTAAGGGTTTAAACTATATCTATTTCTAACAACACATTTTTTAGGCCACTACATGCCTCACCCATACATGCCTATTCATATTTATCTAATTTGTTTTTCATTGATCTAAATGAAAAATAAATTATATGGTAACAAATTAAGTCTAATTCTACACACATTAAAAAAATATTATTTTTTTGTTTTTTTTGAGATAGTTAGAGTGGGTCACACAGATGGATATCCATTTTTTGTTAGTTTTTAGGACATAATTACAAAATTAATAAAAAAATATTCATCAAAAAAATATATTAAAAAATTTGTAACACACTAGAAGATCTAATTTAAATATTCATCAAAGGGTTTCTAACAATATTAAACAATGATAAAAAAAAATGGTGGGTCACACAGAATGGTACAGTTCAATTTTTTTAAAAAAATAGGAGGTCCTCTTCAAATTTTAGATGTTTGACCTATTTATACTTAACCATTTTTCAAAAAAAATATTTTTTTGGAAACTAGACTCAAAATTCTACAATTCATATTTTTATACCATCTTCAAATTTTGAGTATAGTTATATCTAATTATCTATATATGTTCACATTTTTTAAATTAAAAGAAATCTGTCCATGGGTAGGCCCTTTTTTGTCCCCCAAATTTGTGTAGTTACCCAACATTAATTGCTTCTTGTATTTTCAATTGACAACTGATGTACCCAAATTCATCAAAAACCCCAAGGTGAACTTTCCATCTTCAAGGTCACCAATATAATTAGACTATGAATACCTAACTATTTTAAAGTTTCCTATCCTAGAGTATTTCAGCCCAACATTATGTGTTCTTTTGAGATATTTGAAGACCCATTTTGTTTCTATCCAATGACTATCTCTAGTTTGTTGCATGAATATTTAGAGGACACCAACTAAAAATGATATATCTAGTTGAGTTGTGGTCACATTAATTAGACTTTCAATGATTTTTTTGTATTTAATGGCATCAACCAAATCAATTGAATCTTCAAATGTCATTTTTAGATTCTATTCCATGGGTGTACTGAGGGGATTACAATATTCTATTCTGAACTTGTTTAGAATGTCACCAACATAATTCTACTGAGTGATGAAGAAATACTTTGGTTTTTAAATTACTTCAATACACAAGTAATAATGAAGGCAACCCAAATTAGTTATTTCAAAAAAATTCATCAACTCTAAGTTGAACTTTGTAGTGTATTATTTATTATTGCCTGGGATGACTAGACAATCAACATACACCACCACAAACAAAACTATTTTGTCAATTATTTTGATGAAAAGTGTTGCATATTCAAATTCAAAATGTTTGAAGTTCATGTTCATGAGGTGCTCAGCTAGTTTGTTGTATCATGCTTGAGGGGATTGTTGCAAACCATATAATGATTCTTCTAGTTTGCACACCTTATGCTCTTATTTGTTTACTATTAAACCTTTGGTTTGTGTCATGTACATAATTTCCTTGAGGTCATCATTCAATAATGAAGTTTTGATGTCCATTTGGTGAACTTTCCTTCCATTGTGAGCTAACAAAGCCAATATGGTTCAATTGGTAATCCATTTTACTACAGGTGCAAAGGTTTCATTGTAGTCAATTCATTTTTTTAGCATATCCCTCCATGACAAGGCTTTCTTTGTGCTTATCAAGTGAGCCATCATCCTTGTATTTATTATAGAAAATGCAATTTCAGCCAATAGGTTTGCATCCATATGTAGGATCAACCAATTTCTAAGTCCTATTTTTTATCAATGCATTATACTCATCTTTTGTTACTTTCCTCAAAGATTCAAGCTTCTTAGCCTATTCAAAGGATGCTGGTTTTGATTTGAATGCAACATTAAGTTATTATTATGGAGACTCATTCAAGGTGATATTTTTAATTTTATCTTGAATTTTTTCAATGGACTTATTTTATTGTGATGCTACTGCATGTGCCTTCTCATGCCAATTTTCCCAACTTCATCATGTTTCACATCTTTCAATGTTTCAATGGCCCACTTAGGCATTTTTGTCTATGTTTAAGGTGCTTTAAGTCCATTCTCTTAAGTTCCTTCACTTTTCATCCTCTATTCTAGTGCCCCCTATTCAATGTTTGATGAATTTTCACTCTCCTTTAGGAGTTTCAATCTCATGTACAGGAGACAATATAAAATCAATAAATTCTTAAATGTGGGTCCCCCACTCATTGTCTGAAACATCCAAATCATCTTTGTAGAAATCAAACTTTTCATACTTATCATGTCTGCTTAGTTTCAATAAATTTGATCTTTATCATTTGTATTCTCTTTAAAGACAACTTCTCTTGCAATAAAAAACTTCTTATCTTTATCATCATATATCTTGTATGCCTTGGAGGATTTAGAATATTCCAAGTAGATGCATTTTTTACCCATGTGGTCCAACTTATTTATTTTTTATTTTGGAATCAATGTGTAATAAGTGGATTTTAAAATGTAAATATGTTGCACTGAAGAAAGATGACCACACCACATCTCATATGGAGTCTTGGATTCAAGAGTTACTGATGGATATTTGTTATAGAGGTATATTATTATTTTAGCTACTTCTACCCAAAAGTGTAGATTTAACCCTTTATAGTACAACATAATTTGAATGATATTCATCATAGTTTTTTTCATCCTTTCTAAAACTCTATTTTATTGTGGATTGTAAGGAACTATGAGATAGTGTTTGATCTTGTTTATCCTAAGGTAGGATTCAAAATTATTTGAAGTGAGTTCACCACCATTATCTATCTTGAGTGTCTTGATGCAGGTTTGAGCTTCATTTTTAATCATGTTACACAACTTTTGGAATGTGTTGAAGGCTTTTGATTTTTTCTTTATAAAATATATGCATGACATTTGGCTATAGTGATTAATGAACAACATGAACTACATATGACCACCAGTAGAAAAGATTCAAAGATAACATAAGTCTAAGTGAACCAGATGCAATTTTCTATCAACTTCCACTGTAATTTAAGAAATGGTTCTCTTGCATGTTTATCCAATATTTAGGATTCACACTTTTCATCTAATTTCATGGGCAATGTAGGCATGCCAATAAAACCATTCTTTTGCAATACATGAATGCTATTATAGTGAGTGTGCTTGAATATTGCATGCCAAAACATGTATGGATACATTCCATCTTCCACGAGATGAGTATAATTCCTTCAATTTGATAGCTCACCCTTGAGTTTGAGTAGTTTCCCTTCCTCATATCCAGTCAAGATGATTGCATTGTCACTTTTTTTCCTAATTGTGCCATCACCATTATCCAAAAAATGGAATGGATTTGTTTCATTCTGAGCACTAGGTAAAACAATTTTCATTTCAATTAAGGTAGAGGACATTTTGGAGTTTATAATATAGAAACCCTAAATATTTTAGTCTTTTTATACATCTTTCTTGTGGTTGCAAACTTGATCTATCTGTGAGGTATTCCACACCATAACTTTCTTCACTAAAATCCTCAAAGAAGTATTTTTAGAAAGTCGCATGTAGAGTGACACCAATATCAAGAACCCAAGAATCAAACCATGAACTCATTGAGACACTATTTTCTTCATCATTTGTACTATAAAAAATACATTCACTACAAAATTGGGCAGAATTTGACTCTTTTGTTTCCTTTTGTTTGTATTTTTTCTTCTTATAGTATGCTTCAATTTTATCCCATGGAGTTATACATTCATGAGTCTCATGGATTTTTTTATAACACTATTCATAGTATAGGTTTTGTTTATCATTATATTTTTGATCATCCCTTTTACTTATTATTTCCTTAATTTTTAGAAGATGTGGCATTGTTGGATGTTTTGGAAGAATTTGATTGACATAGCACATAACTTTTCCTATTGTGAACTCAAATTTTCTTCCAAATTCCTTTTCTCTTTCTACCATAATTTCAACCAATTGATCAAATTCTAAAGTCTTAAACTAATTACTTGCTTGTAGAGACTTTAAAAATGTTGAATACTTGGGGAGAAGGGATTTTATGAATACAGTCATATAGATGTTTATTTTGACACATGTTACTTCTAAATCATGTTTGATGGCATGTATCTATGAAGCCAATCTCATCACATCATCGTCTTTCAAATCAAATTTAAATAGCTTCAACTTCAACTAAATGAATTCTAACTCTGAGTGGGAATCATATAGATCGTTAAATTTTTGAAATGCTTCTTATGGAGTACTACAGCCATGTATATGATGAAACACATCTTTATTGACTGAGGCCCTCATCAAGGCCAATTTTTTCTAGTTTATTTACCTTCATGCTTGAATATCCTTTGCATTACTTGTTGGATCTACTAGTTATGTATCCACGTCACAAATATCAAACCCATAGATCATTGAAGATAACTGTATTTTCCACTTGCCAAGACCAGTCTAACTAGTTATCTTTGTCGGTTAATGTTGTGTCAACGATAGATTTGATTGAATGTATGGTTTAGAGTTTTCAGTTTTGAGTTTGGAATTTTAATTTTTTATTAACCCCAATTGGTTCCTTATCACTCCAAAATGGTCCCCTTTTCTATATACCACTAGATTGATATACCAAACCTTTTGATATACCTTCCCTTTCTATATAATTATCAGTATGTGGAATAAGTTAACCCTTTATATATAATCAATAGTATGTGAAAGAGGCCTTAAGGTATGTGAGAGTAGAGTGGTACATGGTATCTAGTTAACACATGAAAAGGATTCACCCTATCATTAAAACTATCTTAATAAGAAAACCTCGTACATCAATATACTAATTTTTTTCTTGATTTTTAAATTTATATTTATCGACAGTGATGAATGGGTAAAAGAGTAGATCTCCTTATTTATCCTTGAAATGTGTAACTTGGTTTTTTTTCCCAAATTCACTCAGAGTATCTTATTCAAGGAAATTATGATGAAAAATCGATTCAAATTTCAATGCTTTCAAATTTTCAAATTTAAATGGTTTTTAAAATTTGATGAGCACTTAATATAAATTTGTTTTTTTAATGAAAAGTCATGAAAATACATCTAATTTTCTCCATTTAGAATATATGCAAAAAAAAATTCAATATTGGAATAAAATATAGACTCCTTGAAATATTTAAACTCTTCCACATGGTAATATAATTGTATGGAAAGAAGTCAATAATGAATGTTCTATCCAAAATCAGGTTTTACACCCTACTCCACATTATTTAGGTGAAAGAAGAAAGTTTAATTTCTCATCAACTCATCAATTGAACTCTATGTGAATCAAGACAAATGAAATGTAATCAACAACAAGATACAAATTCACTTTTAGTACCAAAAATGAATATAATAACACCACATAGTCCAAAATAACATTTAGTAAAATATTTGTAGTGCCAAACTACAACATAAGATTTAGAAAATTGGAATAGAACCAATCCAAAATTAGAATGAAGTTGAATCATCCCATAAAATATCCTGTAAGCTACTATGTAGGCCTAACAATAACTCTACATAGAATGAAGTCATAGAAAAAGTTAACGAAAATGTAACTTGGAAGCACCATAGGTCTGCAAATTTACAAGTAGAATCTAAATGCCTTTATACAACAACTACTATGAATTTTTAGATGTCTAATAATCTATTACACAGCCATAAATACATTTAATTTGCATTTTTTTGTCAAAAACCTTTAGAATATCCAAACACTAGGTTGTATAGCAATGAAGGAGGAGGATAATGGAAAAAATTGATAAATAAAAATTTGTATCTTTAATACCACTATCAGGTTGGATAATTTATTAATAGAATGACAATGAGTAATATTTGGTACAAGCTAAAATTATCTTCATGATTCAATTAAAATGAGCAAACCATTGCAAATATATAAGCGAAGTAATGGCTTATCATTTCATATTCGAGAAGTCTTTTCAGCTTCCTATGGGACTTTTAAGCTACTCACCATAAGATGAAAGTAAACTAAAATTACTCATAGGAATTAGGAAATAATCTATACAATAATATTACATCCCAAAATATTATTTTTGAGATTCAAGGAGATTTTATACAATCTACATCTATCAAAAACTTTATGCAAGTCGGTAACATGATATGTCCTATATTTGGAAAAGATAGCTAGGTCATCCATATATATGATTATGCCCTTATCAATGATTCATTGAGACACATAATCCATGGTGCACTAAAAATTATTACATGCATTAATTAATCCAAAATCCATTATATTGTATGTAAACATTCCCCATTTAGTGGTGAAAGTAGTTTTCACTTGATCATCATTTTATACTAATACCTAATTGTAACTTGAAAATCCATCAAATAAAGATATCATTTTAGACCCACTAACTATTTGAATTACTTCATATAGGGACAATAATGGATAATTGTCTTTTTCCAAAGCTTTGTTAAGGTTCATAAAATATACATAGAGTCTATTTTCACCATTATTATTTTACAAATTCTATTAACAACCCAAATAGAGTATATGATTGGAAATATGATTTTAGCATCCAATAATTTATAAACTTTCTTCTAAATAACGGGTTCCAAAATGGGATTAACTAGTCTCTATCTTTGTCTAAAAAGTTTTGTGTCCCTCTCTAAGTGGTATAGTATGTGTTATAACCCTTTGATCAAAATATTTATATCATCATCAGATCAAGGAATCACATATTTTTATTTTGATAAAATTTCTTTCAATTTTTATTTTTCCTAGGTATAACAACTTAATCCAATTTTGGCATGTTAGGGATGTTCATTTCTTCCTAAGCTTACCTAGGAAAAATCTAATTTTTTATTTTGGGCTATTTTTATTTCTCAACATGGTGATCCATGTCAAATAATCATTCTAATGACATAATGACTTTAGGTATTTATTTTATATCGATTGGATGATACCATCATCACCAACTCCTTTGTTTATTGGATCAAATTCATTTTCATCGATATTCTAGGACTCAAAAGCACCAGAACTATTCATGAACCATGTAATATATTTATTATTATTGAATACCTAGAAATTATTAGCATTATCATGAACTAAAAGACATGTAACCATTTATATATAAAATCTATGCAATTTTCACCATTGAAGTGAAGCCAAATTTGCAATAGAAGAAGCCAAATAATTTTCAATTTGGTTTTTTTCTATTAGGATTTATTTTATGTTAAAAGTTAAAAATGATTTGATCAAGTACCAAGCTCTGTATTTTTATTTCTTGAGTTATGATAACTTACATTGGTAATGGATCCTAACCTGGTCAATAAATCGCTTTGAGTCTCCACACATCAAGTGTTGTTTGACATATTTTTTAAACCAAATTCTAATCCTATGATCAAGGCCTCATATTCTATATGGCTATTGGTGCATGGAAACTTTAATTTATAAGTTGCAAGGTATTATTTCCCATCATATACAGTCAGGTCTATTCTTACACCATAACCTTATTTGGATCGATCACCATCCAATATAAAGTCCAAAACTGTGAAGGACCTTCAAATTTTTATTCATCAATTACCTGAATTTTTGTGAAAGTGTAAACTCCTACATGTGATGAGGAAATGTTTCCATGAATTCATATTTCATATTTGGTTCTTTATCAACTCTAATATGATTTTACACTCCTTTCCAAGGCAACCACATAATTGAAAATTTTTGTATCCCTATAAAAATTAATGTTTTTAACCAATAATGAATTAAGAATAATCCAAAAACCTTAGGAATGTCAACTAAAATAATGCCAATCTAATCTTAGACACATGGATTAGAAGAAATTTTCATGTGGACATTTAGTAATTCTCCCACAACTAGGAAAAATACACTTTTCTAATTAAAGGACCACTCTTGGAATTAATTGGGGTTATACCTAATTTATTGTAGATTATAGTGGGCATCACATTAGCTGAGGCTCCTGAATCAACTAGACAATCATGCATGTTTTTTCCAAATATTATGAAAATCAAAAAGAAATGTGGGACCTCTAGTTTGTATTTATAGATGTCGATCTTGGTATGTGAAACATTTGATGATTTTTTTGGAGTATGTATTTCATGTACTTTTCACGTTTGCTAATGAATTAGCTAGAAATTTTATTTTTTAGTGAGTTTGTCTTATGTGAGGATTTATCCCACATTGGCTACTTTAATATTTTTTTTTACCTATATAAAAAAGTGTCTCCCTTTGTAATATCATGCTTTATTATGAAAAATATATGATTTGCCTTGTTTTTACATATCATATATACAACTTCCTTGTGTGATGTTTTGTTGCTAACACTTCAGGTTCTTGGGTTGGAATGCCTTTACCATTCCTAACATGGTATTAAAACACCAATACTAGAAATGTAACACTGGTCTCAAATTTTAAATTCTTAAATTTGAATAAAAATAATATCTTAACACCAAAAAATAAGATCTCAAAAGAAGATCACCAAGATGCATAAGGATAGCCAAGAACTCCACAAAACCAACTGACAAACCTTATTCTACAAAGCTAAGTCATATTTGCTCAGGTTTTATCTACCTAACTCATGAAGACTTTAGATTGGATCTAGAACTTCTAAGATTATATCTATAACTACTCAAACATTGGCATCCTTTTGGTTGGACATCCTTAGTTTTAACTTTGGCATCAAAATCTAATTGGAAAAAGCATTGGAGATTTGCAAAGATCTTGTTTGTGGCATTAGATCTACATAAGATCCTTTTCTACTATGTTAGATTTATTTTAGGGAGATATGGAGCCAAAACAATAGTAAACTTTTTATTTTTCTCTCTCAAAACCGCTAGTTTCATTCAATTTTTGCTTTTATAAGTTGATTTTTTGCCTCAAATGGAAGCATTGTTCACTTTTGCAAGTATAGCATTAACTAAGAAGATATTTTTTGATGTCAATTGGTATTTTTTAGTATGTGGTTCATTTCTAATTCTAATGAGTGGTTGCATAACTATGTTCTTGTCTGATCTAGTCACAAATTCTAATTTATAGTGAATTTTTTAATGTGTTGACCCATTTTACAACAAATCGTAATGCTTGTAACTTTTGAACAATAACTTGGATTTAAGTTTTATTTTTTTCAAAAGTTCATATTTTTTTAATTCTCTATCAATTGGTGTCATTAAATTTAAAAATACACTATTTTTATAAAGTGTCAACTTAGGGGGGGTCCTATAATATAATCTTTTGGGGGGTTGTCTTGGTGCTAATTTTGTGCACCCTTTACATTCTTTCCGCTCTTTGTTGATTATTAACATCACTTTCACTTCTAATGTTGACTATTTTGAGACTTTGAATACACATAATTACCACACATGGAGACTTCGAATGGAAACAATCATAAAGCATAAAGGATTATGGTCCTTAATGAATGAAACACAACCACAGTTCACATGTGAATTTGAATTTTTTTAATATTTATGTAAGTTTGAAGAGTGGATGGTCTTGATTGGGGGATATGTGAGTGATAGTCTTCTATTTAATTTTTAGCGGTGTGATTCTACATTCAACATATGGATTAAGTTAAAGATTTTATTCAAGAAAGTAGATCACTTGAGAGTGATGCAGCTTGAAGTGGAGCTTACTTCACTAAATCCATATGACTTTGCTTTCATTGTAGACTACCTCACAAAATTTAAGTATTTGTTAGCATAGTTTAATGGGAGTGGATAAGATAAAAAAGATGAAGAGAGTGTATACTTAATCTTTTCTAAGTTGAGTGGCCCATTCTAAATATTTTCTTCTACCTTTTTATCTGGTATATATGCCTTAGGTACCACATTCAAAATTTCATATGTAGAGTTATTTTGTGAGAGACTTACTAATGAGGAATCTAAATTATCTTACCTTGAGTCTTCCACCTCTCAAAAAGCATTAGTAGCCTCACATCCTAAGACTAAGGAAAAATCTAAGGGTAAGAAGAACACTCTTCCTCCACCTCAAAATGTACCTAAGCCCAACACTAATACATCTAAACCCAAACCATCTTCTAATCCAAGAATAAGTCTAACCTATATTGCTCCTATTATTGGGATACTAATCATGAAGAGTCTAGGTGTTTCAAGAGAATGCAATCCTTACATAATTTCATTAGGAAACACAATATCTCTATCTCCACTCCATCTCATGAGCATGGAATAATACTTAATGTTGTTAAGAAATCATAGTTACTTATTTCAGATAGTTGGGTTATAGATTTTGGTGCTTCACACCATATGACTTCTTTCAAGGAGTCTTTTGTATCACATGGTATAAGTTTCACATCCAACATTGAGGTTGGATATTATTCCTTCATTTATAATAAGGGGAAGGGTGACATACAACTAGATGGTGGACACATCAATGATGCATTATATGCTTCAAACATCACAACCAATCTAATTTTAGTGTATCATATTTTATATTTTGGTCAAGGTAAGATAATGAATTTTTAACCATAGAATGCTAAAGTTTAAGATTTTTTAGATCCACACACACTTATTTCAAAAGGTTTTGTTGATCACAGTTCTTGCCTTTACTATTTTGAGAGTTTTGATGATACTCCTCCTTTAGGGACATGTTTAGTTTCTCATGTAGATTCTGAGAGTTAGATTTGGCATGAGAGATTTGGATACCTCAACCATATATAATTGAATGAGTTGAGCACTCACAGTATGGTAAAAGGTCTTTCTATAGTTTCATGTCTTGATGGAGTTTGTCCTGGTTTTGCATTGAGGAAATACCACTAGGATATATTTCCTAAGGGTATGTCCATAAGATTTTCTTTAACATTTGAACTTGTGTACAATGATTTGATGGTCTTTCCTAATCTACACTTACCTTCATTGATAATTTATTAGGGTGTACTTGGGTGTATTTCCTCAACTACAAGAGTGATTTCTTTGCTCAATTCAAAGTCTTTAAGGCTTTGGTCAAGAAATAGTCAACATGTTGTATCAAAAAGCTTCATATAGATAATGGGATAGAGTAATTCAGTCGAGAGTTCTCTAATTTTTTGGCAGTCCATGACATTGTTCACCAGAATTTAGGTGCACATACTCCTTAGTAGAATGGCTTAAAAAAATTGAATAACCAAACTCTAAAGGAGATGGCTAAATGCATGATGCATTCATGGTATTTACCTCCTATCTATTGGGTAGAGCTAATTAATTATGTGAATGACATTCAGAACTACATACCACATCAAGCACTTGACCATATGACTCCAGAGGATGCTTGGTCTGGATCCAATCCTAATGTATCATTTTTTAAAGTTTTTAGGATCCTTGCTTGGGAATTTGTACCAAAGAAGAAAAGGAAAGCATTGAATAAGAAAATCAAACCTTTGATTTTTTTAGGGTATTATGAGGACATTAGAGCTTACTAATACTTATGATGTTTATTTTTGAGCACAAGTACAATTTGATGAGAATTTCACATCTCGTGACTCTTCATCTTCTTCCATGCATTCTTTTTCTTTCAATGATTTGCCTCCTCTCAAGGATTCATTCTTTGAGGAGCTAGTTCAGGAGATTCCTAAGGAGGTTATAAAGGATGAGGATCCTATTCACATTGATGTTACCACTATGCCTAGGTGGGATTATAATATAATTTTTAAGGCATCACCTTTCATTTAGGATCTTTCACCTACTCAACATCATCATGCACATTCTATGGGTACTAGACTTTTGTGTTAGGCATTCTCTAGGGATCCATAGTATTTTTAATAGGCTCAAGGGATACAAGAGTGGGATGATGCAATGACATATGAGTATTCTTAATTGATGAAGAATCATAATTGGGATTTAGTCAATCTTACTAAGGGAAGAAAATTGGTTAGATTAAAATGGATTTACCACACCAAGTATGCAGATGATGCATGCATTGACAAGTATAAGACACATTTTGTTTCAAAAATATTCTTGAAATTTGAAGGCATTGACTATTCTAAGAATTTTTAACCCATTTCCAAGATGGATTCTATTTGCCTTATGTACACTAAATTTTAGATCCAAACTATGTTACTAATTTATTTTATAAAAACCTAAAACTTAAACACACCAATAGGAATGGATGAAAGAAGCAATCAAAATAATAAAATTCCTACCATCATTTTACCTCCTTATGGCTCCACTCTAGGATTTGTAAATGGATTATTTGATGTCCAAAACATGAAATATTGGATTACTTGATCAGTGTTGATAATGGCTTCCAAGTGATTGAATGGGCTTGATAGTGGCTATGTATGGATGAAATATAATAGCAAGATGATGGTTTTATGGATTTTCCAAGTTAGTTTAAGGGTGGAGGGAGAGTTTGTTTAAATAGGCATGGAAGGAGAGATCAATGGTTCAAATTCAAATTTAGGCCATTGAAATCAAGGGCTAGGGATTTTCCATAGAATTTTTGATTCCATGGAGATATCTATAATTAGAGAATTCAAGAGAAGGGAGATAGAATGGGGAAGATTTATAGAATACTCCAATTATAGAAATCTCCCCATATGGTTTAAGGTTTTAGGGGAGGCAAGGATAGGTCATTGGGTAGGTAGATTATTTTTGTATTTTTTAATTGGATAGCTAGATTAAGGGGTAGGTTAGTGGGTAATAGGTTCTATTAGGTGTTTAAAGAAGGGATTAATCAATTATTGAGATTTAATAAGGTTTATAAGATATGGGAATGGGATGGAGGTTATTAGGTTATTAGTCAGTTTAGCTAAGAAATATAAAAATTAGACTAAATTAGTTGGAATTAGTATAATTAATATAATTAGTGAGGCGAGTATAATTTAGTGAATACATTTTACCCCTCCTAGAAAGGGAATTATGGGTGGAATAAAGTGAAAGGAGTAATGGTATTTCAAATAAAAACTATGCTGTTAGGTGATGTCAAATGTTAATAGGATATGATGCCCCATCGAGGCAGCATATAGGGAGAAATCGACCTAGATGGTCACTCGAAATAAAATTATAAGGTGGGATAAGACTGCAAGAAGATGGGTTTGGGATGCCCCAATTGAAAATTAAGATGCCCCAAGAGGGAAGGAGATAAAGTAGCTCAAGTGATGGGTTATAAACAAACAACAAATGTTCTAGAAAGCATTTTTATTGATATGACAAGATTGATTTAAATACGATGGATTCAAGTTGGTGATAAACCCTATAGCAAGGACACATGATAGGGAAATCTTGAAAAGGGATAATAGTGATAAGGATTTGTGATCAGTGATAGAGAAATACTTTTTTTTAAATTTGGTGCTTGAAAATGACATGTGATCGGTGAGCAAATATTACAAGAATGGGATGGTGATAATAGATAGATGGGGCTTGAGCTATCCTTGAGAACAAAAGTGGAACTAAGTATTGCTTAAATAGTCCTAGAAGACCTTAAGCTGATATATTTCTTGATGTAAGATAAGGTAAATGAAAAGGGGTCAAACATTCCATACCCTAAACAATGTTGAAAGGTGATTAAAAGTTATTTGATTGGGACAATTGGGCAATTGGATGATATTAGAGATAGTTAGTATTAGTAATTGGATGTTAAGGGTATATAGAGGGGTCATAAAGGATAAAAGAGTCAAAAGTAGGTCATTTTCACTTTTTGCATTTTAGTGATTTGAGCTCTAAAGGCAAGATAATAAACACACTACCCCAAGCTTCCCATCATGGAAAGAGGGTTCGAGAGCACCAAAGAGAGGCCACTATTGGACCTTTGGTGAGTATTGAAACCCTAGCTTAGTATTTTTGTGAATTATTGTTAAATTTGGTAGGATTTTAGGTTGATTTTTTAAGAAAATATGCCATCAAAATCACCAAAAAAATTAGGATTGTCAGTTTTTCCCTCAATCATGATTTTGTCATCATACTTTATGATTTTGAGGGGGTAATCCATAGTATTACAATACCACAAGTTCACAATTGTGGTATTGCAATACCACATGTGGGGAGTCATGATATTATGATATCATAACTGGAGAGTCATGATTTTTAAATATCGCTAGTTATAGATTAGTAATTTTATCCAATTGGGAGGTCAAAAGAATTTGTAAGTGTCAAGGAGTGGTTTTGTCAAAACCCCTAATAAGGGCACTTTGTGATTAAAAATTTTGTCAATGGTTGTAAAAAGGGTAAGTGTTAGGGTGATGGGTTAGTTTGGATGATCCAGGGAATTATATTAGTTAGTTAGATAGGTAGGTTAGGTGGGTTGGATGGATAGGATGGGACATAAATGAAAGGTGATTAAGTGGATGTTAGGGAACAAATATAAAATGCGAAGTTAATGAATTAGGTTGATTAGATGTAAATGATTAAGGGTGCGGGGATGAGTGGTAGTTTGGATAATGTTAGTGAGATATAGGTTAGGCTAGGGTGAGGGATTAATAAGGTAAGGATAGGGGTGACTTAGATGATTTAGACTGGTAAAGGTGATTTAACAATTAGGGATTAGTTGGGGTGTTTAGGGGATAGGTGAGTGATGATAGGTAGTTGATGATGGAGGTAGTGATGTATGGATGATGATTGGTGTAGGAAGATCTAGGCATGATGGCATCATGGTTGTAGTGTCCATAGGTGCTTCATGAGATTCATTAGATGATAGAGGTAGAGTTTGGGGTACTAGAACTGATTGGCCTACATGATGTAATGACTATGCCCATTATTCAAATTAATCAAGCCTTGATTATAGCAATAGTGTAACATTGGATTTTAGAGACCATCACCTTTCATTTTATCATGAGTGAGATGATGGTCATTCTAGAGGATGTTTACATGATTTTCCACTTGCTAATGTAAGGAGACCAAATATATAGGAGGTCTCATACATTGATCCAAACATTGTAGTGCCTAGTAGGGGGATTATAGGTGGGGATGAAAGATAGATGTGTCGACATTGATAGATGATTAAATGAGGACACCATTGATAGATTGACCTTAGTGGTGATGTCTCTTATTTTCAGCATTATTTTACTAGACAAGAGTAGTTAGTGGTTTCATCTAGGTCTGAAAGATGTTGTAGCTAATATGGTTCAGTATTTTTGAGTATTTGGATGGGTTCATGTTGTGTTGTCACATTTGTGAGGAAAGCTCCATTTAGGGGCCTAAAAATTAGCAATGAGCTTTGGGAATTCATTACTTTTGTAGATCTAGAGTTGACAACACATCATTATCTAGCAACCATTGGGGACACTAGAGACTCACATCTTGAGCAACCAATGGTTTTTGGTTGGTATGTGTTCTTAGGGGTAAATTTGGGGCACGTAGATGAGATGAGATTTTATAAAGACGTGTTTGATAGTTTGTGCCTAGAGTACATCACATGGATGCCATATAAAGGCCTTTAATTTGGATGAGATGATGAGTTAGTGATCCAGTATATGATCATTGAGTGTTATTTGACAGGTTAGAGAGATTTAATTATTGAGAGATATCACCTTGACTATGTATAGTGTCAGTTTTATTTCATTCAAGATGTTCTAAGGCTATAACATTTATTTACTTAGATTGAGTAGGAGAGGTCTTAGTGGGGGAGGATAGTAGATAGAGTAGATGCCCACACTAATTATGAGATCATTTCCCTAGTGTAGTGGGACTTTTAGATAGTGATACCAAATCCAAGTGTTATAGTGGCCTATATGGCATGGTAGAGACCCAGGATACTAGTCAAATTGACATAACCCTAAGTTATGGTTTAGTGAGGGGTTATGAGGAGAGTCCTTCAAGTACATGATAGGCTAAAAAGGAGGATTAGATAGGTGGTGATGTGGGATGGGCATGATGAAGATGATGAGTAGGATGTTATGGACATAGATGGGGGAGATGGTGATCAGGTGGTGGTGAGAGGATAGATTGGGCCTCAAGTCTAATCCTAGGTATAGATACTAATATAACCACAAGTTCAGGTTGGTACACAAATCAGTGGGAGTGGTGATGGAGATGGTATGGGACCTTATCAATAACCATTGATGGAGGATGAGAGGTATCTTCTAGCTAGACTATAGGGAGAGATACAAGCATAGTTAGTAGAGGTTGTGGGATAAACCCAAAAGAGGGATTAGCTCCAAGTTCAACTCCAGAGTGTTATTACATAGAGAGATGGTCAGCTAGTCTAGGCTTAGGGATAGGTTACTACCTTATAGGGACATGTTGCATATTTTTAAACATAGGTACCACAAAGGGATGGGAAGTTAACCCAAGACTAAGTACACATTATAAGTATTTAGGTGTAGCTTAATGTTGTGAATGTGTAGATAACAAACTTATAGGACCAAATTCAGAGTATGCTTTGATTATAGGCTTTTAGGGGTAGATTGCCTAGACGTAGTCCCACATCCATACACTGACAAGGAAGGTGGAGGTGGCTGAGGGCCAAGGATGAGGTAGACTAGGTGATGAGGGGTCAAGGGATTATGGATGTGATAAGTAACATTGTGTGACTGAATTATGAGGCATAGTATTATCGAGCACTTTAAGAGGCCATAGTGTTGATCGAGTGATGGGATCCATCATTTTATGTGAGTTGATCACATTTAGTACAACCTTCTTGAGGAGGACTAGGACCACCAAGGCCACTAGGGCCACATCCTTGAGCTTTGAGATGTATATATGTATAGGGGATTTTGTATTATAAGTCATTCTTTCCCCATGGTCCCATCTTATTGTAGATATTTTTTGACATAGATTCCATGTGGATGATATATATCCATTATATATATATATATATATATATATATATGATGAAATGTTGTGATGATGGATGTATGTACATTGTTTAGTGATGATGTTTATTTATGTTGATGTGGGACACATTAATTTTTATGTGATTTCCTAGATGGTATTGAGACACATAGATGTGATTAGATTAGATGTAATGGGTGTTGTGTTATAGATATGATGTGATGGGTATATGCTTTAGATGATGTGCTTACTTTTACGATATGATTGGATGCATATTATGTATTGTGATAAAAGAATCTATCATTTTCTTGATGATGTGTGATAGGTATATATGGATTAAATGTTTGATTTATATGTATGATGTTATATGTATATGGGATATGAAGTCATATATTTATGGATGTATGATTTTATTTTATGATATACATGTTATGATAGTTACATGATTATGCCGTGTGGGGTGAATATGCTAAGGAAAGATTTATCCCCTATTGGTTTACTTTATTCTCATTTTCTATAGTAGGAATCCTCCTACACCATGGAGGTAAGGTGGTGATGAGATGGGATACGATTGGGCTTCAACAAAGGTTAAATATGGTGGGGATGGTTGGTATAATACAAAAGGAAAGATTAAGTAGGGTAGGACGGGTAATGGATGTTTGAAGCCATTAAAATGATTGCATTCCTTTTTAATATTGCATCTTTTTTACATGTGTCAGGGACATGAGAAGTCCAAGACACATATGTATACATGTGCATGAAACTCTATTTAAGAGATGACCTTTCCCTATCAAACATTTAGAGTCATTCATACCATCCTTGTTCCTATGAAAATTGACAAGATAAGATATACAAATTTCTATAAAAACTAATTAACAAAACACCATACTTTAGTATGTACATGGAGAATCATTACACACATGTATATTTAGAACAAAACATACAATCACATAAGACAATAAAAATATGTTAATAGGGATATTTACATGGGGAATTTAGTGATTAAGAATTATTATATACAATGGTCTTGCTGATGGAGTTGGGGATATATACAAGATATGTTGTGTAAAAATGGGACTCCAACCAAGTTCGTAATTGATTGCAAAATGGGAGTCAGAATGACCCATCAAGATTCAGTATCATAGTGTTTGCCCAAAAACCTAGCCATAGTGATGACATTAGTGGAAAAGTGTGGATCTGAGGCTTAGTGATAGAAATTTATGAGTGGTGATGGGGTAAATTGATAGGGATAAATGATAAGGATGTGATGGGACTTAGGAATATATATATGCCAAATGTGGATAAGTAATTCCAAAGAACCCCAACAAATATTCTTAGTGCTTGACAAGCCATGTCTGCTTCCTCATGTTGAAGTAAGTGTCTCTTATTATTATTCAAGAACCATGTGATATATTCCCATGATTGATACCAAGGTCAGGGTTATTTACTATGATACTGGAGACTAGTTTTCATCTTTGTACTTTCCCAAGGCACCAGAGAACTAGTTTTCACCATTGGGTAATTTTTTTTGGACTGATGAGGAGATATGAATGGAGTGGATTAGGGATGTCCTAAGAGTGGGGATTCATAGATGGAGGATGATGGAGCCTATAAGTTATAGAAGTGCTTCATATGCATGATATTTATGTGATTATCAAGTTCTTCTCCATCTAGCGTGGCCAATTTATAGGATCTTGATCCAAACTTGGAAATGTTGATTTAGGGCCCTAATTAATTAGCTTCAAATTTCCCCTTCTTATCTCTATCAACATTGGTATTTTTGCAGTTCTCCTTGAGGATAAGGTCACCAAAGTTGAATTACCTAGATTGGATCTTCGTATGATATTGGCCTTTGAGTCTATTTTGATATGTTCATAAGTGATTAAGGGCTTTCTAATGTTTGTCATCAAAAAGTTCCACTTCATATAGGCATTCTTGCTTATAATTATGGTTAGTGATGATGCCCATTAATAATATTATAAGGGAGGGGAGTTCTACTTCCACTATAAAAATCATTTCTATCCCATAAACCAAGGCATATGGAGTGGCCCTAATAGGTGTGAGGATGCTTGTGTGATAAGACCATAGAGCTAGATATAATTATGTGTACTAATTTTTGCCTACTTGATTGACTTTTCTATTAAGAATTTTGATGAGGGTATTGTTGGTAGCCTCTATTTTTATGTTACCCTAAGGATAGTATGGAGAAGATAAATGTTACGTAATGTGATATTTTTGATGCAAGGCCTCAACTTCTTTATTTTTGAATGATTTACCATTTCTAAAATGATGTTGGTAAGTATGATAAAGTGGAAAATGATTTGATTGATAATAAATTTAGATATTTTTAGGCCCATGGTATAAGTAAGCAGCATTACCTCTACCTATTTAGTAAAGTACTTTGTTGTTGTAATAATAAACTTGTGACCATCTGATGAAGTCAGATTAATCTTGACAACTAGATCAAGGACCCATATGAAAAATGGTTGTGGACTCATGATAGGATATAATTCTCATGTAGGGGCATGAATGAGGTTCTCATGTTTCTGATAGGCCATGCATTTCCACGCATATTGATAATAATCTTGTTCCAAGGTTGGCCAATAATACCTAGTTTGGAGAAGTTTCTTGGCCAGGGCCATTCCACTGATGTGCCCACCACATATACCATCAGGAACCTCTTTGATCACATGAGAGGCTTGTTCTAATGTTAGACACCTTAATAAGGTTCCATCATAACCTCTATAATAAAGTGTTCTTGTTTACCATTTTTGGTCCAGCAGGCCAAAATCAGTCTCCTTCTTCCCTTGATGTTTCAAGCCAGTTCAATTTTGGTTGCACAAGTCTTTCGACAAAAGATGAACCAATTAAAAGAATGCAAGGGCTTTTAAAAATCTTATTTGGAAATTTTGTCTAAAGAAATTCACAAGGAAAGAGAGATAAAATGATTCAAGACATTGTTCCTTAAGGTTGGAAAAAGTAGTTCAACGTTGGGGTTCAATGACATGATCTTTCCAAGAGATTTAAAATTTGAACTTTGAACCATTGAACCATTGAACCATTAAACCATTCAATTATTTGGTTCAATTAGTTGGTTCAATCATTTGGTTCAATTAGTTGGTTCAATCTTTGGTTTAATCAGTCAGTTCAAGTGATTGGTTCAGCCGGGTTGGATCAATGTTTGGTTTAACAAGTTGGTTCATTGTTTGGTTCAAAGGGATGGTTCAATAAAAAATTTAAAAGGAGTCTTCTAAAATCTTGAAGGATAAGTGCCCTTGCAAAGGGTAGTCAGACATAAACTAGACCATTTCAGTAGGCTATGGAAGGCACTTAGGCGACAAAAGGACCTTTCTGAGTTTTCTAAAAGGCAAATTTGGAGACCAAATAGCCCTTATGGAGGGTAGGTGATGAGTAAAATGGACTATTGTAAAATTCTGAAGGGTAGCTTTAGACTTGATTTACCCTTTCAGAGGGTAGGGAACCTTTGCAAAGAAAACAAAAGGGTGATTCTCCTTCAGAAATGCTAAAGTGAAGGCCAAATTTCTTTGAATAAAATGTCTGAAGAAATTCCTTCAAACATTTTGTTTGAAGAGATTCATAAGGCAAGTTGAAATATCAATTAATTATTTTAGAAAAGTTCACATGGCAAAGTGAATGAGATGAATTCTTTCAAACAAAAGTCTAAAGGAATTCCCTCAGACATTTTGTCTGAAGGAATTCTCTTGAAAGAAAAAGCCTGAGAGAATAAGCGGAAAAGACAAAGGAAAGAATTCCTTCAGACATTTTGTCCAAAGGATTTGTAGAAAATAAAAGATTAAAGGACCTTGAAGGGCAGGTTCCCTTGCAGGGGACTCTCAGCTACTTAAAGGACCTTTCTCAAGGCTTGAAGGGACACCTTTCCCTTCAGGAGGTTCTAAATACAAAAGCCTGACCAAAGGAAAAGGTTGAAGGGACAAAAGGTCAAAGGGATAAAAGGCTGAAGGAATAGAAAGCCAAAGGAATTCAAAGGGGTGATGGGCCCATAGATGTCAAATTGGGCACCATGAAATAGCCATTGGAATCCAGACATCAGGTGACATCCCTGAAGCCATCAAATTCAGGGCAATAAACTAGCCATTGGATTTCAAATGGTGATGGGCACATGAATGTCAATTTTATGGCAGTGAAATAGCTATTGATCTTTAAATACTTGAGTTCTAACTAGAAGGGAGCCCAAAGAGCTAAGAGAGGAAGAGACAAAACCAACAAAAGACAAAGCTGGGAAAAGACAAAAGTTAAGAATGAACTCAGTGACCTGCTGATGAAAGAGCCCAAGGAGCTAGCAAAAGATGATAAGATAGCCCTGAGAGCTCAAATTCTAGGAAAAGACAAAGCCAGGAAGGGGAAAAATCATGAATATGTACAAAATAGCCTAAGTGGCAAAGGGGAGGTGAGTTATTCTTGTAGTTAAAACAATGTCTTCCAAGTGGTCATCAAGGAGTGCAAACAGTGAATGACGTAACCTATTTTCTCCACTTTGCATTGATGAGCAAATAAACCATGTGAATCTCTTTAATAAGTGGTCTTGTTTGTAGATAAAAGGGCCAGCCTTGTCATTAAATGAATTAGGTGATAACACTTTTTTAGTACTGTTTAATATGTTTTAAGCACCAAAGTCAAGACTAGTGATTACACAACATGGTTCTAGCAGGTCTCTTCTAGAAGGATGATATCAGCAACATCAACTTCCTCTTCCCAAGGTTTAAATGCATAATGGGTCATTTATTTTCCAAAGGGGTGCCTTTTGCTTTCTTTTCTCTATATATATTATAATCTCTCATTTTGAGAAGATATCTCTTGGCTTGTAAGGCGGAGCTCTGTCAAAATTTACCTTGAATCAAGACATAGCATTTTTACCTCCATTTGAGCTTGCACTTTTGTATATGTCTATCTTTTTGTTTTGTGTTAAGTCATTTTATTTTATGCTTTCATAGAATGATTCTAGCATGTCTAGTGCATTGTGAAGTTTCTTCTTTTGTAGGTCTCCCAAAAGTGTCTACAGTAGAGTATAGGCGTATGTGAATAGATTGCCATAATGTGTTCTTCCTCCCTATATCTCTAGAGGACCCCTAGCTCACTGATGTAGAAGAGTTTCTCATATCAAATGAGGTGTATATCAGCTGTTCTTGGTGGAAAGTGTAGGCTCAAGCTAATTAGATCAACTTTTTGGTATATCACCATTTAGTTTAGGTTCTGTTTTAGCAATCTTTCACTCTTTTCACCCCCCCATTGTTAGCAGTAGAAAATCTAGGACCACAGAGATACATCAAAGGGAGCTAGCCCTTATCTAAAGACTCTCCCCTCAGTTTTTCTAGACCCACAGGCAAGAGAGGAATTTCCATTGTGATGTGTGGAAGACAGGAGCTCAGCCTCCTATCAAGGGTGCAATCCACTATGTCAACAGTTCTAACAAAGATTGTGTATCGACAGGTGCAATGAATGAAGGCTTTATGTTTATGGTACTTAAGGTTAGGAGGGAGGATGTTATCATGGAGGTACCTATAGATGTCATGGTGCTAGGGGAGACTAGGATCATTAATTGCACAAATTTTTAAAAAATCCATAAATTGATGGGTCGGAATAATCACATGCTCAATTAAGAAATTCCCTTCTAGAATGTCTTCAGGGAGATCAATGAGAGATCCAATGGTAGCCATTGAATCAACTACTTTATTGCTTCCAAATGGAACTCGTTCAAATGTTATGGATTGAAAATTTGATTTTAACTAATCTGCCAACTTTTTATAAGGGGGTTAAATTTTCATCCTTCATATGGAATTTATCATTGACTCGCTTGATTATTAACTATGAGTCACCAAATACTTGAAAGTGCTTGATATTTCATTGAATGGTTAGGTGAAGACCAACTATGAAGGCTTCATATTATGAAATGTTGTTAGTGCATGGGAAGGCAAGGTGAAAAGGTTTCAAAATAAGATCACCTTGTGGGATGATGAGGAGGATGCCTACCCCTAATCCATGTATGGTGAATGAGCCATCAAAATATAATTTCTAGCTACTTGATCGTGAAGTAATCATTATAGATTCATCTAGGAAGTTAGTTACAAGGGCATCAGTTACTTCAAGTGGTGTTTCCACTAAGTAATCTGCTATGACTTATCTTTTTATAGCCTTTTGATTGACATATTCAATGTCAAACTCACTAAACAACATGATCCACTTAGCCATTTTAGTAGTAAGAGCTGATTTGGATAATAAATATTTTAAGGGATCAACCTTGTCAATGAGCTATACCTGATTATTGAACATGTAGTTCCAAAGCTTCTATGAGGTAAAAACCATGGGTAAACATGCCTTTTTTATTAGCGTACATTTTAGCTCGTAATATATTAATGTGAAACTAAGATAGTATATGGCTTGATGTTTATCCTAATCATTGTGTTGTGCTATGAGGGCACCTATTGCACATGGGATTGGTGAAATATATAGGAGCAAATGTCTTCTTGAGATGGGTGGTGACAATATAGGTGGGTTAGCCAAATAATGTTTAAGATTTTTAAAATCTTGTTGGCACTCAGAATTCTAGTAAAAGGTAGTCCCCTTCTTCATTAGATGGGTAAAGGTATGTCATTTATTTTTAAGTTGAGAAATAAAATATCAAATGGCTTGTAATTTTCCTTGAAGACTTTTGATTTTCTTGAGATTATGAGGTATAGGCATTTTTGTTATTACTTTTACTTTTGCTAGATCTACTTCTATGCCTCTTTTAGAAACTATAAATCCCAATAATTTTCCTAAAGTGATACCAAATATGTATTTATTTAGATTTAGTCAAACTTTGTATTCTGGTAATCATTCAAAAATTCATCTTAAAATGACATGATGTTTAGATCATAGGAAAAACTTCCCTAGAATTTCAACCACATATTCCTAGACTATGTCATGCATCATGTCATGAAAAATGACCATTATGGCTTGTTGATAAGTTACCCCAGCATTTTTAAGGCCGAAGGGCATGCCCTGATAGAAAAATATTCTCCATGGAGTGATAAAAGTTGTTTTGCGTTATTCCTTAGGTGCAATTTCAATTTGATTATATCCTAAGAAACCATCCATGAGAGAGATCATTTCATATCCAGCAAATGAGTATAAAATCATGTCGATGTTTGGAAGGGGGAAGTCATCTTTGAGACATGCCTTACTGATATCTCAAAATTCTATACAAATTAAAATTCCACCTTATGGATTGGTTATAGTGATAATAATAGAAATCCAATTAAAATAATCTATAAGGTAGATAAACTAGCTTCCAAAAACTTTTGTAGCTCCTCTTTGACAAATAGTGCAACTTTGGGGTGCATCTTTCATAATTTTTATTTGATTAGTTTTGCATTTGGATGCACAAACAAGTGATGTACTACCAATGAGGGATCTAATCTAGGCATGTCAACATAACTCCATGCAAATATATCAATGAATTATTTAAGCAGTTCTATTATAACTTCACATTATGTGGGTGTTAAATATGCCCCCAATTTAACTATTTTGGGATGTTGATCTATCCCAATATTAAATTCTACCATGTCCTTAATAAGAGAGGGTGATTGTTCTTGTAAATAAGGAGGCAATGATATTTTTAGAACATCTAAAGCAAAGCAATCTAGAAGCTCTGTGTCAATGTCAAAATATTCTTTTGATTCAAATGAGACATGTGGAAGTTCATATGGTTCTTTAGGAGGATCTTCCTCTTAAAAGTATTCTTTATCACTTTGATCATGGGGTTTTTGTTGTTCCCTGAAGTATGTGTTTTGACAAAGGTTTATGATAAATCCCTTTTTTTAATCACCATATGACATAAAATCTTGAGCTCCCATGTATTCTAAGATTTCTTCATCATTTTTAAATGTGTGAAAATAAGGCTCATGTTTTGAATCCCAGTCTATGTGATGGATAGTGGAGGGAGATATTGATGGTGGAAATGATATTATTAGGGAAGAGGTTTTTGGTATTGAAAGAGAATCCATAATGATATTATTTAGGTCATCATCATGGAGAGATGACCCAAGGATTGAAAGATAATTTACAATGATATTATTTAGATCATCATCATATAGTCTGTACCCTAGACCAAAATAATATGGATATTCTTAAACCATGATGGGTTCAAGTCTACCTTATTCCTATTTACCCAATCCTTTCTCTTTATAATGCATATTATCCATAATCTTCTAGACATGGGGATATTGCTTCCTTGGAGAGATAACGGTCTCATCATCTGGAGTAAGCCATGAATCATCTGATTCTTTAATGCATTCTTTAGATAAGAATCCTACTCTTAAGAAATATGTTAGCCCAAATTGGTATTTGATGATATTAGTCTTCCTCATAGATAGGGACCCATAGCTATGTGGATAAATAGGTAAATCACCAATAAATAAAAATTTATATTCATATTCTCCACATCTTGTAGATGTGATCTTAAGTGAGTGACATTAAATAGTGAATTGGATGTGGTTTCAAACTGATCAAGAGATATGTATTTGGTAACTGTGGGACTTAAGATGGAATTTTCTATTCCAGGATAAGGATAGGGTAATGATGATTGGTCCATCTAACAAATGTGAATATGGTCAATGACTCTAGGGATAATTATGGTGTGGGCCAATGGAAGGCATATCCTAGGTACCAAAAGTGATATGGTATGAAGAGGATAAATTTCCTACTAATGCTTAGAACTTATTTGTATCCAAGTCACTAGGGATTTTAAGATCATTTAGGACTTGGTTTAATATCTCTTGATGTAGAGCTGATGTTTTAAGAAGCTCCATTAATGATATTTGAGTTGGGGTTTTCTCAAGTTATTGAATGATGTCATAAGACTTATCATAATAATTTGAAACCTTTTTATGAACACTCTCCTTTTGAGTAATAGATGAAGTGGATAAGTATTTAGGTGGTACTGCAGGAACTACCATCTTATTGCATATAGTAGTAACTACGTAATCAATAGTGACTTGATTAATTTTTAAAATGGGGGATGGAGATGGAGTGGACTCTTAGAGGTTAAAAGTTTTAATGGTGTTGATATAGTGATAAGGCACATTAAGGTAGTCAGTGTAGTTAGATGAAGAGGCTTAGGAAGTGTATCTTTGTATATGTCAAGTTACCCATTTCTTGATTGATTCAAGGGAGTTTATCCTTCAATTTCAATGTCATCCCTCTCAATTAAATCCTAGATGTAGTGCTTGAGTTGCAAATGTCATTTTGAAACATGCCCTTTAACCCTATGATATTTTTTAAAACTCATCTTCATAATACCAATCTAGCTTTGGTTGGTGATTATCCATAGGTCTGATTTTAGGCAAGGTGATGATATTGGCAGTTGTTAATTGATCTAAGACTATTTCAATTGGGACTCCTAAGTTTGTGAGTGGTCTCTTACATGTCTAAGGCTTTGGCTTGCCTCATAAAACTTGGATGGAAGAGACATTTGGTTGTTATGTGGGGATTTTATTTTGAACTATTGTACATGTTGTTTATAATCCATCACCCCAACTCCCACAACATTCTTATTTTTGTTGAAGACTTTATACTTCCCTGAAAAAGAGTTGTCTTGATTTTGGGTGTGCTCATTTTGAGAATATAACTTGATTTTTCCTTTTTTGATAAAATCCTTCTTGATTTGAATTCCTTTATCTATTATCTCATCAAAGGTCTTGGCACACTATAAATTTAATTAATACTTGAGTTTAGCATTGAGATTATCCACAAATATCTTGTCTAATTCTTTCTCAGGTACTGTATATCTCAATCAACTTGACAAACTTGTCCATCTCTATAAGAAGTATGCCAGACTTTCATCACTTCTTTGTTTGGTGTTATAGAGGTCAATTATGCATATGTCAAGTTTAATATTAAGTGAGAAATGTTTGACGAATTGTTCTATCAATTCTTCAAAACTAGATATTGACCCCTTGGGTAGCTGCATAAACACTTCTAAAGTAGGTCCAGTAAGACTTTTGGAAAATATTCTTAGAAAATAGGCATCTTCATAATCCACCTCATGGAAATATACATAAAATTCTTGTGCATGATCTCTAGGATCTCCTTTCCCTCAATATTTTCAAATTTCAGTACCTTAAAGTGTGAAGGGAAAGGAATTTATAATATACTCATGTCTAATAGGGAGGAATAAAATTATTCATATTTATATTTGTGGGATTGTGAATTTGGATCTATTTATTGGAGGGTCTCTTGCATTACTCTCCAATCTTGTGCAAAGGTGGAATCCCTAAGAGGAATGGTAGTTTGATTTTGGCTGCCTTTGGGAATATGGGTGTTATGGGTAGTATGGGTGATATGAGTGTTATTGGTATTGTTAATATTATTGGTATTATTGGTGGTATTGATATTATTATTATTTGGGATGTTTTATCAAGGGGATGGTGGACATTGGTTTCATAGTAGAAGGTTGATTTGTTGTGTTAATTGGTCTAAACAATCTTTTATGATAGCTTATCTCTTATTAGCCTCAATGTGGTTATTATGAAGGGGTGGTGGACATTCCTCCTCTGTAAATCCATGGTCCACACCTTCCTCTTCTTAGGTTAATTGATTATCATGTATATTCTAATGGGGTGTGTTTGGATGAGATGGAGGACAGACTAGATTATGTAAGAGAATACAGTTGAGAGTGTAAGGTAACATGTCCCTATTTATATGGCATGGGCTAGGACATGATCACATTTTTAATATAGATAATAGTCGATTAAGTTCCTAAATTTTTCATTATGGAGGGGGTTAAACCTTTCATCCTCTTCCTTGGGTATGTGCATATCACTATGATTTTTGTCATATTCTTGAGTTGGATCAACCATATACCCCAATGGTTCATTATCTTGGTTGGAGGCCTTTCCAATCCTGAATTAGGCATGGGTGTGGGTAACCATTTTGAAAGAGAGATGTGATGAAATGTGATATATGAGATGGAAGTATTCAAATACTACCTCCATCTAGAGACCATATCTAATAGTAGTCAAAAGAGAGTGATGTAATGGTTTTTAGAAGAAGATAGGATGACTAAGAATTACCAAGAGACAAAGTCTCATAAGAGACCAATCTAGAAAGGATAAATAAGAGTGATGGGATCAAACACCTTATCCATTAGAAAAGAGATAATTTGATGGGTGTTAGATGAAAAAGGTACTTGATAAGGATGAATATATGTGATGGGTGTTATATTAGAACCTTATAAGACTATGTGTATTGATAATACCTAGTCTTAAAGATGTAGAAAGTGACAAATGATAGATAAAAAACATGGGTGACCACTAGAACTTGATTTCAAGATAGATTATAATACTCAAAGGTGATGAGATGGATAGGGGATGGGAGATGTATGATAAATAAGATGTGTACTAGGTGGATAGAATATGTGATTGATGTAGGAATGGACAAGAATGATAGCTACTCAAGATAAATTATATACCAATGGATGTTAACTAGTTACTAAAGAAATGTGTGGGAAGGAGAATGATAGATGGTAGTTAGATGCTAATAAAATATGTGAAGGGGATGGATACTATGGTGGATATAGTGGAATTGATAGTAGATATGCGTAATATTTTAGAGAGATGAAAGGTTTGGATATAACAGATTAGGTATATTATAATATTTAATAATGATATGGGATGGCTATGAGATGGATAGATGTTATGGTAGGTATGAGGTGGTATGATAGAGAATATAAGATTAGTCAATAAGGATCAAAACTTCTCAAAACAAGATATACAAATGGATATGAGACATGGGGAATATACAAGCTAGGTACAAAAGAAAGACATGAAAGGGGTTATTACTATAAGAAAGTGTTATAGGATAGATATAAATGGGGTGGATAATATATAGTGTATGTAGAAGAAGGATAAGGATATGGATACCAATATGAGATGATACAGATACACAAGGTTAATATAGTGGCCAAAAGGTGATATTAAATGGATATAGAATTAAATAAGAGGGATATTAAAATGGGTATTATATGGATGCTAGGTGATAAATGGGGATGAATGACCAATAAATGGGTGAATGATGTGAGGATTAAAAATTAGGATATGATATGATGTTTATAAGATGATGAGTGTTAACTTAGCCATGTTTAAAGTATCACACAATATATAGGTATGGATAACTCAACTTACAAACAATATGGGTCTTTACACAACACTCAAATAACACACACAAGTATAATCCTAAATTAGTCAACTATTATGGGTGTGTAACCTAATGCCCACACCATCCAATAATGTCATAGGTGAGGCTATAAGCTGGTGACCCATTATGGTATTGACCAAACCCTCTCAACCCAACTCGTACTTGATGGATCCTTTGGAGCTGATATTGACTCTTGCAATAATACACTTCTTACAAATGAAGGCTCTTAATATAAGTATACACAAAAGGTTCTAGGCACATCATTTATATACATGAAGGTATGTTGGGGACCAATTCCATATAGGATGTTGTTTGACCACCCTATATCTTAGAGCCTAGTCTCCCCTCACTCTATGAAACCCTTTATGAAGAATTCCACTTAGGCACATAATGACAACTCTCCTGACTTTTATACTCTACAAGAACACAAAGTTTGGTTAGTGCATGGTGATGAAATCCACATCACCAACCCCTATATGGTAATCCCATGTATGTGGATGCATTCTATAGCATGTGTTATCCTAGAGGAGGGATAACAAACAGTAAAACATGATATGATTAATTACCTACATGTGAGGGGTACAAATACATAGATTATTTGTAATTCAACACACACATAAATAAGTATATACAATGTAATAATTTTTTACAACAAAGGTATATACAATAAAAACTAAGACACTATACTAGAGGCACCCATTCCTGCAAGCACAAGGGTTAGAGATCCAAGTGGGGTACCTTGGTCTTGAGAGGTCCTACACCAAAAAGGATTATAGTTTAGATTTTTAAAAAACTAAAAATTCTTACAAAACCACAAATACATAGATAAATATCACAACCAAAATACACAAAATCATAACTACAAAACAAAATCACAAGTCATAAGTTGTGACTTTACAGAGGGTTAGTAAACTATGACATTTATCCCATAAAACCGTAACAGTTAAACAAAATTGCTACTACCTAAAAAACACAATTTGTGGTTTTGTAAGTAATAATATAATTATAAAACACACTTAAATTTCACTAAGATAATTCTTCTATTAGACTAATTTACAAGGCAGATTAATTTTAAAAAGTGCTTAAATAAGTATAAAGATATATATATATATATATATATATATATATATATATATATATATATACACGATACTATACTATAACAACCTTTTATAAATGTGGTAAAAAAAGGGATTTATGTTGTTAAACAAAATGCTATTATTTTATGCACAGCCCAATGCTACTAACATTTTAAACCTAATGCTGATTAAATGGCCTAAACTACTTTGTTAACCTTATAACTACAAATTCATAACTGCAACTGACAAAATCACAACTACCAAGATAGAGTCTCAAGTTCAAGACGTACAATTTTGTATTAAGATCAAAACAATCTTATGATAGGGTTTGTGATGTTTTTATTGAATTTATTATGCCCCCTATTAATATTGCACATATAGAGAACAACCTATGAGGACCCTTTTATAGGTAAGTGGTTAAGTCAAAATACTTAGATTGATAAATGATGAAAATTTGATATAATACAACTTTAACTTAGCTTAAAGAACTTTATAACCCTTTATACAAAACTTGAGATCCTTTTGTTAATGATCCAAAAAATAGATAGGTTATATTTTTACAAGGATAAAACTGCAACTATCGATGATAAAATTGTTATTACCAGGTCAAAGTCGTTAATCATAGAGTTATGATTTTTTGAAAGATGTCTAAATTCTCCCAATCTTGATGCAATCTTATTACCCTAAAAATAGAAACTAGAATCCTCTCCTAGCTAGAAAAATCAATGTATAGAGATGTTTATTGTTAGGTGATAGTAGGAGGTCTAAGGTAAACCTAAGTTCTAGAAAACTATAACTTTACCTGACAAAACTATAGTTATAAGTACAAAGTGGTAGTTTTTAAAGTTGCAGGTTTGTGCCTAATGTATCAACAGTTAAATATTAAGTTGACTCTTTCCCTACCCTACACATAAAAAAACATACATATACAAAATAACTACAAAAAAAGTCTAGCAAAAACAAGCTATAAATTCACCCCTAACTAGTAAATTCGATAAAATCATGATTATAACCGACAATAACTTTATTACTAGAATAAAATCACAACTCTCAAAGTTGTATTTTTTATAAAAATAAAAACCATAAAAAAACCCTAACCATTAGCGATTAGTTGACAAAATCGTTATTCAGTCTACAAAATCATGACTATAATACCGCTAATACTAGTGCAAAATTGTTATTCACCTATACGAGATAAAAATTCAAAATTCAGCCTTTGATTGATGTTAAATTTTTCTTAAAATTACTCAAATAAATTTTAAGAAATTTATAGTGTTAGTAAAGAGATCAATTCCCACCATGGTCACAAAAATGTGCACTAAATTTTAGATCCAAGCTATATTACTAATTCTAGTAATAAAAACCTAAAACTTAATCACAACAATAGGAATGGATAAAAGAGGAAATCAAAATAATAAAAACATTTTCACCATCATTTTACCTCCTTATGGATCCAGTCCAAGATTTTTAAATGGATTATTTGATATTTAAAACTTGAAATGTTGGATTGCTTGATAAGTGTTGATAATGGCTTCCAAGTGACTAAATGGGCTTGATAGTGGCTATGGATGGACGTAAGAGAGTTTTATGGATGCAAGGTAGTATCAATATGATGGATTTATAGATTTTTAAATTTATTTTTAGGGTGGAAGGAGATTTTGTTTAAATAGACATGGAGGGAGAGATCAATGGCTCAAATTCAAATTTGGGCCATTGAAATCAAGGGCTAGGTATTTTCCATGGAATTTTTTATTCCATGAAGATCTCTAGCATTATAAAATTCTAGAGAAGGGTGATAAAATCAGGAAGATTTCTAGAATCCTCCAATTCTATAAATCTCCCCATAGGGTTTAGGATTTTAGGAGAGGCTAGGATAGGTGGTGGTTGGGTAGATAGATTATTTTTATATTTTTAAATTGGCTAGTTGGCTTACGGAGTAGGTTAGTGGGTAATAGGTTCTATTAGGTTTTTAGTGAAGGGATTAATAAGTTTTTGGGATTGAATAAGGTTTATAGGATATGGGAATGGGATAGAGGTGACTAGGCTATTAGTTAGTTTAGCTAAGAAATATAGATATTAGACTAAATTAGTGAGAATTAGTATAATTAATATAATTAGCAAGGTGAGCATAATTTAGTGCATATACCTTGTACTTTGTCTTGATTCATCACAAGGTCAACCAGTATATCAGATGGATGTTAAGAGTGCTTTCTTCCATGGAGACTTACATGATAAAATCTATATGAAGTAGCCTACTTGGTTTGTTCACTATTTTTCTCTTGTTTATTGACTTAGGAGGTCTCTTTACGGTCTCAAATAGGCCCCTCAAGATTGGTATGAGATAATTGAGTCATTTATTCTCTCCAGTAGCTTTGTTCACTACCACTCTGATCTCACAATGTATATTCAACATATTAGGGAGGATATTATTATTCTAGTCTTGTATGTTGATGATCTGCTTCTCACATGTAGCTTTTCATCTCATATTTAGTCTATTCAATAGGCACTTTCAGCATAGTTTGACATGATAGATCTAGGCCTTCTATATTTATTCCTTGGTCTACATATTTCATAGTCAGATATAAGGATCTATTTGATTCAACATAAGTACACTTGATATTCTTCAACATTTTGGAATGGTTGATTTCAAGCCAAGTCCTTATCCTTTTTAGTTTGGAGTGATTCTCATTGCATTTTGTAATACTCCACTTTGTGATCTTACATTGTATAGGTAGATGGTTAGGAGTCTTATGTATTTTACCCATAATCATCATGATATTTCATTTTTAGTTGGTCTTATATCTAGGTTTGCACATGACCCTCATGACAGCCATTAGTAGGATGCTAAGAAGATTTTATGATATTTACGAGGCACTAATCATTTTGGATTACACTATGCTAAGGGCTCTACTCAGTTGGTCATATACAGTGATTTAGATTGGGAAGGTTCTCTTGATGATAGGAATTCCACTTTTAAATACATATTTTTTCTCAATTCTTTACCTATTACATGGTTATGTAAGAAGTAGTAGGATATTGTAATTTTATCTATAGAGGTTGAGTACAAGGCAGTAATTACAATGAGTCAATACCTTATTTGTCTTTGTCAGTTGTTGATAGAGTTTGGCTTCATGAAGAATTTACCCATCATACTTTGAGGTGATAAATAGAGTGAAATTCATATCTTTTACAACCTAGTTGAGCATCATCAGACAAAGAACATTGAGGTACATATATACTTCATTTGTCAGCACATTCAGGATGGCATTCTTAGCTTATAGTACATTTTGAATCATTAGTAGGTTGTAGACATCTTCATGTAGCCTTTTGCATCACCTAATTTCCTTGAGCTGCATGGCATGCTTAAGGTTTCAATATTTATCCTTAGGGGTTTTCATGATTACATTTTCAATCTTCATTTCATGGATACATATTGTATATGAATACCTTATCAGGCATAGTTTTTGGGACTCATATTGTGGATATGCCACTATTTTTTCATCTTTTGTTAGACCCTAGATTCACTTTAGGGCGGTGTTAGATTATGTATTTCATGCATTTTATCATATTTTTTTAGTTTATTATCTAGTTATTTTTTCTTTTAGTGACTTTTTCCTATGTGAGGATTTATCCCACCTTGGCCGGTTTAGCTAGTTTAGTATTTGCCTTGCCTATATAAGTAAATGCCTTCCTTTATACAACATGCTTAATTATACTTAATTTTGAATAATTTATGATTTATCTTTTTTTTTCATATCATATGTGAAACTTCCTTGTGTGATTTTTTTTTAACACTTTGGATTCTTGGGTTGAAATGCCTTTACAATTCCTAATAGATTCAAAGTATCATTTGTTAGTCAAATAATTTAGTAAAAGTTATATTTGTTTTGTAATCTAAGCTAGCATATGGAGGGTGATGTTTTTTTGATATTATTCATGTAAACTATATTGTATCTAATTTTTCTAGGTAGATTAACATGTTTATATTGATCACTTCCTTTTTAGGGATGCATATTGTTATTGGCCTTTAGATTAGGAATAGTTGCATTATTGTTTGTGGACATGGAAGTACTAATAGGATATTTATTCTTATTTCTTAGATTGTATTTATTTATTTTATAGTTTTGAATATATTTAATCTCTTCTTTATTATATTCAGGTTCATTCTCATCTTCAACTGGGAATGGGAAATCATATGTTTAAAACACCATTGCAGTACTAGAAGAGCTTGGTGAATTAGATGTGTTGGATGAGTTAGGATAATGTAGAAAAATTACATACCCTTCCATTTAATTTTGGAATATTTATAAGGAATTACATAATTATATGTAGTCTAACTTACCGTGTTGTATATAACTATGAAGTCTACACTAGTCCAGTGAAACCAACTCACAAATGTATATCTTGGGGAACTTATTGGGTGATGGATTTGTTTTATTTTTGGCCTATTTAATGGTCTATTGTATTTCTAAAATGTGCAATTACTATTGTCCATTTCCCTTACTATATTTCCTAGGCATCTATGCATATTAATAAACTCATTTCTAAGTTTTCTTATCATGTGTTGAATGACATTTAACTCTACCTTGTTGGAATTTGATGTTGTGCCTTGTGTACTTGAGGTATTGATAAACACTAAGGCTTGTATTTATTTTTAATTATTTCTCATAGGGATATAATTATTCAAAAATACTAAGTTATATTTTGATACAACATGGGCCAAAGGTAATTGATTAAATACATAATTTTGATTATTGTAATGGGTACCCCTATTGCGCCCAAAACTAACCCAACAGGAACTCCTTATGACTCTAGAATGGTTTGCTCGTAGTGATTTTTTTATTTACCAAGACTAATGCATGAAACGTAAATATGGAATTAGAAGCATTGATACACACCACTAAAATAACCAACACACTGTATTTATATTAATTGCAAAATGAGTAAACAAGTACAATGTCGGTCACATGATAACTCACTAAACACTCTCATGGTCATATGAACATTATTTCAAGTGAATATCCTAATAAGTGTCGAAGGTGTGATCATTTTATTCTCTGACCAGTGAAACTACAAACTCTATAGGCTAGTTTTCTATAGACTTAGTAGAATGGATCTATGGACTTTGCACATAGGTTCTATGAACTCTACAGTTGATTCTATGGAATTTGTAGGCCACTTCTACAAACTCTATAGCTAGATCTATGGACTTTGCATGAGATTCTACAGACTCTATAGCAACTTCTACGGACTCTGTAGGCCACTTCTATAAACTCTACAGGCCACTTCTACAGACTCTGCAGGAGCTTCTACAGACTCTGCAACAACTTCTATGGACTCTGTAACCCACTTCTATGGACTCTGCAGCCAAATATATGGACTCTACAGGAGCTTCTATAGACTCTGTATCAACTTCTATGGACTCTATAGGCCACTTCTACAAACTCCACAGCCAAAAATACGGACTCTATAGCCAAATATATGGACTCTATAGGAGCTTTTATGGACTTTGCAACCAAATCTATGGACTCTATAGGAGCTTCTAAAAACTTTGCAACAACTTCTACAGACTTTGTAGGCCACTTCTATGGACTCTATAGCCAAAACTACAGACTCTGCAACCAAATATATGGACTCTATAGGAGCTTCTATGGACTTTGCAGCCAAATCTATGGACTTTGTAGGAGCTTCTATAGACTCTGTATCAACTTATATGAACTTGATAGGCCACTTCTATGAACTCTATATCCAAATATACAGACTTAGCAAGAGCTTCTATGGACTCTATAGCAACTTCTATAGACTTTTTAAGCCACTTCTATGAACTCTACAACCAAAACTATGAACTCTATAGCTAAATCTATGGACTCTGTAGGAGCTTCTACGGACTCTGCAGCCAAATCTATAGACTCTATAGGAGCTTCTACAGACTCTATAGACCATTTTTATAAAATTTGTAGGCTAAAATCTATAAATTTTATAGGCTGAATCTAATTTCTAAAGACTCATGTAGGTTTGTATCTACAAACTCACCTAGCTGCTACAAGATGCTACAGTGATAGAGCTACTACAGTGATGAGCTGCTACAGTGGTATGACTGCTATAGTGACATGGCTACTATAATGACATGACTGTTATAGTGGCATAGCTATATTGGTTCAACTGCTATAGTGGCTAAAAGCACAAACTCGAAAGACCAATCCCAAGGATCGATGTCCAGAGTGCTACAGATGAGGACATTCTCAAATTCCCAAATAAGTGGCAAGTGAAACAATTCTTTTCTTCTTATCCAACATGCTTAGAGAATCCACAAGCACTTCCCTTTGTCCTTTCTCCAAAGGGTGACTCAACTCACTTGAGAAATCTGGGATAAAGGATGTGCAATAGTCCATCTATTAAAATATTTCTTATGTCTCCCTTGGGTACCATCCCCATAAAGTGAATACTTAAAGTAACACTTAATATCTTGCCATGGGGTTAAATGTTACTTTTTATAGCACTTCAAGCCTAAAAATATACCAGTAATTAGACTCTAAATGGTGCAAGTGATAGCTCACTAGAAAGATCTCGACAAGGAGTATCAAACCCAATCTTCAAAACTGGCCTTTGTTGTGTCTTATTAACTTACTACAAATAGTAAGTATGCTAGAAACTAAGTAAGTCACCTACTAAAGCAGGGACATTATAGTCTGTTCCCCTTAAAATTACTTGTCCTCAAGCAATCTCAGCTTAGCCTACTAAATTACTTGCTCACTCTCCCATGTAGAATCCTCCTCTGATAGGTCTTTCCATCTAACTAAATACTCCTTCCCTATCTTGTTTCTAAGTTTCCTCTCTCTGGTGTCCAGAATAGCCTCAGGTTCCAAAACGAGCCTCCCTTCCTCATCCAAAGGGGGTAAATTTGTAGAAGGCACTATACTCTGACCAATGGCCTTCTTAAGCCTAGACACATTAAATACATTGTGCACCCTACTGTCCTCTAGAAGCTCAAGCTCATAGGCAACTTTGCCCACTCTTTGAATCACCCTGTAGGGGCCATAAAATCTAGGATTTAGCTTCTCCACTCCACTCTTTTTGAGTGATGACTGCTTATATGGCTATAGCCTCAAATACACCATGTCACATACCTCAAAACTGTGCTCTACCCTATGTTGATCAGCATATAATTTCTATTGGTTTTGAGCCTATTGTATATTCTCCTTAAGCACTCTTAGGATATCTTGACTATCCTTCAATAGGTCTTTAGCTTTGGGCACTCTATTGTCCCCCAAAACCATATCCATGAAGCTTGGGGCTTCATACCCATATAATTCCATAAATGGAGTCATCCTGATGGTCATTTGATGCATGGTATTATAACAATACTCCCCCATGTGTAACCACTTAACCCAAGTTCTCTACTGCACAGTCACATAGATCCTCAAATACCCTTAAACCCATTTATTTACTATCTTTGTCTTCCCATCTATTTGAGGATGGCAGCTTATACTAAGTGTAAGGTCTGTACCACACAGCTTGAACAACTCTAGCCAAAAGGTGCTCATAAACTTGTTATCCCTATCACTAACAATAAATCTTGGTAACCCATGCAACCTAAAAACCTCCTTAAAGAACAAATCTACCACCTGAGCTATTGTATATGTAGAGGGGATAGGAAATAAGTGAGCAAACTTCATCAATCTATCTACCACCACATAAATGCAATCTCTTCCCTGCACTCACAGTATGCCAGTGATGAAATCCATAAAAATGATTTCCCATTTCTAATCAAAAATGGATAAGGGCTGTAGTAAACTAGTAGGAAATGTGTGCTCTTCCTTATTCTATTGACAAACTACACACTCCTTGACATGCCTTTGAACATCATCCTTGAGCCCTCTCCATGAGAACCACTCTTGAATCTGCCTGTAGGTCTTGAAAACCCCCAGATGCCCAGTCATAGGTGCATCATGAAATGCCCTTAGTATCATCTCTCTTAAGTGTGATGATGAAATAAAATAAATTCTATCCTAAAATCTAATCAACCCATCTATCACTTCATAGTGATCATCTTGTATAGTGCCTAAAATCAATCCTGAGGCCCAAGCATCTCTGGCATATTATGCTATAATCTTAACCTGCCAATCTCTTGACATCTCTACAAAAGCATAAATGTGATGTCTTCTAGATAAGGCATTAGTGTAATGTCCCCACTTTAGCAGTTGACTTACTCAAATTCCATCATACTTACTATTTGTAGTAAGTTAACAGGATGCAGTGGAGGCCAATTTTGATGATTGGGTTTGATACTCCTTGTCGAGAGGTTTTTGGTGAGTTATCACTTGCATCATTTAGAGTCTAGTTGCTGGTATATTTTCAAGCTTGAAGTGCTGTAAAAAGTAACATTTAACCCAATGGCAAGATATTAAGTGTTACTTTAAGTATTCACTTTATGGGGATGGTACCCAAGGGAGACATAAGCAATATTTTAATGGATGGACTGTTGCACATCCTTTATCCCACATTTCTCAAGTGAGTTGAGTCACCCCTTGGAGAAAGGATAAAGAGAAGTGCTTGTGGCTTCTCTAGGCATGTTGGATAAGAAGAAAAGAATTGTTGCACTTGTAACTTATTTGGGCATTTGAGAATGTCCTTCTCATCTGTAGCACTCTAGACATCCATCCTTGGGATTGGTCTTTGGAGTTTGTACTCTCAGCCACTATAGCAGCCATGCCACTGTAGTAGTTGTGCCACTATAACAACCATGCCACTATAGTAGTCATGCCATTGTAGCAGTTGTACCATTGTAGTAGCTCGTCACTATAGTAGCTCTATCACTATAGCATCTTGTAGCAGCTAGGGGAGTTTGTAGATACAAGCCTACATGAGTCTGTAGAAATTAGATTTCAGCCTGTAGAGTCCGTAAAAGTGGCCTACAAAGTTCATAGATTTTGTTGTAGAGTCCATAGAAGATCCTATAGAGTATGTATATTTAGCTATAGAGTTTGTAGTTTTTTCTACAAAGTCCATAGAAGTGGCTTGCAGAGTCAGTAAAAGTTGCTACAGAGTCTTTAGAAGCTCTTACAGAGTTCATAGATTTGGCTACAGAGTCTATAGAAGTGGCCTACAGATTCTATAAACGTTATTGTAGAGTCTATAGAAGCTCTTATAGAGTCTGTAGATATAGTTTTAGAGTTTGTAGAAGTGACCTACAGAGTCTATAGAAGTTGCTACAGAGTCCGTAAGATCTCCTGTAGAGTTCATAGATTTGGTTATAGAGTGCGTAAAAGCGGCTTGCAAAGTCTGTAGAATTAGTTGTAGAGTCCATAGAACCTACCTATATATTTTGTAGATCTAGTCTATGGAGTCCATAGAAAACTAGCTTATAGATTTTGTAGTTCCACTGGTCGGAGGAGATAATGATCGCACCTTCGGCACTTGCTAGGATATTCGCTTGAAAGAATGTTCATACGATCATGGAAGTATTTAGTGAGTTATCACGTGACCAGCATTATACTTGTTTACTCATTTTGAAATTAATATAAATATAGTGTGTTGGTTATTTCAATTATGTGTATCAATGCTTGCAATTCCATATTTACATTTCATGCATTAGTCTTTGTAAACCAAAAAATCACTATGAGCAAACTATTTTAGAGTCATAAGGAGTTCCTGTTGGGTTAGTTTTGGGTACAATAGGGGTGCCCATTACAGTGGTATCAGAGACAAGTTTTTCTTGCCATCTTATGAGGTTTCATGCATCCAACACATTAGTACTTCCTGAGGAGAGATTAGACAAACCCAGACTTACAAATTTTCTCAAAGATTGAAGAGGAAGGTGACCCTTTTTAAGCACCAGCCATGGGTGATAGATAGGGGGAAAGGAGAGAACCCAGCACTAGGATGATGCTCAGTGACATTGCTAGGGGTCAAAGGGAGCTACATGCTACATTGCAGCAGATGGCTCTAGCAATTACACAACACTTGACTAGAGCAGATGAGGGCAATAATGCCAACTAGTGCAATAATGCTAACCAGGTAGGTGGATAGGGTAATGGAGGTAATGGAGATGCATCAATTAATAGAGGAGCCTAGACATATGCTAGATTAGGTTCTTCTACTAAAAGACCACTCATGCCATAGTTCCCTCTAAGACAAAATGACCAAAATGATGTTGGTCCTATACAGCAAGAGATACAAGACTAAATACTAGAGGATTGGAGAAATGTTGGACTAGATTTTTAGGGTGAAATGTCCTTTATGGAATATATGGATGTTAGACTCAAGCATATGCCCATGAAAGGAAACATGCAACAAAACTATGAGATGAGGAAGAATTTGGGAAAGTTGTCTATTCCATATTATGATGGTACAAGGAAGACTTCAGTGCGAACATGGGTCCAAAAGTTAGACACTTATTTCTAGCTTAATCCCATACTTGAAGAGGATGCGATTAAGTATGCCACATTACACTTGGATGGGAGTGCCCATGAGTGGTGGCACCATGGTATGGTCACACTTGGACATAACCAAATAGATACCTATGCCAAGTTTACTGAGAGACTCATTGACTGATTTGACACTAAGGGCCTAGAATTGCATTTTAAGGAGCTAGCATAGCTTAAACAGTGGGGTTTTGTGGAGGCCTATATCACCAAGTTCTAAAAGCTAGCAGTATTGGTAATAGATATATCTAAAAGGAGACTCATTGTTCTTTTCATGGATGGGCTTTTTGATCCCTTGTGAGGATGGGTAAAGGGACACAACCCCTCTTCACTACAAGAGGCTATTAAGAAAACAAGAGACCTAGCATATTCTTCCTACAGGAGTAAACTTCACTCTAAGGACTCTCATTTTAGGAAGGATAAGGAAAGGAAGATGTTTCATAAGGACCCTTAGCAGCCTAAGGGGGAAACTAAAGGGTTGGATGGTGACACCCTCAATGAGCTCAGGAGGAAAAAACTATGTTTTCATTGTAAGGAGCCATAGAATCTCTCCCATGAATATCTACTTAAGGTGAATACTAAGCCAATGGAGTATTTTTTAGTAGATGAATCACCTTTTGAAGATAAGGAACAACATTCAGATTCAGAATCTAGTCAAGGTGATAGCATTGCTGAGGAGAGTTCAAATGATGAGAAGTCTCTTGCTTGATTGATAGGGGTCCAAAAGGCCATCACCTTTAAGGTAAGAGGGATGATTCAGGGTTAGTGCATGGTTTCATTTATCGACATAGGGGCAACACATAACTTCATCGACAAAAAATTGGTGGCCAAGAGAGGCCTTTAGACTGAGGAGCATGCAAGGTTCAGAGTCATGGTGGCCAATGGCCACAAGTTATTATGCACCTAGAAGATTTCAAATCTTTGCATTAGATTGGGAGGATATTATGAGTTGGAGGATGATTTATATGTATTTAACATGGGTGATTATGATGTCATCTTGGGAATGATGTGGATGGCATCTCTGGTAGAGTTTACCTTCAACTTGGCTAAGTTGGAGATGAGGTTTCAGCATCAGGGTAGGAAGGTAGTGCTTCAAGGTTTACCTAATGAGGGGCTCAGGGTGGTATCATTGAAGAGGATGGAATATTTATTTAGACATGATGATGTAGAATGGGTAGCTGAATGTTTGATCATGTCTATGCCTCTAGAGTAGAAATATAAAAGCTATCATCCAGATGTACAGGGGATCATTTCTAGGCATGAGGTGTTTGGTAGCATTCCACATGGGGTTCCTCCTGAGAGGGGTATAGAGCATGGTTTTGAGCTAGAGGAGGGGGCTAAACTAGTCATCATCACCCCCTACCACCATCCTAAAAAGCATAAGGATGAGATAGAGAAGTTGATAAAGGAGCTATTGGAAATGGGGCATATTAGGCCAAGCAAAAGCCCCTTTGCTTCAGCAGTTATTTTGGTAAAGATGAAGGATGGGACAATGTGTATGTGCATTGATTATAGAGCTCTCAATAAGAAGACAATTAAGAACAGGTACCCCATCCTTAGGATTGATGAGTTGATTAATGAGTTGCATGGAGCATGATATTTCTCTAAGATAGACCTATGTTTAGGATACCATCAGATCCAAATGCGAGTGGAAGACATAGAAAAAACGAACTTCAGGTGTCACTACAGACACTTTGAGTTTTTTGTTATGCCATTTGGGCTAACCAATACTCCAGCTACCTTCCAAAGTTATATGAATCAGGTGTTTAGGGGACAGCTCCAAATATTTGTATTGATATTCTTTGATGACATCCTAGTATTCAGTAGGACATGGGATGAGCACCTACAGCAAATAGAGGAGGTGCTAGTCATTTTGGAGGAGTCACTGTATGCCAAGGAATCAAAGTGTGAGTTTGGCATAACAAATTTTCTCTACCTTGGCTATATTATCAATGCTGAAGGAGTTCAAGTGGATCCAAAAAATATCAAGGTGGTTGTTGATTGGCCTACTCCAACCAACCTTACACAACTCAAAGGGTTTTTTGGATTATGTGGTTTTTATAGGATATTTGTGAAGGGATTTTCATACACTACAACACCATTAATAGAACTCACCAAGAAGGGTGATTTTGTATGGATAGAGGTAGCACAACAGTGTTTTGAACATTTCAAGTGGGTGATGTCTTCATGTCTGGTTCTAGCTCTACCCAACTTCATGAAGCCTTTTGAGCTTCATTGTGATGTATCAGGTGATGGGATTGGAGCAGTATTGATGTAGGAGAAGCATCCCTTTGCTTTTGAGAGTAGGAAGCTCTGAGGGGTGGAGAGGAGCTATTCTATTTATGATCAGGAGATGTTGGCCATCATGCATGCCTTGGCCAAATTTTGATCCTACTTGGTTGGAGGGAAGTTTGTGATCAAGATGGATCACAACAACATAAAGTATTTCATGGGCCAGCTAGACTTGAATGATAGGGAGCAGAAGTGGGTCACTACATTGCAGGCTTATGACTTTGACAATTAGTTTTTCAAAGGGAAGAAGAATGTAGTAGCTGATACCTTATCCAGAAGACATCACATTTGTGCTCTTACATAGATTTTAAGAGATTGGTGGGTTAATATTATAACATAATATGCTAGAGATGCTTGGGCTTTGTGATTGATTTTAGGCACTATACAAGATGATCACTATGAGGTGATAGATGGGTTGATCAGATTTTAGGATAGAATTTATTTGATTCCATCATCACACTTAAGAGAGATGATACTGAGGGCATTTCATGATGCACCTATGGCTGGGCATCTAGGGGTTTTCAAGACCTATAGGCAGATCTGAGAGTGATTCTCATGGAGAGGGATCAAAGACAATGTTTAGAGGCATGTCAGGGAGTGTGTAGTTTATCAATAGAATAAGGAAGAGCACATGTTCCCTATTGGTTTACTATAACCCTTACCCATTCTAGAATGGAAATGGGAAAGCATTTATATGGATTTCATCACTGGCCTATCGCGAGTGTAGGGAAGAGATTAGACTTATGTGGTGGTAGATAGATTGATGAAGTTTGCTCACTTCTTTGTTATCCCCTCTACTTATACAGTAGCTCAATTGGTAGATTTGTTCTTTAGGGAGGCTTTCAGGTTGCATGGGTTATCGAGATTTATTATCAGTGACAGGGATATCAAGTTCATGAGCACCTTTTGGCAGGAGTTATTTAGGCTGTGTGATATAGACCTTACACCTCGTATGATCTACCATCCTTAGATAGATGGGCAGATGGAGATAGTAAATAAATGGGTGGAAGGTTATTTGTAGAACTATGTGACTATGCAGTAGAGAGCCTAGGTTAAGTGGTTACACATGGGGGAGTATTGTTACAATACCATGCATCACATGACCATCAAGATGTCTCCATTTATGGAATTATATGGGTATGAAGCCCCAAGCTTCATGGATATGGTTTTGGGAGACAACATAGTGCCCAAAGCTAAAGACCTATTAAAGGATAGTCAAGATATCTTTAGAGCACTCAAGGAGAATATACAATAGGCTCAAAATCAATAGAAGTTGTATGTTGATCAGCATAGGGTAGAGCATAGTTTTGAGGTAGGGGACATAGTGTATTTGAGGCTACAGCCATATAGGCAGTCATCACTCAAGAAGAGTAGAGCGGAGAAGCTAAAGCCTAGATTTTATGGCCCCTACAGGGTGATTTAAAGAGTGGGCAAAGTCACCTATGAGCTTGAGCTTCTAGAGGGTAGTAGGGTGCACAATGTATGTCATGTGTCTAGGCTTAAGAAGTCCATTGGTCAGAGTGTAGTGCCTTCTACATATTAACCCCCTTTGGATGAGGAAGGGAGGCTCGTCTTAGAACCTGAGGCTATTCTAGACACCAGAGAGAGGAAACTTAGAAATAGGATAGTGAAGGAGTATTTGGTTAGATGGAAAGACCTCTCAGAGGAGGATGTTACATGGGAGAGTGAGCAAGTTATTTAGTAGGCTAGGCTAAGATTGCTTGAGGACAAGCAATTTCAAGGGGGGTAGATTGTAATGTCCCCACTTTAGTGGCTAACTTACTTAGTTTCTAGCATACTTACTATTTTTAGTAATTTAATAAGATGCAGCAGAGGCTTGTTTTGATGATTGGGTTTGATACTCCTTACTGAGAGATTTTCAGTGAGCTATCACTTACACCATTCAGAGTCTACTTGCTAGTATATTTTTAGGCCTAAAGTGCTGTAAAAAGTAACATTTAACCTAATGGCAAGATATTAAGTGTTACTTTAAGTATTCACTTTATGGGGATGGTACCCAAGGGAGACATAATCAATATTTTAATGGATGGACTATTGCACATCCTTTATCCCACATTACTCAAGTGAGTTGAGTCTCCCCTTGGAGAAAGGATAAAGGGAAGTGCTTATGGCTTCTTTAGGAATGTTGGATAAGAAGAAAAGAATTATTACACTTACAACTTATTTGGGCATTTGATAACATCCTTCTCATTTGTAGCACTCTATACATCCATCCTTGGGATTAGTCTTTAGAGTTTGTGCTCTCAGCCACTGTAGCAGCCACGCCACTGTAGCAACTATGCCACTGTAGTAGTCATGCCACTATAGTAGCCATGCCACTATAGCAGTGGTACCACTATAGCAGCTTGTCATTATAGTATCTTTGTCACTGTATCATCTTGTAGCAGCTAGGTGAGTTCATAGATACAACCCTGGATGAGTCTGTAGAATTTAGATTTCAGCCTGTGGAGTTTGTAGAAGTGGCCTGCAGAGTCCATAGATTTGGCTGCATAGTCTATAGAAGCTCCTATAGAGTCCATAGATTTGGCTGTAGAGTCCATAGTTTTAGATGTAGAGTTCGTAGAAGTGGCTTTTAGAGTCCATAGAAGTTGTTTTAGAGTCCGTATAAGCTCCTATAGAGTCCATAGATTTGGTTGCAGAGTCTATAGAAGTGGCCTGCAGAGTCTGTAGAAGTTGTTGCAGAGTCCATAAAAGCTCCTATAAAGTTTGTAGATTTGGCTGTAGAGTCCATATAAGTGACTTGTAGAGTCCATAGAAGTTGCTATAGAGTCTGTAGGATCTCTTGTAGAGTCCGTAGATCTAGCTGTAGAGTTTGTAAAAGTGGCCAGTAGAGTCTGTAGAATCAGTTGTAGAGTTCATAGAACTTGCCTACAGAGTCTGTAGATCTTGTCTGTAGAGTCCATAGAAAACTAGCCTATAGATTTCATAGTTCCACTGGTCGAAGGATAAAATGATCACACCTTCAACACTTACTAGGATATTTACTTGAAAGAATATTCATACGATCATGGGAGTATTTAGTGAGTTACCACGTGATCGGCATTGTACTTGTTTACTCATTTTGAAATTAATATAAATATAGTGTGTTGGTTATTTTAGTTGTGTATCAATGCTTGCAATTCCATATTTATGTTTCATGCATTAGTCTTTATAAACAAAAAAATCACTACGAGAAAACCATTCTAGAGTCATAAGGAGTTCTTGTTGGGTTAGTTTTGGTCACAACAGGGGTGCCCATTACAATCAACTATTACATTCTTCTTCCCTTTGACAAACTCAGTGTCAAAGTCATAAGCTTGTAATTTAGTGAACCACTTCTACTGCCTATCATTCAAGTCTCACTAGCCCATGAAATAATTTATGTTGTGATCTGTCTTGATCACAAACTTCCCTCCAACCAAGTAGGATCAGAATTTGGCCAAGGCATGCATGATGGCCAACATATCCCGATCATAAATAGAATAGCTCCTTTCCACCTCTTGGAGATTCCTACTCTCAAAATTAATGGGGTGTTTCTCTTGCATCAATACTGCTCCAATCCCATCAACTGATGCATCACAATGAAGCTCAAAAGGCTTCATGAAGTTGGGTAGAGCTAGAACCAAACATAAAGACATCACCCGCTTGAAATGTTCAAAACACTGTTGTGCTACCTCTATCCATACAAAAGCACCCTTCTTAGTGAGGTTTGTTAATGGTGCTATAGTCTGTGAAAATCCCTTCACAAATCTCCTATAAAATCCACATAATCCAAAAAACCCTTTGAGTTGTGTAAGGTTGGTTGGAGTAGGTTAATCAACAACCACCTTGATCTTTTTTGGATCCACCTAAACTCCTTAAGCACTGATAATATGGCCAAGGTAGAGCAACTTTGTCATGCCAAACTCACACTTTGATTCCTTAGCATACAGTGACTCCTTCTCCAAAATGACCAGCACCTCCTCTAATTGATGTAGGTGCTCATCCCATGTCTTACTAAATACCAGGATGTCATCAAAAAATATCAATACAAATCTTTGGAGCGGCCCTCTAAACACCTAATTCATACAACTTTAGAAGGTAGCTGGAGCATTGGTTAGCCCAAATGGCATAACCAAAAACTCAAAGTGTCCATAGTGACACCTGAAGGTAATTTTTTCTATTTCCTCCACTAACATCTAGATCTGATGGTATCCTAAACGTAGGTCTATCTTAGAGAAATATCATGCTCTATGTAGGTAGCTCATCAATCAGCTCATCAATCCTAGGGATGGGGTACCTATTCTTAATTGTCTTCTTATTGAGAGCTCTATAATCAATACATATATGCATTATCCCATCCTTCTTCTTTACCAAAATAACCACTAAAGCAAAGGGGATTTTGCTTGGCCTAATATGCCCCATCTCTAATAACTCCTTTATTAGCTTCTATATCTCATCCTTATGTTTTTTAGGCTGGTAGTAGGGGGTGATGATGACTGGTTTAGCCCCCGCCTCTAGCTTGACAACATGCTTTATACCCCTCTCAAGAGGAACCCCATGTGGAATGCTATTAAACACCTTCTCATGCCTGGAAATGATCTCCTGTACATATAGATGATAGCTTTTATCTTGTTGCTTTGGAGGTGTAGACATGATCAAACATTCAACTACCCATTCTACACCATCATGTCTAAATAACCGTTCCATCCTTTTCAATGATACCACCCTGAGCCCCCCATTAGGTAAACCTTGAAGCACTACCTTCCTGCCCTGATGCCGAAAGCTCATCTCCAACTTAGCCAAGTTGAAGGTAAACTCTACTAGAGATGCCATCCATGTCATTCCCAAGATGACATCATAATCACCCATGTCAACTACATAGAAATCATCCTCCAATTCATAATCTCCTCCCAATCTAATGTGAAGATTTGAAATCTTCCAGGTGCATAATAACTTGTGGCCATTGGCCACCATGACTGTGAACCTCACATGCTCCTCAATCTGAAGGCCTCTCTTGGCCACCAATTTTGCATCAATGAAGTTATGTGTTGCCCTTATATCGATCAATGAAACCACACATTGCCCCTGAATCATCCCTCTTACCTTAAATGTGATGGCCTTTTGGACCCCTATTAACTGAGCAAGAGACTTCTCATCATCTGAACTCTCCTCAATAGTGCTATTGCCCTAGCTAGATTCCATATCTAAATTCTACTCCTATCTTTAGAAGGTAATTCATCTACTGAAAAATACTCCATTGGCTTAGTCTTCACCTTAAATAGACATTCATGGGATAGATTCCATCGCTCCCTACAATGAAAACATAGTTTTTTCCTCCTGAGCTCATTGAGGGTGTCACCATCCAACCCTTTAGTTTCCCCCTTTGGCCACTGAGGGTCCTTCTAAAATGTCTTCCTTTCCTTATCCTTCCTAAAATGAGAGTCCTTAGAGTGAAGTTTACTCTTGTAGGAAGAAGATGCTAGGTCTCTTATTTTCTTAATAGCCTCTTGTAGTGAAGATGGGTTGTGTCCCTTTACCCATCCTCGCAACGGATCAAAAAGCCCATCCATGAAAAGAACAATGAGTCTCCTTTCAAATATATCTATCACCAATACTACCAGCTTTTGGAACTTGATGATATAGGCCTCCATAGAACCCCACTGTTTAAGCTATGCTAGCTCCTTAAAATGCAATTCTAGGTCCTTAGTGTCAAATTTGTCAATGATTCTCTTAGTAAACTTAGCATAAGTATCTATTTGGTTATGGCCAAGTGTGACCATACTGTGATGCCACCACTCGTGGGCACTCCCATCCAAGTGTAATGTGGCATACTTATTGCATCCTCCTCAGGCATGGGATTAAGTTGGAAATAAGTGTCTAACTTTTGGACCCATGTTCACATTAAAGTCTTCCCTGTACCATCATAGTATGGAATAGACAACTTTCCCAACTTCTTCCTCATCTCATAGTTTTCTTGCCTATTTCCTCTCATGGGCATAAGCTTGAGTCTAACATCCATATATTCCTTGAAGGACATTTCACCCTAAAAATTTGGTCCAGCATTTCTCCAATCCTCTAGTATTTGGTCCTGTATCTCCTGCTATGTAGGACCAACATCATTCTGGTCATTTTGTCTTAGAGGGAACTATGGCATGAGTGGTCTTGTAGTAGAAGAATCTACTCTATCATATGTCTGGGCTCCTCTATTAATTGATGCATCTCCATTACCCTGTCTACCTACCTAGTTAGCATTATTGCCTTAGTTGGCATTGTTGCCCTGATCTGCTCTAGTCAAGTGTTGTGTAATTATTAGAGCCATTTGTTGAAATGTAACATGTAGCTCCCTTTGACCCCTAGCAAGATCACTGAGCATCATCCTAGTGCTAGGTTCTCCCCTTTCCCCCTCTTTTTCACCCATGGCTAGTGCTGAAAAAGGGTCACCTTCCTCTTCAATCTTTGAGAAAAATTTTAAGTCTGGGTTTGTTTAATTTCTCCTCAAGAAGTACTGATGTGTGTGATTTATGAAACCTCGCAGGATGGCAGGAAAAATAAGCTCTAATACCACAATAATGGCCACCCCTGTTGCACCCAAAACTAACCTAGTAGGAACTCCTTATGAATTTAAAATAGTTTGCTCATAGTGATTTTTTTGTTTACGAAGACTAATGCATGAAATGTAAATATGGAATTGCAAGCATTGATACACACCGCTAAAATAACCAACACATTATATTTATATTAATTGTAAAATGAGTAAACAAGTATAATGCCAGTCATGCGATAACTCACTAAATACTCCCATGATCATATGAACATTCTTTCAAGTGAATATCCCAACAAGTGCCAAAGGTGCGATCATTTTATTCTCTGACCAGTGAAACTATGAACTCTACAGGATAGTTTTCTATGAACTCTGTAGACTGGATCTACGAACTCTATAGGCAAGTTCTATGAACTCTATAGTTGATTCTATAGACTCTATAGGCCACTTCTACGGACTCTACATCAAGATCTATGGACTTTGTAGGAGATTTAATGGACTCTATATCAACTTTTAAGGACTCTGCAGGTCACTTCTATAGACTCTACAACTAGATCTATAGAATCTGTAGGAGCTTCTATGAACTCTACAGTAACTTCTACACACTATGTAGACCACTTCTACGAAATCTATAGCCAAATCTATGGACTCTAAAGGAGCTTCTACAGACTCCATAGCAACTTCTATAGACTCTGTAGGCCACTTCTATAGACTCTGCAGCTAAAACTATGGACTCTACAGCCAAATCTATGGACTCTTTAGCCAAATCTATGGACTCGATAGGAGCTTCTATAGACTCTACAGCAACTTCTACAGACTCTGTAGCCAAAACTATGGACTCTACAGCCAAATCTATGGACTCTGTAGCAAGTTCTATGAACTCTGCAAGCCACTTCTATAGACTCTACATCCAAATCTATGGACTCGATAGGAGCTTTTACAAACTCTGTAGCAACTTCTACGGACTCTGCAGGCCACTTCTATGGACTCTGTAGCCAAAACTACGGACTCTGCAACCAAATCTATGGACTCTATAGGAGCTTTTATGGACTTTATAGCCAAATCTATAGACCACTTTTATGGACTCTATAGGCTAAAATCTATGGATTCTGTAGGCTGGATCTAATTTCTATGGACTCATGTAGGCTTATATCTACAAACTCACCTAGTTACTACAAGATGCTACAGTGATAGAACTATTACAGTGATGAGCTACTATAGTTGTACTATTACTACAGTGGCATGGCTACTACAATGGTATGGCTGCTACAGTGGCACAACTGCTACAGTGGCACAACTGTTATAGTGGCTGAGAGCATAAACTCCAAATACCAATCCCAAGGATGGATGTCTAGAGTGTTACAGATGAGAAGGATGTTCTTAAATGCCGAAATAAGTGGTAAGTGTAACAACTCTTTTCTTCTTATCCAACATGCCTAGAGAAGCCATAAACACTTCCCTTTATCCTTTCTCCAAGGGGCGACTCAACTCACTTGAGCAATGTGGGATAAAGGATGTGCAATAGTCCATCCATTAAAATATTGCTTATGTCTCCCTTGGATACCATCCCCATAAAGTGAATACTTAAAGTAACACTTAATATCTTTCCATGGGGTTTAATGTTAATTTTTATAGCACTTTAGGCCTAAAAATATACCAGCAACTAGACTTTGAATGGTGCAAGTGATAGCTCACCAGAAAGCTCTCGACAAGGAGTATCAAACCCAATCATCAAAATTGGCCTCCGTTGCATCTTGTTAACTTACTACAAATAGTAAGTATGCTGGAAACTGAGTAAGTCACCCACTAAAGTGGGGACATTACAATTGTTGTCTATGACATTTTGATTGGCATTTTGAATAGGATTCAATGATGAAAATTTTGTATTAAAATTACGTATGGATAAATATTTTAATCATAGAAGATTTAATTAGGCATCAACATTGATGGATTCAGAATAGGCATCTTTAAAAATATTGATATTTTGGGCTCTACACAATAACACTGCAATATTTCTAGGTCTAATACAAAAGTAGACCTATATAAAGAACCTATATGGCCATATATATTTTCAAATATTTAATTAAAATTTTTGATTAAATTTTAAGGTTTCATTTTCATGCTATAATAATTGTAATATGCCATAATATGGTTAGTAACTTATCCAAACTATGCAACAAATGTATCATTTCATTAGTTCCATGTGGTTATTGAGTTTTTAGGAATATTCAAGAACTAATCATATTCAAATATTGTAAAGTAAAAGGGAATAGTTTTAATGCCACATATTCATGGATTACATTCAATATTCTTAAATATTATTTGAAATCTTTAATATTTTCCTTTGTTATCCATCCTCTAAAGGGGGATAAAAAATTAAGGTACCTCTCAAGATTCATTGGTAAATCATGGATGACACCAGTGATATTAATGGCATAATTAACCAACCAATTCATAATAAAATGTGTGTTTTTATTCCTCTAGAATAATGAATGTGGTTGATTTATGGATCTCCTAGGGGAAACCTCTATTTTATCTTGATATTTAATGAACCTATAAAGGTACTAAAAATAATAGCCCTAAATCTGAGTTGGATATTTTTAACCTTGATGGTGAATCTAATGTATGTCAGCTTAAATGAACTCAATGGTTAAACATTGTCAGACCTCCTTCTAGTGATTCTTTTAAGAACCTGTTGATGTTTTTTTATGCACATAAAACATATATAAGGGGTAATACCCTCTCATTTTAGGACTGGTGACTAATCACTCCAAGGCACATGTTTCAAGTATTTAATTTTTTAAATGACCACATGGTGAAATAATAGTTGAGTATAATGGTTGTTTATCTCAATTAGTTTAGATATGACTAATGTATAATTTCTAACCTAAAGATTCTAAAACTTAACCTAAAATGGATTATATAACCTAAACTAAGTTGGATTGGATAAAATGGACAAAGGAGGAAGTAAGGATAGGGTAGAAAAGAAGGGGTTCTATGACTTATATGAAGAATAAACCTTTTCAAGTTGATTGAATATACTATGATAAGAATGCATCACTTACCTAGTGTATTATGTAAGTTAGTTATTAGAATAAAACAAAAAATCATAGTGAAGATTCCACATAAATAATTATAGAATAGCCCAGTGATCATAATCAATGATATTGTCTATACATAATTTTTAAGCATATTTAAATCAATAACAAGATTTAATTATGATATATAATCATAAAGATGATGATACTAACACAAATATCAAACTAACCACTATAATAAGACACATACACAATATCCATATAGTAATATCAACTTAATGAAAATTATTCAAATAAAACACATAAATTTGGAAGAGAAAACAAATTACCAAAATTTCAAAAAAAGTCATAGAACATTCTTATTTTGCATCAATTTTTTAAATTTTCTACTCATTTTACAATGAATAAGATTCATGTATGTATAATCTTTTTATGGGCATAGCCTCACATTTAGAGCTCATTGCATGTATACAAAAACTAAAAATAAAATATGTCTTAATCTAGCTCAAAAGATTTACACGTACAAAATATTTAATGATATACAAAAAAAAAAAAAAAACTCCAAAACTAGATAGAAATGACACTTTATGACATCATAGTGGAACTTATGGTTTGAATTGGACATATAACAGTTGGAACTTCAATTGAATTTTCTTAATTGGTTCAACCAAAAATAAAAGATATAGTTGATGAAACGCCTATTGTTGGTGAAGAGGTAAGTATATTATAAATTGCCATATCAGATGTAACTATAGTTGTAAATAAAATAGATCTTGAAGATGCATAAAGATGAACATAAATAGAGCCAACTTGAGATAATACAAATTCAACTAAAGTGTATATCAATGTGTATGTTGTAATAAAAGATGTGGTTATTGATGGTTGATCCAATAATGATGAAGCTACTAATGGGGTAGCCAACTACATATTTTTACCAATGTTTCCTTGCTTTTTCTTCTCCTTATAAGTTTCTAAGCATGTTGTATAATTTGTGTCTATGACCTCAAAATTAATAATAGGAACTTCAAATAAAGTCTTAATTTTATTTAGTAGTTTCTTATGTAAACTTAATGAAACTAAAAAAGATAAATTAAATCCTTCTTCTTGATTCATTTTTCTTTGGAAATTGTAATCAAGTGAATGTCTTGATCACCACTTTTATGAGCACTTTTATCAATATTTGTTCTAAAATCCATTATAGAGGATCAGAGTTGGTTTTTAAAATATGCCTAATTAACTAGTTAACTATGCACCATATATAATGGAGCTAAGCATATCTCCTAATTATTTAATTGCCTTCTTCTCTTGAGTTGTTAGTTGGGTAACCAACTCTTTCATTTTATTGTGCCATTCTATGACTTTGTTAATTTTATTTTTTACAAATTTTTGGGCTAAATTTATATCTTTCATTGGCAAAAACATCAGTTCAAGATATGACCTTTCTCTGATTGCCTTGGCAATGCTATATAGTTTGACATATATGAGCCTTAAGGATTTATTAAAATTCATAACATTGACCCATTATAGTTGGTATTTACACCTAGATCAATGTATCGAAAGTACATGATCATTAATGGGTTGATATCTATTATAGATCTTGTCCATTATGTCCTTAGATGCCTTGATTGTAGGTTGAGATTCTAGCCTTTTATGTGCTTTTTGAAGACCACAGACAATTTTATTGAGCACCCTACTAATATCCTCAATCATAGAAATTTGGTCTTCTTTGAATTTATTATGCTCTCCTAGGTTTGTTTTCTATGCCTTGGTTAGTGTGAAGGGTTATTCATATCTTCTAAATTCAATATTCTTATCCCCTCTAAACATTTTCCTTTTTATAACCCTTTTCAATTGTTTATATGTTAAATCAAATTCTAGAGTAAGCTTAGGTTCTTCAATAATAAATTTTTTTTTATCCAGATAATTTCTATTTTTGCAATTATTGTATCCATGGCATTGTCAAAATTGGTCCCATAGAGGAGGCTTACTCAGGGAATGAAATGTCAATGGATGAGGTAGATTGTAGATGTGGTATGAGTACTAATGGATAAAGTGTAGTGGGTGTGTTGGGAGATGTGGGGAGTAGAGATGTAAGGAACTATGGGATAACCATCCTCCCTCTATAAACTCTAACCTGAGCTATGATCTTGGTTATATACATTTATGAACTTAGGAGAGTCCTTGATGATGGTGATCACATGGGATGATATTAAAGTGACTTTAGGCATTGATAGTCCTAATTGAGTTAAATGATAGCTCTGTAGTGGGTAGCTTGTAAAAATGGGTTGGAAATCAAAGTCCTCAAATATTGGGGTTTGAAATACAAAATATAGAGCATTTGGTGGCCTCATAGGTATAATATCAACAAAAATTGAGGAATCAATAGGATTTTTTAATGGAGTTTGTAAAACTTTTCCAACTAGAATGAATGTAGTAATAACATGGTTAGTGTCAATTGGAGTAATAATAGTATCAACAAAAGAATTAGGTGGGTCAAATGAGATAATAGGAATAATAGTTTTAGAAACATCTATTGAAGAAAAAATAGTGGAAATAATAGGAACAACAATGGAATCCATTGAAGAAGTGACAATTGAATTTATAGCAAGGGTAGTAACTAAAGAATCATCAACCAAAGGAATAGTGATTGAAAGAACATAAATATCAACTAAAGAAGTTGAAGTAGTGGTCACTGAAGAAACTAAAGTATCAATTGAGTTAATATAAGTGTTAATGGAGCCAAATTAATGTCAAGGTAAGAGACACTAAGTATGTATTCCTTAAATTTTTAAACATCTAAAATAGGACATGTGTCCTCTACATCCATTATTTCCTAAGTTGTATCAAAAATATGAAAAGTGATAGAGCTAAAAGTCCCAAAGGTTACCTATGTAGGAACCTTTTGAAAGACATTATATTCCTACTCCCCTTCTAGATAATCCTATGAATATTCATCTTTTGTGTCTAAAAATTTGATGTTTGATGATGCTCCTTAGTACTATGGTGGCATTTTCTCTAATGTAACTTTTGGATCTTGAAAATTAATAGGAAGAGTCCTCCAAATCTGAAGGAGGATAAACTAGTTGAATAATCATTTGCAATGGGCCAAGGTTATCTAAAGTAACTATGAGAAAGCAAAATGCACCCTTATGAACGAGAGGAGTCCCCCTATTTCCATAAGATATTTTTTCTACCAAGTAATTATATCTTGGGTCAAAAATTTTAATAATATTCTCTTGAGTTTTTTATCTGTCTCCTCCGAAGATTTATCCCTCTCAAGTTGCTCAATCTCATATTTGTCTAAATTTTTGATACAAGGATCATATTGAATTATCTATAAAATATCCATAGTCAACTAAGAAAATATCATCTTACTTTAGACTTGAGAGTCATCATTGGCATTGAGAAAAAATATTCATGGTCATATCCTTTGTGGATATGGATGGATCTTAATTGTCCCTAAAATCTCTATAGATGTTGAACCACTCTACCCCTAGGATCCTAGTGTTTGAATTATAGCAATTTTAAACACAAATAATATATTTGATGATAATATTTGGATATCTTATTTGTTAAAAAAAATTCCTACCTATATTAAGTGGAATCTTGTGTATAATTCCCATTTTGACTCTTCTACAATTATCATCTATACTTCAAGATAGTTGGGATGCAATCTCCTTCTAAGAAAACTCATCTAGGATCATACTAGGCAAGTAAAAGGGTAAAAATAGTGCTTATTTTACCATTATGACTATGTATTATGGGTAATACCAAGTGTCCCAAATATCTAAGTGACCTACTTAATTCATCAGATAGTTTGGACATTGGTTGTGCATTGACAACTTTCTAGACCATATGATATAAAGTATCTAAATTTTATGTATAAATTTTCTAAACTTGTGAATATTAAATATGTCATAGTCATGGCATATTATCTTTTATCCTTTTATTTCCAATGGGTATGATATTTTAGTGCTCATAATGGTGCATACTACATTGAATAACTATGTCAACATATAAAATTTTCAATCGGGCCTATTTTGGGTGATTTTCTATTATTTCAAGTTAAAAATTAGTATTTACTTTTGTGTATGGATACCTCTATCATATATTACTATGGATAGGAGTGGAACATATACTTCATCAAAATTAGAAATGGAATGAGCCCCATGGATTCTATTCAACAAAGACATGGTATCATAACTCTTGGTATGAACTATGAGTTTGGAGTGGAACTAATTTTCCTCTTTTTCATAAATTTATCAGGGTATGATACCTAGCCTCTCAAAATTTCCTTGATCTCATGGTTATTAAACTATTCATGTACTACTTCTTGGTTATACACAATGTTATGTGGGCAACCTATAATAATTCTCAAAGGCTACTCCAATTATATAAGCCACTATTACTTAACTATTTATTATATGAAATATATCATTTATGCACATGAAATTAGTGATTTTTTTTAATAATACATCAATATAGGGGAATAAATTAGGCTTAGTTGCAACTCTATGTAGTCTAACTACTTGAAAGACAAGTAGGTCATATGTGTATTGTTATATGTACAATCACCGATAGGGGAGGGGGGTGAATAAATGAGCCTAGAAAATCCAACTTCAACTTTAATAATTTCAAAATCTTAATCAATTACCACAATAATTCATGAAGTATACACATAATTCATAGCAATGAGCAAGAGAGACAATGCAAGATCAAACACATAATACATGACATATGTGGGAAACCCTCTTAGGGGATAAAACCCATTAGAACCTACAATTAGACTACTATAATATAATAATAAGAACTAATTTATACCAGCTACAACTGATCAAAGAACTATAATCCCTTATTTAGTAAGACTACAATCCCACAAGGTGATACCATACCTGCCTAACTAAGATGCAACAACAACTAGACCTTTAGCAAGTTCCACCTTATAAGGAGGTTGTAATCCCCTTGATGTTGAGATACCAAAACAATACCTATGAACACATCTAGCTTTGAACTGATGTCTTCAACATCTGATGATGGACCTCTGATTATCACTCTTCACCTTCACTCATACTCAAACAACAAGATCACTATTATGTCAACATAATTATGACCTATATGTCATATAAATAGTTTTCAATCTATTCTACTCTTAAAATCATCTATAGGGCACCCACCATTTCTTTTGCTTCACCAAACTAAGCTCTCAAATGCAAATTCTATGCATAAATTTCTCTCAAATGTCTATAAACCAACACACTTGGTTTCACCATTTATAGAGCTGTCATGACTATCAACATCTTGGTTGGCCATTAGGCATTCCTTAACCTTTAATGCATATATAATATAAATACACAACTCAATAAAATATTCATAGGTCAGCCATAACATCTATGGGTCACCTTTAAGAAGCTACACCTTTCAATTAGGCCCTTGTAGCTCTTACAGGTCTCATAGAGACCTATTCACCCATTTATCACTTCATCAAACAAAACAAGAACATAGGACCACTTACAAATGCATGGACCCATTCCATATGATGTATAGATCCCCCTTAAGTCATAATAACCAATATAGTACCCTTCTGTTTAAGCATAAATTTTCTCAAACAACATTTTATGCACACATTCACCATGAATGAATAAGCAATCAACTTATAAACCTCTATTCATATTTTAACACATAGTGTGCCAATGGCCAAACATTAAACTTATAATAGTTGACCTCATCTCATTCAATCTAGAAACTTTGACTCAACATGCTCCATCAATATCTTTAAGATTGTCCTCGCTTTATCAATGATAGAAAACTATCACTTTGACCTCTTGAATTTAATGCACACTATTTATCTCGATTTGTATGATCACTTATTCATCATTAATCCTTATAATAAGATCAATATTTATCTCTACTCAATGTTAAACATTGAACACTTGGCACCATCTTGTAGCATCCTAAAATCTTGGAAAAAACACATTCTATTGATATTTCTCAAACTTTACTTTATGCAAAAATGACTAAGTATGGGAACCATTGTAATCTTTCTGGAAGGCCAACTTTGCATAGTCATATCTTTTACCTTGATCACTTGCATGTTCTAAAATTTAGGACATATAATCTCCTCATATAGGAGAATATAACCATGTGTCAAACTTATCTTGAAACCTTCACATGTTAAAGATATAATGCCATTAATCTGCTCACATAGATTTTTTCTCCATAGAGCCAACAATTTCAAGAATTGCCTGAAAGGCCAACTTTGCACATGCATATCTTTTGATGGCTTCATTGCATGGCCTAAAACTCAGAGAAAATCATATAGGCACAAAAATAAAACAAACCTGTATGATAATTTTCTCTTTACACATTCAAATATGTGAAAAATAACAATATCAAAATGCCTACTCAAAATTTCTTGTCACATTACAAATTTGGGTATGGGAAAACACTGTCAAACTGTCTGGGAGCCTAACTTTGCACTTGAATAGATTATGTTGTGATTCATTGCATGACCTAAAATTTATCACATATAAACTAGGCACAAATTTTATCACAACCATATAACCAACTCTCCTTGACTCATCCACATGTGGTAATGGTGATGTTGTCAAACTACCTACTCAGATTTTTTGCCATTAGACCTAAAATGTCTAGTTGAAAATAATGAAATACTAGATTAATTCCACTTATGCACACAATCACCCAATGCATCCTTGATATCTGATAGAACCCCTTGTACATCTTTTAAAAAACATACTCATCCTTGAACATCCTTAACCATACAAACTCTGAAGATCAATCAAGCCTTTTTCAAGCATACATGGACAAACACATTGCACACTTTATCATTGTCACTTAGAATATCAAGGCACTTCATCCACTCACTTAGACACCTTTATGACATCATCATAACATCATTGAGAACTTTCCATCATGTACTCCCTCTCTTGTAGAAATAAATTATCTTTGTCAAGTGTTTTCTCATGCTACTCAAAATTCTTCATAGATGGTTGAGAACCATAGGAACATATCGCTTATGGAATTCAAGTTAAGTTATGTATCATTGAAATCCTTTTTGGTTACAAATTATGATATATATTGATAAAAAAAACTTGGTCTTTGACTTCCTTTTCAATAACTCATCGAGCGATGTGTTCAATTTTTTAATTAGACTGAAGAAAAATGGACTTGAGATTCAATTCATATGTCTATTATTTTTAGGGGATGTCAAATTTTATTTGGGGTAAAATATATAGTATAACATTAACATTGAATCAATCATTTTAATCTCTTTCATGAGAATTAACTACTTCTTAACATGTCCATGTCAACTATTTTTCCATTTTGAAATTTTTTATTCTCTGCTTTCATGGGTCTTCAATTGACAAGAGTAAATTTATTTTGTCATTTAGAAGCTTATTCACATTAACTATATTTATTATGTCCATATTAGTTACATTTATCAGTATATTGCTTGGTTATGATTGGATTTTGTATGCTTATTTTATATCGGTAGCTAATTTTACAAATAATAACATGTGGTTCCTAAATATACCAAGAACGACATATGGAAACTTGTCATTTTGTCATTTAATGTGAATTTTCATCATTATATATTTTTATGCATATTTTAGATGATGATATATATTTTGATCTCACTTAATCACATTATCAAAAACTTCATAGTATTTCACTTCTAATTATTAATCTACAAAGATGTGAGATGATGACATGTGGAAAAATATCACGTATTCATAGCGTCTTAGTTATTTATAACTTATATTTTTAATCAAGGTCTCTGATAATGTGATATAATGATGCATCATAATGAACTATACTAAGGAGTACATGTGACACAATCTCTCTTAGTCATGTAGTCTTATGTTTCATAGTCTAACATTGTTGAGCAAATACCTATGAAGATGCAAGATGATGACATGGAGCAATCTCACTCAATCACATAATTGCATAACTTTGTGTCTTAGCCTTTTTTTATTTTTTAGTCTACGATGTAGTGATATGATGACATGTGGATCAATCTCAATTAACTACATGGTCACAAGCTTTTAAATCAAAATTTTGAATGTTCTTCATGATACTAAAAAGGGAGACGCATGGTAAAATATCATGATGCAAAGAGACTTGTCATGGTGTACTTAAAATTTAATCCTTGGCTTTAGTGTAGGTGCCATATGAATGATCTAAGTATTGAATCCATGATATGTTGATGCAATGATTATAACTTGAAAAGGACTCAACTATTTTTCAATTTCTCATGAGGAAGAGACATGTGTTTAAGCACAAATCTAACCTATAAGACAAAAATTGACACACTTGAATACTGAAAGGTTTAACTTGGTTAGATTAAAAAAATAATTTAAAATAAAACAAATCTTTCAATTAAGTATTTCTTTTTTTAATAAAATCTTTATAAAATAAAGAATGGCTGTCAAGAATTAGGATTTAGAATGTTTGGTACATAGGGCCAATTTATATCTCGATGAAGACCAAACATTTAATTTTAAGGAATCAATGGGTCCCTAATTTAAATCTTAAAAATGGGGCATCTTTGTCACAATAGTCTTGATATCACTTCAAGGATATAAATTACATAATATGGATGGAAAATTCTAGAATTATTGTTCTTATGGATAATTCGATCATTTTTGAATGGTATGATTGAAGTATATAAGGAAACATACTTTACACACACATATATAATAAGAAGTATATATATAATAATGTGTGTGTGTGTGTGTGTGTGTGTGTGTGTGTGTGTGTCTGGGGACAAAGTTGGGGGACAAAAAGTGGCCTACTCATGGACATGATTTTCTTAAAATTTTAGAAATCTAAATTTTTGTAGATAATTTGAGATATCTACACTCCAAATTTGAATTTGTTGTAAGAACATAAAATGTATCATTTAGAGTCTAGTTTTCAAAACACCATTTTAAAAAAATGGTTAAGTATAACTAGGTCAAGCATCTAAAATTTGAAGAGGAATTCTTATTTATTTTAAGAAAATAGAGTAGATAGACAGCCATGCAACACACTATTTTTTAAGTCGCATTTAATATTTTTTGAAACCCTTTGGTGAACATTTAGATAAGATCATCTAGTTTATTCCCTATATTTTTTATATTTTTTCAATGAATGCTTTTTTATGAAATTTGTAAGTAAATAGATCCTAAAACTGACAAAAAATGGATAGCCACCCATGCGATGTGCCTAACTACCTCAAAAAAAATGAAAATCATTTTTTTGAATGTGTATATAATTAATTCTATTTTTTGACCATATAACTTGTTTTGAACTTGGATCAATGAAAAATAAATTACATGAACATGTATAGGCATATATGTTTGTGGCATATAGTGGCCTAAAAAAATTATAGTTAGAAATCAACATAGTTTGAAACCTTGAATTAGTCCAAAAATTATAAAAATCATATTTTTAGAAAGATGAGAGCGTGCTCATTGTGATGGTATTAAGTTTTTAAATTTTACTATTGAAATTCATAGTGCATTTAGTGATCAAAGTTTAATTTTGTTCTCTAAATCAATACTCTCAAACTCAATAGTAGATTGACATGTCCAAGCCTTTGGCTTGGGAATCCAATCCATTACCATGCCAAAAGGATTGATTTTTTAATTAAAATTCAAATAGTGTGATCATGTTAATAAAATGATTTCATTATTAATGTGATCATGTTAAATTAACCATGTTAATAATGCAATCATGTTAGTTAATAATGTGATCGTGTTATATATTTATAATACCCAAAAATGTAAGTTTGTTCTTGATCTCAAATTTTATATATGTTATTATATGTTATTGATCTCCCTAATATTTTTGTTCTTTCATGCGATACAATAAAGGTCCCTAACCTTGGATAGTAAATTAAGGTGTCATGGTATGATATTAGACTTTAAAAAATTTATAGCGATTTTTACATGTTGACTACTTATAATTACTTGGTTTTAAGGTGTAACGCATTATACATTTTATGATATAACTAATTTTATCACAGATGTCATAAAATGCATTTTTTAAACCTATGGAAAAAATTTAGCCTTTGGAGTACCAATCTAGTTGTGCATCTAAAGTAAATTGGGGCTATTTCAAGCCCCTTAAAACTAATTGAATGACTATAAAATGTGATCTTTGGGGGTTGATCAACTCCAATTTAATTAGCTCGATTGAAGCAAAGAAACATTATTTATATATATGCAATTTTTACATGTATAGAATGTGGTTTTGAGCTCAATAAACTTGAAGTCATTAGCTAATGAATGCAAATGTTGATTAGTTCAATTGTGGAGGTAATTGGGGTCAAAATGAGCCACATGAACCTATTTTAAATCATATATGATGTGATTTAGAGAAAAATTAACCTAAATTTCATGTCATATATAAATAATCAGAGAGTTGATTCATTTAATCAAAGAGGCATTTGAGGCCAATTTGAACCCTTTCAAGAGAAAAATATGATTTAGGGTAAAATTAAATTCAATTGTATCATGGATTGATCCAATTAGTCAGTTTGTGCAATTAGGGGCATGATTTGAGAAAAATTGAGCCCCTAAACCAAATTTATGGCTCAATCAACTGTATAATGTATGCAACATGTATGGCTTAACTAACCCTACTTTGATCAAAAATGCAAACATGAAGGTAATTATCAAAAATAGGTATACAAGCAACTCAATTTTTTTTAAATTACCTTAGTGATTAGACACCCTATATCTAATATCTTAAACCCTAAACCATATACCATATACCTTAAACCCTAAACCATGTACTATTTACTTTAAACTCTAATCCATAAGCCCTAAAACCCAAACCCTTTCAACTATAGACCCTAAACCTTAAAATAATAAATTTAGCCCTAATTAACATCCTTTATATAGTAATAATTAGGTTCATACGGATCAACTTGGTCAAAATCACGTCACTAATTACCACAATTGACTTAATTCATTCAAATTGTGATGATGTGGGGGCTAATTGAGCCCAAAATAAGGTTATTTACTCATAGATCTAAGTTCAAGAAGCTCAAATTTGCCTTAATTCCCTTCAAAATTATACCTTATATACCCTAAAACCTATACCCTAATATATAAATTACCTAATCCTTAAACTCTAAACCATAAATATAAAATATTTAAACCCTAAACCAATCAGTTTAACCCAAATTAACATCATTTAGACTAAGAATTAAGTTTATAGGGCTCAGTTTGGCCTAAATAACATGAATGATTGCCCCATTTGACTAATTCACTAAATGTGTATGATGGCATGGGGTATAATGACAACCCAAAAACACATTATATTATCATAAATAGGTCCAAATGATTCAAATTTTCCTTAATTATCTTTGTGATTGGACCATATGTACACTAAAACCTAAACCTTATAGGTCTTAAACCCTAAGCCCTAAACCATTAACCCTACACCCTATATTTTAAACCCTAAACCAATTAATTTAGCACTAATTAAGATCATTTAGAGTAATAATTAGGTATATACATTCCAAGTAATTTGGCCCAAATTTCATTACTCATTATCCCAATTGACTAATTAGTGAGCAATATGTGATGATGTGGGGGCTAATTGAGCCTAAAAACCCAATGGACCCTATGCACATGCTAAACTATATATACATTAAACCATAATCCCTAAACTATAAACCCTAAACACTTTACCCTAAATTATAAACCATAAAATTTCCCTATTTACCAATTGATTTAGCCCCAATTAACATCCTTTATAGTAATAATTAAGTTCACATGGCATAGAGAGATTAGACCATATATACACCCTTAAACCTAAACATTGTGCCCTAATCCCTAAGTTACCTTACACATAAATTATAATCCCTATGCCCTAATCCCTAATATTAAATCCATAAACCCTATGCACTTATGCCTTAATCCCTAATCCCTAAACCATATGCACTAATGCCCTAATAAATAATCCCTAATCCATATTAAGTGTAATGTGATTTTATTATTAAATAATGTGATCATGTTATTGATAATAACATGATAGAATTATATAACACAATCAAATTATTATTAATATAGACAAAACTTACTGTTTAACATCTAGTTTTAACCCAAATCAAGAATTTTATCCCCACAAACATTCTATGCATACTTCTATGGGACTTGTGATACCTATGTACTTTTGACCCCACCTTTTAAAATCTATAAATTGTCCTTGATGGGTGATGGATCGCATTTTAGGAAGAATATGTTGAATAAAAACACACTAGAAGAATTATAATATTTGAGAGAGAAACACAATATATGAATGCAAAAACTTTGTTGTGGATAAGGTACAAACCCTAATCCTAATGAGCCAAATGCCATAGATAATGATCCAATTGATAATAATGAATTAAACAATGATGAAATTGACCATAACTACTTTAATAATGATGAAATTAACCGTAATGAAATGAATAATAATGAAATTGATAATAATGAATTAGATAATGTTGTAAGTTTACATTCAAATTTCCAAGTTTTTTATTTTGTTGATGATGAGTCTATGTATGATGCTTCAACCCCCATGAATGAAGAAAATTTGATTGAAACAAATAATTATGAAATTAAAAATAAATAAAATTTCATGGAAACATATAATTAAGAATTAAATAATGAAGAAAATATCATCCCACCTCTAAATAATCAAATTAGGAATGATTTAAAAACACCCTCTCAATAAATTCCACCATTAACAAAACCTCCAAGAATTATGCGTAGAAAATACAAGTACTTAATTGAAGTCAATGAAAATATTTTAGAACCAATGCATAAAAAAATGTTTGATCACCATTAAAAATGATTGGCTCAACAAATTTGGGATAATTTCTTTCATAATTTGGATTGTGATAGTCAAAGATGTCAATTATTTATTTCATTAATAAAATTGATTAATATGAGACCTATCATGTACACATTATGACTAAGAACATCTAACATGGATGATGAAAATAATGAAATTTTTAAAAAACTACATGATGTATATCATATTGTAGGCCCAAAATCATGCGCCCAAGATTGTAATATTTTTTGACGTATACTTATAACTTGTGTAGTAAGTGGCTAAATAGGGAAAAATGAATGATTTCAAAAATAAGTTGAACACTTAATATAAATAGAAAAACATTAATGAAATCAATTGAAAGACATGAAATACTTAATGAACCTAATACCAAATATCTTTGGGCAATGTGTTTTAGACTTCCACAAAAGAATAAGGCTATAACCGATGCTCTCCAAGAGTTACTTGCTCAATTTTGTAAAGATTATACAAGAGATTTTCCCAATGCAAGAGATGTAGTGAAAATAAGAGTTGGTTCTCATAATCATGAAACACATCTAAAAATTTTCTTGGATATAAATCAAACAAAATTATAATCTAAGTTTTTGAAAAACTATCCACAAATTTCTCTTTGTCAAAAATATTTTGAGATGGCCAAAACCTTTTTATAAAACTAAATCACACATGCACCACTTATTTTTTTAGGCAACATGTTGAATTTTTAATGAACTATGATGTTTTTATCCATATTCATTATACTTTTCATAGTAACAATATTTTTAGGAGTGTGGCATTGAATTTCCACCAAAATCAACTAAGGAATTTATTCCAAATATTTTTTTAAAATGATCATATGGAAAATTATTTTATAACAAATCATGTTTAGATGGAAATTAAAGCATTTTTGGTGGATTAACAAAATTCAAAATTTGTATCCATGAGGAGAGTACAAGTGTAATTGGACAAAAATTAGTTGGTTTAATCAAATATAAATTAGTGACTTATCAATTAAAATATAGTAAAGAATCTAAAGGGTATAAGTTATTACAAAAAAGATACTTATATTTGAATTTTTTGTCAAATTTAAGGAGAAAATTGTTTATGACTATGCAAGGAACACATACAAGGTTAGATGGTTGGATGAAAATTTCAAGATAAGAAAGGATATGTTCCCACTTGGTTTGATTGTTTTAGTAGTTGACTTTTTTTTTTAATTAGACATTCAAACCCCAAATGGAAGTTCAATCACAATATTAAAAATCATAACAATTTTCCATATTCATACATATAGCATTCATGCATGCACTTGATAGTATAGAGTAGAAATGAAAAATATTAAGGGAGTACCATTCCTATATCAATAATGATTGATCACATTATTTAGAGTATGTAAAAGGTTATTTTTAAAATTTATATGAACAATTGAGTAAGAAGAACACTAATTTCAATCAACATTACATTTGGTCAGATAATTGCACATTATAATTCAAAAATGCATAGATGTTTTATTGGTTAAGTAGGATGCCTGTTACCACCAGTATAAAACACATTTGGAGTTTCACTGAGGATGACCATGGAAAAGGGGAGCATGATAGTGTTGAAGCATATGTAAAAAATGTTGTTACAAGGGAGGAGTTAAAATTTGAAGAGGGTTCTGACTTGATAGATGTAAAAACCATGGTTTAATTATGTAATGAGAACATGTGTCATGGTGCTCAACCAAATTCTATTATTCTTATAAATTTCTAGTTAATGAAGGAATAATACTTGGAAAATTATGAGGATTATAAGACTCTAAGGGGTTCAATTGAGATCCACTCATTTTTTAGCTCAAATGCAAGTTCTTAGACTGTTCATACAATACACTTAGCATGTTTTTGTTTTGCATACATAGACTCTGTTTGGATTGATTGTGAGTCACAAGAGTGGGTGGATGATTAGAGTTACAAACCTCTAATTCAAATCAACACAAATTATTTTCCAACAACATTGTAACTTACATATATGATATTATCAAATGACTTTTACCATGTTTTTGATCTAGTGTATCTAGGTAGAATATTTTTCATTATGGACAATTTATTCTCATTATATATCTTCATATTGTCACTCAAAATGTTTTTTGTGATACAAATCATGTTTTTTTAGTTATTACATATGAGGACAATAAAGAGTTCATGGATTAATATTTTTTTAGTGTGTAGAGGGAAAAAAATTAACTTCCCCAGTTATAGATGGAGAAAACATTGACTATCCTACTAGATCATAGTCAAATAACGGTTGTTTAAAGAGTTTGTTTAAATGATACCCTATAAAAATTTAATATCAATGGTTGTTTGAATAGTTTGAAATGAACAGGAAGATAATGAAATATTCAAATTTGATTCTTTTTATCCTTAGTGAGTCACATGGTACAAAATATAAAGGGTCATTCATGGGTTAAATTTGTAAGGGGGTCCATTATTCACATGTATATAAAAATTCAAAAGGTGATTATAACACCTTTTAGACTTGTATGGTCACATGGAAGAAGTATACCAGACGACCACTATTTTAGATTGTCATCACATGTGTGAATGGGGCACAATTCTTGGATTCACATGGGGTGGCTTGGATCTTGTCTAAATTAGAGCATCTATTTTGTTAACCCTTGGATCAGAAGACAAGAATAACACTATTTAAGTGTTTGTACTCCCTTGTGAAAGTGGGGATAAAGTTTTAGAGCCACATGGAGTTGGCACATGTTCTTTTCTAAAGTGGAGATGTATTGAATACTTTTAAACACGGTGACAAACATCTTTGGAGTTCACATGACACCCCAATCATGTGTGGGTCATATTTATAAGGGACATTATGGATTTCTCCCTCCCTCTCTCTCTCTCATGTAAAATGCTATAAAGCATTGCATTCTCCTTTATATTTCTGAGAAGCCCATTTAGTGTTATCCACTATTGGATCATTATTGTAGATTTGATCTTAGAAGGCATGGAAGCTCAGCTCACCTAGATGCTTGGGTTGTAATCACCAATCATGCTTAGGTGGTTAGAGCCTATAAGGCTTAGATAAGATCATGGCTCACTTATTTTGTTGAATCATGGAGATCCTTGAGGTTAGAGGTTAGATCCTAGAAGGCTATGATATCTTGGCTCACCTGGTTAAAGATTGGAGGCTTGTTAGCTTAGCTCATGGTTGGATGTTGATGCTTGGCTCACCTTGGATGTTTTGGATATAATAATGGAGAGAGAGGTTGATGCTTGGAGCTCCCTTAGATGTTATAAATCTTAGCATTGTAAGAGATGCATGTTGGAGGTTGGAGGTTAGAGAATGAAAGAATTTTTTTAAGCTTTGATCACCTGAGTGTTATGGTTTTTATCACTATAAAAAAGTTGTTGAGAGGATTTATTTTATAAGAGAGTTGTTGATGAATATGACGTCTGGATGTTGCCTTTGCCCCATGGTTTTTTCCTTATTGTTTTAGTTGGGTTTCCATGTATATATCATGTATTATGTTTATTGGAAGTATAAATACTAAGAGTGGGGTGAATCAGTTGTATTTAAACTTTCCTCCAATTTTACTTAAGATTCATGAATCATTCATTCACTTATATACAGTAGTTAATGCATACACAAGCATCTATGTAAGCAAACAATATAAGGACATGAGATATATGTGGGAAAAACTCTAGGGGAATAAAATACACTAATGAAAAACTTGTAATACTATCCTATAATTAATTAATTAACCTTTTATTAAAGCACCAACCCCACAAGGAACACCAACCCCTTACTAGTCAAGTACTAACTCAACTAGTACTTTAGCAATCTTTAACTTGCAAAGAGGCTATAACCCCATAGGAAACCAAGAACCAAATCAAATACCTTGAATATTTGATCACCCTTGGACACTTTTTTCTTATTAAACTTATTATGACCTCTTTTTTTCTCTTCTCACACTTATTTCTCACTCAAGTAGCCTATTAGGCCTTCTCGCTTAATTAGCCCTTTCCTTGGCAAAATTAGTTCAAATGACATTGCTCAGAACACATAGAAACATAGTTAGATACTCATGAAATATTAAACATATTTTTATAATTCTATGAAATCACTTAACCTATTCTTCAAAACTCTATATCTCTCGCTCAATAGCTCAATACTCTAACTAGTCAAAATAGGCTTATGAGGCCTTGACTTTATACTTGATTCTTTCTTATACCCATATTGGTCAAAAAATGACCTCACCACACTTTTATTATAATTTAAATATATAAATACACATGTTTAAAAATTTAAAAAAACTTTACATAGGTCATCCATTACCCTTAAGGGCTAAAGCCACCATTAGGCCTAATAGAGACCTAATGCAATTAGGCCTTCCCTAAGCACACATTTTACTTAGAAATAATTTGAACACTTTGATACATAAAAAATGGATGAAAAAACTAATAACACACTTTAATATACCCATCATAATCTCTAATTATGTCCCCAACACCATTTTTCTCTTTTCACTTCATGAACCATCTAATTAGGTCCACTCACCATTAGTCCTTCTCACTACCAGAAAATCTATCTTGTAAATTTGAACCATATACACAAATTTACCACATAAAACACATATTTATATGATTTTTATGACTTAAAATACTTATCTATATACTTTAGTCTTCACCATATAGGCCAAAAGGCCTTAGGAACATTCATGCAAAAAGCTTACTCAGAACCACCAAACACTATCAAGAGATAGTCAAAAACATTTGAATCTCCAAACTTGAATAGGGACTTAAAATGAATATAAATAAATTAATATTATCCTATTATAAATTTATAACACCTTAAATATCATTTTATCCTTCACCTTAGTTAAAAATGACTAAAAAACATCATTTTGACATAGACAAAGAAAATTGCTTATAGCATGAAAAACATAGTCTATAAAATAAAGTCATAGAACACCTTTGGGAACATTTTTTCGATATTAAAATGGGTTTTTATGAACCTTAATCATCCTTATATTATATATTAAAATATATATTTCATGGTTATATCAATATTGGTCTTTCAGACCAATTCCATAACTTCACTCAACACAGACTTCACTGTGTTATACAAACCAGTTTGATGACAACTTTTTGATTAAGTATAGGCATAATAAAAACTTATACATAAATGGAATATGAGGATAGGTATTTAATAATCAACCTATTCAATATTATCCATCCCTAGTCTTCTACAACCAATCCCTAATCTCAATCTCATTCTCAACTAGTTTTCTCACTATTTTGCTCATTAGGCTTGATTAGCGATAGACCAACTTCCATGACTAGTTTAGAAAAAAAATTATTCTTAAACATCATAAAAAAAATTCATGGGAATAAACTATAATTATTACATCATCCTCCATCCATTTTCATGCTTTGAGATTGTCAACCCTACCTACTACATCAAAATTCATAGAAACAAGGGGTTTCTTGTAGCTTCTACTCACTGTCATGACAAAAAAAAAAGCCAAATGGAAAAACCTTGAAGAGTAATTTACATGTTAAAAACATAAAAATATGTCAATAGGATCATTATAATCCATAACTAATAATATCTTTCCTATAAGGTCATTATAAGGGTTTTGAGATGGTTTTGATTGGTTTCCCTTCTTAGTAATTGTTCATAAAGGATTGCCCTTAAACTCCAAAACCAATGACAATAAAATAAATATAGGGACCTTACTCAAATTCTATGAATTTATCAAGATCTCATGTAAATTTTTCATGTTCCTACAATCATAATACTTTTCTTCTCAGGCCTGTAATACCCCATTCTATGTACAAAGAGGAACTTATCATAAATTTTCATTCTTTATTATTTTATAAATGGTTTAAAAATTTGTCAACATACTTAAAATAACCTCTCACACCTCTTTAAATGTTCTCAATATCTATGGCATCCTTTTAAATTATCTTGATCCATCATTAGGTCAGTATAGGTCACTTTGCATACTAGGTCTTACACTACTAGTCATACTTAGACTATGATCATGCCTTGAAACCTCTTGAAATATCTTTAAAACCCCATACACATGTCAAAATAACTAATACCATTCTCAAAATATTTAAACCTTTCTCACATAGGTCTCATATGACTCAACTCATCATTCTACTAGGCCTATGTCATTCCACTAGATTTTTATGTAATGGATAAGCCTCAAAACTAGACCTTGAAACTCATCTATAAGATTATTTATCTATTTATCATTGTTAACATATATTATAACACTTTCTTATGCATGTACTGACCTAAATAAAAAATATTTACCATGCATACACCTTCTCTCATAACTATACCAAGATACTTAAGATACCTAGTACTCAAAGTTTGGACACAAATAAGCTATCTCTCAATGATATCATTATTCAAACATGATTCTCTGAATACAAATCTACTATCAATAGACTTATAATATTTGTTTCATCATAAACTTGTATCAAGACCTCATATATAATACAAGGACTTTTTGACCCATGTGCTTACCTTGTATGCTCCTCGGTACTTAGATCTCAATTAAAATGCTTCCCTTGTATCTTTAACCTGATCTTGACATGTCATCAAACCAAAAAAAATACTAGGTCACATTCAAATTTTATCTCAACAAAGAGAAAAAACTTATTTATCACATACCACTTCACCAAGCATCAAATCAACTCTAAATTTTGACATGAAGGACATTCAACTTAACTTTGACATCAATTACAACAGTAATGCTTTAATACCAATACTAGGAACATAACTCAATAATCTCCCCCTTTGTCATTGATGGAAAATGCTCTTAATCATAGCAGATCATTCTCTTTCCTTCAAGTTGGATCTTCTTCAATACTTGATCTTGAAATAAGAACTTTCTCCCCCTATGACATTAATGATAAAGGTTTACCTTCTTGGTAGCTATTTAATCCTTAGACCTAGGGAAACATACCTTTTCCCTTAAATAACCTCATCAATTATTTATATCAAAAAAATTAGCATAGACTAGGCTCACATGCCTACTCATGAGACATGATTAGAGCAGATATTTTCAAAACTATAACTTGGTTTGATCAAGTCATCATGCAAAAAAATTTGTGACTTTTTTCTTGTGATCACACCTGTATTATACTTCTTGATTGAACCTTGAATCTAAAGGTTACCTAAGACCACTAAATTCCCCCTATGATAAAACATCCTTCATGCTTCTTTCTTACTAGTTGAGTGCCTCCATGAATCATAATGGAGTCATTTCCACTAAAGAGAAATAAAACATCATAAATTTAGGAGATTCCTAGATCTCCACGTCCTTGCAAGACTGAACTTCCTCCATGATCTTCTTATGCTTGATTTTTCCTTTTGGCTTGACCCCCTCAATATTTGTTTGGGTAACATTCTAGCTTTATCTATTAGTCTTGACTTTATCATCAACAATCTAAGTTGATAGATAAAATTCTTGGCATTTAATTATATATTGATTATTATCCACCATGGAAAATAATCTACTTAAACCTACAGACTGGTCATAAACCTTATCTCTCTTGGGTTTCCACTTACTGCCTTGCCTTCTTTCTTGTATTCTATAAACCTCAAATTTCTTGTTTTGTCTTGATAAATCATGCTTATAGTATTTTTCAATATGACCAACCTTATGAAAATTGAAACATATTATCCCTCTAGATGAAAACATATCATGACCCATACCTCTTGGCTAATGGTTCTCCTCATAGTTCCATGAAAATTCATTCTTAAGGGGCCTTATGCAATGCCTTGATCTATAACCAAATTGGTTACATGAATAACAATATCCATTGAAAGGATTAACATACCTTATTTTATTATATTTCTTGATATTATTGGCCTTTGTTCTATCAACACCCTCATTCTTTGGTTGATATTTGACCTTTTTTATCACATTAGTGTCCTTCTCTTGATATCCAATGAAGCCAAGGCCTATTTCATCATTATCAGCCTTTTGACTACATATAATATTATATATATCATTGGTACTCTTCTTAAACCTCACAAATTACTTGATCTTATTTTATTTTTGTTTCAATTCAGTCTTAAGGAGTTCACTTTAGTTATATACCTCATACATTCTTCTTCTTTTATTTTTAGGCTTGCAGTCATAATTTTAAGTTGGCTCTCCACCTGTTTGACTATTTCCTCTTATTCCTTAGAGTTTTTACAATGTCAAGATTAAAACAAGTTGATTTTATCTTCATAATATTTGATAAAATATCTCATCACCCTATTCTTATTGTTTATAATATTTAGTTCTTCTAGAGTATTCATCAACTCAGCCTTAAGATCCACCTCATCTCCTTCTTCATCTGAATCACCAACAACACCTCTAATCCATATGGATTATTATATATTCAATCAAATTTATTATTCATCCATGAAGATAACCTCATTGACATCATGGCCATCACCTTCATGATCACTCTCTAAATCACTTATCTCACTCTCATCAGATGAACTACAATCTTCCTTGGTGTAAACACTCCTTTTGATTTTGAAGAACTTTATCTTGTTATCATATCTCCTAAAGTTTTTATTGATATTATAATATTTTTTTTAAAATATCATCTTCATGATATTCATCATGCTCTAAATCATATTTTGTCTTATACTTATGAGGTCATTTGTTGGCAAAGTGTCCAATCTCTCCATAATTAAAGCATTTAAAAGGTAGCTTGCCCTTGGATTCACCTGAACCTGTCTTCAAATTTGTTGAAAAATAATTGTCAACTCATCATCATCAATATCAGACTCATAATTATCTTTGAATTTCTTACCTTGTGACATCTTCTCTTTTGGATTCTTTTCTACCTTGAATGCAACTTCTTTCATTATAGGTCTTCCTTTACTTATCCTCATTTCATAGGTTATTAGGGTTTCATGTAGTCCAGCCATCTATAGCTTGTCTAGCTATTAAATTTCTTCAATGTCACATACTTTGGAATCAAATTTTGGAGTTATAGACCTTAAAACCTTTTGGAAAATAGTAGTCTCTTTCAATTTTTCTCCTAGACCTCTTACGATGTTGACCACTTCATCAACCCTCAATTTACTCATCTTCATTCATCTGTAGACTTTAAAACTATCTTATATGTATTTTTAACTTGGCCAATTTTACCTTTGAGTCTTCTTAATTAATATTTTTCAACTTATCCCACATTTTTCTGGTAGATATATAGTGACCTTCATAAGCTCTATCTTTGCTAGGTGACACATGATACCACTCATTGCTTTTGGGTTATTGTCACTAGCCTTCTTACCTGTTACATCTATACGAGGAATAAGAGGTATAGTATACCCATCCAAGACTAATTTAAAAGCATCATGACATTGATACATTATATATTTCTTCATCCTAACACTCCAAAAGGCATAGGTGGATCCATTGAACAACAAAGTTCTGCTTGTAGAAAAAACACCTTGTGCTTAACTATCCATCTTAGCCTTTTTAGAATCTCATTTAGATTGTAAGACCTCCTTTAAAATATCCAATCTAGTACCAAATATTATAAGTATATATACTAAGAGGGGGTGGTGAATAAGTTGTATTTAAATATACCTCTAATTTTACTTAAGATTCATGAAGTATTAATTCACTTATATACATTAGTGAATGCATACACAAACATATATGAAAGAAAAAATATAAAGATGTGAAATATATGTGGGAAACCATATATGGGAGTAAAAACCACTGATAAAAAGCTTTTAAGACCATCCTATAATCAATTAATCAAACTTTTAGTGAGGCACCAACCCCACAAGGAGCATCAACCCCTTACTAGTCAAGCATTAACTCAACTAGTGCTTTAGCAAGCTTTAACATGTAAGGAGGATACAAAACCCTATAAAAACAAGAATAAAATTAGATAAAATGAATATTTAATCAGCATTGGACACTTTTATCTTATTAAATTGATGATGACCTCCTTTTTTGCTCTTCTCACACTTCTTTCTCACTCAAGCATCCTATTAGGCCTTTTCACTTAATTAACCCTTTCCTTGGAAAATTTAGGTCAAATAACCTTACTAAACACCTATATAAACATATTTATATAATAATTTAATATTAAAAATATCTTTCTAATTATATATAATCCCTTAACCTGTCCTTAAAAACTCTATATCCTTCGCTCCATAGCTCAATAATCTAACTAGTCAAAATATGTTTATTAGGCCTTTACTTTATACTTGATTCTTTATCATACCCATATTTGTTGGAAAAGGGAATAAATAAAATTTTATTACACTTTAAATAGATCACTAAACACATTTAAAAAGTGAAACAAACATTTCATAGGTCAGTCATTACCCTTAAGGGCTAAAACCACCATTAGGCCTAATAGCGACCTAAGCATACGTTTCACTTAGACCTACTTTGAACACTTTGAGACATCACCAACTGATGAAAAATTTAATATGAAAATTTAATATAAAACTTATAATATATAATTATTTACCCAAAACCATTTGGCTCTTTTCACTCCTTGAACCATTCAATTAGGTATACTTGTCATTAGTCCTTCTCACTACCAGAAAATCTGTCTTGAAAATTTGAGCCATATACACAACTTTACCAAATAACCCACACATAAAATAATATTTATAGGATATTTATTACTTAAAATACTTCCATAGATACTTTATTTTTCACCAAACAAGCCAAAAGGCCTCAACAACATTCCTGTAAAAGGCTTACTTAGAACCACCAAACACTATCAATAGACAATTAAAAACATTTGACTCTCCATAATTGAAAAGGGAATTAAAAATAATAAAAATACATTAAAATGATAATATTATAAATTTATAATCCCTAAATATCATTTTATCCTTCACCTTGGTGAAAAATGACTCAAAAACATCATTTTCACATATACACAGAAAATTGCCTATAACACCAAAAACACAATCAAGAAAATCAAGCCATAGAATACCTGTGGGAACATTTATATGATATTATAATGTGTTTTTATGAAAATTAAGCATACTTATATTATCTATAAAAATATATATTTCATTTTTATATATCAATATTGGTTTTTTAGACCAACTTCACAACTTCACTCTACATAGACTTCACTATGTTAGACATACCAGTTTGATGACAAATTTTTCTTAAGTATAGTCATAATCAAAATTTATACACAAATGGGATAGGAGTAATAGGTTATTATTAATTACCACATGAATTAGGATCCATCCCTAGTCCTCTACAACCAATCCCTAATCTCATTCTCATTCTTACCTAGTTTTCTCACTATTTTGTTCATTAGGCCTGTTTAACAATAGGCCAACTTCCATGACCAGTTTAACACATTTTTGGTCTAAAAATTACTAAAAAAAATTCATGGGAATAAAATATTATTCTTAAACATCATCCTCCATCCATTTTAATGCTTTAAACTAGTTAACCCTGCCTGATACATCAAAATTCCTAGAAATAAGGGGTTTCCTGTAGCTTCTACTCACTATCATGACGGAAAAAAACCACCTAAAGAAAAATTAAAGAGTCATTTACATTTTAAAAACATAAAAATAGGTTAAAAATATAATTCTTATCCATAACTAGCAATATCTTTCCTATTGGGTCATTATAAGGGTTTTGTGAGGGTTTTGACTAGTTTTCCTTCTTAACAATCATTCATAAAAGATTGCCCTTCAAATCTAAAACTAATGCTAGGAAAATAAGGGTAGGTACCTTCCCTAAATTCCATTAATTTATTATAATTTTATGCAAATTTTTCACATTCCAACAAGCATAAGACGTTTCTTTTCAAGTCTGTAACACCCCATTTTGTGCACACAGAGGACCTTATCACCAGTTTTCATGATTTTTTATTTGAGTAATGGTTTAAAACTTTGTAAACATAATTAACATAAAATATAAAAACTATTTAAATTTTATCAATAGGTTTTTTATCCTTATAAATGATCTTGAACCATCATTAGGCCACTGTAGGTCACTTTACATACTAGGCCTTACATTACCAATCATACTTTGACTATGATCATGCATTGAAATCTCTTAAATTATATTTAAAACCTCATACACATGTAAAAATAACTCATACCATTATCACAAGCTTTCAAACTTACTCACACATGTCTCATATGACGCAACTCGTCATGCTACCCTTTTTATGTCATTTCAATGGATTTTTATGTAATGAATAAGCCTCAAAACTAGACCTTGAAACTCATCTCTAGGCTTCTTTATCTCTTGATAATTATTATCATAGATTATAACACTTTATTTTTCCTATACTAACCCAAATCACAAATATTTACCATGCATACACCTTCTCTCATAACTAGACCAAGTTACTCAAGATACCTAGTACTCAGAGTTTGGACACAAACAAGCTAGTAAACATGATTCTCCAAAGACAAAGCAAATTTCAATATAATTATGAGATTTATCACATCATAACCTTGTAACAAGACTTCATATATAATATAAGGATTTGTTGACCCATGTGCTTACCTTGTATGCTCTTCAATACTTAGAGCTCAATCAAGATGCTTCCCTTATATTTTGAACATGATCTTGACATGTCATCAAAACTCATAAAAATACCATCTTGCCTTCAAATTTTCTCTTAATAGAGAGACAAAACTTCTTTTTGACATACCATTTCACCAATCATGACATCAACTCTAAATTTTGACATGAAAGACATTCAACTTAACTTTGACATCAATGACAACATTAATGCCTTAATACCAACACTAAGAATATACCTCAATAGTGTTCTCTCTTATTTTGTGTTTTATTATATATTTTTTTATTTCTACATTTCATTCTTTCACATGTATTATGATTATTCATTTTTTTATCCTAAGAAGTGGTATCAGAGTTGGGTTCTATCACATAGCTCCTAACAACTGGTATCAAAGCCATGGTTGTTTGTTGGTTTGTGCAAGTGGGAGTTACAGGTTGAGAGACCAAGATATGAAAGAAAAAAATTCATGGAAAGTATTTCTCTCTTGTAAAAAGATGGAGAATAGAGGAAATTTTTAATAATCTTTATCGGATGGATCAACACTAACACAGTGTTCCTGATGAATAAGTAACTATACAACTTATGTGTGGAGAAGCAATGGGTATTGGCATTTTATAACAGCTAGATGGTAGCTGGTTGTTAGAAGATGTAGGTGTTTGAAAGTCCTATGTATATGACTTCAAGTGGTAGATTATTAGGTATGAATCCACTATTCATAAGCACTATTCATGTTAACATGGCATGTGGGTGATGTGGAATGAGGGTGTAAAAATGAGTTGACATATAAGTGACATGGCATGTAGGTGATGTGGTATAATGTGATATGGCAGAGGGCCCATAAAGGGTCTCAAGATTTGATTAGGTTGATTTGATAGGTGTAGGGTGTAGTACTCCACTAGAGGACATGGGTTTTATCTGTAGTGAGTCATATTTGGGTTGTCACATGGTGAAAAAGATAAAGGGTCATGCATGGGTCAAATTTGTAAGGGGAACCATGATTCACATGTGTAAAAAAAATCAAAAGGTGATTGCAACACCTTTTATACTTGTGTGATCACATGGAATAATAAGAAAAGATGAGCACTATTGTAGATTACCCTCACATGTGTGAGTGAGGCACAATTATTGGAGTCACATGGGGTGACTTGGATCTTATCTAAATTAGAGCATCTACATTTTTGACCTTTGGAGAAGAAAAATAAGAACATTATTGAGTGTTTGGACTCACTTGTGAAGTGGGAAGCAAGTTTTAGAACCACATGTAGGTGGCACATGTTCTTGTCTAAAGTGAATATGCTTTGAAGAATTTTTCACATGGTAAAAAATACCTTTGGATATCACATGAAACCCCACTCATGTGTGGGTCTAATTTATAAGGGTCCACTATGCATTTCTCCCCCCCTCTCTCATGTAAAATGCTATAAAGCATTACATTCTCTTTTGTATTTGTTAAAAGCCCAGTTGGGGCTATCCACTCTTGGATCATTACCATAGGTTAGAGTTTGGAAGGCATGAAATCTTATCTCACCTAAATTATTAGGTTATAAGCATAAATCATGTTTATGTGTTTAGAGATTATAAGGCTTAGATGAGAGCATGGACCACCTAGTTTGTTGAAGCATGGGGATCCTTAAGGTTAGAGGTTAGAGTCTGGAGGCTTATTATCTCAGCTCATGATTTAAGGTTGATGTTTTTTTCACCTTAGATGCTTTAGATATAAGCATGGAGATAGAGGTTAATGCTTATATCTCCATTGGATGCTATGTACATTAGCATTGTATGAGATGCATGTTGCAGCTTGGAGGTTAGAACATGAAAGGCTTGTTTGTAAGATTTGTTCACCTGAGTGTATGGTCGCTATCACTAGAAAGAAGTTGTTGAAAGGAGATATTATAGAAGATATTTTATGATGAATATGAAGTCTGGATGCTACCTTTGCCTCATATTTTTTCCTTACTAGTTTATCAAGGTTTCCATGTATATCTTGTGTAATGTGTTCTCTCCTATTTTGTGTTTTACTGTAACTTGTTTTATTTATGTATTTCATTTTTACACATGTATTAGGATTAGGTATTTTCTTTATCCGAGAAAACTTCCCCAATTATATATGGACAAGTCATTAACTATCCCATTGGGTTATTAGTAGTCACTATCAAGATTAGAGTAGATCCTAGTGGTTCATTGGATTGAAATACACAAGTATGTTGACCTCTAAAACATAGATTTAATCAATTTACCTTTGATTTTTTATTTTTTAGGTAGTACATATGAATTTAATTTTTAATTACATACTAATAAAAAAATTTAGGCTAGTGGTGTTAGATATATTCCATCTTCATGTGGTTGGCACTGTTAGTAAATAATTTCATATTCTTGAAGCTAAAATAAGCTTTCTAAAAGTACTTATCATCTATCCTTGAAACGAGTTTGCCTTGAATTAAAGAAGGCATATAAGGAGCATCATGTCTATTTTATGTGTTTGATGTGGTCAAATGCCTTCATGAGTTTACCTATATTTTGGGATGGTGGTCTCCTTGATTCTTTTTTATCTTAATTCACCATGTCCTTGACTTCAATACTTCACTTATTATTCAACCAACTTGTTTTCAACTCCCATGAAGTAGTTTCATTATTATAGGGTACTTTGAAAGACCTTCAATGCTTTTTTGACTCCATCAAATGAATATTTATTTACTCAAGGCATAGGGGTATAATGTTTGACATTATTGAAATTCTATTTCCTATGATATCATGGTCTAACTATCTCCCCATTTAGCATTTATTCCTTCTTACCTGTATGTAACTGATTGTCAACTCTCAAATTGCTACTCTCTCATTTCCTTGACTACCACATTCATGATATTGCATGATTTTCAATTTTATATCCCCACTTATGTCCATTACTCCACCTTAATCATGGAAATTAAGTGGAGGCATATTTTGAGGTCATATTACATCACAAAATATGATATAAAAAACCTCAAATTAGAGACGTCTTTCCTTGGATAGGTAAACTAGCTCCTATTGATTATTGACTACAATGATACACCTCATTAGTGTAACCAAGGTGGATAGTTTATAGATAAAATTTAATTTGATTCTTAACCTTCACATGGTTCCATTTTATGTGTGTTTGAACTTAGGCTAAAAACTACCTTTTTCTTGTATTGGGAAGGGCATTCTCAAGGCCAAAATGGGTGGTGGGCTTATCGTTTAGACATAATAGGAGGCTAAGAACCTATTCTTAGATTTTATCCACCTCCTTGATGTGTTGGTAGTTCCAATTTTTGGTTAGGAAGCATTGGAATGAGAGTTTTGCAACCATAACTTAAACTTTAACAACATTTATTGTCAGTGTTTTTGTATTCATGAATGAGAGTGAAAATGTCCTTCTAGGTGGTTTTTAACATCATGAAAGTGTGATCAAGTGTAATTTACATATCTAGATGTAATAAAAGTGATATATTCTCAAGTAGATATTTTAGATGCATAAATGGCAATTGAAGCTCAAGAAGTTACCTATTCAATGCCAAAAAGTTGCATTTTAGGACCCATCACTGCAACTTGTCAAATAGATTGCTATTAAAGCTTACACCTGAGTGATATAAAGTATAATTAGAGGGATTAAATAGGTAGGGGACAGATCTAAAGGTTCATGTAAATTACTTACAAGTTTCATTTTATGTGTGTTTGAACTTAGGCTAAAAAACTACATTTTTCTTGTATTGGGAAGGGCATTCTTAAGGTTAGAATGGGTGGTGGGTTTATCGATTAGACCTGATGGGAGACTAATAACCTAGTCCTAGACATTATCTACCCTTGATATGTGTTGTAAATGTTAGGTTTTGGTCAAGAAGCATCAAAACAAGAGTTATGTAACCACAACTTAAACTTTGATGATATTTGTTATCAGTGTTTATGTGCTCTTGAATGGTAGTGAAAATGCACTTTTGAGTGGATTTGAAAATCATGGCAATGTGATCACATGTAATTTTCCTATCAAAATGTAATCTAAGTGATATATTCTCAAGTGGAGGTCTCAGAGGTAGAAATGGTAGTTGGATCTCAAGAAGTTGTATTTTAGGACCTGTCACTGCAACTTATCCAATAGATTACTATCGAAGGTTCCACCTGAGTGCTCTAGGTTAAAATTATAGGGATTAAATTCCAATGGTATGGATCTAATGGTTCATATAAATGACTTAAAATTTTTGATTTACGTGTGTTTGAACTTAGGCTAATAATTTGCATTTTTCTTATATTAGAAAGGGCATTTTTTAGGCTGGAATGGGTGGTGGGTTTGTTTTTAGGGCCTAATAGGAGGACAAGAACCTAATATTAGACACTATACACCCCATAAAATGTGTTGTTAGTGCCATTTTTTATCCATAAGCATCAGAATAAGAGTTTTGTAACCACAACTTAAACTTTGATAACATTTGTTTTTAGTCTTTTCGTGCTCCTAAATGGTAGTGAAATGCACTTTTGGGTGGATTTGAACATTATGTCATTTTGATCACATGTATTTTATCTATCTAGATGTGATCAAATCAATATATTCTCAAGTGGAGGTCTCAAAGGCAAAAATGGTAGTTGGAGCTCAAAAAGTTGCCTATTCAATGCCAAAACATTACATTTTAGGAATCATCACTGTAACTTATCCAATGAATTACTCTCAAATGTTCCAACTAATTGATTTAAGGTGAGACTAGAGAAGTTAAAGAGGTAGGGGAAGTATCTTATGGTTCACATAAATGACTTATATGTTTCATTTTATGTGTATTTGAACTTAGGATAAAAACAACATTTTTCTTATATTCGAAAGGGCATCCTTAAGGCTAAAATGGGTGGTGGGTTTGTCATTCATGGTTAATGGGAGGCCAAGAACCTGGGCCTAAAATTATCACCTAGATGTGTTGGAAGTGCCAGTTTTTGGTCAAGAAGCATCAAAATGAGAGTTTCACAACCACAATTTAAACTTTGACAACAATTATTATTAGTGTTTTTGCATTCCTAAATGGTAGTGAAAATGTACTTTTGGATGGATTTGAACATTATGGAAGTGTGATCACGTGTAATTTTCCTATCTAGACATGATAAAAGTAATAAATTCTCAAATGGATGTCCTAGAGGTAGAAATGGTAGTTGGAGCTCAAGAAGTTGCCTATTCAATGCTTAAATATTACATTTTAGGACTTATCACTGTAACTTAGCTAATGGATTACTTTCAAAGGTTCTATCTAAGTGATTTGGGGTGTGATTATAGTTATTAAAGATGTAGGTAAGGATATACAGGTTCATAATATTGACTTACAAGTTTCATTTTACATGGGTTTGAACTTAGGCTAAAAATTTGTATTTTTCTTATATTGGGAAGGGCATTCTTGAGACTGGAATGGGTGGTGGGTTTGTCATTCAGGCCTGATGGGAGGATAATAACCTAGTACTAGACATTATCCACCCCCTAAACATGTTGGAAATTCTATTTTTTGTTCAAGAAACATCAAAATGAGATTTCTATAACCATAACTTAAACTTTGATAACATTTATTTTTAGTGTTTTTGCACTCCTGAATGTTAATGACTCAATCCTCCACACATTTTTTTATATTCTTGCTCCATTTATCCCTCTTTCTTGAACCTAATACCTGCTCTACTATCTCATACTATTTCCCCCTACTCTCTTAAACCATACACCCCCATGTAACTCTTTCTCTCTCCTTTTTCTCACCCACTTTTGCATGAAAGTGTATTTCAATTGTTCATGGTGATTTGGAGGATAGATTAGGTTTGTGATATTGTCAAAGATAAGATATAAAATATCTATTATATGAGGCATAACACCCTTAAGGGATATGCCTAGAAATTAATATAACTATTAATGGGCATTGATTGGGTCTAGAGACCTTAATGGGGAGTTGAAGTACTTCAAGAGTGAGGTGTTGCAGGTACTGAAGGAGTAAGGTGTTGAAGGATAAAAAACTAGTCTCAAGAACATACATTAAGCCTATTAGGAAAAATATCCATTAAATGTAAAAAGTTCAAGAAAGTGTAAATGAGTGTGGAGGATTTTGAAATTAGATTGAGTGGGTTAAATGAAGGTTGGATAGGTGGATATAAGAGCTAGAGGAAGTGTTCTTAAAATTATTTAAGAAGGGGAAGGCATCTAAGCATAGCCAATCCTAAGGAATGTATAGTGAGAGAGTGTGAAGAGTGAATGATAAAAGGGGTAAGTTGGAGGATAGTAAAGGTGATGCAGGAACATCACCAAATACATGTAAAATCTATGTTGACAATAGTCTTAGGTAATTATTAAGACCTATAAACTAGGTTAGTTTAGTAAGTTTAATTTGAATGAGTAAGAGAGAATTTGAGAAATTTTAGTAAATGAATAAGTTTTTTTAATACTCTAAAAAAGTTATAATCCTCACTCCTAATGAGGGGGAACCATACAATACCAAACAAAGAGCTTAAAAGGACAAAAAATATCATTTTGAAGAGGTTAGAGCATATGTTGTAGGTTTATCTCAATGGAGAAAGACTGTGTAAATGATTTATTATTACACATAATAAAAATTTTTGAGTCTTATTACATGTTTTACATTGTATTACCATTTTATAATATTATTCTAATCCTTTCATATTGACTTGAAGCTTAAATCTCAGTTATATTCATGAAACCCTCAAGAATTATGTATTTTTACTATTGTTGTCATTTTTAGAGGCTTATTTACACATGGAAAATATTTTATGAACTAAATTAGAGTATTGTAATAGTTTAAGAGGTTTTTCAAGACCAATACAAATGTTTTATATCATATAAAATCTAAACGGGCTCTATGACCTATCAATAATGAGGTCTCAGCCTATAAAAATTCCAAGTAAATCCGAAGTAAGGGTTTCATGAGTAAAACACCTCTAAAACTCAAATGATTGAAAAATAAGGTCTGAAAATATGTGATACTATTTGTAATGGATCTTATAATTTATTAAAAGTATCATTGTGTTGACAATAGGTTTTAAATTTTAGGTACAAAGTATTTTTCTTTTGTACACGAGTAGAAGACCATTTGTGAGAAAGTTGTACATAAGGTAAGATGAGTTTTTGGTTGATTTGAGTTCTATAAACTTGGGTAAGGGTTGGAAAATGTGATAATTTATAAAATAATAATATAAAAAAAAATTAAGAGATATAAAATTTATTTTTATAAATTGACTTATTGGAGCAACAACTAGGTCTAAAAATCTAGAAACTTAAAAAGATAAAATTTGAGAATGAAAGCTCAATCTCTTGGAGACCTATATTTGGTTGATTTATTGTAATTTTTGAAACATGAATTAATAATTGAGTTTTTATGAGACCTATCAAAAGTGTCTTAAATTATAATTTTTCAAAGGACAACAGATCTGAGTGATTGGTGACCAGTTAAGAGCAGACCTAATGAGTAATTGATTAGTTTAACATAAGATTATTTGAGAGTGGATTTTGAATTAAGTTGAGAAAAAGAGTGGATTGAGGTTAAAATTATCCATTATATTATATCATATGAATATGACTTTCATGAAGAGCAAATTGTGCATTATGTGGTATTAGGGGATGATAAAGGGTTTTGGCCAAAGATGGATCATTGTCTCATGAGTGAATATTATGTTTCAATTCATTAAGGTTGCCTTTTATCAGAATATTATATTAAATGTTAGGTATACGTTCATCTCTACATTATACAAGTATGAACATGATTGGGTATGGGCCTTAAGTGAAATCAAATTCCATACTAATGATCAATTGAAATTTGTAAATGGGTGATGACAAATGCAAAATAGGTAAGAGTGTCATTAGTTATTTCCACTACACAATAAAAAATTAATTTAAAAAAATATAGGAGATCAAATATTTATGGCATTGAAAAGAATAATATTTTAATCCTCATTTGTGTACACATTAAATACAAGATCTAATAGATAATAGTTTACAAGATCAAAAAATACTATATGATAACATTTTAAATTAAAACTAAATTTAAATTAGATAGACTAACATATTTTATATGAAAACTCAAAATAAATACTATAACACATGTATAATTCCAATAATACATAGATTTCCATGATAGACATACAAAAAATTATAACATCTACCAACATAACATCTAATATCTAGTGAATGTCATATACAAATATAAAGTGAAAAATGTGTACATTGTCATATAGGCATACAAAAAAGTACATCTCGTGTAAGATATCCTAATTATTAGATAACCTCCCTCTCTTTAACTTCCTTAAATAAGACTCTCCTTGGGATGCCCTGTTGGTAAATAGATATCCCTCTAATACCTTGTATTGCTCTAAGGTCTGAGTGCGAGTCCTATGCTCACAACTCAATTGCAGTGGAACCTATTCAAATACAAGTATTATTACAAAATAAATATAAAGTAAATTTAACCACTTGTTGTGAAATTAATTTTAAACTAGAATAAAAAATCATTTAATTATGAACTTACTGTAAGCTCATGGTCTTGCTCAATAAATTTTTGATGCTCCAACAAGTTAGTGGTAGGCTTAGCTATTCAAATAGGCATTTTAAATACGGAAGAAACATGAGAATTTTCCCTAATAATCATATAACTAGGACTATCAAATGTCATAGGATAACCTTGTATACACAATACATTCATGTAAGTTATATTTTCCCCAAGTATGTATTAAAATTATTAAAAAAAGTCTATTTTAACAACTCAAAATTACAAGTTAATATATACCTTTGTCAATGCTTGTGTGGATAACATTGTGGTAGCAATGCCTATGTCTATCTCAGCTCACAATGATGGATGAGTATCTACTTGAGCCATCAACGGAATGTAAACAAGGTCTCACTTGATTTTATATAAAGTGTCAAAGATATACATGGCAAGTTTTTGTCCATTATTAAACCAAGAGTGCATTTAATAGCATGATTCTTTAATTTTAAGATCCTTGATAGATAAATTTAACTTAAACTTAGAAGTTAAATATACATAGACTAAATTTACATAGATCATATGATTAACTCAAAATTTTACCATTGTATAAGTAAAAAGTGTCATCCTAACAGAGATAGTTATAGTAGTGAATGGGCCAATAGCTAGATCCAAAAATGTAAAAAATAGTTGCATCAAATCAAATGTTGTAAATGTCAACTATGATGATGAAGTCATCGTCACCTCCTAGGACATAAAAAATGACATATATATTATTCAATTTCTATGTAAATTAATTATTATCTAAATTAAATTTTTAATTATAACTTAAATTTAACAAGACATATAAAATATACCTCCATCTATGTAGTGGTCGATGTTTGCATACCAAATGTGCATGCCAAAAACTCATCACTCATAAGTATATCATCCAATCCCTTTGAACCACCAATGCCATCATCATCAAAAAAATTAGTGCATATAGTTACACAATATTTACAAAGGTGGGGTCAGGTATCCACACTAGGTGGTGTATCTATAGCATCGATCTATGAGAACCTACTTATATGTTGAATGAGTGTATCAGTGAGCGAACCAAGTACACGTAGAGTTTCAATCTCCATAACCTATTGAACTATAGAATGGATCTTAGGTTTAAGTGGATTTTGGATATGGATCCTTGTAGGCTAATTAGGTGTATGACATGCACCTAATTGATCCTATTTAGAACCTTTCCCTTAGACCTAAAAATCATTAAAATAAAAATAGTTCAAAATATCATTAAAGATAAACTCATAGTAGAGTTTCTTCAAAAAATACAATGGGACCTCGTGATTGTTACATAATGGATAATCTAACACCATCCACCATCGGTACCATATATTGGATGTGATTAAATTATGTTTGAAATGATGGATTGGAAATCATTTTTTAGTTACTATAAATGGTGAATTGGTAGTTGGGTCAATGAATAAGGCATAAATGGAGGTTTTAGATATGTCTTTATCCTTAACCTTACATGATAATAATTTTTCATCATATTAATCCCTAAAACTATCCCAATATTAAGCCCATCTATAAATTTAAATCATTATAGAATCAATTTAACCAATAATGTCTCTAGGGAATCGACTAGATAGGTGCGGTGGGTGTTAGTGGAAGTGAAATCCCTCATTCTCCCAAGAAATTCTTTAATTTCAATTTTATTTTTCACAATGTGATCAATTATATTCTCTTGACTGCCTGGAGGATTTTTTAGAACTTTAGGGGGGTTAGGTGGAGGGTTAAGAGGAGCATTAAGTTGAGGAATAAGAGGGTTAGGAGGGTTAGGCTGAGAAATAAGAGGGTTAACTAGATAGACTATTCAAAATAACTAAATTACCAATTAAATAATGAAAATAACAAAAATATTACTAAAATTAATAAAAAAATGAATAGATTTTTAACACTTATATCTTATATATGGTGACATCATCAATTAGAGGCTTCTTGGGATGAATTCAGGAAAGGATTGGCATAACAAGGGCAAAATACGATCACGAAGTGGAGCAGAGTGAGGGAAAAGATAGAACACAAACGTAAAATAAGGAATTTTATCTTTGATTCATTTTTTTATGACATAGTAAATGTGATCACATTATTACTATGATCATGTTCCTTATTTTCAAATAACATGATCATGTTATTTAATAATACAATCACATTATGTCTCAATAATCACTCATCCACAATTCAAATAACATGATCGCATTATGAGAAATGTTAATGGAATTCTACCCTAACTCTATTCACACACACACACACACACACACACACACACACACATATGTTTTTATAGAGTTTTTAGTGATGTCATGTAAGTGTCTAGGTGAGTGGATGAAGTGTCTTGATAATCTAAGTGTCAATGACAAAGTGTGCAATGTGTTTGTCTTAAGTATGCTTGAAGTAGGCTTGGTTGATCTTCAATTTTGGTATGGTGAGGGATGTTTAGGGTTGAGTATGGTGATTTGAGGATGTACAATAGGTACCATAAGAGATATTCCATGATCTTAATTCTTATGTGCATGAGTGGATTTCATTTGGTAGTTCATAGTTTTCATCTAGACATTTTGGGCCTAGTGGTAAAAAAAACTAAGTAGGCATTTTACTAACATTACCATTGCCATGAATGGATGAGTCAGGGGAGTTGGTCATATGGGTGTGATCACATTAGTCCTAATTTACCATGGTTCAAATTTTAGGTCATGTGATTAAGTGCAACAAAATTTATTAAGGTTTAAAGTTGGCCTTCTAGGCAGATTTTTCTATACTTAGCCAGACTGTCAGTGCACATCATACAAATATGTATGAACAAGTAATTTTGTGCATTTAATTAAGGTATTAAAAAAGTAATTTTTGATCAAAGTTTTATATTAGTTTCAATAAGCTACCCTAAAAATTTGGAGTCTTGAAGTATTGTCCAATTCAAGTTATAAAGCTTCAAAGTTGTTCTAATAGATTATGATGGCTTAAGGACCATCAATTTAACCATGTCAAAGACTGAGGTCATTGGTATAGAAGATACAATGTTGAGTGATTAATCATGCATATTTAGATCAATTGTGCACATGAAGTCAACATGTTAAAGGTTTTATGCGTAGGTGACAAGTGTCACAAGTTCACTAGTCTGATAAAAGATCAATGGTGAGTAGCGGTTTGTACTGACAAAGATCAATGGTGTAGGACAAGTCAAAAATTCAATAATGCATGTGAGACTACCATGTGGCATAAGTACATAAACTATCATTAAAGTGTTTAGAAGGCATTTTAGGGTACCAAGTTTCATAATCTTGAGAGTTTGAAGCAAGATCTAATGGTGAGCACTATAAGATAAAGACCTAGTTAATCTATCAAGATTGATGGTGTGCATTTTATCAATATTGCAAGGGTGCATGAGATGAGGTCAACATGTTTGAGGTTTAACATATGGATAGTGGAATACTATGAAACTAAATTTTTAGATGATCTTTAAGATATTGATAGAGCGAGTTTGTTCCAAATTATCAAGAAGTAGCAAGATGATGACAAGTGCTTGATGTTTAACTATGACAATTTGGATTTAAATATTTGAATTTAACAAAGGAAAGACTAGTGCTTATATTTTAAACCATAACTTTTGATCTATTCATAGTTTAATGTTATAATAAATACCAAAGTTATAAATAACTTCAAGATGCATCTAGAAATATTCATTTAAAGGTCTAAATGTCTGTACATGTAAATTATTACGCTCCAAAGTTGATTGTGTGTTCATTCATGCTCTGCAAGTAACCCAAAAAGGATAATAGAGTTGTTCTTGATGTTATTTCGATGTTTCAAGATGAGCTAACTATCAAAGAGTGTTTTAGACTCCATGAGGACCATTCGTATGGATTATGAAGGTTTGATCAATCTTATTTAGTATGATTAAAAGCTTAGAAGGTGATTGTGTGTTCATTCATGGTGGTTGTGAGCACAGAATGTTGTTTAAATGAATTGATATTTAGTAGAAGAGTGTTATGATGGTTTTTATCACTTAAGGAGAACCTATAGATCGTGTGGCATGGGTATATATATTTTAAAGTGTTCTAATGTTAATTTTTTAGATAAGTGTCAAAGAGGTGAATGGGTCTTCATACGACCTAAAAGGTGACTTAGGCCTATTTGAAATAGGGTACTACTTAAATGTGACCTATATAGATATATTAATAATGAAGGCATGTGTTGTGGTGAATAAGGAAGGTTTTGAACATGATATTCATGAATACTCTATAAAAGGTGAAACTAAATGTGATGGTTTCTAGGCTTGTGGAATAGACTTGTGAGAGACCTAAGAGAAGAGGTGTGTGTGAGAGTTGTGGAGCAAAGGAAAGGGTGCATGCCCAGTGGGTGGATTGTAGATCAAAGCAAGTTTATGACTATGTGTATGACCTATAGGTTATATTTTTTATGTAAAATATAGTGATCTTATAAATTTTAAGATTGAAGGTGTTAAAAAAAACTTGATCATCTTAGGGGAAGGTGCTCCTTGTGGAATAGGTGTTTCACTAAAGCTGGTCAAAAGGACTTGATCATCAGGTGGTTAGAAGGAATTGATCATCCTAGGGGCAAGTGATCCTTGTGAAATAGGAGTTTCACTAAATTATGGTTAGAAGGACTTGACCACTCTCATGTTTTTTATCATCTTATAGGATAAGTAGTACATGTGTTTTGATGCTTGAGAATGGGTTTTACTCCCCAAGAGGTTTTCCCACATAAATCCTATGTTATGTGTGTAATATTGCATTATCTATTTTTTTTAATGCGATAAACATCTTGAATTCTTCATGAATGGTTGTATTGAATGCTCAAGTGTTTGAAGGGTTTAGAAATTAAATTGGATTATTTTCCACCACTAATTCATGCCCTATCTCAATGATTTGTACCTTTAACAATTGGTATCAAAGTGGGTCCTTTAGTAAAGGCTTTGTTGACGTAGTGGATTGCACCCTTGATAGGAGGCTGAGCTCCTACCTTCCACACACAATAATGGAAACTCCCCTCTTGCCTGTGGGCCTGGCAAAATTGGGGGGAGAGTCTCTAGATAAGGGCTAGCTCCCTTTGATGCATATGAGTTATTCCAGTAAGTTGCTAATACGTGTGTGTGTGTGTATATATATATAGTTATATATAAATATATATATATATGGGGGGGTTAAAAAGGGAGAAGTATGTTGAAATCAATAGAACCTAACCTAATGGGGTGATGCACCAAACAAGTTTGGTCTACTCACACTCACACTCTGAACCACAAAAACACATACATACACTCTAATTGGTAAAATGACTAGACTACAGAGAGCTTGATAGGGAGGTTTTAATGGAATCACACAATAAAGGGACTTACCATAGGCACTATAGGAAGAGCACACTATCTAGTAATCTCCTTCTGCTTCTGTGCTTCAGGAACATCTCTTCTTATCGCCTCAAGAAAGGGCTCTCTATATATACCAGGTACATTGGTGTCAACCTGTGAAAGCATTAAGAAGCAATGACTGGACACAAGACTAACACTTAGGTGCACTCAGAGATATATCCAACTAGAATAGAGGTAAAAAATGCATATTCTATTAATTCCAGATGAAAAATGGTAGGGCTTCACCTTATAATGTGAGAGATATCTCCTTTCAAAATAAGAAGTTACAATATATATAGAGAAGAGAGAACAAAAGGCACCCCTCTTGGAAAAGACTTTTGGCACCCTTTTACAAGTGGCCCATGTGCATTCTGAGCATTAGGAAGAGGAAGCCACTTGATAGATAATGCTATGTCAGCTCTTATTTTGACTTTAGGCATTTAGAACATAGGCTATGCCATTTATCTACAAAGTGAAGAAAAATAGGTCACACCATTCACTATTTGTGCCTCTTAATGACCAATTCATAGACACTATGTCAACCACTGGAGTAAATCCTTGAGTCAACACCTTCCTTCACCACTTGGACTATTTTGTCCATTTTTGCACTTGGCTCTTTTGCCCCTTCCTAGCTTTGTCTTCCTTCTGGCCTTAAGCCTTTGAATTTCTTTAGGTTTGCACTTAAGTCTGTGAGGATCAACAGCTATTTCATTGCCACAAATTTATGTCTTTAGGCCCATCATCTTTCTTAGCAATTTTTTCATGTTTTTCCCGCTTGCTTTGGCTACTTTTCACTGATCTCAACAAGTGACACGTGGCGTGTTCCACTGTGAAATAGGTGAGGACACATGGTAGCATTCGCTTAACTTATAGAAGCTTTAGATACCTTTTGAGAGTCCTATAGAAGATGACACATGGTGGCTTCCATTGAGCTTTAGAAACAATATAGAAACATTCAGGACTCATTCATATTCACAAAGACTATGACACTTGGCGGGCTCTGCTTACTTTAGAAATTTATCTGGGGCCCACCATAGTCCTTACTCAATAACTGGAACAAAAGGAAGAAACCACAAATTTTGACACTTGTTAGCTTCCACCAAGATTTTTAAGGGGCACATGGCACATTCCACTATGTTTAGAAAAACATATCAAAACCTTTCGGAGTTGCCACTTGGTGCCCTCCACAAAATTCTGAGGGAAGCTTATTAAAAGAAACTTTGAAACTCAGATGCAGACACTTGTCACACTCCACCAAGTTTTACAAGGGACATGTGACATGTTTCATTGCTTTTAGAGACAAATTATAATGTGTCCTGGCAGACAACACTTGGTAGATTCTGCTCTCGGGCTTTTTCCTTGTCACTTTTCCCTGCAGACAAAATGTCTGCAAGAATTGTCTTACTTGCTTCCTTTCCTTCAAAGCTTTTTCTCAAGTTTTTTCCCACAGCCTCTCCTGAATTTCTTCAAACTTTTTGTCTGAAGGAATTCCTTCAGACAAAAGTCTGAAAGAAATCATTCTTGCCTTTGCCTTAGTCTTAATTCCTTTTTACTTTTTTTCCTTCAAAATTTTTTGCTCGTAACCTTGCCAAATTTCTTTAGACTTTTTGTCCAAAGGAATTCCTTCAGACAAAAGTTTGAAGAAATAGTTTCCTTGTCTTTTCCTTGCCTTGTCTTTTTGTGGGACTTTCTTCTGAAGAATTTATTCGAATAAAAAGTCTAAAGGAAGTCCTTTAGACATTTTATCTGAAGAAATTTTCATCCTTTGCCTTAAACAAACTTCCAAAGAAAACTTACTTTTTCAACCTTGTTCACTTTTTTGGTCTTTTCAAGTGTTCCCTACCCTCTACAAGGGCATTTGTCCTTCGGGAGACTCTCTTGAAACTTCTCATTGAACCATTCCTTTGAACCAAATGTTGAACTAGCTCATTAAACTGACTGTTAAACTAGGGCATTGAATCGAATGCTCAATCAAGCTGTTGAACCAAGGCTTGAACTGAATGAACTGAATCAAGCTATTAAACCAAGGCTTAAACTAAATGAACTAAACCAACTCATTGAACCAATAACGGTTCAAAGTTTAAGTTCAAAGCTCTTTGAAAACTCAAGCCATTGGGCACCGACGTCGAACTAGTGAACTGGTTCCTCCTTTTGCTGAAAGACTTGTGCACAAAATCAAAAAATTGAACTAGATCAGAATATCAAGGTAGAAGGAGACCAATTTTGGTCTACTAGACCAAAATAGTCAACAAATTGGTGACTCCCAAGGGAAGCATGAATGCCATGCTTAGAAACCAGTTGCCTTTGAGTCCATTGGGAATGAGGTCAGGATGTAGCTTTAAAAGAGTTAGAAATTGCCTTAAGATATCCAAGAATCAATCACATAGGTTTTACCCCCAAAAAAGGAAATGAAAAAACACACAAGACTAAAAAAGCTACCAACGTGTGCAAAAGCACTTAGGGAAAGTAGGAACAAGGTAAGGAAAATATATACATGATGGGAGAAGGGATCAGTGATAATGTTTAAGATATATCCCATTAACTAGGATATACAATTCCTCACCATCCAACCTGGAGAGTTAGAATGCATTATGCTGCTTGCACTAAGTGATGACGTATGGACCACTCTATAAGGTGTCAAACTTTGCATGCTTTTTAGGCTTAGCTCAGTCTACATCCCATTTCAAGATGATGTCTCCTTCACAAAAACCTTTTGATGAATATTTCTTGTTGAAATGTTTCTTCATCTACTATTGGTAACCAGTCATAGAAGCCATAGCTTGGTCTCTTGTCTCTTGGAGCTCCATTAGCTTGCATAGCCTGACCTCCATATTGTTGTTTTCTTCTAACTATAGCTAGTGATCGAGGTCTAAGGCTAGAGATTCAAGTGAAAGAGGAAGCCTAGCTTCCCTTCCATATATGAGCATGTACGGTGAGTTGCCAGTTGCCCTCTTTGGAGTGACCCTATCTACCCACAAGGCTATTTTCAACTTGGCATGCCAAGTCCTCTAATTCTCCTCCATTATTCACTTGATCTTGATCAGATTCTTATTGGTGGACTCAACCAGTGCATTCTCTTATGGGTAGTATTTGGATGAAGTGCTAAGATAGATACCATATCTTAGTGCCCATTCACTTGTTTTAGTTCCCAAAAAATCCAAAGCATTATTTGAGATTATGGTAGCTGGAACCCCAAACCTTGCCACTAGGTCATCATAAAAATCCAAGACTACATTTTTTATGGCTTCCTTCAAAGTGACAGCCTCTAACCACTTTATGAAGTAATCTATGGCAGTCATGACCTACTTGTGTCCAGCATTGGAGGGAGGGTTAATCATCCCTATAAAGTCAAGGCCCCATTACATGAATGGCTACTCCACCTGAATAAGTTGTAAAGGCATGGTAGCCAGTCATTGTTTCCCATCAAAAAGTGCACACTTATAGAACTTTCATACCCAAACATGGGTGTCCCTGAATAGAGTAGGCTAGAAGTAACCAACTCTCATTATTCTTGTAGCTGTAGGCCTAGGAGCAAAGTGACCACTAGCTGGCCCATCATGGAACTTAGACAACACCCTGTCAGCCTGACTTGGGTCTATGCATCTTAAAAGGACTCATGAGAGATCCATTCTGAATAGCACTCCATCAATAAGGACATAAGGGAGACACTTGAGTCTAAAATATCTCCTCTTGGTCCTATCAAGGCCCTATGGGCACTCACCAGTGAGAAGGAAAAGCCTCAAGTCTGATGTCTAATCCTTCATGACAGCTGGTTCTTCTGTTGCAGCTACATCATGAATTAGAAGACTATCCTCTTTTTGCTACTTAAATTCTATAGCAAGGTGCTCACATAAGCCTCTCCCTCTTACCAGTTTGGTGATCTTGATATCCATGTCATATTCCATAACCTTAGTGATCCACCCCACTCTCTTTTCATTCAGGTCTCAGTTAAACAAGAAATCCTTAATGCCAAGATGTGGAACCATGAGGTGAATTCTATTATTGGACAGTATATTCCTAAATTTCTTTAGACTCTGTATGACTGCAAGGACTTATTTCTCCACATATGTGTACCTGACCTCAAAACCCTCTAGGCCTTGGCTTAAAAATGCAAGTGGTTGTTCAAGGTTATCACCATTTGCTTGGGTAAGCATGGTGAAGATTACCTATTCATTTCTGAAGGTGTAGAGGTTCTAATCTTTGGTGAAGTCAGGGCTAATCAAAGTAGGATCCTACATTATGGCCTGCTTGATCTCTTCAAAACTATGCTTTCTTTGTGTTGTCCATGTAAACTCATCATCTTTCTTCAGCATAGAGGTCAATGACTTGACTATCTCTACAAAATTCAGAATAAATCTCTGAATGAAATTTATTTTGCTGAAGAATCTCTACAGTCCCTTCTTGTGTTTAGGTAAGGACAACTCCAAGATAGAGTGCACTCTCTCTAGATCAATGGTCGAGCCTTCCTTTGGAACAACATGGCTAAGGAGTTTCCCCTCGTGGATAGTGAACATGCATTTCCTCAAGTTGAGAGAGATATTGAACTCTCTACAACTCTCAAAGATTTGTCTAAGGTGTTTTATGTGTTGGCTCACCTCCTTAGAGAAAACTATCACATCATCAAGATACACCAGCACAATGTTATTTATCAAGCCCCGAAAGGCCATGTCCATGGCTCATTGAAAGGTGGCACCAGCATTAGTCATCACGAATGGCATTTTCCTGTAAGCAAACATCCCCCATTTGGTAGTGAAGGTTGTCTTGTACTGGTCACAATCTTGCACCAAAATTTGATTATATCTTGAATATCCATCTAAGAGGGAGAAATGCTCATTGCCTATAACCATTTGAAAGATCTACTCCATGCTTGGGAGAGGATAATGGTCTTTTAAAGAGACTCTATTAAGGTCTCTAAAATCAATGCATAGTTTGATCTCCCCATTCTTTTTCTAAATAAGAACAAGATTTTCCAGCCAAGAGGAGTGTTTGATTGGAAATATTATCCTGGGCTCAATCAACTTGGTGAGTTCCTTCCACATGAGAGGCTCAATCATTGGGTTGACAGGCCTTTGCTTCTACTTGATCAGCCTTGTGCCTTCTTCTAGCTCAATGGTATGTTGGGCTGAACTTGGGTCAAAACCCTTCAAATTGCTATATTCCCAAGCGAAGACATTGGCAAACTCTTGGCACAACAAGATAAAGGCCTACCTTTCATGGTCCATGCACATTTTCCCAAGCGCAAGTAGCTTATCCTTGAATATTTCAACCTTATTATAGTGCTCCTCCTTCATTGTGATGCATGCCTTGTCTCTTTTCAACTAGTAATCTCCATTGAAGATACTCTCTAGAGTGACCTAGCCTTTGGGGAGTTTATTGTTCTTCAACTGAACAATTTGGCTGCCATATTGCTATTGTAGCTTTGCCTAGTTTTTAGCAGCAAATTTAGCTTCTTCTTGCAAGAAGAGTGTTATTTTCTAGTCACTGTCAAAGACCTTCTAGTTGGTGATGTTGTCAGGTATAGAGGACTAGATTACTACCTTTAAGTGGTGTGAACTATGGTCGCAACCTATTTCTCAAGGGATATCAAACTGGGCACCAACTGCTACCAGATTATTTGCTTGCTTGTTCTACTCTCTAGGAATGGAGGTAATATTGAAAGCAAAGAAATTCTCCACTAAGTCCCATACCCTATGTTTGTAGGACTTCAGTAAAGAATTCTTTGTCAAATTTTTGCCTCTTACTAGATTGACAATCAGCTCACTATCACCAAAAACTTGTAGCTCTTTGATTCCTCTCTTCCTCACCCACTCTAAGCCATGGATGAGGGATTCATACTCTGCAACATTGCTCATGCAAAAAAATTGGAATTGGAAAGTCAAAAAGTATTTATCCTTTGAAGGAGAAACTAACACCACTCCACCACCAACTCCCAACTTTCTTCTTGAGCCATCAAAGAATAGCTGTCATAGACCTGAGCTTTCATGGCTCACTTTCATCAAATTTGGTACAAAATTACTCCCTTCATGTATGCAATAAATTCCAAGGCCTATCTCCTCTATGAACTTGTAAAGATCATGCTCGAAGTTATCACTTCCCCATTCATCTAAGAGCATGTCTACAACTCCTTCAAGGGTAGAGGATGGAGATTGATCCAATTGGAACTCTTCTTGGTCGATAATGGTGTAGCTGACATTTGCTACCTTGAGTGAGTATGGTTTCAAATGATCTCTATGGAGTGGCTCAGATTCAATCTTAAATTTAGTCCCATACTTGGTTCTAAAAATTAAATAAGACCAATTCGTTGCTAGGTAGCTGCCTATCTTGGATGTGAAATCCCTGGATAAGTAGATAGCAAAGTAAGGAGGGACATTTGCCACTACCACATCATGAGGAACTGAGAAGGTTGGGCAAGTGTGTAGCATCAAGCTCAAACCTTTCACCACCCCAACTATCTTTGCTAGTGTTCCATCCAACTACAGGACTCCCTTAGTCATTTCTTCATATTTCAACCCCAGCTTGTCGGCTATGCATTTGGGCATTACCGAGGTGATTGCTCCACTATCAATGATGCAATTGTGTACCCAGAAATCTCCTACGACTAAGGACAAATAAAAAGGGGGAACCTTTTCTTCTTTTCTAAATTTACCTAAGGTGGAAGGCTATCCATTCATCATCAAAACATTATCGGCTCTTGTTGGGACAACTTGTTCATTCAACTCATGCAATTATTTTTGCAGCATGTCCTGTTGCCTTGGTATTGACAATGAATCCCATAAGGAGATGTTCATGTGTAGCTTCTTTATCTAGTCTACCACATTGACTCAAGGATTTCCTTCTTTCAAATTTTCTTTGGGATTACTTATAGCCTGAGGTGTAGGCTGAGGCACTGAAGGTATAATCGACAGTCTAAATTTTAGAACTCTTTGGTTTACATTTGATAAAAAGGTATTGCTAACATTTGGGCAGCATCTTAAGCTTCTTCAATTACTCTTCTTTTGGATCTTGTGTTGGCTGTGACATAGTCACCCTAATTGTCTACAATACCCATGTAATTGACTGCATAGAACTCACCTTCCAAGTGATTCATGAGAGTAGAATCAGGCTGAGTTTGACTGCTGCTCATGCTGAGTTGTATTAAAGCCTCAAAACTTGGGAATTGGGTAGCTACCTAACTATCTTGTACATTTGTGAAGTGACCTAACATTTCATTTGTATAAATAGCCTAATCTTGACCATATCCCATGGTTGAGCAACTGGGTTGTTCTTATACTAGATTGTTTTGAACAGGCACCATGGCCTTGGATGATGAAGGGGCACCTAGATTGTAGCCTTGAAAAGGTTTGGCCTATGCAAACTGACCTTGCCCTTGATTGTAATTTTGGAAAGGGGGTCTATTTGCTTGACCATACTACTGATATCCTTGGTTTAGTCGATTGTTTTGAGCTTGATGCCTTTTAATAGCCACTAGTTCATTTTTTACTTTTTGTAACAATTTTTTGACTTCATGGAGGTCATTGGGTGAAGTAGCAGCTAGTTTTTTTATGTTGGGCAGAAGAGCTAAGGTGGGAGCAGTAGTCTAGATTGGGGGTAGCATTTCAAGTAAAAGTGGCATATGAGGTCTAGGAGCTATTTTCCCAGCATGTACGAGGCAATTCTTAGCCGCTATAGTTATGTCATAGGCAGCAGGTAGCACATGTCCTCCCATGGACTGTATCATAACAATGATATCACTGTTCAATGCTCTTAAGTAATAAAGGAAAGCATAGCTAGGAGTCAGCTTTACTAGAATGGGGATTCTATCCCATGTCTTCTAAAATTGAGTGTTGAAATCTTGCATGTATTCATGTGGAGCTCTTTTCATTGTAGTCAGCTACTCGGCAAGTGAGAGGTGGTCACTTTTCTCCCCAAATCAGTTGGTCAAGAGAGTACCCAATTCATTCCAAGAATCAACTAAATTCATGGGTAAAGTCCCATACCAGTCCAAAACTTTGCCCTTAAAAGACAATGCCAGCAATCTGATTACAATATTCTCCTCAATGACATTGTGAATATTGCAGAGGTTAGCAATATTTCTGATGTGTTGAATAACTATAATGGGCCCCTCTCCATCAAAGGGAGGCACACTTTTGAGGACTGCTCCTAGAATTAGGTCATAATGTTAGAGATTCAAAGGACTCTGACTACAAAAAGTCACAAAGGGTAATGTCATAGCTATGACAGAATGTAATCGTGGCCTTCTTGCATAGGTGTACTTTATAGCAGGTTTGGGAAAGTGGTTTGTTGAATAAGAATGGGTCTTCTCAAAACTCAATCACTTTTTTGAGTTTAAAGGCAATTTAATGAATTCAAAATAGACACCCTTAGCAGCAGACTGTGTGGTGATTTTAGGCATAGAAGGTCAGACTGGTCTTTGATCAAAAAATGAAGCTCTTACCAGTGGAGTCACCAAATGCTAAAAATGGTTCTTCTTGTTGTAATAGGACTAGTATCAATCCTAAGACTTTACTAAGTGTAGAAATTGAGTCCCATCAGGCATGCCAAAAACTATTGACGCAGTGTATTACACCCTTGATAGGATGTTGAGCTCCTACCTTCCACATGCAACAATGGAAACTCCCCTCTTGCCTGTGGGCCTAGTAAAACTAGGGGGAGAGTCTCTAGATAAGGGCTAGCTCCCTTTGATGCATCTGAGTTATTCTAGTAAGTTGTATATATATATATATATATATATATATATATATATATATATATATATTGGGGGGTTTGAAAAGCGAGAAGGATGTTGAAAACAATTGAACCTAACCTAATAGGGTGATGCAACAAACAAGTTTGGTCTACTCACACTCACTCTTTGAACCACAAGAACACATACATACACTCTAACTGGTAAAAGGACTAGACTATAGAGAGCTTGATAGGGAGGATTTAATAGAAACACACAGTAAAATGACTTACCATAGACCTGTAGGAAGAGCACACTATCTAGTAATCTCCTTCTGCTTTTGTACTCTACGAACAACTCTTCTTATCACTTGCAAGAATGGCACTCTGTATATACCAGGTAGGTTGGTGTCAACCCTGTGAAAGCATTAAGAAGCAATGATTGGACATAAGACTAACACTCAGGTGCAATCAAAGATATATCCAACTAGAATAGAGGTAAAAAAAATGTGTATTCTATTGATTTTAGGTGAAAAATGGTAGGGCTTCACCTTATAATGTGAGAGATATCTCCTTTCAAAATGAGAAGTTACAATATATATAGAGAAGAGAGAACAAAAGGTGCCCCTCTTGGAAAAGACTTTTGGCACCCTTTTACAAGTGGCCCATGTGCATTCTGAGCATTAGGAAGAGGAAGCCACTTGATAGATAATGTTGTGTCAACTCCTATTTTGACTTCAGGCATTTAGTTCATACGCCACACCATTTGTCTACAAACAAGACTGCTCCTTCAAGGCATTCATGTGGCTTGTCTGCTCATCAATACAAAGTGAAGAAAAATGGGTCATGCCATTCACTAATCATGCCTCTTGATGACCAATTCATAGACACTATGTCAACTGTTGGAGTAACTCCTTGAGTTGACACCTTCCTTTGCCACTTGGACTATTTTATCCATTTTTGCACTTGGCTCTTTTGCCCCTTCCTAGCTTTGTCTTCCTTCTGGCCTTAAGCCTTTGAATTTCTTTGAGTTCACGCTTAAGTCTATGAGGATCAATAGGTATTTCATTGCCACAAATTTGATGTCTTCAAGTCCATCATCTTCCTTAGTAATTCTTTCATGTCTTTCCTGCTTACTTTGGCCACTTTTGCTGATCTCAACAAGTGACACGTGGCGTGTTCCACTATGAAATAGGCAAGGATAGATGGCAGCATCCGCTTAACTTATAAAAGCTTTAGATACCTTTTGAGAGTCCTATGGAAGATGACACATGGCAGCTTTTGTTGAGCTCTAGAAATAATATAGAAACATTCAGGATTCATTCAAATTCACACAGACTATGACACTTGGCAGGGTTTGCTTACTTTAGTAATTCATTCGGGGTCCACCACAGTCCTTATGCAATAAATAGAATGAAAGGAAGAAACTGTGGATGTTGACACTTGTCAGCTTCCATCAAGATTTTCAAGGGACACATGGCACATTTCACTATTTTTAGAAAAACATATCAAAACCTTCCACAGTTGCCACTTGGAACGCTCTACAGAATTCTAAGGGAAGCTTATTAAAATAAGCTTTGAAACTCAGATGCAGACACTTGTTGTGCTCCACCAAGTTTTACAAAGGACACATGGCATGTTCCACTACTTTTAGAGACAAATTATAATGTGTCCCAGTAGACGACACTTGGTAGCTTCTGCTCTTAGGCTTTTTCCTTGTCACTTTTCCCCACAGATAAAATGTCTGCAAGAATTGTCTTGCTCGCTTCTTTTCTTTCGAAACTTTTTCTTGGGTTTTTTCCCACAGATTCTCCCAAATTTCTTCAAACTTTTTATTCGATGGAATTCCTTCAGACAAAAGGCTGAAATAAATCATTCTTGCCTTTGCCTTAGTCTTAAGTCCTTTTCACTTATTTTCCTTTGGAATTTTTTGCTCGTAGCCTTGCCAAATTTCTTCAGACTTTTTGTCTGAAGGAATTCCTTTAGACAAAAGTCCAAAATAAATCTTTTCCTTGCCTTGTCTTTTCATGATACTTTCTTCCGAAGAATTTCTTTGGACAAAAATTCTGAAGGAATTCCTTCAGACATTTTGTCTGAAGAAATTCTCGTCCTTTGCCTTAAACAAACGTCCAAAGAAAACTTGCTTTTTTGGCCTTCATCACTTTTTTGGTCTTTTCAATGTTCCTTGCCCTCCGCAAGGGCATTTTTCCTTTGAGAGACTCTCTTGAAACTTCTCATTGAACCGTTCCTTTGAACCAAATGTTGAACCAGCGCATTGAACTGACTGTTGAACCAAGGCATTTAATCGAATGCTTAATCAAGTTGTTGAACCAAGGCTTGAACCGAATGAATTGAATCAAGCTGTTGAACCAAGGCTTGAACCAAATGAACTGAACCAACTCATTGAATGAATAATGGTTCAAAGTTTAAGTTCAAATCTCTTTGAAAACTTAAGCCATTGGGCACCGACATCAAACTAGTGAACTGGTTCCTCCTTTTGTTGAAAGACTTGTGCATAAAATCAAAAAATTGAACTGGCTCAGAATAGCAAGGCAAAAGGAGATTGATTTTGGTCTGCTAGACCAAAATGGTCAATAGGCTTGACATATTAAAGGATATCCAAGGTACAATATGGGTAGTCATCAAATACAAAGAGACTTTTCCACTAAGCAAGCACTAATGTTTAATAGATTTAATTATTATTTTTGGAATGTGAAAATGAAATCCTACATCACATCTCTAGGGTTTGACATGTATCAATCTATTGTGGATGGTTATTTTGCACCTAATATTCCTCCATCTAGCATTGTAAATAAGAAGTTATTTGAGAAAAATTCTAAGTCAATGAATGCTATCAATTATGGGTTTTTATAGTTTGAATACACCAAGGTAATCTATTTCATATCTACCAAGGAAATGTGGGATAAATTGAAGACTATTTATGAAGGAGATTCAAAGGTTAAGTTGGAAAAGTTTTAGACTCACTAAAGATCATTTGAGAGTCTTAAGATGAAGGAAGAAGATTCCATGGCATATTTTCTATAGAGAGTTGATGAGATTGTGAACATCATCAAAGGTCTTGGAGAGAAGCTTGAAGAAGCTACTATAGTTTAAAAGATATTAAGGTCTCTCTCTCAAGTTTGATTCTAAATTATTTGTTGTAGAATAAATTTGTGATCTTACTCAGTTGAAAATGGATGAATTGCATGGCATTCTTACTACCTATGAGATGAGAGTCGATGATGTTAAACCACAAAATAAGGAAGTAACATTAAATATATAAATGAAGCCAAAGAATAATTTCCAAGGCAATAAACTCAAGTAGGATGACTTATCTGATATTAATGAAGATGATCTAATTGCTTTGTTTACAAGAAAATTGAAAATAGGGTCAAGCAAGTATAAGGGTAAACTAACCTTCAAATGCTTCAATTATGGAGAGGTAGGATATTTTATAATAAATTCCATAATAATCATAGTAAGAATGATGATGATGAACATGATGATAGCCAAGATGAAGACAAGAAGACATACAAGTCTGATAAGAGGAAGAAAGGATTTAGAGAGTATGACAACAATAAGAAGTCCTTCAAGAACAAGAAGAGTCTCTACACCAATAAAGATTACATATCATCAAATGAGAGTAAATATGACTTAGAGTATGATCATTAAGATGATGGTCCTCTTGAAGATAGATCCCTTTTCATGGCTAAGGAAGGAAGTTTCTCATATCAAAAGGAGTCTACTTGGGGTGATTTAGATGATGATAAAGATGAGTTGAACTGTGAGACTAAATTGATGAATGCTCTTGAAGAACTAAAAATTGAGAAGAAGATTAACAAGAAGATGAAGTCTTAAATCAAGGCCTATGAGGATAAATTCAATGTGTATGAAGCAAGAATGATTAAAGACACCAAGGAGCATGAAGATATTGTCAAACATCTCGGTTGTCAATTATAAATCTTGTCTACAAGCCTAAAAGCTAAATAAGATGAATGTTTAAGGTATGTAATTTAAAATGAGTCATTAATATATGAGTTATAGAATACATTTAGTAAGATGTAGTCATTTATGAGATTTGAAAAGAGCTCAAGTAATCTAGATGATATTTTGAGTGGTCAAAAGCATGTAAGTGATATAACTAGTCTTGGATACAAAGAAGAACTAGATAATGCAACTCAAGATGAGATGAAGACTAATGTAAATCACACCTTTAAGATCAAAAATCAATCAAGGAATGAAGATGTTGGTAGAGTGAATACAAATCAGATTAGATAACCAAATTCCATAAGGTATACAAGTTTCAATGGTAATTTTTATACATGTAATCAATTTAGGCATAGAGATAGAGAATGAAAGAGACTTGTTAGAAATGAGTTTGCATAGAACTATGAAAGGGGTCATAAATCAAAGGGTGTGAACAAAGTTAAGTGTTTCAACTATCTTGATGAGGGATATTTATCTAAGTACTATCCAAATAAGGTAATGCAAGGTGAGTTTGATTCAAAAACACTAGTTTGTTTCAATTATCAAAACAATGGACATATTTCAACATTTTGTTCGAATAAGGAAAGATAGGATAAGCTTCTTGAAAATGGTATAGTGTGATTCAAATATCAAAAAAAAGGTCACATTGCTATATTATACAAGTAAAGGACTAAAAAATAGAATAGGTTTAATCAAGCTCCTAGAGTGCAAGAAATAAGGCAAGTTAACTCATGGAAACCAAAGGTGGTAAGTGTGAGTCATGATGAGTCTACAGGTACAATTAATATATTTTATATGGTGGATAATGATACATAAGTTGAAAAGTGCCAAGGGCTCCTATTATCTACTCATGTTGTGAATGAAGAGACCAATCTCAAGGAGAATACCAAGGTTCTAGCTGAGGGTAGTTCTAAGGTGTGTTTGGATGCTAATAAGCAACTTGTTGAGTATGAGAAAGTTTTAAACTTGGTTCTTGTTTTGTCAAGGTCTGAATGTGATGTTATTAAATGCAAATATGCTAATTCAATGATCAAGGTATGTCAATATTCCATAATTATTTTAAATGTTGTATATCCTATCATCGAATAAAAAGTGAGTGATGTAGAAAAGGAACAAGTTGTCAAAGTTTAAACTAAGGATAACAAGAACAAGAAGTCTTATAGCTATAAGAGGATTCTAGTGGTTACTAAGGAGATGTGGGCCACCCCTCACTTTACTTTATTTTAAGAGCATTATGGTGTAAATGGGTCTTTATCTATTCTTCTTAAGATATTAATTTTAGTGGAGAGGCAAGTATTGTTGTGGTGTTCTTTATAAGGTAGTAGAAGGCAAGAGATTAATGTTTCTAGTTGGAGTTGGTGTGTCAAAATGGGAGAAGTAATTTGATGAGGTCAGAGTGATGTCATAAGGTGTTCTTGCTGTGTATGAAGTGTTTACAAGATCATAATGGGTGTTTTTAGGTGGAATTTTTGAGATTATGGAATGCCAAGAAGAGTTTGGTGCTCAAAAAGGTTTGTGCACTTTTTTTTTATGTGTTCCAGGTGGTTTTGTGTCTTGATGATCCTATTTTTAACTATTTGACCTTTTTGTGTGCTCTTGCATTTATCTTTTTTATTGTAGATCAAAGCCATGGTATAGGAATTCAAGGTTCCCAAAGGTGTGAAGGCTCAAATATTGGTCTATAAGCATTTGATGGTTATTTCTAGGTGTGAAATAAGTCTTAGAGGTGGGTGTTAACTAGAATGAGGTTTGTTGACCTTGTTTATTTTAAAATTCTAGAGTTTTGGGCTATGCTAGAAAAGTGATTTGCCTTATGGATTAAGGTCTGAGGCTTATTAATAGGTTAAATGGGCCAAATGGGTTATCAAATTAGGATTTATAGATATTTTAAGGTTTGTGTTTTTTCAAATTATTCAAGTTTTTGTCAAGATGGAGGCCTAATTGGCTAGTAGGTTTGTTAAGGAAGTATGTTTTAGAAGAGGAGATAGGTTATGTAAATTATTATGATTAAGGGGGACTATGAGAGTGACATAGATATGAAGTTTTAGGTCTTAAAAGTATGTCTAATAAAAATTATGATGTTTTTGCTTAGTTTCTCCAAAATAGAAAGGCATGAGTGTTTCAAGGTGATTTCTCTGGTTAGTTTAGAGTATGTTTCCTATTTGGTGAGTGGCATGAATTTCTATTAGTGGTCCTTAAGGTGGCTTGAGAGAGAAGGTTAGTAAGCCTATATGGTGGTTCTTCAAGGTGTATGAAGATCTTAACATACTTAAGAGGTGAAATGGATCAGAGATCTTAGGGGGAGTCCCTTAAGATGTTTATTGATGATTTATATCACATTTTAGAGATTTTTATGTGTTCTCTCTTCATTGGTTGTAGTGTTTGGTTGAAGAAGAGTGTTGGCATATAACAAGAGGAAGTTGTCAAGGCATGAAGAGGTAGGCTCAAGGTAAGGGGGAGTTTGTATCATATTTATAAGGTGGTCTTCTCCTATTGATGGTATTTTTAGGTCCTTAGGATTAGTTTTTTCCCACTTTTTCATTGTGTTAAAAGGGGATAAGGTTTTTATTATGAGAGTGCTTGAAGAGAGAGAAGGAAGGTGAGTTGCATGATGGGTGTTGACATCAATGAAAAAGTTGGATATTATTGGATATTTTTAAGTGATTTCATGAAGGTGTCCATGTGATTGGATGAAGTGTCTTGATAATCTAAATGTCAATGATAAAGTGTGTAGTATGTTTGTCCTAAGTATTCTTGAAGTAGGCTTGGTTGATCTTTAGTTTTGGCATGGTCAGGGATCTTTATGGATGAGTATGGTGATTTGAGGCTATGAAATAGGTCCAATAAGAGGTCTTATATGCATTTAATGCTTTTTTCATGATTGTATTTCATCTGTTAGTTCATAGTTTTCATCTAGACATTTTAGGTCTAGTAACAGAAACATCTGAGTAGGTAGTTTGTTAATATCACCATTACCATGTATAGATGAGTTAGGGGGAGTTGATCATATTAGTCATAATTTTTTATGGTCCAAATTTAAATTCATGTGATTAAGTGCAATAAAATTTATTAAGGTTCAAAGTTGGCCTTCCAAGTAGACTGCAGTAGTTTCTTTACTTATCCAGACCATCAATGCATGTCATACATATATGTATGAACTTGTAAGTTTTTCATTTTATTCAAGTATGAAAAAAGTAATTTTTGATAAAATGTTTATATGGATATGTTTTCTATAGTGCCAATAAGATATCTTGAAAATTTGGAGTCTTGAAGTGTTGTCCAACTCAAATTATAAAGCTTCAAAGTTGCTCTAGCAGACTGTGATGGGTTAAAGACCGTCAATTTTAACCACGTCAAATATTGAGGTCATTAGTCTAAAAGATCCAATAGTGAGCACTTAATCGTATATATTGATACCAATAGATCACATGAAGTCAACATTGTAAAGGTTACACATGCAAGTGGCAAGTGTCAAAAGATCATTAGTTTGACAGAGGATCAACGATGAGTGGTGGTTTGTACTGACAAAGATCAATGGTGTGGGACAAGTCAAAGAGTCACTAATGAATGTGAGACTACCAAGTGGCACAAGCACATGTATTTTCATTTTAAGTGCTCAAAATGCATGTGAGGGTACCAAGTGTCATAATCTTAAGAGTTCTGAGTAATATCTATTGATGAGTGCTACAAGATAAAGACCTGGTTAATCCGCAGAGATCGACAGTGCACATTTGGTCAATATTGCAAGGGTACACAAGATGAGGTCAACATGTTCAAGGTTTAATGTTTGAAAAATAGATCATTACAAAGTTGAAGTTTGATATACTCTCAAAGAGATCTATGGGGTGAGTTTGTTCCAAATTTTTATAAAGCAACAAGATAATGTCAAGTTCTTGACATTTAACTGTGACCGTTTGGATTTACATATTTAAATTTAACAAAGGAAAGACTAGTACTTGGTTTTTAAGACATAACTTTTGATATATGTAGAATTTGATGTTGTATTAAAAATCAAAGTTATAGAGGAATTCAAGTTGCATCTGAAAATATTCATTTTAAGGTATAAATGTTTATACATTTAAAGTTATTGAGATCTAAAGTTGACTATGTGTTCATTCATGATCTGTAAGTAACCTGAGAAGGGTAATAGAGTTATTATTGATGGTATTTAAATGTTTCAAGATGATATAACTATAAAAGAGTGTTTTAGACTCCATTAGGACCATCTGTGTGGATTATTAAGGTCTGATCAATCATATTCAATATGATCAAAGGTTTAGAAGGTGACTGTGTGTTCATTCATGGTAGTTGTGTGCACAGAATGTTGTTTGAATGAATTGAGCTCTAGAAAAATGGTGTTGTGATGGTTTTTATCACTTAAGGAGGACCTATATATTATGTGTCATGGGTCCATGTATTTAAAATTTTTATTGTGTTCTTATTTTGCTCAGAGAAGTGTCAAAGAGGTGAATGGGTCTTCATATGACATAAAAGGTGACTTATGCCTATTTGAAAGAGGGTACTACTTAAAGGTCACCCATATAGATATATTAAGAGTGAAATCATGTGTTTTGTCTAACAAGGAAGGTTATGAATATGATATTCATGAAGACTCTATAAAAGGTGAAACCAAATGTGATGGTTTCTAGGCTTGTGGAATAAACTTGTGAGAGACCTAAGAGAAGAGGTGTGTGTGAGAGTTGTGGAGTGAAGAAAAAGGTGTGTGCCTAGTGGATGGGTTGTATATTAGAGTAGGTTTGTGACTATGTGTATAACCTATAGGTTATATTTATGATGCCAAAGATAGTGCTTTATAGGTTTGAAGATTGAAGGTGGTCAGAAGGGCTTGATCATCTTAGGGTTTGGTGTTCCTTGTGGAATAGGGGTTTCACTAAAGCCAATCAGAAGGGCTTGACCATGAGGTGGTTAGAATAACTTGATCATCTTAGGGGTAGTTGATCCTTATGAAATACGTATTTCACTAAATTTTGGGCAAAAGGACTTGACCAGTCTCATGTTTGTGATCATCTTATAGGATAAGTAGTCCATGTGTTTGCAAGTTTGAGAGTGGGTTTTATTATCTAAGAGGGTTTCCCATATAAATCTTATGTTGTGTGTATAATATTGCATTATCTATTTTATCCATTGCTATAAACATATTGAATGCTTTATGAATGGTTGTATTAAATGCTTAAATGTTTGAAGGGTTTGTAAATTGAATTAGATTGTTTACCACCATTGATTCAAACCCACACACACACACACACACACACACACACACACACACACACATGAATATTTTAAGGAGTCAAAATATTTCACATGTATCATATTTGTTTGTCCACATATTATTAGGCAAGTAGAAATATTTTAAAGGATTAAGCTGACACCTTACTCTTTATCATTAGAGTATAAATGTAAAAACAAATATATTTAAAAAAACAAGAAATTAAAGGTACTGGTAGTATAAATCTAAATAATTCATAAATATAATAATACACATTTAAATCAATTCATAAAGGTAAAGGTTGTGTTAAGTGTGAGACAAGTAGATGAGCTAAACCCTAAAAGGAATTCAAAGAGATGATGAATACTTCATATATATATATATGTATATATATATATATATATATATATATATATATATATATATGAATCTCTTAAGCAGATAAAATATTTCACATGTGTCATATTTGTTTGTGCATATATTTTCACCAAAGAAAAAATCTTTTAAAGGTTTAAGCCTACACCTTATTCTTTATCATTAGAGTAATTTAAATATATAAACAAATATATTTAAAAAAATAATAAATGCAAGTCATTGGTAGTAAAAATCTAAATTAATTCATAAAATTAATAGTAAAAATATAAATTAATTCATAAATGTAAAGGTTGTGTTAAGTGTGAGACAAGTAGATGAGATAAACCCTAAAAATAATTGGAAGAAATAATGAATACTTATTACACACACACACACACATGTGTGTGTGTGTGTGTGTGTGTGTGTGTGTAATAAGTATTCATTATTTCTTCCAATTATTTTTAGGGTTTATCTCATCTACTTGTCTCACACTTGTGTGTGTGTGTGTGTGTGTGTGTGTGTGTACATATATACGTATATAAATATATATATGTATGTATGTATGTATGTATGTATGTATATATATATATATACACACACACACACACATACATACATACATACATACATATATATATATATATGCATATATATATACATATACATACACATACACACACACACACACATACATACATACATAGACATACATACATACATATATATAAGCCCAATGGGCTAGCTCAAGTGGAGATGAGTTATGTGCTATAGGTGGGAGATCTTGAGGTCCAAGCCCTTGATTTGGCCATCTAGGTATGCAACAAATCCCGTATACTTATGTCCCTATTTGGTTAGGAGTTGTAATGGTTAGCTAGAGGTGCATGGTAACATAAATGTGTAAGTCCTGCCCTAGGATATTGTTCCTAGGAGTAACACCCTAAAAAATCATGAACCTTTTTAATATATATGTGTGTGTGTGTGTGTGTATACTTAATTTTTTAATATATATTGGGGTTGAACATGTCCCTAGCCTAAAGATAACATATAGAAAGTAACCCAATAGAGATAGTTAGCTCAAAAAAGATAGTAGCCACATGCCTAGGAGCTCATGACAACCAAGGGGGCATTGCATCTATGCCACGAATCACCATCTTTTCTAGAAGTTTGACAATATCAACACATTTTTTATTATGCTTGGCTTCCTTCCACATCTCCATTTCTAGAATGGGACTCTTTATTTGAGCCAAATGTGGCATGGTTATAAAATGTCCTTTTAGAGAATCATTATCACATACCTTCTATTTTATTTCTTCCACAAACCCAACCAAAACCATAAATCTAAGTGCTTTAAATGCATAAATCGGCACCAAACTGATACTATCAGAGCCTAAAAAAGGTAATTTGGGGAATGGTCTCAATTATATCCTTCTATTCTTCTCCAAAATCCCTTATCAATGGTCTAGAATCACAAAGAATGCCACCAAATTGCCAACCACTTCCTTGTCCACCATCAAAGCCAAAACATTATTCACAAACATGGTCACCACCTATGAATTGACTCTACTATAGATGATTTTTGACACATATTCATCTCCCAAGACTACCAAAATAGTTTGAAACATCTCCTCAAAAGGAGTCCAAAAAGTTTTCTTAAACCAAGCCCTAAAAATGCTACCTATGAATGTCATTTCCCTCACTGAGATGCTACCAAAAACCACCAGAACCCAAAGATCCAGATCCACCTCACGATCCATCATGACATAAAACCAATCAGAATAAAATGTTAACACTCCACCCAAGAACCAAAAGAAAAGTGAAATCAAACCTGAGACAAGCCAATTTACACTCCTTGACACAACTAAAGTCATTTGCCACCTCTATTCACATAATCTAGGCCATAATAAAAGAGTGACCCAACTCTTAAGCCAACATAAATGAATTAAACCAACTTAAGACCTTTTCTAAAAATAATTGTTAAATACCATATTTGATGGTAGAAAATCATGTAAAAATCTTCCCAAAAGACCTTTGTTTGTCCACATGCAATTCCTATGTTTGATTAATCCCACAATTGGCTAAAAAATATGTGGCTAAATTGGCTTCTCTATAACAATGTTTGCAATCCCAAGATGAGATACAATCCACGATTTCCTAAACTTTAGGTAAATTTTTTTCTAATGTTTGGGAGATGGCTTTTTATTGAGAGCAAAATAAGAAGTTTATCAATTTTACACTGCAAAGCTACTCACCCCTAGTTGAGAGATCCTAAGCCTCAACTTAGTTATTCATTACATCCATTAATTTCTAAGAAATAGATCTGATCAATGAATCACTACAATCCCTTGTGATATAACCTACTTCAGAATCACCCAGATTACCCCTTAAGGATCCATCAAAATTCATTTCAAACCACCCTGGAGGAGGAGGAATCCAAGAAGCCTTCTCATTTCTTAAACTTTTACCTAAGTTTACTATTATACCATTAACAAGTTATATATACACTTCTTATATGTGTGTGTATACATATACATACACACACACACACACATACATATATACATGTGTGTGTGTGTGTAATAAGAAGTATTCATCATCTATTCTCATCAAATTTGGAAGTGCAATTTATATTCATTAAGAGCCTTCTTTCTCCATTAAAATAAATATAATTTCACAAGCCCTTTACTTCATTTGATAGCTTATACATGTATTTGAATAAATATGCATGTACACTAACAAATACCAATACCAAATCACCTACATCTTTTCCTAAAAGAAAACATGTTACATAGAATTCATAAAAATTGAAGCAACAAACCAAGAAGAATCATGAGCCACCTCAAATACCTTATTCCAAATCATGAATTCCTACCAATGACCAAACCATAAAGGTTTTACACAAAGAAAAGTGATCCACATATATGATACCTCCTACTATTAAAACATATACCTGTACTAAGAGGAAACACCTCAATTGATCAGAAAAGATATAGACCACATGATATATTACATACACTATTAGATAAATGGCTCATTAATCTTCCTCCAAATTACTACCATCCACCACAAAGACTTTAAAAGATGAAAGGATAGCCTTTTTTCAATTACCATGGTAATAATGGGCATCAAGGTTTTTTTTATCTGAATAAAATGCTTGCATAGCTTACAAACATAGGAGTTATTACTTTAAATAAAGAGACAACAAGGTCTCCTTCTCCTGCTTCTTCTAGAGCTCACTCTAAGAGGGTCAAGAAATCCCATCTCAATGCTACTAAGGAATGTATGGTCTATAGGCCCTTGTAGAGAAAAAACCACTAGAATAAGTATTTATCCTAGTCCAGCCTCTACAACAACTAATTTTTCCCACATTGATCCTACCAAGGAATCATTGTTTTATTGAGCTCTCACTATAGGTCTACTTGGGGAAAGTACAAAACCATAGGTTACAAAATCTAATCATACTTCAACACCTATGTTTTTTACACAATAAGAATGGATACCTAAACTAATTCATACGGCTATAGATGAAATAGATACAATTGATATTTACAAATATGTACAAGATATTGTGTTAGAATAGAAAGAAAAATCACAATTTCCACATGATCATTATAGTTAAGCATTTTTATTCCCAACTAGATTTCATTGTGGAAGGTGATTTCCCTAGTCATCAATGAATCAAAATAAATGAAAAACTACCAATACTTTACCACCTAATGAAATATCATATTTAAAACATATTACAAGAACTGAAGTAAAGTATTTGAAATAATAAACACATACTCCATGTTGTACCTTCTACAGTGCATGGGTGTATGAAATACATTCATACCAACATAGTAATCATAGTTTCTATAATTCTATGTAAACATCCCCTTGAACATGAGAATATTATTCCCATATAATTAATTATACAACCTAATAAGGTTAATCATATATGAAAGGGCAAGCAAAAAGAGATCCCATTTCATATGTGGCTCATATTTGAAAGACTGTTGCACTAGAGGTACATAGTGGATTCTATAGAATCCTCATCAACACCTACACAGTCTACCCTATTGCTAAGAAAACATAAACATGTTTCAATTAAAACTACACTGAATAAAATAAATAGCATTAAATAATGGTTTCCAAAAACCACTACTCCTATTGTCTCTTCATGACTATAGAGTCTTGTGAGACATACACAAAGTACCACAGATTATATAGTCTCAAATATGACACCTATACATGCCCCTTGGTAATTTCACTTGTTTGATGCTTTATATTCTAAGTTTATAGATTCCTATTATAATCCATTATATGGGATCATATTTTAGACCTTTCAATTTCCAAAAATTGAAAAAAATCAAATATTCAATAAAATACAAAAACATTCAAATAAATGTAAAATTCCAAAAATATTCAGCATTCACATGTTTACTATCTCCTTGGATGCTATGTGGTTTAATTTATGTTAGTAGATAGTATATCATTTAAATTTATATACACATATATGTTTCACATATAATTGAGTATGATTAAGACATACACCAGATATATGATACATGCACATACAAATGTTGGAAATTTCCTCTTCATATGTGATACACTAAGTTAGGGGAATTCACTTCCTTGATCATGATTGATACTGGTTATATTATTTTTTGATCACATTTATTTTATCATGATAATAGTATATATTAATGCTTACACATTCCTATACTTATTTTTACATCTTTCACAGTGTACATGATATGTTATGTTACATGACATTTTTATTAGCACATATCCAAGGACTAGTATGATATATTTATGATGTTGTTTATACTTCATTTATTTACATTGTCACTTGTTTGAGTGTATTTTACTTATTTTATATTATTTTTCTTATGGAACATTTTAATATGTTCCTTTCTTATTGTCCCATGTGCCTCTATATGTTGTTTTCTTCTACTATTTAGACATCTGAATATGTGGCATTTGAATATGCTCCTTTTTTATAGTCTCCTTAGACCTATTTTGTGTGAAATTGAGTGCTTTTGTGTGTGTGATTGGTCATTTTTTGAGCTTATATTATTACTTTATAGACATTTCCATGACCCATATCATGCATATTATGTATTTTTGTGATCACATACTGTGAGCTTCATTGATATATCTACTTAGAGATGTTACTCCTATATGCTACATGATTCATACACAAACTATATATTTATCATATAATTTAGAGGTAAGGTAACTACATGAACTCCACACTTATAAATTTCTTATAATTTCCAAATTTTAATTATAAATTACTTGATTCAAATATACACTTAGGTCAGAATCCTACACATGTTGCACTATATTTATAGATTTAGGATACATTTTTTAGATTTGTGACATATATTATATAAAGTTACTATTGGCTATTTTTGGCCCACATATATAAATATTGCATGGTTTGATGAAGCAATGGATAAAAGGCTTGGAAATGGATCCAAGATTTGTAAATAGGTAAGATCTAAGAAAGGTTTTCTAAGGATCTAGCAACAGTGTTTAAGGATAAGCCTACAAGCCAAAAGCTAAGTGCAAAATATTTTATTCAACTAAGTCTTTACTTATTCATTCTTTCAGACTTTGTGGGGGATAAGTGTTTATTTTCTTTTGGGACCCTTTTTGGCTAAGTGTTGAATTATTTTAGACAAGTTGTCTGAGGCAAAGTTTTTGAAGGGATATTTCTTTTGGACAAAAAATCCAAAGTAAAAGACAAAGACCTTTTCTTTCAGGAAAATTTCTTGAGATAATTTTTCTGAAGGGTAGCTCTTCAATAGAATGGTCTTTTTCAGAATTTCCACAAGAATTATTCTATAACAAAGTGTCCTAAACACTTTTCCTAAAGGGTATTTTTCTTTTGGGAAGTGGACCTAAGTAGATTTTCTGAAGGATCATTTCAAAGAAGTGAGGGGTCATTCTAAGGATGCATTTCCTTCAAATAAATTGTCTGGAACATTTTTCCCAAGGCAAATTTCCTTTGGAATTTTTGTCTGAAATTAAGATCTTGAGAAATTACTCAAAAGCTAAAAGAATTTTAAAGTAAAATACAATTTTCCTTCAGGAAAATTTTCTAAAACAATTCTTTCGAAGGGCACTTACAAATTTTTTGAAGGGTTATCAAGGCAAAGTGAACCAAACAAAAAAGCTAAAGGGTACTTTCCTTTCACAAAAAGCATTTTCAAGATTGTTGAATGGTCCACTTTCCTTTTGAAAGGGCATTTTCAAAAGACAAAATACATTTTCAATTCTTTCAAATGGTCATTTCCATACCAAAGTGATTATATTTTGTAGCATTCTAAAAGGTATCTACAAGGAAATGGACCTTTACAAAAATCTCGAAGACCTTTTATTTCAAGAAAGTGATCAAAGTGAAATTGTTTGAAAGGGCATTTTTTGAGAGTTCTGAAGGGTACTTTCCCTTTAGGAAGGACACTTAACAAAACTTGAAGAAATTTGTTTGAGGAAATAAGTTTAAAAACAATGTCTAAAGAAAATGGCTGAAACAAGTCATCTGAAGGAATTGATGACAGGTCCACAAATGCCAAAATTTGAACCCCTACAAGTAGTTATTGGCATTTAAAAATATCTAAAGAAGATAAGTAATCTATATACTTACATCGACATAAATGGATATAGAAAAACCACTATCCTTAGATTTGTTTTCCATCTATAGGAAAGGTTTGGTCTAGGTTTCAAGGTAGGAGCTAGTAGGTGAAATTAATGGAGAGGTCCTCATCCTTTGACATGGCCATCATCTTCTAAAAATAGTTGATCAATGCAGAAGCAACATGGATTGGTCCATATTCAAAGTTATGGGGATTTTATCCTTACACATGAAAGATAAGTGAAGGATGGCATGGAAGTGAAAGATGTCATATCAGGTGATTAGAAAAGGTAGCTCAAGAATTAAAGATGTTCATGGACTTCTCCTTTTTAGTGGATCATGACATCATCATCCTCAACAAGTTCTTGTCTTCTAGTGTGTTTCTCAACCAATTAGAGGGCTTGAAAACTATTGGAACTAATGGAAATTAATTCATTGAAAAAGGATTAGTTCTAATTAACCCAAATGTAGGTGAGAATTCATGGAGGGTGGTTGGATCTCATTGATTAAATTCTATTTTCTTGCCTCCTCTCCTTGGGCATCCCCCTTTTTTCTATATCTCCGTTTTCTCTCCCACAAGAAGATATTCTTATTTTTACAAGCAAAAACCCTGTCAAAAATTTGTAAGAAAGACCTTTTGAAGAAATAAAGATCAAATTTTTACCTATCTTTTGGCCCTAAAAAATGTGCTTAGCAAGTTTGTGCATGATGGCCTTGTGAAGAAGTGTTCTTCCATGTCCATTATCCTTCTTTATTGCCTATTTTTAAGTCTTTTCAAGTTAGTTGTAGGTCCGAACTTGAGTTATTTCCACCATTAATGGATGCTTGGTGTGAATTTAAAATTCCTCTTTACTTCATGTATTGTTTGGTGAGCCTATTTTATGAAACACTTATGCAAATTAATTATTTTGTGAGGTTATGTGAGAAAGAATTATCTTATGCTGAATTAGTGTTTATTTTATGCTTATGTGAATGTCAATAAATTTGGTGTATCACCCTATTATCTCTCTTAGTTACCCTATACCCCCTCTCTACCTCTTTTCCAAGTAGAAAATTTAGTTTAGGTGATCCACCAAGAGGAAGCTAGCCTTCTCCAGAGGTTTAACCTCACTATAGGATACCCACAACCTAAGGTTTCTCTAACATTGTAGCTAGGAGTGAGAGATCCTAAAAAACTCTCCCACAAGGCTAAAATTCTAGCCTACAATAGTTTATGGCATGCCTGATGGGACCACTTTCAAGGAAGATTGGTCAAGTTTGATGTTGGTTTGATTAATTTGTAGCAGTTATAACTTTCATCATTTAGTATATGGTGACTCCAAAGAATACTCAGCAATCTGGTGGTAGAACAATAACTATCTTTCATGCCACATGTGACTACAAGATCAGATTTTATAGATATTCCTTTTGAATTTGTTGAATCACCTTTAAAATCAGTAAAAAGGTTAAGGCTCATCCATGCTCACCCATACGTAGGGAATTATTTTCCTAAACTAGTCATGAGGTATACCTATGCAAAAAGACCTTTGTTAGACCCTTTTTCTACCATGATTCCCTAAAGAGATTTTTTAGGATTCAGTGGCTAAAGTCCTTTGAATTTACCACAATATGATCTTATGCTAGTATCATCTCTAAAAAGTGTCCCATATTTTATAGGAGACTAGGCCACAACCCCTGCTGAACACATCAATGACATAGCAAATTTTTACAATATCCATAATGTCATTATAGAAAATATAGCTATCAAAATATTAATTATATCCCTTAAGGGAAAAGATTTAGATTGGTATAGAGGCTTAGCTCCTAATTATATTCAAGCATGGAATCAACTAAGAGAATCCTTGTGCAAAATATTTGCAAATAAGAGTGACTATTTTTCACTAGCAAAACAACTTACCATAATTAAGAGAGATCCCCATAAAGTCATGCAATATTTCAACACAAGATTCCAAAAAGCTTGGGATAGAATCCCAAGCTCTATTAGATCATCCCATAAATTTGCATTCCTTTACTACTTGAAGGCTTTAAATATTGATATAGTTTTAATGATTCAATCCATGGAAGGAGACATATTGCTATATGCTTATGAGGTGGTTATTAAAGCAAAAAATTGCCTAGTTCAGGCTATTAAGCTTGCTCCTAGACCCCCAATGCCTCTTTTCCCTAAAATCAAACCATCCCTTATGGTTATTCCCCCACTTAATATTATTCTTCCAACTCCAACAATCATTGTTATACCTTCACCTAAATAGGAAAAGGCCTCCACTAGCGAATCAAGTGATTCCCAAGAGCAAAAAACTACTTAAAACTTAAGAGCATGCTCCAATCCTTGGGAAATGATGTGTTAAATGTTAAAAGGTATCAAGCTCAGTTAAATAAACCTTATGAAGCTCCTTATTAGCCTCAACAACAATCTTATCAAGGGAATAGACCACCCTTCAAGGGAAACTTCCAAAACTAGAACCATAAGCAAGGTTAAGGACAACCTAGCTCAATAAGCAGAGTAGCTATAACATAAATGTCATAGGTTCTTTGAACTCCTTGGTTCCTATTTAAAATAATATGGCTCAAGAGGTTTAAGGTACCATACCTTGGGATCAATATTTTGAGCAATCCATTGTGCCAACTAATGTTTTAACTAGGTGTTTAATGACCAATGGTAGCAAGTTGTTGCTTATGGACACAATCAAGCCTTGATGGCTCAAAACTCAGAGATCCCCATGATGATAAAATCAAGATAGTCTCCATAATACCAAATATCTAATCAAGTACCAAGCTAGCTAGATGCTACAATGGTCATCAATAAGCAAGAAGAGTGTTATGTACTCAATTAGTAGGTTAGTTCTAGCCAAGCATACATTTTAGTGACAGATAATACAAGGTTCAAAATAAGGAATATAGATAGCCATCAGGAAGCATTCAAAGAACCTCCTATCATTACTCCTTCATTATCTAAGCCTAATGAGCCTGCTATTACTCCAAAGGTCTTGACACCTCCTAAAAATTATAATTGAGAGTAAAACTCATAAATTCAACAAATAATAGTGGTGGCTCCCAAAGCATAGGTGAGGGTTGGTGGTCCACCAATCAACATTATTGAGAAAATAAATAATTTCAATGTAATTCTACCAATGTGGGACATGCATTCCATGCCTAGTTAAGTGGATAGCCTTCAAGAGGGTCTGTCCAAGATAGGTGTTACAACAACTGCAGGTAAACAATCAAGCAAAGAAATTGAGGTCCTCACCAATGCAACCCAAGGTACTATGAGAGAAAGATCAAGTAAGGTAGTCAAACCTCCTCTATTATACATTTCATTAATCATTGGTGATTCCTTTGTGCATAATTGCTTGGTAGATAGTGGAGCTAGCACTTCAGTAATACCAAAGTCTATAGTTGATTAGCTGAACCTCAAATATGAGCCACATACTAAGGGAGTTATATAACTTGATGGTTCTTCCATAAATCCATTTGATATCATCAAGGAATTGAACTTAACCTTGCATGCTTGTGCTAGTGTTTCAATGGCTCAAGATGTGTTGATCATTGATGTAACTCCTCACTTTGTGTTATGCCTCTCTATAGAATTCACAGTCAAAATTGGGAGTTATTTAATAGTAGATTGGTCCTACATGGATTTCATAACAAGGTATGGGACTAATGTATCAATCAAGATTGATCTCATAGAATTATTTCACATTAAACCCCATCATCTAGATAGCATAAACCTCAATTATACTATCCTTGATGAGGATGAATTTATAATTGGTCAAGAACTGATTACTTATCCTGAGGAGATTCTAGACTTGTTCTTGGATGAGCTATGGGGGGATAATAAATTTAACAACCCTTTGGAAGGTGTTGAAAAAAGAGACATGGGTGTCTATTTATTACATAAAGAAAATTAAATCATGTCTTCCCTCATTGGACCTAAATAAGACCTTAATGGTATGTAGAAGTTGTTCTTTAATGGTTCAAGGAGAAAAAATGGAGTAGGTATAGGGGCAATACTAGTTTCCCCTTCAAATGATAAGTATTTATCTTATTATAGGTTCCATTTCAGTTTCTCGTCCAATGGAGCAGAATATGAAGGCCTAACCCATGGCCTCTCATGGGCCAATAAGAGAGGAATCAAGCAGTTACAAGTATATGAGGATAGTGAGCTTATAGTGAACCAAGTCAAGGGGATAAACAATATGAAGAATCCTTTGATGAGGTATTACAAAAATAGAGTATGAGACCTAATTGAAGATTTCAACATTCAAGCTATGCCAATGAACTAGAATTAGAATACTAACAGGTTAGCAGCTGTGGGAGCCTAGTTTGATATTCCAAGTGAGCTAAAAAGGGCCAAGTTTCAGTCATATGTCAAGGTGGTGGTGAGGTCATTAGTACCAGATAATTATGCCTACTGGTAGGTTTTCAAAAATGGCAAACAAATTACTTATTTCTTCCAATAAGAAGCAGAGCTTTCCTTAATGAACCAAGGTAAATTTCAACATCAGTATGAGGATCAAATTGTTCAACTAAAATCCAAAAAACTTCCTAAAGGGATGGTCACCCTTGAAAGTGTTTTCTATGAGGGAGACCATATGAGGAAAGACAAGGTAGTGATGTCAACTGATGAGGAGAATTATGAAAGTCCTTATTTTCAAGGACAAGCTCCTCAAGCTTGAGAAGGTAAGCAATGAGAAGGAAAGGCGTGATTTCATTAAACTTTATAGGGAATATTTAGACATATTTTCTTGGGAATATAGTGACCTAAAGCATTTTTATCCAAAGTTAGCCCAGTATACTATAAAATTAGAGGCTAATGCTAAGCCTATGAGGTAGAAGCAAAGGCTTGTTAATCTAAAAATTGAAGAGCTAATGAAGAGAGAATTAACCAAACTGATTGAATCCAATATCATTTTTCCCATCAAGCACTCATCATGGGTAGCTAGTTTGGTGCTTATAAGGAAAAAGAATGGGGAGATTAGGTTACATTTTGACTTTAGAGATCTAAACAGGGTCTTCTTGAAGGACCATTACCCTCTACCATCCATGGAGTAGCTTCTTCAAATAGTTACAAGTTCAAAATATTTTTATCTTTTGGATGGATATTCAAGTTACAACCAAGTGCTGGTAAGAGAAGAGGATCAACACAAGACTATCTTCACCACCAAATAGGGTGCGTATGCATACCAAAAATTTTATTTTAGCTTATCAAATGCCAAGTCAACTTTTTAAAGAGCCATGGACATGGCTTTCCAAGGGCTGCTAAATAAATTGATGTTGGTCTACTTAGATGACATCACAGTTTTCTCCAAGGATGCAAAAAAACACATGGACCACTTGAGGTTGATCTTTGAGAGATAAAAAGAGTATGGGATCTCTTTAAATCTCAAAAAATATGTGTTTGATATTCATTAGGGCAGACTCTTGGGACACATTGTCTCAAAATAAGGATTAACCATTGATCCTGATAGAATAAGTGGCATCTTAGCCTCACCCTTACACAAGCATAAGAAGGGACTCCAAATTTTCCTTTGAAAAATAAACTTTTTGAGAAGGTTTATACCTAGTTTTGCAAACTTGGTCAAACCCATCACTGTTATGCTGCAAAAGAACCAAGTGTTCACTTGGTCAAATGAAGGTAAATCAACATTTGAGGCTATCAAGAAAGTGATTGCCCAAGCATCGACATTCATGAATCCTAACTTCTCAAGATATTTCATATTATATGCCTTTGCCAATATATTAGATATGTTGATGTAAAATAATGCTGAAGGACTTGAGCAACCAATAGCTTTTTTCAATTAGGGGCTTGAGGGGTATGAGGTGAGGTATACTTTCATAGAGAAGCAAGTCCTTATAGTAGTAATAAGCCTTAAAAATTTTAGGACAAAGCTCTCTAATAGCAAAATATATTTTATGATGTCTCATCTTAGAGTGAGAGACTTCCTTCTTAACAAAGACTTGAATGAAAAGAGGGATAGTTGGATTACCAAGGTCATGGAGTATGATGTGGAGATCAAAGTCACCAAGCTAGTGAAAGGCAAAGGTCTATGTGAGCATATGATTGATGATCTTCATGAGGACAAAGAAGTTTCCATGGTGATACAAGACAACTCACAGGCAAAGGCACATCCACCTCACACTAGTTGGGTCCAAGATATGACACGTTTCTTGACAACAGGTGAGTGCCCATAAGGTATGGACAACGTAAAAAGAAGGTATTTTAGACTTTGATATATATGTTATGTATTAGTTGATGGGGTTTTATTTAAAAATGACCTCAATGGAGTGCTTTTAAGGTGTATAGATGATGACCAAGTGACAAGGATCTTGGAGCAATTCCATGATGGGCCTATAGGAGGCCATTTTGCTCTAAGGACCATAATAGTAAAGATAATGAGGGATAGTTATTACTATCCTAGCATATTCAAAGATGTATATGCATGGGTTAGGAAATGCCAAAAGTGTGATTTATTAATGGGAAAGCAAAGATTGGTAGCCCTTCCTCTCAACCCAATTTAGGTAAATCAACCCTTCATGTAATGGGAGCTAGATTTCATAAGAATGATCAACCTTCCATCAAGTACAGGACATATATGGGTGCTTAATACAACTAAATACTTCACCATTTGGGTGGAATTCATTGCATTAAAAGAAGCTAATGAGGGTGCGGTCCTAAACTTTTATGATAGCATTATGACCAAGTTTGGTGTTCTATCTACTATCATTTATGATATTGAATTAGCATTTCTTGGTCTAAAAATGAGTGAATCGGATCTCAAGATGGGCATCTACCTCAAGACCTCTTCCAATTATTATCCTCAAGGGAATGGATTGGTTGAGTCTACAAATAAAAATTTTCTAAGATTCATCAAGAGAACTATGGAAGAGAATCAACGGACATGACACACTAAATTAAAGACAACCTTGTGGGCTGACATGGTGACTCATAAAGCTACAATTGGCAATTCTCCATATGTCTTAGTATATAGAAGAGAGGCCAATTTTCCCATTTCCTTTGAGCTACCTACACTAGAATTAGCCCATTAGTTGGAGTTGATGGAAGATGAACCCATGCATGTGATACTTGCAAAAATCATGGAGATTTAAGAAATGAGAAACCTTGTAATGAAAACACTAGAATCACATCAAGCTCAAGTCAAGAAATCCTTTGACAAGAGAGCCATAGCAAGTGACCTCAAGGAAGGAGATCTAGTCCTCAAGTAGGATTCAAAAAAGGCCAAGCCAAGTAACCATACCAAATTTGATAGCTTGTGGAGTGGTCCTTATTTGATTTATGGATGCAAACAACATAATGCTTTTTAGTTGGCCCAACTAGATGGAGAGGTACTATCCATCCCAGTCACTGGGATTCATCTAAATCTTTGTTATTATAAAAGTTTACATCCATTATATATATATATATATATATATATATATATATATATATATATTATACATTTTGTATAGCTTTTCAAGTTTTCCTCTAAGTTCCTTGTGCACATCCTTTTTAGTTTCACTTTTCCCTTCCCTAAGTGCCTTAGGCACAATGTTTTTTTTGATCTTGTTGTCCTTACTGCTTTAAGAGGAAGTTCTAGAAAGGGTCAACCTTGTATCTAGTTTCAGACTAGTTTAGTTGAAGAGGCTAATGACTCCATACCCAATGGACTAGAAAAGGTAAGTGGTATGTGTTCTCAACTATAGCAGGCATACTTCCCTAAGAGTCACTAAAGATGTTGGCCACTTTTTGCCCACATATATAGTTATTACATGGTTTGATGAAGCAGTGGATCAAAGGATTAGATATGGATCCAACATTTGTAAATAGGGATAATCCATGTAAGGTTTTCTAAGGATCTAGTAGTAGTGTTTAAAGATAAGCCTGTAGGCCAAAAACTAAGTGCAAAATATTTTATTTAGCTAAGTATTTACTTGTTCATTCTTTCAAACTTTGTGGGGGCTACGTGTTTCTTTTCTTTTGGGACCTTTTTTGGCTAAGTTTTGAATTATTTTAAATACGTTGTCTAAGGCAAAGTTTCTGAAGGGATATTTATTTCAGACAAAAATTCTAAAGCAAAAGACAAAGACCATTTCTTTTAGTAACATTGCTCGAGACAATTTTCTAAAAGGGTACCTCTTCAATAAAATGGTCCTTTTCATAATTTTTAAAGGAATTCTTCTACAACAAAATGTCCTAAACACTTTTCTTGAAGGGTATTTTTCTTTCACGAAGTGGACCTAAGCAGAGTTTTCAAAGGATCATTTCAAAGAAGCAAGGGACCATTCTAAGGATGCATTTCCTTTGGGGAAATTGTCTAGAACACTTTTTCCTAAGGCAAATTTCCTTCAAAAAATTTGTTTGAAATGAAGATCCAAAGAAATTACTCAAAGTCCGAAGGAATTTAAAAGTAAAAGACACTTTTCCTTTGGGAAAATTATATGAAACAATTCTTCTGAAGGGCACTTACAAAATTTTTGAAGGGTTATTCAAGGCAAAGTGAACCAAATATAAAAGTTGAAGGTCACTTTCCTTTCAAAAAAGGCATCTTCAAGATTGTTGAATGGTCCACTTTCCTTTTAGAAGGGAATTTTTAAAATCCAAAGGACCTTTTCAATTATTTTGAAGGGTCATTTCCATGCCTAAGTGATTACATTGTGTAACATTATGAAAGGTATCTACAAGGAAATGGACCTTTGCAAAAGTCATGAAGACCTTTTCTTTTGAGAAAGTGATTAAAGTGAAATTATTCAAAAGGGAATTTTGAGAGTTTTGAAGGGTAATTTCCCTTCAAAAAGGACACCTAACAAAACTTGAATAAATTTGCCTAAAGAAATAAGTTTGGAAAAAATGTCTGAAGAAAATGGCCAAAATAAGTCATCTGAAGGAATTGATGACAGGTCCACAAATGTTAAAATCTGAACCCCTGCAAGTAGTCATTAGCATTTAAAAGATCAAAAGAAGCTATGCAATCTATAGACTTGCATCGAAATAAATGGATATAGAAAAATCAATGTCCTTAGATTGGTTTTCCATCTATAAGAAAGGTCTAGTCCAAGTTTCAAGGCAGGAGCTAGTAGGTGAAATTAATGGAGAGGTCCTTGTCCTTTGACAATGCCATCATCTCTAACAAACAACCAATCAATGCAAAAGCAACATGGCTTGGTCTATATTAAAATTTATGGGGATTTTGTCCTTATATGTGCAAGACAAGTGAAGGATGGCATGGAAGTACAAGATTCCAAATCATGTGATTATAAAAGGTAGCTTGAGCATTAAAGATGTTCCTGGACTTCTCCTTTTTAGTGGATCATGACATCATCATCCTCAACAAGTTCTTGTCTTCTAGTATGTTGCTCTACCAATGAGAGGGCTTGAAGACTATTGGAGCTAATCGTGGTTAATTCATTGAAAAAGGATTAGTTCTAATTAACCCAAATGCATATGAGAATTCATGGAGGGTGGTTGGATATCATTGATTGAATTTTATTTGCTTGCCTCCTCTCTTTGGGCTTCTCCTTTTCCTATATCTTTATTTTCTCTCCAACAAGAAGATATTATCATTTTGACAAGGAGAAACCCTGTAAAAATTTTGTAAGAAAGACCTTTTGAAGCAATAAATATCAAGTTTTTACCTATCTCTTGCCCCTAAAAATTGTTCTTAGCAAGTTTGTGCATGATGGCCTTGTGAAGAATTCCATGTTTATTATCCTTCTTTCTTGCCTAATTTTAGGTGTTTTCAAGTTATTTTTAGGTTTGAACTTGAGCTCTTTCCTCCATTAATGGATGCTTTTTGTGAATTTCAAAATTCTTATTTGCTTCATGTATTGTTTGGTGAGCCTAGTTTATGAGACATTTATGCAAATTAACTAGTTTGTGAGGTTGTGTGAGCAAGAATTATTTTATGTTGAATTAGTTTTTTTTTCATGCTAATGTGAGTGTCAATCAATTTGGTGTATTACCCTCTTAGCTCTCTTAGCTACCCTATAGCCCCTCTCTACCTCTTTTCCAAGTAGAAACATTAGTTTAGGTGATCTACCAAGAGTAAGTCAGCCTTCTTCAGAGGTCAACCTCACTATAGGATATCCACAACCTGAGGTTGCTCCAATATTGTAGCTGGGAGTGAGAGAACTTGAAAAACTCTTCCACAAGGGTGCAATTATAGCCTACAATAGTTAAAAATAAAGGGTTACATTTTGATAGATAATTCAACTTGAAACACATTGGAGATGCATATGCCATGAAATTGCACCAAAAATTGTAAATACTTATTAAAACTTATCTAAACTTATTAAAACCTATTTACCAAGGAGTATTGTTTTCACCAATAAGAAATGTTTGAGCCTTTACTGTCTATAGTGGTTGGCTCATTTCAGTAGTGTTATTGAGATTCAACTCCATAAATGGCCTAACATTACTTCCATTTTATAATTTTATTTGGCTATACCACTTTACTTTGATTTTATTGTACTGTCACTTGAGTTATGTGATTGAGATTCAATGATATCAATGGTCATGTCATAACTCACCCTTGCACTAGATTTGGAGAATAATTACCTTTAAATATTCCTCTTAAAATATCCAATGTTTATTTTTGAACCTCTCTCAGCTCCAATGCTTGATAAGGAAGCATATTTACCAGTTCAAAGTACCAAGGGGAAATATGGTTGCATTGACACATAGGTGTACTTTATTTTTCTCTTTATTTTCAAACATTTCAATTATATAAAATTTTAGATTTTATGTACTAATTTATATTGTAACATGATCCTAGTTAAATGTCATACACCAACAAAACACTCAAAGTGGGATCAAACAAAGGCAAGGTGAGTTATATAAACCCAGGTACAACATTCTTTCCTTTAAATAGTAATTTCATTCTTATGCATTCTTAGATTAAAAGGGAGAAATTTAGATGCTAAAATCTGATTTATATAGCATCTTAGTATTATATACTTGACAAATACCTATAAGGTATCTACCCTTCACTTTTATCCCTCATTTTTTTTAAAGGCTTATATTCACCATCTTATTGTGCTTAATAAGTTATCTTATGATTTAACCTTATCATTTAGGATGACCCAGACCTCCTGCACTATCTATAAAGCTTAAACCTGATATATATCATTCACTATCAGTTTTAGACTTTCATCAACTTCCTAGCCTTTTGAACACTTACGTCCCACATAGGGACACTTGCATTGACCTGAGTATCTAGATTCTTATCAAATGTCTAGTCCTTAAAATCCATCTAATATGCAAATATTTTGAATCTAAGGGTCAGACCATTTATTTTATTTAATCCTTCCATGGGATATTTCCAAAAAGTGTGCTATAAATATGAATCAAATAGTACTCATTATTTATTTACCAATACTAAGCAAACACCTATTCAAGATCAATCAATCAATTTCACAACTAAGTTATATTGCCTTATTATTTCCTATTTTCATATTAGTCATATGAGCATTCATATTACAAGGATAAATTACTCAAAGAATATCTTTTGATTGATATTTTTAAAGTTACATGTTAGACCATTGCATGCCCTTGAATATAGTATATTGCACCCTTGTACACACACAATACAATACCTAGGGGATAATTACATATGTTTTATGTCATCCTTGGAGTACTAGCTATGTATGAAACCTTATTGATATAGGGGTCCTTAAGGTCAGCTCAACACCATGAGCCCACTAACCCGTTTTTGGTAAGGTACAAAGACCTAAGGTGATGAGTTGTAGTTTGATTCACAAATAATCATTAATATTATGTGTACAAGAATAAAATATATCAATAGAAATGTGACATAAAACCTAAAAATCTCTAGGTGGTTACTCTAAAATACAGTGAATATTCCTTACAAAATAGTTTCTTTGATATCAAGAAAATTGCATCAATGCAAGTGTCCCAAGGCTAATCCAAGTTTATAGGCCTCCAAAAATAATATTTATAGAATCTAACAATTGAACCTTGATATTATGCCTTCTTATTTCCACCTCTGCACTTATCAGATATATATATGTATTTTTAGATAAGTATTATCTCTTCTTCATGTTTATGCAATCAAAATATTATTTAGAGTGTAATTTTTAAATTTAACATAATTCATCATTTTAATTTAGAATATTCATTTATCTGAGTTTTCAATTAAATTGGTTTGACCTATAATAGTTTTATTCATCATTGTGTATAAGTTATTCTACCTTTTAACCTAAACCAAACACATATTAAAAAGGGTTAAACACATGTTTGACCACTCTCTCTATATGTTGATCTTGTATGGGTGTATTAACTAATTGAGGTAGTGATGGGGGTGGAAGAGATGATAGTACTTATAGAAGGTAATCATGGGTAAGTGCAAGGAGATGGGGGGTCAAAAAGTAGACTTTTTTTTCAAAAACATAGAACCATTTATGTTATTATTAAACACTACATACGTAGTTTTTAAAATTGTGTATGTGGTTCTATGCCATAGGCTCAGGAATCACCAAGACATAACTATTTACATGATTTTTTATATATAAACTGCATACATGATGTGACCACATACATAGTTTTAAAATGATAGAACCACATATGCAGTTCTATCATTTTAAAACCAAATAAAAAATCATCAATGCCATTCATTTAGTATTGACAAAAACTACAAGCAAAAGAGAAGAATAATAAATATGTGCAACTAAGGCAAGCAACAAGCACTTTGACAACCCAAATTTGATAATGGCATGTTGGAAGAGACGTATGTAAATATATTTTATTGCATTTATAGATAAAATTAGTTAATTTTGTTACATTTTTATTCAAATTGTATATCTTTTTTTGTTTTTTAGCACATGCAAAGGCAAGTAGAACTAAACAAGAACCTGACCCTCCTATCCCTCCTCACCTGCAAAACCCTCTTAACCCTCCTATAGTTCCTAAATGCCCCCAAGGTAGTCAAGAGGATTGTGCATCCCATATCATTAAAAATAAGATCAAACTTAAGATTTTTATTATAACAATGAGTGATACTCGTGAAAATAACCCTCATCGAATTTATTTGGTAAACATAATACAAACATTATTAGGTGAAGTTGTGTCATTAACATGTCAAATAGATAGGTGGATTGACTATAGAAATAGATGTAGGGCATACTATTCCAATAAATTATTTGCAATTACTGTGAAAGATAAAAATATAAACAAAACCCAAATTTATGCCTTATTCATTGATGGGAAAATGGGTGCATTTTTAGATGTGATGGCAATACAAATTTAAATCCACTAGTACACTCACCATTTGATCAAACTAAATTTTTGGGATCAATGGTAGATGGTCTTTGATCACTTGCCTTGTAATAATAATGAGGTCTTGATGTGTATTTTTTGAGAAAATTATATTGTGATCTTGTGTTGATTAAAATTCCAAACTATTTTTATTTCTTAGATTTATTTGGTAGAGAAAAGGGCTCTATGTAGGATAGGCCAGGTGCATGTCATGCACCTAATTAGCCTACAAGAGCGTGTATCAACAAACCATATACTTATGAGATTCCACCCTCTATAGTCAAGCAGATTATAGAGATTTATACTTTGCATGTGCTTAAGGTACTTATTGACACCCTTGTTCACCATATTAGATAGGTTTTTCATACTCCTACTGGTGAGGGTGGATATAGAGAGGCTTTGTCTAGCACTGCTACTCAATGAGCTCACTATTATAGATCATGTGGTGTTATGTGAAATGGACCTAAGGAGGATGAGGATATCATGAAACCTACTCATGGTGGAATTTTCATGGACCTAGATGATATCAATCTCACTATGTTTCAGCCATCCATATTTGATCTAGGTACCTTGGCTACAACTTCCCAAGTAGATTTGATATTTTACTTATTGCAAAAAATTATCAAACTTTCTAAATTTCAAATATTTATACAATTTAAAAGGTAATAATTAATTTTCATGTAGAAATCTCAATAATGTATATGAATTTTTTATGTTGTAGCAAGATTTTAGATGCCACACGAGCGTGTGTGTTGTTACTACTATGCCTGTGTATACCTATAAAGAGGTGATTTTTAATAATTAATTAATGTTATGGTTCATTGGACATGTATGGTGTTGTATAAATATGCTAAAGTGACTAACAGTGATATTTTTTTTGTTTAATTGACGACCACACTAGACACTTCACCATTTATTTAGGAGGGAACAAACATAGGCATTGTTGTTGTGATTTCATTTGCACAACAACTTAGAGAGGTACATGAGAGTTATTGTCATATTTAAGTGTAAATATGGATGTGTGTTTTGTAATTATCCTTTGTACTTTTGAAAATAGATGAAGCATGAAACAATTGTATATGTATACTCCCATGATGATGTTTTTTAGTCTTGTTGAAATGATTAGCAGGCATGACGTGGTACAATTGACAACTTAATTTTAAAAAATTTCTATTATATTTCAATTATTTAACTAGTTTATTTAAATAATTATGAGATAAATACACACACACACACACATTTTTAGGGAGCCAACCCTTTCATTATCATGATCACATCACTGGCTCCTATTAGAGATCTGTTTCACACTCCCATTTTCTAGCATGAACTGATCATTGAAACTATTAAGATCCAGTCCCAAATTAAGCATGACCACCATCTTTCAGTAAGTGCACCTATTAATTTTAAAACTTGTTAATTATTTAAGTATCTTGATCTAGTATAAGTAAAGTTGATGATAATATTTGCATATGAATATTTGGAGCTATAGGTGAGTTTTGAGTGGAGGACTTGTAGTCAGCCAGATATGACACCTCTAACTATGAGCAAGAGGTCTAAGGGAGAGGATTTTATAATTAAGGCAAAGAGAGTGATGCATTTTTATGATTATGATAATGTCTTATGACATTTTGTTTTATGCCTATATGGCTTGATATATAGTTTTTTGGCATTGTATGCCTATATGAAATTAAATGAGGATATTGTATCGCTTGTGTTCACATTTTTTACACCTTTATATGACTTTTATGGATATTATATACATTATATATAGGTTGAATCATAATACTATGTCCCACATTTTGGTACAAAGGGGCCAGCAAAAAATGAAAATGTGAATATTTCTCAATTTGTATAAACAATAGTGACTTAACCATATAAAATGTGAAAATAGTGTAAACTAATGAAATGTTTTATTTTAAGTTTATATTACATTTATTATTTTTTTGAAAAAAATAAAAAAATAAAAAATATATTTTTTAATACCTAAATATACTGTGTATGTTTCGTGTACAAAAAGTTTTATTGAGTACTTGATTTCTCCTCATAATTTTATCAAAACATAATATTTTCTCAAGATTTTTGTAAAGAGGTCTTAGAAACATTAAATTAGAGCAAGATATTTTTTATTATAAATTTCTTATTAAAAAAAAAATTATTAATGTTTTAATCATCAAGGCAAGGAATATTAATGCTTATGTCTTCTCCTCGTGATAATTTTTTGTATATATGTCAAAATAGACTAATTTTTTCACCATTAGAACAAGGACATTAAATTCAAGTGCATTGATATTTTTTTAAAAAAATTGACCATATTCTCCTATTTTTTCCAGTGCCTCAAATATATGGTAATTTATTTTACAAATAAGCATATTTTACTAAATAAATCAAAATAAATATTAAATATTATTAAAATTTAAAAAAAATCATATTATTAGAAAGCTCATAAAAAGTCCTATTTATATGTAGAGCCACATGTTTTAATTTTATTTTTTCATCCTAATATGTAGCATTTGAAGTGGCAATTTTAGGCCAATAATAACTTTCCACTTCAATGGGTGAGGATTTGATGCCACATGGGGTTTGAACAAATGGGGTTCATTCAAACCCCCTTCGTTTGAACCCCCCCACAAAAAAAAATATCATTCAAATTAAAAAAATGCCAAAATAAACCTTTTAAACCCTTCGTTTGAAGGGGGTTAGTTCGAACCCCCTTCAAAAATTAAATTTGGGGGTTCGACTAAACCCCCTTCAAACGAAGTGGGTTTTTCCAAACCCCAATTTTTTTGAGTTTTGATGCACTTGGCCACCAAGTGGGACTCACTTATGTGCCATAGCCCATATTGATCAACATTTCACTTTATAAATATTCTTGTTGATTTTAGGTTTTGTATTTTTTTTTAATTTATTACATATTCTATTACATGTTCACATCATTGTATGCCTTAAAATTTTGTTGATCATTAAAAATATACCTTGCAGTGATCATAGAATATATTTTTTGAAGTAGATACACCTATTTTTGTGTTATGGTTTGGTTTGGTTTGTTGTTAAATAGATGGAATACAATACAAAATTTAATGTGATTATAATTATGGAAAATCCATTATATATATCATATCTTATAAGTATGTGTTTTGACCTTTACTCTAGAAATTTCTAAATTTTTCCATTTTTTGTCTGTGTTGTTGCATTCAGTATAACTGACAAGGCGGTGGGCTATCTATTTATAAATGATATGTTTCAAGTATAATAGCTATTTTTGATAAGGAAAACCATTATGTGGTTTTTTAAGAACTCTTGGCCCTGTTTAATAAGAGTCATGCATCAAAGACATATTTGGATGCACAGGAAACTCTTGAGGTTTCACCAAGGATAAAAGTCACTACAAGTTTTGATGTAAGCATACACCCATTGATAGAGGGTAATATTTCCAACATGAGAATTTTTTGTGAGAGACAATCAATGAATGGATTGAAAAAACACTAAAACACCTTTAGTGCACAAAGTGTAATGAGGAGGAGCACAAATTGTTTTTATACATGATTCAATGTAAAGGTGCTTTTCACTACATGTGAGGTATATCATAAGGCATGAACATACTATTATACTTATCCTTAAATGATAAATTTAAATACCAATGATTATACTGATACTTATAGACTATTATAGTTATACTTGTAGACTATTACTTCTTAAACAAAAGAATATTCTTCTAAGTCCCTGTAAATGACTGTGAATGCACAAAACATGGTTGCTTGAAGGTTTAAACTAATTAGACCTTGAAACAAGTGAAAATTATCCTAAAATTGAATTTATTATTCTTTATTTAGGAAAATAAAATATGAATAGAATAAATATAAACAACATATCCCTTTTGGTTTCAAGAAAAGCAAGTTTCCTCATACACAGAACCCCGTTACCATGGCAGACTATCAATACCAAAATATTTCTTATCTCTAGGGACTCATGGATAAAACATAACATTTCCACCATGTATTATATGGTGATTAAACCCTATGACCACACTATTTACATTTGATTACACCTAGTCACGAGATGAAGAGATGAAACACCTATTTTGGCATCAAGATGACATTTCCCTAGATGCAAGATGCAATCCGCAATGTAATATATCTATCTCTAAGGGTTCATGGGTGAAAAATAACATTTTCAATATTTTGGGGGTGCGTATTAACCTATATTAATATATTACTAGTATTCGAGTATGTTTGGTTAGGAGATGTAGCACCCATTTTTACCTCAAGACCACTTGTCCCTATAAGACAAAATTGATGTTTTTTAGGCAAACATTGGACAACTATAAAATGGAAATTGTAAGTCATAACCACAAACCAAAAAAACCATCATGTGCATATCTAAGTCCTATACTTTCACCCCAAATATCTCAGATTTAAAACCATCAAGGAACTCATAGTATTGGATTTAGTGATCAGTCATAAAATGCAACTTTCATGTAGTTAAAAGATAGGTTATTTGCCTCCAATAGACATTTAAAATTTTGGGACCTCTAATTTTAAATAAAACACATCAATATGTTAAATTTAAATTAATTACCATATCCACAACCTTTGAATCCATGTGGATGCCTTTTTTTCAATAATTATGGCCTTGAGTAACACTGATAAGAAATGTCGTCAAGATACAAGCCACAATGCAATATCTCTATCTCTAGGGGATCATGGGTTTAAAATAAAATCATCACCATGTTGGAGGTGGTGATTAACATTTAAGACCCCATTATTAGCATCTGATTACACCTAATTAGGAGATAAATCACCCATTCCAGCCTTAAGACCACTTATCCCTAGATGCAAGCCATAGTGCAAGATCTCTATCTTTAAGGGATCATGGGTGAAAAATAACATCACTACCATATCAAGGGTGTATATTAACCTCTAGGAATACATTATATGAATTTTAGTATGCCCATTTAGTAGATAGAGCACCAATTTTGGCCTCAAAGCCATTTGTTCCTAGATGCAAGATGCAAGCCACAATGCAAGATCTCTATCTCTAGGGGCTCATGGGTGAAAAATGACATCACCACCATGTTGGGGGTAGGGATTACCTTCTAGTACTGTATTCATAACATTTTATTACACCAAGTTAGGATTAAAATCACCTATTTTAGCATCAAGACCACTTGTCCTTACAAGGTAAAATTGGTGTTTTTTAGGCAAACTTTGAATAGCCATAAAACAAAAACCATAAGTCATATACATAAATAAAAAGAACCCTCAGGTGTATGTCAAAGTCCTCTAATTGCACCCCAAATATATTGAATTATAAAATATCTATGAACTCATGGAATAGGATTCATTGATAAGGTCTAAAATGTAACTTTCCTGACATCCAAGTATGCCTAGTTAGGAGATAAAGTACCCATTTAGGCCTCAAGACCACTTATCCATAGATGAAATATGATTCTCTACTAATGGTGCTAACCACATTAAGGTGGAATCATCTACATGAAATGAAATTTAAAATAGTCAATCATCTACATGAACTGAAAGCTTCTTTTAGCTTCGAGAATATTGAATTCTCTACTAATAGTGCTAAACATGTGAAGGTGGAAACTAATTTGGCACCACTAACCTAAAAAATATATATTAATATGCAATTATATTTTAATTTATATGTAATACCTAAGAAATACATAAAATTTGATAAAATTAAACACATTTATATTTGATAAGTCAACATACCTTAGGATTTCAATCTAAGGAACCACTAGGATTGGCTCTATTCTTTATAGTAGTAAGAATTGCTTCATGATAAAATTCATAAACCTTCCATAGAGTCCTTTTTCATGTCCTACCTTGATATTTGTGTAACTAAACATTTGTTTCAAGAACTAAATTTGAATACTAGAGTATCTTCCTATGTACTTCATAGTCTTCAAATAACCATACATTTGAATTTTTGATAGGATAGCATCAAAGCCAAGTTCTAGTAACTACCACAGTCCCAATGGGATAGTGAATGTTTTTCGCATCTGTGATTGCATAAGTCAATTTCTATTTATCCTATACACACTAGCACAATTATTAGTTTATCCCTTCCTCATTATCCGTATATGCAATAAATACCTAAAAATGCCCTGTATCACAAAAGAAAACATGATTTATTGATATATTTACCAAATTTAGTACATGAAACATATGTTAAATAGATGGTACCTAGTTTCACTAAATTAGATACATGGTTAAAGTCACATGATGATGGCTCTATAAGTTTTAATGCTAATGGAAATTGATAAGTGTCAATTAAAACTAGAGGCCTACAACTCCATTCATCTAATCATTCTTGTGACTCACAATCATTACAAACAAAGTCATTGCATGAAAAAAAAATCATGCTATGTGCATCGTATGAACCATCCAAGAACCTATGTTTAAGCTATGAAATGAGTTTAACTCACTTGATCCTATTACTTTCACACAATATTCATACCATACAAATAGTTCATCGTCCATCAACCAAAAATGGACTTGTATTGAGCACCATGGTCCATGATTTCATTACACCATTCAAATATGTTTTTTGAATTTTTAAAATCAGCAATCTCTTCAAACTTCAACTCCTCTCTTATAATTTCTTTTTTGACACATGTTCATGTATTGTCATGCTCCCCTTTTCCATGGCATTCTTAGTGAAATTCTAAATATGTTATACAAAAATGGTCACATGCATCCTACTCATCCAGTATAATATTTGTGCATTCTTAAATTGTGATGTGCAATTATCTAACAAAATATAATATTGATTGAAAGTAATGTTCCTTTCACTCAAATTTCCATAAAACATCTAAAACCAACCTTGCACATACTCTGAAGAATGTGTTTGATCATATCTAACTTATAAGTGGTACTCCATTAATATTTTTTGATCATGCTCTATACTATTAGGTGAATTCATGAATACTATATGCATAAAAAGGGAAACATGCACTAAATGGTAATATTGTGATTGAACCTCTCTTTGTGGTTGTAATGTGTAATTATATACAAAGTCAACTACTAAAATAATAGTATCAAGTGGGAATGTATCCTTACTTAAATTGAATTATTCATTTAGCCATCGAGCTTTGTGTGTGTGCCTTGCATAATAATATACAATTTCATCCCTCAATTTGTCCATAAATTTGGAAACACTATTTATTTTGTAATAAGCCCACAGCTTTTAGATTCCTTTCCGTATTTTGATTGATATATCACATATTTATATTTACTAAAACAAACTAATTCTTGTCTAATTTTGTGTGTACTCTCCTCATGGGTATATTTTTTCAATTTTGGCAATCCACCATAAATGTTGCATGTTTTATCCACACATGCCTTATTATAAAAAATTGACCATCTCATCTTTCAAAAAAAACTATATGGAATAAATTCCCTTGCTCATTTTGTCAGGCCTTATATTCCACACTCCTATAAAATGTTGTCAATATGCAAGGTACAATGAACATGATTAAAAATTATCATAATGCATCAAAAATTCAACATGTCGCTTACAACAACAAGTAGTGCATGTGCGATTGATTTTCACATAGAAGGGGTTGGCCATTTCAAAATATCTTTGAATAATAGAAATATGTAGATAATTTTTAACAAATTTAGAGTACTATTATGTTTGAGTCATATCCAAAAAATATTTAGGATGTTGTTCATGATTATGACAACCAACTCTTGTTTTCACTACATCTTTAATATTAGGCAATATCCTTATGTTATCATTCTAAAATTTTGCAAGTAAATATTTTAGGGCATCAACTATAGCCTTGTATTTTCATGGAGTATATTAGAGAACACCCACAAGTCATTGTTATTAGAAACATCAAGTCTTCTACATGTCCCAATTACTTTCATTAGTTATTTCTATTTATGTGCAATGCTCAAATTATTTGTCTAATCAATAATTTATTCTTTGTTTGACAACTTACCATATAAATTGAAATAATGCATCAGGTAGCATTGCCATATTTGGTGTGTTTATTCATACTGACTTGATGGTATGCATTATGATAATTTTCAATAATTTCCTTGTGTACACCATCAATATTATATGTTATTATTTATAGGGTGTTCATTGTAGGTCTCATCTTATGCATTTTCATCAATGTAACAAATAATTGGCATCTTTGAGTTTTATTTAACTTGTGAAATTGGGATTCCTAAATTTTTTTAGCTTTTCTTCTCATATGGATCCAAGACATTTTTTATGCATTGGTTTCAAAATATTTTCTTCAATTTCAATTAAATACATGGGTCTTATTTTCAAAATAATAGGAGGTGTTCTTAGTGGTAAATTTGATTGATTTGGTGTATCCATATTATTTTCTTCTTTGCTAGTTACTTCATTCAATGGTGTTCCCATAGTATTTTCTTGATTTTTACTTTCACCAATCAGTGTTTCCATGTAATTTGCATCATCATGCATTCTATCATCATCATTAAAATTCAAAACCATAAAATTTAAATGTGGAATTTCATTATAATTTGGTATACTATCAGAATGTCAATCATACTTTCAAATTTTGGTATAATATCAGTGTTCATTTCATCATTATTTGTGACATTTAATTCATTAAGGATAGTATACTTACTTGAATGAAGTATTTACATTTTTTACCTTTGATTTTCTCTTTGCACTTGTAATTCCTCTAGCATTTTATGTTTTAACTTCTTTTTCTTGATATTACAAAAGCTATCACCCATGATTGTACAAAGTTGTCAACTTTTGAGGGTGGGGATGATAATCCAATTATTGAAAATCAAACCTGCTTGATATGCAGTACCAAGTGGGGATAAAAATCAAATTATTAAAAAATAGACATGCACTCTTTAGTCAACCATGAGTAGACAAATTTTTTTACTTTTAAGGGTGGGGACATGCATCAAATCAATAAAAAATAGAGTTACAATATACTAAACAAAATAGAGATCAGTACCCAAGGGATATAAGTATTGATCTAAAAAATAAGGATGTTGACCAAAATATATTTTTAATTTTTTACCATTGACTAAACTACATATGTCATCCTACCATGTGTGCAGTCTTGGTCTTGGATGTATGCATAAACACCCCTAACCTAAAACCTTAACACTAAAACCTTGATATTTTTGACCTTATACCCTCAAAACTAAACTTTAATTCCTAAACTCAAAGCCCTAAAAACCCTAAACCATAATTCATAAACTCTTAAAACCCTAAAAAACTTGAACCCCTAAAAACCCTAAACCATAATTCATAAACTCTAAAAACCCTAAAAAAATAATTTGATCCCCAATTACCTTCATTTAGACTAAGAATTAGGTCCACAAGGCTCGATTTGGTCTAAATCTCACCACTAACTATCCCTTTTCACTATTTCACTCTCTATGTGATGGTATAAGGGTTAATCAAATGCAAAAACACATTCTATGGTCATAAATAGGTTTAAACAACTAAAATTATCCTCAATTGCCTTGTAGACACCGAAATTGTGTCTACTCCTTGGTCGGCTCCCCCTTGGTCCCCTTGGTCCACTTACAAACATTCCTAACCCACATACTTATTAATTTAAAATAAATTAACTATTTTAAATTAATAACACCACCCTTGACACATCACCCATCACACCCCACCTTGGATACCTCTCCTTGGATACCTCCTTCACCCCATGGCAAATATTAATTACCTAAGACCCCATTTCAACTCTCCCATTAACCTCTCATGCCTATTTAATCCACCTTTGGACCATTTTCCAATGATAATTAAACTTGGGAGTTGGAAGAACAAGAAAAAGGCTAAAAATAGCCTTTTTCCCATTCTTTAGCCACCGACGTCGGTCATCAATTGGCTGACACCGCTGGTATCGCCGACGTCAATTTCTTTAAAACCAAATTCTGACCTCTGTTGCAGCCTCCTGCAAATGTGAATTCTCTTGCTCCAGGTTCCAAGTTATCTTGCTCCTCAACTCTTTATAGGCATCATTATTCCAACAGTAATCTCCAAGCTAAGAAACTCTACATTAGTCACTCCACACTGGATTGAAGGTTACACAAAGTCTCCCACATCAGGCATAATAGAAACAGGTCTTCTGTACTTTTGGTTCTCCACCAAGAGCTAAGTCTTTCTTTTGGTTTATATTTTAGTATTCTTTTAAATGCATTTGGTAATCAGTCCATTGTCTATTTTTAAGTACTATTCAGACAACCAAACCTTCTTCCCAGAAAGGATGAAAAGCCTTCCCCTCACCCTTATCTTCCTTTCACCCCTGTCCTTTACCTGGCCCCTTTTTCAGACCATATTCACTGCTCTGCAGACCCTACACAAGCCATTAAACTCTCACAGATATCCCAAACCATTCTGATTGACCATAGACTGACCAAAAACCCATCCTAGGCTCATTGCCCCTACTGACATCGGCACCAAGGCCTATTGCCCCTACCGACATCAGCAAGATAACTGACATCGACAACCTTGACAAATCGACGCCGATAAAACCACTGATGTCGGTGACTATGGAAGACTGACAGCAGCATATAGGTACACATTATCTCTATTTTTTTTGTTCAGTATTTTACCATTTCTCTTTCTAGCAACACTCTTTTTATCAACTAGTGGACTGTCATCCCTCCAGGAAGTCTTTGCACTTCTAGGATCAAGCTTTGCTTGGCAGTCCACTATATATCTATCTAAAATTTTCCTTGTTTAAGCCTTTCTTATCTACAGGTGTCATCCTCCATAGCCAAAGAGGAGCTCCTTCAATCGTCTAGATACGGCGCGCAAACTTCATCCAGGTATCATCTAACCCCTGACCATTATCTCTAGTTTCTTATTTCTTCTAAATGTGAAAAAGCAAAAATTAGTTAGAAACATTTTTGGCACACCCGGTGGGACCCTGGAGTTTTCCTTGGGTTCATACTTTTTCCTCTAAAAAGCAAACTTTTCATATAGGTGCATTAGATCTCTTCTCACATCCTTTTCTTCTATCTCTTTCGAAAAGACACCATTAGCAAGTTAAAAAGAATCATTCTTTTTTTCCTTTCTTCTGCATCTTAGAGTAGTGAAATTCATACTCTCAACCTTTTCTCCACTTGTCTGCATCCGAACAAACATTTCAATTTGGGTTTAGAATCTATTGCATCTCATTTTTTCTTGAATTCATATTTAGTCCACTCATCTAGTAATTAAACCACATTATGAATAAATCGTAGCGCACTTATGTTACACGACCAGACCACTATCACAATCAAATATCTAAACATACCTGAGACAAGGTTTGACTAGGATTTCATCACCTAGCAGATACCTTACCCTTCTTGGTGATCCCACTTGGACGTCACTACCAAGGGGAGAACCCACTCTATTCTCTGGTAGAGTATAAACTCTAGGGGAAGTATATACTGGCTAAGCTACCTAGCTTGTCTCTGGGCTCATGAAGTGAGGGGAGCTAGCTCCTAGCACTAAGCCACGTATGGAACCTAATACAGATCTTAAGCACCAAAACTAACCCAAAACCAACCTTAGACTGCTTCTTCTAGGACCCATTCTAAAAGCCAACTTCCCAAACACACTCTTCTAAGGCATAAGCCAACACAACTCTAAAAATTTAGTCTTAAGAATTTAACGTTTAGGGTCTGCTCTTTATCCATTTTTCTATTTTTATCTAGTTTTTTGAGCTGGTAAGGATGCATTATTTTGCCTTGGATGGTTTTGACATGTAGTCAAACCAAAACTCTTGTTGACCACGCAAGGCAATAACCACTCCCACCTTCACCTTCTATACCAAGTCCCCAAATGGAGTATAATTTAGAAACTGAATGTACTCCTATCCAACCAACCCCGACTCAACCCCCTATTATTCCTGAAGGGGACCAAGACTTTGAAAGGTTCCTTGACCTCAATGTCAAGGCCCTTCAGCACTATCTCATGAGAAGTCAAATGTGAGACTCTTTAGGCAACCCAATTTATGGGATGCCAACTTCCTTAGTTGAGATGGTAGTCGTATCAACCGCCTCCATAATTCAACCCATAGACACCTAGGCCATTGTCCGAACTAATAACCCGACCATGACCAATCTTCAAAGTGTGGCCTCTCCTTCTGTTTTTAGACCTACATCCATTAGGGTTTTGGTACCCCCTCAACCACAAACCATTCAACAAATTTCTATGCCATTTCAAAACTTAGTTGTCTCCATCCCACCTACTCTTGCACCCATCAACACAAGGGTAGCTACTCATCCTTTGGCTAGTGTTGTCACCATCCAACCACCTCTAGCAACATCAAGTTAATTTGTGCCTTCTAGCTTCATGACACAACCACCTTTGGCTTTAACTTCAGTCCATATGACTAGTTACCAATATGTTGTGCCTATACAAGCGTAACCAACTATGTCATACGCCCCTCCTAACACCTTCCAAATGCCTTACAATCTAGGAGGTGCCCCACCTACAAATCCATCAACCGATCTAATCAAGATGTTGATGGACAAGATGTCTAATCTTGAGACATCCGTTTTAGGTTCAAGAAATGCTCTCTCATATGAACAAATCTGTAATGAACCTATTCATCCCTCAGTCCTAATCCAACCGTATCCTAGTCAGTGGGAACTTCCCAAGTTTACTCACTTTCAGAGTAAGGAAGACCCACAACAACATCTATGAGTATTTAGACATGCTTGTTACCTTATACCACATGATGATGCATTATTACTATGCACATTTCCCATGTCGCTTTCTAGTGCTGCCCTCGATTGGTATAGTTCTATTACCAGTCACTCTCTTTTCACATTCACTCAACTGGCTCAACTTTTCCTTGACCACTTTTCAATCAACATCACCAAAAAGGTCTCCATCACAGACCTATACTCTATCAGACAATTTGATAATGAATCAATAGCTAATTTCATTGCGCATTGGAGAGGCTTAATCAACCAACTCTCTTTTTCTTTTCCTCAACCTGATCTCATTGAGCTCTTTTCACAAGCGTGTGCCAAACACATTTCATCTACTTTGTGGGTCCAAACATTCCACACATTTGACGAAGCTTTCACCATGTCTAGGAAGCTTGAACTCCATGCTGTCGAAGAAAATAAAGTCAAATTGTGAAGTAAAAACCCCAACGCAAAGTCAAGTGACCCTTCTTCCAATCTTCTTCCTCCAACTCCAAGTCTAAGGGATCAACAAATGCTGTGGTACTTAGACCATCATCTTCAACCACAACTAACCAATCCAAACCTTCCACATCTCAAAGCATTACATGACAATTCCAACAATGATACGTACAGCGCCAATATACTCTAATAGGAGAATCATATGCATCTGTGTTAGATAAACTTGTCAAACAGAGAGTCCTCAATCTCTCCCAAATTTGACCACCACCTCAATTTGATCCCTCACATGTCATTTCTGCATGGTATAGGGAGAATGACTTCTGTAATTATCGCCGTGTCAAAGGCCATAACATAGACAATTGTAAGACCCTCAAGAATATCATTCAGGACATGTTAGATAAAGGTGATCTTGTCTTGGATAACCCAAATTCACCACCTAACCAAAACATAGACATCTTTAAACAACCTTTTCCTAACCATCCCCTTAGTCAAAACAATGTGCAGACCATGGCTAAGGACTCCCAAGTTCATAATATACGCATAGTCAACACAGTCTCTCCTCTTATGCCTGACCAAGCTCTCCCATAGTCTAAAGAGGTTAGTCAACTTATTTATCCATCACAGGCAGGAGAGTCTTTTTCTCCTATTTGTCCATCACATGTAGAAGAGTCTTCTTCTCTTATTTGTCCATCATAGGTAGAAAAGCCTTCTTCTCCCATCTCTCTTCCATAGGTGGATGAACACTCTTCTCCTGTTAGTTCTCCATCAACCTCTCTTATATTGGAGGATGCTTTAACCATACCAACACCGCTAGCCTCACCTTCATCCTTCCTATTACCAATGGAGGACCTTACCTTTCCTGTTCCAAAACCATAAGTAGAAGGCACAATCATTCCTGCCCTCTATCCTCTTGAGGAGTCACATTATCCAATTCCTTCTCCACCAAGAGAAGAACTTGTCTCTTCACCTACTTCAACCAAAGAGGATCCAGTGATGACTCTCTCACACCTTGGGTCTGAGATCGCTACATCTAACACATTTTCAATCTCACAACCACCTACATCTTCTAAAGAACCAAGGCCTCACCCAACATCTTCCAAACCATTCTCTCGATTGATGGAGAAACTAGGACTTCTCCATTCGAGGAAATTAGAACACGAGGCATTATGGGAGCGACTCAAAGCTCCTCACCTTGCACGTCTCGTCTCATCTCGTGCTGACAACCTTCTCGTGATAAAATCTCCAAAAGTCTCCAACAAGGACCAGGGTTCTACTTCCAAACCTTCAAAAGTTCAACCATCTACATCCGAACCTAAACCCTCACAAACATCCACCATACCAAAGCCGGTTAAATCCCTCGGTGTTTGCCCCATACCTAACCTCACTCACCCGCACATGAAGGTAGACTTAAATCTCACCCCCAGTAATAGTAGTCCTCAAACCAAACCAAATAAGGCTACTAAGACACGTCGGCAAACTCATCCTCCACCATCATCATTGCCCTCCATTTTGGGCCCTCATCTTTCTACCATAATAGGAGTGCTCACTACTCCAACACCAAACCAAAACAAGTTGCTTCCATTACTCCCTTTACCAGCCAAAAACATATCTCCTCTAAACAATTCGGCACCCCTCACAAAGAAAGTGTCGTCTACACGAGTGGCCGCACCACCAACCCAAAAGGTGGTACAGACATCCCCCTCAACAACTCCCAAATAAAATTCATCAACACCTAGTGCATCAACAAGCACGGACCCTTTAGTAGGTTCATATGCTTTGATACTATGCTGATTTTGCAAACCTCTATCATCACTCTTCCACCTATTAAACCATTTCAACCTCTCAGGTCAAAACCATCTTGGTTCGATGACACTAAAATTTTTCTATATCATCCCACACCTGGACATGACACTAAAAATTACTATGCCCTTAAGGTGGCTATTTGCCAATACTTGGAGAAAGACACCCTTCTGGTCAAGGATACTATTGATAAACCTCTAACAACTTCTCATGTCTCTCAAGCCTCTTCACCCTCATCAAAGTCCCATCAATAGACTATGGTCCCTTTACCTCCTTCACCCCCTTTATTTGAGATTAACACCATCAATGTAGCCACTAGATCACAAAAGGATAAAGCAAAAGAGAAAGATGCTATTCCTTAAACCTACCCATTTGTCAAACCTCCTCAACCATCAAAACCCAAAATTTTTAACTTGGGTACATCCCAACCCACTTCTTCAGAGGCAATCCGTGATTCTATGGTGAAATAGCTTCACCAAACTCCTGTGAAGATGACTTTATATGACCTCATTCAAAGCTCTCCACAACATCATCAAGCTTTAATCAAAGCTTTACAAGCAGTGGAGGTCCAACCCGAAGACCCCCAACCACTAGCTGCCTTAGTCCAATCATTATCCCCCATCGCTTCTATTACCTTTAACGATTCTAAAATTCCTACCTCTAACTCAGAAGATCAAGACGCTACCCTTTTCATCACAGCCTATGTTGATTGAACTCACATTAAGCAAATTATGATTAATGGGGGCACTAGCATCAATATCATTTCCACCCATGCCTATGACCAATTAGCCCTCCCAAAGAATTGCGTATCAAAAATTGATGCAATTCTTCAATCTTTTAATGACACCAGTGCCACTACCATTGGCACCGTCATCTTACATATTCATGTTGGCCCACGACCAATCCTAGAGATCTTCTACATCATCGAGGGAGATTTCTAATACAACATGTTATTATGATGACCTTGAATCCGTGCCATGGCTTGTGTCCCTTCTACACTACACCGTTGTGTCAAATTTGAACACGATGGTCAAGTCTATGTCATTTTCGCAGACCCATCCCCTTTTAAGATGTGCAACACAACTTATCAACCCAATGATGTTCTCATTCCTCTTAAGACATCAACCCAAACACCGTCTCCACCTGTGAAAGCTTCATCAAGTACGCAAATGGTGGTTACACCTACACCACCTCCTCGAGTGACAACAAAAGACCCTATGGAAGATATCTTTCAATGACTTTCACTTGGGGAGTATCGTTTATTCACCTTGGACATGTTCTAGACTCCTCAAGATTATGGACAAATTCATCACAATCCTAGCTATGACCATCATATCAGAATGGTCATCCCTTATGGCCCTCCCAATCTTCAAACAAATCTCATCTATGGAGGGCTAAATCGAGCTCCCACTGATGGGAATCCTCTCTCCTCACCTCAACTGTTCACATCCAACTTCTCTTTTCTTGGCAACCCAAACTTTGCTCATACTTATCTTTATAAGTGTGCATGGAAAGGTTTTAGCTTTGGGCACTACAAACAAGGCTCCCATCAGCCCATCGAACCACCAAATGATGAAGCCATAAAGAATGCCAAGAAGCGACATGGCCTGGGTTTTGAAGAACCTACTGAAACTTTTAAAAACCCTTGCCCCAAACCTATCATAGACCAATCACCTCCAAACTCGCCTATTCTCCCATCTTCACCTACGAAGTCGATGGTTTCCATCCCTCCTAGTTTTTTTTGCATAAACACCATCCGCTTGGAACCCCTAACCTATCAACTAGGTGGAGTATCTAGGTCTCTCCCTCTCGTTTATCCAAACATGATAGATGATGAATCTGCAACCATCAACACTATCCAATGCATAGATGATGGCACCATTTTCACCTACATAGGTGCCGATGACTCTTTCATTCAATGTTCCCTTCCTTTTGAAATGCAGGTTATATTAAATAAATCAACCATTGACATTAACCTTCCATCTTTCGATGTTCCTCATGTTTTAAAGATTGGTCAGTCTTTAGATACCCAGGAACAAATTGACTACACCAAATTCCTTTCAGACCATAGCAAAACCTTTGTTTGGACCTATAGTGACATGCCCAGCATCGACCCTAACATTACCATTCACAACATTGTCACAAACCTAGAGGCTAAGCCTGTCAGGCAAAATCTTCACAAGATGCATCCGTGAGTTGCACTCCTTGTCAAAGAAGAGCTTCAGTGTCTTCTCTCTGTCTCCTTCATCCAACCCATTGATTATCTACAATAGGTATCCAATATCATCCCTATCACCAAAGCAACTGGGGGGATCTGAATCTACACTGACTTTCATGACCTTAACCTGGCTTGCCCAAAAGATGATTTTCCTCTTCCCAACATCGACTAACTTGTTGATCTTATGGTCGGTCATGAGATGCTATCACTCATGGATGGATTTTTAGGATATAACCAAATTTTGATTGCACCAGAAGATCAACACAAGACTGCCTTCATCACTCCATAAGGGACTTTTTGCTATAAGGTCATGCCTTTTGGCCTAAAGAATGTAGGCGCCACATATCAATGTGCCATAACTTACATCTTTCACAATCTCCTCCACAAAATCATGGAGGACTATGTGGATGACCTACTAAGCAAATCTAAACTTTGTTGTGACTATTTAACCATCCTTAAGATAATCTTCACTCACCTTTTTCAATAGAATGTTCACCTTAACTCCAAGAAATGCATCTTTGGGGTTCTCTCAGGGAAGCTCTTGGGGTTCATCATTTCTCTTTGTGGCATCGAGATTGATCCCGCTAAAATTCAATCTATACTCGAGATTCCACCACCTACCAATCTGAAGTAACTTTGTAGCCTGCAAGGGAAGCTTCAATCTATCCGTCACTTCATCTCACAACTTTCTAACCAATGTCAACCCTTTCATCACCTCCTCAAGAAGGATGTCTCCTTTCATTGGGATAAGGATTGCCAAAAGGATTTTGAAGCCCTTAAAAGTTATCTTGTCTCTCTAGCAGTCCTTATTCCACCAAAAGATGACCAACCCTTCTACCTCTACATCTCAACAACAAATCATTCCTTAGGTGCCATGATCACGCACCGAGATGAGCAACATCGCGAGAAAGCGGTTTATTATATAAGCCAGACGCTCATTGATTATGAAACTCGGTATACTCATACCAAAAAACTATGTTTGGCATTAGTGTTTGCTGCTACCAAACTCTATCATTATCTTCTCAATCACAAAACTTATGTCATCACTCATACTGACCCTCTAAAATACATGCATTCCAATCCATACCAAAACCAACATATGGCTCATTGGCTCATGCTTCTTGCTGAGTTTGACTTAGAATTCATCCAACAAAAATCCATAAAGGGGCAAACAATTGCTGACCAACTAGTGGATGCCCCTCTACCTGACAACCAACCTTCTCATTGTGAATTCTCTAATGAATCCATCACCACACTTTCTTCTGATGACATTTTCTATCAAATGACAATGTTTTTTGACGAGTCTAAATGTCAACACGATGGGGGTGCGGGGGTCATTCTCATCCTGCATGAGGGTGAGCCCATGCCCCTGTCTTTCAAACTTGACTTTGAATGTACCAACAACATGGCTAAATATGAAGCCTTAATTTTGGGACTTTAAACCACCCTTCTTTTAGGCGTCAAGACCATCAACATCTTTGGCGACTCACAACTTGTCGTTAATCAAATCAACGGATCATATCTTTGTAAAAATGAAATTTTGCAAAGGTACAAACACCATGTTGACACCCTGCTAGAATATTTCAACCATTACCTCTTGCAAACTGTTCCTCAATCTACAAATAAGTTTGTTGATACCATGGCTTCTCTCGCTTCACATATTCCATCTTCATCATCTTCATCAAGAATTTATGTCATGGTACATCATGTGTCTCTGCCTTCATATATCTCCACTAACATCAACCTCATCAACACTATTGACTCTAGTCCACAGGATGTTTGGTATAAACAACTTGTGGACTACTTAACTTATTCTACCATTCCTCCTAACCTCTCTAGCAATGCATGATGGGCTTTTATCAAGAGTACTACTCGATATACCATGCTAGGGGGTCTTCTCTACAAAAGAGGCTTTAATGGCCTCCTTCTTCGATGTCTAACCTCCACTAAAGCATCTCATGCCATCAAACAAGTCCATGATGGGATTTGTGGTGGACACTTTAGTGGTAGCTCGGTTGCCAAACGCATCCTTCACCTGGGCTATTATTGGCCCACTCTTCACCAAGACTGTAGCGACTATGTCCATCATTGCATCAAATGCCAATAGCATGCTAACTTGCTCCACGTCCCTAGCCACGCTTTACAAGTCGCTCAAGATTTTTGGCCCTTTTCACAATGGGACTTAGATCTAATCGATGAGATTAACCCTCATTCATCTCTTCAACATTAGTCTATTATCACCGCAACTGAGTACCTCACTAAATAGGTGGAAGTTATTCCTCTCGTCTCCACCAAAGCTGATAAAATTATCAACTTCATCAATACCCACATCATCTATCATTTCGATGTACCTCACAAAATCATCACCGATAATGGCAAATCATTCAAAAACAAAACTATCCAGAAACTTTGTGACTCATTTGGCATCAAGCTCAGTTTCTCCTCACCTTACTACCCATAAGCAAATGGGTAGGCCGGGGCTTCCAACAAAATCTTAACCAAAATTCTAATGAAGGTGGTCAACAACACTAGAAGAGATTGGCACATTCACATTCCCTTGGCTTTGTGGGCCTACCGCACTAGCATCCAAACCTCTACAGGTGCTACACCTTTCTCTCTAGTGTATGGAACAGAGGCGGTCCTGCCTCTTAAAGTACAGATACCTTCTTTATGCATTTTTTTGCATGACATACTTTCTAATGATGACTTTCATCATGATCGATTAGCTCAAATTGAGTTACTCAATGAATTTCATCTTACTACCCTCAACCTTCTCCATGTCTATCAAAATCGTATCAAACGTGGCTATAATAAAAATCTACGAGAACGAGATTTCAAAATTGGAGACATTGTCCTCAAAGAAAATCAACATGTGACCAACATGGAATGAAGTAAGCGAGATAAGTTTGCTCCTAATTGGCTCGGGCCTTACATCATAATGCACAAGTATGGATCAGGGACTTATCATCTTTCTTCTCTCGAAGGATGGCCAGAACTTGAGCCCCTTAATGCCTTGCATCTGTGACTATTCTACTATTAATCAAGTGCTCATTCACTTGATATTTAACTTGAGCTCATCCGTTGAGTAATCCCTGTCATTTTAATCCTCATTCCTCTCAATCATGTTCCCCTAAACAAACACTATGTAACCCTTTTATAAAGTATGAATGCTTTGTCCTAATAAAAGGGAACCCTTAAACTTCTATAGTCTTGTCCATGACTAAAAATTCTGTCAAAAATAAATTGGGATGTCAAACAAAATATCAAAAAGTCATAAACTCTAAATGCAGACTGCTCCCTTGAAGGACAGCTGCATCATCATTGTTGTAGCTAATAGACTGCTCCCTTGAAGGATAGCTATTCAAAGCCCTCAAAAACATATAAAGCAAAATATAGACCACTCCCTCAAAGGATGGCTATGCCTAAAAATCTTGCTACAAATAGCTCTCTCTCAGAAGCTTCCCACATCGATCAGCTTCACAAATGACCACAAAACAAAATGACATCCCTACGTAGACTTCCCGCATTGATCAGTCTACCAGAAAAACATGTCATGGACTTGACTTATAGTCATTCTCAGGGTCTCCTATAAAAAGGAGAAAAGTTATCCCTACTAAAAAGGGTTACCCTATCCTAACATATCACATCACCTATTACCCCAACATACTCAAGGGATTTTGAGCTCATTTAACGTCAAAGTGATTTGATTACTTCTCTAACACAACCAATAGTCAACGACGTAATGCATGAATGGGGCTTTTATTTCTAAAAACCCCCTACCTATGCTATCATTATGGTCCTTGTCAATGAAAGGGCAAAAATGCTTTTCACTTTCTACATACCTTTGTCACATTCAACCAAATCATTTGCTAACCAAACCAAACCAACCAAACCTTTTCTAGACCACTAACATTCCCATAGTCTAATCACATTAGTTTATATGGAAACCAATACACATGGAAACTATCGACCACACAATTTATGTCAAGCATAAACCATTACTTGCTGAAGCATAAATAGACTCATTTCATTTTTAGCATACACCATCACTAATATGGAAACTTGCTAGGAATAAAAAAACCACACAACCAATGTTACAGAATACACCATCACACAATATGAAAAAGGTTGTAACATCATCTTATCCTCATCATTTCAAGCATGTACCATCAGACATATGGGAAGTGTTAAACCATTATCATGACCAAACCAACCTCTTTTCCACTTTGACCCTTCCTTCCCTTTTGGGAGAACTACATTGGCTTGAGGCCCTTAAAATATGGGCTATGTAGGCAGCACTCATTTGACATGGGGTCTTCTAAGGTTAGCTCGACCATTCCTTCGTCACAACCAATCACATATTCTCACAACCAATACACATTATCATAAACTAATCACATTAATTTCTAAACCAATCACGTTATAATTAACATAAACCAATCACATTATCATAAACCAATCACATTAGTTTCTATGGAAAACAATACACATAGAAACTATCAATCAAGACACAAATGTTACAGCATACCTCATTACACCATAATGGAAAAGTTGTAACATAATCATCATCCCCATCATTATCACATAATCATAAACATCATCATAAAACATCATCATCATAATCATTCACATCATAAATATCATAGTCATAACATTATCACATTAAGCACTCACATCATAGCATAATCATCATAACATAATCATTCTCCTCATAATCATTAGCATCATCATCAAACATCATAACATTATCATAGCATAATCATCAAATATCATCATAACATAATCATTCTCTTCATAATCATTAGCATCATCCTAATCATGAAACATCATCATAGCATAATCACTCGCATCATTATCATTATCATAGCATAATCATTCTAATCATCATAATCATCATAAACATCATATCAAAGCATGTATCATTAAACATATGAAAAATGCTGAAAACACTAAACATCTATCACATCCATAACACATCCATAGTCCAGTCAAAATCTCATCATATATATCATTAATGTTTTACAATGGTACATTTGTCTCTCTCTCAAAAAAATATATAGTACATCTCGCATCAACGGCTCGTAGGCTGTTATATACATAATGCCAAAATAAGGCCTCAAGGCTATGGCTGTGGCAGTGGTGGTGGCGGTGGCTATGAAGATGCTGTATCATCTCCACCCTCTGATCTGTGCCATCTATGAGAACCCAAAGTAGTCACTCATGATATAGATCTCAGCTGGCTCTGCTCAGCTCTCATCTCAGAGTATTACTGTATCTGAGGGAACCCCCTGATGGCCCCCTCATAATATGTGATCTCATCTAGAGTAGTATTGTACCTAAATATAGGTACTGTCTGTGGTGGACCCATCAATCCTGCTATCGCGCCCTGCACTGAACCCTATGGCTGTGACTGAGCTGGCTGCACTGATGCTAACTGTGCTGGCTCCTGAGTTTGCTATTGAGGTGGATGTTAAATAGGGCTCTGTCCTACCAAAACCTATCCCTAAGCTGTGGCCAATTGCCCTTACAAAATGGTGATCTGCCCTATTAAAGCAGCCACCTGACCTATCAAAACTATGACCTGGCCCTGTAATCCTGTGACTTGACCCTATAAAATGGTCACCTGCCCTCGTGATGCATCCCTCTCTTAGATGGAAACATCCCTCTCCTATCTCACCGCATCTCTCTCTCTCTGCTCACTACCTGTAGATCAGGATGTGGTCCTGCCTACACACTTGTGTACTACCCTACCCACCATGCCAAGTAGGCCTCTGTACGTCCTAGATCTGCTACACCAGGTCTTGCAGGTAACTCCTCAAAATTGAGCCCCTCTGTCTCCTCTGGTAGTGGGATTGGTGCCTCAATTTCATCCCATCTATATTATGGGAAGGTGGGTGGCACATCCTGTAGTAGCCCATACTAGCACCACACTCTCTCTACTGGCACCCTCTCGATCTCACCAGCTCATCTACCTCTGACCCATCTCAAGCTCTTCACCCTGACCAGCTGCTCTTCCTGGTCTTTGAAGGTCAGGTACACCAGGTATGGTCTCTAAATAATGTTTACAGGGATCAGGACCTCCAGTACCCCTCTATAGTAGTCGATGTCTCTAACTACTCTATCCATGCACGTTTGTGCCATGACCTCATGCCATCCCCTGAAGCCAACTTTGAAGCTAGCCTGAATTGTAACTAGAAGGCTGAGAAGTTGGGTGACCACAATGTGTTCATATGCCCAACAGTGTAGGAGGTGGCCTACACACAGACTGTATTGCCACCATCGACTGATCCCCCATAGCTCTTTATACAACTATACCAAAAAAATAGGTGCCCAGGAAAATACAGTCTACTACTCCAACATCTCTGTCAAAACTCTGGTCATAGCGATCAAAAATCTACCTCCCTCTGCATCAGATAGTGCGTAAACTATGATGTCGATTATCATTAGGATGGCTAGTCTATGCGCATCCTCATCTGCATCATACAACAGCTCGTAGGCAAAACTGGCTGAGTGGTAACTCACCTTAGCCATGTGCTCTCCAAACAATGTAACCATCTGAATATCGTGCACCTCTCTTAGCATACATATAAATCTACTCTGTGTACTAATAGCCATAAAATATGGTACACGTCCTCCATAATCACTATCAGCTCTCTTGTGGGCAAATGGAAGGTGTTGATGGAGTGATCCCATCACTCAATCAATGCCACCATGAGGCTCACATCTCTCGCTACTCGGTAGTAGCACCACAGGCCGCCTAGTCCCACTGTAGTCATGTGGGTCCACTCCTCCCCTGTGATATCCTGATGCATCCTCATCAACAACGTTGAGAGCCAATCTCGCAGCATCAGCGTCTGCCTCACTTGCATCCAACCAACGTACACAAACCCATTTTAACAATTCAACTACTAATCTTTATGACTCTTCTTCTCTTTTGGGAGAACTACATTAGCTTGAGGCCCCTAATGATCAGGGCTATGTAGGTAGCACTTAGTTGACATGGGGTCTCCTGAGGTTAGCTCAGCCATTCACCTATTCATCTACCCATTTGACCATCTACCTACACCTATATGCCTATCTCGACACTCGAGAAGCCCTCGGCATGGCTTCGGCCCTTCGACTTGATAATTTTTAAACCTTTTTCAGACCAAGCAGCCACCGACATCAGTTAGCGTATCAATAATGGCACTTATCTAACTAACGTCAATCACTTAGTGATCGACATCGGTAGTTAAGTGACTGACGTCGGTCACTGGTCAGCTGACATCGGTGAACCCACCAGTGTCGACGACTGATTCAAACCTAGGGCCAAACGAGGTGAGCCCTAAAATTAGGGCCTTCCCCATTTTTAGCCCATTTCCCTCGAAAACCCTCCTAAATCAACTTAAAATAACCTACCTACCCTACCCAACCTTCTAACTACCTCTCCCCCTCAATTGCTAGCTAAAACATACAAAAAATTCAAAAATCAAATCAAATTCCAAACAATCCAAAAACTTCAAAATGCACCTCCTACCTCATCCCATTGATGCTATCGTGGTGGTATGATGGGTGCCGCTAGTGGTGGTCTTCCCATGGGGCCTCCTCTGCCCTTTTCCATCTCTTCTGCCTCAGCTTCTCCACAAAATCTTGGTGGCTCACAATCAACTGTTCAACCTCCAATCACTCTCCACCTCACTCACTTTCTCACCCAATCTCGCTCTGACACCTCACACTGCTAAACCGGTCACCTAGAAGTCACTTTCACTAAATAAAATCTAGAGCTCACTTTTTGAATTCTTCAACAGTCACAAATGACTTTTGGTGGGCCACCAATCTGATTTTGTCAAATTTGGTAGGCCACTGACATCGATAGAAGCGTGCCCTAGGCCACCGACGTCGATCAATTTCCACTGATGTCAGCCTCTTTTGGACACCAACATTGGTTTTATAACTGATGTCAATAGTCTTGAAACATCAGTCTTCTTTTACCATGATCAAAATCATGCCCACAACAACTCACCCTCATAGTAGAAGTCATCTTAGCCTCCTCCTGGGGCACACTTGAGATCACTTCTCTCAGCCTGACTTGACCAATAGCCTTGGAGATCACGACTATCTCCTCAGACCACGACCATTCTTGAGACAACTCTACCTTAGTTGTTTTGATTGTCTATGCTACCTCACAAATAGTTAACAAATTATCCATGACCTCCACAAGTATTAGATCGTGCTCCAGTTGATCCCCACTGCTTGTGACATTTTTATATTTTCCAAGAGCACTTCTTGAGCCTGGTATACTTAGAACACGATGACCATTAGAGCTACAGCTTGGATCGTTTAACCCAATCAGCTAGGAATAAATGTTGGGGACTGATTATTTTGATTTTAGCACTCCTTGACCTTTGACCATGATAATTTGACCTATCTATCATGTGAAGTGGTATACGCGCAATCCCACCCTTTTCAGCATTCACACTCAAACTTCACCCTATCCATCCACTCTCTATCAAATCAGCACCTGATATCAGGTTCCCTTCCCTTGAGTCCCGCTTTGAGGGGGGAACACCTCATTCCATACCTGGGGCAACTTACTCTTATTTTTGTCTTGCAATTCATCAAGAACAACCAACAAGACAAAAAGGGGCAAATGTAGACACCAAAATTGTGTCTACTCCTTGGTCGGTTCCCCCTTGGTCCCCTTGGTCCACTTCCAAATATTCTTAACCCACATACTTATTAATTTAAAATAAATTAACTATTTTAAATTAATAACACCACCCTTGACACATCACCCATCACACCCCATCTTGGATACCTCTCCTTGGATACCTCCTTCACCCCATGGCAAATCTTAATTACCTAAGACCCCATTTCAACTCTCCCATGAACCTCTTAAGCCTATTTAATCCACTTTTGGACCATTTTCTAACAATAATTAAATCTGGCACTTGGAAGAATGGGTAAAAGGCTAAAAATAGCCTTTTTCCTATTCTTTAGCTGCCAACGTCAGTTATTAGTCGGTCGATGCCGGTAGTATCTCTGACATCAATTTCTTTAAAACTAAAGTCTAACCTCTATTGCAGCCCCCCACAAATGTGAATTCTCTTGCTCTAGGTTCTGAGTTCTCTTACTCCTTGACTCTTTGCAGGCATCAGCATCCCAACAGCACTCTCTAGGCTAAGAAACTCTACATCAGTCACTCCACACCAGATTGAAGGTTGCACAAAGTCTCCCACATCAGCCATAATGGAAATAGGTCTTCTACACTTCTGGTTCTCCACCAAGAGCTAAGTATTTCTTCTGGTTTATATTTTAGTATTCTTTTAAATGCATTTGGTAATCAGTCTATTGTCTATTTTTGAGTACTATTGAGACAACCAGACCTTCTTCCCAGAAAGGCTGAAAATCCTTCCCCTCACCCTTATCTTCCTTTCACCCCTGTCCTCTACCTGGCCCCTTTTTCAGACCATATTCACTGCTCCACAGACCCTGCACAAGCCATTAAACTCCCACATATATCCTAGACCATTCTGATTGATCACAGATAGACCAGAAACCCGTCCCAGGCTCATTACCCCTACTGACATCAGCAAAGGCCTATTGCCCCTACCGACGTATGCAAGAAAACTGATGTCAGCAACCTTGACAAACTGATGCTGGTAGAACCACCAACGTCGATGACTGTGGAAGATTGATAGCAGCATATAGGTACGCATTATCTCTATTTCTTTTGTTCAATCTTTTACCATTTCTCTTTCTAGCAACACTCTTTTTATCAACTAGTGGACTGTCATCCCTCCAAGAAGTCTTTGCACTTCTAGGATCAAGCTTTGCTTGGCAGTCCACTATATATCTATCTAACATTTTCTTTGTTTAATCCTTTCTTATCTACAGGTGTCATTCTCCACAGCCAAAGAGGAGCTCCTTCAATCGTCTAGATACAGTGCGCAAACTTCATCCGGGTATCATCTAACCCCTGACCATTATCTCTAGTTTCTTATTTCTTCTGAATGTGAAAAAGCATAAATTAGTTAGAAACATGCCTTCATGATTAGACCCTAAACCCTAAATTTTAAACCCTAAATCAATCAATTTATCCTTAATTAGCATCATTTAGAGTATTAATTATGTTCATAGGGCTGAATTTGGACCAAATCACATCACTCATTTCCCTAATTGAATAATTGGCTCAATATGTGATAACATGGGGGCCAATTGAGCTCAAAATCACATTATATAGTCACAAATAGGTGAAAGGAGCTGAATTTATCCCTAATTGCCTTCGCCATTAGACCTTATACCTTAAAACCTAAACCCTGTATACCTTAATCCTTAAGCCCTAAACCCTAAACCTTAAATCATAAACCATATTTACCTTTAACCATTTGATTTAACCTCACTTAATTATGTTTATAGGTCTCAATTCAACACAACTCACATTATGTATTGGCTCAGTTGACTGATCAAGTCAATTTATGATGGTGTTAGGGCTAATTATGCCCAAAATCACTTTATGTACTCATAAATGGGTTCAAGCAGCTCAATTGCCTTCATGATTGTCCACCCTAAACCCTAATTTTTAAAACATAATTTATAAACCAATCGATTTAGCCTCAATTAACATCCTTTAGAGTAAGAATTATGTTCACAGGGATCAATTTGGCCCAAATCGCATCACTCATTGCCCTAATTAGCTAATTAGCTCAATTTGTGATGACATGGGGACCAATTGAGCCCAAAAAGACATTATGTAATCACAAATAAGTTAAAGGAGTTGAATTAAGCCCTAATTACCTTCATGATTAGACCTTATACCCTGAAACCTAAATCCTATTTACCCTAAGCCTTAATCCCTAAACCAAAACCCTAAACCTTAAATCTTAAACCATATTTACCTTAAACCATTCAATTTAACCCCACTTAATTATATTCATAGGGATCAATTCAATGTAAATCACATTACTTATTGGCCTAATTGGCTGATTAGTTCAATTTATGTTGATTTTGGGGCTAATTATGCCCAAAATCACTTTTGGTACTCATAAATAGGTTTAAACAGCTCAATTGCCTTCATAATTTGACCCTAGAACCTAAACCCTAAACCAATAAATTTATCCTCAATTAACATCATTTAGAGTAAGAATTATGTTCATAAGGATCAATTTAGCCTAAATCGCATTGCTCATTACCTCAATTGACTAATTGGCTCAATCTATAATGATGTGCTCAAGGCTAATTGAGTCCAAAATCATATTTTGTCGTTACAAATAGGTTAAAGGAGATCAATTTGGCCCATGTGTGTCACATCCAAATTTTTCACTAAGTTGATTTACCTACTTATCTATGGATTATTATGGTTGTTAAATTGATTAATTAATTTTTAGTAAATCATATGTTGTTATGGGATAGTTGTATGTTACTTGATTTCATGATTTCTTTGCTAAGAGTTATCTATATTATAAATTCTATATATTATGATCATATTAATTATTTTTACAATATTGTTTTATGTTATATATCATGATGTATCAGGCTAACTACCTTCTTGTCATGATTTGGGTGCAGTAAAGTTTTATCCCTCAAACCATGATGGAGGGAGAGCATCATTAGAGAGGGTGACATATATGGAGATTCTCAAGGATGATATGTAAATGGATAAAACCCATGCACACACTACATTAGATAATACATGTTACATGCATTGTGTGTATTATTAGTGTTAGTAAATTTTTTAAATTATTTACATTTAGATATTAGATTTTGTGTGTTAGTGAGTGTTAGTTCAACTTAGTACTTTTATATGATAAATCATGTGTGTGAATGCATTGTGGATATTTTCTGTATATTTAATGCATAATGTTGTAGTATGAAAGAATATTATGTTATTGTACTCATGTTTATTTATGATTACGATAATGTAAATCTGTGTGGCTAATATCTAGTTACTATTATATATAGACTAACAAAAATTTCTTTGCAATGTTTTAAGACATTATTTTGTTATCATTGATAATTGGAATATCAATATATGCCTTAAGTTATTAAGATAATGAAAGATATAGATAGTTTATATAAACTAGTAATTACACAAATGATTATATTGTTATGATTGAATAAATAACTATTTGATCTACCATTTTTATATAATAAGATATTAGACTTTGTGTTATTCATATTAATATACAATAAATGATATTATTACCTTTACTAAGTATTGAAGGAGATTGGATTATCCTAAACACTATCATATGATCTAAAACTAGTCTTTGATTAACATGCATGGATTATGTTGAGATTAAAAGTGTAGTTATCATTTTGAATAATGTTAAAAGTGGAATTTTGAGTGGGGTACTCGGGCATGTAATTTAGTTCATCATGAAAATATTTAAAATGAATAAAATAATGATTCATGAAATGAGGAAAGTTTGAGAGAGAGATTAGGGCTTTTCTTAATTTTGTTAATGGAAGTTAACTATATTTTTAGTCTCTATTGGAGTGAATAAACTTGGATTATGCATGGTGACTATGATTTTTAAGAATTTACATGCAATCTTGAGTTGGTAAAATATATGCAAGGACAAAAAGGATCAAAGGTAATCGAGGAGAAGAAAGGAGGAAGTGCAGAGCAAGCAAGAGCAAGATTTTTGCTTTATTTAGTTTCATAGTGGAAGCGTTGAAAAGGTTGGTGATGTTATTATTTTCAATTTATTAAATAAATTATATGTATGGTTATGGTTCCTAGGGTTTGGAAAAATAATTGTATTTTTATATGGATACAGGCTTAGCCCTGTGGATGGCTCAGCCATCCACAAAGCTAATCCATTATCCTCTAAATCTTAATATTTCAAATTAGATTTGATTATGTGTTATATTTTAAGGTTAAATGATGTTATTCTTGAAAAATATATAATGCCCTAGCTTAGGAAAATTGTGACCTAGGTGAATGATTTGATATTCAGACAAAAATTGAGCTTTATTATTATATAAACATATTATATACACATACTCAGTCAAGTGGGTAATCATGCTACTAAGTATGTAAGTATAATAGATAAATCTTGTGTTTATCCTTGATAAAAATATATATGGAGTCAAATAAATGTTTGAATAGGTCTCTCTTTAAGTAAATATGTATATTGTCGATTTGAGATAGTATGAAGATAGGTTGACAGTCGATTTAGGGTTATCATGAATATATGTTGAATGTATATGGTTTATATTAATCAATGAATGTATGTATAGTTGTATTATGTGTATTTTATTAAAAATTTAGAAACAGGCACTATATATATAGGGGTCATTCATCATTCAAAACCATGAGAATTTATGGATGGGTTTCAAAGGGATTTATGTGTTTTCAATTTGAATGAAGTCGATTAGGGTAAACCACATAAATGAGGACTATTGAAATATTAACCATGTACTATATGTGACATTTGAAATATATAATATATATAATTATGTGTCAATTGTATCTTATCTTTGAGATAGAGTATATGTATAGGAAATAATGTGTATATTAATACATGAACTGTGAATGTATATTTGAGTGAATTAAAATAGTATGACTTTGTATTCTTTAAATTTAAGTGTGTGTGTGTGTGTGTGTGTGTGTGTGTGTGTGTGTGTGTGTGTGTGTGTGTGTACACACACACACACGTAGACACACATATGTGTGAGTATACATATATACATACATACATACATATATATATATATATATATATATATATATATATATATATATATATATATATATATATATATATATATATATATATATAATGTATATATATATAGACACACACATATGTGTGTGTATACATACATACATACATACAAATATGTGTGTGTGTGTGCGCGCGCGCACGCATTTAAAACTCAAATAAGACATATATTTATATATATAAACTATATATATCAATCACACAAAACTATGAGTTTAGGTATATACGATTGAACCTTAGCCATATGTCTAACACACTAAGATTTTATAAATAAACTATGCATGTTGTTTACAAAGATATTGGTATATAAAAAGGATAAGTTATTGTAACACATAAGAAATAATATATGGACTGTATGTTATTAGCCATTTAAATAGGGGATATATATATATATATATATATATATATATATATATATATAGTGTGTGTGTGTGTGTGTGTGTGTGTGTGTGTGTGTGTGTATTCATCTTCTAAAAATAGTGAACTTATGAAGTCAACTAGGTCAAAGCTTGAACGGATAATTGTGAATAGTTTGCATTATGAGGAAATGTATAAAACTAAGTAAACGTTTGTTGTCTATGTTTTAGAAATGGATTCAATTTTAAAGAGACACTTAGAAGCTTAGGAAGAATATAAAATCTCCAAGAGATAAACAAGGCACTGTATAGGTCTGAGTGGACTACTGTTTATTTTACTATGTTTCCAATAAATCATATAAGTCAAAGGACTAAATTAATGGAAAAAAGGGTAATTGATTGGAATGGTTTTTCTCATAATTGAATTATATTTTATATGTTGAAATTTTTGAATCAAACTATGGGTTATAGGAAATGATGAGACCCTATTTAGATCTTAAATGCTTTTCATGAAAAGATTAAATAGGTGTAAGAATCAAATAATTTTTCTATGAAGGAAAATGGAAAATAATTTATTATGATAGAACATTAATTATGCATTTAATCATATATATTATGGCATATATATTATGCATGATGCATAGATATATGAAATATACCTATATGAGAACTTAGGTTGTATATTCTCATATACATATATAGCTTATATTTATACAATGGGATGCATGCCTATAATTATAGATTCTGACTAGTAAATCCTTAAATATATGGAACTGTAATTATACGTATCAGCCTCTTAAAGTATATTAAGTTTCATAAATGTAATAATATGCATTTTTTATGAGTTAACCAATCTTTTAATTATTTATAACTATTTTTTGTAATTGAGTAAATGTTACATTATACTATGACATTTTTGGTTATGCTAATTTTGAATTTACTTATGTCAATTAGATCATGTAGTCTAAGCATATGTTTGGTATTAAAATTTTACTTATTATGATTATTAAGTGGTAATTACTATGGAAAAGATTCAATCATATGTTTGACAGACTAAATATATGCATAAAGATTATTTCTTTATTGTAGCATGTTTTAATACTTTTTAGAATAAATAATCTATATGGATATGTTGGTTATTTAAATATTAACCAAATATTACATTGTTGGTACTAAGAAATGAGATGAACTTAACTAGCTTACTTAACATCACTAATGCCAAATGAAGGTAATTCGATCAAGTAGTCTGTATGAATTTGATTGATCTTAGATATCAATAGCTATTTGAAAACTTTGGCCAAAGTAATGTTTAGATATACATTATCATTTTATATGTATGATTTACATGTTTGTGTTATATCATGTTAGAACATATTTTATTTGTGGTGCATATTATGTATTAGAAATCTTAAAACACATGGGTACTAGCATGTCTCTTTGGATTCCTTCACCATAACTATCTACCCATCTATGAAGGGAGGGTCATTCCCTATTTGGGGGATTGTGTGGTGGATCAATGTTCTATGGTTTATGTGGAAAATCACTCAAATTATGCTCCCCTTCCCATTGAAATACTTAATGGAGACTACATGTGAGATTATCAGAGATATTAGAGTTTGAGTGACTTACACTCCATGGAGCATTATATTTATTTTGAGACATAATATCAATTGTAAATGTAATTAATTATTTATTTTACATTGACAATAGTGGTTGTATTATTGTACCATCCATCGCTAGATTTTATGTAATTACTTTCTTTATCCAATTATGTTTTGTTTCATGTGATGCTAATGTTCAGTAACTGTTAAATGTTACATGTTTAATTTATGTTTAAAATACTTAGTTAAGTATGATTAGCTCACTAATTATATTTTCATAGTGAAATCTAATAAAATAATATGTGAATATAAAAAAAATGTTATTCTAGTAAATTCCTATGGGGATGTTACAATGTGCCTTCATGATTAGACCTTATGCCTTAAAGCCTAAACTCGATATACCCTAAGCCCTAAACGCTAAACCCTAAATCCTAAATTATAAATCATAAACCTTAAACCTTAAAACAACCAATTTAACCCTACTTAACATCCTTTAAAATAAGAATTACATTGGCATGGCTTAATTCAACACAAACCCCATTACTTATTGGCCCAATTGACTGATTGGCTCAATTTATGATGTTTTTGGGGCTAATTATGCCCAAAATCTTATTATATAGTCACAAATAGGTTCAAGCAGCTTAAATTATCCTCAATTGCCTTCTTGATTGTACCCTAAACCCTATACCCTATACCTTAAACCAAAATTTATAAGTTTTAATTATAATTAATATAAAAAATATATAACAAAATAATAGGATGGTGAAATGCATTTCACCATGTTTTCCCCCAAAAAATATCACTCATTTTTGGGACAACATTTGAACTATTTTGGTCCTACAAACCAAAATCCTCTCTTTCTCTTTCAAAAATTATTCTGAGCATTCAGGTTCTTCATTTCTCAAGCTTTCTAGAAATCTACGAACTCTGCAGGCTTGAATCTACAAACTCTGCAGGCTTGAATCTATGAACTCTGTAGGCAGGCTCAAATCTACAGACTCTCAAGGTTGGTTTTTACAGACTCTGTAGGAAAGAAACAGGTTCAACACTTAGCCAAATAACGAAGAATGAATCAATTGGACCATTGAACCAATGAACCAAAGTTGGTTCAATCAGTAGGTTCAAAGGTTCAACCAAAGCTTAGAAATATAAAGGAAGTAGTGTTTGAGCGAGACACAAAATAAACCAATGAACTGATTGAACTTTGAATTGAAAGAGTTCAAAGTTTAATGGTTCAACATGGTTCAAAAGTTCAAAGGCGGCCTCAAGCAAAGAGAGAAGCAACATGGATGATTCCAAAGGCAAGTTCAAATGAAAGTGATGGTTCAACCAAGGAGCAAGAAAGTGATTGAACCAATAAAGTGATTGAACCAAGGAGCCGAGAAGGCTGCCCAAACTGTTGAAACAGTCAACCAACGACATCCCTGTAGACGTCAAATTTAAGGTAAGGGAATATCTATTGAAATTCAAATAAAGCACAGAACTTGAAGGAAGAACCAAGCGACTGGCTGAAAAGATAGCCCAAGATCTTAAATTCCAAGAAGAGACAAAGCTAGAAAAGATAAAAGTGGAAAGAGGACAAAGAGGAAAATATATACGTAGTAGTTATTCCGATAGTTGGAATAGTTTGTGAAGTAGATTTTCTAGCTTGCAAAAATTTTAAGATGTGGCCTATTTTTCCTCCCATGAAGTAAAGACAAAATGGATAGTTGTGCTGATATCAGAGGGAATAGACCAAATGATCCAGACTCAGGAGAAGATAGATGGGATGAAATGACATGCCATAGTTAAGACAACTGCCCTATTTTCAATGCAGTCCTTTGACAAACCTAGAAATCCATTCAAGGCATTGAATGCACAGCATGGGCCGTTCTATGGAAAACAAGTGCCCAAGTCTTTCTTGGAGCACTATATATTGTAATCTTTCATTTGTTACAAAAGAGACTTTTCATTTTACAAGAGTGAAACTCTGCCCATTTTGAAAGAGAAAAACTAAGACTTTGAGCTCAGGGTGTAATTTCATTTCCATTGTTATTTGAATTAGAAAGTAGGTTTTTCACAGACTTTGTGTTGTTCTGACTGGTGTCATCTGAAGGTGTCCTTATTCATTTAATTTGGTATGTAGAATTAGTGAAGGTAATAGGGAAGTGTCCTAAAACCAATTGTGGGAAGACTTTGTGCTTTCACAATTGATTTCAATATGTGTTTTCCTTTTCTTTTTGTGTTGAGGATTCTGGGGTGACTTTGTGCCCCCATTATCCTTTGTGATATACTCTTTGAGCAGTTGAGGTGGAGACTTTGTGCTCTATTTCATCCTGCTGTTACTACGCCCTTTTGATCACTAGTTATTTCACTATCTAAAAGAAACTCCTGATGTTTCCTGTAAGGACACTTCTGAAAGAAGAGAAGTGCCTTCAGTGTTTATAGCCAAGATTTTCTCCTTTGTTTGTGTGCATCATCTCTGAAAGAAGAGAGATGGATGGTTTGTCCCACCCCTGTGTCTTAATTTTTGCTTATTTATATTGTATATAGCTCTGCATATTTAATAGGGAACCTCCCCTTGATGAGAGGAGAGATTTGTCTCTGGTTGATGTAGTAAAGCTGCACACCAGGATGACCCATCTCCCTATGCTATGGTGATAGGAACTATTTTGGTCACCAGTTAGCTGGCTGACAAAATATTCACCCAACACACCACAAGCCACATATGTGGTAAATCTATGTACATGGTACTACAACATATTTGATACTTCCACATACGTGGTTCTTATATTTAAATTTTAAAACACGTGCCTGAAGGCTTAGGATGTCTTAGATTTTGGAGTCTAAGGCACAAACATGTAAGCATATAGTTGAATGCACATTTTTTACTAAAAATAACAAAATTCAACTTTGACCATGTTAAACACTACGATTTTTTTTTTCTTTAAAATATTACTACAACATCGACTACACTCTCCTCTTCCTAACTATATATTTTTTATATTTCCATTACTTTTAAGGTTGTAATCTATTTTTATTTCTAAGTAAGTCTTTTAATAATGATATATGCTACAACTATACATGTTGATATTTGTTAATGTATCTTTTGATTCATAGATTTAAACTTAAAAAAATTATAAGGTTGCAAACTAGACCTAATTTTATACACATTCAAAAACAAAAAATTAAATTTTCAGTATTTTTTGAGGTAGTTAGGGGATACAAGGTTGGCTATATGTTATTGATTATATTTTAGGGTCTATTGACTTGTGAAATTAATAACAAAAAACATTTTCATTAATTAATTTAAAAAATGTATAGGTTTCAAACTAGACGATCTTATCTTTCCACCAAAGTGTTTAAAACAAAACTAAACAATGCTCAAAAATGGCAGGCCGCACGAAAATCTATCTACTCAAGTTTTCCCAAAAAATAGTACTACCTCTTTGAATTTCTAACATTTGACCTACTTATACTTAACCATTTCAAAAAAAAAATAGTAATTTAAAAACTAGATTCGAAATGATAGAATTCATGTTCACATGACATCTTCAAATTTCAAATGCATGTATCTCAAATAATCCGTATAAGTTGAGGTTTTATTTTTTAGGAAAAATATGTCCACTTAAGACCCCTTTTTGGCCCATCATTTCCCTACACTTACCCTCATACCATGCACCTGTCATTATGACTACCTTGTTATAGTTTATTTATTTTAGACATCAATGTACTAAATATCATATTGTATGAATTTTTTACATCCAAGGGCCTCCTAAAAACATGTAAAATACCCCAATACTTTATTTAACTAAGAATGGTGTTTTTAGAGGTAGCACAATGTTTCTTAGGGTAATCTATATTCATCCATGAAATCCCTTAACTTTTTTTGAAGTATCTTATAAATCATGTTGTATGTACCTATTGATAATTCTTCCATAAGTTAGATTGTCTCTTGCCATTTAGAAAATTCATGTCTCCATCCAAGGAATAAAGACTACAAAAGAAAGAATAACTTTGTTTTTGTGAGGACCTTTGCTACAATAGGAATTCCTTCAAACTTTTGTTCACCAAATAAGGTTACAAGTTTTGACATAGCTTCGAGAAAGTTCAAAGGATGAAAAATAAAGGGCTTGGAAAAGTTCTTTGCATAAAAATCCAAGGGGCTTAACATTTTTACGTAAAATAAAGGGCTAAGAGAAGGCTCAGACATGTTTTCCAAAAGGCAAGAGAATGTATTTTTCAAGGACTTTATAAAAAGTCCAGGTGCCTTACAAAAAGTCTGGGTGTCCTGCAAAAAACCCAGGTTAAATGTTTGAAGGGCCATTTTCAAGCTTTCGAAGGGCACTTTCCCTTCAAGATAGTTCACTTCAAGGTTGAAAGGGACATTTCCAAAAAACACAAGTTCCCTCCAAAAATCTTGGGGGGCTTACAAAAAGGTCGTGTACCCTCCAAAAAACCCAAAAAAATAAAAAAGATAGAAAAAAATAAATAAGGAAGGTATCCTTCAGACAAAAAGTTCAAAGGAATTCCTTCAAAATTTCTATCCAAAGGAATCCTTTGAGAAAAATGCAAATAGAAAATCTGAAAGAGGGTAAGACCAAAAAATCTGAAGGAAAGAATTAAAATTGATGGGGATATTTGAAAATTCTAGAGGACACTTAGAATTCTCTGTGGGAAGTCAAATCCAAAAAGCTTAAGAGATTATGATAAAATAAGCAAATGAAAAGGAGGAGGATATCCTTCGAACTTTTTGTCCGAAGGATTCCTTCAAGAAAATAGGCAAAAATTTACTCAAAAAAGTTGGCCAAGGAAATCCAAAGCCAAGGAGAAGACAGACATAAAGTATGGGATATTGCATACACAAAAGTTCACAAAAAAAATATGAGTCAACAAGGAAATCCAAAGAAGGGAAATAAAGCCCGAGGGAATTTACAATTGCAAAAAACTTGAAGAAATGAGAAACAAGGCAAAGAAAAATAAAGAAGGAAGGTATCCTTCAGACAAAAAGTCTGAAGGAATACTTCAATAAAATTACAAGAAAAGAAATAAGACTAATAAAATTCCAAGGAAATACCAAAAAATAAGAGTCAACAAAAAATTCTGACAGGGAATAAGTCCATAGGGGCCAGGAAAAAGTCTTTAGGGAATCAAAGAGAAGTCAAAAAGAAAGATTAGAAGGAACCAAAGAACAAATCCATAGACATAAACCCAGTAAATAGGAATTCCAAAGGAATACAAAACCATGGAGAAGACCAATGAATTTTGGTCCACAAGAAAATCTAATGGAAATTAAAACTAGGATAAAACCAAAGGAATTAAAGCCAAGCGTAGGAAATAAAAATCTATAGAATAAAGTTCGAAGGTAATTGCAAAAAAGAATTCTAAAAAAATTAAGCCAAGCAGAATATCTGAAAGAATTAGGATAAGGGGTTGAAATAGGATAATAGAACAAATATAGATAGGATTATCAAAAAATAGAATCCTACCAAAAATAGACAAGCCACAAACAGGCAGACCAAAATATAAAACACATGCAAGCAAGGGTTATTTTTAGTTGACTGGTCAAGGCTTCAGTTGACTGGTTGTTGAAGTTAAACTAATCTCCAGGTCAAGCTCATGCTTTCAAATGTTCCAACCTAGATTCCAATGTTTCAATTAGAGTTCTAATTTTAACATGGCATGGATTTCATGCATACTCTTGGTCAACTCATCTCTTCAAACATTCTCGCAACTCATGAAGGGTTCTAAATTTGGAGGTGGGTGTACCATTTTTTTTTTAATGATAAAGAGTTTAACATCCCAAAAGTTAGCCACCGTCTATTTCTAATGCCAAGAAACTCCATGCATAAGCAAAGTCAAATGTATGATTCCACCATCCAATTCTAGCACCAAGGACATTTCATGCAAAGTGAAAGAAGACAAAATAGATGTTTTGTAAAGGCTTATTTAGATGGATTTAGCATTTTTTCTATTTTCAATGCCATATTTTGGCTTATTGTATTTTTTCTATATTAATAGCTTTTTAGCCTTCAAATTGGATCCCTCTTTTGGAAAGAAATCTTCTACCAAAGATTGTGCTATAACCTTTTTCAGAATCAATAAGAAGAGGACTATATTTTTTTTCAATTTTCAGTAGCTGGTATAGTGTACTTTTGTTATTGATTTGCCTAAGTGATAGATTTTCTTTCTTATTTGTCAAATTTGGATTTGTACCTAGTTACTAGTTGATCATTTATGCAGGTCACGTTCTGTGTTTGAACGTCTTTACTGAGTTTATAGTGGATATTAGTGTCTATTTAGTGCTTTTCATTAGGCCTATTTTTCCATTTCCCTCAAGCTTAGATCATTAGATTAAACCTTTTCATGAAATACTTATGTGTATTGATCAATTAGAGTTGAAGTTCTGCCTCTTCCTTGCCTGAATCAGTGTTCTCAGAAGCTCAATTTGAGTGGATCAAGAAAATTAGGTGTATCACCACTTTAGCTAAGATTTTCTTTCAATTTATTTCTTCCCTTTTTCCTAGGTATTTTGTAGCATAGAATTTGATATCCTCACGAATACATCTTAAAATAACTAGCCTTCTATGGAGGTTCGTCTTACCATTGAGGCACCCACCCTCATGAGAAGATCCCATTATTTCAATAGGAGCGAGGATTAGCCATTTCAGCACATCTTCGATCAGGGTGTAACTCCAGGTTGACAATAGTACCCAAGGGAGTGATGAAGTGTCATTATACAAAATTTTTCACTTAATCTATTGTCAATCATGACACTGTGTATAGGTCATTAATTTATATATTCCTATATGAAGAGTGTATAAAAATGTGACTCATCATCAAAAATATCTTTATTATCAGATATGATGGCATGATATTATGGTGAAGGGCCAATAAATTTATGCATAATTACAGCTATTATGTTATCATACATCACAAGTGGAGAATTCATCTTATATACATAGTAAGATTCTTAAGTGTCCTTAGTCTCTGTCATCTCATGTTTGGTAAATGGATCATTTAATATACTCAAATTTATGTTTCATTATGTTTTTGTTTAGATTCCTTTTTATGGGTACCCAAGTCAATAATGTTTTCATCAATAAGATCATGTATCTTATACCTTAATTATAATAATCTATTCATAGAATGTCCCACAATCCGATGGTAGTCACAATATGCATTGTTTACTTTGTGTAGGCATATACCCAAAAAAATCATTAAATCATAATATCAAACCCTTAGATCATCACATACTACCTCTAAAAAATATTTAAAACACTATTACGTCATTAAAACTACTTAAGACAGCAACAACCTTTCTGATACGGTTATTTTGGTGTATGGAAGAGCTCAAACGAAGCTACGGGTCAAAAGTTATGGCCTCCAAGAGTTGGCCTATTTTTTCTACATCATTCTCCTCTGGTTGAAAACAACTCAGCTCCTATGAGTTGACATGATTATATTGCTACCATTTTTCCTTATCAATCTTCTTTAGCTCCCATTTTATAATCTAAATGTTTTCTTCTTGTTTCAAGCCTTCCCACTGCACCAAATACCTGTTATAATTCCCTTACCTTGTGCTCATTGTCTTCATATCCAAAATTTGCACTACTTTTTCTTTCTTCTTCTTTGGAACTTGATGCTCCCATTTTAATTCTTCATCTTCATCATCTTCACCATCCTCTCCATGGAATTCATATAAATTTGAAACATTAAATACTGGAGATATATCAAAAGTCTATGGTAAACTCACCTCATATGTATTATCATTAATTTTATCTAATTTTTTTGTACTTCAACTTGTTGTATGTGCCTTTTGAAAATCTTTCTTTCCTCAAGTAAACCATTACTAACTCTCTTTAATCAAATACCTTTGATCTTTTTCCAACATCTATTGTTGCTTTATATTTCTCATTGTTTTCCTATAACTTTCTTCTTACTCCTTGAAACTATTGCATATGCTCTGCAAATGCTTTTGCATCATCACTAATTTGATCTGTAATTAATAATTATACCAAATCTAAAATAGACATAGGATTTCTTCTATAAATAATTTGAAATGGTGATTTTTATGCTGATCTATTCACTGAACTATTATACATAAACTCAACTTGTGGTAAATCCAAGTCCTATTACTTTGGCTTCTCTCCCACTATGCATCTCAATAAATTTTTCAAGCTCCTATTCACAACTTCTATCTGTCCATCTGTTTTTGGGTGATATGCACTATTGAATTGTAGCTTAGTACCCATCTTTTTCCACAAAGTCCTCCAAAAATGACTTAAAATTTTTGTGCCCCTATCTGAAGTAATAGTTTTTAGAACACCATGTAATCTCACAATATCCATAAAAAATAATTATATAACCCTAGTGGCATCATTAGTTTTCTTACATGTAATGAAATATACCATTTTAGAAAATCTGTCTAAAACAACAAAAATTGAATCATTACCTCTCTATGTGTTTGGCAATCCCAACACAAAATCCATACTTAAATCTGTCCATGGCCCTCTTGGAACCAGTAATTTTATGTAAAGTCTAGTATTTTGTGCATGTCATTTAGCCACCTGACATATTTTGTACCTTGAAAGATACCTTGCCACATCTCTCTTCATCTTTGACCAAAAATATTTTTTTTCCACCAAAGACATTGTCTTCATCTTACCAAAATGTCCAACCAAACCACCACTATGTAATTCTCTTATTATATTATCTCGTAGATACCCAATTGGAATGCATAATTATTTCCCTTTGAAGAGATAACCTTCTTGCATAATATATTCATCATGAATAACATCTATCCCACCTATTAATGGATTCTTGCACTTCTAAACTACCTTGTTAAAATATGGATCAATATCATATAATTCTTTAATAGATTCAAATCCAACTACTTCACTTACCATAGTAGTTAATAATACTACCCTCCCAATCAATGCATCAACTACCTGATTTTGTTTTCTTGATTTATGTTTCAACACAAAAGTATACCCATACAAGAAAGAAACCTGCTTTGCATGCCTACTTTTCAACTTATTTTGTGTATTCATATACTTCAAAGCCTCATGATCTGTAAAGAGTATAAACTCCTTAAGCACCAAGTAATGCCTCCAATGTATTAATGCTTGTACAATTGCATAAAGTTCAACATCATATGTAGAATAATATGTTCTTACCTCATTCAATTTTTCACTGAAATATGTTATTGGTTTCCCTTCTTGACTCATCACAGTACCAATTCCCACAAATGAAGCATCACAATCAACCTCAAACACTTTGTTAAAATCTGGTAATGCTAAAATTGGTCTTTCTATAATCTTCTTCTTCAAGATTTCAAAACTTTATGTGGCTTCTCTAGTCCATGCAAATTCTTTTCCTCTCATGCAATTTGTTATTGGTGCCACAATACTACTAAAATTTTTAATAATTCTTTTTCAAAAATTTGTTAAACCATGGAAACTTATCACCTCTGTAATGCTTCTTGGAATAGGCCACTCAATAATTGCTTTTCTCTTTTCTTCATCCATTTTCACACCATATACTAAAACTACAAATCTCAAAAATACCAAACTATTTTGCATAATCTTGTACTTCTTTAAATTTGCATACAACTTCTCCTTTCTTAATAAATTCATTACCATTCTCAAATGTTGTAAGTGTTCTTTTTTAGTCTTACTGAATATCAAAATATCATCAAAATAAATAACCACAAACTTACCAATATATTCTCATACCACTATATTCATCACCCTCATAAATGTGCTAGGTGCATTAGATAATCTAAATGATGTCACCATCCACTCATATAAGCCATCCCTAGTCTTGAATGCAATTTTCTACTCATTTATTTCATGAGTTTGAATATGATAATAACCACTCCTTAGATCAATCTTGGTAAAATATTTTGCTCCTACAAGCACATCCATCATATCATCTAAACAAGGTATAGGAAACCTATATTTTATTTTAATTTTATTAATTGCTCTACTATCCACACACATTCTCCATCCTCCATCTTTCTTTGGAGTTAGCAACACTGATGTTTCACATAGACTCATACTCTCCTTTATCACCTTCTTCCTTAGCAATTTAGTAACTTATTTATTTAATTGCAAGTTCTATTGGACCCATCCTATAAGCTGCTTGATTGGGTAGAGATGATCCTAGAGTAAAATCAATGTGATGTTGAATATCTCTCTTCTGTGGTAAACCATCTAGTAACTCATCAGGGATAACATCTGCATATTATTTCAACATTCTTGTTGCTTCTATTGGTATTGGCACCATTTATATTTCTTCATTCTCTGGTACTAGTGCATAACAACAACTTGTTACCTTCATATCTTAGATAAATTCTTTAGTACAAAGCATGATTTCTATCTTCTCTTTCTCTTTAAGAGCTAATAAAACTACCTTTGTCCTATCTTTTCAAAAAGTGTATGTGTTCTTTGCTCCATCATAAACTGCTTTCCTATCAAATTGCCATGGTCTCCCCAATAATACATGACATGTATCCATTGGAATAACATCACATCATATTTCATCATTATAAGTTTATCTTATAAAAAACTTGATTAAACACTTTTTATATACTATAACCACATTCCCTTTCTTAAACCATGAAATCCAATAAAGGTTAGGATGTTTTTCACATCGTAGATTTATTTTCTCAATCATTTCTTTAGAAACTATATTTACATAACTACCACCATCTATAATTACGTTACATACCTTTCCACCTGAAGTACATATTATTCAAAAAATATTTGATCGTAGCCATGCATCACCACCCTCTTTACTTTGCACTTGTTACTTCCTTGGAGCGATTATGATTCTTCTCATCATGAGATTCTCTCCTTCATTTTTAGGTGCAACTTTAGTGTTTTGTTCTTCTATTTTAGCCTCAACTAAATTTACTCTTGGATGATCTTCTTACCTCCTTTCTTGATCTTGATAGTTTGGACACTCAATGTTATGTGCCCTTCTTCTCCACACCTATAACAAACATAAGATCTACGTTGATTCAAAAACCATCCTCTAACACCATCGTAATTGCGTCCTCTTTGAAATCCTTTTCTTCTTTATTGGTATTGAAACCATTACCTATTATCATCTTATATTTCTGCACCACATGATGATTCACCTTTATTGGTATTAAACCCACCTCGTCCCCTTATTGGAAGGGATCCACTTCTTCTTGGACCATTATATGTCCTTCTAAAATTTTATCTATTTTATTTTTTTCTACTTTTAAAGCTAATTGATAAACCTCCTCCATGTTAAGTATTCTATGCATGCTTAATTCATCTTGAATAAAAAAATTTAAACCATTTGCATACCTTACAGTCATATTTTCTTTGGTTTCATCATGCTCCACTCGTATGGAAATTTTATAAAATTTATCTATATCCTCCTGTATATTGTGATCTTTTTGCCTCAAATTCTAAAATCTTCTGTATAAGGTTTGTGCATAATCCACAAGAAGAAATTTCTCCCTCAGCTTCTCCATATTTTTTCAAGAATTAATCTTCTCTTTACCTTTTCTCTGTCTCTCTTTTTGCAGGTGATCCCACCAAATCATTGCATGAACTTTCAATTTCATGCATGGAAACTTCACCTTCTTGTCTTCTTTCATAGTCTTCCACTCGAAGAACTTCTTCATACTATTCATCCAATCTACCAACTCCTCTGGTTTTAAACTGTCTCCATAATCTAGAACATCAACCTTCATTCCTTCTTTCTAAAGCCTGAACCATCCTCTCTTCCATCGATGGTGGTTGCTCTTGTTGCTTTTCTTCTTGTTAATTTTCTTCATCATGATCTGTGTCTTCCTCATCACCACCTTCTCTTCTCTGGTGATTGGTGATAACCTTTGTTAATTTTTGAACTTGCCTCTGCATCTCTTGTATAGTCTGGTTCATCTATGCCATACCTCCTCATCCTCTTCCCATTCTTCTCTCCTCCAAGATTCAAACTTGCTCTGATACCAGATAATGAAACTAAAAGCTAATAAGAACAATAAAATTATCAATAGACCAAGATCTTGAAACAATACTCAAAATTGATTCATATTGATTGATTGAAATAATTACAAACCTAAACCATGCTTAAATAAGCCTCAACTCAAAAATTAGAGTTTACATGCAAAATTCAAAAAAAACTAAAATATTAAACAAAAAAATCTATTTTTAAAACTCTCAAAATAACTAAAAATATGTTGAAATATCCTAAACACTATAATTAGACTACGAAACAAAATTCAGCTGAAGTTAATGTCTGGTTTTAAAAATATACAATTTCTATAAATTAAAAAAACTTGAAAAAATCATTAAATCACAATTTTGGACCTATAGATGATCATGTACAGCCTCTAAAAAATATCAAAAATATTTTTAGGCCATTAAAATTGCCTAAAATAGCAACAACCTTTTCGATATGGTCGTTTTGGTACATGGAAGAGCTCAAACGAAGCTACGGGTCAAAAGTTATGGCCTCCGGAAGTTGGCCTATTTTTTATGCATCAATTTGGATCAAGCTCTTGTGGAGAAATAAGTCTGATAAGCTTACAATCAAAAATCTTCTTTAGTACTACATAAGGAGGTGATGATAATATTTAAAATTGCCTCTTTGATGGAGTTTTCAAATGCATTCAGTTTTTAGTTTGTGATACCACTTTAACTATAATATTTTCTTCATTTTTGTTATCAATTTATTTTACCTTGTAAGTGAATTTTCTTTGAAACTTCATTATTTAAATAGTTGTAAGAATAAATACATAATTAATTTTAAACAGTTTATTTAAATATATGAGCTTAACTTGTATATGTTATATTGTATGACATAATTCATCAAAAATTTGAATCTCTTGAATATAATTGACCCATAAAATGGTGGAAGCAACCTTATCTTAAATATGTTTGGTAAGGCCATAACATTGATCATATTGACGAGAATAATCTTGTATCAATGTACATAGTCACTAATTGGCTTGTCTAACCCTGGCTTGAGTTTAGTAATTTGTTGTATAAGATATTTGACTTTAGGTGAATAATTTTTTTCTCCCTAGTTTACCGTGCCTAGTGGGCATGTTCTCATATGCTTAGTGATTTCTTTCAAATATTTTTGTCTTTTTATTGCGTATGCCTCTAGTGGTTTCTTTAGGATAGGTTTTATAGGTGCCTTGCAAGAAACATGTTTTAACGGTGTTCTGTGTGTTGGATGTGTTTTCTTTATGTCTTCCCGACTCTCTGATTTTTTTAGTGATATATAAGTATTCAATGTGCTTAATACGTTTTCTTTGTGTTACATGTCTTTGGTGCTTTATTAATCTACTTTATATTTCATTTGTATTTAATATGCTTAATTTTTTTTTAATAAAGTGATTGATCTTTATTTAGTTTCGTATGCGATACAATTTTTTTGGGTCATAATTTCATGATTTATATTACATATTTAGATCGAAACTATATATATATATATTAAATTTTTATATAAATTTTATTTTTCATACTATACAAATAAATTTACATATTTATGCATTATAATTTCATGATTTATATTACATATCTAAATCAAAACTATCTAAATGTGTATAAATATAGTTATTGCATTTTTTATAAACCCATTTTCCATACCACACAAATATGTTTGCAGGCCAAGCTTCTTAAACCATTAGAATAGAAAAACAAATAAAATTAAATAGAAAAAATTAGAAACATTTATTATGGTTCATTTGGATCAAAAACAATAAAAAGTAGTGCGGAGTACATTAAATAGTAAAAATAGAGAAAAATAAAACAGTTAAAGAGGTTAATTTGGACCCAAATGATTAAAAAGTAGTGCAGAATACATTAAATAGGAGATAAATAATCTACAATGAAATATTGGACATTATCTGTACTACCCTGTGAAATCTAATGGATCAAAATAGATATGTTAGTTTGCTAATATTGGATCTGGCGTTATGCATGTGAAAACAATAATATAGAGGATTTATTGTGAAAACTTATTTTCAGTCTAAACTATTTTTTTATGGAAATAAAAATAAATAATTATATTCATCTTCTAATATCAATGTGGACTCTCGATCAAGTATGGAAGGTGTTTTACGGAAATGAAAATAAATGATTGTATTCATCGTTTAATATGAATGTGGATTGTTGATCAAGTATGGAAGGCTTCTATAAAAACGAAAGTAAATAATTGTATTCATCTTCTTATATTGAATGTGGACTCTCAATTAAGTACGGAAGGCATTCTATGGAAGTGAAAATAAATGATTATATTCATCTTCTAATATCTAATGTGCACTATCGATCAAGTATGGAAGGCATGTTAGGGAAACAAAAATAAATGATTGTATTCATCATCTAATACCGAATGTGGACTGTTGATCAAGTACGAAAGGCATTCTATGGAAATGAAAATAAATAATTGTATTCATCTTCTAATATCTAATGTGCATTGTCGATCAAGTATGGAAAGCATTCTAGGGAAGCGAAAATAAATGATTGTATTCATCTTCTAATACTGAGTGTGGACTGTCAATCAAGTACAGAAACTATTCTATAGAAACAAAAATAAATGATTGTATTCATCTTTTAATATCGAATGTAGACTGTCAATCAAATACAGAAAGCATTTCATGAAAAGAAAAATAAATAATTGTATTCATCTTTTAATCGAATGTAGACTGTCGATCAAATATGACAGACATTCTATAAAAACGAAAATAAATAATTATATTATCTTATATCGAATATGAACTATCAATCAAATATAAAAAAATATTCTATAAAAATAAAAATAAATAATTACATTCATCTTCTAATATCAAATGTGAAACTGTCAATCAAATACAAAAAGTGCTCATCATCCAATTGATGAACACTTATCCACATCAATATGAACCGTGGATCAAGTACGGAAGGCACTCCTCATCCAATGGGTGAACACTTATCCACATCATTAATCAACAATGATTATTAGCCGTTATCCGTACGATCCTGTCAAATCCAATGGATAGCAATCGATATGCTACTTCGCTAATATTGGATCAGGCGTTATCCATGTGAAAACATGGATATTGGAAACCTATAGTCAGGGTAAATTCATCTGGACGCGAAAATAAGTGATGTTGGCATATCCATAAGTAACTAAATTAAATGGTGATTTAGTTTGGCTTTGGACTGAAGCCTATAAAATGACAATTGGGGAAGAAGGATTTGGAGCATTGTCTTTTATTCGATTCGACGAAGAAAGAAAAAATTGTAGCGGAAACATGAAGACTCAGATTGTCTGGTTTTCTCTGTTTATTATTGCAATTCAAGCTGCATTGACACAGGGTGAGCATGATTTTGATTCTGTATCATCTGAAGTTAAATATATTGCATGGCTTTTATGATTCTTGTTTTGAAAACATATGCGATTTGGGAATAAAGGGCAGTCGTGCTGGTTATCTGACATATTCTACTCATGGAAGCCGTGGGACGAAGCGTCATTATCAACAGATAGAACTCCATTTAACGTTATAGTGACAAATTCTTGCCAAACATGTGATGCAGACAAGGTTTCATTGCAGATGACCAACGATGCTGGTGCCTCTGAAACAGTGTATATGAAAACAATTCCGGCGGGTCAAACTGTCCAATTTATATTTCGGGCGGTCGGTACCCTCGCGCGGGTCAAAATTCTGACTGGAAACTTCGTCAACTGTCGTTGATTTCAAACAACAATGAATCCATGAAATTTTGCTTCTTTCTCCTCCTCATTTATGGCCGTGATTTCCGTTCCATAAATGTTGAACATTACAAAAGATTTCTAATGACATGCATATCTGTTTCAATGCAATCCACCAAATATGTAAATAAATTAATATGATAAAATAAATTTGTCCAACTTTATTTTAGAAAATGGAGAATGTGGGGGGGATTAAATAAGAAATTCTATTACATATCTAATAAGGGGCCATATGTCAAGTTCATGAGGTTTAGAGTATAATTAAATTTGCTCTAACATAAGTGTAAACAAAAGAGATTTTGAAGATACATTAGTTAGAATTAAATTTGTTTTAAATAATTCAAAAAAAATTCAAGAAAATAACATAAAGATAAAAAAAAGTTTCATTCAAAGAAATATCATAAAGATAAAAAAGAGTTTCACACATTGATCAACATAATTGTTGTATAAGATTTAATTTGGACTAATACTTAAACATGTTTTATATATAACTGGTCTAATAACAAGTTAAAAAATTATGAACTCAATTGACATCAAGACCATAGTTAAAAACCACATAGTAGTGTTAAGTGGATCCAAATTAAACCAAGTAAAGAACCCTCCACCTAAGTCTTATGTTAAAGTAAATAACAATTAACTCTTGGATATGTATTCTAATAACAGATTATATAATAAAATATTTTGATATTTTTACGTGTTACAATCATATAAAAAAGAGCATTAAATCTTATAAAAGTAAGAGTTGTATTTTATTTTGATGGCACAAAAAGTCCTATAAAAATTTAAAAAATAGATAATTATAATATTACCTTAAAATAGAGCAATTAAATTCCCATAAAGTCCCATAAAGAGTTGTATTTTAGAAAGAAGAAATTCAATGGTTTCTAAATGTTGAAAGCTTTAAATTTGCATCATGTAAAAATTATTAAAAAAATCATAATTTAACAAATATTAAATATTGGGAAAAAAACTTAAAAAGTGCAAACAATTCTTTAATTTCAAGAAAACATATAAATCATTCAGATGACAAAGTCATTTAGAGACATTACTACATTGAAAATAAGTTTACCACATGTAGGAAATCCTATATGCCTGCCTCAAGATGATTGAATACATTTTTATGGTGGAGAACGTTTATGATAGGAAATGGTGATAAGGTAGGCAAACAACTAGTGGCTTTAGAATCTCTCTAAAAAAAATAGGAAAAAATTGTAAATATAAGTGAATTATTTCTAAATAGAATTGTATAAGCAATTTTTATATTAATATTTTGGATCATAAATATAAATAAATTATTTCTATATAGAATTGTATAAATAATTTTTATATTAATATTTTGGATCATATTTACATATGTTTTTGGATGAATCACATAATGTGAGGTTAAAATTTTGACTTATAAATTATTTGTACATTTTTTTATAGAAACAATTCACTTATACTATGTGCATTTTGAAAATACTACTATTCAAATTATGGATAGTTGTATAGAAGAATTCAATGATTATATCATTGAGTAAATAATAATAGATCATGAAGAAAAACTTGAATTAAGACACATTGAAGGCTTGGCATGAACCTCTATGGAAATAAATAGAAATATTTGAGTCTTTTAAGATCCAAACTTTGAAAAGGCTTTCTATAAGACAAAAATCACAAAGCATAAAGATTATTAGAGATTACAATGGTCCTTATGACAAGAACACACATTGTAGTAATCACCTCAAACGAAAAGCATTGGTACATTAATAAAATATATTCATCCATTCCCCGAGGTGAGGAATGTCATTGTAAACTTTAAGTTATAACCATTACATTATCAAACCAAATATAAATCAACATATTTTACCCACTTATTATATGTACATGCTGACTAGAGTGAGTTGATTTATAACATAGAGTTTAGGAAGATAAGGGGGAAAAAAGGGTATTCCAACATAAAAATTTATTATGCCTCTACAATATTACAGATACATGCACATTTTTATATTTTTCAAGTAATTAGATGTACATTTATATGATATTTAAGAGTTAAAAACTGTAAAAATGATATGAACAAGTTTAATTCATTACTAATCAAATTTAACTATTTTACATCAAATAAGTGTGTTATACATTGAAACCTATATTCATAATAACATTGAAATTTGCATTTATAATAGCATTTTCAAATAAATTATGTGTCTACTAATCTTTCACAAGGCCTTCCATGGATCCCAATGCACATGCCACTAAGATGAAAATGAAAATGAACCTGAAAGCTAAAAAAATCACCTAATTAATTGACCATTGTTGGAATTTGTTCTATACAGTGTACATCCCCATTAGGAAGTATACATCAAGTGGCCAAAAGTTAATAGCAACCGGTAGCCCAAGAACTTGATTGAAGAATGAAAATAAATGACAATAATAATAGCTGAAACCACAAATGTTATTATCCAAGACAATGTAAAAAATTTAACATTATACAACCCAAGCAGAGGAATGAGTATACGTCATTCATAATTGAGGAATTGATTATTTGGCCACTTATTTAAAAAATAATCTTAAATAAATGTAATGATGGGTTAGCAGATTACCTGAAATGTTATGGCAATGAGTTTTCATGTATGGAGAGTCGAACTTAAACAATTATAGATTTTAGTAAATGCTACTTAAATAAAATTAAAAGAAGGGAAAAGTTTTAAAAGTCTTACTTAGTATGTTGCCACCAAGTGAACCACAATACATGCATTATTAAAGTTAAACAAATAGTAAGGCTCCTAAAAACCAAACTTTAGAGGTTTCCTCCCTTAAAAAATGCATATGCAAAGAAATTATAAAGAATAAAGTCATAATTATTAAAAAAAAAAAAAGAGGTATGTTTCCTTCATAGTTTTGTTTTCATAGGGTTTTGATTTCAAAGTGTACACAATAAAATGATTAATCCATGATTATTTGAGTGGATTAGATTATAACTTACAATGAGATTTTAGCTTACAATTCAATGCACTAATTTTATAGATACCTCAATTTCTATGAGAAGCACATAATATTGATATGCAAAAACAATGCCACCAATAACTTGAACGACTTGGCAAATGTTCTGTGACATGGCCATTGTAGCAATTGTGCTAATTTCACCAATACTTCTGTTAAAATTTCCATTTTATACAATTATCTTAAAAATAATCTCATAAAGATTGTAAGGTAAGGAAAGATTAAAAATTTAGTGTTACATGTAGTCTTTGAGTTGCATGGGGAAGGTTAAGGATTATAGTGCATTACATATATTTTGTCCTGCTTTGATCTAAACATTCAGGCTATAAGATGATAAGGGTACTCAAGGAAACATTTTTTTATAAAATTGAAAGAGAATAAGATACAAGAATATCAACTACTTTTGAAATACCAAAGATACATTCTTATCAATGCATAAGCAAATGACATCATGGCTACAACTATTAAAAGGTCCAAAACATTATGAAAGTTTTCAATTTGAGACAAGATAACTTATGTCAATCTAAAAAATATCATGATGTTGAACTCCGAGAAGTGGTAGTGATAGGCATCTCCATTATTATGATAAGAATCTGATTGCCTAATTATGTTTCAATGTTAGGATCTAGCTAGGTCAGGTGTAGAAAGCATGAAAACTTCCATAATAAATCAAAATACTCAATCCTTTTTGAAAAATAAAATATAAATACATAAAATGGCTACTCAGAAAGATATTTCATCAACTAACTAGCTCAGACCAAACAACAAGTGAGTCCATAATAACAACCATCTCTAGACAATAAACCTGTGTATTGCCTCCATTCAAAAATTAAACAATAAAACCTTAGAAGGCCCAAATAATGACCATCAATTGTTAATCTACAAAGCCTTGAGTTGATTTCTCCAATATGCAGAGTAGTTACCATCTTAAGACCTGCACCAAAATTCATGTAAAAATTTTGTAACATAAATTGATTATTTTGATCTTGTGACACTAAAGTCTAAAAAACAAATCCACTGTTATTAGGATGTCTGTGTTGAAAACTCATCTGTGGATAAATTATTCAATAGGTGGTACACAGAGAGTGCCTTAGTCCATCTACCAGTGTCCAAGAGACTACACCTGATTGTAAAAGGGAACACTCAAGCCTTGCAAATGGTATAAGCCCAATAGTCTCATCTCTTCATACATAGCAAAAAAAGGATTTCTCAATTTTTGTCACTGGTACTATTTGAGAAGAATATGAGCTGCCTAAGTACTAAGGTAGTGGAAGAGGCTCTAGTTGACATTAGATGCAATAAGTGATCAAAACCTCAAATAGACAACATTATTTATAGATTTTAACATCTTGTCATGGGAAAATACCTTAAGCTATTTCACATGGTGACTGTATAATAAATACATATTCCATACAAAAGGACCCATATTGGACTAGTCCTTACAATCAAGCTTTCGTGGTACTTACAAAGACAGGGTAAACAAATCATAAGTTTATCTTTCAGTATGATGAATAATACCAAAAAATAAGATAGAAACATGATTACAACTTGGGAGAATGGAAAGATCAATAACCCAATGCAGTCTAACAACATCCTGGTATTTAGGATATTTGTTGGGTCCAGCAACTGGATCAAGAAACTTATAACAATCCACTAGCAAGCAAGAGTAGTAGTATGTTATCGTAGCAAAATCAATCATACTTGCAGGACCTGTAATCCATCACAGCTATGAAATGCTTCATGCTAATGATAAAACTCCTAATCCTATCACTATTGTAACAATATGAGTTGTTGTAGTCCATAATATGCCTATTCTTAAACTCAGTGTAAATTTGTTAAAAAAATTGTTGGTATAATCCATGTCATTAGATTATGTGAAGCATATATCTATACTGATAAGATAAAGACAAATAAATTACAAAGACCTACTAGGTTGCGGGACATAGTACACCATGAGTTTGTATAAAACATAACTAAAGGCTACAGTGTAAGATAGAGACAATCCCAAGTGAATTAAAATAAATCCATGCCTCCAAAAATTGAATAAAACTATTTATTAACTGCATTTATTTTTCATGTACTATGCATGACATCAATGGATTTTTTGGTTAATAAATTTATAAATTAATTATAGAAAAAAATTACAATGTATAAATAATTATAAATTTTTATTGATGGAAGAGAGATAGTTTAATCAAAAGTTAAACCAAATTTATTGTTTTAATCAGTATTAAGAACTAATAATATATTTAATTAATAGAATTTTTTTTTTTTTTTTTAATTAATAACTAAAAAAACTAATCAATATTTAGTTTTTTTTTTCAAAATCATATAAAATTATTTAATTTTTTAAGTCCTACATTTTAACCTCGCCTTCACCCACTCTACATTTTGTCATGGTACCCTGCTACTTATAAGGAATTGAGAACCCCTGCGCTTTGGTAACTATCCTGTACATGCACCTCGCACCATGCCCACATGTGTTGCCGTTTATTCCAATTATCATTTTTTACAATTACTGTGCATGACAAGAGGATTCACTACGCAGAGTGATAAATCTATGCCTCAAAATTGATTGAAACAAGAGCAACAAAAAATAATGTATTGACTGCATTTGTTTTTCATGTATTGTGCATGATGTTAGTTGTTTGTTCCTTAATAAGATATATAATTTTAACCGATTAAAATATTGATGATGGATTTTTTCATATTTTTTATTAACAAATATACAAGTTAATTATAAGGAAATTATAAATATTTTAATGTATGTAAAATAATGATTTTTTATTGGTGGAAAATGAGTAGTCTAATCAAAAATTAAACCAAATTCATTTTTTTAATCACTTTTGGAATTAGTATTATATCTAATTAATATAAATTGAATTTTGAGAAAAAATTGTGTAAATTTTTTTTGAATCACTAATAATTGACACCTCTCGACTCTATGTCATTGTGATTCAAAACTTCAATAAAAAATCTTTACACAATTTTTCTCCAAAATCTAATTTCTATTATTAATGAGCTACGAAAATATAAAATCTTTGATATATTTAATTTTAATTACAAGCGAAGTGGTAGTCACATTAAATAATAAAATTTCTAATCCACAAATTAAAAAAGAAATAAGAAAAAAAAATTAATTGATTACATTTATTAATTAAAAAATAATAATAGGTTTGGATCATATCATGTAATTTATCGTGAGAATATAAAATAAACATAAAAAATCATGTAATTTATCTTTAATTGAAGATTTTAAAGTAAGAACATTTATAAATCTATTTTATAGTTTTTTAAGATGATTTTCGTAAAAAAATGCATGGACAAGTTCCGTTCAAAATTAATATCAGATCAAAGTAATATAGATGTGTGTGTGTGTCCTTTAAATATCACAAATAATTCTTCATGTTTCCATTACTTTATAGTATTATTCTATTGTTTGGTACTATTAAACCATTGGCTTCTTGTTTTAAAAACTATGTTAATGTCTTTGTATGTTCCCTGAAACTAAATACATTTAGATTCAGATGGGACATACTAGGATAATTTCTTTTACAATTGTCCAACTTGAAACTTTAACAAATTGATTGCATTTCACTCTTCTAGAAATAGTGACTTTTCACACCTTTTTCTTAATAACTAGACGTGTTGTTTATGGTCCTTTATACATGCCTAATACACATACAACATAGGGAATTCATTTTTTTTCTCAAAAAATAATGTAAAACTATATAAAGTCACGATTTTATTTTTTTACAAAGCCTTATCTGATCATTCTCATGTTGACTTGCATTTTAAAATCTCTCCAAAATATCACAAAGTTGTTCTCAATAAAAAAAATCTTCTCAATTTAAATTTAAATAATTAAGAAAAAATCTTATACATTAACTTTTAAATTCTAATGGAACCTTATTTTTAATGTTTTTTTTTTGGTAATATTTTTATTCATATCCACAAAGAAATAAAACTCACTTTTTAAGTTTATGTGGATGGCTATATGAATTATTTACGGTTCTCTCTCCCTACCTAATATATAACCAATTTAGGACAGTTGTTCCTGTTATACACATGATGTGTGAAGCAAATGAAGTGGCTTTCAAAGCCGTCTAACTGGCACTCTGATTTGACTGCAAACTTCTTCATCGTCACTGCATTTACTCTTCTGTCTACCCACCGTCTACAGCTTTCTAGCATCTTTGTATGTATGATTTGGAACGATTCTTGTCAACTACTTCCACGGCCTACTAATTATGATGGAAGTGTGGAAGCATGAAAAATATGTGTGTATCTTTTTTTTTAATGATATGTATGAGAAGGTTTCTGGGGTATATGTGCATGTATTTTCGTATCCTCTGTTTTTGTGTGTGCTCTGTTAAAATTGTTCTACAGCAGATTCTTATTGTTCTGAAGCCATAACATAAGCAAGCAAAAATATTGCCAACAACTGGTATCAGAGCCAGACATGGAGATAATAGCAGTGAACGATATGGATAAGTTAAACGGGGCTAATTTTGCAAATATGGAAATACCAAATGGAATATATACTGATTCTAAAGGATCAGTATTTGCCAATTGAGGGAATATCATTGAAATTCACAATGATGGCGGATGAAGATTGGAAAAAGCTGGATAGAAAGGCGACTGCAACCATTTTTTCAATATCTAGCTAAAAATGTGTATTTTAATGTTGCCGGAGAGAAGACAACAGCAGAACTATGGCAAAAGTTACATGATTTATATTAGAAAAACACAACTTCAAATAAGGTTTTCTTAATGAAGAAATTATACAGCCTCAAGATAAAGGAGGGTGCTTCAGTAGCAGAGCACTTAAATGAGTTCAACATAATCACCAGCCAACTTGCCTTTGTTAAAATTGCTCTGGATGATGAGATTAAAGCCATCCTACTAATGTGCTCAATGTCGGACAGCTAGGAAAACCTGATTGTAGCCGTAAGCACTTCTACAGGAAACCTGAAGATTGATGATGTTAGCAGCAGCTTAATGAATGAGGAGCTGCAACAAAAATCATTTACATAAAACCAGGGAGGAGAAGCCTTAACTATAGCTGATCATTGTAGAAAAATTGATCGAAACCATCAAGGGCGTTCAAGGTCAAGAGGCAGATCAAAATTGAAAAGAGGCAGGGTGATTTGTTATCATTGTGGAAAGCCAGGGCACATGAAATGAGAATGTCAAATCTGGAAGCGAGAACTGAACGATCAAAAATCGGTCAACACAAATAAAAAATTAGCTAGCACAAATGAAGGTGAGACCACTGTTATAGTTTCAGATAATGAGGTTTTATTTACTGTTTCAATGGAAGATGCATGTTTATATACCTCTAGCTGTAGCATTGATTGGATTCTTGACTCTGGGGCATCACACCATGTAACCCCAAACAAAGATAATTTTGTCATGTATAATCTTAGTAATTATGGTAGAGTCCGCTTGGGAAACAATCATTTTTGTAACATTGTTGGAGTGGGAGATGCCCAGATCAAGAGAAAGGATGGACAAGATATTTTACTGAAATAGGTTACTCCAAGTTTGGCTCACACCCTAGTTTCAGCGAACACAAGGTTCAAGAGAAGGAATGTGGGTGACAATTAGGAAGCTTTCAAATAATCTCTTGTCACCACTCCATTGGCAAAGCCAGCAGCAGTTACTCCCAAAACCAAGGCAAAGGTTGGGGGTATGCCAATCAACATTGTGGAGCAAATAAAGAAAACCAGTGTGAGGGTACCAATGTGGGACATGTTTTCCATGCCTGGGCAAACAAACATTCTTTAGGAAGGTTTGTCCAAGATGAGTGTTTCTACAGCTGCAAGTAAGCAACCAAGCAATGACGCTGAAGTCTTCACCAATGTAGCCAAGAGTGCTTTGGGAGAAAGATCAAGTAGTGTGACCAAGCCCCCCCATTCTACATCTCACTGATCATCGACGACTCCTTGGTACACAACTATTTGGTGGATAGTGGGGTCAGTACCTCAGTCATGCCAAAGTCTATTGTTGACCAGCTGAACATCAAGTATGAGCCACACACCAAGGGAGTCCTACAGCGTGATGGTTCTTCTACAAAGCCATCAGGTATAATCAAGAATTTGAGCCTAACCTTGCATGCTTGTCCTAGCATGTCTGTGGTGCAAGATGTGATGATCCTGGATGTCACTCCTCGCTTTGCATTATGTCTTTCCAGAGAGTTCACAGCCAAGATTGGAGGTTACCTTATAGCTGATTGGTCTTACATGGTGTTCAGGAAAAGGTATGGGACTAAGATCTCAATCAAGGTTGAACCCAAGGCACATTTCCACGTTGAATCCCATTAGCGAAATAACATAAACCTCAATTGTACTATCCTTGATGAGGAGTTTACAATTGGTCAGGCGCTGAACACTCATCCTGAAGAGGTTCCAGACTTGTTCTTAAATGAGCTATGGGGAGATAACCAATTATTTAACCCTTTGGAAGGTGTTGAGGAAAGAGACATGGGTGTCTATATGCTATATGAAGAGAATCAGCCCATGCCTTCCCTCATTGGACCTAAAGAAGACCCCAATGGTTTATGGAAGTTGTTCTTTGATGGCTCAAGGGGCAAAAACAATGCAGGTGTTGGGGCGATATTGATTTTACCCTCAGGTAATAAGGTTTTCTCTTCCTACAGGTTCCATTTCAGCTACTTTTCAAACGCAGTAGAATACAAAGGCTTGATCCATAGCCTTCAATGAACCACCAAAAGAGGAATCAAATTACTGCAAGTTTATGGGGACAACGAGCTCATAGTAAACCAAGTTAGAGGCTTGAACATCACAAAAAACCCTTTGATGAGGTCCTAGAAAAACAGAGTGTGGGACCTAATAGAGGATTTTGAGGCCTTTGACATCCAAGTTGTCCCAAGAAATCATAACCAACATGCTGATAGGCTGACAGTCGTGGGAGCTCAGTTTGACATCCCAAATGAGATGAAAGAAGTTAAGGTTCAGCCACATGTCAAGGTGGTGGTAAGACCATGAATGCTAAATAATAAAGTTCACTAATAGGTTTTTGAAAGTGACAAGCAAATTGCTTGCTTCTTATAGCAGGAAGCTGAGTTCTCCTCCTCCAACTAGGTTAAATTGCAGCATCAAAATGAGGATCAGATTGTTCAACTAAAGTTGAACAAACTTCATAAGGGGTTGGTTACACTTAAGGGCCTTTTTTATGATGAAGATCATATAAGGAAAGACAAGGTAGTAATATCAACTGATGAAAAAAACTATGAGAGAGTCCTCATCTTCAAAGACAAGCTTCTCAAGCTTGGTAAGGTAAGTAGCAACGCTGAGAGGCATGCTTTCATAGCACTTTTCCAAGAGTATGCAGACATTTTTGCTTAAGAGTACAATGACCTAAAGGGTTTTGATCCAAAGTTAGCTTAGCATACCATAGAATTGGAGGCCAATGCCAAGCATGTAAGGCAAAAGCAAAGAACTGTTAACCCCAAGATTGAAGAGCTGATGAGAAAGGAGCTAACCAAGTTGATCGAGTCCAAGATCATCTTTCCCATCAAGCATTCATCATGGGTTGCCAACTTGGTGCCTGTAAGGAAAAAGAGTGGGGAAATTAGGTTTTGTGTGGACTTCAAAGATTTCAACAAAGTCTCCTCGAAGGATCACTACCCTCTATCGTCCATAGAGCAACTTCTCCAAACAGTTGTAGGATCAGAATGCTTCTCTCTGTTGGATTGATTTTCTAGCTACAACCAAGTTTGGGTGAAAAATGAAGATCAACACAAGTTGCTTTCACCACTAAAGGGGGCACATATGCATACTAAAAGATACCCTTTGGTCTGTCGAATGCTGGTGCAACTTTCCAAAGAGCCATGGACATGGCTTTCTAGGGGTTGCTAAACCAAATGGTGTTGGTTTACTTGGATGACATCACAGTTTTCTCCAAGAATTCTAGCAAACATATGAACCATCTAAGGCTGATTTTTGAAAGGTGTAGAGAGTATTGGATTTTTTTTAATCCTCAAAAGTGCGTATTTTTTGTACATGAAGGCAAGATGCTAGGCCATGTCATCTCAAAGGAGGGGTTGTCCATTGATTCTAAGAGAATAAGTGTCATCTTGGCCTTATCCCTGCCCAAGCATAAGAAGGGACTCCAAAGTTTTCTTGGAAAGATAAACTTCATGAGAATATTTATCCCTGGTTTTGCAAGTGTGATCAGACCCATCACTGCTATGTTGAAAAAGAACCAAGTGTTCACTTGGTCAAATGAAGGTAAGTCAACATTTGAGGCTATCAAGCAAGCCATTTCTCAAGCACCCACACTTATGAATCCTGATTTCTCAAGGGATTTCATATTATATGCTTTTGCCAACATTGATAACATATTAACTATGCTGATGCAAAGGAATGGTGAAGGACTTGAGTAGCCATTAGCATTTTTCAGTTAAGGGCTTGAAGAGTATGAGGCGAGGTATACCTTTGTAGAAAGCAAGTCCTTGCAGTAGTAAGGAGCCTCAAGAAGTTCAGGCCAATGCTATCCAATAGCAAAAGCCACCTTATAGTGTCGCATCCTGAGGTAAGAGACTTCCTTCTTAACAAGGATTTGAGCAAAGAAAGAGCTAGGTGGATTACTAAAGTCATGGAGTATGACGTGGAGATCAAGGTCACTAAGCTAATAAGAGGTAAAAGATTATGTGAGCATATGGTTGATGACTTTCATGAAGACAAAGAGATCATCTTGGTAACACAAGATAACTTACAAGCAGATGCACTTCTACCTCACACTAGTTGGCTCTATGATATGACACAATTTTTGCTAACAAGTGAGTGCCCTCAAAGTATGGACAAAGCAAAAATAAGGTATTTCAAAATTTAGTCCATACCTTATGCTTTAGTTGATGGGGTTTTGTTTAGAAGAGACCTCAATGGAGTGCTCCTAAGGTGCGTAGATGATGATCAAGTAGCCAAGCTATTAGAGCATTTCCATGATGGACCTGCAGGAGGTCATTTTGCTCCAAGAACTACTGTAGCAAAGATCATGAGAGCTGGTTACTACTGGCCTAGCTTCTTCAAGGACACTTATGCATGGGTGAAGAAGTGTCAAGAATGTGCTCTTTTCATAGGTAAGTAAAAGTTAGCAACTTTCCCTCTCAACCCAATTCAAGTGGAGCAACCATTCATGTAGTGAGGTTTGGATTTCATTGGTATGATCAACCCCCCACAAGTGCAGGGCATAAGTGGGTGCTTATTGCAACTAATTACTTCATCAGGTGAGTGGAAGCCATTGCATTGAAGAAAGCTAACAAAAGTGCAGTCTTAGATTTCTATGACAACATTGTGACCAAGTTTGGCATTATGTCCACTATCATATCTGATAATGAATTGGATTTTTTTGGTTTGAAAACAAGTGAATGGGCTTTCAAAATTGGGCATCTACCTTAACACTTCCTCAAATGATTATCCTTAAGGCAATGGGTTGGCTGAGTCCACAAATAAAAATTTGTTGAGGATTATCAAGAGGACCATGGAGGAGAATCAGAGGACATGGTACACCAAGTTGAGGACAACCTTGTAAGTTGATCGTGTAACTCCTAACATTGTCGTTGGCAATTCTCTATATGTTATAGTATATGGAAGGGAGTCCAAGTTACCGATTTCTCTTGAGCTACCCGCATTAGAGCTAGCCCATTAGCTGGAGCTACTGGAAGATGAACCCATGAATGTGAGATTGATAGAACTTGAGGAGACAAGGGACCTTGCAATGAAGACACTAGAGGCACATCAAGCTCAAGTTAAAAAAGCTTTTGACAATAGAGCTACAGCAAGTATTTTCAAGGAGGGAGACCTGGTTCTCAAATGGGACTCAAAAAAGGCCAAACCTTGCAACCATACCAAGTTTGACAGCTTGTGGAGTGGCCTTTATTTGATCTATAAATGCAAACAACATAATGCTTTCCAACTTGCCCAACTAGATGGAGAGGTATTATCCATCCTAGTCAATACGGTTCATCTAAAGACTTGTTATTAAAGGAGTTTACAGTCATTGTATATATTGTACCTTTTGTAAAGCTTTTTATGTTTTTCTCTAAGTGCCTTATGCACATCCATTTCAGTTATGTGTTTTCTCTTTCTTAAGTGCTTTAGGCACAGTTTGTTTCATTTCGGTTGTTCTTGTTGCTTCAAGGGAGATTTTCAGATAAAGCCAGCTTTGTACAGAAGCAGTGACTCCACACCCAATGGAACAAATGAAGCAAATGCGTTGGGTTCTCAAGCATAACAAGCATGCTTCCCTACGAATCACCAAAAATGTTGGCTATTTTTTGGCCCACATATCAAAATTTTCCTACGTATGAAAAAGGGAGCTTTTAGGCAAGAAAATGGCAAGTCTTTGGGAGGACTGTTGGTTTTCCAGTAGTGACAGCTTTGGGTTGAGGGCATAGTGCAATTTGGATTTTCAGTAGTGCTTAACTTCTAAATGTTATATGAGTAGAAGGAATTCGGGTTTACGAACTTGAGTTACTCATGGGCAGTGTATTCTGAGTTCTCCAAGGAGCATTACTTGATTACTTCATAAGTTGTGAGCAGTCAAAAGCCTGAAATAAGTAAGGGGGCTTGATAAACCCGATTTGGTCTTGAAAAATAGTGCTTCTCGAGTTTTTAAAGGGATGAGTCTTTTTCAAAAAATATGAAAGACATTTTCAAAATGTCGAAGGGCCTTTTTAGGGCAAAAGGGACCAATCAACTTTTTTGAAGGGTCTTTCAAGAACTCGAAGGTACACTTCAATCCGAAGGGCTTTTTCTTTCAAGTGGATAGTTGTAAGTTTTTTGAAGGGTATGTTACCCTTCGGAAGGACCATTTCAAAATTCTCAAAGGGTATCTTTCCCTTCGGGAGGATCATACATGGAAGCCTAAAAGGGATCTCACCCTTTAGGAAAGTCCATTGTGAAAATCCCGAAGGGTAGTTTTTGAAGACAGACGCAGACAAAAAGTTCAAAGGAATTCCTTCAGAGAAATTATCCGCAAAAATTCCTTCAGGAGATTTGCTCGAAAGAAATAAGCCGAGAAGAAAAACCCAAGACCAAGTGTCTAAAGGGAATGATGGGCCGATGGACATCAAAATCAGGATAAGCGACTAGCCATTGGAAATAATCAGGGTTGAAACCCCTGAAGTCTTAAGGCTTGGGAAATAACAAAGTGAGAAGACTTCAAGATGGACAAGTCCAAAGTAAGTAGGCTTTGATAACTCGAATTACTCTACACATAGTAAATTGGGTTTCTCCAAGTACTTTACTTAAAAGGCTTTATAAGTAAAGGATCTAGGAAATTCTGAAGTTGGAGAGATCAAAGAACCCGAATTACTCTACGTAGAGTAAATCAAGATTCTCTAGGTGCTCAACTTAAGCTTGATCCAACAACACGAGAATCATGATGCAACAAATGAAAGGTTGTCACATGGCTTAAGTTGGAGCAGAAAGGGCCAATTAGTAAAGAACAAGTGGCACAAGGATGACCAATGAGCATGGGAGAGTCCAAGCGACTGGTGGCTGAAAGTTATGAAGGCTCTCATCCACCATGGTTCACTGTCTGCAATCATCATTGGACGCTTAAATGTGTTATGCCAAGAAGAGATGTTCCATTTGCTCACAACATGGCTTCTCAGATGCACCAAAGAAAAACTTAAAGATGGGAGGGGCTCGAGAGGATTATCGAGTGATATTGAGCGACGCATTTAGGGACAACAAGGAAGTACAACGTGAGATTTCCCGCCATTAGTGACTTCTTCTTTCTTCCCCCTTTTCTATATAAATAGAGGCCTTGGAGCCAAGCAAATCATCCCCAAATTGGCGATAGATTTACTCTACAGAAATCACTTTGTAAAAGTCTCTTTTGAAGCAATGCAAGGAAGACTTTTTTGTTTTGGCTAAAATAAGATTGTGTGAAGTGTCTATGTGTTGATGCTCTCCTTGAAGTGCTACCAGTTCATAATGTCTCTTGTAGACCTATTTTGTTATCCTTCAAAGTGCAAGCTTCCCTTCAACCTCCATGCAAAAGTTCCATGCCTATGGCCTTGAGATAGACCCAGAATAACATGTGCCCTGTTTGGGTTCATCAGTGGTTGGCTCTTTTACTAGACCAAGTGGATCACTTCTTTTTGGTGCATCACCTCCCTTAGCTTAGATTTCCCTTTCAGTCATCATCCTACCTCTTTTCCTTCATTGACAGTAGATTTTAGTGTGAGATCAAGAGCTGAAGTGAAGCACTTGAGGAACTAGCCTCGTCAAAAAAATAGAGGTTCAACCTCACTATAGGATACCCACATCTTGAGGTTGTTCCCATGCTTGTCGCTGGAAGTGAGGGAACCTGAAGAACTCACTCACAAGGGTGCAATTCCAAGCTATAATAGTACCATTGGATTCGGCAAATATTAGAGGAAGGGCATTTCAATTTGGAAAAGATCCATATGGATAAGAACCCTACTTATATGCTTACTAAAACTTTTCCAAAAGGAAAGCATGAGCTATGTAGAGACTTGGTAGGTCTGGGGCTGATTTGATGACTACAGTTTATTCTGATCTCCCCTTCATTGGCTTCAACTGGGAAAGTGTTATACACATGACGTGTGAAGAACATGAAGTGGCTTCCAAAGCCGTCCAATTGGGACTCTGATTTGACTGAAAACTTCTTCAACATCACTGCATTTACTCTTTGGTCTACCCACCGTCTAGAGCTTTCTTGCATCTTTGTATGTATGATTTGGAACGATTCTTGTCAACTACTTCCATGTCCAATCAATTCTGAAAGAAGTGTGTGGAAGCATGAAAAATATGTATATATCTTTCTTTTTAATGATATGTATGAGAAGGTTTCTAAAGTATATATGCGTATATTTTTGTATCCTCTGTTTGTGTGTGTGTGTTCTGTTAAAATTGTTCTGCAGCAGATTCTTATTTTTCTGAAGCCATAACATAAGCAAGTCAAAAGATTGCCAACAGTTCCTCCTTAAAATCCTCTTTATAAATGTGTAACGTTGTGATTTCACTTCTTAAAATATCCTTTCTCTTTTCTTAATGTTGCCTTACGTTTTGAAATATCTCATGAAGAAAGATTCTTAGTTTAATTTTAAGAATTGTGGGAACACAACTCATACGTTTGACTTTTGAATTCTTTTGATTCCCATTTTTAAAGTGTTTTTAATAATATTTTTATTTGTGTTTATAAGGACGTGGCCATACGGAAATGGCTGTATGGAAAGTTCTTTGTTTGTAGAACTTTTAAAATAAAAACCATTATGGAAAAAATTAATTTTAAATCATCTTTTTTAAAAAATTTAAATTATTTTAATCATTAATTAAATTTATTAGTGATGTGATATTTTAATTGGTATATCCAATATTAAAAAATATGTATATATTTAAACTATTCTTATAATATTATTATGAGAATGAAAATTTAAAAAGAAAATTATTAAAATAAAATGTTAATTTTCTTTTTTAATTAAATAAAGTTTTTTTTTTTTTTTTTTTAAACTAAGAAAAATTCAAAAGTTATTGGTTTCCTTTTAGTTAAATGGACTAATTTTTAGGTTACCCATTGGTTGCATGTAATAACCTTAGTACTGATGATTCAATTTGAATCATACACAAATGACATTGATACTTTTTCAATGGATGGTAAGTTTGTTATGAAAATAAATATTTGTATTAATGTATATGTAAAGATTTAGATTCACTATTAAATTCTTTTCAGGGAGATAGTATTTTTCAATTTAATTTTAAGTATTTTGGGGACAAAATTTATATGTTGGCATTTGAATTATTTTGAAGAATATTTTAAATTTTTTTCTTGTACTACTTTTATTTGTGTCAATAAGGAGATATTCATATGAAAAGGCCTTTGACTAAAGTTGTCTTCTAATTGCTTATTAGTCTCATGGAGCAAGAGGTAGGTCTCATTTTGTTCGCATGGACTAACTTTAATTATGATCGACAAAATTTGAGTCGCACACCAATAATATTGATACCTTTTCTAACAACAACAAGTTTATTCTAAAAATAAATGTTATTAATTTTTTTTGTAGAATATTAATATGCATGTAAGGATATATGAATTTGTTTGATGTAATATTAACACATAAGAAACATTAATATATGATTTGTAAAAAATGCATCAACCAAACATAATTATATCCAATGCAATGATTACCAGATATTGTTAAAATATAATAAACACTACCTCATGGAATATAATTATTGTAAGGCATAAGCAAAAAAAGGTTTTAAAAAAACCTTCCTATTTTGAATTTAATTTTTGAAAACTGAGTTTATTCCTTAATTTAAGAGTATGAAAATTATTGGAATTCTTTGATTTGTTAATTTATGAAAAGAAGTTTAATGTTAGTTTCAATGCTTTGGATGAGAAAATGTTGTAAATAATAAATTCAGTTTAGTGAGAAATTGTTTCTGCCTAGGAAATGGTCTTACGTTTATGTACATGTGACAAAACCAACTTGGTGAGATTATTTGTTTGTTTTTCATGTACCCTAATTATTTTTAGGCTAAAGTTATGAATAATTAGTTTCTATTTGCAACCTTGAAAAGGTTTTTTTACTTGATTCCTTATTTTATTTTTTATGAAAAAAAATAATATCAATTTAATTCATAAAATTATCATTTTAAATATCTAAACTTTTATCACACTCCATTATCTTCATCCCCCTCCATCTTAAAATAGTTGTGGTTACTAATGGGTTGTATACACAAATTTTCTTTTCAAATGTGTTTAATTGTGATACTTTCTTGTCACTTAGGGTTTTGAAAAAAATTGTGATTGTCTTCATTTACGATAATCTTGATAGTCATGATGGAGTGTTGTATTGAGAATCATTTTTATGATATGTATCAGGGTAGTTTGATGCCATCATTTTTATGTGATTGTTCAACATTGAGAGGTATTTCTATTATAATTGATATATTTACATGTTTATTATATTAATTGATTATTTTTTTCCAAAGAGTTTCTTACATTCATTATTAAGATATAAATTATAATTGACATTGGTTGATCACATTACAAATTGTATTATTTTTCCTTCTTTATTTATCACCCTCATTATTGTGATATGATTGAGATATATTCACATCTATTGAGGATTGAGATATATATTTGAGAATGGACATAAACTTATGTGAATGTGCTATGATTAAATTACGTGGTTATATTATTCATATTTTTATATAATATTATCATGATTATTAATGAACATGAGTTATCCTAGTACATTTTATAACTTAGTATGGACTAAATATAGACACCTAAAATCAGACACTTTGTGTCGATTTTAATTTTCTCGCTAATTTGCACCACAATCATCCGTAAATCCTTAATCAATCTTCTATCAGACTAGCATCCTTAGCCTAACCACCATCCATCACCCCATACCCAATTAATTAAATCCATTTATGACCTTACCCCATCGCACCAATATGAAATATGGATTGATCACACTAATTAATCAAGTTAATTAGTTGGTAAGATAATCCATCCACATTTTCTAATTTCAATAAATCAAATAAGTCTATTTTCTATCTCAAATACACTATGTCATCCAAATCCACTTGCTAATTTAAAATTCAAAAATATTGCATCAGATCCCAAATCAAAGTCCTTTTTCCAAGGCAATCTTTAGAAAATTCTATGTGAAGAGGAAATTATAAAATTAAAATCTAATATCAAGTCCCTTTTCCAATGCATGGGAAGGTGCCCTTCCTTATCCTCAATAGATTCCACCATGTTGAAGTCACCACAAAGGACTCAATGTGCATTAGGAAGTGATTCTGCTAGCCATCTCCAAAGTGAGGCTCGTTCTATAGCATCATTAAAGGTGTACAAGTTAGCAAGCCCAATGATGTGATTATCAAAGTCAAAAAGGTTCCAAACCATCCGATGGGTGGGGTTCAAACTTCAGGGAATAATGTTTTGAGAAAGCTCAGGAGACAATAAAGTGACGACCCCACCACGCCCAGCTTCATGCCCAGTAGCCTGACAAATAGCCCCATTACAAATTAGTCATGTTGCATTCTACAGTAAAAAGCCAAAAATCTTAACCTCTTACAAGCAGATCATTTTCATACTGTTAAAAAGATGACAACTATTCCTAATCACATACTTATGTGGATGATCAATAAGGCCCTAGGCATTGCAAGAGTAAAAAATCATTGGAAACCATCGTGTGCATATCATTCTCCTATGTGAGATATTCAAATGCAGCAAACCGATTATACATTTAGATTAAAAAAAGAGACATTAAAATATACAGGATTAAATATATTCTTGAAATAAATATCTTAAACAAATATTTTGAAATACATTTAAATGTATTCAATTAATTTACGAAAAAAACCAAAGTACATAGAGAAAAACAACAAGATACTCTCACCCTCACAAAATTGTTTATTTAATTTAATTAGTTGAGAGTAGCGAAGGGTATTTGACAATAGTCCCTACACTATCCATCCCCCATTGCCTCCCCCCTCCAATATGGCCCCTGAGTGATAATAAAATTGATGTCCTCCAAATCGAGAATTAGGTGGCATAAATGTTACCCCCATCTATCATATAAAATAGTGGTAGTCAAGTGTGGAGTCATTGTTTGCTATTTATTGATAAATCAGTCAAAACATGACTCTTCGTCCATATATACGTATATATGTATATTTAATATTTTTATTATTATATTTATTTTTCTAAAGTCTTGTGCTAAGCCAAGATAAATATTATTGTTCAATAATAACAACATGACTATGTTATGGTATAAAAGAACAACACGATATATATGCATATGTACCCATGTATTTCTCTAAACGGAAATATGCATTTGGCAACATGGGTCGTTAATATTAAAAACTATAATATTTCATTTAAAAATATACACTTAACAACAAAGGTTGTAAATACCAAATTCTACCTAAATGATATGAATAAACTTTCAAATAGTCCTTCTAGCTTATATCTCTAAGCTTATACAAAATAAACACAAAGTTCGCAAAAATAAATACAGGGCTTGTGAAAGAAATACACAAGGATAATATTTATTACATGACCTTTTGGTCTTACATAGAAAGAAAATAATTAAAACATAGCATAGATGCTCCCATAGGAAGGAAAGATTGTTCAATACCAATGTAAACTTAGAAGAAAGGCTCCCATGCAAGGAAATCTTGTTCAAAAAGAAGAAGACCTGAGGCATGGCTTGGCTGCTCTCCTCTGCTATTTCTTCACAACGTTAAAAAAAAAAGAAGAAAAAACTCTACATATGCATTTATAATAAATGTTCAAATAACCCTACTTTCTTGTGAAAGCTACTTATATAAAATAATGTCATTAAGATTATGGTTAAAATAGGGTTCTAAACAAATGTAAGGCGTATATCAGGGTAATTGTAAAGGTGTGATATAATTTACTTTTAATTTAGTATTTTTATTTATTTTTTAAATTAAAAGTAAACTTATTTAAAAATGTTTGGATTTATTTAAATATTTATTTTTCATTTATTTCTTTATTTATTTTTAAAGAAAATGGCACTTTAGTTTATTGAATAGTGTATAAAAATGTAAGGTTAAATTTATTTAAATCTTTATTTTTTATTTAAGAAATATTATTTTAAAAATAACATTTTAATTTGTCTAAATAATGTTATGTTAAGTATTTTTTAGTTGTATCTATTAAGTTGAAAAATAATATAGAGATTTAAGTATTTTATATCATGGTAAAAACTTCTCTAAACCTGAATTAATTAATGAAATTATTTTATAGGTTATAGTATTATAGCTTTATATTATTATAATCTAGAGAGTTATGACAATACATATATGAAACGATAACTTAATTTATGTTATTTTTGGGATTTTTTTTTTTGACATCATATTATAATATGACAAGACTATAATATATACAAATTTAAATGAAGATATATAAAATATAAGTATAAAATAATAATATTGAATCTTTGCAAAAGTGTTAAAAAAATAAAAAAATAACTATTAAAGATTTTTTATTAAAAAAAATATAATTTCTTTTTTAAAAAAAAATATATTATTTGATTAACCTTATACTATTTATATTAATATAGATATGTGTTTCAATAATATATATGGAATGCATATTTAATTGTTTGGGAATGGATATGCTTGACCACCAACACATTATGATAAATTGGATGGGGGCCACAAGAAGCATTAGTCATAAATCGTGGAGATATTGGGCTCTTCTCTTCTATTTTGGAAGCATTCCTCAAAAATGAGGAAGTGTGTAGAGATGTAATTATGTGGAGATGTAACATGATAATTGAATTAAATTATTATCTTTTAAATGCTAAGACTATGGATATGGTAAAATGTGGATTTTGATTGAGGCTATAGTAATACCCATTTTTATTTTAAAATTCTCGAAATGGAAGTATGAATAGAAATGAATATGTTGTCTTTTCCTAATCTCATTATATAATCATGCAAATCTTAATGTGACTCCTTAAAATGAATATGTGTACTTTAATTTTTTTATTAAAGAAATATGTGCATTTCAGAAATTATTTGTTAAATATATTATTAAGATGAGCAATTTTTTATTGAATTAGTTGTTTTCTTCAAGATAGATTTAATAATGAAATCTGAGTATATCATATATAAATAAATTTATACAATTAATTTTATTGTTATAATTTTATTTATTTCATAATAAAAAAATTAATTATATATTTATCATGTTGAAATATATAATGAATGAATTATATTTATTATTATAATAATTTTTTAATTTCAAAATTAAAAAAATTATTTATTTATTTAGTTATTATTATGGAATATTTGATAGGTATTTATAATTATATAATATATTATTATACATTATATTTTTCATATAAAAACAATACATATAATATATTATAATGTTAAATAATTATAATATGTATTATAATATTATATTCTATTAAATAATATTCTATTTTATATTATAATATAGTCATAGAATATATAATATAATATATTATTTTATTTTATAAATTTATTATATATATTATATATATATATATAGAGAGAGAGAGAGCATGTATATCTTAGGCAAATCTATGTAAAATATATAGACAAATATCATTTTCAAAGTATATATTCTACAGGTATCTCGAAAATAGATGGAGAGACAAAAATTGTGAATATAAGTATTGGAAATTTATTGAGATATTTAGTTGGAGACAAGCTAAAGTAATGAAACTTGATTTTTTTGATAGATATTAAGGGTAAGGGCCCTCACTCGTATAAAGGAAGAAGCAAAAAAATCACAAAATAGGTGGCGTTTTGACCGAAGTAGACACATCCAACCAAGAGCAAGTCCCAAAGGGAGAGCTATAAACCATCGAAGGATAATCCTTGGGAACAAAGAGAAAAAAATTATAGTAAGAGTATCCAAAAAGAGTTGAGAAAATCACCTACATGCGTGAGAGAGATTTCAAATGTGTGGACTTGTGAGCAGGGTTCAAACTGCCTTCATCATCCTTGTTTTGTTTGCCAGAACTGAAAATACCTCCCAAACCAATGGCATCCACCATCGACTTCAAATTATCCTTCATGAATCAAGAAATGTTAGCAGAGGTTCCTAAAATTACACCAAAACATGTTAATTATAGAGATAGCTTGCGCAGTAGAGAGTACAAGAAAGTATCGAAGATATGACAACAATATAAACCATCGACAATGTTCTAGAATAGAACAAAGAGCAAGATAAAATAGATATAAATAGAAATAGAACTATAACTAGTATCTATCAGATAGTGTAATAAATAAAAATAGAGTACTCACTGCGCATAACCCATACATAAAATAAAATAAGGAAAACCATAACAAGATAATTCTATTAATCTCTATCAACACATCAAACTAGATTCTATTACATCAAAGTGGTATTTATAGCCTTTTAAAATCATGTTGTCTCTTCACATTCCAACCTTTCAAGATACAAAAGGAAAGACTCTTCGCATTCTTAAAATACCTAATTAGGCAAGTTACAAGGCTGAATATGTACAAAAGTTATACAAAAGACAAAATCATACACTTCACATATGTGTTTATCTTATACACTTCATGATTTTAGCAAGCTCCAATCTTCATCCAACACTTTCTCGAACTTAAATATTTGTCTCGTCACAAGAAAAAGTTGAAAGATGATCTGAATTAAGCTAGAAAGATAAGTCATAATCATAAGTCAGTTATTGTTCTAAGTGTTGTTTACCAATTTTCACCTTTTTTGCACTACTTAACCATCATTTTGAGTTTTCAACTAAGTATCATACTAGCCTACCACCCTTTTGGGTTTTCAATAGACTAGCATAATCAGATGGCCAACCTTTATAAGTTTCCAACCATCCTAGCCCCACTCTCAATGTTTAGACTATCTTACAAAAATTTGAATATGTTAGAAATCATAAAAAGAAAGTGCGTAAACCTTATTGTTGTGGTTGGGAGGTTGTTTTACTTGCGGATTACGGAGGTTATTGTTTCTAAGTAGTTGTTATCCTAGTGACTTTTGATGTATCCACTACCAAAGGTATATGTGAAGACTATGCCTTTGCGTTTATCTCCCTCTCCTTTATAATTTGCTGAAGTTGTTGTGGAGGAATGAACTAGGGCTAATTTGTTGTCTACACAATGGTTAGATCAACTTGAGCTAGTATCTTCTTGAGCATTTTTCAGTCAGTGAGTCCTCTATGTACCATTACAAGTAGAATGTGCAATGGTACCTAGATTATCATTGTGTTTTACAGGTCTTCATATTTTACAATTGTAAGCAATGACTTACAATTAGATTATTTCTACTGAATGTCCAAGATAAGCTCATCCAATCTATGTGTTGTCCTCTGGGCTTGAATGGATATAAAAGTGTTGTGCATGGTTTCATGATGCCATACTTGTAGCTTTTGTATAACAACATCCCTAGAATCCAACAATTATTTGAGTTCACCACTAATTTTCTCCATAATTACCATTTGATCCTCCATCATGGCTTTAGATTTTTCAATAGTAGAAAATTTAGGCTTCACAACGGCTAATGATTGATTCAAATAATGTCTCAAGTTTAGCATATCCTAGGCTATCATCTTGGCCTATGTTGTAGAAGTGTCTAGGACTTACTTGTACTCATCCAAACACTGATACATGGCCTTTGTTTCTGACTTGAGAGTATGTTCTTATGAGCATAATGCCAAAACTTTCTATGTAGTTCCTTAGCTCTTTGTAAGTTTTATCAATAGCATCATGAATTATTTATCTTTTGACATAACTTGATCACCTAGTACTTGCATAACTAAATTAGGACAAGAATTATTTATCAATTGCCTTGCATTCACTAATCTCTCTTATCTTTTAGCCTTTTCATGCAACCTCAAGACTTCTTGCTCCAAATCAAAGGCCCTCTACACAATGGATTCTTGAAAGGTGATTGATTTTTCAATGTGTTTAGAAAGTTAAATTTGGGCTACATATGACAATGTTTACATCACAGTGGTGGCAAGTGACAAGGATGTAGTTATGGATGTCTCAAGAACAAGTGTAAATTGAGCAAGTGGAAGAAAGAAAGTAGTCCTCTGAGTTGATGTAGCAGGGACATCCCATAGCCATTGACTAGAAATATGTGCTACTTCTTCACTATCTTTATTATGAGTAGTGGATGCTATCTATGATTGTGCTTGTGCATCATAGAGTTCTTTAACCTAGGTTATTGCTTTTGCCTTGGCCTTAGTCTTAGCTTCAGCTTGCACTTTAGCTTCCTCTTTAGCCTTAGCTTGAGGATTATCTTGGGATTTGGTTTTAGCCTTTACCTCAGCCTTAGCTTTGGCTATTTGTTCCTTTTATTTTTTCTACATAGCTTGCACCTCTTGTTGTCACCTTTATGCTTCCTCTTGTTGTTTCTTCTTTGCCTATACTTCTTCATCCTAATTGCATACATCTTCATTTTCCTTAGATTTCTTCTTTTTGCATTGGATTCTATAGCTTGCTTTCTCATAGCCTCTACTTCATCAGTTTTCCTTTGTTATTTCATGGTTATTTCTTGTTGCTTTTATTGTGGACTCTGTACAGCTTCTTGATATGTTATTTATTAAACTATTGCTTATTTGTGTGTTTCCTTAGTCCTTTGCTCTTCTTACCTTTCTTTAGGCTCAAGTGCGCCTTACATAGTTTGTTTTTCCTCAACTTCCCTAGGCATAATTGTATCCATGGGTTCTTCCTCTCCTTTAGCATCATTATCAAATTTAATTTTCTTAGGTGATTGTGCTTCACCCAACTGATATTTATATACCAACTTTTTTCTCCTAGATTTCACTATAGGCTTAAGTGTTTGATTTTGTTTATTCACACTTTGGGGTTTAGGTTGTGGTTGAGCCAGCTAAGACTATTTTGCATTATTTTATTCTGCATATACACCAAAAGAGACCATCATTTCTTACATTTTTTATGATGACTTTTTAGTTGGATGCATGCAAAATCCCCTGCATAAATGTTGAGTAGGGTTATCTTCTACAAAATGATTTTTTTGCATGTGCAACAGATGATACCATAGCTAGTTCCATTGAAAATATTTCAAACTCTAACTTTTTTTGAGTTGCTTCCTATCCTACATTATCAATAAGGATAGCAGGTGGTTGAGCGATATCAACCCAAAGGTATTATCTTACCTAATTTTACACTTGGTAAGTGCACACTACTTTACAAAAAAAACTCTTTTTCTCCTTCTACATCATACACCTTGGTTATGATGTATTATGGCATTGATTGGAGCACTTTATATTCATCTACCTCCATCTTAGGTAAGTCACACTCAGAAGCTATTCGTAGAATCAGGGATGCTCAAGTCATGAATTCATTTATCAGGTTCCTTTCTTTGGTAGAGGTGGTAAGGCTCTATGTGTAGGTGCTTTCCTCTTTCCTTTCTCTTTTTTTGATGGATCTTGTGGTTGTGCTAGTTGTGTTGGTTGGGATTGCAATTGAGTGGGTTTTTATGAAGGTATTTACTCTTCTTGTTGTTGTTGTGCTTGTGGAGGGATGACTTTCAATGGAGGTACAAACCTCATAGATAGGGATTTTTATTAGTATACTTCAACCTTCACTTTGACCATCAAAATTAAAAATGGCATTGGGGTGACAGTTGGGGTAGCCAAATCGTGAACCTTAATTTATGCCATTGTGTAGTTTGGTAACTGAAGCATGCTGACCTAGGTATTTCATTACATCTTAAGGAATCCTAGGGTGTGATCAAATTAATGCTAGGGCTTCTAGCCACCATGCATTGAATCACCCCAATTATTCATAACATTGGCTTGTTCTGGTCCATGTAATGTTTATGAGGGCATTATCAAGCCAAAAATTAGTAGTTATATTTCTTGGCCCCAGTGGATACTTCCACTATGTGAAACATAATAATAAAAGTAAAATGTAGTATTGAAATTCCTACATGATTCTTGTAAGTACATTTTCTATATTTATGGTAAGCTTAGTTACCAAAAATTTAGGCTAGTTGAAATCCTCATGAAGCTTCATCATTCAATAGGCAATGTTAATGATACCTCTTATTGTTTGTTTTGTTTCCTTTATGGTTTGCCAAAATCTCTTAGTAATACATTAAACCATTATGCATAGTGAAGCATCCTCAGTTGAATCAATAGGATTTCCTCGTCTTGTCCTAGCTGTGTATTTTTCTTTGATATCTAAGTGAAGTGTTGGTGTTGTAGACTTATATGGCATTATATATTTACCATGATTGGTTAGGCCAGTTGATCATGACATTGAGTGTGCATTAATCCAAATTGTAATGTCTTGAGCTAATAGATAGCTCGTTGATTGTATTGACTCAATAATGTCATCATAACCTTGTCTAAATACCTAAATATAGGTAGTTTGAGTAACTAATTGATGTCAAATCCTTGTAGTGGATGTTGTAGAGTTAGGGTTTCTGGTTGTGTTGCTCCTTGGGCCTCTTGAATAAACATGATAGCTTCTATTTTATTGATGAAATCAAATAGTTTTGGATCATTTTATTTAGTCCATCAAAGCTCTAGCCCAATTCCCATTTCCTCTTTATGGGCCTCAAATAGTGGAATCAAAAATTAATCTTTGTCCATGGATTGATGAATAATCTATGCTAGATGATGAGTTTCAGAAATTACACCCTAGTTTGAAATTTGTTTTCAAAAATATAGGCGAGAGGTTGATCACATAAGTCTCTTATTAGCTAAATTTTATAATGTTTGATCATTGTCCATATCCTTCTCTTTTATAGTTGTTTGGTGCCTAATTTTTTGCCACCACCTCCTTTGAATGTATTGACTACATGCGCATGAATGTCCCCTTTTTAATTAATAATAGATTTTATAAATCACCTTGATAGGGACATTTGGTTCCTAAGATCTTTGATTTAGTTCTAAGTAGTTATTATCAGTGAGTAGTTGTCCTTTTGGTTAATCAATTTATGCTATGCATCTACTTGTCATTTTATTACCAAATTTGCTTTTAAATTGATGTAATATTTGATATGCCACATCATTAATGGTCTAACCATACCATTGGCCTTTCATTCACCATACCTATCTTGTCACTGCCTTCCCAAACTTAATTATAATGCTTGGTGTAATTACGATCAATTGTTCTTGATGAGTTATCTCAGGAAGGTCGTCGCATCCTAAGATGACAACTAGTTTCTAGTGGTTGTAATGTGTTATGAGAACACTAAATAAACATTATAACCTAAGAAAAAAAAGAAAACAAATAACATTAAATGAAATCCTAACTACATGTTATTACTCAACACCCACTCAATTTTTAGTAGAATGATAAAGATTAAAGATGATATGGCCTAAGCCTATAGCCATTGATTCACCCTAGTAATATGGTTCCCTACAAATATTTCATCACTATGGTACCTTATGGTCATACTTCATGAATGATGTAGGGTCCTTTCTATCTTATTCATAGCTTCATGGGGAATGTTTTAAATCTGCTCTCGTAAAGCAATACTGTTTGGTTCAAGTAAAATTAATTATATTGCAAATTGTGATCATATCATGATTTTTGACTTTGTTTATTGATCTATTGTGGTTGATATGATCTTAATCTATTTTATTCCATCTTGATGAAATCCATCAGTCATGCTCATGATCATCATAATGCACAGACTAGGTACAATATATTCCATAGGCATAACTACCTCAAGGCTATATATCAATTGGAAGGGAGTGAACCTGATAATTCTCTTATAACGTGAGTGATAGTCCTATAAAATTATAAGAATTTTATCCTCCCAATCATTTATTTAAAAATTAAAATTTTTTGTTAACATCTTTCCCAAAACGTTATTGGATGTTTTTGTTTATCCATTGGCCTACATATGGTAAGTAGTGATTTTATGGTGAGATATCATAAAGACTTCAGTGACAGTCTTAATAGTATTATTGATAAAGAGTGTGCCTATATCACTTTAAAACTTAACTAGACTTCCAAACCTCATGATAATGTTTTCATATAAAAATTTGGTAGCATCCTTCGTACCACAGCTTGGAGTGGCAGTATCTTTCACCCATTTCATGAAATAGTTGATCGTAATCATATGTTACCATTGGCCTTTCATTCACCATACCTATTTGGTACCATTGGCCTTTCATTCACATATATACCAAATGCATTTCATTTTATTGGTTGGGCTTGCCCATTCTTTGACAGATATTGCAATTTTTAGTAACTTTGTGCACATCCTTAAAAAGTGTAGACCACCATATAACACTCTAAAGTATTTTCCTAGTAGTGTATTCTCCTAAAAATTGACCTCATATGATCCCTTGGTGATCTTCTTGAATTAGTTTTGGTCACTCTTGTTCTAGAGCTACCCTATGTAATACATCATCTTTTCACAACTTGTACAAAAATCCTTTAATAAGACTATATGGTATAGCTCTGGTAACCATTTGTTTCTTGTCCCTCTCTATATAATGTGTAGGAACATTTCCTTGTTACAAAAAAATTGTAATGTCCTCCATGTTATCAGGAACTACAATAGTTATAAATAAATACACATCAGGGGATTAATCTTTGAGTTCCTCTGGTTCTTCCCCATTACGAAGCTGACTAAGATGATTTGGTCCCATATTCTCCCATCCTAGCTTCACATTGATCTATTATTGGAATTCCCAAAAGAGAATCAACCACCTTGATATACATCCTCTTAGCATAGATTTATTCACCAAGTATCATAATTCTTGGTGGTCCATGAAGAACTCAAAAGGAGTAGCCAATATGTAATTCCTGAACATTTGAAATATAAACACCATGGCTATTTCTTCTCTCTCTATGTTTGTGTAATTATTTTCCACAAATGAGATTTTTCTACTAGAAAAATGTATTAGGTGGTCTAACCTACCTTCCCCTAGATGCGCTAAGACAACTCTTATTGCAATTCCCAAAACATCTGCATTTACATGGAATGGCTTCTTCTAGTCAAGAAATACCAAGATGGGTACTATTACCAACCTCTACTTGAACTTAATGAATGATGTTTGACACTCTAGTGTCCATTCAAATTTGGTATCCTTGCATAGTAGCCTCTCCATGGATGTTGATATAGTTGCATATCCTTTTATAAATTTCCTATAATATCTGGTAAGACCCAAAAAAGTGTGCACTTTAGTTGAGTTGGTAGGAGGTGGCATTCCTATTTTAACAACAATTTTAGATGGATCAACCCAAATTATGTCATTACACACAAAATGACCCATCAAGACACCAAAAGGTGTAAAGAATAGACAATTCTTTAAATTTAAGGTGATACACAAAACTTGGCATCTCTCTAGCATCAATCTTAGCTTTTACAAGTGTTCTTTAAATAGAGAGAATACTGACCAATCATCTAGATGGACTTCTATAAAATCATGAATGAAGTCTTTGAATACATTAACCATATCTCTAAAAAATACAACAAGTGCTTTCTTTAAGCCAAATGACATTACCTTGTATGCAAATGATCCCCATTCAATAGTGAAGGTGGTCTTGGCCTAATCCTTTTTAACAATCAAAATTTGGTGATACCCATTGAAACCATCTGTAAATGAATATACCTCAGGCCCAACCATAGATTCAAGTACTTCATCAGTAAAAGGGATAGAAAATGGATCATTGACACAAGTATCATTGAGTGCACAGTAATCTCCACACACCTAAATTTCTCCTGTATTCTTAGGTTGCACAACCATGGGACTCACCCACTCTACCTTTTTAATTGGATAAATAATTCCAGCTTCTTAAACTTGATCCAGTTTGGTCTTTACTTTAATTTTCAAATTAGGATGGTATTAGTTTTGGTTTAGATTTGCATAACCTAAACATGCAAAATAATAAATTTGCACAATAAAATCAAATATGCAAAATATAATTCAAATGGGATAATAGTATTCAAATGATTTGGATATATTTATACACATGCTTGATCCTAAGAATAAGTAGTCAAGTCTTATCTTTAATCCCTTCAATCCCTCTCCTGAAATCTTTCATATCTATCTCTCATCCCTTTATTCTTGCACTAATCTATCTATGTCAGTTGTGAGAACAACTCACTCACACAATATTATATTTTCTCACACATATAATATTTAATGCTTGGTAAATATCCAAATGTAAATACTATTATAAAATCTAATTCCTAACATTCCCTTAGTTTTTACATGGTGCAAAAACATTCACACTCTCACCTGCAGTATGCTCACCTCGTGGCATTCCCAACTATTTGGCTCATGACCTTGATCCAAAGAAAGGCTCACCCCATCCATGGTTTTAAACATGTTCACCACAAACATTGATATAAACAAAAACTTCATCAATTGTCCATCTCCGATGGTTTTCTGTATCTATCACAAACCTTTTTAAGATCCATGAACTGTCTTACATTGGTGCTTTTTGTTCTTTCACTATATTTTACATCAGTGAATTATATTTGGAATTTCTCACTAATTAAAATACTTGAACAAGTATGTACTTATGTTCTTATTTTCATAAAGAAAAAATATAACTGAAAAATAATCCACAAATATATTATGCAGCTCCGTTGCTTGTGGTTGATGAGATGTTGATATTTTACCTCCTTCCTCTGTTGCCTCCTCCTCCATCTTTAGGACGCTGCTTACTTAGTAAATTTGTCTCTGAGACGCTTCGATGACTCTCGCATGTTTTCTATTTGTATTAGTTTCCTACATGAGAAATGGAACACCCCGATCTCCCCCCATCCCCCGCCCTCTGCCCACTCCTTGCCACACAATATGGACGTGATGTACAAGTGATAATACATCTATTACAAGATGTGTAAAATTTTGACTTTTGATAATAAACCACATATTTAACTTGGACCGACATGACTAAAGACACCATTTTTTTAATTTTTATTTTATTTTCGACGCTTTTTGACAAATAAGACTATGACTTAACATGACATTTATAAATGACCTAATAACACCTATTAAAGCTAAAAAAATGACACAAGACACCTTTTGACTTTATTTTTAATAAGACTTTTAAACATGGATTCCCACTTGATTGAACTTTAAACTAAAGACACGGACACAAGAATTATTAACCTAATATATAAAGAGAATACCACTTGTTAATCAACAATAAACTATAGAAAGGATATAGAAGACAACGAATGCCCAAAAACAAATAAAACATAAACACAAACATAAACTTTAATACTTAACCTAAAGCTGTGGGTGGTCCAAAAAGGTCAGTGGATTTAATGGTCGGGAAAGACTCAAACTATGACATTTTCATGTTTGATACTACATGCACAAATTTGAGGAACTCGAGTTGAGCTTGGTAACATGGTATGCGGTTGATAGCAATGCAATGTCGAGCAAGTTGATCACGAGTTTGTAAATGGATGGATTGCATGGTAAATGAATCTAATGCAGATTAATTGTGGCCGAGTTCATTGTTGATGCAGCTCACTCAAATTAACAAGATTTATTCAACCCTGTTTATATCCTTGAGTGTGATCATGAGTTCAAAGCAGAATGCGCATTCCTTTCAACTGTTATTACCACAAACCAAAATATTCTTTTTATTGTGGCAGAATATTAACTATGACTGACTAGATGGGGTTGAACGTTGAAGCTATGTGGAAAGTCTGCTAGTGATACGATGCAAAACGAATCTTCCTTTACGTCTTATAAAAACTTTTTATCCATCCAATCAGATCGAATATGGTCAACGTTTATTGCATGAGACGTATAAGAAAAACTACGTGAAACTTGAAGAATTAAATGCATATCACGACTGTGTATGGTGCACTTGTGGACAACACAATTGAAACGTGGAATCTAGCTAGTTGATAGATGCACGGACAGGTGTGTTAGCTTCATCAAGATCAATGATATATAGGTCACCATTCAATATAGATGACGCCTTCAAACCAATATGATTTAGACTTGTAATCTCAAATTTTATAGATGGGCAACCGTGAGTTTGAAATGAAGAAGCCCTCAATCACATATCAGAACCATAACATTTGATGATAGACAATTAGATCATGAATTCAGAGACTCTCATCTTGGATTGAACTGCTTTGATATCAGATATTATTGATGGTTTAGATTTGCATAACTTAAACATACAAAATAATGAATTTGCACAATGAAATCAAATGCAAAAATATAATTCAAATGGGATAATATTATTAAAATGATTGGGAAATATTTATACACATGCTTGATTCTAAGAATAAGGAGTCAAGTCTTATCTTTGATCCTCTGAGTGTCTCTCCTGAAATCATTCATATCTATCTCTCATCCCTTTATTCTTAAACTAATCTATCTAGTGAGTTGTGATAACAACTCACTCACACAATATTATATTTTCTCACACATATAATAATTACCTTTCGGTAAATATCCAAATGTAAATATAATATAAAAACTAATTCCTAATAGATTGATCCTGTAGGGTCACTTTTTAATCGGGCACACACATTCTTTTAACTCGATAGGCGTTTCTCCTAGAGATGGATCTACGCCTTTGACCTTCGAGAATTTACTTGGAACACATCTTGGTAATCTCTTAACAACTACAGGGCTTCAGAGATCTGCTCTTGTTCCCAATAATCTCCCACTATTACAAGCTTAGGGGCCGCTTCTGTTCCAATATTTCTTTGAGTATTTCACAAAGGTTCCTGATATATCTTCCTTGATCCACTAGGCATAGTATCTTGTAAATGCATTTGCCTTCTTGTTGCAGAATGTCATTATTATGTAGTTTCCCCTCTTCTACTTGCTCTACACTTTGCACTAGTTTAAACTCCTCTTCATACTACGGTTCAAAGAACCCTTCTAAATCAATATCTCCATCACTATCACTAGATTCTGTTAGATCATTGTTTATTCTATTACACGACTAAACCTAGGTTATTCTTTTTTATTAGCTTTGTAATTACGTAGTGCAAGATCCAAGTCTTGCATAACTTCTTGATGAGTGGATGATTCAAAAACATTTATTAAATCCTCTGCGCATCCATGACATAGAAAAAATTTAATCTTTGGTAAGGCATTAAGTACTAATGGGTTATCATCTTCAAACACAAAAGTTTGAATGAAATCATGTTGAAGTTGTGCCCATTGTTTAGTTTCCCTTCTACATTTTTGATGCATGTGCCAAGCTGTTATAACAGGTGCAAAGGTATAACTGAATATATACGCTTAATATCAAGGCTCTACTCCTTGTGTGGTCCATATATCTACACACTAATGAATGTGTAGTTCTGAACATTGACCCTTTTGAAAGAAAGGCCATTCTGCTTTAATACTAGCTGTTAGTTGAAACCTTATACATAAAATTTCATAGGTGCCCTCCTAATGTATTTATGAATTTATATGCATGACCCACCATATTGTAGCAGTTCCTTTTAGTGCATAGCTGAGTGTGTTGACTCATTGTTCCACCTATGGTACATTGTGTTAAATCCTCAATATGAATGGATTGAGATCCTCTATCATAAAATATTGAGGTATTTATCATTATGCAATGAACGCCATGTGCAGAGGTCATAACTCATGATCTCTATGGGACAAATTAGAGATGTGTGCATGTAAGTCACCACTTATAGACAATATATAATCCCATTGTAGAATTCCTTTAGGGGTAGGTTCAGTGTAAAATCCATCATAGTTGTTGTTGACATAGTGGATTGTACCCTCTGAAGGGAGGCTCAACTCTCTTCATCCATGCGACACAATGGAGACATTCCTCTTGCTATGGCTTGCAAATGTGAGGGATGAATCTCTAGATTAGGGGCTAGTTCCCCTTGATGCACCTTGAGGCCCTATATTTCCTATTGCTAACAATGGAAGGGGGATGGAAAGGAAGAGAAATACTAAAATTAGACCTAAATTAAAACAGTGATGCACCAAAATGGTTGGTCTACTTAGTTTTGACATACACTTTACACCAGAGAGAAGCAAGCATACACTTCATTCAAATGAGAACCTTTCCTGCATTAGTGTTTCAGTAGGGGATCATATGGAGATATAGGGAGGAAGAACTACTAGATGTGTTTTAAGACACACTATGGACAGTCTATTCACATGCACCTATAATCTGACCTGGACACTTCTTATTGACCTGCAAGAGAAGAACTCATAATACACTAGATATGTTAGAATAAACTTATGAAAGCATGAAAAGAAAATGACTTAACATAAGATAAACCATAGATATATGCAAAAGTGCAAGCTCAAATGGAGGTAAAAATATTTCTTCTGATTCAAGGTAAATTCTTTCAGGGCGTTGCCATATAAGCTAAGATATCTCTTCTTAAATGAGAAGTTAAAAATATATAGAGAACTGGAAACAAGATAGCTGAAAAATCAAGGAATGGAAACCCATGCTAAGTTAAACACTTCTGCAGAGACCACAAGACCATGTTATTGTCATATTCTTCCAATTGTGTATAGGAGAGCCATGTTGTAAATATTCAACTCACTGCCCTTGTTGTCCTGGGCCTGCAAAAGCATGGGATACTCCTAATAAGTAACAAAGCCATCCCCAAGTTGTTGTGGCTGGATCATGCTCTTTTCAATCCTATACGTAATTGGATGTGCATTAATGGTAAAGCATGAAAACATGGGCTGATCTCCTCTATAGTTTGAAAACCAATTTATTTTATTAGTTTTTGGTAGATATATTTCACCAAATGTATTAATTCTCCTTGCTGAGTCATCTGTATGACTTGTCTTGGTCTGAGTGGTCATTAATTCTATCCTTTGTCTTAGTCAACAGCTGGAAATGTTCTTTGTTTTTTCTTTTTTTCTTTGTCTTTGCCCATGTTTTATCTCTTTCTTTCGACTTCTCCTTTGCCTTGGCCTTTTCTTTGCTTGCTCTTTGACTTATCGAGCCTTCTTTATTTTGGGATTTTTTCCGTGCTTTCCTTCAGAAAAAATGTCTGAAGTAATTATTTCTTTTGATTGCTTCTTTTCTCAAAGGGCACATGCACTTCAGGCCTTTTGTCTTTATTCTTCACTTTCTCAAAGTGCCCTCTGCAAGGGCACATACCCTTTAGACTTTTTGCAAACATCCTTAAAAAAGTGAAGAAGTCCTTTTTCTTTTCTCAAGTGCCCTCTGAAAAGACACCCTTCAAACTTTTTAAAAATGTCCTTCAAGCCGTCGAAATGCCCTCTAATGGAAATCCATTGCCTTTTACAAATTGATTTAGAACATTTCCAGTTTTTCAATCACTTTTACTTATATAAGTAGAGTATTAATGCACATGTGCAAACCCGATTTGCTCTTAGCAAAGCAGAATGAGGGAAACACCTAGATTTTTCATGAGAAAGGTCTGGTAGAGAACATTTTTTGCATAAGACAACAGAGGGATGATCTAGCCAAAACATGGATTAGATTAATTTTGCAAAGAAAAAGGAGGGGGTGCCCAATTTTGGCTTACAGGACTAAAAATTGGTCAACACAATTGGTGACTCATAGGGGAAGCATGCCTACTATGCTTGGGAAGACTGAAAGCCATAAAGTCCATTAGGCATGGAGTCATGATGCATCTTGGAGAAGTTAACAATAGCTTTGTAAGTACCTATGAACCAAAAAATATTTTACCCCAAACAACAAGGAAAAAACACACACAAAAGCTAAAAACACTACACACATGCATAACAACACTTAGGGAAAATGAGTAAAAATAAGGAAAACTATGTACATGACAAAAGAAACCTAGTAAAAATGCTTAAGATATATCCCATTGACTGGGATATGTAGCTCTTCACCATCCAACTTGGAGAGTTGGAAAGCATTGTGTTTCTTGCATTGTGTGATGACATATGGGCCACTCCACAAAGTGTCAAACTTTGTGTACCTTCCAGGCTTGGCTTAGTTCTCATCTTACTTCAAGACAATGTCACCTTCTGAGAAGCTCCTTGGTGTAGAAATTTTGTCAAAATGCTTCTTTATTTGTTGTTGGCAGCTTGTCATGGCATCCATGGCTTGGTCTCTCACTCCTTGAAGCTCCATTAGCTCACAATACCTGACTTCTAGGCTATCACTCTCCATCAATTATAGTTGATGGACAAGATCCAAGGCTAGTAACTCAAGTGAGATAGGGAGTCTAGCTTCCCTTCCATACACAAGTGTATATGGTGAATTTTTGATTACCCTCTTTGAAGTGATCCTATCTGCCCAAAGAGTTATCTTCAACTTGGCATGTCAAGTCCTTTGATTTTCCTCTATTGTCCTCTTTATGATCCTAATCAAATTCTTGTTTGTGGACTCAGTCATTCCATTTCTTTTTGGATAGTAGTTGGAAGAAGTTCTGAGATAGATGCCATACTTCAATGCCCACTCACTTGTCTTTGTTCCCAAGAAATCCAATGCATTGTCTGAAATGATTATGGTTGGGACCCCAAATCTTGTCACTATGCCTTCATAGAAGTCTAGGAATGCACTCTCATTTGCCTCTTACAAAGCTATGGCCTCTACCCACCTTACAAAATAATCTGTGGTGGTCAAAACCCACTTGTGGCTAACACTAGAAGGAGGATTGATCAGCCCTATGAAGTCCAACCCCCATTGTAAAAATGGTTGTTCCACCTGAATAAGATGAAGAGGCATGGTAGCTAGTCATTTCTTCCCATCAAAGAAGGCACATTTTAAATATTTCCACACCCAAGCATGAGTGTATTTAAACAAACTAGGCCAAAAGTAACCAGCCCTCATAATCCTTATAGGTGTGGCCTTGGGAGCAAAGTGGCCACCAACTGGTCCATCATAGAACTTGAACAGTACCTTGTTGACTTGGTTTGAATCAATGCATCTCAAGAGCACCCTTGAAAAGTCTTTTCTGAATAACACTCCATCAAATAGGACATAAGGAAGAGATTGGAGTCTAAAATGCCTCCTCTTGGTCCTATCAAGACCTTGTGGACACTCACCAATTCAAAGGAAATGAACCATGTCTTGTACCTAGCTCTTCATGACTATAGGTACAACTACTATAGGTTCATCATGGAGTACCAAAACATTCTCCTTTGGCTCTTTCAAATCTGTAGTGAGGTGTTCACATAGCCCTCTTCCTCTCACCATCTTAGTGGTCTTTATTTCTATGTCATACTCCATTACTTTGGTGATCCAACCTGCCCTTTTCTCATTCAAGTCTCAGTTCAGTAAGAAGTATTTTACACTAGGATGTGGCACCATGATGCAAATTTTTCTACTAGACAACATATGTCTAAATTTTGTTAGACTTTGTATGACTGCAAGCACCTACTTCTCAACATACATGTATCTAACCTCATAGCCTTTTAAACCTTGGCTGAAAAAAGCAAGAGGCTGTTCTAAATTATCACCATTTGCTTGAGTGAGCATAGCAAAGATTACCTCTTCATTCCCAATGGTGTATAGATTTAAGTCCTTGGAAAATTTTGGACTAGTTAGGGTAGGAGCTTGGGTGATAGCTTGTTTGATGCCTTAAAATCTTTCTCTTCTTCTTATTGTCCACGTGAACATCTCATCCTTCCTTAGCATGGAAGTTAGTGGCTTGACAAGCTCAAAAAAGTTAGGAATGAATCTCCTAATGAAATTTATCTTACCAAAGAAACTTTGCAGGCCCTTCATGTGCTTAGGCAAGGACAATGCTAAAATGGCATGCACCCTCTCTGGATCAATGGACAAGCCTTCCTTCAAAATGACATGGCCCAGGAGCTTACCTTCATGGACAGTAAACACATATTTCTTTGGGTTGAGAGAGATACAAAAATCTCTACACCTTTCAAACATATGCCTTAGGTGCTTCAAGTGTTCACTTGCCTCTTTGGAGAATATTGTCGCATCATCAAGATAAACCAACACAATGTCGTTGATCAAACCTTAGAAAGCCATATCCATAGCACATTAGAAGGTAGCTCTATAATTTGACAATCCAAATGGTATCAACCTATAGGCATATGTTCCCCACTTGGTGGTGAAGGTTGTCTTGTATTGGTCACATTCTTGTACCAAGATTTGATTGTACTCAGAGTAGCCATCTAGGAGAGAGAATCTTTCACTGCATATCACCATCTAAAAAAATTGCTCCATACTTGAAAGGGGATAGTGATCTCTCAGTGAGACTCTATTCAGGTCTCTAAAATCCACACACACTCTGACTTCTCCATTCTTATTCCTAATGGAGACCAAATTGGCTAGCTAAGAAGAGTGTTTGATAGGGAAAATGATCCTTGACTCGATCAGTTTGGTGAGTTTTTTCCTCATGAGAGTCTCGATTTTTGGATTGATTGGTATTTGCCTTTGTTTGATGGGTTTGGCACCTTCCTCCATCTCAATGGTGTGTTGGGCCAATCTTAGATCAAATCCCTTCAAATCACCATACTCCCAAGTGAAGACATCAATAAAATCTTGACATAACACAATGAAAGCATGCTTTTCTTCATTGGTACACACCTTCCCAAGTGCAATTAGCTTATCCTTGTAGATCTCTACTCTTTCATAATTTTCCTTCTTGGTTTACAGGATTTATTTGTCTCTCTTGAGTTGGTCATCTTCGTTGAAAATCCTCTCAAGAGTTACCAAACCTTTGGGAAGCCTGATGGTCTTTAGTTGAATAATCTACCCATCATACTATTGTTGTAGCTTTGATTGATTTTTGAAAGCAAAATTATCTTGTTCCTACAAGAAAAGTGTTATTTTCTGGTCACTTTTAAACACCTATCGATTGGTGACATTGTCTGGTATGGAGGGCCTCATAATCACCTTTAAATTATGTTGATTCTTGCTTTGTCTCATCCCCTTTGGGATGTCAAATTGAGCACCAACTATTGCTAGTTTGTCTGCATGTTTTTTCTCCTCTCTTGGAATGGAAGTGATGTTGAAAGCAATGAAGTTATTTATAAGGTCCCACACTATGTGCTTGTAAGACTTGAGTAAGGAGTTCTTAGTCAAGCTTTGACCTCTCACTTGGTTCACAATCAACTCACTATTCCCAAACACCTACAATTCTTTGATTCCTCTATTCCTTGCCCATTCTAGGCCATGAAAAAAGGCCTCATACTCTGTTATGTTGCAGATGTAGAGAATTGAAACCTAAAAGTTGAGAAGTATTTATCCTTTGAAGGTGAAATCAACATTGCCCCACCACCAACTCCCAACTTGCTTCTAGATCCATCAAAGAATAGCTGCCACAAACCATAGTCCTCTTGGTCTGTCTTCATCAATTTCAACATGAAAGCATATTTCTCATGCATGCAGTAGAATCCAAGAAGAGCTTCTTCAATGAACTTGTAAGGATCATGCTCAAAGTTTTCATTTCCCCATTCATCTAGGAGTAGGTCAGCAAATCCTACAAGGGAACATGATGGAGATTGATCCACCTGGAGATCTTCTTCATTAATGATTGCATAGTTCACATTCACCACTTTGGGTAAGTATGGCTCTAGGTGATCCTTGTGGATGGGATTTGACTCAATATTTACTTTAGTTCCATACTTCATCCTGAAAACCTTGTAAGACCAGTTGGCTGCCAAGTATCCACCTATCTTGGATCTGAAATCCCTTGACAAGCAAAGAGTGAAGTAAGGAGGAACATCTACCACTACCATATCATGGGGAGTTAAGAATGTTGGATAGGCATGGAGAGTCAAATTCAAGCCTCTTTCCACTCCCAAGGTCTTAGCTGGTGATCCATCCAACTGTAGAATTCCTTTGGTCATTTGCTCATACTTGAAGCCTAGCTTATCAACTATATATTTGGGCATAACTGAGGTGCTTTCTCCACTATGAATGATGTACTTATGGACCAATAAATCACCAATAATTAGGAACAAATAGAAGGGAGGGACCTTCTCATCTTTCTTTGTTTAACCAGCCATGGGAGGAGTCCCATTTACTACCAACACATTATCATTTCTTCCTGGGACAATTTGCTCACCCAGCCTATATAATTCCTTTTGGAGTATATCCTTTTTTCCTGGCAGTGCTAAAGAATCCCATAATGATATGTTCATGTATAGCTTCTTCATTTGGTCCACTATATTGATTAAATGATTTCCCCCTTTAGAGTTCTCCTTGGGAACATTCGTAACTTGTGGTGCAACCTGAAGAGCTAAAGTTGTAACCATTAGCCTGTAATTGGGAAACTTTTGATTTGATTATAGTCTTGGGGTTGCTTCAGGTACACTTCCTAGTGATTGGGTGAAGGAAATGTTGTAGCTCCTTGAGTTGTTACTTGAGCTTCATCAATGGCCCTCCTTTTAGATCTAGTGTTGGATGCGACACCAATATTTTGATTACTTGTGCTCCCCACATAGTTGACTACGTAGAAATCTCCTTCCAAGTGATTCATAAGAGTGGAATGAGATTGATCATGCTTTTTGTCTATCCCAAGTTATGTTGACATCTCAAAATTTGAGAATTGGGCTACCTAATCACCTTGTGTAGTTATGCTTTGATTTGGTAGCTCACTGGCATAAGCAACCTATTCTTGGCCATACTCCAAGGGTGGATAGTTGGGTTTCTCCTACACCAAATTATTTTGAATAGGGACAAGAACCTTAGAAGATGAAGGTTAATTTGTATTATAACTTTGATAAGGCTTGACATGTGTAATTTAACCTTGCCCTTGATTATAATTCTAGAAGGGAGGCCTATTTTCTTGCCCAATCTACTTGTAGACTTGATTTGGCCTATACCTCTGAGCTTGTTGTCTCTTGAGGGTAACTTACTCATTGGAAACAATCTATAGCAGGCTCTTAACTTCATGGATGTCATTTACAGGGGTAGCAACTAGCTTCTCTTGATTAGGCAAAGGAGCTAGAGTGGGCAAAGCAGGCTGGAGTGAGGGCTGTAAATAAAAAAAAAGTGGCATAGGTTTAGGAGCTATCTTTCCTACTTGAACAAGGCAATTTTCAGTAGCTATGGCTATCTCATAAGTAGTGTGTAGAGTGTTTCCACCCATGGACTGTATCATGATAGCAATGTCACTATTTAGGGCCTTCACATAGTAAAGGAAAGCATAGCTTGGGGTTAGCCTCACAAGAATTAGGATTTTGTCCCAAGTCTTTTGGAACCTAGTGTTAAAATCTTGCATAAACTCATGTGAGGATCTCTTCATGGTGGTTAGCTGCTCAGCTAGAGACAAATGGTCACTTTTTTCCCAAACCTATTGGTCAATAGGGTCCCTAACTCATTCCATGAGCCAACTGATTTCATAGGCAAGGTCCCATACTAGTCCAGAACTTTCCCTTTGAAGGACAAGGCTAGCAATCTAATGGATACATTTTCTTCAGTGATATTATGGATGTTGTAGAGGTTTTCTATGTTTCTAATATGCTTGACAATAGTGATTGGGCCCTCTCCACTAAAAGGAGGAACACTTTTGAGAGTTGTCCCTAGAATTTGGTCATACTACTAAAGGTTCAAGGTACTTTGACCATTGAAGGCCACAAAAGGTAAATATCTAAGGGCTGCCATGGTTGTGAAAGGATTCAATAGGGGTCTCCTTGAGTAGGTGTATTTTATGGCTGGTTTAGGAAAATGGCTTGCTACATAAGGGTGGGTTTTTGCAAACCTCGACCTTTTTGTTGAGTTCAAAGGTAACTCAATAAATTCAAAAGGGACACCCCTAGAAGAAGATCTTGTAGTGACCTTTGGCATGGGATGCCAGGCTAGTCATTAACCAGAGACTTGGTTCCTGAATGGAGTCACCAGGTGTTAAATATAGCTCCTTCCTTTGGATTTTTTAACAATATCAAGACTAGCATCAATCTTAAAACTTATAAGACACAAAAAGGCATCCCATGAAGCGTGCCAAAAACTATTGACATAGTAGATTGTACCCTCTAAAGGGAGGCTTATCTCTCTTCATCCACATGGCACAATGGAGACATTCCTCTTGCTACAGGTTGCAAACGCAAGGGATGAATCTCTAGATTAGGGGCTAGCTCCCCTTGATGCACCTTGAGGCCCTAGATTTCCTACTGTTAACAATGGGGGGTGATAAAAAGGGAGATAAATAATAAAATTAGAACCTAAACTAAAGTAGTGATGCACCAAAATAGTTGGTCTACTCAGCTTTGACATACACTTTACCCCATAGAGAAGCAATCATTCACTTTATTTAAACGAGAACCTTTTCTACATTAGTGTTTCAGTAGGGGATCCTATGGAGATATAGGGAGGAAGAACTACCAGAGGTGTTCTAAGACACACTATGGATAACCTATTCACATGCACCTATACTCTGTGCTGGACGCTTCTTATTGACCTGCAAGAGAAGAACTCATAATACACTAGATATGTTAGAATAAACTTATGAAAATATGAAAACAAAATGACTTAACATAAGATAAACCATAGATATATGCAAAAGTGCAAGCTCAAATGGAGGTAAAAATGCTTCTTCTGATTCAAGGTAAATTTTTTCAGGGTTTCACCATACAAGCTGAGATATCTCTTCTCAAATGAGAAGTTACAAATATATAGAGAACTGGAAACAAGATAGCTGACAAATCAAGGAATGAAAACTCAGGCTGAGTTAAACACTTTTGTAGAGACCACAAGACCATGATGCTACCGTATTCTTCCAATTGTGTATGGGAGAGCCATGTTGTAAATGTCCAAGTTTCCACCCTTGTTGTCTTGGGCCCATAAAAGCATGGGATAATCCTTCTAGAAACTGACAAAGTCATTCCCAAGTTGTTGTGGCTAGACCATGCTCTCTTCAATGCTGGTCACAACTAGTAGTGCATTAATGATGAAGCATGAAAATATGGGCTGCTCTCCTCTATAGTTCAAAAACTAATCTATTTTATTGGTTTTTGGTGGATATATTTCACCAAATGTATTAATTCTCCTTGCTAAGTCATCTATGCCACTTGTCTTGGTCTAAGTGATCATTGATTTTCCTTTGTCTTTGTCAGTAGCTGGAACTATTCCTTGTTTTGTCTTTTTCACTTTATCTTTGCCCATGTTTTGTCTCTTTCCTTCGACTTTTCCTTTACCTTGGCCTTTTCTTTGATTTCTCTTTGACTTATCATGCCTTCTTTATTTCGAGCTTTTTGCCATGCTTTCCTTCGGATAAAATGTTTGAAGGAATTATTTCTTTTGATTACTTCTTTTCTCAAAGGGCACATGCCCCTTAGGCCTTTAATCTTTGTTCTTCACTTTCTCAAGGTGACCTCCGCAAGGGCACATACCCTTTGGACTTTTTGCAAACATCCTTCAAAAATTGAAGAAGTCCTCTTTCTTTTCCCAAGTGCCCTCTGGAAAGACACTTACCCTTTAGACTTTTTGCAAACATCCTTCAAGACGTCAAAATGCCCTCTGATTAAAATCTTTTGCCTTTTGTGAATTGATTTAGATCATTTTAGGTTCTTCAATCGCTTCTACTTATAAAAGTAGACAAGTAATGCACCTGCACAAACTTGATTTGCACTTGGCAAAGCAGAATGAGGGAAACACCTAGCTTTTTCATGAGAAAGGTCTGACAAAGAACATTTTTTGTACAAGGCAGAAAAGGGATGACCTATCTAAAGTATGGATTGGATGAATTTTGCAAAGAAAAAGGAGGGGGTGCCCAATTTTAGCTTATAGGACCAAAAATTGGTTAACATTTACATTATTATTATACAAAAAGTTTAACTCAGATCTTATCGATGATTATACTGAAGGGGAAACACATTATTTGATTTAAACCTATTTAACCCATGACTTTATTATAACTAGTTTGAATACCAATAGTTGTTCCTACTATGCACTACCAGACTTCCACTTTTGACATTCTACAGTCTACATCCCAGTTTGTCTTTCATTTTTCCCCACTTTAAACCAACTATTATCCCCATAAGCATAAGGAGACTATGGCTCTTTAGGAATAATATATGGGTTTTATTCATATTTGTTTAGAGGTATGATTACTATTTTATATTTTTGATGAGCTTATAACTGATTGTGCATAGTGTTAATATTCATTTGACTGTCATAAGCCCATTTCTTACCGATTAAGGTAGGGTAATGGGTCTCTATTATCTTTATGTCAATAACTTTAAAATCTCCTCTCAAGATAAGTTCAGCCACTTTAATTTCAACATCCTTTAGCCAACCATTGGGATTGACTCACTATAATCCACTAAGCTTAATGTTATTGGACTGTAACTCAGAGTTGGTTGACCAATGACTTACCATGTTGAATGTGGAATTATATTGACTGTACTACCAAATTCAAATACTGTATTTGGAATTATGTATCTAGCCAACTCAATATCTAGTCATGAATCCACATCCCAAGGCTTATTAGTCTTGACATACCAAACTAATTTATTGGCCCTTATTTGTCCTCACTACATATGATCTAGGAAAATGTGTAGGATGTTCATGATATTTTGGGATATATTCTCCTTGCATAGTGTACTGAGTAAATTCATTAGATCCATCAAATTGATCATAATGCCTTCTTGCCACATTATTTGAATAATTTTCCCATATATTTAAGCATCAATAGCAGTTTTATCCTCATTAGCAGCTATTTTATGTTGTATTTTTTGTAATACTTGAGAAACTTAATACATTAAATTCTTTTCTCTTATAGGTTAGCATATTTAGCCCGCTAAAATTTTATAATACCTTGATCCTGAGGCATTTCTAAGGGAGGTAAGCCTTGTTCAGCTCTTTTTTGCCTTATGATGGCTTGCACAAATGAATTTGCGAACTGACTTCTCCTTTCTTTGTTTCTCTAGAACAGGGCAGTCTTCCTTTTGATGTTGACCTTTGAACCTAAAGTATACACAATAAACTTGTCTTCAAAGATTTGTGAGACAATCCCTCACATAATATGATTATATTATATGCATAGATAACATTACATGGGAGGTCAAGTTTGTCGATTATTGTTATTTCAACCTCTTTGATATCCACCCCTATATCCTCCTTTGTAGCCTCCTCTATTCTGTTGATATCCCCACCCTTGGGATTATTGTCCATTATATCCTCATTGTTGATTCATATGTGTATCATATCCCCCATATTGATGTTGAGGGGAACTCAGAGTCCAATTTACTTATTTTTTTTACAAATTTTTGTTGTTTTATGGTTGTGCATACTGGCCAAAATATTGATATGAGGGAGATGATGTATTATTATAGTATGTTAGGCCTTGTGTCTAGTACTGTGGTGATAAATGTATCTGATATTATGGTGACAAAGGCACCAATCCTGGATTGCCTTGAGTCACATTTGTCATCTCCATGTCTAGTCTTATAATTGTTTGCTTTGCAGTGGGTATTTATTAAGCCGTAACTATGAAGACATTTTTTGTTATATCTTGCTTTAAATCCTGTAAGGCTAGAAAACTTGCCTCATCATGATTTTTAGATTTTTAAAAATTAAAATACATGTTGTGTGACTTTTGGATATATTTTTGGAGGAGATGACACTTGGATGTAGGATGTCCAACTACCCTACATATTTTACAAAATTATGTTTTAATTGTCAGGCAGTCATTCTTATGAAGGCTTTTCATTTTCATGCATCTCGTTCATCCTCCTCATAAAAGCATCTAACTTATCTTCTAATTTTGATCCCACTAATGGAAGATCCACATAATATTCTATTTGTTCAACTTTGATGGTAGCATACCAAGCATCACCCTTGGTGGAGAACTAGGCTTGTGTAATAATAAACCTTATTCTTAGTCGTAAGCCCTCTACAAACCAAGTAGCATTATCTTTATCTTATAAAATAAAATTTATTTTATTCATCACATCAAATAACTTACGATCATATTCCCCAACCATTTCCCGTAATTTTTATCAAATTTCTTTTAGATCCTGAATCACTTGAATAGAACATTTTTTTACTTTAAATTTTACTATCAGCAAAAGTTTAACTTCTGTGAAATCCATGGCATTGATATTTATTTTAAAAATTAACTCCAAAACACAGCCTTTTAAATCCCCTACTAGTTTGCATTTCTTCACATCATCCGATGTTACCCCTTTTATGACCTATTTCATCTCACAAGTTACTAAGTATTGTTCAGGATCCCGAGATCCATCATATGGAATTAAAATTACAAACATACCTACATGAAGTGCCATAGTTTGTAGATTGTTATTTATTGCTACAGATGCCTGAATACTAGTAACTATGATTGGTGGTGTCTATGTACTGGTCATTGTGTAGTTAAGTGACTGTGCAATGGTTATTGTGAATATAGACTGATTCGCACTACTCTTTTTAGGAGTAACCAAAAAATCTTGCTTTTTGTATCTTATTTCTTTCTATCACCCTTTTGGTTTCTATATTAAGCCTTTTGAACTTGTCAGTAAAGGAATCAAACCAACCTGAATCAATTTCCCTCTCTGTATTTTTTCTACCTTCTATAAATAAAGTGGGCTTGGGGGATGCATACCCTTGAAATGAATGATGCTTATTTCTAACTCATTTTTGCTTCGAACTTGAACCTAAAATATTACTACCTTCAAATTTAACATTTTCCTAGGAACTTTCCTACCCAATTCCAATGAAAAACCCTTCACTTAATTTCAACCTACCTCTACTTCTAAATTGATCTACCTCAACATCACTACTTCTAGTATCCTCTTTCTCATCAGGACTTTTCTCATATTCTGCATACCCTTCTCTTTCAGTAACTTATGCACCTTATCTCAATAACCTTTCTTCTCTAGCATCTTTCCCTTGTATATCTCCATCTATAGCAAGTTCTTATTTACTCCTAGTCCTACTCATAGTTACTTCAATGTCATTTGTCTTATTCCACCTTATTTACTATCGTAGCTCTTCTTCAAGTCCTAGAATTTTATTTTCACTTATATTCTTTTCTCCTTCCATCTTATGGGATTAGGTTCAAGTTCCTCTTACTCAACTCTTCATCATCCACTTTATCTCAAATGCACCCCCATGGTTCTCGAAGATATTACTCCATGCTAGCTGAAGTAGGCACCATGGCCTTTTTCACAACCAACATCTTGATCAACAAAGGTAGTCATCACAAAAATTCCCCTCTAATTCCTTAGATAAATTGATCTTATGTAATCTCAAAATTTACATATCCTTGTACTATGAACTCTGTGATATAGCCATCGATCATAGTCTTGTCCAATAATCTATTGCTTGAGACTAGTCGGTATCTAGGTTACTCAGTCTTTCTAATTTTTCCTCGAGTAAAATTATAAATTATGTTCTCCTCAGAATAAAGCAATAGTATTCTAATCTAGCTAACCACAAAACTAATAATCTAAGTAATTTACACCAAAAAATTTCATAGATTTTAGCATAGAGGTGTTCTTGGATAATCTCCTCTGAAGTCTTTATGACTCCTCATGTTTCTTCCTCTGAAAAATTCATGATTCTCTCATTTAGACATCATTGTATGTTTCTCATCCTTGGAAACCATCTCAACATCTTTCATCTAATTAGGTTCCATGCTCACTGCACCATTATTAGTAGAGGATCCTAGAATTACACTAGAACATGCTACTTACAGGGATAGCTTTCACAGTGGAGAGTACAAAAAGGTATTAAAGATTAAAAAATAGTATAAACCATTGAAAATGTTCTAGAATATAGAAAATACCAAGATGAAGCATATATAAATAAAAATAGAACCATAACTAGTATCACATTACATAATAAAATAAAGCAAAATAGAGTACTCACTGTGCATAACCCATATATAAAAGAAGATAAGGAAAACCATAATAGGATAATTCTATTAATCTATATTAACACATCAAACCAGATTCTATTACATCAAAGTGATATTTATAGCCTTTGATAATCTTGTTGTCTCTTCACATGCTAGCCTTTCGAGATATAAAAAGGAAGACTCTCTACATTCTTCAAATACCTGATTAGGTTTACAACACTGAACACATACAAAAGTTATACAAAAGATAAAATCATATAATTTGCACATGTGTTTATTTTATATACTTCATTATTTTAACAAGTTCCATTCTTCATCTATCAAGAAACCATAAATCTGGAGTCCTTTGAATGGCTACCAGTGGGCATCTTGGTAGACTACTGTTGACCAATTTTGGTCCTGCAGGCTAAAATTGAGTACCCCCCTTTTTTTCCCTTCCTTTGTAGGGCCTATTAGCTAGTTTTTGATAAGTTCATCCCACTAAAATTTTATGGGTTTTCTCTATAATAGGCCCATTTCCATGAAAAACCAAGTGTTTCCTTCTTCTAAAAACCAAGTGTTTTAAGTCTTGCAATTACTTGGGTTGATTTGGAACTCATTTCAATCCTAGGTGTTTAGCAGGGCAAACAAATCAATTCGAGCAAGCCTTTTATCGGCAAAATGGACCAGTTTCAAAGGGGTAGAAGTCTTTTACAAAAGCTTTGAAGGTCAAGTACCCTTGTAGAGGGCACTCGAGTGCCAAACAGGGCCTTTACAAATTCATCCAAAAGACTACTCAAAGCCTAAAGTACCCTTACAGAGGGCAAGAAAGCAAAAAATGGGACTTTTCAAAGAGCTTTGAAGGAAAACCTTGTACCTAAAGTACCCTTGTGGAGTGAAAAAGGTCAATTTATAAAGGCCAAACCAGAAAGCTGTAAAGGAAGATTTCCTTTAGAAAAAGTGACAAGCCAAGAAATGGATTTCTTCGGATAAAACGTCCAAAGAAAATCCATGAAGAAACTCAAGGAATTAATTCCTTCAAACAAAATGTTTGAAGGAATTCCTTTGGACATTTTGTCTAAATAAACTCACCAAGTAAGGAAATCTAAGAAAGGATACTAAAGGCATGAAATCCTTCAGACAAAATGTTCGAAGAAATTTGACAAGATAAAAAACCCGAAGGGTAGGTGCCCTTTCGGAGGACACTTGACCATCAAAAAAGGACCTTCCCATTTTCTGAAGGGTCACTTTCCCTTCAAAAAAGTCCATTTACAAAAGGTCAAGAAAATTACTGAAGGGTAGTGACGGGCCCGTGGACATCAAATTTAACATGGTAAGCTAGCCATTGGAAGTTCAAATATCTAGTGACGAGCCCGCGAGTGTCAAATTTGATGCGATACGTTAGATGTTGGGGAGAAGCCAAAGAATAATTTCTTTTAAATAAAACATCTAAAAGAATTCTTTTAGATATTTTGTTTGAAAGAACTCATGAGCACAAGCCCGAAGGAATTCAAAGGCATAAACTCAAAAGGAAACTCAGTGACCCACTGAGAAAGGAGCTCAAAAGAGGAAAGGATAGCCCCATGAGCCCCAAACGACCAATAAATATAAGAAATAATGAGAAAAGAGAAGAGAGAGAGAGTATGGCTCAGAACATATCCATGCACATATAAGACAAACACTCATAATGTTCCAGGTGACACAGCTAATCAAGCATAGAAATGAACCAGATCAGTCCAGGTGGCATAGGGGGCATCGGTAGGAGAAGTAATTACTTGTAGATGAAATAGTCTCCATGGAATAGCCATTAAGAGAGTAGTGCTAGAATTCAAGAGAGTGGCCCATTTTTTATTTGTTTGGCATTAATAGGTAGATAGATGTGTTGTCCCCAAAAAATGTCACTCATTTTTGGGACAACATATGAACTATTTTGGCCCTGCAAGACCAAAATTATCTCTTCCATTTTCAAAAACTGTTATGAGCCTTCAAATTCTCCATTCTTCAAGATTTTCAGTGAATGTACAGACTCTACAGGCTTTAAACTATGGACTCTATAGGCTCATTTCTACGGACTTCGCAGTAAGAAATCTACAAACTCCCCCAGATCTATGAACTTGAATCTACAGACTCTGTAGGTTATTTTCTATGGACTCTACAAGAAAGAAATAGCTTCAGCGGCTTTAGCAGGTAAATTATCTCAAAGAAACAAGCTCTCAACATTTGGTTGATTTCAAGGTTGGTTCAACAACTTGGTTCAATCAAATATGTCCATCAGCAAGCTTCTAAGCAAGGGTTGAACCATTGAACCATTGAACCGTTGAACCTTGAACCATTTTGGTTTAATGGGTTCAATGGGTTTAAAGGTTCAACGTCATCAGCAAGAGTTGAGTGCATTTGTCAAGTTTAAAGTTCAACCACTTCAAAGTTCCATGGCTTCAAAACACTTAGCGAAAAATGACGCATTGAACCATTGAACCATTGAACCTTGAACCATTTTGGTTCATCGGTTCAACAGGTTCAACGACCAAATGGTTCAATGCATTTGGTTCAAAAAGATCAAAGAGCTTAGAAAGAACAAGGAAGTGACAGACAAAGGATGAACCAATGAACTGATTGAACCTTGAACTGAAAGAGTTCAACGTTCAATGGTTCATGGGTTCAAAGGTTCAAAGGCGGCCTCAGTTAAGGAAAGAAGTAGCAAAAAAATGGTTCAAGCAAGGAGCGGGAAAGTGATTGAACCAGGAAGCGATGGAACAAAAGAGACAGAATGAATCGATTAACCAATGAACCAATGTACTTTCAGTCGGTTCAAAGGTTTAAGGTTCAACATGGTTAAAGCGGCTAGCAACCATTGACAGCCCTACGGATGTCAAATTTAAAGTAAGGGAATATCCGTTGAAATTCAAATAAAGTGCAGAACTTAAAGAAAGAACCAAGCGACTGACTAAAAAGAAAGCCCAAAATCCAAAGCCCGATAGAAAAAGACAAAGCAAAGGAATTCCTTCAGACTTTTTATCCGAAGGAAAAGTCTACCAAAAAAGGAAAAGCCTGACTAAAGAGAAAAGCCCACAAAAAAATGCCCGATGGAAAAAGACAAATTGCAGCAAAAGCTACCACGTGTCCCTTTTAGAGTCGAAGCGGAAGCTGCCAAGTGTCATCTATCGGGACACAGTTTCTAATAAGTTTTAAAGCTGAAGAACATGCCACGTGTTTTGTTATAAATCAATGGAAGCTGACAAGTGTCAACATCTGTGGTCTCTCCCTTTTGTGTCGTAAAGACTATGGTGGGCCCTGAGTGAGTTGCTAAGGTCAAGCAGAATGTGACAAGTGGCATCGTCTGTGTAAATCTGAATGAGTCTTGAATATTTCTACAATGTTTCTAGGAGCTCAGCGGAAACTGCCACATGTCATCTTCTGCATGACTCTCAAAAGGTATTCAAAACCTTGTGGAACATGCCACGTGTCCCATTAAAACTCAACGAATCATGACAAGTGTTTGTGTCTGCATTTCAAGTTTCTTATAAAGCTTCTTTCACTAAGCTTCTCTCATATTTCTGTGGAGGCTGCCATGTGTCACTTGCTGAGATCAGCAAAAAGCGGCCAAAGCAAGTGGGAAAGACACGAAGAAATTGGTTTGAGTGCAGGGTTGAATGCATTCAAAGACCTTCACCACCAAAGGGAAGAACCACTGAGAGAAGGAGCGTAAAGACCCAGTAAAGCTGGGAACGTAGCCTCAAGAGCTTAAATTCTAGGAAAAGACAAAGCTAGAAAAGACAAAAGCAAAAAGAGGGAAAAGCCTAAAATATTTGTGCAGAAGTAATTTCAGTAGATGGAGCAGTCCACCAAGTAGATAGTTGGGCCTGCAAACATTGAAAGCACACCCTGTTTGTCTCCCTTGGATTAAAGGCAAAATGGATAGTTGCGTGGATAGCAGGTGATAAAATAAGTGACTCAGGTTCAGGAGAAGACATTCAAAATGAATCAACACGCCATAGTTAAGGTAGCCACCCTGTTTTAGCATGGCCCTCCCTGACAAAACCAAAAATGCATTCAAAGAATTAATGCACAGCATGGGCAGCTCCATGGGACAAAGTGCCAAGCCTTCCTTGGCCTCTATATATTGTAATCTCTTGGTTTGTTTTTAAGGAAGATCTTCCCGTTACCAGAAGAAAAACTCTGCCCAAATTAGAAGGCATCACTGAGACTTTGAGCTCAGATTGTTTATCATATTTCTTTGTTTGAATCAAAAATCAGGTTATTTTCAGACTTTGTGATATTATAGCTTGTATCATTCTAGGAGATTGTTCTTATGTCTATTTCCTAAATGTATTCTTGTTTATGCAATTTAACAAGCAGAGCTAGTGGAAGTGATAAGGAAGGTGTTCTGAAACCAGTTACTTTCAGACTTTGTGCTGACATAATTGTTTTCAGTGTGTGTTTTTAGTTTCTTTCTGTGTAAAGGACCTTGGAATGACTTTGTGCCCCCATTGTTCTTCATATCTCACTCTTGGGTAGTCAAGGTGGAGACTTTGTGCTACATCTTAGATTACTGGTTAATATGTACTCTGTTACCAGTTACTTATCCTACCTGAAAGAACTCCTATTGTTTCTTGCAAGAACACTTCTAAAAGAAGAGAAGTGCCTTCAGTGTTTTCACCAAGATTTTCTCTTTTGTTTGTGAACATCATCTTTGAAATAAGAGAGATGGATGGTATATCCTACCCTTGAGTGTTATTTTTATCTTATATATATAGTATATAGCGCCTTTATACCTATAAGGAACCTCCCCTTGATGAGAGGAGAGATTTGTCCCCTTTGGATGTGGCAAACCTGCAACTTTGGATGACCAATCTCCCTATGCTATGGTTAAAGAGACCTATTTTGCTCACCAATTAGTTGGTTAACAAAATATTCACCCAACAAGATGCACGAACTTTCATGGAGAGATGACTTTGTCGATTATGGAGAGAAGTGACCCATACTTTTGTAGGAGTGTTTAATACACCTAGGCATCAAAGTCAATATTTGGAACACCTACAACATGGATTTTATAGGTACATTTATGAGAAGATGATAACAACATGGGCAAACTCTTCTTGATGAGGTGTTTAATGTAGTATGGGCCACTTGCTCTTGAAAGGGTCAAAGGGTCTTTCTCCAATTTCTATATATTGTAACCTTTCAGCTTTGTAAAAGATGTCTCTCAGTTTTGTAAGGTGAAGCCCTGACAAAATTTGCCTTTAATTAAAAGAAGTATTTTACCTTCATCTAATTTTTTCACTTTTGCATATGTCTACGTATTGCCTTATGTTTAGTCATTTATTTTAATGCTTTCATAGGTCGATACTAGTATATCTAGTGTATCCAAGATATTCTTTTTCAAGTTAACAAAAAGCATCTAAGTTGAAGTATAGGTGTAAGTGAGCAACCATCCAATAGTATGCCTCTAGAGCACCTATGGTAGGCTCTTCTTACATCAAACCCCTTGTTGAAACATTGATGCAATCTAATTTCTTATTCAAATGAAGTGTCTGTTCACTCCTTCTAGTAAAAAGTGTAGATCAAAATGAGTAGTTCAATCAATTTTGGTGCATCACCACTTTAATTAGGTTCTAATTTCAATAGCATCTCTCTCTCTTTTCACCCCCCCATTGTTATTAGTATAAATTTAGGACTTTAAGGTGCATCAAGGGGAGCTAGCCCCTGATCTAGAGATTCACTCCTCAGTTTTTCTACCCACAACAAGAGGAGTGTTTCCATTATGTCGTATGGAAAAAAGAAGCCAAGTTTTCTTGTAAAGGGTGCAATCCACTACATTAATAGTTTGTGGCATGCCCAATGGGACCCAAATTACATCCTATAAGTTTTAGGATTGGTGTTAGTCCTGTTACTGTAAAAATACAAAAGCAAGAGCTATAATCCAGCATCTAGTGACTCCATTTGAACAATTCAATCTCTGGTTACTGATCAGCCTGGTACCCCATGCCTAAGGTCACCACAAGAGCTTATTTTAAGGGTGTCCCTTTTGAATTTATTAAGCTCCATTTGAACTCAGCAAAGAGACTAAGGTTTGCAATGACTCATCCTTACATGGCAAACTAGTTTCCAAGACCTACCATAAGATATACCTATACAAGAAGACCCAGGTTGAACCCTATCAAAGCCATGGCTTTACCTTTTATGGCCTTCAATGGTCAGATTCCTTTGAACCTTCTGTAGTATGACCCAATTCTAGGGACAACCCTTAAGAGTGTTCCTCCCTTTAGTGGAGAGGGGACAATCATTGCAATTAAGCATATCAGAAACATATCCGACCTCTGTAATATCCATAAAGTCACTGAAGAAAATGTAGCCATCAAGTTACTGGCCTTGTCCTTTAAAGGTAAAGTTTTGGACGGGTATGGGACCTTGTCTATGAATTCAGTTGGCTCATGGAATGAATTAGGAACCCTCCTAACAAATAGATTTGGACAGAAGAGTGATCATATATCTCTAGCTAAGCAATTGACCACTATGAAGAGAGCTCCACATGAATTTATGTAGGATTTTAACACTAGGTTTTAAAAAAATTGGGATAGAATCCCCATTCTAGTGAGGCTGACCCCAAGTTATGATTTCATTTACTACTTAAAGGCCTTGAATAGTGACATTGCTATCATGATACAGTCCATGGGTGGACAAGTTATACTTGTTGCCTATGAAATAGCCATAGTTGTCAAAAATTATTTGGTGCTAGCAAGAAAGATAACCCCTAAACCCCATATGCTGCTCTTTCCTAATCTACAACCCTCAACTCATCTTGCCACGCCCACTTTAGCTCCTATGCCTAGTGTAGAAATGTTGGCTACTACCCCTATAAATGACCTCCATGAGGTTAAGAGTTTATTGTAGAATGTTACCAATGAATTAGTGGCCCTCAAAAGGAAACAAGCTCAAAGCTATCGATAAAATCAAGGGTACCAACTATTTGAGCAGACAAATAGACCTCCTTTCTAAAATTATAATCAAGGGCAAGGTTAGATTACCTAGGTCAGACTTTATTAGAGTTATAATCCAAGTTCCCCTTCATCATCCAAGGCTCTTATCTCCACTCAAAATAATTTGGTATAGGAACAACCTAATTGTCCACCCCTGGGGTATGGTCAAGAATATGTTGCTTATGCTAATGAGATACCAAATCAATGTATGTACACACAAGGTGATTAGATAGCCCAATTTCCAAGTTTTGAATCTTCAACACAATATGGGATGGACAATAGACAAGCTCAATCTGATTCCACTCTTATGAACCACCTAGAAGGAGAGTTTTATGTAGTCAATTATGTGGGGACCATAAATAATCAGGATGATTATGTTGCAGCCAACACCACATCTAAGAAGAGAGCTATAGAGGAAGCTCAAGCATCTGTGACATCCTTTTCATCACAAGTAAACTAGAAATTTCATAATTACAGACTGCCAGTGGCAGCTTTGACTCTTTGGGTCGCACCTCAAGTTACAAATGTCCCCAAAGAGAACTCAAAAAGGAGCAAACCTCTAATCAATGTGGTGGACCAAATGAAGAATTTGCACATGAATATCTCATTTTGGGATTCCTTAGCAATGCTAGGATAAAAGGATATACTCCAAAAGGGATTACATGGGCTGAGTGAGCAAGTTGTCCCAGAAAAGGTTGATAATGTGTTAATTGTGAATGGGGCTCCTCCCATCGGAAGTCAAGCAAAGAAGGATGAAAATTTCCTTCCTTTATATCTATCCTTGATTATTGGGGATTTCTTGGTCCACAATTGCATCATTGACAATGAAGCAAACATCTCAATAATGCCCAAATGCATAGCTAACAAGCTAAGACTCAAATATGAGCAAATGACCAAGGGAGTTCTGCAGTTGGATGGATCATCAACCAAGACATTGTGAGTGGTAAAAGGATTGAATCTAACTCTCCATGCTTATCTAACCTTTTTCATTCCCCATGATGTGGTAGTGGTGTATGTTCCCCCTTACTTCACTCTTTTCTTATCCAAGGATTTCACATCCAAGATAGGAGGGTATTTGGTAGTAAATTGGTCTTACATGGTCTTTAGGACCAAATATGGAACCAAAGTGAAGATCAAATTAGAGCCTATCGACAAAGATCACCTGGAGCCATACTTTCCCAAAGCAAAAAATTTCAGCTACGCCATCATTGATGAAGAATAATTCGAGGTAGACTAATCCCCACCCTCTTCCCTTAAAGGAGTTGCTGACCTGCTCCTAGATGAATGGGGAAATGACAATTTTGAACATGTTACTTACAAGTTCATTGAAGAGGCAGGTCTTGGAGTTTACTACATGCATGAGAAGGATACTTTCATGCCAAATGTAATGAAGGCAAACCAAGAGATTTGTGGTTTATGGCAACTTTTCTTTGACATATCTAGAAGCAAGTTGGGAGCTGGTGGTGGAGTGATGTTGGTTTCACCTTCAAAGGAAAAATAATTTTAAACTTTCAGGTTCCAATTCTCTTGCACTTAAAATGTAGTAGAATATGAATCTCTTGTTCATGGTTTAGAGTGGGCAAGGAAAAGAGGGATCAAAGAATTACAAGTTTTTGGAGATAGCGAGTTAATTGTAAACTAGGCGAGGGGTCAAAACTTGACTAAGAAATCCTTACTCAAGTCTTATAAACATAGGGTGTAGGACCTAATAAAGAGATTCACTGACTTCAACATCACTTCCATCCAACGAGAACAAAACAAACATGCAAATAGACTAGTAGCAATTGGTGCTCAATTTGACATTCCCAAGGAATAAGTTAGGACAACAATCAAAACCATTTAAAGGTGATAGTCAAACCCTCCATACAAGACAATGTCACCAATTGGTAGGTGTTTGATAATAACCAACATATATCACTTTTCTTATAGGAGGAGGTTGAGTTCACTTCTAAAAATCAATCTAAGCTACAATAGTAGTATGATGGCCATATTATTCAACTGAAGGACAACAGACTTCCTAAGGGTTTGGTCACTCTTGAGAGTATATTCAATGAGGATGACCAACTCAAAGGTGACAAAGCAAGCATCATAACCAAGAAAGAGAATTACAAAAGGGTAGAAATATTCAAGGATAAGTTTCTTGCACTTGGGAAGGTGTGTACAAATGAGGAAAGGCATTCTTTCATTTTGTTATGCCAAGAATTTGCTGATGTCTTTGCTTGGGAATATGGTGATTTAAAGGGGTTTGATCCAATCTTGGCTCAACACACTATTGAGCTAGAAGAAGGTTCCAAACCCATCAATAAAAAATAGAGACCAATCAATCCAAGGATTGAACCTCTCATGAGAAAGGAACTCACCAAACTGATTGAGTCTAGGATCATTTTTCCTATCAAACACTCTTATTGGCTGGCCAATTTGGTCCCCGTTAGGAAGAAGAATGGGGAGATCAGATTGTGTGTTGATTTCAGAGACCTAAATAGAGTCTCATTAAGAGATCACTATCCCATCCCAAGCATGGAATAGATTCTCCATATGGTGATAGGCAGTAAATGATTCTCCCTCCTAGATGGGTACTTTAGGTACAATCAAAGTTTGGTACAAGACTATGACCAGTACAAGACAGCCTTCACCACCAAGTGGGGAACTTTTGCCTTCAAAAATATGTCTTTCGAACTGTCAAATGCTAGAGCTACTTTCCAATGAGCTATGGATATAGCCTTCCAAGGTTTGATAAATGACATCATGCTGGTTTATCTTGATGATGTGATAGTCTTCTCCAAAGAGGTAGGACAACATCTAAAACACTTGAGGAAAACTCTTTTCCTTGCATGCAATGAAAATTACACTCCCTAGATCTTCTTCATGTTGATTTTGGCTAGCCCATCATGGTAGCTCCTACGAGTCGTGCGCAAACAATGTTGTTTTTTTAACTACAAGCTGACTCTTTTCCTCTCCCCATGCATCTTTGGATGCCTTTTGTGGAGTTATGTCCACTTCTCCTTCCCCTCTCATGTCTCTCCATGGCATAATGCTCTCTTGTGTTTGTGAAAACTTAGGTTCAGTTATGCACTACCTTTTTATCTTGATCCCCTTATGATTAGGTAAATGCCTCCCACAAATAAACTTTCACTCTTTTGTCTCTCCATCTCTGTGCCTTTCAAAGGACACATCTCTTCTTCTTGATAGTTATGCTTGAATTTCTCATGTGCAACTCCTCTTTTGTCTCCCTCCTTCCTTTGCACAATGTTGTTTGCATCAGCATTTATGCTCTCTTAAGCTTGTGCTTGCTCCAGTTCCTCTATTTCCTTTGGTGCACCTTTAAACCGATGTGCCTTAATCTCATTTCAACTACACTCAACAACTCCCAATTATTCTCTATGCGGATCTTATTCTCCTTTTGTAGCATCTCCTACTACTTCTTCCTTTGGTCCTTTCATGGAAGTTTTGCCTGGTCAAAAGTCCTTTAGAGCCTCTCCTTCTTCATGCCTATTTTTATTTGTATCCAAGGCTAAAGGTTATCTTCTATCCATCACACACCACTACATATGGATAATTTATCCAACATCCCTATATGGTGTTTTTGCTATGCAATAATCCTTTGCTTTATGGGATCTAGGGTTTAGCCCTTCCTTTAATGCATCCTCCACTTCGAGCACAATAACACTTGTGCTCTCTTTAAGATTCTTATGTAACCCTATCTCTATGCAGACTACTCCTACACCTTACACACCTTCATGGATTCATTTACATCCTTCAAAGTGAAATAACATTCGACATTTAAGACCTATTCTATCATTTACTCATAACCTTTTTTCTAGAGAACCTTTGGGTTTTATCTTTAGGGTTATTCTCAACCTGCCTGAGAACCTTTGTGGGCTCTTTCCTCCCATAAGTCTCTCCATGCTTCTCTTTGGGATCATCCCTCCCAACAATTTTGCTTTTTGCCTACATTATCCTTTCCTACAGTGCTTACAACATGGAGCCTATCTCCTCATTTTCCTTGAGATCTATGATTCCATGTCACATTTCATTTTTGATTTTCACTGAGCCATCTTTTATGCTCATCATTCTCTATCCATCTGCACTTGATGGAAAACAACTTTATTTGGTATGTTTCACCTGATACATTGATTAGAAGATGCTCGTGCACCTTGACTGCCTCATGGTTGATGATTTGTCAGCATCATCATCCATTTCACTTGATTTATTGATCTTTGCCTTGGAACTACCTCATGATTGATAATTTATCAATGTTTTCTCCTCATCCATGCCTTTGGACCACCTCCCATTTGGTGATTTATCCTCATTATGTTCAACTACCTCACAATCATTTGGCAATGCTTCACCTCTCCTTTCTAAAAATGATTGCATCAAGGTTGACAATCTCTTAGTTATCATGCAACACTCTTGTGGGTTGCTTAAAAACTTACAAATTCTTATACTACCTACTGCTTCACTCTCCATCACAATCCTATGGAGGTTCTTGAACATAGAATTGTTGTCGCAAAGTCTCCTTCCATGATCCTATGTACTCATCCCTTCTAAGGGTACTCTTTTCTTATCTTCCACTTGATCGCTATCTTCCTACTTCCCTCATGTTGGTGAGTGATGCTATGCCAATTGCCTCACGTTCAACCATCTACTAGATTTTTCTATGATATTACATATATCACTTGTAGGTTTGTACTTTCTTGTTGTATCCCTTAAGGTTCATGACCTTACTTTGATATTAAATTAGTGCCAGTTGAGATCAAGTGTCCTACTTAAGGGATGCATTAACCATGTAGCCTTCAGAGTTCCACATAGTGGATCATGCTAATAAAAGCTTTTATTTCTTAATTTTGGGTGTTACAAGATAATATAAGATTCACAAGTGTGAATTGAGCTCTCGACTCTACCCGGTCCAGTCCTTCAAGTGTCTCTCTCTCTAGTATGGTGTCCATAAACTACCATTCGCTCATGACTATGAGCCTTCACATATGAGGTGAAGCTCCCTTTCTATCTCTCTAGCCTTAGACAAATTATACTTTTACAGGATCATTGTTAAAAAGTATCCTCCTTGGCTTTAGATTGTTAAAAATGCTAGACCAAGACCCCTATTTATAGTTACCTGAGCTCTGTTTGCTTTGCCTATTTCTCATACAACTGGTCTACAACTTCATATGATGGGTGTTTGCATGAGTCTATAGGCCTATCCTAAAATAAAGATAGCCTTTTATGGACCTCGAGTCGCACAAGTTTAGTGATGTCAGAAGATATCCTCCCAATGTAAACTGCACTCCTTTGATCAGTTTTGGGTTGATTTTGGCTAACTAGTCTCGGTAGCTCATCCATGTCATGTGCAAACAATGTTGCATTTTTTTTAGCTATAGGTTGACTCTTTTCCTCTCCTCATGCATCTTCAAATGCCTTTTATGGAGTTATGCCTACTTCAACTTCCCTTTGCATGTCTCTCCATGGCATAATGCTCTGTTGTCTTTAGGACAACTTAGGTTCTACTCCAAGTTGCTATCTATTTATCTTTTTCCCCTAATGATTTAGGAAAATGCATGCCATAAATAGACTTGCACTCTTTTGCCTCTCTATGTTTGTGCCTTACAAACACATTCACCAGTGAAGCTTCTCTTTCACCTTCCTCATCCCTTTGCAAAATGTTATTTACATTGGCTCTCAAGCTCTCTTTAGCTGGTGCTCACACCAACACCTCTATTTCTTTTGGCCCACCTTTGGACCCATGTGCCTCACTCTCATTTCTAATTCACTCAACAACTCCAAATTTCTCTATAGACAACTCTTCTCCTACAACATCCCTTTTTGCTTGTTCTTTTAGTGCTTCCTTCAAGGATGTTTCTCCTAGTCAAAGGTCCTCTAGGGCCTCTCCTTCCTCAGGCTTATTTACCTTTGCATCAAGGGCTAATGGTTATCTTTTATCCATCACACACCACTATATATAGACAATTGTTCCAATATCCCTCTAAGTTGTTTTTGTGCAACAATCCTTCACTTTATGAGGATCTAGGGTTCTCAACCCTTCCTTCAGTGCATCCTCCACTCTGAGCATAATAACATTTGTGCTCTCTTGAGGGTTATGTTATAGCTTGGAATCACACCCTTGTGAGTGATTTCCTCAGGCTTCCTCACTTTTAGCTATAGGCATGGGAATAACCTTAGGATGTGGGTATCCTCTAGTGAGGTTGAACCTCTAGGCTTTTTTACGAGGCTAGTTCCTTAGGTGCTTCACTTCAGCTCTTGATCTCACACTAAAATCTACTATCAACTAAGGAAAAGAGGTAGGAGGATGACTGAAAAGGAAATCTAAGCTAAGGGAGGTGATGCACCAAAAAGAAGTGATCCACTTGGTTTGGGAAAATAGCCAACTACTGATGAACTCAAATAGGACACAGGCTATTCTAGTTTTATCTCAAGGCCAAGGAGGTAGGACAACATCTAAAACACCTGAGGCAAATATTTAAGAGATGTAGAGATTTTAGCATCTCCATCAACCCTAAGAAATATGTGTTTGTTTTCCACAAAGGTAAACTCTTGGGTCATGTCATCTTAAAATGAGGCTTGATTATTAATCCGAAAAGAGTGCATGCCATTTTAGCATTGTCCTTGTCTAAACACAAGAAGGGCCTACAGAGTTTCTTTGGAAAAATGAACTTTATTAGGAGATTCATCCCTAATTTTTTTGAACTGGTCAAGCCACTAACTTCCATGCTAAGGAAGGATGAGATGTTCACTTGAATAACATGAAGGAGAGATAGTTTTGAAAGGATCAAGCAAGATATCACCTAGGCTCCCACCTTGACTAGTCCTGACTTATCTAAGGATTTCAACCTCTACACCTTTGGTAATGAATAGGTAATCTCTATTATGATCACCCAAGCGAATGGTGAAAACCTCGAATAACCTCTCATATTTTTTAACCTAGGTTTAGAAGGCTATGAGATCAAGTACACTTATGTTTTAGGAGCAATCACTTGTAGTTATATGAAGCCTGAAGAAATTCAGACATATGTTGTCAAATAACAAGATTCACATCATGGTACCACATCCTAGTGTCAAGGATTTCTTGCTAAGCCATGACTTGAATGAAAAGAGGGTAGGGTGGATCACCAAGCTAATGGAGTATGATGTAGAGATCAAGACCACCAAGATGGTTAGAGGAAGAGGGTTGTGTGAGCACCTAGCTGTAGACTTCAAAGAATCAAAAGAGGATATTTTGATACTCAATGATGGAGCTATAGTAGAAATGCCCATCACCACTAAGAGCTAAACACAAGATATGGCTCATTTCCTTCAAACTAGTGAGTACTTGTGAGGTCTTGATAGAACTAAGATGAGATATTTTAGGCTCCAATCTCTTCCTTATGTCTTAGTAGATGAATTGTTGTTTAGAAAAGAATTTTTAGGGTTACTCTTGAGATGCATCGATTCAGATCAAGTTGACAGAGTACTATCCAAATTTCATGATGGACCAACTAGTGGTCACTTTGCTCCCAAGGCTATATATGCAAGGATTATGAGGGCTCACTACTTTTGGCCCACCTTGTTTAGAGATACTCATGCTTGGGTGAGGAGATGCCATAAATGTGCTCTCTTTGATGGAAAATAGTGACTAGATGCAATGCCTCTATAACCTGCTCAAGTGGAACAACCATTCATGCAATGGGGTTTGGACTTCATAAGAATGATCAACCCTCCTAATGCTGGCCATAAGTGGGTCTTGACTACTACAGATTATTTCATGAGATGGGTAGAAGCTGTCGCTTTGAAGGAAGCCATTGAGAGTGCAGTCCTGGAATTTTATGAAGGCTTGGTGATGAGATTTGGGGTCCCAGCCATAATCATTTCAGATAACACATTAGCTTTCTTAGGAACAAAGACAAGCGAGTGAGTATTAGGATATGTCATCTATCTCAGTAATTCTTCTAACTACTACCCACAAGGGAATGGGTTGGTTGAGTCCACCAATAAGAACCTGATCAAGATCATTAAAAGTACAATGGAGGAAAATCAAAGGACTTGGCATGCTAAGCTAAAGACAACCCTGTGGGTAGACATAATCACTCTAAAGAGGGTAGTTAGAAATTCTCAATACATACTTGTGTATGGAAGGGAAGATAGAATTCCTATTTCACTTGAATTACCAGCCTTGGATCTTACCCATTAGCTAAAATTGGAAGAGAGTGACAGCATGGAGGTCAGATTTTGTGAATTAATAGAGCTTTAGGAGGTAAGAGATCAAGCCATGGATGTTATGATCAATCGCTAGTAGAAAACAAAAAATCATTTTGACAAGAAATCCTCATCAAAAGACTTCTCAGAAGGTGACATTATCTTGAAATGGGATTAAGACTAAGCTAAACCTGGAAGGCACATGAAGTTTGATGCCTTGTGGAGTGGTCCATATGTCATCACCCAATGTAAGCAACATAATGCATTCTAACTCTCTAGGTTGGATGGTGAGGAACTACATATCTCAGTCAATGGGATATATCTTAAACATTGTCACTAACCTTCTCTTGTTATGTACATAGTTTCCCTATTTTTTTTCCTTGCCTTCCCTAAATGCTTTTATGCGTGTTTGTAGTTTTTATCCTTGTGTGTGTTCTCTTTTCCATTTAGGGTAAAATATTTAGTGGTTCTTAGGTTTTTTCAAAGTTATTGTCAGTATTCCAAGTTGTAGTCTGACTCCATGCCCAATGGACCTTTAAGCTACTAGTCTTCTCAAAACATAGTAGGCATGCTTCCCCTGTAAATCACCAAATGTGTTGACCAATTTTGGTCCTACAAGCCAAAATTGAGCACCCCCCCTTTTTTCCCTTCCTTTGCAGGGCCTATTAGCCAATTTTTGATAAGTTCATCCCACTACCATTTTATGGGTTTTCTCTATAACAAACCTTATTTTATGAAAGACCAAGTGTTTCCTTCTTCTAAAAACCAAGTGTTTTGAGTCTTACAAGTACTTGGGTTGATTTGGAACTCATTTCGATCCTAGATGTTTAGTAGGGAAAATAAATTACTTTGGGTGAGCCTTTTTTCGGTAAAGTGGGCCAGTTTCAAAGGGGCAAAAGTCTTTTACAAAAGCTCTGAAGGTCAGGTACCCTTCTGGAGGGCACTTAGGTGCCAAACAGGGCCTTTGTGAATTCATCTAAAAGACTAATCAAAGCCTAAAGTACCCTTGCAGAGGGAAGGAAAGCGACAAATGGGACTTTTAAAAGAGCTCTAAAGGACAACCTTATACCCAAAGTACCCTTGTAGAGGGAAGAAGGTCTATTTGCAAAGGCTAGGCTAGAAATATGTAAAGGAAGATTTCCTTCAGAAAAAGTGACAAGCTAAGAAATGGATTTCTTCAGACAAAATGTCCAAAGAAAATCCATGAAAAAACTCAAATAAGGAATTCCTTTAAACATTTTGTCCAAATAAATTCACCAAGTAAGGAAATCCAAGAAAGGACGCTAAAGGCATGAATTCCTTTGGACATTTTGTTCGAAGAAATTTGACAAGACAAAAAACCCAAAGGGTAGGTGCCCTTTCGAAGGACACTTGGCCATCAAAAAAGGACCTTCCCATTTTTTGAAGGGTCACTTTCCTTCAAAAAATTTCATTTATAAAAGGCTGAGAAAATTGCTGAAGGGTAGTGACGGGCTCGTGGGCGTCAACTTTAACATGGTAAGCTAGCCATTGGAAGTTTAAATATCTAGTGACAGGCCCGTGAACGTCAAATTCAAGGTAGAAAAATAGCTGTTGGTTTTCAAATAGTGATAGGCCCATGGACATCAATTTTGTTGGGATGCATTAGTCGTTGGGGAGAAGCCAAAGAACAAGTTATTTCAGACAAAACATCTGAAAGAATTCTTTTGGACATTTTGTCTGAAAGAACTCATGAGCACAAGGCTGAAGGAATTCAAAGGCATAAAGTCAAAAGGAAACTTAGAAACCCACTAAGAAAGGAGCCTGAAAAAGGAAAGGATAGCCCCAGGAGCCTCAAACTATCGAGAAAGATAAGAAATAATGAGAAAAGAGAAGAGAGAGAGAGCATGGCTCATAAAATAGCCATGCACATATAAGATAAACACTTAGAATGTTCTAGGTGACACAACCAATCAATCACAGGAACGAACCAGATTAGTCCAGGTGGCACAGGAGGCATCAATAGAAGCAATTGCTTGCAGATGAAATAGTCTCCATGGAACAACCATTAAGAGAGCAGTGCTAGCATTCAAGAGAGTGGCCCATTTTTCTTTGTTTAGCATTAATAGGTAGACATTTGTGTGAACTTTCATGGAGAGATGGCTTTGTCAATTATGGAGAGAAGTGATCCATACTTTTGTAGGAGTGTTTAATACACTCGGGCAGTGAATTCAATATTTGGGACACCTACAACATGGCTTTTACAGGGGCATTTATGGGATGATGACAATAGCATGGGTGAACTCTTCTTGTTGATGTGTTTAATGCAGTATGGGCCACTTGCTCTTGAAAGGGTCAAAGGGTATTTCTCTAATTTCTATATATTGTAACCTCTCAGCTTTGTAAAATATATCTCATAGTTTTGTATGGCAAAGCCCTGACAAAATTTGCCTTTAATCAAAAGAATTGTTTTACCTTCATCTAATTTTTTCACTTTTGCATATGTCTATGTATTGCCTTATGTTTAGACATTTATTTTAATGCTTTCATAGGTCGATGCCAGTATGTCTAGTGTATCCAAGATCTTCTACAGGTTAACAGAAGCGTCTAAGTTGAAGTATAGGTGTAGGTGAGCAACCATCCAACAGTGTGCCTCTAGAGCACCTATGGTAGGTTCTTCTTCATTATACTTCCATCAAACCCCTTATTGAAACATTGATGCAGTCTAATTTCTTATTCAAATGAAGTGTCCATTCACTCCTTCTGGTACAAAGTGTAGATCAAAAGGAGTAGATCAATTAATTTTGGTGCATCACCACTTTAGTTAGGTTCTATTTTTAATAGCATCCCTCTCTCTTTTCACTCCACCCATTGTTAGTAGTAGAAATTTAGGACTTTAAGGCACATCAAGGGTAGGTCACCCCTGATCTAGAGATTCACTCCTCAATTTTTCTACCCACAGTAAGAGGAGTGTTTCCATTGTGCCACGTGGAAGAAAGAAGCCAAGTTTTCTTTTAAAGGGTACAATCTATTGCATCAACAGTTACTTCTCCATGTAAACCACAACTATTCTTCTAGAGTAGAAGTCCACAAGGAGTTGCACTACAAATGTTAAAGGCTCAGAATCAAATCTACTAATGAAAGGAGCCAGGGAGAGTAGAGGTTCAAGACACACATTTAAGGAGATATCTAGAGGGATGACATTTGAAGAGCCCTTCTCCATTGCCTTTAAAATTTCATGTAATTTTACATAACAAAATTCCAAATCCAGAAATACATTCAGGGGGACCAGACTCAGACGTTACATATGTAGAGTTCACCTATAAAAATTTGGTAAATGGAAGCATGGGAGAAAACACCTTTCCAAATTGTGTATGGAAGTAACCCAAGATGAGTTACAAAGTTAATAAATATCCAAGGGATGAATGAAAGGAGTGTTGAAGAAAAATATTATGCATAATGTATGCATGAAATACATAAACATGTGAGGAAGATGTTGGAGTACATAAATTAATAGTATAAACATAAGAATTTCTAGGTTGACAAGTTAGTGTTTGTGTATTCATGCAAGGAGAGATTCTTGTGTAGAGTGTATAACAAGTGGAAGTGGAAGAAGTAGGAACATAGAGAGTATTGAGGAAGTGTTAGATAAATGCATATGAGATTGAGTTTTTTGAAAACATGGGTATATCTCTAATATTCAATGTTGGATATTTGTATAAGTTCCATGAGGGAAAAGGTATTGATGAGGAAGAATAATTAGGTTCTCAACTAGAGAGATAAAATACCTAAGAAGGAGAAAGAAGAAATAAAGACCATTTTAGACTCTAAGATTGTTTAGATGACACAAGAAAAATAGTATAAGTAATACATAATGAAATGGAAGGAACAAAAGAAAGAACACTCTACTTGGTTGGATCTTGCGAAGTTTAGTCATTAAGGCCATACTCTTGAAGATTTTAACCAATAATGAGTAATAAATCACATTTTTTAGTTACTCGAGGTTGTCTAATGGAATAACATCCCTACCTTAATATAATATTTCATCACCAAATATCTAAAGTCTTTTTTTAATAAAGTTATAACATGATGCATGTTGCACGTAGGTGTATATCTCTTTGGGTTGAAGGACCACATATGGGTACATGCACAAAAATGTAGTAAAATGGTTGTGTAGGGTCTTGGAGTCAATTGAAGTAGGTTTCAGTGAGTTTTAACTCTAAGAAAAGGTCTACATAGAGATTTGGTATAGAGGGTTGTCTAACATGTAATAATTATTCATAAGAGAAGTGCATATGGATTTTAGAGCAAGAAATCAAAACTTGCATGGGAATGCCTGAAGGAGTCAATCACTTACTATGGCACTCAAGGGTTTGATTGTGTAAAAATTAGGTTGATCAATGTGTGCAGATGTTGTTGCATGAAAAGGAAAGGGTAATACAAGAAATAAGTTAGGACTAATATGCACCAAACTTGTGTGCATGATGCATAGGTTCATGAAGGATGTCAAATAATTATGTAGAAGTATTGATGCACATGGATTTAGTAAGGCTAGCACGTAGATGGAATAATTTGCATTAAGGTTCAAAATATGATCATTGACAACGAGACTCTTGGAGATAGATAGGAAGGAATGTGTTTGTTATATCTGAGTTAGAGTGAAAGACACAATTATCTTTGGGAAGTGTGGCAACTTGCATGAACGTGCATGGATATGAATTGACATGTATCATTTGGGAAAGGCTATATAAATGCATTTAAAGCTCAATAAAAGAGTGAAAAAATGAGATCTAAGTAGAATTCATCGTAATAGCTAGTATAAGCTTGCATTTGGTAGTTTTTAGTGAAGCACAACATGTAGATTGTGTGATAGAAAATTGTTGTAATATGTTATTTATATTATTACATAAACATTTGAGTTTCATTTTCTATGTGTGTGTTTACTTGTTGTTGGGTTAGGGCTTTCCTTTGTTGTAAATCTCATCTTTGTGACTGCATCAGAAAATGTCAGTAAGCTTATTTATGATGTATTAGTTAATAAAATGGATAGCTCACATTATTTGAATCATATTTTCAAATCTTAATTGTTTGAAGAACATCATAAAATGATGTTAGCTCATGCTCTGATGTAATATATGTCATTTTGAGAAATAAACAGTCTCATTTGTCTCCAATATTGGATCAAAATGATTGGGATGAATTTGGTTCACTTGATGCAAGGGAAACAATGTTGTTCAGTTCACACTATCCTTGAATGTTAGGAAATTTGTTGTGTCCTATTCACGTTTTCGACCATTTGATGTCGATTTGAGTGTTAGTTGGGTCCTAATGTGAATTCAATTCATTTGTAAATACATAAGGATTTTAGTGCATTTAGATATAGCTAGAGATTATCTCAAAGAGTATTTTAACATATATTATCACAATGATCTAATGAGAATTTACAAGGATTCTGGATAAATTTAGTAAGTATTTATAGAACATTCATTGTAACACCAAAGTTCATAGTAATAACACATTGCATTACACTAATTTACTTGACTAAAAAACCATTGCATTTATTTCCATGTTGTTTTCAATATTGTATATTGTCGAGGAGCCTATAAAATATCGAGGACGCTTAGCTTCTTTTTGGTGTAATGTAGACCCCAAAATATATTGTTTTCTTTATCATTTCAGGTTTAGTTATCTAGTTAGGGTTTGGAAAAGAAGTGAAATTTACCAATTATTTCAAAAACTTGAATGAGGTTTTTAGAGCCTTGAATATGGCGTTGATAATCGTTAAAAAAATTTGCACCTCCTTGACAATTCTCAGAACCATACTCACTACACTTCTAGTGCTAAGAGAAGAAACTTGACAATTTGAAAATGTTCACTATATATTTATCTCACCACAAAACCTTATTTTTTGCCATTAAATTTTAACATCTATTTTTAAATATCCTAAAAATCAAAATATTCTTCCATTTATTCCTAATAGAGTACACTTTAAAAAGCATATAAATGTGTACGGGTAGATAACGTAAACCACACGTTTAATAGAAGAGGCGCGGAGGAGCGTAACTTGTATTCCAATCCAACCCAACGGCTAGTTGATTTCACCGCCATAACATAACGTGGGATTATATAATGTTTTAGTTTGCCCTGCATCTAGTACGGAGCTATTTTCTGGTGAGACGTATTTAGGGCGAAAGAAGAGGAGGAAAGGTTAAGTCGCAGGGCATGGCAGGGCAACGGAATGCACAGCATTTTACCGGTATGTATAAACCGAAATCATTGCTAAAGGCAGACCGCATAGATTTATTTTTATATTTAAGATTTGGTTTTAGTTTTAGATTTCTGTTGATTTTATGTGTTAGGGTTTGTATGTTGATTTTGTGTGTTAGGGTTTGTATGTTTTATTAAACCCAAATCATTGTTAAAGGCAGACTGTGCAGGGCAGGGTATGGCAAGACAAGTTTCTCATAGATTTGTTTTTTTGTTTTTTTAGGGTTAAAGTTATGGTAATGGTTTGTGTCACCCCATACACAGCTATTTTCCGGTTACGGCAAAAGAAAAGAGGGAATGGCGCAGGACAGATCAGAGTCAGGTGATTTCCAATTCAATTTTGTCAATAGTTTGGTAATCATTTTAAAACTCTCTGCTGACAAAACCCTCGGCAGGCGGGGAATTAGAATTGGGGGAAAGAGCCGTGCGGTTTGATTATGAAGAGCTTCGGGTGCAACTGAAAATTTTGATTCCAAGAATAATATTGGTGAAGGGGGCTTCGGCCAGGTTTATAAGGTACCCAACAATTATCTGCTCAGTTAATGTTAGTGTAGCCCTCGCTTTAATTTGACTGCAGACTGAAATATTTGAGAATTTTCAGGGAACACTGGTAGACGGGAGGGAAATAGCTGTTAAGAGGCTGTTTGCAAGTGAGTCGAGTGGAGCCACGGCCGAATTCTTAACAGAAATGGAGCTTATCAAAATCTAGTCAAGTTGCATGGATGCTGCACGCTACAAGATCAAAGGTTCCTCGTGTTCGAATACATGGCAAATCGAAGCAATCCAGAAGACAGAGATGTCGGTGTTTATCTGTGGAAAAGACTTCAAGAGGAGATGTTTGAAATAGCCCTTGGGCTGAAGGCCAGCGGGTATATATAAACTTAAATAATTAAAATTGCCATTATTTGCTTTTATATATCATTTTTAATTGATTATTTCGATTATTTTCTACATATGGCGTTCAGTTTCCATCGTTGAAAAGACTCACAAATGTACTTGCTGCCGCTGCCGCTGCCGCTGCCGCGACCACTTCTTGCCTGCCAAAAAAAGTCGTGTCGCCTGCAGGGATTAAAATTTAACCTGTCCCACCGACTCAACCAGGTAATTTTATTGATTTCATTGCTATATCTATTATTTAGGTTGGGTGTTATTTTAATAATTATTGAAATCATTAGATATTTAGTTGAATTTTATAAATAAGAATTATTTCTTTTTAGTTTATTTTCATAATTTTAATAGTTATAAATTAGAAAAAGAATGTTACAGTTTATTTTCATCTTCTATTTTTTTGATTGGTAGCAATCAATTTATTGTATTTATATAAATCAAGTCATTTAATTTTTTGATAGTAGTATTTAATCAAGGTTTTTGGTTGAGAAGTGGGTTTTTTTTTTTTTTCTAAAAATTATTTTAACATTTAAATAGGGCTTATGATGCCACCACAATTAAGAAAGACATCGTATTCGTCTTAAATAGAAATGACATTTCACTATTTGGATAGTCTCAATCATAACAAACATTACTATAATCACATGAGTTTAGGTGAAACATTGAGCTCAACAAACCTACCTTCTACACTACCTTTTATGACAGACTTATTTCAAATTACAAGTGGATATGTTTTTAGTACTTTAAAATCTCAAATTACAAGTGGATATGTTTTTAGTACTCAAAGTGCACTAAATAACTCAACATGCTAGGTTTTATTTCAAAATGCTCTTCTTTTGAGTGTTTAGAAATAGATACAATCAAGACAACAAGAAGATCAACAATATTAACAGCTACAAACTTAAGAATACTAACAATATAATCTATTACTTTCTTCCCTTTTTCGAAACCTAACTAGCAGAGAAAATATATTTGTTTCGACCCATATATCAATAAGCACAATGTACATCTTTAAGCGCTGATACATTAATGCTACCACCTATCTTTTGCTACCCATGAAAATTTGTTTTGATTTACAACCTAAATAAAACGCCCATTCAATGTTTCCATTGATGCATCAATTGTACAATCTGTTAGTCACATATGACATTCAAGTTATACGGTTAGTGGAGGGCAATTTTGTTTTTAATATATAAATGTTGTATGTATTTTAATATAAAATTTGCATAGAAAGATAAACACGAGAGTTTGAGCTCTACCAACCTAACTAAGAATCAACCATGGTATTTCATTTAATTTTTACTTATGTATGTTATGTCTAGTTTATAGGCTCAACTCATTATGGAAGCAATCAAATCAAGGGTGCTCCCTAACGAATTAGGTCTAGTAGGGAGAAATTTATATAATCTTATTCAGATATCTAGTAGAACTTTAGATATGTAAAACCAGACTTTGAACCATTATTAATTGGGAATAAGGCTAGATAATTAGGCTCTAATATCAACTAACGTGAAACATAGAATCATGAAGCAAGAGAGAACAATAGAGTTGTTTAGAACCATATATGTTTTACATTATTCATAAGCACTAGTAAATAGAATACAATGATAAAAAGATAGAATGTGAGAGGATATGCCATGCCAAAATATAATGATAAAAAGATAGAATGTGTGAGGACATGCCATGCCACTTGTATAGAGGTGCATAACTATAATATGTGGCATGTGAGCATGCATGGTGTTAGAAGGTTTAAAAACTATGTCTAGCATTAGTTAGCTTGGGAAAGACAAGTCTTACATGTAGTTAGAATGTCGATAAACAAATTTTAATAATTTTCAAAGATGAATGCCAAATCATTTTGCTATCGACTATTAGTTTTCATCAATGAACTTTATAGAAATTAAATTGAAAGCATTTTTGCATTGTTTCCTTATGAAATCTAATATATCATTTGATCTAAAGCATAAATTATACTAAAACACTATATAAACACCTAAACACATGCTAAAATGAAGAGGCCACACCTTTTTGTTACATTATATATGTAATTATAAATATACTTAGTTTTAAGGGACCAATGGCTTAGGAAGGGAGATATGAATGCTCGATGCTTTCATAAATTGGTCCATAGTTAAAAAATTGTAATTTCTCAACAACCCATTGTGATGGGAGATGGAAAACCACTCACTTCCTCAACAAATATACTTCAAGATGCTTCTCAGTATCTTCAAGACTTCCTTATAGTTAAAACCCCATTGTAAGGAAACAAATCATAAACAAAAACAAGGATCTGAAGCACATCCATCCCATATGATAGAGGAAGACAATGATCAAATTGTTAAACCTATTTTTAAAGTACAATTGAAACATTTATTTGTTCCTTTCACAAGGATAAAGCTTCAGGACTGGTTGTTTTCTTGATCTTTTTATACCAAATATTTTTGGCTTGTGATAAAGGTATACCTTTTTGCAGTCATTTTGAGGAATTCTTAAGAAATGAATCTATTCTCAAAGCTATAAATGCCACTAAGTTAGACCTCATCCCAAAGGAAGCTCACGATATACAAATGGACCAATTCAAGCCTATAGTTCTACGTAATATGATCTATAAAATTATTTATAAACTCATTTCTCTATGATTCAAACCTTTGTTTTATATATATATATATATATATATATATATATCCTTACCTTTTTAGGATCTTCAATGAGTGAATAATCTCCACTGTGGATAGGATATTGTTAGTGATTTGCCTTTCATGCACAAATGTCATCTGGGTATATATATATATATATATATATATATATATATATATATATATATATATATATACCCAGATGACATTTGTGCATGAAAGGCAAATCACTAACAATATCCTATCCACAGTGGAGATTATTCACTCATTGAAGATCCTAAAAAGGTAAGGACTCTTCATTAAGTTTGGCATGTCAAAAGCCTTTAACAGATGAAATTGAGATCTCCTCTTCTAGACTATTACTGCTTTTGGCTCCTCAAAGCATCTAACTAAATCGATTAACATTTGTATCACAACATTGTCCGTTGTGGACCTTAACGGGGACATTGACCTCTCATTCACTCACACTAGAGGCCTTAGACAAAGTGATCTGATAAGTCCATACTTGTTCATTATAATGGGAGAATGTTAATGTAGGTCATTGCAACATGCCAAAATAAAAAGGGAAAAGTTGCATACGACACTCTTCCTCTCTGATAAATCCTTGTTATTGAAGCTTGACACATTTGTGTTATATTTTACAACTTTCAAGAAGCCTTTAGTCAACAAATTAATAGGCACAGATCCAAGACAATATTTGTTAATGTCTGCATTGCCAAAAAAATAAATCTTGTTCAGGCTTAGGGATTCTCTAAAGGATACCTTCCCTTAAATTATTTGAGATCCCCTTTGGATGATAAACCTCACTTGACCCCTTGGCATACTCTCAAGTCATAGGTGGTTTTGGTTCACACTCTTATGCTTCTTAAACTCCCTAGGTACATAGGGGAAACATTCATAGCCCTACAATGTAAATTTTTGTGACAAGGCATGAAATAACAACTCAAGTATGACTTGGATTCTTAACCCAAATATTTGGGAGGATTAAATGTCAAAAAAAAATTGCAATTCAACAACGATCTATCCATGAGATCATCTTGGAGGCTCAAAGGTTTGAACATCTCTCGATGGAGCAAAATTTTATTTGAGAATTATCTATATCCTAACTAATGGAAGATTCCATAGTCTGAAACTACCCAACACATTACATTTGGGTGCTAGGTCATCTCATAGATGATAACATTACAAGTTGGAAATGGGCACACAATACCCTACTAAGAATCAAGTTGGAATGGCTACCCACCTCTCTCTTCATAGGTATTTGATTCTATCAAATATATTTTGCAATCTTGGGGAAACTTTATCATGCAAGCTACTATATGAAACCCCCAAGTAGTGAACCCATTGGGGACCAAGCAACAATTGAAAAACATAGGGTAACATCCCTTGTCGAAGTCCAAATATTGATTAATGAGATCTCTAATCACTCCATATTTATATTAGATGTCCTTATTAATCATATTTAGTCCTCCCCAATTGGCGAACAATGCAAAGTGGCCTTGGTCTATCTCAACCTCGAGTCAGTCAAGGTAAAGTAGACATTGGAAAAAGTAATTTCTCAGTAGGCTGGCCAAATATCATGCCATTGTGGTTCCCATTAAAAAATATGATTCTCACGATGGAAAATTTCAGCATAGCGATTGGATAGAGACCATTTAGTTGATCAAATTGTTCAAAAGAAGGGGATAACACAATGCACTTATTCTTCTAGTGCCCCTATGCTCATCAAATTTGGTGGATTTTAGCATAGTAGTTTTAAAGATCAAACATATGCATCAATTATTCTCCAAGTGGATCTTAATTCAAACTATGCTCAAAATCTCACTTTAGTTCTGTCCTTCTAGTGTATTTGGCATAGAATAAATGCTAGTATTTTAAACAATAAGCAATCTGCTTGAATAAAGGTCTGAAAAATCTCACTTAAAGTTAGAAGCACAATAATGATTCGAGAGGGGAATAGCTCTATAGCCTTCTCACTCAAGATGGAAGATCTCAAAACTTTCTAAATCTTTGGCTTGCCATTCCACTACAAATACCAAAGATTCATCACTTTTTTCAAGCATGCCTAGATGGCCCCCCTTTAAGATATCACAAGATCAACTTCAATGGATCCACTAGACAAAATTTGGGCACTACTAGTGGAATAGTGTGGAATGTTAAAGAAACATTGGTTTTTCCAATATGCAGAGGTTTGGGTAAGCAAATTAATAACTTCTCCCAGTGTTTGGCCTCATACAAGAGAACTTATCTGGAAACAAAACACTATATTTTACAGTTCATCAAAGTGACACCCAATACTACAATTATGGAATTCAACATCCAAAGCATTGGAAATAGTTGAGTTCGGAGTCCTCAAGTCTCCCCAAAATTTTCTCCCAACTTGAAGATGAACATTATTTTGGATCATCTCTTCAAACAACTCTAAGAGTTCAAAGATATCCACCTCTTATCATTATACTTGCAACCATAATCACATTGTAGACAAACTAGTCAATCTGATAGTTGATTAGAATAAGTTAGGGTAGCTTACTATATTTTAGAGAATGGACCAAATTCCTATTCAAATTTGAAGATTGGCAAGCTTAGATGTTGCCAATATTGTTAAGCAATCTAATAATTGATAATGGCTTTAGTTCAAATTTTAAAATGATTGCATTCTTTTGATCATCGTTGTGCCTCATAGATTCTTCTCTTTGTAGTCTTGTATGGATTCTCACTCCTTTTTTTCATTTTTTTGTATTACTTGGGGCCTATCACATCTTTTTCCTCATTTGATGTTATCTAGGATTTTGTTAGATATGGAAGACATGAATGTTCATATCCATCTTGTTAGATATGTTTGTGGGGGACATGAAAGTTCCTCTCCCTCTTGTTATTAGTTTTGTCTATTTCTATCCATTTAAATCCCTCCCCCACCCCCTTGCTTTTTTGTCATCTCCATTCTTCTATGAATTGGTCTTATTTGACAAAAATTCCCGTTGACGATTCTCTATCTCTACCTTTGACAGTTACCTCTTATGTTATCCCCCTTTCTGCCTTGTGCATCATTTTTTTTCTAGTTATTACCTCTTCTTGTCAAACACCAACCCCCCTCGCCCCCGCCCCCCCTGCACCCCCCCCTGCGTAGGTGTTATGTTTGTAAAACTTTTTTCATTTTTTATTTCTCAACTCTTTTGTTTGATGTGTGGTGCTCACTTTGGCCATGTATCAACTTGTTTACCAACCACAAAGACATCAAAATGAATAGTTGGCAGAGTGTGCCCTCCACGCGGAAAGACAAACCCATAGCCAATACCTCTAAGCAATATTTTACCATCCATTGGCTAGAAAAAGAATGCATTGGTAACAAATTTTTGGAAAGAAAACATTGTTAGGTCTGCATTTGTGTATTAAATGAAATTTTGTGGATTTACAACCTTGAAATCATGTACCGTCTTGAATTTGACAGCAGTTTTGAGGCATCAATGAAATTGGTGATGTTTTTTTTTAAATTTTGGTAAATACCCTGATTCTCATGCACCAACTTGGGTCCCAAACCAAACCATAGCTATTACTACTTCTAGCATCCCTTATTTGATTGCACCTCTCGAAACCATGCCATCTCCAAGCTTATTTCCTAATTCCTAATACAAGTTTGGATGATTTTATTTGGTCCTCAAATATCTGAACATTAATTCTCTTCATCTCATACAATTTTGTAGATATTAAGGGCTATTAAATCGATAAAATCAATTAGATAGCACTCAAGTAGAATTTGCATGTTATCTTACATTCATGTTGCCTTGTAGAATATCATGCCTAGTTGTGAAAGCTGTAAAAATTATTACCCACTTTATAACTGCAAAGACGCAGATGAATAAAGGGTTTTAATACCCTTCTCTCTAGGAGGAGTGAGGAATTTACAATAATCAACATGTAGAGGATTCTGCCTGTATCAACCAAAGCTAATATAGTCGTCATGGAACTCCTTCCTCTATTCGAGTCTATGACAGGCAAACAAAGATTACATATATTAATAATTGACAGGGTCAGCAGATTCCTTCCAAAGTGAATCTAATAAGAATTGAAGATGAATAGGTTATTGATTCATGCTCACCCATGCAGGTTTGTGCACTCCTCACAAGGACTTTGAACTTATCAGCTTTGTGGCCTCTCACAACATATGCACCTATTCTTGGTACTCCTCGCTACCATAAAATTGTGTAGCATAGTGTGTTGATCCCTAGTGTTGCATATGTCCAACTAAACTCAACAGATATCCTCTTGTTGCTTCATGGCATGCCAAGTGGTAATTTATAGGTCTACATTATAGCATACTGCAACACTAGAAGTTATGACTCCTTTTCCTTCCCTTCAATGAAAATTGTACTCCCTTGATTGGCTTCAGTTTGACTTTGGCTAACCCCTCATGGTAGCTCATCCATGTTTTGTGCAAACAATGTTGCATTTTTTTTAGCTGTAGGTCAACTCTTCTCCTCTTCTCATGTATCTTCGAATGCCTTTTGTGGAGTTATGCCCACTTCTCCTTTCCTTTGCTTGTCTTTCCATGGCACAATGCCCTGTTGTCTTTGGGATACCTTAGGTTGCACTGCAAGCCGCTGCCTCTTTCTCTTCTATAATGCTTTAGGAAAATGCCTACCACAAATAGGCTTGCACTCTTTTAGCCTCTCCATGTCTCTGGATTACAAAAGACACATCTCTTTTGCATGGCTATTGTGCTTGAATTTCACCTGTGCAGCGTCTCTTTCACCTTCCTCATCCCTTGGCACAATGTTGTTTGCATTGGCACTCAAGCTCTCTTTAGCTGGTGCTCGCATCAACACCTCTATTTCCTTTGGTGCACATTTGGACCCATGCGCCTCACTCTCATTTTTGCTTCACTAAACAACTCATAGTTTCTCTCTAGGCAACTCCTCTTCTCCTTCTACATCCCCTGTCGTTTCTTCTTTCAGTACTTCCTTTAGGGAAGTTTTTCCTAGTCGAAGGTCCTCTAGAGCCTCTCCTTCCTCAGGCTCATTTTCCTTTGCATCTAAGGCTAAAGGTTATCTTTTATCCATCACATACTGTTGCACAAGGAAAATTGCTGCAACATCCATCTATGTTGATGTTGTTGTGCAACAATTGTTTGCTTTATGGGGATCTAGGGTTCTCAACCCTTCCTTAGATGCATCCTCCACTCCGAGCACAATAACACTTGTGCTCTCTTAAGGGTTGTTCTTATGCGCACTTGTCTCCATGTAGGATGATCCTACACCTTGTGCACCTTCTTGCACTCTCACTGGCTCTTGTGGAATGATATCCACCTTCCCTTCACCTGTTTCACTCTTTTGCAACCGAGCTTCTTTTTGGCTTTGCTCCTCTATTGTTACTTTGGCACAACCTTCATCGCCTTTGCTTCTTACACAACTTATTCACCTAATGTTCTCCTCAATGCCTTTCGAGATCTTTGTTGGCTTCCACTTTTTAATGTTGCCATGAAGGGCTCCTTCTGACCTCCGTGTTGCTCCCATGCTGGGTCCTCCTATGCATCACCGTTCATGGAAACATTCACTTCTTCACTTTGGTGATGAGGATTTGCAGGTTACTTTTTGCAGCTTTCGAGTCTTCTCCATTTGAGATGGCTTGTTGAATGTAGTACTTGGTTCAGTAGTTTAGAATCCATCTGTTCCAATTGTGAACCCTCTTCTTACCTTTCCATTTCCTTCTCTAATGGAGATCTCTCTAGCCATCTGCTACGCTATCACGGAGCCTTTTTTGTGCATACTCCACCTTTATGAGTCCTTTACACCTTTCAATGTGAAATAGCACTAGACATCCAATTCACTCCCTCATTTCCTCAAGGCCTTCTTTTTTGGAGAACCTTTGCACTTCAGCTTCGGGCTAATTCTCAATTCGCATTAGAACCTCTACAGGTGCTTCCTCTCGTGGGTCTCTCCCTCCTTCTCTATGGTATGCTTCCTCCTAACCATTTTTCTTTCTGTATGTGCCTTCCTTTCCTATAGCATCTGTAACATGGATGTTATCTCCATTTTTCTTGAGTTCTACAACTTTGGGTCATGTCTTGTTTTGGCTTCTATCTCATCACCAATATGGGGGTTATGATGCGTAGCAAAGCCAACAAGGAGGGTATAGTGGGCAACAGACACAAGTTTGGGGATGCCAACAAAACAAAGGTGGATATAAGGGAGGTTACAAAGGAGGATATTATGGGGGATATCAAGGAGGCCGTAATAAGGAAAATCACCAAACCTGACTACCTATGCAATGTTATCTATGTGGAGCATACAACCATTATGCGAGGAATGTCCCTACTAATCCGTGGAGATAAATCTACTATGTATACTACAAAGTTAAAGGTCAACACCAAACAAAATATTGTTTGGTGCTTGAGCAACAAAGGAAAGAAATACTATTGCACAATGTAAACATGGTTAATGCGCAACCAAAAAAGAATGCCTTTGTACAAGTAGTCACTAGGCAACAAAGAGAAAAACAAGGGTTACCACTATTAGAAATACCACCAGATCAAGGGATTAGAAAGGTGCAATGGGACAAATATCCTGATCTTGCTACTGAAAAGAATTTGATGTACCAAGCTACGTAGGTTTTGCAAGAAATCCAAAAATCACCAACTTATGAAGGCAATAATGCAGCCATTGATGCTCAAATTTATGAGCAAATTGTAAGAATCATGAGAAAAGAGGATGTGGTGACTGCCTTGACAGATTTGATGAAGTTACTCAACAACTTGCATAATGAAGATATTTCATAGAACATCACTAATCTCTTGCATAATCTTTTGGAGTATGGACAATGAGGTCAACAACATGCTAACAAAGTAGTATGGTATGTTAAGATAATAAACCTTGGGATGTTGATTCTCGTATGAACATTGAGTTGGCCAGATATGAGATTTTGAATGTAGTGTTTGACTTTGGTAGCACGGTCAATATGATCCTGCGATCAACTTGGGAAGCCATTGGTTGACTAGTCTTAAGCTATAGTCCAATTATTCTTAATTTGGTAGATTATGGTAGGGTGGAACCCATTTGAAGGCATGTTGAGATAAAATTAGCCAAGCTCAGTTTGCATGGAGATTTCGAGGTCATTTATATGAAGACAATAGAGATCCATTAACCTACCTTAATCGGTAAGAAATGGTCTATGATGGCCAAATTACCATCAACACTATGCACAATCAGCTAGAGGCGCATTAAGGGGATAAGATAGTAGTTATAACACTTAATAAATTTGAGCAAAAGTTGTATATCATCCCAAAAGATCCAGAGTCTCCTTATACCTATGGGGATAATAGTTGGTTTAAGGTCAGTGGAGATGAAAGGCAAACCGCTTTGCGATCTATAGAGTATCAAGTTGGAGAACCTCACACTGCACAATAGAAAGAGTGACCAGTGTACAAGCCTGTTATCATAAAGTCTCCAGTCAGGCAGGTTTAGATAGAAGAATGTGTTTCTCTGTCTGTATGCTCTCCCATGAAATTTGAAGCATATTTCCTATATAATACAAGTACAACAATGATAGATTACACAGAGCCTACTCCAGAAGGTGTTCTACCTTAGGAAATGACATCATCCATAAGTGGTGACTCAGATACGTATATGTTGAACTAAACTCGGAGAGATCATGAGATACGGTCTCTGTGCATGGTGTTCACTGTTGAATGCCAGATACCTCAATACTTTATGAGAGGTTCTTAATCCTTTCACATTGAGGCTCGAATACCATGTGCCAGAGGTGGAGCAATGAGTTAATGCACTCAGTTATGAGATGAAAGGGATTACTACAACTTGGTGGGTAGTGCACTGAAACCCAAAAAATCATTGGGAGGAAGCATGTGAATTTTTGCGTGCAAGATTCCAATTACCAGCTACTGTGAAGTTAGAATGGTCTTTCTTTCAAGAAGGTCAATGTCATGAGTTGCACATTCATCAGTGTGTGGATATATGGACTGTGCAGGGAGTAGAGCCAAGATATTGGGTGCACATTTTCAGTCATATATTAGCACCTCTACCAATGGCTTGGTATATGCAACAAGAGCATAGAAGAGAGACCAAGCATTGGGCACAAGTGAAGCAAGATTTTATTCATATTTTTGTGTTCGAAGATGATAATCCAGTGGTGTATAATGCCTTACAAAAGATCAAAATATTTCTATGTCATAGATGACCCGAAGACTTAGCTACTACATCTGAATTATCATCGCAACATAAAGCTGCACAATATTTGATTTTGACACTTCACAATTATAAGGCTAGTCAACAAGAACAAGATCTTGTTAAGCCATGCAATAGAATAACAGAGCAATTGACAGAGTCCAGTGATAGTGATGGATATCTTGACCTAGAAGGATTCTTTGAACTGGAATGGAAAGTTGAACCAAAACTAGTTCAAAGCGTAGAGCAAGTTGAACAAGAAAGACTGCATAACATAAACATCATGTAGCGGGAAAGCAAGTGCATTCTACGAGATGCTCTGCCTAGTGGATCAAGCAAAGTATGCCAAGAGCCCCTAAGAAAGATTGAAAAGAACATTGGAACACAGTGGCTCCTAAGCTTGTGACTATGGGAGATTATTAGGGTCACTTTACAGGAAGGACTACACCTACAATGTTTCAAGATAATATAAACTTCACAAGTGTACATTGAGTTCTCAACTCTACTTAGTCCAGTCCTTAAATATAGATCTAAGTCTCTCTCTCTACTATGGTGTCCATAGACTACCATTCGCTCATGACTACGAGCCTTCACCTGTCACGTGAAGTTCCCTTTCTATTTGTCTAGCCTTAGACAAATTTTCTTTGTCCCTTTACAAGATCACTATAAAAAAGTATCCTCCTTGGCATTAGAGCGTTAAAAATTGTTGGACTAAGACCCCTATTTATATTTCCTTGAGCTCTAGTTGCTTCACCTATTTCCCACGTAATTGGTTTACAACTTCATTTGAGGGGAGTCTACATGAGTCTGAAGACCTACCCTAGAATTACCATAGCCTTTTATGGACCTGGAGCTGTGCAAGTCTGAATGTCGTTAGAAGATATCCTCACAGTGTAGATCTTGTTGATTGTCCATTCAATTGTTGCATCATTTGCAGATTGACCTAGCCTAAGGAATGGCTAAGTGTAGGTCCACACAATTGACAACTCATCCAACTATCTTTTTCTTGCGTGGGTTTTGTGTTGAATGCCCTGCGCTTGGCTTTTCACCTACCCTTGTGCTTCAGACTCTCCTTTCACATGCCATCATCATCGCACACTGTGTATCTTAGAGCTCCTTCGCTAATTGATTACGTTGTAGGAGCATTTGCCTGCCCCTCAATAGTGATTGTGCACTACTCTAATGTGCTCCCTTGATAAGCTCAACTCTTTGCATCTCATTCGTGCAAGTTTAAACTTAACTTTGGTTGCAACTTTTCTTGTTCTCGTGTAGCACACCTTCAACAAATAAATTCTTTTGTTCCATGTTCCTTTGCACTTTGTAGGCATTGGTTTCTTTGTGCGTTGTTGCATGATCCTTTACTTTTGCACCTTGCTTCCTATCCCTAGTGCGTCTTTATGCACTTTTTAGCTTTGTGTGTGCATTGTTTGCCTTAATCAAAACCTATACCCCATTCTAACATCACCAATTCTAGTTTTTCCTAATTAGAAGAAGCCATTCCATATACATGTGGATGCTTATGGTACTATGGTAGGAGTTGTTTTGGCGTAGTCATGGGAAGGTGAGTTGGACCATCCCTTACATTTTGGTAGAAGGAAACCATCAGCTGCAGAAAAGAACTATACAACTACCGAGAGAGAGGCATTAACTATGGTGTTTGCACTGCAAAAGTTTCAGCATTACTTGTTGGCTACACCATTTGAGATCTTTATGGATCACCAAGCGCTATGCTACCTGGTTAACAAGCCAATGTTGGGAGGATGCATATCTAGGTGGCTTATGCTATATAAGGAATTTCAATTCCGCATCAATGTCAAGCCAACCCAAGAAAATATTGGGCCAGATCATCTGAGCATGCTACACAATGGGGAGGAACTAGAAGAACTAGAAGATGAATCCCATATGCACACTTATTCAGGGCTACTGCAATTTTGGACATATGGAGGATATTGCTAACTTCTTTGAGTAAGGAACATTCCTTGTGCATTATTTGGCAAAAAGGACAAAAATCAAATGGTCACCCAAGCTATACCATATAGTTTCATCAATGGCTTTTTGTATAAGTTGGGTAGAGATGATGTGCTACATAGAATAGGAATAGAGCATGAAGGACTACACCTTTTTCATGTAAGACTTAGATCTATATTTAAGGAGGTCACTTTGAAAGTGAAGCCACTGAAAGGAAAATATTACAAAGTGGTCTTTGGTGGCCTACATTATTTCAGGATGCGCATAGAGTAACCAAGCATTGCGATGTATGCCAACGAATGGGCAAACCAAATGAATATGACAAGATGCCATTGGCCCCAATGCTTGCAGAGAAACCATTTGAACAATAGTGAATTAGCTTTATTGGCCCTATAGCTCCTCCTAGCAAGTGAAGTCATATGCAGTATATTATTACTGCAATCGATTACTTCACCAAATGGGTGGAAGTAATTGCGACCCCAAGTTGTAGTGCAAAGGATGCTGCCAAGTTTAGATGTCCTATTAAGCTTGTTAGTGATAGAGGAACACATTTCCTCAATAACACTATCAAGAATCTCACTGAAGATTTCATGATATCGTACCACAAAAGCACAACATATCATCTTCAAGCAAATGGGTAGGCTGAAGCATCAAATAATGTATTGGGGAAAATGCTAACAACGACATGTGTGTACAAAGGGATGACTGGGAGGGTCGCATTCCTACAGTTCTTTGGGCATACAGAACAAATTACAAGAGCGTAATTAATTTCACTCCCTTTCAACTTGTTTATGGTTTGGAAATAGTAATGCCTATGAAATATATAGTTCTGAGCTTGCACATTACAATGATTATGAGGTTGGGTGATCTTGACTGTCTGAAACAAAGGTTGTTAGACTTAAGTAAGATGGAGGAAAGTTGACATAGGGCATTATGAACATAGCAGCTACACAAGTTAAATCAAAAGGCATGGCATGATCAAAACTTTTGATCTAAAGAATTTTATCCAAAGCAAGTAGTATTGCTATATGATATCAAATTTAGAGCATTCCTAGGAAAATTGCACATTAAATGGAAAGGACCCTATGTTATACATGAGGTTTCACAATAGGGTACTATTGTGTAAAAATATTTGCAAGGAACTATCCTGCCAAGACGTGTAAATGGTTGTAGGCTTAAGCCTTACCACCTTTAATCTCTATTATTCTGCTAATAATATGAGTGGATGTTGAGTGGCATCATGTAGTTAGGATTCTCTTTGATGTTTTTTTTTTTTGTGTGTTTTGTTTTGATAGGGTAGTATGTTTGTGTAGTGTGAGCTTGGCATCATAGCACATCACAATAAAAAAGAAGCATTTATAGTCGAAACGTGTAATTGGCTTCTAGAGCAGACTAAGGATGGACAACTGGAACCAACTACCAGAGGCCATAAAATAAGTCTAGGAAGGCGGCAGTGATAAGACATGTATGACAAAAGGACACGTAATGGTTATTCAAGACTGTTAAAGACATTGCATTTCAAGAGATTGCATCTTTCTCCAAGCAGATTGAGTGCCAATTGGACAAATGGAGTCATAAAAGAAATAGGGGAGATACAAGGATTTCATGTCACATCAAGTAATTGCCAAGGGATACATCAACATTGTAAGGAATCTCACTAGGGAACCTCTCTAGCAAATTCTCCCTCTATGATCCTATGTAGCTTGTCCCTACCGAGTGTTTTCTTTGCTTATGTTCCACCTACTCGCTATCTACCTACCTCCCTCACGATGGTGAATGATGCTATGCTAGTTGCCTCACATTCAACAATCTACTAGCTTTCCTTTTGCTAGTTTGTATCTTGCTTGCAAGTTTATCTTTTCTTCTTGCATCTCTCAAGGTTCACAACTTTGCTTTGATATCATACTGGTGGTAGCCAAGATCAGGGATCCCTGTGAAGGGATACAGTAACATAGCCTTCAAAATTCCATGCAGTGGATCATGCTAATAAAGCATTTTATTCCTTAATTTTGGGTGTTACAAGATAATATAAGCTTCACAGCTGTTTATTAAGCTCTCAGCTCTACTTAGTCAAGTCCTCAGAAATAGATATAAATATTTCTCTTTCTCTCTACTATGATGTCCTTAGACTACCATTTTCTCATGACTATGAGCCTTCACCTCTTTGTGAAATTCCTTTTCTCTTTGTCTAGCCCTAGACATTTATTTTGCCCCTTTATGAGATCACTCTAAAAAAGTCTGGTCCTTGGCTTCTGAGCATTATGAATTTTGGACCAAGAACCCTTTTAATAGTTGCATGAGCTTTGGTTGCTTCCCTGAATTCCCACACAATTGGCCAATTTCATTTAATGTGGCTTTACGCAAGTCTACAAACCTACCCTAGAAGTAGCATAACCTTTTACGGACCTCAAGCTGCACAAGTAGATCTTTCAATCCCTTTTGTTTTCACGTGATTTGCAGTACTAACCAAGCCTAAGGAAAGGATAACTATAGGTCCTCACAACTAATTGCTTATCCAACTATCTTCTACTTCCTCTGGCTTGCACTGAATAACCTGCGCCTAACTTTCTATGCACCCTTGTACCTCAAAAACTCTTCCTTTCCATGCACCATCATCACACAATGGGTACCTTAGAGCTCCTTCGCTGGCTGATTACATTTTGGGCACATTTGAGTGCCCCTTGACTATGACTGTGCACTTCTCTAATGTGCTCCCTTGATAAGCTCAACTCTTTATGCATATGTTGCTCAAGTTGCAACTTTCCTTGTTCTTGTGAAGCACACCTTCAATGAACAACTCCTTCCATGCCACAGTTAGTGGAACTTTATAGGCCTTGGTTCCTTCATGCATTGTTTAATGAGCCTTTACTTTTGCACCTTGCTTCTTGTCCTTAGTATATCTTTATGCGCTTTGTATCTTTGCGATTGTGCTGCTTGGCTTAGCCAAAACTTCTAGCCCTTTTTATTCTCTAACTCCCTGCGCAACTCTTAGCCACCTTCCCTCCACGCAAGTGGACTTTTGTGTGGTCCATGTAACCATGCATAACTAGAGTTGGTTTATTTCTCGCTTGACTGACTCTAATTTTTGTCTGATGCAAGATTACAAATTCGTCTGTGATGCTCCTGCATCAAACTCCCTTGGTAATTAAAATATGAGCTTCTACTTTTAAATAGTGCTGGTGTGGTAGAACCATCTTTCTAGTCGGCTTCCTTGATAAGGGTATTCCCATCCACCTAGTGTGGCACCTAAGCAGGGTCACTCGTTACTTTATTCTTTTCCAGACCCTCCTTGGGCCATAAATTGTCCTCCTTTACCTAGGTCTGATATGCTTTATCTTCCTTCCCTTTCTTCATTTTGTGGTTTTGCGCCCACCTTTGTTTACTCTTGTGGCCCTATGCCCACCTTCAACTCCTGTGGGCTTGCACCACTTTTGTCTCTAGTGGGTATATGCCCATCCTTGTTCATCCATCTCCTTCAAAACATCTTTATAACTTTCCTTTCCTTCCTTTTGTGCACCTTTCGCTTCTCCTCTATCATGCACACTCTCTTCATTATGTCGCCTATGGCAAGTAGGTATACTTGGGTGCTATTCTTCTAGGTATTTCTCACGGGGTATGTTTGCATGGTACTTATGTTGCCCTTGTCCTTGATTTCTCTTTGATTTATGCCCTCAGTGGCATGGAAGTCTCTATGGGGTCCATTTATTCCCACCTTTTCTTCTTCCTTTATTGTCGCGTACTTCTACATGCTTGTATTGATATCCCCTTTAGTCATTTTTCTTGGGCAATTTTAGGTTGAAAGTCTCATACCTTGCCCCCAATCAGCAATAACTATTTTTCCTTGCATGCAATGAAAATTACACTCTCGTGATCTGCTTTGCGCTGATTTTGGCTAACCCATCATGGTAACTCCTATGTGCCGTGTGCAAATAATATTTCAAGATAATATAAACTTCACAAGTGTACATTGAGTTGTCGGATCTACTTAGTCCAGTCCTTAGATATAGATCTAAGTGTCTCTCTCTACTATGGTGTCCATAGACTACCATTCGCTCATGACTTCGAGCCTTCACTTGTCACATGAAGTATCCTCCTTGGCTTTAGAGCATTAAAAATTGTTGGACCAAGACCCCTATTTATAGTTTCTTGAGCTCTAGTTACTTCCCCTATTTTCCATGTGATTGGCCTACAACTTCATTTGATGGTAGTCTACATGAGTCTGAAGACCTACCCTAGAATTACCATAGCCTTTTATGGACCTGGAGCTGTGCAAGTTTTAATGTTGTTAGAAGATATCCTCATAGTGTAGATCTTGTCAATTCTCCATTAAATTGTCGTGTCATTTGTAGATTGACCTAGCCTAAGAATGGCTAAGTGTAGGTCCACGCAATTGACAACTCATCCAACTATCTTATGCTTGCATGGGTTTTGTGTTGAATGCCCTGCGCTTAGCTTTTCACCTGCCCTTATGCTTCAGACTCTCCTTTCACATGCCATCATCATCGCACACTGTGTATCTTAGAGATCCTTCGCTAATTGATTACGTTGTAGGAGCATTTGTGTGCCCCTCAATTATGACTGTGTACTGCTCTAATGTGCTCCCTTGATAAGCTCAACTCTTTGCATTTCATTCATGCAAGTTTAAACTGAACTTTGGTTGTAACTTTCCTTGTTCTTGTGTAGCATACCTTCAACAAATAAATTCTTTTGTTCCATGTTCCTTTGCACTCTGTAGGCATTGGTTTCTTCGTGTGTTATTGCACGATCCTTTACTTTTGCACCTTGCTTCCTATCCTGAGTGCATCTTTATGCACTTTGCAGCTTGGCATGTGCATTGCTTGCCTTAATCAAAACCTGTATCCCCTTCTTATTCTCTAAATCATTGCGACACTCTAAACTATTTTCCTTTCGTGCAGCCTATTACAACCTTAAAAAATGTTTTGCCATTTAACCTACATAGATAAAGTTGGTTTGTTTCTCCCTTGTTTAACTATGTTTTTATCTGATGCAAAATGGCCATTTCACCTACGATGCTCCTACATCACATTCCTAAGATAATTTAAATATAATCTCCTTCTTATAAGAAGGGTTGAAGTGGTAGAACCACCCTTCTAGTCAGTTGCCTCAAGGTAATTAAAATGTAAGCTCATTTCCCTTTCTTCCTCTTGTGGCTCTACACCCACCTCTATTTGATCTTATGGTCCTATGCCCACCGTTGTCTCCTTTGGGTCTATGCCTAGTTTCATCTCTGATGGTTTTGCACCCAATTTCATCTCTTGTGGGTCTATGTCCACTCTAGTCCATCTATCTCTACCAAAAGGTCTTCATACCTTTCATTTTCTTCCTTTTATGCATCATTCGATTTTCCTCTGTTATGCACACTTTCTTCCTTCCATCACCCACAACAAGTAAGTATAATTAAATGCTATCCTTCCTCGTGTTTCTCACAGACCATGTTTGCACTATTTGGTCATGGCCCTTGTCCTTGATTTACCTTTGCTTGATGCTCTTAGTGGCATGCAAGTATTTATGGGGTTTGTTGACTCCCAACTTTTGTTCTTCCTCTATTGTCACACACTTCACTCTGTCCCTGGACTGATATCCCCTTTAAGTGTTGTTCCTGGTTAGTTTCAAGTTGGTGGTCTCCTACCTTGCTCCCAATCGGTAGTGACTCCTTTTTCCTTCGAGAAATGAAAATTGCACTCCCTTGATTGGCTTCAGGCTGATTTTGTCTAACCCCTCTGTGTAGCTCATCCATGTTGTGTGTAAACAATGTCGCATTTTTGTTAGCTTCAAGTCAACTCTTCACCTCTCCTCATGCATCTATGGATGCCTTTTGTGGAGTTATGACCACTTATCCTTCCCTTTGCGTGTCTCTCCATGGCACATGCTCTATTGTCTTTGGGACAACTTAGGTTGCACTGCAAGTTGCTACCTCTTTTTTTTCCTCCACTAATGCTTTAGGCAAATGCCTGCCACCAATAGACTTGTGCTCTTTTGCCTCTCTATGTTTGTGCCTTATGAAGGGCACATCTCTTTTGCATAGTTGTTGTCCTTGAATTTCACCTGTGTAGCTTCTCTTTTGCCTTCCTTATCCCTTGTCTCAATGTTGTTTGCATTGGCACTCAAGCTATCTTCAACTGGTGCTTCTTCTCCTTTAGAAACATCTCTCGCTGCTTCTTTTACAGTGCTTCCTTCAAGGAAGTTTCTCCATGTCGAAGGTCCTCTAGAGCCTCTCCTTCCTCAGGATCTTTTTCCTTTGCATCGAAGACTAAAGGTTATCTTCTATCCATCACCCACCATTGTATATGGATAATTGCTCCAACATACCTCTATGTTGTTGTGCAACAATCCTTTGCTTTATGGGGATCGAGGGTTCTCAACCCTTCTTTTGGTGTAACCTCCACTTTAAGCACAATAACACGTGTGCTCTCTTAAGGTTTCTTATGCACCCTTATCTCTATGCAGGTTGCTCCTACACCTTGTGCACCTTCTTGCACTCTCTCGCTGGCTATTGTGGAATGATATCCACCTTGCCTTCACCTGTTGTGCTTTGTTGGAACCGAGTTTCTTCTTGGCTTAGCTCCTCTATTGTTGCTTTGGCAGAATAACCTTCTTTTCCTTTGCTTCTTATGCATTATCTTTACACAACTTTATCCTCAATGCCTTTTGAGATCGATCTTTACACCTCTGCGTTGCTCCCATGATGACTCTTCTTGTGCCTCACCCTTCATGGCAACATTCTCTTCTTCACTTTGGTAGGGAGGCTTTATAGGTTGCTTTTTGCGACTTTCAAGTTTTCTCCATTTGAGATGGCCCTCTGAATGTATTACTTGGTTCAGTAGTTTGGAAGCCATATATTCCCAACTGTGTACCCTCTTCTTGCCTTTCCATCTCCTTCTCTAATGAAGATCTCTCTAGCCATCTATTACACCACCACAGATCCTTTATTGTGCATACTCCACTTTTATGGAGTCCTTTACACCCTTCAACGTGAAATAGCGCTCAACATCCAATCCACTCCATTTCTTTAGGGCCTTTTCTAGAGAACCTTTGCACTTCAGGTTCAAATAATTCTCTGTTTGCATCATAGCCTTTGCGGGCTCTTTTCTCCCATGGGTCTCTCCCTGCTTCTCTATGGTATGCTTCCTTCCAACCATTTTTATTATTGTCCATGTCATCTTTTCCTATGGCTTCTGCAACATGAAGGCTATCTCCATTTTCAAACTTAGCTTTGTTTGCAACTTTCCTTGTTCTTGTGAAGGATTCCTTCAGTGAACATCTCCTTCCATGCCACAATTCTTGGAACATTGAAGGACTCAGTTCCTTCATGCACTGTTGAGCAATCCTTTACTTCTGCACCTTGCTTCTTGTCCCTAGTGCATCTTCATGCACTTTGTAGCTTTGTGAGTGTGTTGCTTAGCTTATCCAAAACTTGGACCCCATTTTTATTCTCTAACTCCTAGTGCATATCTCAGCCACCTTCCTTCCACACAAGTGGACTCTTGTGTTGTTCATGCAATCATGCACAATTAGAGTTGGTTTATTTCTCACTTCATTGACTCTATTTTTGTCTGATGCAAGATCGCACATTCACTTGTGATTCTCCTGCATCAAACTCCCTAGGTAATTAAAATATGAGCTCTTGCTTACAAATAGTGTTAAGAGTTGTAAAATTATTTTTTAGGTCGGTTGCCTTGACCATAGTGTTCCCGTCCACCCGATGTGGCACCTGAGTAAGCTCTCTTGGTGCTTCCTTATTTTCCAGACCCTCTTTGGGCCATAAATAGTCCTCCTCTACCTAATTTTGATATGCTTCATCTTCATTCCCTTTCTTCCTCTTGTGGTTGTACACCCACCTCTATTTACTCTTGTGGGCCTATGCCGACCTTTGTCTCCTTTGGGTTTGCACCCACTTTCGTCTCTCATGGGTTTGTACCCATTCTTGTTTATCCATCTCCTCAAAAAGGTCTTCATACCTTTCCTTTTCTTCCTTCTGTGCACCTTTCGCTTATCCACTTTTATGCACACTCTCTTACTTATGTCGCCTACAACAAGTAGGTATACTTGCATATTATTATTCCACGTGTTTCTCATGGGGTATGTCTACATGGTTCTTCCATTGCCCTTATCCTTCATTTATCTTTGCCCTATGCTCTGAGTGGCTTGGAAGTCTCAATGGGGTCCATTGACTCCCACCTTTTCTTCTTCCTTTATTGTCGCACACTTCCCTCTATGCACTTGGATTGATAGTACTCTTTTCCTTGCATGCAATGAAAATTGCACTCCCTAGATCTTCTTCATGCTGATTTTGGCTAGCCCATCACGATAGCTCCTACGGATCGTGCACAAACAATGTTGTGTTTTTTTTAGTTGCAAGTCGACTCTTTTCCTCTCCCCACGCATCTTCAAATGCCTTTTGTGGAGTTGTAATATCCCTTGGTCTTATAGGTCTAAAATGTGCTTGTGAGACACAAGGAATATTGTCGAATACTTCGTGTGCAACCTTCCAACTTGCTGGTCTAACGATATCAGTCTGATATGTACTTTAAAGTGACTATAGATAGCTTCTAATGCTTGAGCATCAACACCTCAAAATGTAAATTATCATTTAGATGCCCTGATACTACTATAAAATATGCAATGGAAAGAGTCCTTATTGATTGGATTGATCATGAATGTCTTGTCACTTACACTTAGCCTCTATTCAAGATATTCAAGGTTTCATATAGCTGTATACAAACAGTGACTGAATTTATAACCCTTTTTGACACATGAACAACAGATGATATTATGATTTGCAATGACTATTACAACAATGTCTAAATATGCAAACCCTCATAACATTTATGTCACTCATACATTCATCTAACTTTTACAATCAAAAATAGAAGAACCTGGAATAATGCAAACGGTGTTTGACTGAATGCTACTGATGCAAAGATGAAATTGGGCTGAACTAGAAGTGCCAAATGAAAGCTGTACCTCTGCTGCTATGTCAGGCTGTACAGTATGGACATGTGTGACTTTTGCCAGAAATAAATACTTCACCAAAAAGTGCCGAAAAATGGCATAAACCTGATCGCATAGATGCAAGGAATGCCTCTACAAAGTCTCAAATTTTTTTTGACTTGTTGCTGCTGAAAATCCCATCCGTACGGCTGTATAGATTTGTGAAAAACCTTCAAAAACCTCTTCAAGAATCCTCCAAAATGCTACCAAAAATTATTAAAAATTGCTTCCTCCAGGGGTTCGATTTTTCTATGCCAAAATTATGCTTCTCCTTGCCCAAAAATGTTGAAATACTGAAGATTTCTTAGCTGAGAATAAACCACCAAAATTCTCCAATTTAGCACACTTGAATTGGCTGAATACCAATTCCTCCAAGCAACCCTTTAGATGATCTTTCACCTCCTCAGTTATGCAATCACTTGAGAGGTATCATTCTCAAGGATTAGACTAAAAATTTGCAGACCATCAGGTTTTACAAATGCCTAAGAAGCCAAAATGAGAAAATAAACTTTGATGCCCAATGAGAGACCCAAGGGGTCTATTTATTCACTTTTTGGAATCTTCCTCTAGAAGCCACTTACTTCTTCTAGAAGTATCCATAATATTCTTATAAAATCTCCTTGCACTTTTTAAATAAAAAGTAACTTAATAAAATAAAAAGTGCACCTCAATTTTAAAATATAACATTTGGCCCCATATAATAAAATATAATGAAAAATAATATCTCCAAGAGAAAAATAGGCCATATGATCCCCAAATAAACTCATGAATGACTCTCTCATCACGACCATCAGTCTACGAGAGTCCATAATAGACTAATCCTAGCATGCAAAATGATGTTAGCCGAAATGGGGACATGACAATCCGCCCTTCCTGAAATTGCTTGTCCCCAAGCAATGACTGAACAAGAAACCAATCCATCCACCCAGATCCCAAATGTAATCATGAACTATACTATTGTCAATCAATGTAGGCTCCTGCAACAACCTCTAAAATATAACCAAGAGGAATCCATGTATGAATTGTGAACCACTGCTCAGCTAGACCCCAACTCCATAACTGCCACAGTCAAGAACCCATATGACACCAACTCTCAAGATATCAGAACCCAAGTAGTGTGGACAACTCAAACTGCCAACACCACAAATACCATATACACATTCCACCGTGCTATGCAGAAGGCACACTCCAACTCTGCAACAACTTCCAAATGGAACTACACAAAGTGTGGAGAATCCACACACTGTACCTTTACTGTAATCAACATATCTCTGCAGATCACTAGCCACGGTCTCATCACCCAAACTCTTATGCATCGCTGATAATGAAGAGACATCACATGCTAGATAGCAATAACACAAACCAAATCTGCTTGCCATCAACTCCTACTCTAAGTCATGCACCAACAAGTTGTCAACCCCAGTACCTATCACCATGCCATGTCTATCACAACTCTCATCCCATGGCATCAAACCATCCTGTAACTGATGACAAGCACTTATAGTGTAATGTCAATAAAATGTGCCACTCTCAATCAGTGGCTCAGACTGCAATCTAGAAGAAACTAACTGCAACTGATCACTAACCAAGCTTGAACCAACTACTACCTCTGAAGACACCTCCAAAGGAGTAGTATCGCAAATAGGAACCAAACCAATTGTTGGCTCGCCAACATCACAATTGATCCCTGATACAACCTCACTAGTCCCTGTGCCATCAGTAGTAGAGACCATCACCATATCAGGCTGACTACCATGCTCAACTGCAGCACCCAACTCAATTGAATCTAACTTCAGTGGAAACAATCCAGATAAGCCAATACTAGCATCGAGGATAGATATATGCTCATCTCCACTGTCTCTAATGATCTCGACTATGGACATCCTCGGGTCACCAGATACCACACCCTGTGACTATATGGACTCTGGTAAAGACTGAAGTCACTCTAACTCCATGGTCACCTCAGCCAAATGAAACTGTAACTCCTCGAAAGCCAACTGCATACTCTCAAGAATCTCAGAAGTCACCTCGAGCTGTTGAGTAAGCTCACTCACCTTATCTTCCTTGACCAATAATGCATCATATGCTGTACTGCCCCACTCCCTAAGATAATCTCTGTCGGCTACCAACCGCATATAATCCTGTCTCAGAATCCAGATAGCCTCCCATAAAGGGTGGATCTCTGTCAAGGAAAAATAACTGCCTCCTTGCTCATCACTAGTAGGAGAACCCCACCCATAAACTGCTAACAACTGACGAGTAGCATCGAAATGCTTGCAAGCGATAGAAATGTCTCTCTCACTAACTCTTAGCTGACTAGACACATGATTGTGTTGGCTGGTCAAACTCCTATACTCTACCCCTGGCACACTGTCCAAAGGAGTAACCTCAGAATAGTTATCATCTGTAATACTACCATCCAAAGTCGGCAGACCAACTGTTGAACTCGTATCATCAAACGGAGTGACTGAAGCATCCACATAAACCTCCATATCAAAGGAACCCGCTGAAGAGACTAAGTCCTCAACATTGTCCACAACATCCTCCTAGGTGTCATCTGCAATAATCGGATCTTGGGACTCTTCTATAGACTCTGCAATATCTGAGAGATCATCAACCCATTCCAACATGAATGGTTCACTAGATACTTGAACAATGCCCAACCCAGGTGTATAAAAACTAATTCCAGCATCAGACAAGCTGTTGGCATGGATGAGAACTACACCTGGTAAACTACTAATCAAGTCCATGATAGTGCAACAGATACTACTACCAAAGAATGATAGATATCTCTGGTCAAAACAATCCCAAGTACCAAGATAAGGATCCCAACATCCAATCCATGAACGAAAATCAACTGGCAACTCAACTAAACTCCTCACCTGAGTAATTTGAACAATATTAACTGACTTCACGCACCTGTCTCTTGTACCCACTATAATCTCTGAATTCGGAGTGTGAATGCTAGACATACTCATATCATCATCAACATGTAACCTGACTGTAAAAGAAAGCTGAGTCCCTGTCACATGCACTAACTCCTGAACTAAACTCACCTCAAGACAAAGCTCATCCACATGTCTCTCAGAATCCTGGAGAGCCAACTGAGTACACACCAAGGAATTCTGAGTATCCTCCAGCTCATGAGAAAGCCGATCAACCTCCCCTTCCTTCTTCTTTAATGAATCTAAATAGATTCCCGCAAGATTAAGGAGATGATCGCGATCTAAAAGTAGGTGTATGTAACTTACCTTCATTGCCTCCATGCCCTCCTTGATCTGTTGTAAGTCATCACAAGAAGAACCTGATGTGACTCCTTTCTGTCTCTCCTGCAGTTGAATCATCCAAATGTGATTCTCGATCAATCCATGCATTCTATCATGATGAGATAAATCTATGACAATATCCTTTCCCCTCGTCTTCAGCTGGCTTGCCAAACCACGGGAAGAACTACTAGCCTCTATCTCATGTGAAGAAGCATCCAACTGTGCTTGATACTCATTTTCTGCAAAGTCCTAAATGCTCACTTTCTGATCAACTGTCCTATCCTCAAACATGAGAGGATCCTCAATTGTTGTAACTTCATCTAGACCAACTGTACTGGAATCACTATCTGTGTCAATCATGCAATCCAGTGTGCCTGTGATATCACCTTCTGATGCAACTAGCTCAACTTGCACAACATCTTTAACCGCTTCTGCCTGTGAAGATGATGCAGATAAATCATTACCTGAAGATGTGTTAATGTCTCCCTGTAATGGATTAGCATGTCTGTCAAACTCATCATTCAAGTTTTTGCCTGTCATAGGGAGAGTACTACGATCCTTAGGCCTATCAATCAAACTCTTTAACCACATATATGCCATAGGTGACAAATTCCTCTCTTTTGTCCAGACATACCATAAATCTTCTGCCAAAAATTTAGAAATTTCATCCTCCTCCTCAAACAAGATTGTGAACATGATAGAGTGCATCGATGCTAATACATTGTTGGAATGAAACTCATCCATAATATTCCAAAATGTGTTAAACATCCTGCAAATGTCACCAATACAACCTACTGATAGCATAATGTTTTCAAATCTACACCTTGCAAATACTTCAAGTAAACTTGCCCTCTTTGTGAAATGAGGGTCCCTGATGTCATCCAACTTTTCGAAGCTTTTCACCATGGCATGAAGTACCTCTCTCATAATCTGATCATCATAAGAATTAGAGCCAGCGATTATCCTCATGATTTCACTAATGCAAGAGAGAGCTACAAGTCTTACCACCTCATCATGATGTCTCAATAATCGGGGCTTCACCAACGAACCAAATACTGGAGATAAAGTTGTTTGCATAGCATAGGAATCTGACTGATCAACCTTGCCTAAATAAGTTTCCAACTCCTCCAAAGTTCTTAGAAGGTCCTCTGTTCGCTAAAATGGATGATCTAATTTCTTCTTTGCATTGTGCATTCTTTCTTCCAAATCCTCGTCTCCTGTTAAAGCCATACTAATAATCGAATTCAATCTGAAATAACCCAATCAAGCTGGCAAGAAACCACTCTGATACCACTGTAATATCCCTTGGTCTTATAGGTCTAAAATGTGCTTGTGAGACACAAAGAATATTGTCAAATACTTCGTGTGCAACCTTCCAACTTGCTGGTCTAATGATATCAGTCTGATATGTACTTTAAAGTGACTATAGATAGCTTCTAATGCTTGAGCATCAACACCTCAAAACAGAAATTATCATTTAGATGCCCTGATACTACTATAAAATATGCAATGCAAAGAGTTCTTATTGATTGGACTGATCATGAATGTCTTGTCACTTACACTTAGCCTCTATTCAAGATATTCAAGGTTTCATATAACTGTATACAAACAGTGATTGAATTTATAACCCTTTTTGACACATGAACAATAGATGATATTATAATTTGCAATGACTGTTACAGCAATGTCTGAATATGCAAACCCTCATAGCATTTATGTCACTCATACATTCATCTAAATTTTACAATCAAAAATAGAAGAACCTAGAATAATGCAAACGGTGTTTGACTGAATGCTACTGATGCAAAGATGAAACTAGGCTGAACTGGAAGTGCCAAATGAAAGCCGTACCTCTGTTGCTATGTCAGGCTGTACAGTATGGACATGTGCAAATTTTGCCAGAAATAAATACTTCACCAAAAAGTGCCAAAAAATGGCATAAACCTGATTGCCTAGATGCAAGGAATGCCTCTGCAAAGTCTCAGATTTTTTTTTGACTTGCTGCTGCTGAAAATCCCATCCGTATGGATGTCCGTACAGCCGTACGAATTTGTGAAAAACCTTCAGAAACCTCTTCAAGAATCATCCAAAATGCTACCAAAAATTATTAAAAATTGCTTCCTCCAAGGGTTCGATTTTTCTATGCCAAAATTATGCTTCTCCTTGCCCAAAAATGTTGAAATACTGAAGATTTCTTCACTAAGAATAAACCACCAAAATTCTCCAATTTAGCACACTTGAATTGGCTGAATACCAATTCCTCCAAGCAACCCTTCAGAGGATCTTTCACCTCCTCAGTTATGCAATCACTTGAGAGGTATCGTTCTCAAGGATTAGACTAAAAATTTGCAGACCATCAAGTTCTACAAATGCCCAAGAAGCCAAAATGAGAAAATAAACTTCGATGCCCAATGAGAGACCCAAGGGGTCTATTTATTCACTTTTTGGAATCTTCCTCTAGAAGCCACTTACTTCTTCTAGAAGTATCCATAATATTCTTATAAAATCTCCTTGCACTTTTTAAATAAAAAGTAACTTAATAAAATAAAAAGTGCACCTCAATTTTAAAATATAACATTTGGCCCCATATAATAAAATATAATGAAAAATAATATCTCCAAGAGCAAAATAGGCCATCTGATCCCCAAATAAATGCATGAATGACTCTCTCATCATGACCATCAGTCTACGAGAGTCCATAATAGACTGATCTCGACATGCAAAATGATGTCAGCCAGAATGGGGACATGACAAGAGTTATGGCCACTTCTCCTTCCCCTATCATGTCTCTCCATGGCATAATGCTCTCTTGTGTTTGTGACAACTTAGGTTCAGTTAGGCACTACCTTTTTATCTTGATCCCCTTAGGATTTAGGTAAATGCCTCCCACAAATAAACTTGCACTCTTTGGTCTCTCCATCTCTGTGCCTTTCAAAGGACACATCTCTTCTTCTTGACAGCTACGCTCGAATTTCTCATGTGCAACTCCTCTTTTGTCTCCCCCCTTCCTTTGTGCAATGTTGTTTGCATTAGCACTCATGCTCTCTTCAGCCTGTGCTTGCTCCAGTGCCTCTATTTCCTTTGGTGCACCTTTGGACCCATGTGCCTTAGTCTCATTTCAACTGCACTCAACAACTCCCAATTATTCTCTATGCAGCTCTTCTTCTCCTTTTGTAGCATTTCCTACTACTTCTTCCTTTGGTCCTTTTATGGAAGTTTCTCCTAGTCGAAGGTCCTCTAGAGCCTTTCCTTCTTCATGCTTGTTTTTCTTTGCATCCAGGGCTAAAGGTTATCTTCTATCCATCACACACCACTACATATGGACAATTGCTCCAACATCCCTATATGTTGTTTTTGCTATGCAATAATCCTTTGCTTTATGGGGTCTAGGGTTCAACCCTTCCTTCGGTGCATCCTCCACTCCGAGCACAATAACACTTGTGCTCTCTTTAAAGTTCTTATGTGCCCCTGTCTCTGTGCAGACTGCTCCTACACCTTACACACCTTCATGGATTCCTTTACATCCTTCAAAGTGAACTAACATTCGACATTTAAGACCTACTCCATCATTTACTCATAACCTTTTTTCTAGAGAACCTTTGGGTTTCAATTTCAGGGTTATTCTCGATGTGCCTCAAAATCTTTGTGGGCTCTTTCCTCCCATAGGTCTCTCCATGCTTCTCTTTGGGATCATCCCTCCCAACGACTTTGCTTTTTGCCTACATTATCCTTTCCTATAGTGCTTGCAACATGGAGCCTATCTCCTCATTTTTCCTTGAGATCTATGATTCCAAGTCATGTCTCATTTTTGCTTTTCACTGAGCCATCTTTTATGCTCCTCATTCTCTATCCATCTGCACTTGATGGAGAATAACTTTATTTGGTACGTTCTACCCGATACACTGATTAGAAGATGCTCATGCACCCTGCCTGCCTCACGGTTGATGATCTGTCGACATCGTCATCCATTTCACTTGATTTATTGATCTTTGCTTTGGAAATGCCTCACAATTGATAATTTATCAATGTTTTCTCCTCATCCATGCCTCTGGATCGCCTCCCATTCGGTGATTTATCCTCGTTGTGTTCAACTACCTCACAATAATTTGTCAATGCTTCACCTCTCCTTTCCAACAATGATTGCATCAAGGTTGGCAATCTCTTAGTTCTCATGTAACACTCTTGTGGGTTGCTTAAAACTTACAAATTCTTACACTACCTGCTGCTTCTCTCTCCATCGCAATCTTATGGAGGTGCTTGAACATAGAATTGTTGTCGCAAAGTCTCCTTCCACGATCCTATGTACTCGTCCCTTCTGAGGCTACTCTTTGCTTATCTTCCAGTTTCTCGCTATCTGCCTACCTCCCTCACGTTGGTGAGTGATGCTATGCCAATTGCCTGACATTCAACCATCTAATACATTTTTCTATGATATTACATATATCGCTTGTAGGTTTGTACTTTCTTGTATCCCTCAAGGTTCACGACCTTGCTTTGATATTAAACTAGTGCCAGTTGAGATCAAGAGTCCTGGTGAAGGGATGCATTAACCATGCAACCTTTAGAGTTCCACGTAGTGGATCATGCTAATAAAGGCTTTTATTCCTTAATTTTGGGTGTTACAAGATAATATAAGATTCACAAGTGTGCATTGAGCTCTCGGCTCTACCTAGTCCAGTCCTTCAAGTGTCTCTCTATCTACTATGGTGTCCATAAACTACCATTCGCCCATGACTACGATCCTTCACATATGAGGTGAAGCTCCCTTTCTATCTCTCTAGCCTTAGACAAATTATCCTTTTATAGGATCACTGTAACAAAGTATCCTCCTTGGCTTTAGATCATTAAAGACCCCTATTTATAGTGGTCTGAGCTCTGTTTGCTTTGCCTATTTCTCATACAACTAATCTACAACTTCATATGATGGGTGTCTGCATGAGTCTATAGGCCTATCCTAAAATTAGGATAGACTTTTATGGACCTCGAGTCGCACAAGTTTGAGTGTTGTCAGAAGATATCCTCCAAATGTAAATTGCACTCCTTTGATCGGTTTTGGGCTGATTTTGGCTAACTAGTCCTAGTAGCTCATCCATGTCGTGTGCAAACAATGTTGTATTTTTGTTAGCTATAGGTCGACTCTTCTCCTTTCCTCATGCATCTTTAGATGCCTTTTGTGGAGTTATGCTCACTTTAACTTCCCTTTGCATGTCTCTATATGGCGCAATGCTCTGTTGTCTTCAGGACAACTTAAGTTCTACTCCAAGTTGCTATCTCTTTGTCTTTTTCCCCTAATGCTTTAGGCAAATGCATTCCACAAATAGACTTGTGCTCTTTTGCCTCTCTATGTATGTGCCTTATGAAGGACACATTCACTCTTTCACCTTCCTCATCCCTTTGCACAATGTTGTTTGCATTGGCTCTCAAGCTCTCTTCAGTTGGTGCTCACACCAATGCCTCTATTTCCTTTGGCCCACCTTTGGACCCATGCGCCTCACTCTCATTTCTACTTCACTCAACAACTCCCAATTGCTCTCTAAGCAACTCTTCTCCTGCAATATCTCTTTTTGCTTGTTCTTTTAGTGCTTCCTTCAAGGATGTTTCTCCTAGTCGAAGGTCCTCTAGAGCCTCTCCTTCCTCAGGCTTGTTTTCCTTTGCATCTGGGGCTAAAGGTTATCTTTTATCCATCACACACCACTGCATATGGACAATTGCTCCAACATCCCTCTAAGTTGTTTTTGTGCAACAATCCTTCGCTTTATGGGGATCTAGGGTTCTCAACCCTTCCTTCAGTGCATCCTCCACTCCGAGCACAATAACACTTGTGCTCTCTTAAGGGTTCTGTTATAGCTTGGAATCCACCCTTGTGAGTGAGTTCTTTAGGCTTCCTCACTTCTAGCTACAAGCATGGGAATAACCTCAGGATGTGGGTATCCTATAGTGAGGTTGAACCTCTAGGCTTTTTTACGAGGCTAGTTCCTCAGGGACTTCACTTCAGCTCTTGATCTCACACTAAAATCTACTGTCAGCTAAGGAAAAGAGGTAGGAGGATGACTGAAAAGGAAATCTAAGCTAAGGGAGGTGATGCACCAAAAAGAAGTGATCCACTTGGTTTGGGAAAATAGCCAACTACTAATGAACTCAAACAAGACACAAGCTATTCTAGTTTTATCTCAAGGCCATAGGCATGGAACTTTTGCATGGAGGTTGAAGGGAAGCTTGCACTTTGAAGGATAACAAAAATAGGTCTATGAGAGATGATATGAACTGGTAGCACTTCAAGGAGAGCATCAACACACAAACATTTCATGCAATCCTGCACAAAACCAAAAGGATCAAAAGCAAGGTGCTAAAAACAATCGCAGGTGATGAATGACAATCATACATTCTGCAAATGAAACCAAATGTGCACACTTGTTTTGGCCAGAACAGAAAAGTCTTCCTTGTATTGCTTCAAAAGAGTCTTTTACAAAGCGATTTATGTAGAGTAACTCTATCACCAATCCGGGGATCATTTGCTTGGCTCTAAGGCCTCTATTTATATAGAAAAGGGGGAAGAGAGAAGGGGAAGAAAGAAGTCACTGATGGTGGGAACTCTCACGTTGTACTTCATTGTTGCCCTTAAATTCACCACTCAGGATCACTCGACAATCCTCTCGAGCCCCTCCCATCTTTAAGTTTTTCCTTGGAGCATCTAAGAAGCCATGTTGTGAGCAGCTAGAACGTCTCTTCTTGGCATGGCATATTTAAGCGTCAAACGATGATTGTAGGCAATGAACTGTGGCGGATGAGAGCCTTCATAACTTTCAGCTACCAGTCGTTTGGACTCTCCCATGCTCACTGGTCATCCTTGTGCCACTTGTCTTTTACTGATTGGCCCTTTTTGCTCTAGCTTAAGTCACGTGGCAGCCTTTCATTCATTGCATCATGATTCTTGCGTTGCTGGACCAAGCTTAGGTTGAGCACTCGGAGAGTTTTACTCTATGCAGAGTAATTCAGGTTCTTTTATCTCTCCAACTTCAAACTTTCTAGATCCTTTACTTATAAAGCCTTTTAAGTAAAGTACTTGGAGAAACCCAATTTACTCTGTGTAGAGTAATTTGGGTTCTCGAAGCCTACTTACTTCAGACTTGTCCATCTTGAAGTCTTCTCACTTTGTTGTTTTCCAAGCCTTAAGACTTCGGGCTTTTCAAACGCGATTACTTCCAATGGCTAGTCGCTTATCCTGATTTTGACGTCCATTGGCCCATCATTTCCTTCAAACACTTGGTCTTGGGTTTTTCTTCTCGGCTTATTTCTTTCAAGCAAATTTCCCGAAGGAATTTCTTTGAACAATTTGTTCAAAGGAATTCCTTCAGACTTTTTGTCTGCATTTGTCTTCGGAAACTACCCTTCGAGATTTTCACAATGGAGTTTCCTGGAGGGTGAGAGACCCTTTGGGCTTCCATGAATGATCCTCCCGAAGGGAAAGATACCCTTTGGGAATTTTGAAATGGTCCTTTCGAAGGGTAACATACCCTTCGGGAAACTTGCAACTATCCACATGGAAAAGAAAAAGCCCTTCGGATCGATGAAGTGTACCTTTGGGTTCTTGAAAGACCCTTCAAAAATTTTGACTGGTCCCTTTTGCCCTAAAAAGACCCTTTAGAATTTTGAAAATGCCCTTCAGATTGATGAAGTGTACCTTCCCTTCAAGAACCTGAGAAGCACTATTTTTCAAGACCAAATCAGGTTTGTCAAGCCCCTTTACTTATTTCGGGCTTCTGACTGCTCACAACTTATGAAGTAATCAAGTAGTGCTCCTTGGAGAACCCAAAATATACTGCCCATGAGTAATTCAGGTTTGTAAACTTGAACTACTTCTATTTATAAAACATTTAGAAGTTAAGCACTATTGAAAACCTAATTTGCACTGTGCTCTCATAAACCCAAAGTTGTCACTACTAGAAAACCCGAAGTCTTCCCAAAGACTTGCCATTTTCTTGCCTAAAAGCTCCGTTTTTCATACTTAGGGGCAAATTTTGATATGTGGGCCAAAAAATGGCCAATAGGTTCTTATGGGCCCTTGTTTCTGTGTAGGTTGTTCTTACACTTGCACACCTTCTTGTGCTCTCACTGGCTCTTATGGAATGATATATATCTTGCCTTCACCTGTTGTGTTCTGCTGCAACCGAGTTTCTTTTAGGCTTCGCTCTTTTATTGTTACTTTGGCACAACAACCTTCTTCGCATTTGCTTCTTACACAACTTCTTTACCCAACCTTCTCCTCAACGCCTTTCGAGATTGGTGTTGGCTCTCACTTTTTAATCTTTTTAATGTTGCCATGAAGGGCTCCTTTTGACCTTCATGGCAGCATTCTCTTCTTCCCTTTGGGGGCGAGGCCTTGTAGGTTACTTTTTGCGGCTTTTGAGTCTTTTACATTTTAGATGTCCTTCTGAGTGCACTACTTGGTTCAGTAGTTTGGAAGCCATCTATTCCCAAATATGCACCCTCTTTTTGCCTTTCCATATCCTTCTCTAATGGAGATCTCTCTAGCCTTTGGCTACACTATCACATAGACTTTTCCATGCATACTCATCATTTATGGAGTCCTTTACACCCTTTAACGTGAAATATCACTCGACATCCAAACCACTCCATTTCCTCAGGGCCTTTTTTGGAGAACCTTTGTGCTTAGGATTCAAGCTAATTCTTGATTCGCATTATAACCTCTATAGGCTCTTTCCTCCCATGGGTCTATCCTTGCTTCTCTATGGTCTACTTCCTCCCAACCATTTTTCTTTTTGTCCATGTTGTCCTTTCCTACAGCGTATGCAACATGGAGGCTATCTCCATTTTCCTCGAGTTCTACAACTCTGGGTCATGTCTCATTTTGGCTTCTAGATGAACCATCTTTTGTGCTCTTTGTTCTCTATCCATTTACACTCGATGGAGAACAACCTTTTCTTGCACCTTCTACCTATGCATTGATTGGAAGATGCTCTCGCACCCTAACTACCTCACGTTTGATGATTTGTCTTTATCTTCATTGCTTTCATGCGATTCATTGTCAACCCACTTTTTCTTTGCATGTGAACTGCATCACGATTAGCAATATATCAGTGGTTTCTCCTAATCTACGCATTTGGACTGCCTCACATTCGATGATCTGTTTGCATTCCACTCGATTACCTCATTGCTAGCAATCTATTGACGCTTCACCTCTCCTTTCTAGCGCAATGACTACCTCATGGTCAACCATATGTAAGTGCTCACACAACACTCTTGCAGGTTGCTTACAACCTCATAACTTCTTACACTACCTATTATTACACTCTCCATTGTAACCCTACATAGGTGCTTCGCACTAAGGAACCCCTCTTTCAAATTCTCCCTCTGTGATCCTACGTAGCTTGTCTCTACCGAGTGTTCTCTTTGATTATGTTTCACATGTTCACTATCTAAAAACCTACCTCACGGTGGTGAACGATGCTCTACTAGTTGCCTCATGTTCAACGATCAGCTAACTTCCTTTTCGCTAGTTTGTATCTCACTTGCAAGTTTATCTTTTCTTCTTGCATCTCTCAAGGTTCACAACCTTGCTTTGATATCATACTGGTGCTAGCCGAGATGAGGGGTCCCAATAAAGGGATACATTAACCACATAGCCTTCAAAATTACACGCAGTGGATCATTCCAATTAAGCATTTTATTCCTTAACTTCAAGTGTTATAAGATAATATAAGCTTCACAACTGTCCTCACAACTAATTGCTTATCCAACTATTTTCTACTTCCTCGGGCTTATGTTGAATGCCCTACACCTAGCTTTTTGCACACTCCTTTACCTCAAAATCTCCTTTGTTCCATGCACCATCATCATCTCATACTAGGTACCTTAGAGCTCTTTCATTGGCTGATTACTTTCTAGGTGCATTTGAGTGCTCCTTAACTATGATTGTGCACTACTCTAATGTGCTCCCTTGATAAGCTCAACTGTCCATTCATCTGTTGCTCAAGTTCAAATTTAGCTTTGGTTGCAACTTTCGTTGTTCTTGTGAAGCACACCTTCAGTGAACAACTCTTTCTATGCCACGGTTCTTACAACTTTGAAGGCCTCAATCCTTCATGCACTGTTAAGCGAGCCTTTAATTCTGTACCTTACTTCCTGTCCCTAGTGCATCTTTATGTGCTTCCTCAAGCTCCTTTGTCTCTACAGCTAAATGTTGTCTTCTGTTCATCTTGCATTGCTACATATCAACAATTGCTCCAATAACCCTCTCTATCGTCATCATTGTGGTATAATCCATTACTTAATGGGGAGCATCCTCCACTGTTAGCACAAGAACACATGTGTTGTCTTCAGGGTTCTTCTTGTGTGCCCTTGACTCTGTGCAAACTTCTCCTTGACCTTGCACACCATCATGCATTCTCATTGGCTCATGTGGAATGATATCCACCTTGCCTGCAGTCCTTTCACTATGTTACAACCGGGTTTCTTCTTGGCTTCTCTCCTCTATTGTTACTTCTGTGAAATAACTTTCTTTGCCTATGCTTCTTATGCATCTTCTTTGTGAAACGTTCTCCTCAATGCCTTTCAAGATTAGCTTTAGCTCCCACTCTTTCATCTTCTCAAACGACACTTTCTGACCTTTGTGTTGCTCTCGTGTTGGCTTCCCCCACGCATCACCTTTCGGTGCAACACTCTCTTCTTTACTTTGGGGGTGAGATTTTGAAGGGTTACCTTTTGCGGCTTTCGAGACTTCTCCATTTGAGATGGCCTTCTGGATGCACTACTTGGTTCTGTAGTTTGGAAACTCTCTGTTGTCAAAATTTTCACCCTATTATTACCTTTTTATCTCCTCTCTTGGAGATCTTTGCGGCCATTTACTACATCATCATAGAGTATTTTTTGTGCATACTCCACCTTTATGGATTCCTTTACATTCGACATCTAAGACCCACTCCATCATATTCTCAGGGCCATTTTTCCTGGAGAACATTTGCATTTTAGCTTCAGGGTTATTCTCAATGTGCCTCAGAACCTTTATTGGTTCTTTCCTCCCATAGGTCCTTCCTTGCCTCTCTTTGGGATCCTCCCTCCCAACAATTTTTCTTTTCAACTGTCATCCTTTCCTACTGTGCTTGTACTATGGATATTATCCCTTGCATTTTCCTTGACATCTATGACTCTAGGTCACGTCTCATTTTGCTTTTCGCTGAGCCATTTTATGTGTTCCTCATTCGCTATGAATATGCACGTGATCGAGAACAACATTATTTGGTATCTTCTACTCGATACATTGATTGGAAGATCTTGCACACCTTGACTGCCTCATGGTTGATGATCTTTCAGCACTATCATCAATTTCACTTGATTCATTTTCAAACCATTTGATATTTGCTTGCAAATTGCCTCATGATCGATAATTTATCGGTGGTTTCTCTTCATTCATGCCTCTGGACTGCCTCAAATTTAGTGATCTGTCCTTGTGCTTGACTATTTCACTTACAATAATTTGTCAATGCTTCACCTCTCCTTTCCATCAATGACTACGTCAAGGTTGGCGATCTCTCAGTTCTCATGCAACACTTTTGCGTGTTGCTTACAACCTCACAACTTATTACATTACATGTTGCTGCGCTCTCCATCACAATCTTACGTAGGTGCATGAACTTAATAACTATCGTCAAAAAGTCTCCCTTTGCAATCCTATGTACTCATCCCTTTTGAGGGTTATCTTCGCTTATTTTCTACCTGCTCGCTATTTACCTACCTACCTCACTTTGGCGAGCGATTTTATGCTAGTTGCCTCATGTTCAACTATCTGCTAGATTTTTATCTACTGGTTCATATCTTGCTTGTAGGTTTATCCTTTCTTCTTGCATTCCTCAAGGTTTAGGTCCTTGCTTTGATATGAAACTAGTTCCGGTCGAGATCAGGAGTCCCTGTGAAGGGATGCATTAACCATGTGACCTTCAGAGTTCCACGAAGTGGATCATGCTAATAAAGGCTTTTATTCCTTAACTTCAGTTGTTATAAGATAATATAAGCTTCGCAAGTGTAGATTGAGCTCTCGGCTCTACTTAGTCTAGTCCTTAGCTAAGTGTCTCTCTCTACTATGGTGTCCATAAACTACCATTCACTCATGACTACAAGCCTTCACCTATCATTTGAATCTCCCTTTCTATCTGTCTAGCATTAAACAAATTTTAATTGTCCCTTTATGGGATCAGCCTAACAAAGTATCCTCGGCTTCAAAGCATTAAAAATGTTGGACCAAGACCCCTATTTATAGTTGCCTAAGCTCTGGTTGCTTAGCATTTTCCCACACAATTGGCCTATAACTTCGATGGGAATCTATAGACCTACCCTAGAATTAGCATAGCTTTTTACGGACCTCGAGCTGAGCAAAGTCTAAGCGCTATCAGAAGATATGCGCACTTTCTTCCTTCTGTTACCCGCGATAAGTATGTATACTTAAATGCTATCAATCCTCGTGTTTCTCACAAGGTACGTCTTCACGGATTCATTTTTGTCCTTTCCTTCATTTACCTTTGCTTGATGCCCTTAGTGGCATGCAAGTCGTAATGGAGTTTGTAACCTCCCATCTTTTCGTCTTCCTCTATTTTCGTGCATTGCACTTTATGTGCTTGGACTGTTATTCCCTCAGGTGATGTTCCTAGTTAGTTTCAAGCTGATGGTCTCCTGCCTTGCTCCCAATCAATAGTGACTCCTTTTCCTTCTGTGCAATGAAAATTGCACTCCCTTGATTGGATTTGGGCTGATTTTGGCCAACCCCTATCAATAACTCATCCATGTTGTGTGCAAACAATGTTGCATTTTTTTAGCTGCAAGTCTCCTCTCCTCTCCTCATGCATATTCAATTGCCTTTTGTGTATTCATGCCCACTTCTCCTTCCCTTTTCGTGTCTCTCCATGGCGCAATGCTCTATTATCTATAGGACAACTTAGGTTTCACTGCAAGCTACTATGTCTTTCTCTTATTCCCCTAATGCTTTAGGCAAATGCCTACCACAAATAGACTTGCAGTCTTTTGTCTCTCTATGTTTGTGCCTTACGAAGGACACATCTCTTTTGCATGACTGTTGTGCTTGAATTTCACTTGTGCAACTTCTATTTCTCCTTCCTCATCCCTTATCACACTGTTGTTTGCATTGGATCTCAAACTCTCTTTAGCTGGTGCTTCTTATCCTCCTACAACATCTGCCACTACTTCTTTTTTCGATGCTTCCTCCACAGAAGTTTCTCCTGGTCGAAGGTCCTCTAGAGCCTTTCCTTCCTCATGCCTATTTTTCTTTGCATCTGGGGCTAAAGGTTATCTTTTATCCATCACACACTGCTACATATGGACAATTGCTCCAACATCCCTCTATGTTGTTGTTGCTATGCAACAATCCTTTGCTTTATGGGATCTATGGTTCTCAACACTTCTTTCGGTGTATCCTCCACTCTGAGCACAATAACACTTGTACTCTCTTATAGGTTCTTCTTATGCGCCCTTGTCTTTATGCAGGCTGCTCCTACACCTTGCACACCTTCTTGTGCTAGCATTGGCTCTTATGGAATGATATCCACCTCACTTTCGCCTATTGTGCTCTACTGCAATCGAGTTTCTTCTTGGCTTCGCTTCTTTGTTATTGCTTTGGCACAACAACCTTCTTTGCCTTTGCTTCTTACACAACTTATTTACACAATGTTCTCTTCAATGTCTTTCAAGATTGGTATTGGCTCCCACTTTTTAATCTTTTTAAATGTTGCCATGAAGGGCTTCCTTTGACCTGCGCATTGCTCCCATGCTGGCTTCTTGTGTGCATTGCTCTTCATTGCAACGTTCTCTTCTTCACTTTGGCAGTGAGGCTTTGTAGGTTACTTTTTGTGGCTTTCGAGTCTTCTCCATTTGAGATGGCCTTCTGAATGTACTTGGTTCAATAGTTTGTAAGCATAACCTTTAACAGACCTTGAGTTGTACATGCAGATCTTGTTAGTCCATTTTGTTGTCACATCATTTGAAATACTAAATTAGCTTAAGGAAAGGCTAACTATAGGTCCTCACAACCAATTGCTTATCCTACTATCTTCTACTTTATGGGGCTTGCATTAAATGCCCTGTGCTCGGCTTTTTGAGCACCCTTGTACCTCAAAATCCCTTCCTTTCCATGTGCCATCATCATTGCACATTGGGTAACCACCTTAGAGCTCCTTCTCTAGCTGATTACATTCTAGGCACATTAAAACACCCCTCAACTGTGACTGTGCACTGCTTTAATGTGCTCCCTTGATAAACTCAACTCTTTGTGCATTTGTTGCTCAAGTTCGAACTTAGCTTCAGTTGCAACTTTCCTTGTTCTTGTGAACAACTCCTTTTGCACCACGGGTCTTAGATTTTTGAAGTCCTTGGTTCCTTTATGCAATGTTGAGCAAGCCTTTAATTATGCACCTTGCTTCCTGTCCCTAGTGCATCTTTAGGCACTTTGTAGCTTTGTGAGTGTGTTGTTTGGCTTAACCAAAACTTGTACCCCCTTTTTATTCTATAACTCCTTGTGAAACTCTTAGCCACCTTCTGTCATGTCCCCCTTTTGGACATGACACTATTGAAGACCTTTAGCCTTGCCTAGTTTCCCAAGGGCTAAGGGAAAAAGGAGAAATGAAGGGAAACATTTGGTTTTATTAAGAACACTTGCAAAAGTATTTTATTATTATAATTTCATTTAAGTTGGAGCCTTTTTAGGGTCATGGGTACCAATCCACTTAAGTGGATTATAACAGGTGTTTTTTTATAAATTGAATTGATAAAAAATCAAAAAGGTATTTCCCTCCAAAATGGGTGCTTCATGAGCCATGCGCAAACAATGTCATATTTTTTTTAGCTCCATGCAGACACTTCTCCTCTCCTCATGCATCTTCAGATGTCTTTTGTGGAGTTATGTCCACATCTCCTTCCCTTCTGGTGTCTCTCCATGGCGTAATGCTCTATTGTCTTCGGGACAACTTTGGCTCATTTGTGCACTAGCTTTTTATCTTGATCCCCCTAGGATTTAGGTAAATGCCTCCCACAAATAAAATTGCACTCTTTCATCTGTCCATATTTGTGCCTTTCGAAGGACACATTTCTTCTTCTTGATTGTTGTTATCAAATTTCAATTGTGTAGCTTCTCTTTTGTCTTCCTCCATCCTTGGCGCAATGTTGTTTGAATTAGCACTCATGCTCTCTTCAGTTGTTCATCGATCTAGTACCTCAATTAACTTTGGCACACCTTTGGACCATGTGCCTCACTCTCATTTCAATTGCACTCAACAACTCTCAATTGTTCTCTATGCAATTGTTCTTCTCCTTTTGTAGCTTCTCCCACTTCCTTTTCCTTTAGTGCTTTCTTCAAGGAAGTTTCTCCTAGTCAAAGGTTCCCTAGAGCCTCTCCTTCCTCAGGCTCCTTTTCCTTTGTCTCTAGGGCTAAAGGTTGTATTCTATCCATTGCACCCTACTGCATATCAGCAATTGCTCCAACATCCTTTTATATCATCGTTGTTATGGTACAATCCATTACTTTATGGGGATTTAGGGTTCTCAACCCTTCCTTTGGCGCATCTCCACTGTGAGCATAAGAACACTTGTGCTTCCTTCAAGATTCTTCTTATGTGCCCCTATCTCTGTGTAGACTGCTCCCACACCTTGCGCACCTTCATCTCGTTGGCTCATGTGGAATGATATCCACCTTGCCTTCACTCATTTCACTCTACTGCAACCGGGTTTGTTCTTGGCTTTGTTCCTCTATTGTTGCTTTCGTGAAATAACCTTCTTTGCCTCTCCTTCTTACGCATCTTCTTTGTACAGCCTTCTCCTTAATGCCTTTCAAGATCAACACTAGCTCCTGCTCTTTCATCTTCTAAAAGTGCTCTTTCTGACCTCTGCATTGCTCCATGTTGGCTCCTCATGTGCATCACCTTGCATGGAAACACTCTCTTCTTTACTTTGGGAGCAAGGCTTTGAAGGTTACCTCTTGCAACTTTCGAGTTTTCTCCTTCATCTAAGATGGCCTTTTGGATGCACTACTTATTTTTGTAGTTTGGAAACTATCTATTGCCAACTATTCACCCTCTTATTACCTTTCTATCTTCTTCTCTCTTGGAGATCTCTGCAACCATTTATTGTGTTATCACATAACATTTTTTGTGCATACTCCACCTTTATGGATTTATTTACATCCTTCAATGCAAAATAATACTCGACATCTAACACCCACTCCATCATTTACTCTGGGCCTTTTTTTCTAGATAACCTTTGCGTTTCAGCTTTAGGGTTATTCTCAATGTGCCTCAAAACCTCTGTGGACTCTTTTTTGCCATAGGTCTCTTCCTCCTCTTTGGGATACTCCTTACCAATGGTTTTTATTTTTGCCTGCACCATCCTTTCCTACAATGCTTGCAACATGGAGGCTATTTCCTCTATTTTCCTCGAGATCTGTGATTCTAGGTCGTGCTTCATTTTTGCTTTTCATCGAGCCATCTTATGTGCTCCTCATTCTCTATCCATCTTCACTTGTTGGAGAACAACTTTATTTGGTACCTTCTACCTGATAAACTGATTGGAAGATGCTCCCACACCCTGATTACCTCATGGTTGATGATCTGTTGGCACCATCATCCATTTCAATTGATTCATTGTCAGCCCATTTGATCTTTGCCTACGAACTGCCTCACGATCGATAATTTGTCAGTGCTTTCTCCTCATCCACGCCTCTGGATCACCTCGCATTCAGTGATCTATCCTCGTTTTCGACTACTTCACAGTAATTTGTCAATGCTTCACCTCTCCTTTCTAGCAATGATTGCGTGAAGGTTGGTGATCTCTTAGTTCTCATGCAACACTCCTACAGATTGCTTACAACCTCACAACTTCTTACACTACCTATTGTTGTGCTCTCCATCACAATCCTACATAGGTACTTGAACTTAAGAATTATTGTCATAAATTTTCCCTCCACAATCCTATGTGCTCATCCCTTCTGATGGTTATCTTTGCTTATCTTCCACCTGCTCACTATCTACCTACCTCCCTCACATTGGTGAGCGATGTTATGCCAGTTGCCTCACGTTCAACCAACTGCTAGCTTCTTCCCTTCTAGTTCATATCTCGCTTATAGGTTTATCCTTTCTTGTTGCATCCCTCAAGGTTCATGATATTGCTTTGATATCAAACTAGTACCGATCAAGATCAAGAGTCTTGGTGAAGGGATGCATTAACCATGTAGTCTTTAGAGTTCCACGTAGTGGATCATGCGAATAAAGGCTTTTATTCCTTAACTTTGGGTGTTACAAGATAATATAAGCTTCACAAGTGTGCATTGAACTCTCAACTCTACTTGGTCCAGTCCTTCAAGTGTCTCTCTCTCTCCACTATGGTGTTCATAGACTACCATTTGCTCATGACTATAGTCTTCACCTATCATGTGAATCTCCCTTTCTATTTGTTTAGCCTTACTTAAATTTTCCTTGTCCCTTTATGGGATGACCCTAACAAAGTATCCTCATTGGCTTCAAATTGTTAAAAGTGTTGGACAAATACCCCTATTTATAGTCACCCTAGATCTGGTTGCTTTGCATATTTCCCATGCAATTGGCCTACAACTTCATTTGATATGAGTTTGCGCAAGTCTGTGGACCTACCCTAGAATTAGGATATCCTTTTACGGACCTCGAGCCACATGAGTCTGAGTGTTGTTAGAAGATATCCTCCCAAATTAGTTCTTGTCAGTTGTCGCCTCACTTGCAGTACTAGCCTAGCCTAAGGAAAGGATAAGTGTAGGTCCTCATAATCGACTGCTCATCCAATTGTGTTCTACTTCCTCTGGTTTCACATTGAATGCATAGTGCCTAGCTTTTTGCGTGCATTTGTGCTTCAGACTCTCCTTTCATGTGCCATCATCATTGCACACTATGTACCTTAGATCTGCTTCGCTAGTTGATTACGTTGTAGGTGCATTTGTGTGCCCCTCAACACTACTCTAATGTGTTTCCTTGATAAGCTCTACTCTTTGTACCTCATTCGTGCAAGTTCAAACTTAACTTTGGTTGAGACTTTCCTTGTTCTCATGTAGCACACCTTCAACAAATAACTTCTTTTGTTCCATGTCCCTTTACACTCTGTAGGCATCAGTTCCTCCATTTGCTATTGCAAAAGCCTTTACTTATGCACCTTTCTTCCTACCCCTGGTGCATTTTCATGCACTTTTCTTTGCATGCATGTTGCTTAACTTAATCAAAACTTATACTTATTATTCTCTAACTCCTTGCGCAACTTTCAATCATCTCTGTTCTACATTGTCTATACCAACCTTTAAAATTGTTCTGCCATTGAAGCTGCACAACTGGAGTTGGTTTATTTCTCCCTTATTTGACTATGTTTTTGTTTGATGCAATAGACTCCCAAGGTAATTAAAATGTATGCTCCTTCTTACAAGAAGGGCTAGAGTGGTAGAACAACCCTTTTAGTCGGTTGCCTCAAGGTAATTAAAATGTAATCTTGTTTCCCTTTCTTCCTTTTATGGGTCTATGTGCAACTCTATTTTTTTTATGGTCCTATGCACACCTTCATCTCCTCTGGGTCTATGTCCAATTTCATCACTCATTGTTATGCACCCACTTTCATCTCTCATGGGTTATGCCCACTCTGGTCCATCCACCTCCACCAAAAGGTCTTCATACCATTCATCTCCCTCTTGTGCACCTTTCGGTTCTCCTCTATTATGCACACTTACTTCCTTTGGTCACCCATAACAAGTAGGAATAATTACATGCTATAGTTCCTCGGTTTTCTCATAGGGTTTGTCGGCGCAGCTTCACCGCTGCCTTTGTCCTTCATTTACCTTTGCTTGATTCCCTTAGTGGCTTGCAAGTCTTTATGGGGTCTGTCGATTCCCACCTTTTCTTCTTCCTCTATTATCTCACTCTTTGCTCCATGTTCTTGGACTGATATCCCCTTCAAGTGATGTTCCTGATTAGTTTTAAGCTGATGGCCTCCTATCTTGCTCAAAATCAATAGTGACCATTCCTTCACCTATTGCACTTTATTTCAACCGAGTTTCTTCTTGGCTTTGTTCCTTTGTTGTTGCTATGGCACAACCACCTTCTTTGCATTTGCTTCTTACGCAACTTCTTTACCCAGCCTTCACCTCAACGCCTTTTGAGATTGGTGTTGGATCCTACTTTTTAATCTTTTTCATGTTGCCATGAAGGGCTCCTTATAAACTCTGCATTGCCCCCATGTTGGCTCCTCCTGTGCGTCACCCTTCATGGCAACATTCTCTTCTTCACTTTTGTGGGGAGGCTTTGCAAGTTGCTTTTTGCAGTTTTTGAGTCTTCTACATTTGACACGGGCTTCTGAATGCACTACTTGGTTCAATGGTTTGGAAGCCATCTATTCCCAACCATGCATCCTCTTCTTGCCTTTCCATCTCATTTTGTAATGGAGATCTCTTTAGCCATATGCTATGCTATTACGAAGCCTTTTTTGTGAATACTCCAGCTTTATGGAGTCCTTTACACCTTTCAACGTGAAATAGTGCTCGATATCCAATCCACTGCATCATTTCCTCAAGGCCTTCTTTTATGGAGAACCTTTGCACTTTAGCTTTTGGCTAATTCTCGATTCCCATTAGAACCTTTACAAGTTCTTTCCTCCCATGGGTCTCTCCCTACTTCTCTATGTCATGCTTCTTCCTAGCCATTTTTATTTTTGTTTGTGTTGTCTATTCTTGCAATGTCTGCAACATGGAGGCTTTGTTAATTTTCCTTGAGTTCTACCACTCTGGGTCATGTCTCATTTTGGCTTCTAGTTGATCCATCTTCTGTGCTCTTCATTCTCTATGCATCTGCACTCGATGGATAACAACCTTTTCTAGCACCTTTTACCAATACATTGATTGGAAAATGCTCTTGCACCCTGACTGCCTCATGTTCGATGATTTCTTGGCATATTCATTGCTTTTATGCGATTCATTATCAACCCACTTTTTATTTGCATGTGAACTACCTCACGATCGACAATCGATCGGTGGTTTCTCCTAATCTGCACATCTGGATTGCCACACATTCAATGATTTGTCTACATTCCACTCAACTACCTCACTTGTAGCCATTTGTCGATGCTTCACCTCTCCTTTCTAGTGCAATGACTACCTCATGGTCAACCATCTATCATTGCTCACACAACCCTCCTAATGGTTGCTTACAACCTCATAACTTCTTACACTACCTACTATTGCATTGTCCCTTGCAATCCTACGTAGGCACTTCTCACTTAGGAACCACTCTAGAAAATTTTCCCTCCGTGATCCTACTCAGATAGTCTCTACCGAGTGTTCTCTTTGCTTATGTTTCACCTGTTCACTATCTAACAATCTCCCTCATGGTGGTGAACGATGCTCTACTAGTTGCCTCAAGTTCAACGATCTATTAGCTTTCCTTTTTCTATTTTATATCTCCCCTGCAAGTTTATCTTTTCTTCTTGCATCTCTCAAGGTTCAAAACCTTGCTTTGATATCATACTAGTCCTGGCTAAGATGAGGGGTCCTAGTGAAGGAATACATTAACCACACAACGTTCAAAATTCCATGCAGTGGATCATGCTAATAAAGCATTTTATTCCTTAATTTTGGGTGTTACAAGATAATAGAAGCTTTGCAACTGTATATTGAGCTCTCAGCTCTACGAAATCTAGTCCTCAGACTTTGAAATATCCCAAAATGGAATATAATACTAAAATCTGGATTTTACACCAAACCCTTACCAAACATGATATTTTCTTATTTATAAAAGCAAACCCTAGGTAGGAAAATATTTCAAAGTGGGTGGGAATTAAGTATTCAAACCCTAGCATCAAAGCTATCAATTTGCAGAATAAGTGGGCATCAAACCCTAGCCAAATAATTGTGAATTTATGGATCTTCCACTTGCTGCCGTAGATAAAAATTACAACAGGCTGGGAATGTAATTTTCCAAGCATAAATACAATGTTTAACAATCATACATACCTCAACAAATTTTGAATAATATTGCCACCATAAATACCTTAATTTTTGAATTTCCTTAGCAATTTGTGGTTGGAAACACTCATTAAAATAATCATAAAATTATCAAATATTCAGATTATGTTTAGAATCTTGAACAACCTTTGAGGGGGTCGCCTGTGATGTCCCCTTCTAGTTGACATCAGTTAGCTGAGTAGATTGGCCTATCATTGACCCTCATAGGTTAATGAGGTCGGCTAGAGGGTCCCTTATGGGATGCAGCTTCTTCAGTGGTCAGATTTTTGCAAGATTGGTTGTCGTTTAAGTCGGAGATGTTAGAGATGGACCCCTTCTATTTATATTAAGTCGGAGATGTTAGAGATGGACCCCTTCTATTTTTAGTAAAGGGGTATGATCGTATGCAGTTTCATTATGTCAGCTCCCAGTTCATATGACGTGCAGAAATGATGAGTAATAATGGAGATATTAATATTTATTTGGCTAAAATAAATATTAATAGTTTTTGAGCTTATATTATAAAGTTATAATATAATTTTATGTTATAACTTAATTGCTTAAGTGAGGGTCGTGGCATCATGAAAAGGGGACCATTTCTCAATTATATTTTATAAACTAATTTGAGGCACCTACTATAGTTTTGATAATTAATATTAAATCAAATATTATTACTCATGTCAAATCATAAAAAGGAGCTTTTGGGAAAGTATGACCCTCTTTGCTATATATTCATTTTTGCAAATGGTAGAAGTCATTATGTGATTGTTGATTTGATAAACTTCTTTGTTGGAGCATTGGAGTTTGTGAGAAACCAAGGGTTTCTGCCTAGTTTTGAGCTTATCAGCATTGGAGTGTGTTGCATCTTCATTGTAGCATCAGTCAAAGGGTGTGAAATATTCATCTGATATTGCTTGTGGAGTTGGCTTCATTCAGGAGTCATCATTGTATTGATTAGAGGGTTTATTCACAGAGTTTCTTGCCAGATTGAGGGCTTATTTCATAGCAGATTGAGAATATCAAGAAAGGAGACTTATTTCTATCATTTGAGGCTGATTTCTTTGCTTTATTGCTGTTCATACCCAACCGTACCCTCATATTCTTAAATTGGGGCGATTTTATGAAAGAAAGGGATACAAAATTCAGTAAAAATGGCCAGATGGGATGCCTAGGGTGATGGAAGAGTTTGGCATCTGCAGATTCCAAATTCATTGCTGATTAAGGGATCTATGAGTTGCTCAATCATTGCTTTTTGGTCCAGCACTTATGAGTTTTTAGTTCAGCACTTATGAGTTTTTAGTTCTGCAATAAATGGTATGCTTCCTTATTGTAATAAAACCCTTTTGAATAAAGGATTGAGAGTGAATGGTTTGAGCTATTTATTTCATAAGTTTATTTGGTTTTCCATTCCATAAATATTTATTTCATTATATGTATTTGCTTTTTATGAAAACCCTCATCGAAAATACAAAAAATTGCAAACAAGTTAACAAACCAAACAAACAAGTTCAGTTCAACAGTTAGAGCCTTGAAGGGTTCTTACATCGCCTAGTCCCAAAACATTCTTGAATATTAAATTATCAAATGATAACTTCAATCGGCTCCTTTGATGTCTAGATACAGTTGGGGATTACCATTATTATAGTAGAATATTTTATCTATATTCAACAGAAGTTTTGGCTTCAAATATCCACCCAAACGTGGTGCATTAGTCTCCAAATGGGGTCTCCCAACTGCTGTAATCAGATTGCTGCCCCAGTAGCTTCCAAACCCTAGATCGCTGCCACTTTGTCCTCAAAACCCTAGGCACCACACTTGCTGCAATGAAAATTGGTGTTCAAAACACCCATGATTGTCAATAATGCTCAATGCAATTCCCTCACAAAATTGACCTAGCTAGAAATCAAGGATTTTTGTCCTTAATTTCACTTACCATTGAAGGTTTTTGTTAAGCATTTTTGTGCTTAAACCCCATATTCAATTATCAAAATTATGCATCCCTCCAAATGATCATCCACTCTCTTTTATATCCCTCCCATATGCACCGTCAAAGTTAGACTCGAATTGGAAAATCTACACGCTATTATATTTACATGCTATCCTTCCTCATGTTTCTCACAGGTCACGTTTGCATGATTTCACTGTGGCCCTTGTCCTTCATTTATCTTTGCTTGATGTCGTTAGTGGCATGCAAGTCTTTATTGGTTCTGTTGACTCCCACCTTTTGTTTTTCCTCTATTGTCATGCACTTCACTTTGTGTGCCTGGATAGATATCCCCTTCAAGTGTTGTTCCTAGCTAGTTTCAAGCTGGTGGTCTCCTACCTTGCTCCCAATCGGTAGTGACTCCTTTTCCTTCCGTACATTGAAAATTGCACTCCCTTGATTGATTTCAGACTGATTTTGGCTAACCCCTCCATGTAGCTCATCCATGTTGTGTGAAAACCATGTTACATTTTTGGTAGCTTCAGGTCAACTCTTCTGCTCTCCTCATGCATCTCTGTATGCCTTTTGTGGAGTTATGCCCACTTCTCCTGTGCTTTGTGTGTCTCTCCAGGGTGTAATGCTCTGTTGTCTTCAGGACAACTTAGGTTGTACTGCAAGCCGCTACCTCTTTCTCTTCTTCCCCTAATGCTTTATGCAAATACATGCCACAAATAGACTTGTGCTCTTTTGCCTCTATATGTCTATGCCTTATGAAGGACACCTCTCTATTGCATCACTGTTATGATTGAATTTTCGCTTTGCAGCTTCTCTTTCACCTTCCGCATCCCTTGTCATAATGTTGTTTGCATTGATGCTCAAGCTATCTTCAACTGGTGCTTCTCCTTTAGAAACATCTCTTGTTGCTTCTTCTTTCGATGCTTCCTTCAGGGAAGTTTCTCCTGGTCGAAGGTCCTCTAGAGCCTCTCCTTCCTCAAGCTCTTTTTCCTTTACATCCAAGAATAAACATTAGCTTCTATCCATCACCACCGCTGCATATGGATAATTGTTCTAGCATCCCTCTATGTTGTTGTTGTTGTGCAACAATCCTTTGCTTTATGGGGATCTAGGGTTCTCAACCCTTTGGTGCAACCTCCACTTTGATCACAATAACACTTGTGCCCTCTTAAGGGTTCTTATGTGCCCTTGTCTCTGTGCAGGTTTCTCCTATACCCATCGCACCTTGCGCTCTCTCGTTGACTCTTGGGGAATGATATCCACCTTGCCTTCCCCTATTGCACTCTATTGCAATGAGTTTCTTCTTGGCTTTGCTCCTTTGTTGTTGTTTTGGCACAACAACCATCTTCACTTTGCTCCTTATGCAACTTATTTACACAACATTCTCCTCAATGCCTTTCAAGATCGGTTTTGGCTCCCTCTGACCTTTGCGTTGCTCTCATGCTAGCTTCTCTTGTGCGTTTCTCTTCTTGAGAACATTCTCTTCTTCACTTTGGTAGAGAGGCTTTGTAGGTTACTTTTTGCGGCTTTCGAGTCTTTTCCATTTGAGATGGCCTTTTGAATGCACTATTTGGTTTAGTACTCAGTAGACGGGCTCCTTGACAGCGGAATTGACAGATCTTTAGTAGAAACCTGCGATAGGAGGCAGGGGCCGAATGGCTACGGCTTCAATATTTCACTCAAAATCTATTACACACTTATACAATATCCTTGGTCAAATTTCTGATTCACAGGATCCTTCGAAAAGGGCAAGTGAAGAGCATACTCTTTTACAAGGCTACTAGATTTTCACTCAGAAAATTTTTCGATGATCTAATACTAAGAACTAAGGCTTATTTATAGCATTTTGAGAGGTCCTGCCTGCTTGCTGGCAAGGCGGTGTCTGTCTCATCATGCTTTACAGCGCATACTACAGGGAGATGCTGTTTGACCCACCACTAGACTGATGTGCGGATGATGATGATGACGGGACCATGGGTTGTGGGCCCAACATGTCTTCTGCTTCGTCGAATAAATCGTCCTCTGAGATAGGCTGAAAAAGGCATCTTATTTGGAACGTGCTCTGGAGGTACCAATGTCGGCATGGGCCCCGATCACATGGCATGTGTCTTGGAGTACAGTGGAAATGAGATTCCCACTCAAGTTGTCGCCTAATGATGGTATGCACCACAGTGTCTTGCGAATGATTCTGGTCTTCATGAATGCGATGCGGGCCAAATCTTGCGATCCATCTGTAAAGATGTTCATTATGAGCCGATCTTATTCTGATATGCCACGTCCAAAGTGGTCTCTTGATTAAATCAGTGAATTGATTGTACAAGTATTCACTGTTCAGCCTCTGGATGGTGATGGTTCCAGTGTTATGTCTGCGATCTGCTTGAATCGTGACTGCTGCAGACATTTGTAGATCTAAAGACGCTGCATGAGAAATCCTGGTGAACCGAGGATGCATGCCTTCTCTTAAAATTTGCTCTTGAACCAAAGCACTTAAGGATTCAAATGCTTGATTCAGAATTCTGGTTAGATTAAAACCAGGTGCTGGTGCAGGCTGATGCATAAGGGTAGCAGGAGGATTCCTACTAAGCCAATCTGCTATAATATTACTCTTACCATCTATATGCTGTACTGAAAAATTGAACTGGTGGAAAAATGCTTGCCACCTGACATACTTACCACGACCATCTTTCCTTCCATGATCTTTTTCTTGGAAAGATAAAAATCGGGTGCAGTCAGTTACAATAGTGAAATGTGGCAGATGTAATAATTTAAGCATAAATTTTTCCAAACATTTCTTGACAGCGTAGATTTCCTTATCTGAGGAAATCCATTTCAGTACATCTGTGCTAAACACACCACTAGCAAATTCACAAACAAACTCAACCTTATTTACAACAGAAACAAGTATTCCTCCCCATGCGAGGTCGGAGGCATCAGTATAAACTTTCATTTCTTGGGATCTCGGAATATGGAGCTCTGGTAAGGAAGCAACCTTACGCTTGATCTTCTGAACAGCTTCTGTATGACATTGTTCCCAGCGGAACGTCTTCTTCTTCTGGAGAAGTTCTTGGAGTATAAATCTGTCTTCACCAGAGTTAGGATAAAAACTATTCAGATAATTTAAAAGTCCCAAAAATGCTTGCAACTTAGCTTTGTCAAGTTGCTCTGGAAAACTGATGACCTTCTCCTTGATATGAGGCTGTATCTGCAGTTTTGAGTCTCGGATAATCATCCCGAGAAAGTTACATTCTATAGTGCATAACTGGATTTTTGTTTCAGAAAGCACTATTCCTGCATCTGTAGCCTTCTGTAGAAATGTGGAGAGATGAACATGTTCTTCAAAAGAATTGCTAAAAATCAAATTGTCATCAATATATACACAAAGAAAATTAGAGGTGCCTTCAAAAATTTTGTCCATGTGTGCCTGGTAATAAGCAGGTGCATTCATCAGGCCGAAAGGCATGACAGTCCATTGATAGTGGCCAAATGGGCAACTAAAGGCTGTCTTTACTCTGTCTGCTTCCTTGACTCGTATCTGGTAAAAGCCGGATTTACAATCAAACTGGGAGAAGTATTTACAAGCTGCAACTTTCTCCAAAAGATAGCTTTTATCAGGGATTGGATATGGGAATGGTTCAGTAATAGCATTCAATGGTCTATAGTTAATGACCATCCTCTTCTTTCCTCTTTTCTGTTCTGAATGCTTATTGACCATGAAAGCATAACAGCAGTATGGAGAGGTTGATTTTTCAATGAACCCATTCTTTTCCAAATCCTTAATCTGATTTTCCATATCAGTATAGTCCTGTGCTGGGATAGGAATTTTATTACCTATCTTCATATGTTTGCCTTCTAGAATCTTTATTTCCATTTCAGGCATTGATTTAGCCCAAAACTGTTGCGGATTTTCCGAACAGATAGTTGACTTAATCTTTTCTCCTAAGGCAAGTATTTCAGCAGGAATGACTTCAGGACTTTGTGCCATAGCACTGGGAAATTGCTCTGTAGCATATATGAGTCTAGGAATTCTGAGCCTTTCATTCTCAATTGTAAACATGATGCTTTTTGCAGTAGCACCATAAGGAGTATACCTATCTATGAATGATCCTCCTAACAGGACATCTATAGGCATCTTTTCTAAGGCAAAAAAATCACAGTGGAAGATTTTGTTTTGAATCCTAAGGGGTTGCTGGTGCTTATATTTATTACAGGTAAAGCTGTTCCCCTGGATGTCTATGCTCTTGTAAGCTAGTTGCTCATCTAGTGTCTCCCAATCACTAATGAGTTGTGGCTTTGCAAAGGACATAGAAGCTCCAGTATCAACTTGGGCATCAACATATCTACCATTAATTTCAAGAGTGAAGAATTGCGCAAATCTACCATTTATAAGATGATTAAGGTAGGCTGGCTGTGGCAATTCTAAGGAAGGGATACTAGTACATACCAATTTCTGCCTTCCTGGATCTTGAACAATGAGTGGCTCAATGTAGATATCTTCTGGTAGTTCTGGATCTGCTTCTTCTTCTTCTGGCATACTGCATTCTCCTGGGCAGTAGTCCTGGTCGGAATAAAAAATGCTTCCGACTTCATCCTCTTCTTCGTAGCCATCATCCCATCTGGGATCAGCAGCAAGAACTGGTTCTTCGGCTGGCATAATTTGTTCCCAAATAGGTTCTCTAATTTCCTTGGGTGGCTCTCTGCAAGTGAACTTATTTTTTATCCACGAATCACTTGGCTTGAATTGACTTGGAAAGGGCATAGGAGGATGTTGTGGTCTATGCACCGTTGGTGGTTGTCGTGGCTGAGAGGGTTGTCTCCCTCTGGATGATTCTCCTCTTTGATTGCCTCATCCTCGAGGTCGTTCTAGTCGCTCAGGAACTTCTTGATGAGCTCTGGACCATGGACCATATGCTTCGTAAGAAGGGTTGGACCGATAAGGTCTTGATCCTCTTTGCATGTTGGTCATTGGCTGCTCAAGTTCGTCTGCTAGAGATTCGAGCTCGGCTGCGTCTTCATCATCTGATTCGTCTTCAGGAAGATCTTCAAGTACGGGTTCATAGATATCTTCTTGTAAGTAGAGATCTTCATCTGTATCTATAACATCCCACCACGCTGCTGCGTTGGAGGAAAAGACGGCTTTGACGGCTGGATTCTTGCACGAGCAATTGGGAGCAATATGACCTGGTTTGCGGCAGATATAGCAAATAGGCTTATGCGACTGAGGTCGGGGAGTGCGGTGTTTCTTTAGAAAACGGTGAGGAGGAGCATAGGAATGCTTCTTAGGAAAAGAGCGGTGCTTGTAGGATAATTGCCGGCGTCGCTGCTTCTGTTGTCGTCGTGGTTGCACATAGGGTCGGCAGCCGTAAGGGGCTATTTCTGGGAAAATGGGAGCAATGGAGGCTGCTTGGTGCTTGCTGAGTTTCTGCATTGATTTAGTCTCAGAGACTAACATCATTATGTTCTGCTACGTAAAATCAATAACATCAGATAAAGCAAGGTCTTCAATAGCGAGACCTTTGAGATCGATATAAGACAAAACTCGATCTATTAGGTTATATGGCATAGCATGCAGAAATTTTAATTTAACTTCAGTGGATGCATAAGATTTGCATTCATAAGCAAGCTTGCGAAATTGCTTGGTAAAAGCCTCGAACTGTTTAAGATCACACAGTTCCATTTTCATCAACCACTTTTTAGCTTCAAGCTGTCGGTTCCCGACAGGAGGAGCAAACTCATCTATTAACAATCTATACAATGCAGCAAGAGAATCTGGTTGGTTATGAACAAGTTCATGTTGCCTTGCAACTGGGATAGAATCCCACCAGAGGTTAGTAATTCCCCATAGATACTTTGTAGCAAAACTTGTAGTTCCTGCCTGGTCAAGATGAGATTGGACAGCTAAGACACGCATAGTGTTACACCATGTAGCTATTTCATTGATTGGGTCCAACAGATCATCTATATTTAGATACCAAGGCTGTAAATGTATATGGGTACGTTGCATCAAAGAATGACTAGGTGACTTAGAATTCTTTGGTATAGTTTTGAAAGAAGGGCCAAAAGAAACTGAGAAAAAAGGTCTGGAAGACGATTTAGCTTTCTGGTCTTCTTTAGATAGCCAACTGAGACTATCTTCTAAGCTATCTAACTTAGAATCTAAAGAATCAACTTTCTTCTGTATATTCTGTACAGTGTCTTTTATGGACAGTACGTCTCTACATAAATCATCAAAATTCTCTGAAAAGTGAGAATTGAACCTTGCAAGATAATTGCGTTGCTTGAACTCATTAGAAGGATTCTCATAAGCTGTGGCAAAGTATTGTACAAGTCCAGCAGCATGTCGATGAACACCTTTGGGCGGAGGCCAACGTCCACCTCTGTAGAGAGTAACTGTGTCTTCAGTGAAGAAATCAAGACTGTCTTCTCTGGGAAGACTCATTAATGTGTGCGGTAAATCTTTGCCAAGATTTACTTCTTCATCCTCAATTAAAATATGACCTGTTTTGACTGATCTACGGGATGAGGACGTAGATGGTCGAGAAGGAGAAAGACTAGACTGCATGGATAAGGATCTAGGCAAAATATTAACAGATCTGCCATCACTGTGATGGACAGTAGCTTGGCCTTTTAGCTTGGGAGAAACATGTTTCAACCAGTCGAGTTTCCATTCAGGAGGAACTTCGACAGTTTCAATATGTCCCTTTTGCAGTTGGACTGTGCCACTGAGTCGTCTGGCATAAGGCAGATTTTCTAAAATCTTGGGGTGGTTTGTATTGGTCATGCTATACAACACAGAGATATTAACTGAGGCATACTGGAATTCGCCAAACATATTAAGACCATACAAAGAAGAAAACAAACCCCAACAGTCTAATGATCCATGCTTTACTTCCTTACAACCTTTGTCGCGGACTGCAACAGAAAGGTTTGGACAAAACTCAAAACATATCACACCATTATCATTTAGTCGTCCAAGGCTAGACAGTTGACAGGAGTGCTGAAAGCTGACTTGGCGACGATCACACAATGCTAAATACAAAACTGGTTTAATATTTGCAGGGATTAATGGAGATATATATATTCTGATCAAACCAAAATGTACGAACTTAACATCACTATGAGATCTAATATATGTAATTTCTTTCTCAGGTAGCAGTGGGAGTAAATTTGTCTGAAAGGTTTTTCTACGCTGATAGCTGAGAACTAACTCAAGTGATTTAATTCTTGGTTTGACAAAAGACATATAGGTAGATGTATAAAGAAACTTAGACTTAACTAACTCTGATTGCTTATACACACTAGAAGCTTTTAAAGCCGGTGGCTTAAACATACTGGTTTCTTTTTCTAGATCTGTGTCTGTGACTTCAATGTCAGGACAGTCGGATATTTGGTCTGGGATGAATGGTGGCAACTCATACATTCCCTCTAATTCAGATTCATTTATCAGTTCTACGGTAGCTGTAGAAGGTACTTTTCCAAATTCCATTGTGGGGAGATTTGGGTTCTGGAGTGCGAGAAATTTCTGGTGTGGGAAAAAGATATGCAGAGATAAAGCGGCCTATGACAATATGGGTGAACGGCCTGAGACTCGATGCAATAGCTTCCCAAAGAAATTTACAGAGCAAAGAACTCAAAATGTCTGGTCCACGAAATAGGAAAACAATAACAACTTACAGTAGAATTATGACAAAAAATGGCTCTGATACCAATCTTTTTATCGCGTCAGTAGACGGGCTCCTTGACAGCGGAATTGACAGATCTTTAGTAGAAACCTACGATAGGAGGCAGGGGCCGAATGGCTACGGCTTCAATATTTCACTCAAAATCTATTACACACTTATACTTTGTAAGTCATCTATTCCCAACTGTGAAGCCTCTTCTTGCCTTTCCATCTCCTTATCTAATAAAGATATCTCTAGCCATCTACTACTATCAAGGAGCCTTTTTTGTGTATACTTGACCTTTAGTGAGTCCTCTACACCCTTCAACATGAAGTAGTGCTAGACATTCAATCCACTCCATTATTTCCTCCCGACCTTTTGTAGAGAACCTTTGTGCTTCAACTTCCCGCTAATTCTTAATTCGCATCAAAACCTTTACGGACTCTTTCTTCCCAGGGGTCTCTCCCTGCTTCTTTAAGATATGCTTCCTCCCAACCATCTTTCTTTCTGTCCATGCCATCCTTTCCTATAGCATCTGCAACATGGAGGCTATCTCCATTTTCCTCTTGTTTTGCAACTTTGGGTCATGTCTCGTTTTGGCTTCTAGCCAAGTCATCTTCTATGCTCCTCATTCTCTATCCATCTATGCTTGATGGGGAACGACTTTTTCTAGCACCTTCCACCCAATGATAGTGTTATGAAGATGCTCCTACACACAAACTACCTCATGTTCGATGATCTTTTAGCATCTTCATTGTTTTCATGTGATTCATTATCAACCCACTTTTTCTTTGCATGTGAACTACTTCACAATCGACAATCTATCAGTGGTTACTACTAATCCACACATCTGGTTTGCCTCACATTCGGCGATCTTTTTGCATTCCACTCGATTAGCTCTCTTCTAGTAGTTTGTCAATGCTTTACTTCTTTCTAGTGCAGTGACTATGTCATGGTCAACCATCTGTCAATGCTCACACAACACTCCTACGGTTTGCTTACAACCTCATAACTTCTTACACTACCTATTGTTGCACTCTCCATCATAATCCTACATAGGCACTTCGTATTAAGGAACTACTCTAGCAAATTTTCTATTCGCGATCTTGTGTAGCTCATCACTACTAAGTGTTCTCTTTGCTTATGTTCCACATGCTCTCTATCTACCTACCTCCCTTATGGTGGTGAATGATGCTATGTTAGTTGCCTCACGTTCAATGATCTACTAGCTTTCCTTCTGCCAGTTTGTATCTCGCTTGCAAGTTTATCTTTTCTTCTTGCATCTCTCAAGGTTCACAACCTTGCTTTGATATCATCATGGTGTTGGCTGAGATAAAGTGTCCCAGTGAAGGGATACATAAACCATGCAGCCTCAGAATTCGACACAGTGATCATGTTAATATAGCATTTTATGCCTTATCCAACTATCTTTTACTTCCTCAGGCTTATGTCAAATGCCCTATGCCTAGCTTTTTGCATGCCCTTTCACCTCAAAATCTCGTTTGTTCCACACACCATCATCATCACATACTGGGTACCTTAGAGCTCATTCGTTGGTTGATTACATTCTAGGTGCATTTGAGTGCTCCTCAACTGTGACTGTGGACTGCTCTAATGTGCTCCCTTGATAAGTTCAACTATTTGTGCATTTGTTGCCCAAGTTCAAACTTATCTTTGGTTGCAACTTTCCTTGTTCTTGTGAAGCACACCTTCAGTGAACAACTCCTATGCCACGGTTCATATGACTTTGAAGGGCTTAGTTCCTTCATGCACTGTTGAGCCATCCTTTACTTCTGCACCTTACTTTCTATCCCTAGTGCATCTTTATGTGCTTTGTGGCTTTGTGAGTGTGTTGTTTGGCATAGCCAAAATTAGAGTTGGTTTATTTCTCACTTGACAACTCTATTTTTTATTGATGCAAGATTTCAAATTCGCCAGAAATGATCCTCCATCAAACTCCCTAGGTAACTAAAATATGAGCTCCTTCTTACAAATAGTGTCGGAGTGGTAGAACTGTCTTTCTAGTCGGCTGCCTTGACCATGGTGTTCTTGTCCTCTTGATTTGGCACATGAGTAGGCTCACTTGGTGCTTCTTTCTTTTCTAGACCCTCCTTGGCCCATAAATTTTCCTTCTCTGTGTATCCCTAATACACTTCATCTTCCTTCTATTTCTTCCTCTTGTGGGCCTATGCCCACATTTGTTTCTTGTGGGCCTATGCCCACCTCCATCTCTTGTGGGTTTGCATCCACTTTCGTCTCTCAAAAGTTTTTTCTGATTCTTGTTCATCCATCTCCAAAAGGTCTTTATACCTTTCCTTTCCCTCCTGTGTGCATTTCACTTCTCCTCTGTTATGCACACTATCTTCCTTATGTCGCATGCAGCATATAGGTATACTTGCATGCTATTCTTCCACGTGTTTCTCAAGGGGTATGTCTGTGTGCTTATTTTGCTTCCCTTGTCCTTCATTTCTCTTTGCTTGATGCCCTCTGTGGCATGGAAATCTCTATGGGGTCCATTGACTCCCACCTTTTCTTCTTTCTTTGTTGTTGTGCACTTCCCTCTATGCATTTGGATTCATATCCCCCTCAGTCATTATTCTTGGTCAGTTTCAGGTCGATGGTCTCTTGCTTTGCTTCCAATCAGCAATAACTCCTTTTCCTTGTACGTAATTGTTGACCATTTTGGTCCTGCAGACCAAAATCGGTCTCTTTCCCCTGTTGTTCTAAGCCATCAGTCGTGAATTTGGTTGCACAAGCCTTTCGACATAGAGATGGACCAGTTCATAGAATGCAAGGGGTTTGCAAAGCCTCGAAGGGCAGGTACCCTTGCGGAGGACAGTCAGGCAGTAAGATGGACCATTCCAGCAAGCTATGGGGGGCATTCTGGACCCAGAAGTGCCCTTGCGGGGGACAGGGAACACATTTGAAAGAGCAAAGAAAGGGTGAGTTTTCCTTCGGAAATGCTAAGGCAAAAGAAATTCACAAAGGTTGAATTTCTTCGAGCAAAATGCCCAAAGGAATTCCTTCGGACATTTTATCTGAAGAAATTCACAAAGAAAGGAAATAAACAAGGAATTCTTTCAAGAGAAAATCCTGTGGCAAAACGAACTAGGCAAATTTTTTTTGATAAAAAGTCTGAAGGAATTCCTTTGGACTTTTGCCCAAAAGAAAGGGCCAAAACATTGAAGGGGACATTTCCTTCAGACAAAAGGTCCAAAGGAATTCCTTCAGACATTTTGTCTGAAGGATTTGAAGACCAAGGCCTCTCAAAGTACCCCGAAGGGTAGGTGCCCTTGCAGGGGGGCTCTTGGCGACCGTGAGAGGGACCTTTTCAAGACCCGAATGGGATGTCTCTAAGAGAAACAGTCCACTTGCAAGTTTCTAAAGGGCTTTTTTCCTTGACCAAGTGCTCCACACAAGTCTCGAAGGAATTTTTCAAATGCAAAAAGTTTTAAAGGCCAAATTCTTATGGAGAAAGTGCCCTAAACAATTTCCCCAAAGGGTATGTTTCTTGGGGACGTGTCCTCTACATCTCCTTCAAAGGATCTTTCAACAGCGAGGTGGACCAAATGAAAGGCCCGAAAGGTCAATTCTATTGGAAGGTGTCCCAAACAAAATCCCACATATAGGGTCCGAAGGAAATGATCTGAAGAAATTGATGACGGTTGCACAAACGTCAACTTCTACCTCAGCAAATAGCCATTGATTTCTTAAATGCTTGAGCGCGAACCTGAAGGAATTCAAAGGGCTTAAGGCCAAAAGGAAGAGCCCACTGAGGAAGGAGCCCAAAGTGCCAAGGATTGATAGAAGATAGCCCTAGGGGGCTCAGATTGCTAGAAAGAGCCAAAAGATGACAAAAGACAAAACCAGGAAAAGACAAAAGTCAAGAGTGAACTCAGCGACCCGCCAAGAAAGGATCCCAAAGAGCCAAGCACAGAAGTAGACAAAATAATCTAGGTGGCAAAAGGTGTCAGCACAAGGAGTTATTCCAGCAGTTGAAACAGTCTCTACCAAGTGGTCATCAAAGAGCGCAAACAGTGAATGACGCGGCCTATTTTTTCACACTTTGCATTAATGAGCAGACAACCGTGTGAATCTCTTTAAGAAGTGGTCTTGTTTGCAAACAAAAGGGGTGGCCTTGTCATTAAAACAATTGGGTGACTCATGCTTCTGCAGTAGCGTTTAATACGTTTTAAGCACTAAAGTCAAGATTGGCGGCTACACAGCATGGTTCTAGCAAGCCGTTTCTAGAAGGACGATATCAGCAACAAGAACTTCCTCTTCCCAAGGATTTCAATGTAGCATGGGTCATTTATTTTCTAAAAAGCGCCAAAGTCTTTTCCAAAAGGCTATATATTTGTAACTTCTCATTTGAGAAAATATCTCTTAGCTTGTAAGGCGGAGCTTTGCTGAAATTTACCTTGAATCAAAAAGAAGCATTTTTGCCTCCATTTGAGCTTGCACTTTTGCATATGTTTATGGCTTTGTCTTGTGTTAAGTCATTTTCCTTCATGCTTTCACAGAATGATTTCAGCATGTCTAGTGTATTGTGAGTTCTTCTTTTGTAAGTTAGCTAGAAGTGTCCACAGCAGAGTACAGGTGCATGTGAACAGGCTGCCATAGTGTGTCTTAGAACACCTCTGGTAGTTCTTCCTCCCTGTATCTCCAAAGGACCCCTAGCTCACTGATGCAGAAGAATTTCTCATATCAAATGAAGCGTATATCAGCTTGTTCTTGGTGGAAAGTGTGTGTTCAAGCTAAGTAGATCAACCATTTTTGGTGCATCACCATTTAGTTTAGGTTCTGTTTTCAGTAATCTTTCTCTCTTTTCAACCCCCCCTTTTATATATATATATACATATACATATATATATATACATATACATATATATACATACATATATATATATATATATATATATATATATATATATATATATATATATATATATATATATATAAAAGCCATATTACTGGAATAACTCAGAGATGCATCAAAGGGAGCTTGCCCTTATTTAGAGATTCTCCTCTCAGTTTTGCCAAACCCATAGGCAAGAGAGGAATCTCCATTGTGGCACGTGGAAGAGAGAAGCCCAACCTTCTCTCAAAGGTGCAATTCACATCATCAATAGTAATGAAAATTGTACTCCCTTGATTTGCTTCGCATTGATTTTGGCTAACCCGTCACGATAGCTCCTACGGGTCGTGCACAAACAATGTTACATTTTTTTAAGCTACAATCCTGTTGTCCCCAAAAAATGCCACTCATTTTTGAGACAACATATGACTATTTTGGTCCTACACATCCAAAAATAATCTCTTCCCTTCTTGAATTTGTTCTGAGCTTTCAAATTCCTCATTTTTCAAGCTTTTTTAATAAAGGGATTAGCAGGTTCTACAGGTTCAAAGGCTTCTGCAGGCGAGTTCAATCAAAAGAACCAATTTCCAACACTTAGTCATTTTCAGGATTGGTTCAGTGCCTTGGTTCAATCGAAAAAAAAGTCCATTGGCAAGCATCTAAGCAAGGATTGAACCATTGAACCTTGAACCATTTTGGTTCAACAGGGTCAATGGGTTCAAAGGTTCAACATCATCAGCAGGAGCTAAGTGCATTTGTTGAAGGTTCAAAGTTCAACCGCTTCCAGGTTCAACAACTTCAAAACACTTATCAAAGAGAAGAAGGCTTGAACCATTGAACCGTTGAACCATTGAACCACTTCGGTTCAAGGTTCAACGAGTTCATAGGTTCAAATGTTCAACTTGCGATGAAGATCAAAGAGCATAGAAGGAACAAGGAAGTGACGGACAAAGGATGAACCAATGATCCGATTGAACCTTGAACCGAAAGCGTTCAAAGTTCAATGGTTCACGAGTTCAAAGGTTCAAAGGCAGCCTCAGTCAAGGAAGGAAGCAACAAACAGATGGTTCAATGAATGGTTCAACCAAAGCACGCGCAAAAGAAATGGACGAGTGGAAGCTGCCAAGTGTCACCTGTCGAGACACATTATACTTTGTTTCCTGCCACATGTCCCTTTTAAAGTTTATCGAAAGCCTCCAAGTGTCAATATCCACAGTCCCTTCCTTTCATTTCACTGTATTGAGCAAGGACCATGGTGGGTCCCAAGTGAATGACTAAAACAAATGGAACGCAACAAGTGTCCTCATCCGTAAGAACCCAAATGAGCCCCAAACATTTCTATGGTGTTACAAAAGCTCGAGAGTGGAAAGCGCCAAGTGTCAATGGTGAAAAGTTTCAATATGATGCAACGGAAGATGCCACGTGTCCCTGGTAAGAATCAATAGAAGCTGACAAGTGTCATCGTCTGCATGAATCAGAAATGAGTCCTGACTGCTTCTGTAAGTGTTTCTAGAGTTCGGTAGAAGCTGCCATGTGTCATCTCTCGTGAGACTCTCAAAGGTTTCTAAAAGCTCCTATGAATTAGGCGGATGCTTCCATGTGTCCTCACCTGTTTCGGCAGAAGATGCCACGTGTCACTTGTTCAAAGCAGCGGAACGTGCCATGTGTCAAAGACGGGGCACTCTCAATACAGAGACACAGAGCCAAGGAAAGGTTTCCTTCGAACAAATTGTCCAAAGAAATTTCTTCGAACATTTTGTTCAAAGAAAACAAAGAGACGATAGCCTAACCGAAGAAATTAAATCTCGAAGGCCACTCGGATGATCCCGAAGGGTAGGTACCCTTGTGGGGAGATACTCGACACTCAAAAATGGATCTTTTTCAAGAGCTTGAAGGGCAAGTTCCCTTTGAAAAGGGTCAAGTCTACAAGTGTAGCAGAAGCTGCCAAGTGTCCGCATCCGCACTTCCAATCTCTAACTATTTCAAAGCAGCGAAACTCGACACGTGTCCCGTCCTAGTGCAGCGAAAGCTACCAAGTGTTTGCATCCACGCTTCCAACCTCTAACAAGTTTCAAAGCTCATTCCAATAAGCTTATTTCAAAGTTGCGGATGCCGCCACATGTCCTCACCTGCATCACAATGGAAAGTAGCCATAGCAAGCAAGAAAGACACAAAGGAGTTGCTAAGAATAATGAGAGGCCCACCAACGTCAAATTTAGGATGACTGGCTAGCCATTAACCTTCAATAGAGGAAAGACCTGCGAATGTCAAATTTGCTGCAGTGAAGTGTCTGTTGATCTTTGCAGGCTTAAAACACGGACCCGAATGCATTCAAAGACCCTAAGGCCAGGGCCAAAGGAAGAAGAAACAAAGAAGGAAATCTTAGTGGGAGTTATTCCCAATAGGTGGAGCAGTTCGCCAAGTAGGTATTTGGGGCTTGCAAGCATTGAAAGCGCAGCCTGTTTGTCCCCTTTGGAGTAAAGGCAGAGTAGACAGTTGCACGGATAGCAGGTAATGAAATGAGTGATTCAAGATTAGGAGTAGACACTGGAGATGATTCAACATGCCACAGTTAAGACAGTCGCCCTGCTCCAGCATGGCCCTCCCTGACAGAACCAAAAATGCATCTAAGGCATTAATGTGCAGCATGGGTCACTCCATAGGACAAAGTGCCAAGCTTCCCTTAGGCCTCTATATAATGTAACCTCTTTTATCATTTGAAAGGGATCTTCTCGTTACCAGAAGCAAAACTCTGCCCAAATTGAAAGGCATCACTGAGACTTTGAGCTTAGATTGTTTATCATATTTCTTTGTTTGAATCAGAAAGCAAGTTACTTTCAGACTTTGTGCTATTATAGCTTGTATCATTCTAAGAGATTGTTCTTATGTCTATTTCCAAAATGTATTCATGTTTATGCAATTTAACAAGCAGAGCTAGTGGAAGTGATAAGGAAGGTGTCCTGAAGCTAGCTACTTTCAGACTTTGTGATGTCATAGTTGGCTTCAATATGTGTTTATTTTTTGTTTCTATGTAAAGGACCTTGGGACGACTTTGTGACCCCTTTGTTCTTCGTATCTCACTCTTGGGTAGTCAAGGTGGAGACTTTGTGCTACATCTTAGATTGCTGGTTACTCTGTACTCTGTTACCAGTCACTTGTTACCAAAAAGATTTCTATTGTTTGCAAGAATAAACACTTCTGAAAGAAGAGAAGTGCCTTCTATCATTTCACCAAGATTTCTACTATCCAGGAAGGGATCTGGCTCTTGGTTGAATGTTGCTTCTGAAAGAAGAGAAGCACCTTCACCAATCACCCAGGATTTCTCCTTTGATCTATGAGCATCATCTCTGAAAGAAGAGAGATGGATGGTATATCCTACTCTTGAGTGTTATTTTCAGCTTATATATATAGTATATAGCGCCTTTATACCTATAGGGAACCTCCCCTTGATGAGAGGAGAGATTTGTCCCCTTTAGATGTGGTAAACCTGCAACTTTGGACGACCAATCTCCCTTATTGTGGACGATCAGACCTATTTTGCTCACCAGTTAGCTGGTCGACAAAATATTCACCCAACAAATCTGACTCTTCTCCTCTCCTCATGCATCTTCAAATGCCCTTTTTGGAGTTATGTCCACTTCTCCTTCCCTTCTCTCGTCTCTCCATGGTGTAATGCTATGTTGTCTTTGGGACAACTTATGTTCAACTATGCACTACCTTTTTATCTTGATCCCCTAAGGATTTAGGTAAATGCCTCCCACAAATAAACTTGCATTCTTTCATCTCTCCATCTCTATGCCTTTCAAATGACACCTCTTCTGCTTGGTTGTGATGCTCGAATTTCTCTTGTGCAGCTTCTCTTTTGCCTTCCTCCTTCCTAAGTGCAATGTTGTTTGCATTAGCGCTCATGCTTTCTTCAACTAGTTCTCACTCTAGTGCCTCTATTTCCTCTAGGCACCTATGGACCCATGGGCTTCATTCTCATTTCAACTGCACTCAACAACTCCCAATTGTTTTGTATGCAACTCTTCTCCTTTTGTAACGTCTCCTATTGGTTCTTACTATAGTGCTTCCTTCAAAGAAGTTTGTCTTGGTCAAAGGTTCCCTAGAGCCTCTACTTCCTCAGGGTCCCTTGTCTCTAGGGCTAAATGTTGTCATGTCCATCTTGCATTGCTGCATATCGGCAATATCTCTAACATCCCTCTCTATCATCACCGTTGTGGTACAATCCATTACTTAATGGGGAGCTAGGGTTCACAACCCTTCCTTTGGCACATCCTTCACTATGAGCACAAGAACACGTGTTATCTTCAGGGTTCTTCTTATGTGCCCTTGTGTTTGTGCAGACTTCTCTTCGACCTTGTACACCTTCATGCACTCTCATTGGCTCATATGGAATGATATCCACATTGCCTTCACTCATTTCACTCCGTTGTAACCAAGTTTCTTCTTGGCTTCGCTCCTCTATTGTTGCTTATTTGAAATAAATTTGTTTCCCTTTGCTTCTTATGCATCTTCTTTGTGCAACATTCTCCTCAATGCCTTCTGAGATTAGGATTAGCTCCCACTCTTTCATCTTCTCAAAGGGCTCTTTCTGACCTCCATGTTGCTCCCATGTTGGCTCCTCCCGTACATCACTTTTCATGGCAACACTCTCTTCTTTACTTTGGGGGCAAGGCTTTGAAAGGTTACCTTCTGCACCTTTCAAGACTTCTACTCCATTTGAGATGGCCTTCTAGATGCACTACTTGGTTCTATTGTTTGGAAATTCTCTATTGCCGACTTTGCACCCTCTTATTGCCTTTCTATCTCCTCTCTTGGAGATTTTTGTAGCCATTTACTACATCATCATAGTGTATTTTTTGTGCATAATCCACCTTTATGGATTCCTTTACATTCTTCAAGGTGAAATAACATTTGACATCTAAGACCCACTCCATATTCTCAGGGCCTTTTTTCTAGAGAATCTCTGTGTTTCAGCTTTAGGGTTATTCTTGATGTGCCTTAGAACCTTTGCGGGCTCTTTCATCCCATAGGTCCTTCCCTGCCTCTCTTTGGCATCCTCCCTCCCAATGGTTTTTCTTTTCAACTATGTCATCCTTTCCTATAGTGCTTTCAACGTGGAGATTATCTCCTGCATTTTCCTCGAGATCTGCGACTCCAGGTCATGCCTCGTTTTGCTTTTCACTAAGCCATCTTATGTACTCATTCTCTATCCATATGCACTTGATGGAGAACAACCTTATTTAGTAAATTTTACCAATACATTGATTGGAAGATTCTTGCACACCTTGACTGCCTCATGGTTGATGATCTGTTGGCACCGTCATCCATTTCACTTGATTCATTGTCAACCCATTTGATATTTGCTTCCGAATTTCCTCACGATCGATAATTTATGGGCGGTTTCTCCTCATTCATGCCTTTGGATTGCATCACATTCGGTGATATGCCCTTGTTGTGCTTGACTATCTCACTTACAGTAATTTGTCAATGCTTCACCTGTCCTTTCCATCAATGACTACGTCAAGGTTGGCGATCTCTCAATTATCATGCAACACTTTTGCGTGTTGCTTACAACCTCACAACTTATTACACTACATGTTGTTGCACTCTCCATCACAATCCCACGTATGTGCATGAACTTAAGAACTGTTGTCACAAAGTCTCCCTTTGCGATCCTATGTACTCATCCCTTTTGAGGGTTATTTTTGCTTATATTATACCTATTGGCTATCTACCTACCTACCTCACTTTGGCGAGCGATGCTATGCTAGTTGCCTCATGTTCAAGAATCTGCTAAATTTTTCTCTGCTAGTTCATATCTCGCTTGTAGGTTTATTCATTCTTCTTGCATTCCTCAAGGTTTAGGACCTTGATTTGATATGAAACTAGTGTCGATTGAGATCGGGAGTCTTGGTGAAGGGATGCATTAACCATGCAACCTTTAGAGTTCCACGAAGTGGATCATGCTAATAAAGGCTTTTATTCCTTAACTTTAGGTGTTACAAGATAATATGAGCTTCACAAGTTTACATTGAGCTCTGGATTCTACTTAGTCAAGTCCTTATCTAAGTGTCTCTCTACCATGGTGTCCATAGACTACCATTTACTCATGACTATGGGCCTTCACTTGTCATGTGAAGCTCCCGTTCTATCTGTCTAGCATTAAACAAATTTTAATTGTCCCTTTACAAAGTCAGCCTAACAAAGTATCCTCCTTGGCTTTAGAGTGTTTAAAATGTTGGACCAAGACCCCTACTTATAGTTTCCTGAGCTCTGGTTGCTTTGTCTTTTCCCACACAATTGGCCTACAACTTCATTTGATGGGAGTCTATAGACCTACGTGAGAATTAGCATAGCTTTTTACGAACCTCGAGCCAAGCAAGTCTGAGCATTGTCAAAAGATATCCTCCCAAAGTAGATCTTGTCCGTTGTCCCTTCAGTTGTCACATCACTTGCAATACTGAACTAGCCTAAGGAAAGGCCAAGTGTAAGTCCTCACAACTGACTGCTCATCCAATTGTCTTCTGCTCCATTGGGTTTTACGTTGAATGCCATGTGCTTGGATTTTTACGTGCCCTTGTGCTTAAGTATCTCCTTTCACGTGCCATCATCATCGCACACTGTGTACCTTAGAGCTCCTTCACTAGTTGATTACATTGTAGGCACATTTGTGTTCCCATCAACTATGACTTTGTGCTACTCTAATGTGCTCCCTTGATAAGATCAAATCTTTGCATCTCTTTTGTGAAAGTTCAAACTTAACTTTGGTTGCAACTTTCCTTGTTCTCATGTAGCACACCTTCAACGAATATCTTCTTTAGTTCCATGTTCGTTTCCACTCTATAGGCATCGGTTCCTTCATGTGTTGTTGCACAAGACTTAATTCTACACCTTGCTTCCTATCCCTAGTACGTCTTTATGCACTTTACAACTTTGATTGTGCATTGCTTGCATTAATCAAAACATGTAACCCCTTCTTATACTTTAACTCCTTGTGCAACTCGTAATCATCTTCCTTGCAGGCAGTGTATAACAACCTTTAAAAATGTTCCACCATTTAAATTGCATAGCTAGAGTTGGTTTATTTCTCTCTTGTTTGACTATGTTTTAGTCTAATGTAACATAGCCAATTCACCTACAATGTTCTTGCATCAGACTCCCAAGGTAATTAAAATTTAAGCTTCTTACAATCAGCACTGGGGTAGTAGAACCACCCATCTAGTTGGTTACCTCAAGGTAATTAAAATGTAAGCTCTTTCTTTCACTTTCTTCCTATTGTGGGTCTGCGCCCACCTCTATTTGCTCTTATGGTCCTATGCCCATGTTCGTGTCCTTTGGGTCTATGCCCAATTTCATCTCTCATGTTATTGCACCCACATTTGTCTCTTGTGGATCTATGCCCACTCTTGTCCATCTACTTCCACCAAAAGGTCTTCATACCTTTCATTTCCTTATTTTTGTGCACCTTTATGTTCTCATTTGTGATGCACACTTTCTTCCTTCAGTTACCCGCGACAAGTAGGTATACTTGCAATCTAGCCTTCCTTGTGTTTCGTATAGGGTACATCTGCGTGGTTTTACCACTGCCCTTGTCCCTCATTTACCCTTGCTTGATGTCCTCAGTGGCATGCAAGTCTTTATGGGGTAAGTCAAATCCCACATTTTCTTCTTCCTTTATTGTTGCACACTTCACTCTGTGTGCATGGACTAATATCCCCTTAAAGCGTTGTTACTGGTTAGTTTCAAGCTAATGGCTTTTTGCCTTGCTCCCAATCGGTGGTGACTTCTTTTCCTTCTGCACAATGAAAATTGCACTTCCTTGATTGGTTTTGGATTGATTTTGGCTAATCCCTCCCAGTTGCTCAAACATGTTGTGTGCAAACAATGTTGCATTTTTGTTAGCTACAAGTTGACTCTTCTCATCTTCTCATGCATCTTTGGATTTCTTTTGTGGAGTTATGCCCATTTCTCCTTCCCTTTGCATTTCTCTCCTGGTGCAATGATCTGTTGTCTTTGGGACAACTTATGTTCCATTGCAAGTTGTTACCTCTTTCTCTTCTTACCCTAATACTTTAGGCAAATGCCTATCACAAATAGATTTGCACTCATTTGCCTCTCTATGTTTGTGCCTTACGAAGGACACATCTCTTTTGCATTGGTGTTGTGCTTGAATTTCACCTATGCAGCTTCGCTTCCACCTTCCTTATCCCTTGGCACAATGTTGTTTTCATTGGCGCTCAATCTCTCTTCAGCTTGTGCTTATGCCAATGCCTCTATTTCCTTTGGTGCACCTTTTGATCCATGTGCCTCCCTCTCATTTCTGCTTCACTCAACAACTCCTAGTTGCTCTCTAGGAAACTCTTCTCCTTCTGCAACATCTCCCGCCGCTTTCACTTTGGGTGCTTCCTTCGGGGAAGTTTCTCCTATTTGAAGGTCCTCTAGAGTCTCTCATTCAGGTTTGTTTTCCTTTGCATCCAGGTCTAAAGGTTATTTTCTATCCATCACACACCACTGCATATAGACAATTGCTCCAGTATCCCTCTATGTTGTTGTTGCGCAACAATCCTTTGCTTTATGGGGATCTAGGGTTCTCAACCCTTCCTTCAGTGCATGATCCATGTTGATCATAATAACACTTGTGCTCTCTTAAAGGTTCTTATGTGCCCTTGTCTTTGGGAAGGCTGCTCCTACACCTTGCACACCTTCTTGCTCTCTCGCTAGCTCTTGTGGAATAATATCCTCGTTGCCTAACACTGTTGCACTCTACTGTAATTGAGTTTCGTATTGGCTTCGCTCCTCTATTTTTGCTTTGGTGCAACCACCTTTTTCATCCATGATTCGTACATAACTTCTTTACCCGTTGTTCTCCTCAATGCCTTTCTCGATTGGTGTTGGCTCCCATTTTTTAATTTTTTTAATGGTGCCATGAAGGGCTCCTTCTTACCTCTACATTGCTCCCATGCCTGCTCCTCTTATGTGTTTCCCTTCATGGAAACATTCTATTCTTCTCTTTAGCGGCGAGGATTTGCAGGTTACTTTTCATTGCTTTTGAGTCTTCTCCATTTGAGATGGCCTTCTGAATGCACTATTTGGTTCAATCATTTGGAAGCCATATGTTTCCAAATGTGAAGTTTCTTCTTGCCTTTCCATCTCCTTCTCTAATGGAGATCTCTGTAGCCATCTGCTAGGCTATCATGAAGACTTTTTTGTGTATACTCCACCTTTATGGAATCCTTTACACTCTTCAACATGAAATTGCGCTCGACATCCAATGCACTCCATCAGTTCCTTGAGGCCTTCTTTTCTAGATAACCTTTGCGCTTCAGCTTTAGGCTAATTCTCGATTCGCATCTGAACCTTTGCAGACTCTTTCCTCCCTTAGGTCTCTCCCTACTTCTATATGGTATGCTTCCTCCCATCCATTTTTCTTTCCATCTATGTCATCCTTTCCTACGGTGTTTACAAGATGGAGACTATCTCCATTTTCCTCAAGTTCTGCAACTTTGTTTCATGTCTCATTTTGGGTTATAGCTGAGCTATCTTTTGTGCTCTTCGTTCTTTATCCATCTGCACTTGATGGAGAACCTTTTCTAGCACCTTCGACCCAAAACGTTGATTGGAAGATGCTCCCGCACCATGACTGCCTCATGTTCAACGATCTGTCAACATCTTCATTGCTTTCATGTGATTCATTGTCAACACTTTTTATTTGCATGTGAACTGCCTCAAGGTCAATAATCTATTGGTGGTTTCTCCTATTTCGCGCATTTGAATTGCCTCACTTTGGCGATCTGTTTATGTTCCACTCATCAACCTCACTTTTAGCAATCAATCGATGCTTCATGTTTCCTTTCTAACACAATGACTGCCTCATGGTCAACCATCTATCAATGCTCACACAACACTCCTATAGGTTGCTTAAAATTTCATAACTTTTAAACTACCTACTGTTGCACTCTTTGTTGCATTCCTACATAGGTGCTTTGCACTAAGGAACCGCTCTAACAAACTCTCCCTTCGCGATCCTATGTAGCTCTTCCCTACTAGGTGTTCTCTTTGCTTATGTTCCACCGGCTCGATATCTACCTACATCCCTCACGATGGTGAATGTTGCTCTGCTAGTTGTCTCACGTTCAATGTTATGCTAGATTTCCTTCCGCTAGTTTGTATCTCGCTTGCAAGTTTATATTTTCTTCTTGCATCTCTCAAGGTTCACAACCTTGCTTTGATATCATACTAATGCTGGCCAAGATCAAGGATCCTAGTGAAGGTATACATTAACCATGCAGCCTTTAGAATTCCACGCAATGGATCATTCTAATAAAGCATTTTAGTTTGTAGCTATATATTGAACTCTGGGCTCTACTTAGTCCAGTCCTCAGCCATAGATATAATTATCTCTCTCTCTCTACCATGTTGCCCTTAGACTACCATTCACTCATGACTGCGAGAATTCACCTATTTATGAAGTTCCTTTTCTCTTTGTCTAGCCTTAGACAATTTTTTGTCCCTTTATGGGATCACTCTAACAAAGTCTCCTTGGCTTCTGAGCATTTCAAATTTTGGACCAAGACTTGTTTTTATAGTTCCTTGAGCTTTGGTTGGTTCGTTGAATTCCCACGCAATTGGCCAACTTCATTTAATGTGGCTTTATGCAAGTCTACAAACCTACCCTAAAAGTAACATAGCCATTTATAGTCATCAAGTTGCACAACTAGATCTTATCAGTCACATTTTTTGTCACGTCATTTGCAGTTATAACCTAGCCTAAGTAAAGGCTAATTGTAGGTCCTCACAAATAATTTGTAATGTCCCCTTCTAGTTAGACGTTATACTTTCAACATGATTAGCCTATCAGTGGCCCTCATAGGCTAATACGGCATGGTTTGAGGGTCCTCTCTGTAGTTACCCAAATGGCAGTTGGTTTCTTTGGGGAAGTTTCAACATATTTTGGAGGTTTTCTAATGATTTATTAGAATGTTTCTATTTTTAGAAACCTCATGTTACAAGATGATGTTATATTTGTACTTTATGATATAATTCATTAGTTTATATTAAAGTGCAAATATAATATAGTAAAAGTGAAAGATAATAATAAAATATTATGATGTTTCTAGAAGCTTCCCAAATGAAGGAAAACAAAAAGAGTATAAAAGGGAGGTGTGGGCTGCCATTATGAATTATCCCGATATGATGTTGTCTTTGTTGTGGTATGCTAGTGGAGCTTAGAGTTTCCTGCAGTGAATCAATTTGTCTTTGGGAACGATAACTCCCATTGATAGCATAACTGAGGGAGTGAAATATCTCTTGAAGGGTTGCATTTTGGAGGTGATATTTCAGTCATCTCAATTGGAGCAAAATTTGTGGCCATTGGCCAATTTTAGAGAAATCAATTTGGTGAATTTGTGGAGGATGCATAGCTATCTTTTGGTGTTGGTTTCTATATAGCCTGGCATTGATTTTCCTTGGTTAAGAGAGCAGATTGCATTGTAGAGAAATCTGATATAAAAATCAGATATTTATAGTCAAGGAAGAACACCATTAGGAGGGACGTTTTTGCTTGTGGGGGTTCCATTTTGCATCGATTCTTTGCTTGGCTTGGTGCGCCCACTTCCTTGGAGCATGGAGATGATATTAGATGCTTGAGGCAGTGCATATTCATTGCATATAATTTTAAATTTGAGATCAGACCAGAACAGGGGCAGCTGGCTTGGAAAATTCGATTTGGCTTGGGAGATCATCATTACGCTGGGAAATTGCTGCTCCTTCATCTATTCCCAAGGGTGCCTCAATCCCACCAGGGTTCATTGCATACAATTCATCCTTTAGTATTGTTTATATTTGCAGTTGTAGGTGTGCGTCCTTCATACCAACATACTATATAATTGTAATTCTTTTTTATGCCAAGAGTCTTGGCTAGTCTAGTGGAGCATTGTATCAAATCATCAATACAAATAAGAATCACAAGTTGCTGGTCATTTATAGTTATCTTTTGAGCATTTGAATTGAGATAATAGGTTGCATGCCAACTATTTGACTAAATATCCATTGGCTGTAAGTGATTAGTTTGCTTTGTGAATTCATTTAATTGCATAGAAAAGAACAAAAAAAGAAGTCATTCTTGCATCTAGAACTTAGCATTGTCATTCTTGCATTGTTCTATAAACACTTGAAGCTTTAATCCATCATCATTCAAACAAATCATCAAAACTATGACAAAAACCAGCAAGAAGCACTTTGCTTACAAAGTGTTTGAAAAAATTACAAGGTAGCAAATTGAGACAATTAAGGGCAGATTGGGCAAGGAATGTTACAATGGTATCAAAGCCTTGATCCTGCCATCCTAGAGGGTTAAAATATCACATGAGAGGTCATCACAAGTACTATACCCATAGAAGAGCAAAACAGGAAGGGAATTGGCAAGAAGATTCATTTACAGAGGTACCTTTGGCTAAAATGGGTGATAGAGCAGACATGGGTCCACACAGAGATGAGAGAAGAGACAATGATAGAAATGGTGACAGAGAAGTGAGAGACACTCTGAAAGATTTATGAGTTGGTCAACAATAGGTAGCTGGGGCCTTACAGTAGTTGGCAAATACTTTACAACAATTGAATTTACCTAGAAGACAGCCTCAGGTCTAAGAAGATGATAGGAGTGTAGCTGGGTCCCGAAGAGTGCAGAGGGCACCCTCCCGCACTGTAGATTGGCCTACTCGGCCCACATTCCTGAGAAATGAACCAACTGAGGAGAATATTGAAGAGGTTGAGAATCCAACCTATGCTGATGCATATATGACTGCCCATGATGAATGGCAGCAATTGACACCTAGAGCACAAGGGCTTATGCATTTTGATCAATTTATACAGTCAAGAATGGATTACTACAGGTCTCAACAGTAGAGAAGACCTAGGAATCAGAATAAGGAACTCCAACATGCTACTAATAAGCTTACAATACTCATGTTTGATGGCAGTAACAAGACTATGGCATAGTCATGGATTCATAAGTTGAATACCTTCTTGGCTCTTCGACCCATGACAGAAGAGGAAGCTATCAAATATGCCACTTTGCATCTAGAGGGAACAACATAGGCATGGTGGTATCATGGACTAGTTACATTGCAACATAGTCAGATCACATCTTACGAAGAGTTTGTTGATAGACTGATTGAGCATTTCGATAGGAAGGATCTAGAATCATACTTCAGGGATTTGGCCCAGCTCAAGCAAGTTGGTAGTTTGGAAAGCTATATTGGAGACTTCCAAAAACTATCATTAATGGTGCCCAACATCTCAGAGAGATGATTGGTGGTACTATTCATTGAGGGGTTATTGGAGCCTATGCGAGGATGGATTAAAGCATTTGATCCTCCCACACTTCAGGAGGCAATGAAGAAGGCTAGGAGCATGGAACTTGCAACCCCACAAAGCAAGTACTCATCAAAGAGATCTTCATATCGAGACAATAAATCTTTCCCTAAAAAGAACAAACTAGATTTTAAGGGCAAATCATCAACACCTCTAGATAGGGATACACTTAATGATTTGCGCAAAAAGAAGTTATGTTTCTACTGCAAGGGGCCCTATGATGCAAACCATGATTGTCCCTTAAGACCTAAAGGAAAAGCTAATAGAGTGATGTGGGCATATTATGAGGACTCTGAGTTGGAGAAATCTGATCATGAGGATTCAGGTACAGAGCACAAGGAAGATAAGCATAAAAGAGAAGGAGAGCATGAAGGAGCAGCGAGGCAATGTGATGCATACATCACTAGCATCCATTAGGAGGGTTCATTTAGAATGCATGGAGTTCTAGCAGGGCAAAAGATTATCACTCTTCTTGACATAGGGGCAACTCATAATTTTATTGATGCTCGATTGGTTGAGAGGCATGGAATCAGGATAGAGGAATTTGAGGGAATAAGAGTGAAGGTGGCAGATGGTTATACCCTCAAGTGCAAAAGGAGGATATCGAATTTACCTATGTGTTTGAACAACTATGAGTTCAAGACCGAATTCTATGTGGTGAATATGGGTGATACATATATAGTACTTGGCATGAGATGGTTACATGACATAGGGAAATTCACCCTGGATCTCAAAGAGATGGAAATGACATTCCAAGTAGATGGAAAAACTCATGTCCTCAAGGCTATTCAAGATTTTAGTTTCAGGATGATTTCTTTTAGGAGGATGGAGAGACTTATGAGGCATGACATGGTTGAGTGGGTAGCTGAGTGTGTTTTGATGCTTACATAGGGTGAGCAACAAAACCCATTTAACCATCCAGACATTTAGGAGTTAAGAATTAAGCACACTCAAGTAATCAGTGATATTGTAATAATCCTTGCCCAATCTGCCCATAATTGTCTCAATTTACTGCCTTGTAATTTTTTCAAACACTTTGTAAGCAAAGTGCTTCTTGCTATTTTTTGTCACAGTTTTGATGATTTGTTTGAATGACGATGGATTAAAGCTTCAAGTGTTTATAGAACAATGCAAGAATGACAATGCTAAGTTCTAGATGCAAGAATGACTTCTTTTTTTTGTTCTTTTCTATGCAATTAGATGAATTCACAAAGCAAACTAATCACCTACAGCCAATGGACATTTAGTCGAACAGCTGGCATGCAACCTACTATCTCAATTCAAATGCTCAAAAGATAACTATAAATGACCAGCAACTTGTGATTCTTATTTGTATTGATGATTTGATACAATGCTCCACTAGACTCGCCAAGACTATTGGCATAAACAAGAGTTACAATTATATGGTATGTTGGTATGAAGGATGCACACCTATAGGTGCAAATATAAACTATACTAAAGTATTAATTGTATGTAATGAACCTTGGTGGGATTGAGGCGCCCTTGAGAATAGATGAAGGAGAAAGCAATTTCCAAGTGAAAGGATGATCTCCCAAGCCAAATCGAATTTTCCAAGCCAGTTGCCTCTGTTCTGGTTTGATCTCAAATTTAAAATAATATGCAATGATTATGCGTTGTCTCAAGCATCTAATATCATCACCATGCTCCAAGGAAGTGGGTGCACCAAGCCAAGCAAAGAATCAATGCAAATTGGAACCCCCACAAGTAAAAACGCCCCTCCTAATGGCGTCCTTCTTTGACTATAAATATCTGATTTTTATATCAGATTTCTCTATAATGTAATCTGATCTCTTAACCAAGGAAAATTGATGCCAAGCTATATAGAAACCAACACCAAAAGATACCTATGCAACCTCCACAAATTCACCAAATCAATTTCTCTAAAATTGGCCAATGGCCACAAATTTTGCTCCAATTGAGATGACTGAAATATCACCTCCAAAATGCAACCCTTCAAGAGATATTTCACTCCCTCAATTATGCTATCAATGGGAGTTATCATTCCCAAAGACAAATTGATTCACTGCAGAAAACTCTAGGCTCCACCAACATACCACAACAAAGACAACATCAAATCTCAATAATTCATAATGGCAGCCCACACCTCCCTTTATACTTTTTTTTTTTTTTTTGCTTTCATTCATTTGGGAAGCTTCTAGAAACATCATAATATTTTATTATTATTTTTTCGATTTAATATATTATATTTGCACTTTAATATAAAATAATGAATTATATCATAAAGTACAAATATAACATCATCTTGTAACATGAGGTTTCTAAAAATAGAAACATTCTAATAAATCATTAGAAAACCCCCAGAATATGTCAAAACTTCCCCAAAGAAACCAACTACCATTTGGGTAACTACGGAGAAGACCCTCTAACCATGTCGTATTAGCCTATGAGGGTCATTGATAGGCTAATCATGTTGAAAGTACAATGTCTAACTAGAAGGGGACATTACAGTCCACCCCTCCTAAAATTGCTTGTCCACAAGCAATCTCAAATCTGGATGTTGTAGAATCTCCTCACTCTCCCAAGTAGCATCTTCAACTGGCAAGTCCCTCCATTTAAGTATTCCCTAATGAATCGTCTCCGCAAAGTCCTCTCTCGAACAACCAAGATGGCCTCGGGCACCAGTATCAATTTGTTCTCATCATCCAGGGGTGGCAAAGTCATTGAAGGAACCACACGATGTCCTAACACCTTCTTGAGGCATGACACATGGAAGACATTATGTACTCTATTGTCGGTTGGCAACTCCAACTCATAAGCCACCTCGCCCACTCTCCTGATAATCTTGAATGGCCCATAGTATCATGGCTTAAGCTTCTTGGCTCCACTTTTCTTAAGATAAGACTGTATGTGTGGCTGTAGCATCAAATACACCATATCACCCACCTCAAACGAGCATTCAACTGGCTTCTAATCTACATAATGATTTTGTTGGTTCTGAGCTTTCTATATGTTTTCCTGCAATGCTCTCATAATGCCTTGGTTCTCTTGCAATAGATCACTGGCACTAGGCACTTGGCTATCTCCAAATAACAAATCCAGAAAGCTCGGCACATCATACCCATACAATGCCATGGATGGTGTCATCTGAATGGGGAGATGGTAAGTGGTATTGTAACAATACTCGCATAAATATAACCACTTAACCCAACCCTTCTGCTGCCTTGCTATGTAGTTCCTGAGGTAGCCTTCCACCCATTTATTCACAATCTTCATCTGTCCATTGGTCTGTGGGTGGTAACTAGTACTTGGAGTGAGTTCTGTCCCACACAGCCTGAATAGCTCCTACCAAAAATGACTCATAAACCGGCTGTCTCTGTCACTAACTATGCTCCGAGGTAACCCATGCAACCTAAATACCTCATGGAAGAATAATTCTACCCGCTGCATAGTTGAGTAACTGAGATCGGAAGGAAGTGAGCATATTTAGTCAAACGTTCCACAACCACATATATGCAATCCCGTCCCTGGGCTTTGGGTAATCCAGTAATGAAATCCATAGATAAGCATTCCCACTTCCTATAAAAAATCGGAAGTGGCTGAAGTAAACCTGCTAGATGTGTGTTCCTGTTTATTTTGCTGACAAATAGGACACTCTATGACATATCATAGAACATCTGATTTGAGACCCTTCCAAGTGAACCTCTCCCGAATCTGCTTGTAAGTCTTGAAATACCCAAGATGACCTACCATGGGTGTATCATGAAAGGTCCTCAAAATAATGTTCTTCATCTCCGATATTGGGGTCAAATAATCCCTCCTTTGTAAATGATTAAATCATTTACAACTGTATATCTGGCATCTTGTACTAACCCCTCAACAATACCTGCAGCCCAACTGTCATTGGCATACTCTACCACTATCAAGTGTCGCCAATCATCTACTATCCTTGTTGCTTCGATGAGGAGGATGACTATGTCGATGAGCCTGAGTTGGAGGAGGATCAGACGGATGTCTTTGAACAACTAGAGACTTTGATCCTTGAGCAGGAAAAGGAGAGGCCGGTCCATCTTGAGGATAGCTTTGAAGAAGAGAGATTTGAACAAGAAGGTGATGTTCTATGGGATGAGAAATTAGTTTGTGATTCCATTTCAGACATCACAACAGTCACCCTTCTTCAAGAAAGCCATGAGGAAGTAGAGGATGAGTTTGATAGGGTCTTCAATGAAGCAGAAGGGAATGGGTCAAACCATGATGCACTACAAGGGGACTTTGCATATCAAAGGGCTTATGGTGATGAGCCAGCAGCCATTGATTTCTTGGTGAAATGCACCAGCATGAAGGACCAGCATTCGACAAGCTTCCAAGGAAAAGAAAAGTACATATATGTTGGGAGCATGTTTGATTCTGATCCACTCAGATGCAAGCCAATCCAGGTGGCAGGCAAGAGGAGCAGGTCACCAAGTCTCCATTTCATTCAGCCACTTATCTGGCACCATAAGTTTCCTAGCCAGGAAGGGGACTTAAGAAATTTTCCCTTTGATCCAGGAGGGAGGCAAATATACCTGGTTAGCTATATATAGTAGTTTGCTTTCAGTTTTCTTTCTTGTTTTCCCTAAGTGTTGTTTGCACAAGTAGTGTTTTTAGCCTTGTTTGTGTTTTCCTTTGTGTTTGGGGTAAAGGCTCATGATGTCATGTCCCCTCTTTAGCTCGGTCTAGCAGAGACATGTGAGTCAGCTTATTATGGGGTCTTGTAGGTTGACATTGTTGGATAGAGACCCAATATGGCTATACAGTGTTGGGGACTTGGTGTTCTGGCCGTCGCTGATCAGTTTGGAGACGTTCCTATTTTTTAGGAGGTAGTTCCTAAATTTATGGGGGTTACCTCTACTTTTTATGAGGGTGTGATCATACCCAGGGGTGGGTCTCCATGAGATTATTCCTTGAGTTCAATTTCAGAGGATTTGGGTTTGTTTCCTAGTTTCTAGGAGCATCCCTAGATTTTAGGGATGAGATTGCCAGTGAATCCTTGATTTTTGACTTCAGTCACAGACAGGTGGCAGGGTGACTTTCTGGTTTGTGGTGTCATTGGTGCATTTTGTCGCTATTTGAGTTATATTTTTAATATTTCTGAAGTTAGCGTCTTTTAATTAAATAAGGCTAAGTTTATAACCATTTTGGAGTAATAAGGGGTTTTTGGCCTCATCTGGATGCATATCCCATGGTGTAATAGCTCGTTGGAAAGGTCTTGGACTTTTCTAAATATTTCTCTCTTGACTCAGATCCTTTCGGTGGATGGATCTCTCTTTATTTGAAAAAAGGGTCAATTTCTATGTACTTGAGCACTTAAAAAGGGGAAATATAACATTTTATAACTCAGCGCCACATGGGATTGCTTTTAGGGTTCGAGCTAATTGTGAAGGGGTTATAAGGAGGTTAAAACAAAATTCTAATTCATTCTTGACATATTATTTAGAATTTGCGCTTTGGCTCTGGAAGAGCTTTCAGCATTTGGGACGCCAAACCCCAGTGCTTTGCCTGTTTGGGACGTAGCCCCCAATTCAGTGGTTGTTGATTTGCTCAGTGGCATTTGGAGATTGCTCAGTATTCCTTCTAGTAGATGCAGGGATTGTGACAGAGTTCAGCAGGCATTTGAGGGTTTATTTCAAATTGAGGATCTTGCAGTTATACGGTTGTACCTGGTAGCCCTTGCAATTGTATGGTTGTACCTGGCAACTAGCTTCCTTCCCACGTGCTGTGTATTAAGGGCTGGAATCTTGCTGCGGCTTTCTTCAGGTGTACAATTCTCCTTCAAATTTTCAAGTTGGGTCTATTTGTGATTTTAATCTCCATGACATTATTGAAAATTTGTATCTGGTTCCCTATTTGGTTTAATATCTAGAATTTTGCCTATAAGTGAATTTGTTTGGTTATATTGGGTATTTAATTTCAGAATTGTTCATGTTCTTGTATTTCATTATTTACTTGCTGAAAAATCATCAAAACACAAAAACAATCAAACCCTTCTGCAACTTTCGTGTATTTCAGAAAGAAAATATTCACAAACAGGAAAAATAAATTTTAAATAACAAAATTACAGCAAATCAGTGGAAGAGATCCATCAGGGATCTTTCACATGATTGATTTTGGGATCTGTCAAGGCTGTTGTTAACCTTTATTCAAAGCTACATTCTGACTCTGTGCCCAATGGACTTTAAGGCAACTGGTTTCTAAGCATAGTAGGCATGCTTCCCCTGGGAGTCACCAATTTGTTGACCATTTTGGTCCTATAGGCCAAAATCGGTCCCCCTTTTTTTCCCTGTTGTTCTGAACTAGTCCAAAATTTGATTCTTTGCAAAAGTCTAGTTTCTATGGACTCTATAGGTCTATTTCTACAGACTCTACAGGTCTATTTCTACGGACTCTGCAGAGATTTCTATGAAATCTGCAGAGAGTTCTACGGACTCTGCAAGGAAGAGACAAGTTCCCACTTAGGTGCAAAATGGACCATTCCAAGTGCCCTTGCAGAGGGCAGTTTTTGGACTCAAGTGCCCTTGCAGAGGGCAGGGAACATTTGCAAAGAGGCCACAGAGAAAGCCAAAAAGGTAAGTTTCCTTCGGAAATTTGTTTAAGGCAAAGAAGAGAACTTCTTCGGACAAAATATCCGAAGGAATTGTCTTGCTCGTTCCTTTCCTTCAGAAACTTTCTTTGGCTTTTTTACCTGCGGCTCTTTCCTGAATTTCTTTGGACTTTTTGTCCGAAGGAATTCCTTTGGACAAAAGTCTGAAAGAAATCAATTCTTGCCTTTGCCTTGTCCTTTTGTGGCGGGATTTTCTTCTGAAGAACTTCGGACAAAATGTCCAAAGGAATTCCTTCGGACATTTTGTTCGAAGAAATTCTTCAGAAGAAAATCCTGCCACAAAAGGACAAGGCAAAGGCAAGAAGTGATTTCTTTCAGACTTTTATCCAAAGGAATTCCTTAGGACAAAAAGTCCAAAGAAATTTGGGAAAGAGTTGCGGGTAAAAAACCCAAAGAAAGTCTCCGAAGGAAAGGAACGAGCAAGACAATTCTTGCGGACTTTTTGTCCGCGTGAAGAGTAGCCATGATAAAATCCACAAAAAAAGTGGCCAAGTGAAAGAAGCCGAGGAAATAAGCGAAGAAAGCAAAGGAAGAGATCCTTCAGACAAAATGTCTGAAGGATTTCAAAGACCAAGGGAGCCAAAGGACCCTGAAGGGCAGGTGCCCTTGCGGGGGACTCTCGGCCAAAATGAAGGACACTTCTCCAAAAGCCTGAAGGAAAGGAAACAAAAAAGCTCGACCGAAGAGAGAAAGCCGAAGAAATTCCAAGGGGGTGATGGGCCCGAAGACGTCAAAATCGAGCACAACAAACTAGTCGTTGGAAGTTCAAACGCAGTGACGGATGCACAGACGTCAAATTTAAGGCAGTGAAATAGCCATTGATTTTGAAAAGCTTAAAGAAGAGCCCAAGGAACTCAGCGACCCACCAAGAAGATAACCCCCGAGGGCTGAAGGAGCTAGAAAGAGATAAAACTAGAAAGAGACAAAATGTAGAAATGGACAAACAGTTCAGGTGGCAAAGAGAGGTGTCGACTCAAGGATTTATTCCTGCAGTTGGAACAGTGCTTGCCAAGTGGTCATCAAACGGTGCAAACAGTAAGCGGCGTGACCTATTTTTCCACTTTGCATTTATGAGAAGACAAACCGTGTGAATATCTAGAAGGAGCAGTCTTGTTTGCATAAAAAGAGGCGCAGCCCATGCTTTCACATTAATGTTTGAATGCCAAAGTCAAGATCGGCGATTACACAGCATGGTTCTAGCAGACCTTTGCTAGAAGAATGACATCAGCAATAGTGACTTCCTCTTCCCGATGCTCTCAAACGCACAGGGGCCAACTTGTCAAAGGGTGCCAAAAAAGTCTTTTCTAAAAAGCGCCAAAAGTCTTCTTCTCTCTCTATATATTGTAAACTTCTCATTTAAAAAAGGATCTCTTAGCCCATAAGGCAAAGCTCTGCCCAAAAATATCTGGGTTTGTAAGGTAGAACTATGCCAAATTTTACCTTGAATCAAGACTTAGCAATTCTTACCTCCATTTGAACTTGCACTCATGCATATGTCTATGTTTTCCTTTTGTGTTAAGTCATTTTCTTTTATGCTTTCACAGAATGATTCCAGCATGTCTAGTGCATTGTGAAGTTTATTCTTCTGCAGGTCTGCCAGAAATGTCTAAAACAGGAATATAGGCACATGTGAATAGGCTGCCATAGTGTGTCTCAGAACACCTTTGATAGTTCTTCCTCCCTGTATCTCCAAAGGACCCCTAGCTCACTGATGCAGAAGAGTTTCCCATATCAAATGAAGTGTATGCCAGCTTCTTCTTAGTGAAAAGTGTATGTTTGAGCTAAATAGATCAACTTTTTTTGGTGTATCACCTTTTAGTTTAGGTTTAGGTTCTATTTTTTAGTAATCCTTCTCCCTTTCACCCCCCCCCACCATTGTTAGCAGTAGGAAATCCAGGACCTCATAGATACATCAAAGGGAGCTAGCCCTTATCTAGAGACTCTCCCCCCAGTTTTGCCAGGCCCACAGGCAAGAGGGGAGTATCCATTGTTGCGTGTGGAAGGCAGGAGCTTGGCCTCCTATCCAGGGTGCAATCCACTGCATTAATAGGTAATTGCAGAGAAAACCCTCTAACCATGCTATATTAACCCACGAGGGCCACTGATAGGCTAATCATGCTGAAAGTAGAATGTCTAACTAGAAGGGGACATTACAGATATTCCACCAAGAAGACCACTAGACAAAGAGATTGATCATATCATTGAGTTGGAGGAGGATGCTAAGCCCTTGATGGTCACCCCATATAGGCACCCCAAGAGGCTGAAGGATGAAATAGAGAAAACTATTAAGGAGTTGCTGACCATGGGACACATTAGACCAAGTAAGTCACCTTTTGCATCATCAGTAGTATTGGTCAAGAAAAAGGATGGTACATTCCGGATGTGTATTGATTATAGGCTCCTGAATAAAAGAAAAATCAAGAACCGTTACCCCATCCCTAAAATTGATGAGTTGATAGATGAGTTACATGGTGCTTGCTACTTCTCCAAAATTGACTTGAGGTTGGGGTATCATCAGATTCATGTCAGGGAGCAGGACATAGAGAAGACGACTTTCAGGTGCCATTGTGGACATTTCGAGTTTGTGTTTATGCCATTTGGGCTAACCAATGCTCCGGTAACATTTCAATCTACGATGAATAGGGTCTTCCATTCACAGTTAAGGAGGTATGTGTTGGTATTCTTTGATGTTATCTTGGTATATAGCAGAACATGGGAGCATCACATTGCACATCTTGATGCAGTTTTGGATATCCTTGGAGGTGAATCCTTGTATGCCTAGGAATCCAAGTGTGACTTGGGAATGATAGAATTATTGTATCATGGGCACATCATCAGTGTTGAGGGGGTACGTATGGACCTAGAGAAGATCAAGGCGATCGTTGAATGGCCTACTCTAGAAAACCTTACTCAGCTTATAGGATTTTTGGGATTGTGTGGTTTCTACCATAGGTTTGTTAATGGATATTCACGGCATGTGGCACCACTCACTGAGTTGATGAAGAAAGGGGCATTTGTTTGGACTCCTCAGGCACATGATTGTTTTGAGATGTTCAAACTAATTATGACTTCTTGCCCGATTCTTGCATTGCCAGATTTCTCCAAACCCTTTGAGCTACAGTGTGATGCATCAGGCGAGGGGATAGGTGCAGTCCTTATGCAAGACAAGCATCCGATTGCTTTTGAGAGTTGGAAGCTTCGTAGTCTAGAGAGAGGGTACATCATATATGAAAAGGAGATGTTGGCCATCATGCATGCATTGGCCAAATTCAGGGAGTATTTGGTAGGCATCAAGTTTGTGGTGAAAATAGACCATAACAGTTTAAGGCATTTCCTTGGATAGAGAGATCTTAATGATCGGCAAAAGAAATGATTCAACAAACTGCAATCATATGATTTTGACATCTCTTTTGTCAAGGGGACATAGAATGTGGTTGTTGATGCTTTATCTCGACGTCCACACTTGAGTTCTATGACTGGGATAACAGATGATTGGTGACACTTGATAGTGGCAGAGTATGCCAAGGATAGTTGGGCTGCAGGTATTGTTGAGGGGTCAGTATAGGATACCATATATATAGTTGTAAATGATTTAATCATTTACAAAGGAAGGATTTATTTGATCCCATAATCAGAGATGAAAAACATTATTTTGAGGACCTTTCATGATACACCCATGGCAGGTTATCACAGGTATTTCAAGACTTATAAGCAGATTGAGGAGAGGTTCACTTGGAAGGGCCTCAAATCAGATGTTCTACGATATGATAGAGAGTGCCCTGTTTGTCAGCAAAATAAATAGGAACGCACATATCCAACAGGTTTACTTCAGCCACTTCCAATTCCTAATAGGAAGTGGGAATGCTTATCTATGGATTTCATTACTGGATTACCTAGAGCCCAAGGATGGGATTGTATATATGTGGTTGTGGATTGTTTGACTAAATATGGTCACTTCCTTCTGATCTCAGCTACTTACTCAGCTACGTAAGTGGTAGAATTATTCTTCCATGAGGTATTTAGGTTGCATGGGTTACCTCGGAGCATAGTCAGTGATAGAGATATCGGGTTTATGAGTCATTTTTGGCATGAGCTATTCAGGCTGTGTGGGACAGAACTCACTCCGAGTACCAATTACCACCCACAGATCGATGGACAGATAGAGATTGTGAATAAATGGGTGGAAGGCTACCTCAGGAAATACATAGCAGGGCAGCAGAAGGGTTGGGTTAAGTGGTTATATTTATGCGAGTATTGTTACAATACCACTTACCATCTGTCCATTCAGATGACAACATTCATGGCATTGTATGGGTATGATGTGCCGAGCTTTCTGGATTTGTTATTTGGAGATAGCCAAGTGCCTAGTGCCAGTGATCTATTGCAAGAGAACCAAGGCATTATGAGAGCATTGCAGGAAAACATATAGAAAGCTCAGAACCAACAAAAGCAGTATGTAGATTAGAAGCCAGTTGAATGCTCGTTTGAGGTGGGTGATATGGTGTATTTGATGCTACAGCCACACAAATAATCTTCTCTTAAAAAATCGGAGCCGAGAAGCTTAAGCCACGATACTATGGGCCATTCAGGGTTATCGAGAGAGTGGGCGAGGTGGCTTATGAGTTGGAGTTGCTAGTGACAACAAAGGACACAATGTCTTCCATGTGTCACGCCTCAAGGTGTTAGGACATCATGTGGTTCTTTCCATGACTTTGCCAACCCTAGATGATGAGGGGAAATTGATACTAGTGCCCAAGGCCATCTTGGATGTTTGAGAGAGGACTTTATAGAGACGAGTCATCAGGGAATACTTAATTAAATGGGGGGACTTGCCAGTTGAGGATGCTACTTCAGAGAATGAGGAGATTCTACAACATCCAGATTTGAGATTGGTTGGGGACAAACACTTGCGGAGGGGTGGACTGTAATGTCCCCTTCTAGTTAGACATTATGATTTCAACATGATTAGCCTATCAGTGGCTCTCGTAGGCTAATACGACATGGTTTGAGGGTCCTCTCTGCAGTTACCCAAATGGCAGTTGGTTTCTTTGGGGAAGTTTAGACATATTCTGGAGGTTTTCTAATGATTTATTAGAATGTTTCTATTTTTAGAAACCTCATGTTACAAGATGATTTTATATTTGTACTTTATGATATAATTCATTATTTTATATTAAAGTTTAAATATAATATATTAAAAGGGAAAAATAATAATAAAATATTATGATGTTTCTATAAGCTTTCCAAATGAAGGAAAAAAAAGATTATAAAGAGAGGTGTGGGCTACCATTATGAATTATCCCGATTTGATGTTGTCTTTGTTATGGTATGTTGGTGGAGCCTAGAGTTTCCTGTAGTGAATCAATATGTCTTTGGGAACAATAACTCCAATTGATAGCATAACTAAGGGAGTGAAATATCTCTTGAAGGGTTGCATTTTGGATGTGATATTTCAGTCATATCAACTGGAGCAAAATTTGAGACCATTGGCCAATTTTGGAGAAATCAATCTGGTGAATTTGTGGAGGTTGAATAGCTATCTTTTGGTGTTGGTTTATATATACCCTGGCATCAATTTTCCCTGGTTAAGAGAGCAGATTGCATTGTAGAGAAATCTGATATAAAAATCAGATATTTATAGTCAAAGAAGGACGCCATTAAGAGGGACGTTTTTGCTTGTGGGGGTTCCATTTTGCATTGATTCTCTGCTTGGCTTGGTGCGCCCAATTCCTTGGAGCATGGAGATGATATTAGATGCTTGAGACAACGCATATTCATTGCATATTATTTTAAATTTGAGATCAGACCAGAACAGGGTTGGCTAGCTTGTAAAATTCAATTTGGCTTGGGAGATCATCCTTTTGTTGGGAAATTGCTTGCTCCTTCTTCTATTCTCAAGGGTGCCTCAATTCCACTAGGGTTTATTGCATACAATTCATCCTTTATTATAGTTTATATATGCTAACAAAGTTTTTGAAAAAATTACAAGGGAGCAAATTGAGACAATTAAGGGCAGATTGGGCAAGGATTGTTACAATGGTGTCAGAGCTCTAATCCTGCCATCTTGGAGGGTTAAAATATCACATGAGAGGTCATCACAGGTACTATACCCACAGAAGAGCAGAACATAAAGGGAATTGGCAAGAAGAAGAACCATTTACAGAGGTACCTTTGGCTGAAATGGGTGACAGAGCAGACATGGGTCCACACAGAGATGAGAGAAGAGACAATAATAGAAATGGTGAAAGAGAAGTGAGAGACACTTTGAATGATTTACATGTTGGTCAGCAACAGGTAGTTGGGGCCTTACAGCAACTGGAAAATACTTTGCAGCAGTTGAATTTACCTTGAAGACAGCCTCAAGTCCAGGAAGATGATAGGAGTGTAGTTGGGTCCCGAAGAGTGCAGAGGGCACCCTCCCGCACTGCAGATAGGCCTACTCGGCCCACATTCTTGAGAAATGAACCAGCTGAGGAGAATATTGAAGAGGTTGAGAATCCAACCTATGCTGATGCATACATGGCTGGCCATGATGAATGGCATCAATTGACACCTGAAGCACAAGGGCTTATACATTTTAATCAATTTGTACAGTCAAGGATGGATTACTATAGGTCTCGATAGGAGAGAAGACCTAGGAATCTGAATAAGGAACTCCAACATGCTACTAATAATCTTACAATACCCATGTTTGATGGCAGTGACAAGACTATGGCATAGTCATGGATTCATAAGTTGAATACCTTCTTGGATCTTCGACCCATGACAGAAGAGGAAGCTATCAAATATGCCACTTTGCATCTAGAGGGAGCAACACAGGCATGGTGGTATCATGGACTAGTTACATTGCAACACAATCAGATTACATCTTACCAGGAGTTTGTGGATAGACTGATTGAGCATTTCGATAGGAAGGATCCAAAATCATACTTCAGGGATTTGGTCCAGCTCAAGCAAGTTGGTAGTTTCAAAAGCTATATTGGAGACTTCTAAAACTATCAGTAATGGTGCCCAACATCTCAAAGAGACGATTGGTGGTGCTATTCATTGAGGGGTTATTGGAGCCTATGCAAGGATGGATTAAAGCATTTGATCCTCCCACATTTCAGGAGGCAATGAAGAAGGATAGGAGCATGGAACTTGTAGCCCCGCAAAGCAAGTACTCATCAAAGGGATATTCTTCCTATCAAGACAATAAATCTTTCTCTAAAAAGAAGAACAAACCAGATTTTAAGGGCAAATCATCAACACCTCTAGATAGGGATACACTTAATGATTTGTGCAAAAAGAAGTTATGTTTTTACTGCGAGGGCCCTTATGATGCAAACCATGATTGTCCCTTAAGACCTAAAGGAAAAGCTAATAGAGTGATGTGGGCATATTATGAGGACTCAAAGTTGGAAAAATCAGATCAGCAATCTAATCATGAGGATTCAGGTACAGAGCACGAGGAAGATAAGCATAAAAGAGGAGAGCATGAAGGGGAAGCGAGGCAATGTGATGCGTACATCACTTGCATCTAGCAGGAGGGATCATTTAGAATGCGTGGAGCTCTAGCAGGGAAAAAGATTATCACTCTTCTTGACATCACCGTTCAAGAGATATTTCACTCCCTCAGTTATGCTATCAATGGGAGTTATCGTTCCCAAAGATAAATTGATTCACTGCATAAAACTCTAGGCTCCACCAACATACCACAACAAAGACAACATCAAATCTCAATAATTCACAATGGCAGCCCACACCTCCCTTTATACTTTTTTTTTGCTTTCCTTCATTTGGGAAGCTTCAAGAAACATCATCTTGTAACATGAGGTTTCTGAAAATAGAAACATTCTAATAAATCATTAGAAAACCCCTAGAATATTCGAAACTTCCCCAAAGAAATCAACTGCCATTTGGGTAACTGCGGAGAAGACCCTCTAACTATGTCGTATTAGCCTATGAGGGTCATTGATAAGCTAATCATGCTAAAAGTACAATGTCTAACTAGAAGGGAACATTACAGTCCACCCCTTTTAAATTGCTTGTCCACAAACAATCTCAAATTTGGATGTTGTAGAATCTCCTCACTCTCCCAAGTAGCATCCTCAACTGGCAAGTCCCTCCACTTAATTAAGTATTCCCTGATGACTCGTCTCTACAAAGTCCTCTCTCGAACAACCAAGATGGCCTCAGGCACCAGTATTAATTTCCTCTCATCCTCCAGGGTTGGCAAAGTCATGGAAGGAGCCACACGATGTCCTAACACCTTCTTGAGGCTTGACACATGCAAGACATTGTGTACTCTGTTGTGGCTGTAACATCAAATACACCATATCACCCACCTCAAATGAGCGTTCAACTCACTTCTGATCTGCATACTGCTTTTGTTGGTTTTGAGCTTTCTGTATGTTTTCTCGCAATGCTCTCATAATGTCCTGGTTCTCTTGCAATAGATCACTAGCACTAGGCACTCAACTATCTCCAAATAACAAATCCAGAAAGCTTGGCGCATCATACCCATACAATGCCATGAATGGAGAGATGGTAAGTGGTATTGTAACAATACTCGCATAAATATAACCACTTAATCCAACCCTTCTATTGTCTTGCTATGTAGTTCCTGAGGTAGCCTTCCACCCATTTATTCACAATCTTCATCTGTCCATCAGTCTGTGGGTGGTAACTAGTACTCGGAGTGAGTTTTGTCCCACATAGCCTAAATAGCTCCTGCCAAAAATGACTCATAAACTGGTTGTCTTTGTCACTGACTAAGCTCTAAGGTAACTCATGCAACCTAAATACCTCTTGGAAGAACAATTATGCCAGCTGCGTAGCTGAGTAAGTAGCTGAGATCAAAAGGAAGTGAGCATATTTAGTCAAATGATCCACAACCACATATATGCAATCCCATCCCTAGGCTTTGGGTAATCCAGTAATGAAATCCATAGATAAACATTCCCATTTCCTATCAGAAATCGGAAGTGGCTGAAGTAAACTTGCTAGATGTGTGTTCATGTTTATTTTGCTGACAAACAGGACACTCTGTGACCTCTCAAGTGAACCTCTCCCAAATCTGCTTGTAAGTCTTGAAATATGAGGGCTGACCTGCCATGGTTTTATACTAAAAGGTCCTCAAAATAATGTTCAACCAATTTATCATCAAGACATTCAAGAGTTAAGAATGAAGCACACTCAAGTATTCAGTGATATTCCACCAGGAAGACCACCAGACAGAGGGATTGAGCATATCATTAAGTTGGAGGGCACTAAGCCCGTGATGGTCACCCCATATAGGCACCCCAAGAGGCTGAAGGATGAAATAGAGCAAAATATTAAGCAGTTGCTGGCCATGGGACACATTAGACTAAGTAAGTCATCGTTTGCATCATCAGTAGTCTTGGTCAAGAAAAAGGATGGTACATTCTGGATGTGTATTGATTATAGGCCCCTGAATAAAAGAACAATTAGGCTCCTGAATAAAAGAACAATCAAGAACCATTACCCCATCCCTAAAATTGATGAGTTGATAGATGAGTTACATGGTGCATGCTACTTCTCCAAAATTGACTTGAGGTCGGGGTATCATCAGATTCGTGTCAGGGAGCAGGACATAGAGAAGATGACTTTCAAGTTCCATTATGGAGATTTTGAGTTCGTGGTTATGCCATTTGGGCTAACCAATGCTTCGGTGACATTTCAATCTACGATGGACAAGGCCTTCCATTCGCAGTTAAGGAGGTATGTGTTGGTATTCTTTGATGATATCTTGGTATATAGCAGAACATGGGAGCATCGCATTGCACATCTTGATGCAGTTTTGGGTATTCTTGGAGGTGAATCCTTGTATGCCAAGGAATCCAAGTGTGACTTGGGAATGACAGAATTATTGTATCTTGGGCACATCATCAGTGCTGAGGGGGTACGTATGGACCCAGAGAAGATCAAGGCGATTGTTGAATGGTCTACTCCAGAAAACCTTACTCAACTTAGAGGATTTTTGGGATTGTGTGGTTTCTACCACAGGTTTTTTAATGGATATTCAAGGCACGCGGCACCACTCACTGATTTGATGAAGAAAGGGGCATTTGTTTGGACTCCTGAGGCACATGATTATTTTGAGATGTCCAAACTAATTATGACTTCTTGCCCTATTCTTGCATTGCCGGATTTCTCCAAACCCTTTGAGCTATAGTGTGATGCATCAGGCGAGGGGATAGGTGCAGTCCTTATGCAGGACAAGCATCCAATTGCTTTTGAGAGTTGGAAGCTTTGCGGTCTAGAGAGAGGGTACAACATATATGACAAGTAGATGTTGGCCATCATGCATGCATTGGCCAAATTCAGGCAATATTTGGTAGGCAACAAGTTTGTGGTGAAAACAGACCATAACAGTTTAAGGCATTTCCTTAGACAGAGAGATCTTAATGATCAACAACAAAAATGGGTCAGCAAACTACAATCATATGATTTTGACATCTCTTTTGTCAAGGGGACATAGAATGTGGTCACTGATGCTTTATCTCTACGTCCACACTTGAGTTCTATGACTAGGATAGCAAATGATTGGCGACAATTGATAGTGGCAGAGTATGCCAAGGATAGTTGGGCTACAGGTATTGTTGAGGGGTCTGTACAAGATACCAGATATATATTTGTAAATGATTTAATCATTTACAAAGGAAGGATTTATTTGACCCTAGAATCGGAGATGAAGAACATTATTTTGAGGACCTTTCATGATACACCCATGGCAGGTCATCCAAGGTATTTCAAGACTTACAAGCAGATTTGGGAGAGGTTCACTTGGAAGGGCCTCAAATCAAATGTTCTATGATATGTCATAGAGTGTCCTGTTTATCAGCAAAATAAATAAGAACACACATCGAGCAGGTTTACATCAGCCACTTCCGACTCCTGATAGGAAGTGGGAATGCTTATCTATGGATTTCATTACTAGATTACCTAGAGCCCAAGGACGGGATTGCATATATGTGGTTGTGGATCATTTGACTAAATATGCTCACTTCCTTCTGATCTCAGCTACTTACTCAGTTATGCAAGTGGTAGAAGTATTCTTTTATGAGGTATTTAGGTTGCATGGGTTACCTCGGAGCATAGTCAATGACAGAGACAACGGGTTTATGAGTCATTTTTGGCAAGAGCTATTTAGGTTGTGTGGGACAGAACTCACTCCGAGTACCAATTACAACCTGCAGACCGATGGACAGACAGAGATTGTGAATAAATGGGTGGAAGGCTACCTCAGGGAATACATAGCAAGGTAGGAGAAGGGTTGGGTTAAGTGGTTATATTTATGCGAGTATTGTTTCAATACCACTTACCATCTCTCGATTCAGATGACACCATTCATGGCATTGTATGGGTATGATCCGCCAAGCTTTTTGGATTTGTTATTTGGAGATAGCCGAGTGCCTAGTGCTGGTGATCTATTGCAGGAGAACTAGGACATTATGAGAGCATTGTGGGAAAACATACAAAAGGCTCAGAACCAACAAAAGTAGTATGCAGATTAGAAGCGAGTTAAACGCTCATTTGAGGTGGGTGATATGGTGTATTTGATGCTACAGCCACACAAACAATCTTCTCTTAAGAAAATCAGAGCCGAGAAGCTTAAGCCACGATACTATGGGCCATTTAGTATTATCCAGAGAGTGGATGAGGTGGCTTATGAGTTGGAGTTGCCAGCCGACAATTGAGTACACAATGTCTTCCATCTATCACGCCTTAAGAAGGCGTTAGGACATTGTGTGGTTCCTTCCATGGCTTTGCCACCCTTGGATGATGAGGGGAAATTGATACTGGTGCCCGAGGTCATCTTGGATGTTCGAGAGAGGACTTTGCAGAGACGAGTCATCAGGGAATACTTAATTAAATGGGGGGACTTGCCAGTTCTGGATGCTACTTGGGCAAATGAGGAGACTCTACAGCATTCAGATTTGAGATATCTTGGGGACAAGCAATTTCAAGAGGGACGGACTACAATATCCCCTTCTAGTTAGACATTGTACTTTCAACATGATTAGCCTATCAGTGGCCCTCGTAGGCTAATATGACATTATTTGAGGGTCCTCTCTATAGTTACCCAGATGGCAGTTGGTTTCTTTGGGGAAGTTTCGACATATTCTAGAGGTTTTCTAATGATTTATTAGAATGTTTCTATTTTTAGAACCCTCATGTTATAAAATGATGTTATATTTATACTTTATGTTATAATTCATTATTTTATATTAAAGTGCAAATATAATATATTAAAAGGGAAAAATAATAATAAAATATTATGATGTTTCTAGAAGCTTCCCAAATGAAGGGGAAAAAAAAGAGTATAAAGGGAGGTGTGGGCTGCCATTATGAATTATCCTGATTTTATGTTGTCTTTGCTATGGTATGTTGGTGGAGCCTAGAGTTTCCTGCAGTGAATCAATTTGTATTTGTGAACGATAACTCCAATTGATAGCATAACTGAGGGAGTGAAATATCTCTTGAAGGGTTGTATTTTGGATGTGATATTTCAATTATCTCAATTGGAGCAAAATTTGTGGCTATTGTCCAATTTTGGAGAAATCGATTTGGTGAATTTGTGGAGGTTGAATAGCTATCTTTTGGTGTTGGTTTCTATATAGCCTGGCATCAATTTTCCTTGGTTAAAAGAGCAAATTGCATTGTAGAGAAATCTGATATAAAAATCAGATATTTACAGTCAAGGAAGGACACCATTAAGAGGGATATTTTTGCTTGTGGGGATTCTATTTTGCATTAATTCTCTGCTTGGCTTGGTGCGCCCACTTCCTTGGAGCATGGAGCTGATATTAGATGCTTGAGACAGCGCATATTCATTGCATATTATTTTAAATTTTAGATCAGACCATAACAGGGGTTGTTGGCTTGGAAAATTTGATTTGGCTAGGGAGATCATCCTTTCACTGGGAAATTGCTTCCTTCTTCATCTATTCTCAAGGGTGCCTCAATCCCACCAGGGTTTATTGCATATAATTCATCCTTTAGTATAGTTTATATTTGCAGCTGTAGGTGTGCATCCTTCATACCAGCATACCATATAATTGTAATTCTTGTTTATGCCAAGAGTCTTGGCTAGTTTAGTGGAGCATTGTATCAAATTATCAATACAAATAAGAATCAAAAGTTGCTGGTCATTTATAGTTATCTTTTGAGCATTTGAATTGAGATAATAGGTTGCATGCCAACTATTCAACTAAATGTCCATTGGCTGTAAGTGATTAGTTTGCTTTGTGAATTCATCTAATTGCATAGAAAAGAACAAAAAAAGAAGTCATTCTTGCATCTACAACTTAGCATTGTCATTCTTGCATTGTTCTATAAACACTTGAAGCTTTAATCTATCTTCATTCAAACAAATCATCAAAACTGTGACAAAAACCAACAAGAAGAACTTTGCTTAAAAAGTGTTTGAAAAAATTACAAGGCAGCAAATTGAGACAATTAAGGGCAGATTGGGCAAGGATTGTTACATAATTTCTTATCCAATGGTCTTCTTCTTCCTCGGGCTTGAATCAAATGCGTGAGGCCTAGCTTTATACACACCCTTGTACCTCAAAATCTCCTCCTTTCCACGCACCATCATCGTACACTGTATACCTTAGAGCTCCTTCTCTGGGTGATTACGTTTCTAGGCACATTTGAGCACCCCTCAACTTTGTTTGTGTGTTGCTCTAATGTGCTCCCTTTATAATCTCAACTCTTTTTGCATGTGTTGCTCAAGTTTGATCTTAGCTTTAGTTGCAACTTTCCTTGTTCTTGTGAAGCACACCTTCAATGAACAACTCCTTTTGCGACCTGGTTGTTGTAACTTTGTAGGCCTCGGTTCCTTCATGAACTGTCAAGCAAGCCTTTACTTTTGCACCTTGCTTCCTATCCCTAATGCATCTTTATGAGCTTTGTAGCTTTGCGAATGTGCTAATTGGGTTAGCCAAAATGTGTAACCACTTTTTATTCTCTAACTTCCTGCATAACTCTTAGACACCTTCCTTCCACACAAGTGGACTTTTGCTTGGTCTGTGTAACCGTGCACAACTAGAGTTGGTTTATTTCTCGCTTGACTGAATCTTTTTTGGTCTGATGGAAGAATGCAAAATCGCTTGTGATGCTCCTACATCAAACTCCCTATGTAATTAAAATATGAGCTCTTGCTTATAAATAGTGTTGGAGTGGTAGAACTCTCTTTTGGTCAGCTGCCTTGACCACGATGTACCTATCCACCTAATGTGGCTCTTGCGCAGGCTCACTCTGTGCTTCCTTCTTTTCTAAACCCTCCTTGGGCCTTAAACTATCTTCCTCTGCCTAGCTCCGATACTGTTCATCTTCCTTCCCTTTCTTCCTCTTGTGGTTTTGTGTCCACCTATGTTTACTCTTGTGGGCCTATGCCCACCTTTGTCTCTTGTGGGCCTAATGCCCACCTCCATCCCCTGTGGGTGTGCACCCACTTTCATCTCTCATGGGTTTGTGCACATGCTTGTTCATCCATCTCCTCCAAAAGTTCTTTCTACCTTTCCTTTCCTTCCTTCTATGTGCCTTTCGCTTCTCCTCTCTGATGTGCACTCTCTTCCTCATGTCTCCTGCAACAAGTAGGTATATTTGCATGTTATTCTTCCACGTGTTTCTCACGTGGTATGTCTGTGTGGTTATTTTGTTGCCCTTTTCCTTCATTTATCTTTGCTTGATGCTCTCATTAGGATGGAGATCTCTATGGAGTCCATTGACTACCACCTTTTTTTCTTCCTTTATTGTCACAAAATTCCCTCTGTGTGCTTGGATTGATATCCCCTTCAGTCGTTGTTCCTAGTCAATTTCATGTTGATGGTCTCCTAGCTTGCTCCCAATCAACAACAACTCATTTTCCTTGCTTGCAATTGAAAATTGCAGTCCCCTAGTCTGCTTCGCGCTAATTTTGACAAATCCGTCACGGTAGCTCTTACAGGCCATGTACAAAAAATGTTACAAGTTAATATAATCTTTGTAATCGTTCATTCAGCTCACGTATCTACTTAGTCTAGTCCTTAGATATAGATCTAAGTGTGTATCTCTCTGTCTACTATGGTGTCCATAGACTACCATTTGCTCATGACTACAAGCCTTCCCCTAGCATGTGAATATCCCTTTTTATCTATTTAGCCTTAGACAAATTTTCCCTATCCCTTTACAAGATCACTTTAACAAAGTACTCTCCTTGGCTTTAGAGTGTTAAAAATGTTGGACGAAGACCCCTATTTATAGTTGCCTGAGCTCTGGTTGCTTCACTTGTTTCCCATGCAATTGGCCTACAACTTCATTTGATGGGAGTCTATGCGAGTCTACAAACCTACCTTAGAATTAGGATAGTGTAGATCTTGTCGATTGTCCCTTCAGTACCTGTGTCATTTGTAGTACTGACCTAGACTAAGGAAAGGCTAAGTGTAGGTCCTTGCAACTAACTACTCATCCAAATATCTTTTGTTTCCTCAGGTTCAGACTCTCCTTTTATGTGTTGTCATCATCGGAGACTATGTACCATAGAGCTCCTTCGCTAGTTGATTATGTTGTAGGCACATTTGCGTGCCTTTCAATTGTGACTACAAACTACTCCAATGTTCTCCTTTGATAAGCTCAACTCTTTGTACCTCATTCACACAAATTTAAACTTAACTTTAGTTGCAACTTTCCTTCTTGTGTAGCACACCTTCAATGAATAACTAATTTTGTTCCATGTTCGTTTGCACTCTACAGGCATCATTTCATTTATGCATTGTTGCACGAGCCTTTACTTCTGCACCTTGGTTCCTATCCCTATTGAATCTTTATGCACTTTGCAGCTTTGTGTGCACATTGCTTGCCTTAATCAAAACTTGTACCCCCTTCTTATTGTCTAACTCCTTGAGTAACTCTCAATCATTTTCCTTCTGCTTAGTCTATAACAACCTTTTAAAATGTTCCACCATTTAAGCTGCATCAGATTCCCAAGGGAATATTATTGTAAGGTCCTTACAGGATGGGTTGTAGTGGTAGAACCACCCTTCTAGTCGGTTGCCTCAAGGTAATTAAAATGTAAACTCCTCCTTTCCCTTTCTTCCACTTGTGGGTCTGCGCCCACCTCTATTTACTCTAATGGTCATATGCCCACCTTTGTCTCGTTTGGGTCTACGCCCAGTCTCATCTCTCATGGTTCTACACCCACTTTCATCTCTCATGGGTCTTTATCCACTCTTGTCCATGCATCTCCACCAAAAGGTCTTCATACCTTTCATTTCCTTCCTTTTATCCCCCTTTCAGCTCTCCTCTGTGATGTGCACTTTCTTCCTTCTGTCACCCGCAACATGTGTACTTAAATGCTATCATTCCTCATGTTTCTCATAGGGTACATTTGCATTGATTTGTTGTTGTCCTTTTCCTTCATTTACCTTTGCTTGATGCCCTTAGTGGCATGCAAGCCATTAAGGGGTCTTTCAACTCCCACCTTTTCTTCTTCCTCTATTGTCATGCATTTCGCTTTGTGTGCTTAGACGGTTATCCCCTCAAGAGTTGTTCCTAGTTAGTTTCAAGATGATGGTCTCCTACCTTTCTCCCAATCAGTAGTGACTCCTTTTCCTTTTGCGCAATGAAAATTGCACTCCCTTGATCGGATTTGGGCTGATTTTGGCTAACCCCTACTGGTAGCTCAACCATGTGTGTAAACAATGTTGCATTCTTTTAGCATCAAGTCTCCTCTCCTCATGCATATTCAAATGCATTTTGTGGAGTTATGCCCACTTCTCCTTCCCTTTTCATGTCTCTTCAAGGTGCAATGCTCTGTTGTCTATGGGACAACTTAGGTTTCGCTGCAAGCTACTACGTTTTTCTCTTATTCCTCGAATGCTTTAGGCAAATGCCTACCATAAATAGACTTGTGCTCTTTTGCCTCTCTATGTTTGTGCCTTATGAAGGACACATCTCTTTAGCATGGCTGTTGTGCTTGAATTTCACCTGTGCAACTTCTATTTTGCCTTTCTCATCCCTTGTCACACTATTGTTTGCATTGGAGTTCAAGCTCTTTTTAGTCAGTGCTTCTTCTCCTCCTGCAACATCTGTTGCTGCTTCTTTTTTCGATGCTTCCTTCACGGAAGTTTCTCCTCATCGAAGGTCCTCTAGAGCCTCGCCTTCCTCATGCCTATTTTTCTTTGCATCTGGGGCTAAAGGTTATCTTCTATCCATCACACACCTCTACATATGGACAATTGCTCCAACATCCCTCTATGTTTTTGCTATGCAACAATCCTTTGCTTTATGGGCTCTAGGGTTCTCAACTCTTCCTTTGGTGCATCCTCCACTCTGAGCACAATAACACTTGTGCTCTATTAAGGGTTCTTCTTATGCGCCCTTGTCTTTGTGCAAGTTGCTCCTACACCTTGCACACCTTGTGCTATCATTGGCTTTTGTGGAATGATACCCATCTTGTCTTGACCTGTTGTGCTCTACTGCAACCGAGTTTATTCTTAGCTTCACTCTTTTGTTGTTGCTTTGGCAAAACAATCTCCTTCGCCTTTGCTTCTTATGCAACTTATTTACACAACCTTCTCCTCAACGCCTTTCTAGATTGGTATTGGTTCCCATTTTTTAGTCTTTTTAATGTTGCCATGAAGGTCTCCCTCTGACCTTCATGTTGTTCCCATGTTGGCTTCTCTTGTGCGTTGCTCTTCATAGAAACATTCTATTCTTCACTTTGGCGGTGAGGCTTTGTAGGTTACTTTTTGCGGCTTTTGAGTCTTCTCCATTTGAGATGGCCTTTTGAATGTACTACTTGGTTCATTAGTTTGTAAGTCATAAGTTCCCAACTATGAACCCTCTGCTTGCCTTTCCATCTCTTTCTCTAATAAAGATCTCTCTAGCCATCTGCTACTATCATGGCACCTTTTCTATGCATACTCAACCTTTAGGGAGTCCTTTACACCCTTCAACACGAAATAACGGTGGACATTCAATCCACTTCATTATTTCCTCACGGCCTTTTCTAGAGAACCTTTGCGCTTCAGCTTCAGGCCAATTCTTTATTCTCATCAGAGCCTCTGCGGACTCTTTCCTCCCATGGGTCTCTCCCTACTTGTTTAAGGTATGCTTCCTCCCAACCATCTTTCTTTTTGTCCATGTCGTCCTTTTCTATAGCGTCTACAACATGGAGGCTATCTCCATCTTCCTCTAGTTTTTCAACTTTGGGTCATGCCTCATTTTGGCTTCTAGACGAGCCATCTTTTATGTTCTTCATTGTCTATCCATCTATGCTTGATGGAGAACAACCTTTTTTGGCACCTTCTACCCAATACGTTGATTGGAAGATGCTCCTACACACTAACTGCCTCATGTTCAATGATCTTTCAACATCTTCATTATTTTCATGCGATTCATTATCAACCCACTTTTTCTTTGCATGTGAATTGCCTCACGGTTGGCAACTATCGATGGTTAGTACTAATTTGTGCATTTAGATTGCCTCACATTTGGCAATCTTTTTGCATTCCACTCGGTTAGCTCACTTCTAGAAATTTGTCGATGCTTCTTCACTTCTCCTTTCTAGTGTATTAACTACATCATGGTTAACCATATGTCAGTGCTCCCACAACACTCCTGCGAGTTGCTTACAACCTCGTAACTTCTTACACTACCTACTATTGCACTCTTTGTCGTAATCTTACATAGGTGCTTCGCATGAAGGAACTACTCTAGCAAATTTTCCATTTACGATCCTACGTAACTCATCCCTACCGAGTGTTCTTTTTGCTTATGTTCCACCTACTTGCTATTTACCTACCTCCCTCATGGTGGTGAATGATATTATGCTAGTTGCCTCACAGTCAACATTTTGCTAGCTTTCCTTCTACCAGTTTGTATCTCACTTGCAAGTTTATCTTTTCTTCTTGCATCTCTCAAGGTTCACAACCTTGCTTTGATATCATATTGGTGTTGGCCGAGATCAAGCATCCCATTGAAGTGATACATAAACCATGCAGGATCAAAATTCGACATAGTGAGCATGCTAATAAAGCATTTTATGCCTTAACTTTGGGTGTTACAAGATAATATAATATCTTTGCAGCTATATATTGAGCTCTTAGATCTACTTAGTCGAGTCCTCAGACATAGATATAAGTGTTTCTCTTTCTCTCTCCTATGGTTTCCTTAGACTACCATTCACTCATGACATGAGCCATGACCTATCTATGAAGTTCCTTTTCTCTGTCTAGCCTCAAACAATTTTTTTTGTCCCTTTATGGGATCACTCTAACAAAGTCTCCTCGGCTTTTGAACGTTACAAATTTTGGACCAAGACCTCTTTTTATAGTTGTCTGAGCTTTGGTTGGTTGCTCTAATTCCCACGTGACTGGTCAACTTCATTTAATGTGGCTTTACCCAAGTCTATAAACCTACCCTAGAAGTAGCATAGCCTTTTACAGCCCTCTAGCTGCACACATAGATCTTGTCAATCCCTTTTGTTGTCATGTCATTTGCAGTACTAACCTAGCGTAAGGAAAGGCTAACTATAGGTCATCACAACCAATTTTTTATCCTACTACTTTCTGGGGCTTGTGTCGAATGCGCTGCACTTGGATTTTTGTTCACCCTTGTACCTCAAAATCTCCTCCTTTCCACGCTCCATCATGATCACACACTAAGTACTCACCTTAGATCTCCTTCTCTAGCTGATTATGTTCTAGGCACATTTGAGCACACCTCGACTGTGACTTTGCACTACTTTAATGTGCTTGATATACTCAACTCTTTGTGCATTTGTTGCTTAAGTTTGAACTTAGCTTTGGTTGTAACTTTCCTTGTTCTTGTGAACAACGGAAGGCCTCGGTTCCTTTATGCACTGTTGAGTGAGCCTTTACTTTTGCACCTTGCTTCATGTCCCTAGTGCATCTTTATGCGCTCTGTAGATTTACGAGTGTGTTGCTTGGCTTAGCCAAACTTGTACCCCCAACTCTCAACCACCTTCTATCATGTCCCCCTTTTGGACATGACACTATTGAAGACCTTTAGCCTTGCCTAGTTTCCCAAGGGCTAAGGGAAAAAAGAGAATAGAAGGGAAACATTTGGTTTTATTAAGAACACTTCTAAAAGTAATTTATTATTATAATTTCACTTAAGTTGGGGCCTTTTTTAGGGTCATGGGTACCAATCCACTTAAGTGGATTATAAAGGGTGTTCTTTTTATAAATTGAATTGAAAAAAATATCAAAAAAGGTATTTCCCTTCAAAATGAGCACTTCACGGGCCGTGCACAAACAATGTTGAATTTTTTTTAGCTGCATGCCGACTCTTCTCATCTCCTTATGCATCTGCAAATGTCTTTTGTGGAGTTATGTCCACTTCTCCTTCCCTTCTCACATATCTCCATGGCATTATGGTTTGTTGTCTTCGAGACAACTTAGGTTCAATTGAGCACTACCTTTTTATTTTGATCCCCTTAGGATTTAGGTAAATGCCTCCCACAAATAAAATTGCACTCTTTTGTCTATCCATCTTTGTGCCTTTTGAAAGGCACATCTCTTCTTCTCTATTGCTATGATCGAATTTCAATTGTGTTGCTTCCCTTTTGTCTTCCTCCATCCTTGGCGCAATGTTGTTTGCATTATCACTCACGCTCTCTTCAATTGGTGCTCACTCTAGTACCTCTAATAACTTTGGCGCACCTTTGGACCCATTTGCCTCACTCTCATTTCAACTGCACTCAACGAATCCCAATTGTTCTCTATGCAACTGTTCTTCTCCTTTTGTAGCATCTCCCACTGCCTTTTCCTTTAGTTCTTCCTTCAGGGAAGTTTTTCCTAGTCAAAGGTTCCCTAGAGCCTCTCCTTCCTCAAGCTCCTTTTCCTTTATCTCTGGGCCTAAAGGTTGTCTTTTATCTATTATGCCCTACTGCATATCAATAATTGCTCCAACATCCCTCTATATTATCGTTGTTGTGGTACAATCTATTACTTTATGAGGATCTAGGGGTCTCAACCCTTCCTTTGGTGCATCCTCCACTATGAGCATAGGAACACCTGTGCTTCCTTCCAGATTCTTTTTATGTTCCCCTATCTCTATGCATATTTCTCCCCCATCTTGCATACCTTCATCTCGTTGCCTCATGTGGAATGATATTCACCTTGCCTTCACTCATTTCACTCTGCTGCAACTGGGTTTCTTCTTGGCATTGCTCCTCTATTGTTACTTTCATCAAATAACCTTATTTTCCTCTACTTTTTATGCATCTTCTCTATGTAGCCTTCTCCTCAATGCCTTCCGACATCAGCATTAGCTCCCATTCTTTCATCTTCTGAAAGCGCTCTTTCTGACCTCCGCACTGCTCCCATGCTAGCTCCTCTCGCGCATCACCTGTCATGGAAATACTCTTTTCTTTACTTTGGGGGCGAGGCTTTGAAGGTTACCTCATGAGACTTTCGAGTTTTCTCCTTCATCTGAGATGGCCTTTTGGATGCCCTACTTGGTTTTGTAGTTTGGAAACTATCTGTTTCCAACCATTCACCCTCTTATTACCTTTCTATCTGTTGAACACAACTATCTATTGAGAGGAGGGGTAAATTAGTAGATCAGCTAAAACTGGTTCATTAAACTTTTTAGAGAAGGTACAAATGCATATGCATATTAAAGAACATATGCATAGATCATTCACACACACAAAAACACATTACACTAAATTTATATGTGGAAAACCTAAAAGAAAAAACCACAGTGAGAATAGCTGCTAGAATCTATTGTTCTAATCTAGCTTGACCGTTAAATGCCTCACTGGCAAACCCACACTAGTTACATTCAAGAGCACCTACTCTAAGGAAGCACCCACTCCCTATCTGAGCACCAACTCAGTTTGTCTGATGGCACCAATCGATCAAAATTATGAAGCTACAACTTCAGAATACAAAGGAATCAAACTCTATTTCTTTGTTACAAGTCTTGTTTGTAACTGCTCATACTATGCACCTTATCTCTAAGTGCCTCTTTCCAACTCTGCCTCTATCTTACTTTGTGTCTGTATGTATATCTATTTGACACACTTTATCTTTCTCTCTGCACTCTCTTCATCTTCTCTATGTTGTCCTGGTCTGTGTATGCATCTTTTGTTTGACACCCTTCGTATTCCTTTGATGCTTGCCTTTGGCAATCATAATAGCAATTGCAAATAGTGGCAGCCACACACTTACCTTTTTCATGAAGATAATATATATGACAGGGCTTTTTCTTTAGGGTTAGCCACTGCATGATGTTCACACTCAGACTACCCTATTCTGGTTCCAATTCTGGATTCTTATTTAATGCGACTTGACATGTATGCTTTCTACGTCTCATTTCAAGTTAACCTACCACTCTTTCTTATTAACTATGGAAACTGTTTTCACCAAATCTTAAATGCACATATCTTGTAATCACAGACTGATTGGTTGAATCTATCAATCTTGGTTTCTATGTCAACGCATCAGGCCAACCATTTATCTAGTTGTCTTTAAACAAGGATCTTTGATTTTGTCTTTGGTGCCATTCACAGTTTATCTTGCTCTCTTAGATCTTTTGTATGCATTAGTTTAACTTTTTGAAACGCATCCGTTGATCTCTTTATCCAAGGTCCCATAAGTCATTGGATCTCCAAAATAGCATGCATTTTATCTCACTCTTTCATTAACCATTGTGCTCCTTTTTGCATCTTTCTATCTCCTATATAATTGGGTCGCTTTCGCTCCTTTCGATTATCTCATATATGCTCGATCTTTGGCTTTCTATTTTGCTTTAGCTATCAGTCACTTTGATTCACTGAATCCACTTTGCTTCGTTGGATCTTTCTTATCAAGCTTTCGCATGTCATCCGATTTTAGAAGATACATGATTTTTATCATGGGTTGATCATTATCTTTTGGTATGTTGACTTCATCTCATTTTCTTTCGATGACTATGTATTGCTTTCATTCCTTTGATCTCTTTAGACTTGCTTGACCTTTATCTTGCCTTGATCTTTCTACACTTGTGAAAGTGCCCTACACTTCTTTCGAATTATCCTTCAGAGACTTGTAATGGTCCTTCACCCATCTGACTATATCCTTCGGGACTTGGTAAGTGCCCTTCAAATCTTCTGCAATTAACCTTCGGGACTTGTGTTTGTGCAGATACCCTTCGGAGCATATCGTTCAGATAAATTGTGGCAGGCTTTTTGTCTAAGGGGCTTCGAGACAATTTCCTTGACAAAATGTCTAAGTGCCCTTCGAAACTTTTGGCATGTACCCTTTGGGGCTTTTGAAAAAACCTTTTGGAAACTTTGCAAGTGTCCTCTGCTCCATTCAAACTATCCTTTGGAACAATTGCAAGTGTCCCTTCAAAATTTTTGTAAAATACCCTTAGGAACTTTTGTAAAGCTTCCTTCGAAACTTTTGATTATAACACATACCCTTCGGAACTTGTGCAAATGTACCCTTTGGAAACTTTGTTCGGGTCAATTACCCTTCGGCGTTTTTGCAAAGCTCCCTTCGGAACATTTGTTTGGGACCCATTTCCTTTGGGACTTTTGTTCGGGACAATTTGTCCAATAGAGGCCGAAACACTTTTCTCGACATAATTCCAAAGCTTCAGAATAAATGTTGTGGGCTTTCTATCTAAAGAGTCTTCAAAAATTTTCCGAAAGAATTTCCTTTACCATTATTTCCGAAAGAATTGCCCAAGTCACTTCTTCCGAAATAATTCCCAAGACAAATGCAAAGGTGCAAAATCGACTATGGAAACTTAGTAGGCTTTTAGCCAAGGGACAACTTTATGCATTTGTAACATTTGCTCTACTCATCCTTATGACTTAGAACTTAGACCACAAAGAGTAGGCACAAACCTAATTATCATAGTGTGATCATTTCCTTTAGATGTTGCCATATGTGCAAATGTTGTTAACATCAACCTGTGTACTTAGCCATATCTATCAAGATAACCATGTGAGTAAAGGCATTCATATGACTGTTCTTGTATTTTCAAAGTCATTCAAAGTACACACACAACTCCATGGGGCTCTACAACAAGTCTATTCAACTAAACACCTTTGTCATTAATGCATAATAGCACATGCTTCCTTTGACATCAATGACAATCCTTCATACATCAATGACTGTCCAACAATCTCCCCCTTTGTCATTGATGGCAACACATCATCAGAATGACTTTACTTTTTTATATTCATTCTACTTTCTCCCCCTTTGACATTAATGACAAAGAGTCTCTGCCATAATATGTCAACAATATGCTCCTTTTTTGGCATCTTGGTTGTTTTGATCCTTGGACCTGACAGGCTAGAACACTTTGTGAGGAACTCCTCCTTAGACAATGGAACATTTGCCTAAACTCTACGTGAACACATTCAAATCTAGCTCCCCTGGCTCCATTATTCTTCAAACGATCATTTATATAGCATTGGTTTGAAAAACCAATCAATAATCTACATATCTCTATATAGATAGGCATAATGATCTATAGCCAACACACCTTTTTCTCCTCCTTTGACATCAAATGGCAAAGGGACTGCAACTTTCTCACTAGATTGCCTTTACTCTTAATCCAGGAGTTAATAATGTTCCTGTAGTGCTCCCCTTGGACTCATTCCCTATCACTAGAATCTAGTGATGTGGTGTGGGAGCTACCACTCCCAACTTTTCTCTTAGATACTCAAATTGCTCCTAGGGAAGAGGCTTGGTGAATATATCTGAAATTTGATCTTTTGTTGGCACATACTCTATTGTGACCTCTTGATCTGCAACCTTTTCTCTCAAAAAATGATATTTGATGGATATAGGCTTGGTTCTAGAATGCATCAATGGATTCTTGGATATGTTTATGGCACTTGAAATATCATAGAAGATAGAAATAGGTACTTGGTATTCTACTTTAATGTCTTTGAGAGTTTGCTTCATCCATAAGACTTGGGTGCAACATGTTGCTGGTATATACTCTGCTTCTGTTGTAGAAAGCATAAACGACTCTTGTTTTTTTATCAGCCATGACATAAGTCTATTTCCAAGGAAAATGCACCACCACTAGTGCTTTTCCTGTCATCCACACTTCATGTCCAATCAATGTCTGCATATGCAATCAAAGTGAGATCTTCACTTGTAGGGTACCACAGGCCATAATAAATTGTGCTCTTGATGTATCTGAAGATTCTTTTCACAACATTGACATGCGATTCCTTGGGTGTTGCTCGAAATCTTGCAACCATGCATATTGCTTGCATGGTGTCTGGTCTAGATACAATTAGGTACAATAGGCTACCTATCATTGATCTATACATGGTATTATTTGCATCAGGGGACTTATCTTCTTTGCTCAACTTGCATCTAGTTATCATGGCAGTACTAATTGGTTTGTTGCCTTCCATTCCAAATTTCTTGAGCATCTCCTTTGCATACTTAGTTTGAGATATGAATATCCCTTCATCAGATTATGCAATTTATAGACCAAGAAAGAGGAAAAGTTCTCCTAGCATAGACATTTCAAATTCACTTTGCATTTGTGTAGCAAATTCTTTGCACATATCACTATAGCCACCACCAAAAATGATATCATCTACATAGACAACAATAACCAACATATACTCAGCCTTTGATCTAAAGTACAAATTGCTATCTACACATCCTTTGTTGAAACCTTATTATTGCAAGTATTGATCCAATCTTGAATACCATGCTCTAAGTGCCTATTTCAGACCATACAGTGCCTTTTTCAGTCTGCACACATAATCTTCTTCATCTACTAGCTAAAAACCTTCTAGTTGTTCAATATAGACTTCCTCTTCTAAATTTCCATTCAAGAAGGCTGACTTTACATCCATTTGATATACTTTGAACTTTTTATGAATAGAAAATGGAAAAAACATTCTTATAGTTTCCAGTCTTGCCACTAGAGCAAATCTCTCTTCAAATTCTATGCCTTCTACTTGTGCATATCCTTTGCACACCAATCTTGCTTTGTTTCTTATAATAGCTCCATCTTCATTGAGTTTGTTTCTGTAAACCCATTTTGTTCCTATCACATTCTTGTTTGAGGGTCTAGGAACTAATTTCCAAGTTTTTCTCTTTTCTATTTGGCTTAGTTCTTCTTCCATGGCTTTTAACCAGTTTTCATCCTTGATGGCTTCACTAAAGGTTTTAGGCTCAATTTTTTAAAATAAAGCAAAACTTACTGTTGTCAACCTGGAGTTGCGCCCTGATTCATAGGACGTGCGTGAAACTGCCAATCCTCTATCCGACTGAAACAATGGGATCTTCTCACGAGGGTGGGTGCCTCAATAGTGAGAACCTCCAGAGAAGGCTGGTTCCTGTATGATATATCAATGAAGATTCCTATTCTACGCTGTTGACTATCGTGGAAAAGGGAGAAAGAAAACTTAAAGGGGAAATCCTACCTAAAAGGGGGTGATACACCAGAATTATGATCCTACTCAGCTTGGAACCTTGAACACTGAACGAACAAGAGAGAAGGAAGACCTTAGACTTCAATTAATCACTTGTGCATAAGTATTTCATGCAAAGGTTCGATCCAATAACTAAAACCTGAGGGAAAATGATGGAGAGAGGTCCGATACAAGACACTTTGCAGCCACCTAACATCCACTTAGAATTTTAGCAAAAGACAATAAAGAACACTTTAACATGACCTACACAAGGATAATATAGCAACTAGGTATGAAACAAAATTTGGGAAGGGAGAGAACTCTACTACTTATGCAAATTATTTAATAAATATACACTATGCCAACGCTTGAAATCTAAAAGTACAGTCCTTTTATTGATCGAAGAGGTTACACAACTCACCAATGGCAGAGTCTAGTCTAACCAAGAGAGATTAGATCATTTTAATCAAGGCTGAAAGCCATTATATAGAGAGAATTACAAAAAGCCAAAGATTGGCGTAGAAACTTGAAGGGAAGATTCACTTTAGTTAACTCAAGGCTTTACTCGGCCTTTCAATAAAATACATTTTCCCTTTTGTCCTTGCATGAAGCTTATTCACTTGATGAAGCGAACTTATCTTTGTTATGAACCGCACACCTCTTTTTGCATGGAAATCTTCTAGTGGATGTGGCATTTTAATCAATTAGTCGACTCTAAATCTGGAATAGTCAACTCCTCGTTCAAACTCGGAACTCCTGCTGAAGCTGAGTTAGACTTTCGGATGGATGGGTTGAACGGAGACAAACAGGGCTTTAATAATCAGTTAACTAAAACTTTGACCGTTTATTCGAAAATAGCTCTTGCTTGCATGTATGTCATTCTAATTCTGATCGTGTCTATTTCTAGCAGGATTTCGTATTCAACTCCTTCGTCAGATTATTTGTTTTTTATTCTCTTTTGCATAGTTGGTCTCCATTTATTTTGAATCTCTTGTCTCTTTATTCTCAACGGTTACTTCCCGCAGGGAAAATTTGATGGCCTGCGAGACGTCACCGAAAGCTTTATTATTTTCTTCGGCTATATTTCTTTGGGTTTATTTTTGCCCATTTTCCTTTACTCTTTTTGTTCAGGCTTTTTCCCGTGGTCTTTTTGTCTCTGTCGACTCTTTTGTATTGAATGCTAAGTCATATTATCGCAGACTTCTTTTGATTGTCTTTGCCTCTTTCCCACGGGTTTATTTTCCTTGGGGTTATTTGTCTGAATTTCTTCAGACTTTTTGTCCGAAGGAATTCCTTCGGACAAAAAGTCCGAAGGTTCCCTTCGCTTTATTTCTTGCAGCTTTTTTGATTTGTCTAAGCTTCCGAATTCCTTCGAAATTTTGTCTTGTGTCAGCCTTTCCGAATTTCTTCGGACTTTTTGTCTGAAGGAATTCCTTCGGACAAAAAGTCCAAAGGATATCTTTTCCTTTGTTTTTTGTCTTTCGTCTGTCTCTCCATGGACATTCTCGAATTTCTTCGGACTTTTTGTCCAAAGGAATTCCTTCAGACAAAAAGTCCAAAGGATATCTTCCTTTTGTCTTTTCCTTTGCTTGTGCCCTTCGGGAATTTGTCACGGTCCATTCCACCGACCATGTGTCCTCTGCACCAACCAAGTGTCCTCCACCAGTGCCCTTAAGAAAAATTGGAGGGCACCTGGGCTTTTTGCGACGGTTTGTGAATTTGGTCTTCCTCCTGCTCGAAGGGTAGGTGCCCTTCAGGATTGTTGTAAGTGTCCCAAATTAATCTTTTGGCTTAACTTTTGCGGACTTTTTGTCTTGTGGTCCTCCGAATTCCCTCAGACTATTTTTTCGAAGGAATTCCTTCGGACAAAAGTGCGAATGATATCCCTTCTTCCTCCTAAGTGCTTTCTTGATTGAGTCCGTAGAAAATTTTATTGAGTGATTCCGTAGAAAATTTCACTGAGTGATTCCATAGAAAAAAATTTGGTGCAAGAGAAAATCTGATTTGTGGAAGATTTGTCAACACTTGCTCCTTGTTCATTGGAGCTCTTCTCTTATCTAAACTCCCTCATTTTTGTTGTCAATTATATGCTCTTTTGGATGTTCTTTTTGAACAAACCTTGGAGGTGCCTTTTCACTCTTTTCTTTCTCTTTTTCACTATTTTCTTCATTTTCTACTCCTTCTAAATCTTCAATTTTGATTTCCTCATTAGGTTTAACATATTTAAAACCTTCTTCAACCTTGACATTAATACTCTGAACTATTTTATGTAGCCTTTTATTGTAACATACATAGGCTTTGCTATGAGTGTACTACATAGGCTTTGCTATGAGTGGAGTACTCAAGAAAAAAAAAATCATCACATCTTGACTCAAAACTTCCTAGTTTGTCCTACTTTTTTTTTATGTAGCATTTGCTTCCAAACACTCTAAAGTACTTAACAGATGCAGGTTTTTCATATTACAGGTCATATGGTGTTTTATTACTCTTCACTCTCAGTTGAACTCTATTCAAGATGTATACTACTGTTTTGACTGCTTCTCTCCAATATCCATTAGATAGTTTGGCCTCTTTCAACATTGTTCTAGCCATCTTTTTAACAATCCTATTCTTTCTCTCAACAACTCTATTTTGTTGTGGAGTTCTTGCAGCAGAGTAGTGCCTTTTAATCCCATGCTTCTCACAATATTCTATGAACTCATTATAGGTGAATACTCTACCTTTATCAGATCTCAAACATTTGATCTTTCTTCCTATTTTATTTTCAACCATGGATCTAAAGATCTTAAATCTTTCAAAGGCTTGAGATTTGTCCTTCAAAAAGGTTACTCATGTCATTCTTGAGTAATCATCTACAAACAACATGAAGTAAGGAACTCCTTTAGATCTTCTTGTCTTGGTAGGACCACAAAGATCAATATGAACTAATTGTAGAGGCTTTGTAGTCGCATATTCTTTTGTTTGAAATTTGACCCTTGTTTGCTTGTCTAATTGACATTCTTTGCATATAGTATCTGTGAGTTTGGTTATCTTGGGCATTTGTCTTACACACTTATTCGAACTCACTTTGACTAAATTATCAAAATTGACATGACCCATTCTCCTATGCCACAACCAACTTTCATCAACCTTTCCTATGAGGCAATTATTACCGTTTACTTCAACAAGATTGTAGATATTACTCTTGGTCCTTCTCCTTTTTGTGATTGTTTTGCCAGATCTCTTTAACTTGTAGCCTTCGGCATCAAATATGATGTTATATCCACTATCACACATTTGGCTGACACTCAGTAGATTATGCTTCAATCCTTCAACATAAAGAACATCATGTGTAGGAAGCTTACTATTGATGTTGTGGATTGCACCCTTTGAAGGGAAGTTCAGCACTTTTCCTTCACACAGCACAATGGAGACATTCTTCTTGTTGTGGATTGCAATCTTAAGGGATGAATCTCTAGGTTAGGGGCTAGCTCCTTGTTGACCATTTTTTGCCCAACAAGCCAAAAATCAATCCCCTTCTTCCCTTGCTATTCTAGGCCAATTCATTTTTCATTTTGCATAGATTTGGTGATTTCTACGGACTCTACAAGTTTTCTTTTAGCAGTTGAAGAAACAGTCGAAAAGGGCAAGTTTTTACAAAGCTCCTTTGGATTTTCGTCTGAAGAAATTCATAAGGAAGGTTGGCATCTTCGAACCATTAAACCATCGCTTCATTTCAAGCTTTGGTTCAATCGACAGTTCTTCAGCTTTGGTTCAATCAGCTAAGTTCAGCGCTAGTTCATGAGAAAAGTTTAAAGTAAATAGTTCAATCGGCTCGGCACGTAGTCTTGAACCATTGAACTGTTGAACCAATTTTTGGTTCAACGGGTTGGTTCAATGGCTTGGTTCAAGGGTGTGCCCTACAACCGGAGGGCAACGATGGGTCCAGAAGCCCTTGCGGAGGGCAGAAAGAGTTTCAAAAAGCTCGAGGGAAAGGAAAAGTCAAAGCAGCCAATTCCTGCAGACTTTTTATCTATGGGAAAAGGGCCCAAAGCAGAAAAGCCATGGAAAAAAGGGCCCGATGAACTTTGCCAAGGACAGTGATGTCCTGAAAAGCTTCAAATTTACACCAGGGAAGCCAGAGCATGGAAAGCACCAAGTGGCAACCGCGGAGGACTAAAACATGCTTTTTTAGGAGCAGCGAAACGTGCCATGTGTCCTCTGTGGGGCTCGACAGAAGCCGACAGGTGGCAACATCCATGGGTTTCTCCTGTTGGCTTCAAGGAAGACTATGGTAGGCCCGAATGAGTTGCTAGGAGCTATGTAGAGTGTGCCAAGTGTCAGCATCCGCTAAGAACCAGAAAAGGGCCCTAAAATTTCTCTAAGGCAGCTAAAGGCTCTGCAAAAGCGACCATGTGTTAACTTCTGCCTGACTCTCAAAAGGCCCTCTAATGTAAGTGGATGCTGCCACGTCCCATTATCAGCTTGGGCGGAAGCTGCCACGTGTCAACGTGTGCATTTCAAAGTGTTTTCTAAGTGCCCAAGCAGCGGACTATGACACGTGTCAAAGGTAGATGCACTCTTAGCAAAAGGGGCAAGGCAAGGAGCCGAAGAAGAGTCCAGGGGTGACGGGCTCGAGGACGTCAAATTTAAGTTAGTAAAAAAGCTGTTGATTTTTTAATGCCCAAACGCCAACCATGGAATGAGCCCAAAGAATGCATTTACCCGCCAGAAGATCTCCCCTAAGGGCTGAAGGAGCAGAAAAGGACAAAGAGCCCAGAGAACAAAGAGCAGGCAGACATTGTGGCTCATAAATTCAAATCCTGATAGCAGAATGGCCATCATGCAAAAGCAGACAAAGCAATCCAAGTGACGCAGGAAGGTGTCAAGAAGTTATTTCAGTGGTTGACACAGTGCCTACCATGCGGTCATCAAAGAAGCACAACAGTGGTCGACGCGACTAGTTTTCTTCAATATGCACTATAGAGCAGGAAAATAACACGGCTCATAAATTCAATTCTTGACAGCAGAATGGCCATCACACAGAAGCAGACAAAGTGATCCAAGTGACGCAAGAAGGTGTTGATTCAAGAAGTTATTTCAATGGTTGACACAGTGCCTACCATGGGTCACTTGTAAAAAAGGTGCCGAAAGGCCTCTTTTCTTCCTCTATATATTGGAGACTTGTCATTTGAGAAATCATCTTCCACATTTGTAAGGCGTAGCCCTGGCAAATTTTCACTTGAATCAATAAAACACATTTTTTACCTCTATCCTGGCTAGATATCTCTGTGTATGTCTGAGTGTTAGTTTGTGTTTAGTCATTGCTTCATGATGCTTCCACAGGTTCAACACCAACATACCTAGTGTCTATAAGGTGCCATTTCTGTAGCTAACAAGGAGAGTTGTATTTGGAAGTGCAAAAATAGGAGAAATTACTATACAGTGTGCCTTTCCACAACACCTTTGGTGAATCTTTGTTTTCTATATTTTCCATTAAAAGCCTCCCTGCCAAGTTTCTTGCAGCCTGGTCCTTCTGCCAGTTTGAAGTGTATGTATGTGTTTGTTTGATTTTAAGTGTGTGTGAGAAGGTCGGATCATTTTGGTGCATCACCTCCTTTAGAGTAGATTTGTTTTCCTGCAATCTTTCTCCCTTTTCATCCCCCCCATTATATATATATATATATATATATATATATATATATATATATATATGATAGCACTTATTGAAACAAATCAGATGCATCAAAGGGAGCTAGCCCTTACCTAGAGACTCTCTCGTCCAGCTTCACCAGTCCCACAGGCGAGAGGGGAGTTTCCATTGTTGCGTGTGGAAGGCAGGAGCTCAACCTCCTTGCCCCGAGTGCAATCCATTGCATCAACAATTTTTGGCACGCCCGGTGGGACCTAGTCTTACACTCAGTAAGGTTTCAGGATTGATGTTGGTCCTGTTACAGCAAATCAAATATTTTCAGCATCTAGCAACTCCACTGGTAAGAACCTCATTTCCTAATCAAAGACCAGTCTGACTTCCTATGCCTAAAGTCACCACATGATCCGCTAATAAGGGTGTCCCTTTTGAATTCATTGAATTACCTCTCAACTCAACAAATTGACTAAGGTTCAAAGGGACTCATCCTTATTTAGCGAGTCGTCTTCCCAATCTGGCTACAGGTGCTTCCTTCATAGGAGAAGTACCCCGTTTGAATCCCCTTATAGCTACGGCATTACCCTTTGTGAGCTTTCATGGTCAGAGTCCCTTGAACCTCCAACATTATGACCCAATTCCAAGAGCGGTCCTCAAAAGTGTGCCTCCCTTTAATGGAGAGGGGCCCGCTACAACTATTGAACACATCAAAAATATTGCTAACCTCTGCAATATTCACAGTGTCACTAAGGAGAATATTACAATCAGATTGCTGGCATTGTCTTTCAAGGGCAAAGCTCTTGACTGGTACGAGACTTTGCCTGCAAATTCAATCCATTCCTGGAATGAATTGGGTACTCAATTAATGGACCGTTTTATAGAAAAGAGCGACCACCTCTTGCTTGTTGAGCAGCTGATGACCATGAAGACAGCCCCACACGAATATATGCAAGATTTCAACACGCGATTTCAGAAGACATGGGATAGAATCCCCGTTTTGGTAAAACTGACTGCTAGTTATGCTTTCCTATATTGTTTAAGAGCATTAAATAGTGATATTGTTGTTATGAGTGATATTGTTGTTATGATACAATCCACGGGAGGGCATGTGCTACCTGCTACCTATGACATAGCCATAACAGCTAAAAATTACTTAGTACAGGCTGAGAAAATAGCCCCTAGACCCCATATGCCACTTTTCCCAAAAATGCTACCTCAAATTCAGGTCGTTGCTCCCACATTAGCTCCTCTGCCTAACATAGAGAATCCAGCTGTTGCTCCATCCAATGAGCTTCATGAAGTTAAGAGTCTATTGCAGAGTATGTTGAACGAACTTGTTGCTCTTAAAAGGCAGCAAGCTCAAAGCAACAGACCAAACCAAGGATACCAGCAGTATGGTCAAGCTCCAAGACCTCCTTTCCAAAAGTACAATCAAGGATAGGGTCAGCTTACTCAGACCAGACCATTTCAAGGCTACAACCTAGGCCCCCTTTCATCGTCTAAGGTCATGCTACCCGTTCAGAACAACCTGGTACAGGAACAACCAAGTTGTACGACCATGGGATATGGTCAGGAACAGGTTGTTTATACAAATGAAATGATGGGTTGTTACCCAAATGTGCTAGACAATCAAGTAGCCACTCATTCCCAAGTCTTCGAGGCTCCAATGCAACCCAGCACAAGCAGCAGTCAGAGTCAGCCTGACTCTACTCTTATGAACCACCTGGAAGGTGAGTTCTATGCAATCAATTATGTGGGTGTTGTAGACAACCAAGCTGATTGTGTTGTGGCCAACACAAGATCCAAAGGGAGAGCTATGGAAGAAATTCAAGCAGTTGTTCAAATGTCCACACCATCTCTTCCAGCACAGGTGAACTAGAAATTCCCAAATTTCAGACCGCCAGTCGTACATTCAGCTCCCCGACCTATGCCTTAGAAGGCTGCAAGCGACCCCAAAGAAAATATGGAAGGGAGCAATCCTCAGATCAACATGGTAGACCAGGTGAAGGAGCTGCACATAAATATTTCCTTGTGGGATCCATTATCGATACTAGGTGTGTCAGATGAAGGAGACATTAGAAGCTTTCCCTTTGATCCAGGAGGGAATCAAAAATACTTGGTTAGCTGTATATAGTAGGTTGCTTTTAGTTTTCTTTCCCTGTTTTCCCTAAGTGTTGTTTGCAGAAGTAGTTTTCTTAGCTTTGTGTGTGTTTTTTTTTTTTCCTTTTGAGGTGAGTCTTCGTGATCAATTCTAGAATTTATCAGAGCTACTGCTGATCTTCAAGATATAATCTGACCCCATGCCCAATGGATTTTTAAGGCAACTGGCTTCTAAGCATAGCAAGCATGCTTCCCCTGGGAGTCACCAATTTGTTGACCATTTTTTGCCCAATAGGCCAAAAATCGGTCCCCTTCTTCCCCTACTATTTTAGGCCAATTCATTTTTCATTTTGCATAGATCTAGTGATTTCTACGAACTCTGTAGGTTTTCTTTTGGTAGTTGAAGAAACAAGCGAAAATGACAAGTTTTTAGAAAGCTCCTTCGGATTTTTGTCTAAAGAAATTCACAAGGAAGGTCAGCATCTTCGAACCATTGAACCATCGCTTCATTTCAAGCTTTGGTTCAATCGGCAGTTCTTTGGCTTTGGTTCAATCAGCTAAGTTCAGTGCTTAGTTCATCGAAAAAGTTCAAAGCAAACGGTTCAATCGGCTCAGCGCACAGTCTTGAACCATTGAACCGTTGAACCACTTTTTGGTTCAACGGGTTGGTTCAATGGCTTGGTTCAAGGGTGTGTCCTAAAGTCAAAGGGCAGCGATGGGTCCAAAAGCCCTTGCAGAGGGCAGAAAGAGTTTCAAAGAGCTCGAGAGAAAGGAAAAGTCAAAGCGGCCAATTCCCACAGACTTTTTATTCACAGGAAAAGGGTTTGAAGCAGAAAAGCCGTGAGAAAAAGGGCCCGATGAACTCTGCCAAGGATGGTGATGTCCCAAAAAGCATCAAATTTACACTAGGGAAGCTAGAGCACGGAAAGCACCAAGTGGCAATCACGGAGGACTTCAACATGCTTTTTTAGGAGCAGTGGAATGTGCCACGTGTCCTCTGCAGGGCTCGACAGAAGCCAACAGGTGGCAACATCCATGGTTTTCTCCTGTTGGCTTCAAGGAAGACTGTGGTGGGCCACAATGAGTTGTTAGGAGCTATGCAGAGTGTGCCAAGTGTTAGCATCTGTTAAGAACCAGAAAAGGGCCCAAAAATTTCTCTAAGGCAGCTAAAGGCTCTGCAGAAGCAACCACGTGTCAACTTCCACCTGACTCTCAAAAAGGCCCTCTAATGTAAGCGGATGCTGCCACATCCCATTATCAGCTCAATGGAAGCTGCCACGTGTCAGCACCCATGTTTCAAAGTGTGTTCTAAGTGCCCAACTAGCGGACTATGACACATGTCAAAGGTAGATGCACTCTTAGCAAAAGGGGCAAGGCAGGGAGCTGAAGAAGAGTCCAGGGGTGACGGGCCCGAGGACGTCAAATTTAAGTCAGTAAAAAAGCCGTTGGTTTTTTAATGCTCGAGTGCCAACCATGGAATGAGCCCAAAGAATACAGCGACCCGCCAGAAGATCGCCCCTGAGGGTTGAAGGAGCAAAAAAGGATAAAGAGCCCAGAGAACAAAGAGCAGGCGGATGGTGTGGCTCATAAATTCAAATCGTGATAGCAAAATGGCCATCGCACAGAAGCAGACAAAGCAATCCAAGTGACGCAGGAAGGTGTCAAGAAGTTATTTCAGTGGTTGACACAGTGCCTACCATGCGGTCATCAAAGAGGCATAACAGTGATCGACATGACTGGTTTTCTTCAATATGCACTACAGAGCAGGAAAACGACATGGCTCATAAATTCAATTCTTGACAGCAAAATGGCCATCACGTAGAAGCAGACGAAGCGATCCAAGTGACGCAGGAAGGTGTTGATTCAATAAGTTATTTCAGTGGTTGACACAGTGCCTACCATGGGTCACTTGTAAAAAAGGTGCCGAAAGGCCTCTTTTCTTCCTCTATATATTGGAGACTTGTCATTTGAGAAATCATCTTCCACATTTGTAAGGCGTAGCCCTGGCAAATTTTTACCTGAATCAATAAAATGCATTTTTACCTCTATCTTGGCTAGATATCTCTATGTATGTTTGAGTGTTAGTTTGTGTTTAGTCATTGCTTCATGATGCTTCCACAGGTTCAACACCAACATACCTGGTGTCTATAAGGTGCCATTTCTGTAGCTGACAAGGATAGTTGTATTTGGAAGTGCAAAAATAGGAGAAATTACTATATAGTGTGCCTTTCCATAACACCTTTGGTGAATCTTTGTTTTCTATATTTTCCATTAAAAGCCTCCCTGCCAAGTTTCTTGTAGCCTGGTCCTTCTGCCAGTTTGAAGTGTATGTATGTGTTTGTCTGATTTTAAGTGTGAGTGTGAGAAGGTCAGATCATTTTGGTGCATCACCTCCTTTAGAGTAGATTTGTTTTCATGCAATCTTTCTCCCTTTTCATCCCCCCATTATATATATATATATATATATATATATATATATATATATATATATATATATATATATATATATATATGATAGCACTTATTGAAACAAATCAGATGCATCAAAGGGAGCTAGCCCTTACGTAGAGACTCTCCCCTCCAGCTTCACCAGTCCCACAGGCGAGAGGGGAGTTTCCATTGTTGCCTGTGGAAGACAGGAGCTCAACCTCCTTGCCCCGGGTGCAATCCACTGTGTCAACACTCCCCTTGATGCACCTTGAGGCCTTGGATTTCTTACTACTAACAATGGGGGGGATGAAAGGAGAGAGAAATATTGAAATCAGAACCTAACTAATGCAGTGATGCACCAAACTGGTTGGTCTACTTAGCTTTGACATATACTTTACACCAAAGAGAAGCAACCATACATTTCATTCAAATGAGAACCTTTCTTACATTAGTGCTTCAACAGGGGATCTTATGGAGATACAGGGAGGAAGAACTACCAGAGGTGTTCTAAGACACACTATGGACAGCCTGTTCACATGCGCCTATACTTTGAGCTGGACTCTTCTTGTTGACCTACAAGAGAAGAATTCACAATACACTAGATATGTTGGCATAAAATTATGAAAGCATGAAAAGGAAATGACGTAACATAAGATAAAACCATAGACATATGCAAAAGTGCAAGCTCAAATGGAGGTAAAAATGTTTATTTTGATTAAAGGTAATTTTTTTCAGGGCTTCGCCATACAATGCTGAGAGATCTTTTCTCAAATGAGAAGTTACAAATATATAGAGAGCTTGGAAATAGATAGTTGACAAGTCAAGGGATGGAAACACATGCTGAGTTAAACACTTCTGCAGAGACCACAAGCCCATGTTGCTGCCATATTCTTCCAATTGCGTATGGGAGAGCCATGATGTAAATGTCCAAGTCGCTGCCCTTGCTGTGCTGGGCCTGCAAAAGCATGGGATACTCCTAGCAACTGACAAGGCCATCCCCAAGTTGTATTGACTAGGCCATGCTCTCTTTAATGCTAGGTGCAACTGGTTGTGCGTTAATGGCGAAGCATGAAAACACGAGCTGCTCTCCTCTATAGCTCGAAAACCAATCCTTTTATTGGTTTTTGGTAGAGACTATTTCACCTAAGTGCATTTACTCTTCTTGCTGATGACACCTGTGCCACTTGCCTTGGCCTGGTTCATCTTTGAGTCTGCGCTTTGACTTGTCATGCCACTTAGAATGTTTTGAGCTTTTACTTTATTGTGCTACGTGGCCTCATTCTTGGTTACCCACCTTGTTTTCTTTTACTTTGTTTCTTCCCTTTGCCTTTGCCTTTTTCCTTTTGTCTTTAACCATTCAGGCTCTTGGGCGTGTGCTATTTCTCGGGCCTTCAGGGTTTTGGTAATGTGAATTATTTCAAAGAAAAAAATTCCTTCGAACAAAATGGCAAGCCTAAAAGTGAATTTTTTCAAACAAAATGTCCGAACCTCATTTTGTCCAAAAAAATTCTCTTTTGGGCTTGCCTCCTTTGATTTTCTTTTGGCGGGCCTTTGTGTTGTGCTTTCTTTTGGACAAAATGTTCGAAGGAATTCCTTTGGACAAAATTTTCGAAGGAGTTCCTTCGAACATTTTGTCTAAAGGAATTCTTTCCTTTGATTGCTTATTTTCCCGAAGGACATGTTCCCTTTGGGCCTTTCTTTCTTCAAGTGCCCTCCACAAAAGCTTCTCCCATCCAAAGGCGCCCTCCACAAGGGCAGGTGCCCTCCAGAAACTCTAAAAACAACCCTTCAAAAACTCTGAAAATGACCCTTCGAAAAAGTGAAAAGAGTCCTCTTTCTTGACCAAGTGCCCCCCGCAGAGACACCTATCCTTTGGACTTTCTGTGACCATTGAATTTCTTCAAACAAAATGTCTGAAGGAATTCCTTCAGACATTTTTCCAAAGGAATTTGAGCTTGGCTTTTTCTTCTTCGGTTTTCCTTCGGACAAAATGTCCAAAAGAATTGTTTCCACTTGTCACTTTTTTTGAAGGGCAAGTTCCCTTCGGGCTTCTTGTCTTTGCCCCTTTGTTTCAACCGGCAATTTCTAGCCAAAAGTGGCCTTCAAAACTTTTGTACTGGTCCTCACGCCTATGAAAAATCCCTCTGCAAGGTCCATTCTACCTTCCAACATACCCTTCAAAAGTTTTGTAAAGGTCCATTTCATCTTTGAAGTGCCTCTCGCAAGGGCACATACCCTTCGAGAAAATTGCAAATGACCCTACAGAATGCCCAGGTGCCTTCCATGGAAAAACACTTGCCTTAAGAAGCGTTTAAGACCAATTCGGGCTCTTCCAAAAGACTTATTCAAAAAGCTTTGAAGTAAAGACGTCTCAAAACCCGATTGCTTCTTCCTTACCCTTTCGAGTTTGTGAATGACTCTGACTCATGAAAATTGGCAAGTAAAGTGCTTTGCAAAACTCGACTTGCACTGAAACTGGCCATAGACCCCTTTGGGTTTGTCAAGTGCTCCTGCTTATTACTTGTAAAGCTTACAAGTAATGTTGTTTTGAGAACCCGATTTGCTCTGTGAGTGCTGAAAAAGACTAATGCTTGATGAGACAAAACCTGCATCTGCACAAAAGCAACTTTTTCATTGATTTTTTAAAGGGTTAAGACCTTGTTTCAGGGCAAAAGGTCATGAAAAACAAGGATTCAAGGCAAAAGAAGGGGGGTGCCCATTTTGGCATGCAGGATTCACAAAATGGTCAACAAATTGATGACTCACAGGGGAAGCATGCCTGCTATGCTTGAGAAGACTGGTGGCCTAAAAGTCCATTGGGTATGGAGTCAGGATGTAGCTCGAAAAGTTGGAAACAACCTTGTAAGGACCTAAGAACCAACAAAGATTTGACCCCAAACAACAAGGAAAAAAACATACACAAAGGCCAAAAACACTACACACATGCATAACAACACTTAGGAAAAATGAGAAAAAACAAGGAAACTATGTACATGACAAAAGAAACCTAGTAACAATGTTTAAGATATATCCCATTGACTGGGATATGTAGCTCTTCACCATCCAACTTGGAGAGGAAAGCATTGTCTTGCTTGCATTGGGTGATGACATATGGGCCACTCCACAAGGCATCAAATTTTGTGTGTCTTCCATGCTTGGCTCGGTCCTCATCCCACTTCAAGACAGTGTCACTTTTTGAGAAGCTCCTTGGTGTAGACCTCTTATCAAAATGCTTCTTTGTTTGTTATTAGCGACTGGTCATTGCATCAATGGCTTGGTCTCTCGCTTCTTGAAGTTACATTAGCTCACAATACTTGACTTCTAGACTGTCACTCTCCACCAATTATAGTTGATGGGCAAGATCCAAAGCTGGTAACTCAAGTGAGATAGGAAGTCTAGCTTCCCTTCCATACATAAGAGTGTATGTTGAATTCTCGATCACCATCTTTGGAGTGATCCTATCTGCCCAAAGAGTTGTCTTCAACTTGGCATGCCAAGTCCTTTGATTTTCCTCTATTGTCTTTTTTATGATCGTAATCAAATTCTTGTTTGTGGACTCGTCCAGCCCATTCCCTTGTGGATAGTAGTTGGAAAAAGTGTTGAAATAGATACCATACTTTAATGTCCACTCACATGTCTTTGTTCTCAAAAAAGCCAATGCATTGTCTGAAATGATTGTGGCTGGGACCCCAAATCTTGTCACTATGCCTTCATAGAAGTCTAAGACTGCACTTTCATTGGCCTCTTTCAAAGCTATGGCCACTACCCATTTTTTTGAAATGATTTGTGGCAGTCAAAACCCACTTGTGGCCAGCACTAGAAAGAGGATTGATCAATCCTATGAAGTCCAATGCCCATTGCATGAATGGTTGTTCCACTTGAATAGGATGAAGAGGCATGGCAGCCATCCATCGCTTCCCATCAAAGAAGGCACATTTTTGACATTTTCTCACCCAAGCATGAGTGTCTCTAAACAAACCAAGCCAAAAGTAACCAGCCCTCATAATCTTTGCAGTTGTGGCCTTGGGAGCAAAGTGGCCACCAGCTGGTCCATCATGGAACATGAACAATACCCTGTCGACTTGGTCTGAATCAATGTATCTCAAGAGTACCCCTAAAAAGTCTTTCCTGAACAACACTCCATCAACTAAGACATAATGAAGAGATTGGAGTCTAAAATACATCCTCTTGGTCCTATCAAGACCTTGTGGACAGTCACCAGTTTGAAGAAAATGAACCATGTCTTGTGCCCAGCTCTTCATGACTATAGGTATAGTTGTTATAGGTTCATCGTGGAATACCAAAACATCCTCCTTCGGCTCTTTCAAGTCTATAGCGAGGTGTTCACACAGCCCTCTTCCCCTTACCAACTTGGTGGTCTTGATCTCTACGTCATACTCCATTACTTTGGTGATCCAACATGCCCTTTTCTCATTCAAGTCTCAGCACAACAAGAAGTCTTTTACACTAGGATGTGGCACCATGATGTGAATTTTGCTGTTAGACAACATATTTCTAAACTTTTTTAGACTTCATATGACTGCAAGCACTTGCTTCTCAACATACATGTATCTAACCTCATAGCCATCTAACCCTTGGCTGAAAAAAGTGAGAGGTTGTTCTAAATTCTCACCATTTACTTGAGTGAGCATAGTAGAGATTACCTCTTCATTCCCAAAGGTGTATATATTGAAGTCCTTGGAAAAATTTGGACTAGTCAGGGTAGGAGCTTGGGCGATAGCTTGCTTGATGCTTTTGAAGCTTTTTCTTCTTCTTACTGTCCACATGAATGTCTCGTCCTTCCTTAGCATAGAAGTTAGTGGTTTGACCAGCTCAACAAAGTTAGGAATGAATCTCTTAATGAAATTTATGTTACCAAAGAAACTTTACAGGCCCTTCTTGTGCTTAGGCAAGGAAAATGTTAAGATGGCATGCACCCTCTCTAGATCAATAGATAGGCCTTCTTTTGAAATGACATGGTCCAAGAGCTTGCCTTCATGGACGACAAACACACATTTCTTTGGGTTGAGAGAGATGCCAAACTCTCTACACCTTTCAAAGATTTGCCTCAGGGGCTTCAAATGTTCACTTGCCTCCTTGGAGAAGACTCACATCATTAAGATAAATCAACACAATGTCATTGATCAAACCTTGGAAAGCCATATCCATAGCACGTTGGAAGGTAGCTCTAACATATGACAATTCGAATGTCATCTTCCTATAGGCGTATGTTCCCCACTTGGTGGTGAAGGCTGGCTTGTATTGGTCACATTCTTGTATTAGGATTTGATTGTACCCAGAGTAGCCATCTAGGAGAGAGAATCTTTCACTGCCTATCACCATCTGAAGAATTTGCTCCATACTTGGAAGGGGATTGTGATCTCTCAGTGAGACTCTATTCAGGTCTCTGAAATCCACACACAATCTGATCTCTCCATTTTTCTTCCTAAAAGGGACCAAATTGGCCAACCAAGAAGAGTGTTTGATTAAAAAAATGATCTTAGACTCGATCAATTTTGCGAGTTCCTTCCTCATGAGAGGCTCAATCTTTGGATTGATTGGCCTTTGCTTTTGCTTGATAGGTTTGGCACCTTCCTCTAGCTCAATGGTGTGCTGGGACAAGCTTGGATCAAAGCCCTTCAAATCACCATACTCCCAAGTGAAGACATTAGCAAATTCTTGACATAACATAATGAAAGCATGCTTTTCCTCATTGGTACACACCTTTCCAAGTGCAAGCAACTTATCCTTGTAGATCTCTACCCTTTCATAATTTTCCTTCTTGGTTGATATGCTTGCTTTGTCTCTCTTGAGTTGGTCATCTTCATTGAAGATGCTCTCAAGAGTTACCAAACCTTTGGGAAGCCTGTTGGTCTTTAGTTGAACAATTTGCCCATCATACTGCTACTGTAGCTTGGACTGATTTTTGGAAGTGAACTCAGTGTCTTCCTGCAAGAAAAGTGTTATTTGTTGGTCACTTTCAAACACCTGCCAATTGGTGACATTGTCTAGTATGGAGGGACTCATGATCACCTTTAAATGATGTTGATTCTTGCTTTGTCTCACCCCCTTTGGGATATCAAACTGAGCACCAATTGCTGCTAGTTTATCCACATGATTGTTCTCCTCTCTTGGAATGGGAGTGATGTTGAAAACAACGAACTTCTCCACAAGGTCCCACACTCTGTGCTTGTAATTCTTGAGTAAGGAGTTCTTGGTCAAGGTTTGAACTCTCACCTAGTTCACAATCAACTCACTGTCTCCAAACACATGTAATTCTTTGATTTCTCTCTTCCTTGCCCATTCTAGGCCATGAACAAGGGCCTCATACTCTACTACGTTGCAAGTGCAGGAGAACTGAAACCTGAAAGTTGAGAAGTATTTATCTTTTGAAGGTGAAACCAACATTTCTCCACCACCAGCTCCCAACTTGCTTCTAGATCCATCAAAGAACAACTGCCACAAACCACAATCCTCTTGATCTGTCTTCATCAATTTTAGCATGAAAGCATCTTTCTCATGCATGCAATAGACTCCAAGACTAGCTTCTTCAATGAACTTGTAAGGATCATGCTCAAAATTGTCATTTCCCCATTCATCTAGGAGCAGGTCAGCAACTCCTACAAGGGAAGATGATGGAGATTGGTCCAACTGGAGCTCTTCTTCATCAATGATTGCGTAGTTCACATTCACCGCTTTGGGTGAGTATGGCTCTAGGTGATCCTTGTGGATGGGCTCCGACTCAATCTTTACTTTAGTTCCATACTTTGTCATGAAAACCATGTAAGACCAATTGGTTGCCAAGTATCCACCTATCTTGGATGTGAAATCCCTTGACAAGCAAAGAGAGAAGGAGGAACATCTGCCACTACCACATCATGGGGAATTGAGAAGGTTTGACATGCATGGAGAGTTAGATTCAAGCCTCTTTCCACTCCCAAGGTCTTAGCTAGTGATCCATCCAACTGTAGAACTCCTTTGGTCATTTGCTCATACTTGAGGCCTAGCTTATCAACTATGCATTTGGGCATAACTGAGGTGCTTGTTCCACTATCAATGATGCAATTGTGGACCAAGAAATCATCAATAATTAGGAACAAATAGAAGGGAGAGACCTCATCTTTCTTTGCTTGACCTCCCATGGGAGGAGCCCCACTTACTATCAACACATTATCATTTCTTGTTAGGATAGCTTGTTCACCTAACCCGTGCAATTGCTTTTGGAGTATATCCTTTTGTCTTAGCAGTGCTAAAGAATCCCACAATGAGATGTTCATGTGCAGTTTCTTCATTTGGTCCACTACATTGATTGAAGGATTGCCCCCTTTAGAGTTCTCCTTGGGAACATTCGTAACCTGTGGTGCAACTTGAGGAGCTAAAGCTGCAACTAACGGCCTATAATTGGGAAACTTTTGATTTGCTTGTGGTGAAGGAGATGTTGTAGGTGCTTGAGTGGTTGCTTGACCTTCATCAATGGCTCTCCTTTTGGACCTGGTTTTGGCTGTAACACCAACATTCTGATTACTTGTGCTCCCCACATAGTTGACTACGTAGAACTCTCCTTCCAAGTGATTCATAAGAGTGGAATCAGATTGACCCTCCCTGCTATCCATCCCAAGTTGTGTTGACATCTCAAATTTTGAGAATTGGGCTGCCTGATCACCTTGTGTAGTCATGTTTTAATTTGGTAGCTAACTGGCATAGGTGACCTATTCTTGGCCATGTTCCAAGGGTCGATAGTTGGGTTGCTTCTACATCAAATTATTTTTATTGGGGACAAGAGCCTTAAAAGATGAAGGGGCATTTGGATTATAGTTTTGATAAGGCTTGACATGTGTAATTTGACCTCGCCCTTGATTATAATTCTAGAAAGGAGGCCTATTTGCTTGCCCAAACTGCTGGTAGCCTATGAGCTTGTTGTCTCTTGAGGGAAACTAACTCATTGGTAACACTATGCAGCAAGCTCTTAACTTCATGGAGATCATTTATAAGGGTAGCAGCCGGCTTCTCTTGATTAGGCAAAGGAGCTAGGGTGGGTACAGCAGGCTGGATTGAGGGCTGTAAATCAGGAAAGAGTGGCATATGAGGTCTATGAGCTATCTTTCATGCTTGAACAAGACAATTTTCAGTAACTATGGCTATCTCATAAGCAGCGGGCAGAGTGTTCCCACCCATGGACTGTATCATGACAGCAATGTCACTATTCAGGGCCTTCAAGTAGTAAAGAAAAGCATAGTTTGGGGTTGGCCTCACAAGAATTGGGATTTTGTCCCAAGTCTTTTAGAACCTAGTGTTAAAATCTTGCATAAACTCATGTGGGGCTCTCTTTATGGTGTTTAATTGCTCAGTTAGAGACAAATGGTCAATTTTTAGCCCAAACCTATTGGTCAAGAGGGTCCCTAACTCATTCCATGAGCCAACTAAGTTCATAGGCAAGGTCCCATACCAGTCCAAAACTTTCTCTTTGAAGGACAAGGCTAGCAATCTAATGGCTACATTTTTTTCACTGATATTATGGATATTGCAAAGGTTGGCTATGTTTCTAATATGCTCGACAACAGTGATTGAGCCCTCTCCACCAAAGGAAGGAACACTTTTGAGAGTTGTCCCTAGAATTGGGTCATATTGTTGAAGGTTCAAGGGACTTTGACCATTGAAGACCACAAAAGGGAAAGCCCCGAGGGCTGCCATGGCTATGAAAGGATTCAATTGGAGTCTCCTTGAGTAGGTGTATTTTATGGTTGGTTTAGGAAAGTGGCTTGCTACGTAAGGGTGGGCATTTGCAAACCTCAACTTTTTTGTTGAGTTCAAAGGCAACTCAATAAATTCAAAAGGAACACCCCTAGAAGATCTTGTAGTGATCTTTGGCATGGGATGTCAGGCTGATCATTAACCAAAGACTGAGTTCTTGAATGGAGTTGCCAGGTGTTGAATTATAGCTCCTTTTGAATTTTTAACAATATCAAGACTAGCACCAATCCTAAAATTTGCAGGACAAAAATTTGTCCCATCGAGTGTGCCAAAAACTGTTGATGCTATGGATTGCACTCTTTGAAAGGAGGCTCAACTTTCTTCCTCCACACAGCACAATGAAGACATTCCTCTTGCTATGGGTTGCAAACTTGAGGGATGAATCTCTAGATTAGAGGTTAGCTCCCCTTGATGCACCTTGAGGCCCTGGATTTCCTACTGCTAACAATGGGGGGTGAAAAGAGAGAAATACTGAAAATAGAACCTAACTAATGCGGTGATGTACCTAACTGGTTGGTTTACTCAACTTTGACCTACACTTTACACCAGAGAGAAGCAAACATACACTTCATTCAAATGAGAACCTTTCCTACATCAATGTTTTAATAGGGGATCCTATGGAGATACAGGGAGGAAGAATTACCAGAGGTTTTCTAAGTCACACTATGGACAGCATGTTCACATGGGCCTATACTCTGAGCTGGACACTTCTTATTGACTTGCAAGAGAAGAACTCACAATACACTAGATATGTTGGCATAAGCTTATGAAAGCATGAAAATGAAATGACTTAACATAAGATAAAACCATAGACATATGCAAAAGTGCAAGCTCAAATGGAGGTAAAAATACTTCTTTTGATTCAAGGTAAATTTCTTCAGGGCTTCGCCATACAATGCTAAGAGATCCCCTCTCAAATGAGAAGTTACAAATATATAGAGAGCTTGAAAACATATAATTGACAAGTCAAGGGATCAAAATCCATGCTGTATTAAACACTTTTGTAGCGACCACAAGCCCATGTTGCTACTGTATCTTTCCAATTACGTATGGGAGAGCCATGTTGTAGATGTCCAAGTCGCTACCCTTGCTGTCTTGGGCCTGCAAAAGCATAGGATACTCCTAGCAACTGACAAGGCCATCCCCAAGTTGTGTTGACTGGGCCATGCTCTCTTCAATGCTGGGCACAACTGGTTGTGCATTAATGGTGAAGCATGAAAACACAGGCTGCTCCCCTCTATAGTCTGAAAACCAATCTTTTTATTGGTTTTTGATAGATACTATTTCACCTAAGTGCATTTACTCCTCTTTTTGATGACACTTGTGCCACCTACCTTGGTCTGGTTCATCCTTGGGTCTGCGCTTTGACTTGTCACGCCACTTGGAACATTTTGAGCTTTTACTTTATTGCACTGCGTAGCCATGTTCTGGGTTATCCGCCTTGTTTTCCCTTACTTTTTTATTTCCCTATTGTTCTTAGCCATTCGGGATCTCGGGGGCTTGTTATTTTCTCCTGGGTTCCTTTCTTTGCTTGCTAGGATTCAACTGGGGTCTCCTTGAGTAGGTGTGTTTTATGGCTGGTTTAGGAAAGTGGCATGCTACGTAAGGGTGGGTTTTAGCAAACCTCAGCCTTTTTGTTGAGTTCAATGGCAACTCAACAAATTCAAAAGGGACACCCCTAAAAGATCTTGTAGTGACCTTTGGGATGGGATGCCAGGCTGATCATTAACTAGAGACTAAGTTCCTGAATGGAGTAGCCAAGTGCTGAATATAGCTCATTCTTTTGGATTTTTTAACAATATCAAGACCAACACCAATCTTGAAACTTGTAGGACACAGAAATTTATCCCATCGAGCGTGCCAAAAACTATTGATGTTGTGGATTGCACCCTCTGAAGGGAGGTTCAGCTCTCTTCCTCCACGTGACACAATAGAGACATTCCTCTTGTTGTGGGTTGCAAACCTGAGGGAAGAATCTCTAGGTTAGGGGCTAGCTCCCCTTGATGCACCTTGAGGTCCTAGATTTCCTACTGCTAACAATGGAGGGGGTGAAAAGAGAGAAATACTAAAAACATAACTTAACTAATGCGGTGATGCACCAAACTGGCTGGTCTAGTTAGCTTTGACCTACACTTTACACCAGAGAGAAGCAAACTTATACTTCATTCAAATGAGAACCTTTCCTACATCAATGTTTGAATAGGGGATCCTATGGAGATACAGGAAGGAAAAACTACCAGAGGGGTTCTAAGACACACTATGGACACCTTGTTCACATGTTCCTATACTCTGAGCTGGACACTTCTTGTTGACCTACAAGAGAAGAACTCACAATGCACTAAATATGTTGGCACAAAATTATGAAAGCATGAAAAGGAAATGACTTAACATGAGATAAAACCATAGACATATGCAAAAGTGCAAGCTCAAATGGAGGTAAAAATGCTTCTTTTGATTCAAGGTAAATTTCTTTAGGGCTTCGCCATACAATGCTGAGAGATCTTTTCTCAAATGAGAAGTTACAAATATATAGAGATCTTGGAAACAGATAGTTGACAAGTCAAGGGATGGAAATCCATGCTGAGTTAAACACTTCTGTAGAGACCACAAGCCCATGCTGCTGCCGTATCTTTCCAATTGCGTATGGGAGAGCCATGTTGTAGATGTCCAAGTCACTGCCCTTGCTGTCCTAGGATTGCAAAAGCATGGGATACTCCTAGCAACTGATAAGGCCATCCCCAAGTTGTGTTGACTGGGCCATGCTCTCTTCAATGCTAAGCACAACTAGTTGTGCATTAATGGTGAAGCATGAAAACATTGGTTGTTCTCTATAGTTCGAAAACCAATCCTTCTATTGGTTTTTGGTAGAGACTATTTCATCTAAGTGCATTTACTCTTCTTGCTGACGACACTTGTGCCACTTGCCTTGGTTTGGTTCATTTTTGGGTCTGTGCTTTGACTTGTCACGCTACTTGGAACATTTTGATCTTTTACTTTATTGTGTTGCGTGGCCACGTTCTGGGTTACCTGCCTTATTTTCTTTTACTTTGTTATTTCCCTTTGCCTTGGCCATTCCCTCTTGCCTTTAACCATTTGGGCTCTCGAGCGCTTGTTATTTCTCAGGCCTTCGGGCTTTTGGTAATGCAAATTCTTTTGGACAAAATGTCTAAAAGAATTCCTTTAGACATTTTGTCTGAAGAAATTCTCTTTTGGGCTTGCCTTCTTCAGTTTTCTTTTGGCAGGCCTTTGTGCTGTGCTTTCCTTTGAACAAAATGTCTGAAAGAATTTCTTCAGAAGTTTTGTTTGAAGGAATTATTTCCTTTGATTGCTTCTTTTCCTGAAGGGCATGTGCCTTTTGGGCCTTTCTTTCTTAAGGTGCCCTCCTCAAAAGGCTTCTCCCATCCACAAGCGCCCTCTGCAAGGGTAGGTGTCCTTCGAAAACTCTGAAAATGACCCTTCAAAAAAGTGAAAAGAGTCCTCTTTCTTGACCAAGTGCCCCCCGCAAAGACACCTATTGTTCAACCTTTCTATGACCATCGAATTTCTTCGGACATTTTGTTCGAAGGAATTCGACCTTGGCTTTTCTTCGGTTTTCCTTCGGACAAAATGTATGTCCGAAGGAATTCTTTCCGCTTGTCACTTTTCCCAAAGGGCAAGTTACCTTCAGGCTTCTTGTCTTTGCCCCTTTGCTTCAACCGGTTGCCCTCCGCAAGGGCATTTCAAGCCAAAAGTGCCCTTCAAAACTTTTATACTGGTCCTCACACTGATGAAAAGCCCTCTGCAAGGTCCATTCTGCCTTCCAACATACCCTTCAAAAGTTTTGTAAAGGTCTGTTTCATCTTTAAAGTGTCTCCCTCCAGGGCACATACCCTTTGGGAAAATTGCAAATGACCCTACAGAATTCCCAAGTGCCTTCCACGGAAAAACACTTGCCTTAAGAAGCGTATAAGACCAATTCGGGATCTTTCGAAGGACTTACTCAAAAAGCTTTGAAGTAAAGACGTCTCAAAACCCGATTGCTTCTTCCTTACCATTTCGGGTTTGTGAATGACTCCAACTCATGAAAATTGGCATGTAAAGTACTTTGCAAAACCCGACTTGCATTGGAACTGGCCATACACCCCTTCAGGTTTGTCAAGTGCTCCTACTTATTACTTGTAAATTTTACAAGTAATGTTGTTCTAAGAACCCAATTTGCTCTGTGAGTGCTGGAAAAGACCAATGCTTGATGAGACAACACCTGCACATGCACAAAAACAACTTTTTCCTTGATTTTTAAAAGGTTAAGACCTGGTTTCAAGGAAAAAGGTCATGAAGAACAAGGATTCAAGGCAAAAGAAGGGGGGGTGCCCATTTTGGCATGCAGGATTCACAAAATGGTCAACACTTACCATCTATGTGCAAGGTTCGTTTGCCTTTGATTTTTACTGTTGTATTGTCTCCCAAACTGACTGTTCCTTCCATGCACTTGCTCAACTTGGTGAACTTGTTCTTGTCACCTGTCATATGCTTTGAGCACCCATTATCTATCATCCACAAATTCTGCTCTTTAGTGTGGAGTGTTGTTTGAGTAGTCAAGAATTGATTTTTCACTTTCCACATTTCCTTAGGTCTCTTATGTCCTTTTATTTTCTTTATTAATGACTTGTAAACCTTTGTTCTCATTAGGAGACTTGCCTTTCTTTACATTGTTTATTTTTGACATTGCAAAGTTAGTCCTACAATGCTTGGCTATGTGACCAAAATTATTGCAATTGTAGCATATTGTACTTGAATCTAACAAAGGAGCAAATGAGTTTCTACTTACAAAATTAGATCTCCTTGTAGGTACAATTCTACATTCAATAGCCTTATGACCAAATTGATTACAGCTGTAACAATAACCATAAAAGGATGAAAAATACCTGGTCATCACTTTTTTGGTGCAGTATATTGAACTTTCATACGCTTTTGTTTCTTCAGGTCTGCCACTTTAGTATATCCTTCTGCATCTTTGATTTCAAGTTTTTTTAGAATTTATTCTCTTCACCTAATCTTTGTTTGGATCATTCTTGGTGTTCTTGCTGACCTTCTCTTTCTTTGCTTCTACTTCTCCTATCTTGAAATTATCATATAAGTTTGTTGACGTACTAATTGAGTAACCTTTTCTTTTCTCATATCCAAGACCTGATTTTTCATTTCAGGGCTTTTGAGCACTCATTAGTTCACTAAGAATGTCTGATCCTTTTGTCAATTTTAGACTTTAATCTAATTGGCCTTTTGCCTTCTCAAGTTCTTTCCTCAAGGCTACTATTTCTGCCTCAAGCTTCATGCATTCTTCAGATTTGGACTATAGATCCATCTTGACTACTTCTATTCTTTTAGCCTCTTCAAATTGAGTTTTTAGAATCACTATCATTTGATCAGATTTTTCAAGTTCCTTTTGCCCAAGCTTTTTCTGTTTTGAGTTCTCTTTTCTTAGTTTCTCAATCTCTTCTAGAGCGCAAACAAGTTCACCTTCTAGATCAATTTCACCTTCCTCTTCTTCATCCCAATCTTCATCTTGTTCTTGATTTATGGAAGTGGATTCTTCTATCATGAATAGGTATTCATTTCTCTTATCTACAAAAGCACAGTCATGATCATCATCAGAGCTATCACTATCACTATTTTGCACTGAGTCACTATCTTCTTTTGTGTATAACTTTTTCTTACTCTTGAATAAGTTCTTCCTTTTTGCATAGTGGGGTTTCAACCTTTTACTGCTCTCTTCTTGCTCAGAGATGTCCTTTTTATTATAAGGACATTTGGTAGCAAAGTGTCCTACCTTACCATAGTTAAAGCATTTGAACGGTAGCTTGCCTTTATATTTTCCTGATCCTCTCTTTAGTTTTCTGACAAAGTTAGCTTCTTCTCCATTAGTCTCCTCAGATTCAGACGTAGATGTTTCTTCTTTTACCTGCTTTACTACTTTGAATGCAACTTCTCTTTTAAAAGTGTCAGTCTCTCCCATTCTCATTTCATAGGCTGTAAATGATCCATGCAACTCATCAACAATGATTTTGTCCAAATCTCTTGCTTCCTCTATTGCAGAAAATTTTGAATCATATTTTGATGGCAATGATCTTAAGATCTTCTTGACTATGGTTGATTTTTCCATTTTTTCACCAAGACCTCTGATTATATTCACTATTTCATCTACCCTGAGGAGGTAGTCCGCAATCTTTTCCTTTTCATTCATCTTAAGACTCTTAAACTTTCCTTTGTATGTTTGTAGCTTGGCTTGTTTCACCTTGTCATCTCCTTCATAGATGCTCTTTAACTTGTTCCAGATGTCTTTTGCACTCTGACATTGCATAACTTTAATGAACTCTGAATTTGACAGACCACAAAGAATAGCATTTTTTGCCTTGGCATTGTTCTCAAATGCCTTCTTGGCAGCCTGATCAGTAGGAGGTACAGGAGGAGTTGTCTATCCATTTACCACAGACATCCATACATTAAACCCTAATGAGGATAGACATGTTTCCATTCGTATACTCCAAAAATCAAAATTGAATCCATCAAAGAGAAGTGTTTTTTTTAGGAGGATCCTTCTTGAATAACCATTGTGTTTACTAACCAAGATCTACTTGAGCCGATTAAGCTTCTCCTAAAGAACCCTAGGCTCTGATACCAATTGTTGAACACAACTATCTACTGAGAGAGGGTGCATCAGTAGATCAACTAAAACTAGTTCATTAAACCTTTTAGAGAAGATACAAATGCATATGCATATTAAAGAACAGATGCAGAGATCATTCACACACACAAAAACACATTACACCAAATTTATATGTGGAAAACTCAAAGGAAAAGACCACGGTGAGAATAGCTATTAGAATCTACTATTCTAATCTAGCCTCACAGTTAAACGCCTCACTGGTAAAACCACACTGGTCACATTCAAGAGCACCCACTCTAAGAAAGCACCCACTCTCTATCTAAGCACCAACTTAGTCTGTCTGATGACACCAGTCGATCAGAATTATGAAGCTACAACTTCATAATACAAAAGAATTAAACTCTATTTCTTTGTTACAAGTCTTGTCTATAACTACTCATACTACGCACCTTATCTCTAAGTGCCTCTCTTCAACTCTGCCTCTATCTTACTTTGTGTCTGTATGTATATCTATTTGACACACTTTATCTTGCTCTCTGCACTCTCTTCATCTTCTCTATGTTGTCTTGGGCTGTGTCTCCATCTTCTGTCTGACACCCTTCGTATTCCTCTGATACTTGCCTTTGGCAATCGTAATAGCAATTGCAAATAGTGGCAGCCACACACTTACCTTTTTCGTGAAGATAATATATATGATAGGCCTTTTTCTTTAGGGTTAGCCACCACATAATGTTCACACTCAGACTACCCTATTCTAGTTCCAGTTTTGGATTCTTATTTAATGCGACTTGACATATATGCTTTTTGTGTCTCATTTCAAGGGAACCTGCCGCTCTTTCTTATTAACTATGGAAACTATTTTTGCCAAATCTTAAATGTGCATATCTTTTAATCACAAACTGATTGGTTGAATCAATCAATCTTGGTTTCTATGTCAATGCATCGAGCTAACTGTTTATCTGGTCATGTCTTTAAATGAGGATCGTTGATCTTATCTTTGGCACCATTCACAGTCTATCTTGCTCCATAAGATCTTTTCTATGCATTAGTTCAACTTTTTGAAACACATCCATCAATCTCTTTATCCAAGGTCCCACAAGTCATTGGATCTCCAAAATAGCCTGCATTTTATCTCACTCTTTCATTAACCATTGAGCTCTTTTTTGCATCTTGCTATCTTGTATATAATTGGGTCGCTTTTGCTCCTTTCAATTATCTCAGATATGATCAATCTTTAGCTCTAGTGTGTCATTAACTATAGGTCACTTTGCTTCATTGACTCCACTTCACTTCATTGGATCTTTCTTATCAAGCTTCTACGTGTCATCCAATTTCAGAAGATACATGATTTTTATCACGTCTTGATCGTTATCCTTCGGTATGTTGACTTCATCTCATTTTCTTTCAGTGACTGTGTATTTCTTTCGCTCCTTTGATCTCTTCAGACTTGCTCAACCTTTATCTTGCCTTGATCTTTCAGCACTTGTGAAAGTGCCCTACACTTCTTCTGAATTATCCTTTAGAGACTTGTAATGGTCCTTGACCCATCTGACTATATCCTTCGGGACTTGGTAAGTGCCCTTCAAATCTCCCACAATTAACCTTCGGGACTTGTGTTTGTGGCACATACCCTTCGGAGTATATCCTTTAGACAAATAGTTGTGGGTTTTTTGTCTAAGGGGCTTCGGGACAATTTCCCTGACAAAAAATGTCTAATTGCCCTTCAAAACTTTTGGCATGTACCCTTCGGGGCTTTTCGGAAAACCTTTCGAAAACTTTGCAAGTGTCCTCTACTCCATTCGAACTATCCTTCAGAACAATTGCAAGTGTCCCTTCAAAAATTTTGCAACATACCCTCCGAAATGTTTGTAAATCTTCCTTCAGAACTTTTGATTGGAACACATACCCTTCGAAACTTGTGCAAATGTACCCTTCGAAAACTTTGTTCGGGTCACTTACCCTTTGGCATTTTTACAAAGCTCCTTTCAAAACTCTTGTTCAGGACCCATTTCTTTTGGGACTTTTGTTCGGGACAATTTGCCTGATAGAGGCCAAAACACTTTTCCCGACATAATTCCAAAGCTTTGGAACAATTGTTGTGGGCTTTCTATCTGAAGAGTCTTCAACATTTTTTTGAAATAATTTCCCTTACCATTATTTTTGAAAAAAATTCCCAAGTCACTTCTTCCGAAATAATTCCCCAGACAAATGCAAAGGTGCAAAATTAACTAAGTATGGAAACTTAGTAGGCTTTTAGCTGAGGGATAACCTTATGCATTTGTAACATTTGCTTTACTCATCCTTATGACTTCGAACATAGACCACAAAGAGTAGGCATAAACCTAATTATCATAGTGTGATCATTTCCTTTAGATGTTGCCATACGTGCAAATGTTGTTAACATCAACCTATGTACTTAGCCATATCTATCAAGATAACCATGTGATCAAAGGCATTCATATGACTGTTCTTGTATTTTCAAAGCCATTCAAAGTACACACACAACTTCATGGGGCTCTGTAACAAGTCTTTTCAACTCAACACCTTTGTCATTAATGCATAATAGCACATGTTGCTTTTGACATCAATGACAATCCTTCATACATCAATGACTATGTCCAACACTATCTTCTTCTCTCTTAGAGATCTCTGCAACCATTTATTGTGTTATCACATAGCATTTTCTGTGCATACTCCACCTTTATGGATTCCTTTATGTTGTCCCCTAAAAATGACTTCTCATTTTTGGGACAACATATGACTATTTTGGTCCTGCACAGCCAAAAATAATCTCTTCCCTTCTTGAAATTTGTTCTAAGCTTTCAAATTCCTCATTTTTCAAGCTTTTTCAGTAAAGGGAATAGCAGGATCAACAGGTTTAAAGGCTTCTGCAGGTGAGTTCAATCAAAATAACTAGTTTCCAATACTTGGTCATCTTCAGGATTGGGTCAGCGCCTTGGTTCAATCAAAAATGTCCATCAGCAAGCATCTAAGCAAGGATTGAACTATTGAACCTTGAACCATTTTGGTTTAACGGGTTCAATGGGTTCAAAGGTTCAACATCATTAGCAAGAGCTAGCTGCATTTGGCAGAGGTTCAAAGTTCAATTGTTTCAAAGGTTCCATGGCTCCGAACACTTAACGAGTTTCAAAGGCTTGAACTGTTGAACCTTGAACCATTTTGGTTCATTAGTTCAATGGGTTCAACGCACTTGGTTCAAAGATATCAAAGAGACTTGGCTAAATCAATAGAATGAACCAACTAAACCGTTGAACTGCTTCATAGGTTCAATGAGTTCACGAGTTCAAAGGTTCAAAGGTAGCTTCAGTCAAGGAAAGGAGTCTGCAATAGAAAAGCCCGAGAGTGGAAAGCGCCAAGTGTCGACGGCAGAAGGTTTCAATACGATGCAGCAGCAGATGCCAAGTGACCTTGGTGAGAATCAGCGAAAGCTGACAAGTGTCATCATCCACATGATTGCTAGAAAGGAGCCTCGACTATTTTTGTGAGTATTTCTAGAGTTTGACAGAAGCTGTCACGTGTCTTCTTCTGCCAGACTCTCAAAGGTTTCTAAGAGCTCCTATAAATTAGGCAGATACTTCCACGTGTCCTCACCTGTTCGAGTGGAAGATGCCACGTGCTACTCGTTAAAAGTAGTGGAAGGCGCAACATGTCAAAGATGGAGCACTCCCAAAGCAAAGATGTAGAGTCAAGGAAAGATTTATTTTGGACATTTAGTTTGAAGGAAATAAAGGGATGATAGTCCTCTGAAGAAATTGAAGCCCGAAGGCCACCCGAATGATCCAAAAGGGTAGGTACCCTTGTGGGGGACACTCAACACTCAAAAATGGACCCTGTTTAAGACTTTGAAGGGCAAGTTCCCTTCGGGAAGGGTCGAGCCTCAAAGTGCAGTGGAAGGTGCCAAGTGTCACAAGTCGAGACGCAATCTCTACCAATTTCAGTGCAGCGGAAGTTGCCAAGTGTCTGCATCCGTGCTTTCAGCCTCTAACAAGTTTCAAAGCTTATTCTAATAAGCTTATTTCAAAGCCGTGGATGCCACCATGTGTCCTCGCCCGCGTCATAGTGAAAAGCGGCCATAGCAAGCGAGAAAGACACAAAGGGAGTTGTTGAGAAGAATGACAGGCCTGCAAATGTCAAATTTAAGATGACTGGTTAGCTAATAACTTTCAAAAGATAAAAGACCCCCAAGTAGCAAATTTGCTACGAGGAAGTGTCTATTGAGCTTTACAAATTTAAAATGCGGACCCGAACGCATTCAAAGACCCAAAAGCCAGAGCCAAATAAGAAGAGACAAAGAGGGAAACTTAGTAGGAATTAATTCCAGTAGGTGAAGCAATTCACCGGGTAGATATTTGAGGCCTGCAAACATTGAAAGTGCAGCATGTTTGTCCCCTTTGGAATAAAGGTAGAGTAGACAGTTGTGCAGCTAGCAGGTGATGAAATGAGTAATTCAGGCTCGGGAGTAGACAAAGGAGATGAACCAACACGCCACAGTTAAGGCAACCACCCTGCTCCAACATGGCCCTTCCTGACAGAACCAAGAATGCATCCAAGACATTAATTGTGCAACATGGGTCACTCCATGGAAAAAAGTGCCAAGCCTCTATTTTCCTCTATATATTGTAAGTTCCCATTTGATGTAAAGGAGATCTTTCCATGACTAAAAGCAAAATTTTGCCCAAATTGAAAGGCATCACTGAGACTTTGAGCTCAGATTGTTTATCATATTTCTTTATTTGAATCAGAAAGAAAGTTACTTTCAGACTTTGTGCTATTATAACTTGTATGATTCTAGGAGATTGTTCTTATGTCTATTTCCTAAATGTATTCTTGTTTATGCAATTTAACAAGCAGAGTTAGTGGAAGTGATAAGAAAGGTGTCCTGAAGCTAGCTACGTTCAGACTTTGTGCTGTCATAGTTGTCTTCAGTGTGTATTTTTATTTTTTGTTTTTATGTAAGGGACCTTGGGATGACTTTGTGCCCCCATTGTTCTTCGTACCTCACTCTTAGGCAGTCAAGGTGGAGACATTGAGCTACATCTTAGATTGTTGGTCACTCTGTATTCTGTTATCAGTGACTTGTTACCAAAAAGATTCTTGTTGCCTGCAAGAACAAGAATTTTTCAAAGAAGAGAAGTGCCTTCTATTACTTCAAGATTTCTACTATCTAGGAAGGGATCTGGCTCTTGGTTGAATGTTACTTCTGAAAGAAGAGAAGCACCTTCACCAATCACCCAAGATTTTTCCTTTGAGTTGTGGGCATCATCTCTGAAAAAAGAGAGATGGATGGTTTGTTCTACCCTTGTGTGTTACTTTCTGCTTATTTATATAGTATATAGCCTCTGTATATTTAATAGAAAACCTCCCCTTGATAAGAGGAGAGATTTGTCCCCTATTGATGTAGTAAACCTACACACCTGGATGACCAATCTCCCTATGCTATGGTGATAGGACCTATTTTGCTCAATCAGACAACTAACTGACAAAATATTTACCCAACAGTTTTTGGCGACTCCGCTGGGGATGAACATGCAGTCTGAAGCATCAAGTTTCAGATTAAAGCAGTCCCTACCCTTATCCATTATAGACTCTGGCGACTCCATTCCGTGTCTTACCCATTATCATTATAGCCTTACCATCTTCCTCCATTTCCATTATATTATCTGGTCTGCAAAACCAGATCCGCTGGGGAAAGACAAACACTTTGAAGCCTCAAGCTTCAAATTGAAGTAAGACTAGTCATTTTTCATTTTTGTTTCACAATCTGGCAACTCCACATTATACCAAAAGCCAAAAATCTCAAGGTGTTGTTAACCCTACTTTTGAGTTGGTGCAGCAAAGTAATTTTGAGTTGTTTCCTCCACAACCTCACCTTCAACGAATTAGGAGTCTTCCTCCTAGTCCTACTAGGTCACCAACACAAGGCAGAGCTTCTTTTTCTGCTGCTAGCAGAGCTTTGCCTATCCATTCTCCACCCAATTTTGTGATCCCACTTTTACATAATCAAATCATGGCTCAAGGCCCCTGGGGTAAGTCTTTTGGTCCACTGAATTTAACTCCACCTCTGCATGAGCTTTCACGCAGTTCAAGAAAGAATTTCTTCAAATTCTTTGGTGATGAAAAAGTTCATCTTGATGAACACATTGTAGCTTTTAGCATAGCCTGTGGTGTAATAGGGGTGGAATTTGAAGACATAACAGTCAGGCTATTCGTGGAGACACTACAAGGTGCTGCTGCAGACTTGTTCTACCATCTACAAGCTCGGTCAGTGATTGATTGGGACACTTTAAAAGACAAATTTGAAGCCAAGTTTAAGCCTACAAAATATGTGCATGCCTTGCTGGCCCAGCTCACACAGATGAAGAAAGAGCCCCATGAACCTATGAGGGACTTCATTGCCAGGTTCGACAAGCTGAGGCACAGGATTCGAGATGGTCACTCAGTCGACACCTCAAAATCTCAAGTGTTTCTTCATCAAATCACAGTTGCTTGAAGTGAGCTTCCTACTAAGACAGGCTAGACACATAGACCTTGCTGCTGCTCAGGACTTGGCTACTGAGGTAGAAGATGACCTTATCTTGGCTAGAAAGATAAAGAGGGACCCTAATAAAGGGAAACCCTCTTCATCTTCTGAATACTCATCTATGGCCACCACTGACCCAATGGTACAAAAGCTAGCAAACGAAGTGCTAGCTCTCAGAAAGCAAATGGCGCAAGGGATGTCATCTGCCCCTTCATACAGAGATGTACCAAGGAGGACCTTCCCTAATCAGCGCTACCAAGGCCATGATGCCAGGAATCAAGGATAGTTAAATCACCTTCCTCCTCCACAGAGGAACCTCGCCCTTGAAGCACCTCCAAACAACTCAGTAGTTGGATATCTTGAAGCTAAATCGGATTTCTCATTCCAACCTGAGTTAAATCTTGAAGATGATGCTAATTTTTTCACTGAAGAAGAAGAATTAGCTGGCGACTCCCATATTGGTTTCCTGAACTATTAAGATGAACCCAGAAGTGAAGGCAATAAAGCTTAAGGGTCATATGCTGTATTCATCTGGTCCAAGAATCAATCAACGCAACAAGCTGATAAAGAAAAGACAGAGGGGTAACCTCAACTAGTAGTTTCAATTGCTAAGCGTGGGACCACCCTGCCCTTCCAGCCAAAGGACCCGGTGACTACTAGAAAGGTAAGTACCTCAAATATTTTTGCACCTTCAACTTCAAATTCGCAATCCAGTTCTCCCCTTCCCAAAACTCAAAAGGATGAACTCCCATCCTCTGTGCCTGGTTCGTTTCCAACATTTGATATCATTGACCATGCAAAGAAAACCAGAATTCAAATGTCTGAATTTGAATTTCTGTAGTCCCATCCTGAGCAATTAAAAAAATTGGTTCGATATATTAAAAACCAGAACATCCCTATTGAACAAGCAGTTCCTAAAGTGACACATGATTCCCCCAAGAATGCACCCACCAGGAACAATCTTGTCATTACCCCTTCTGCTGCTCCTAGTAGGACTGAACCCTTTTATGTCTCATTGCTGATAAATGGACATTAGTTGAATAATTGCATCATCGACTCTGGAGCTTCAGACAATGTCATGCCTACTAAAGTGGCTGAGTCCCTTGGCCTCACACTAAAGAAGACATTTGGTAGATGTTTCTCCATGGAGAACAAGCAAGTACCTTTGTTGGGAAAAATTAAGGACGCCCAATTTGCGTTTCCAGCATTCCCAGACAAAAGAATCAAGATGACTGTCTTGGTAGCTGATGTCTCAACGTCATATGGCATCCTTCTTGGGTAGAATTTCTATAGGGATGTTGGTGGTGAATTGAGCATGGATTTATCTGAGGCGAGGATTCCAGTCAAAGGTGCTATGAAGAGGTTGCTCCCTGAGAAGGAAGCGAAATATGTGGTTACCCAGACCTCAGCACCTAAAGTTCAAATTCTATTTGAGTCTTCAGGCATGGGTAACTACTTTCTATCCACGGATGGAGTTCATGAGACATCTGATGAAGCTCCTATGGGTGACAACCTGGAAACACGTTCAATTGAAACAACAGAAGAATGGGCAGAGCACAAGGCAAGTGTGGAAATATCTCCACCTCCGAATGAAGAAGAATCCAAAGGAAAATAAATATCAAATGAGGTATGGATTCTTAAATTTGATGGCAACTGCTCCTCCACTAGTTCAAGAGCTGGGGTTGTGTTAATATCTCTTCAAGGAGATATTTTTCCTTCATCTTATAAGTTGTAGTTCAGCAACACTAATAACACAGCTGAGTATGAATCTCTGCTGATGGGATTAAAAGCTGCTAGAGACAAGGGCATCAAACTCCTTCATGCTAAAGGAGATGCTGAATTGGTGGTTTGTCAGGGGAGGAACCTGTATCAAACCAAGAATGAGAAATTACGCCACTACCGTAATCTAGTTTGGGACCAAATTAAAAACTTTGATGCTTTCAGCATCTGTGTAGTTCCTAGAGAATTCAATGACCGTGTTGATGCACTGGTTGTTTCAGCTACTCTCTTGATCCCCCACCCAGACTTCAAAGGAGACAAGTACACCATTGAGCTGGTTTTTAGGCCAAGTGTACCTAATAATGCCAATCATTGGCAAGTGTTCAACAATGACAATCAAATCATTGCCTTCTTGGAGCAAAGGGACAGCTTTGAACGGCTGCATTTTGAAGGCAATGAACCTCAAAAGTGTGAATCAACTTCTGAATCAAGTTCAAGCACAGGTGAGGAGTTCTTGCAATTGAAAGGGAATAAGATTCCCAAAGGCCTGGTTTCTCTTGAAAAACTGTTTGACAAACATGATAGATTCATCAAACAACAGCAAATGGATTTAAGATCCTCCCAAGAGTTTGATCAAATAAATTTGGGAACCAAAAAAGACCCCAAGATGGTGAACATTGAGAAATATTGTACTCCTGAGGAGAGGTTCAAGTTCACCACTTTGCTCAACCAGTACATGGACATCCTAGCGTACTCCTATGATGACCTGAAGTCACTCCGGCCTGATGAAATTTGACATAACATTCCTCTTAAGGTTGATTCGACACCTTACAGGCAAAAGTCCAAGCATTATAATCTAAAAATATCAAGTACTATTCTATTTGAGATACAAAAGATGCTAAATGCCAGGATAATCTTCCCAATCCATCATTCCACATGGATTGCCATTATAGTGCCTGTAAGGAAGAAAAATGGTGAAATTCACCTTTGTGTGGATTTTATAAATTTGAATTAGTCATCCTTGAAGGATAACTATCCTTTGCCAATCATGGATCAAGTGCTTCAGACAGTGATAGGTTTAGAGATGCTATCAATGCTAGATGGCTTCTCAAGATATAATCAGGTTGAAGTTGGTGAGGCAGACCAGCATAAGACTGCTTTCGTGACACCTTGGGGCATGTTTGCATATAGAAAGATGCCTTTTGGCTTGATAAATCCTGGTGCCACCTTCCAAAGAGAAATGGACCTTGCCTTCAAAGATGATATGGGTAAGTTCATCATAGTTTATCTTGATGACTTGACTATTTTTTCTAAGCATCACCTAGATCATGTGCACACTTGCAACAAGTGCTGAAACGTTGCCGCCAGAATGGCATCTCCTTAAACCCCAAGAAGTAAGTTTTCAGAGTAACATAGGGGAAACTTCTCGAACACATCGTGTCAAAAGGGGGCATAAAGATTGACTCAGACAGAGTCAAGTCTATCCAAGAACTTACCCTGCCCACAAGTAAGACTGTTGTTCACTCCTTCGAAAAGGTGAATTTCTTATAGAGGTTCATCCCTGAATTTACTGAGAAGACTAGGCACATTGTAAACTGATGAAGGGAAAGGCCACCTTCAGCTGGACTGAAGAAGGCAAGTCGGCATTTGAAGATATCAAGACTGCCATTGCCCATGCTCCAATTCTGGCTTGTCTAGACTATAACAAAGAGTTCACCATTTACAGCTATGCTTCAAAACATACGCTTTCAGCAATTCTGATTCAACAGAATAAAGAAGGTATGAAATCTCCCATTTCTCTTATGAGCTGTCTTCTCAAAGCTCATGAGCTAAAGTACTCAAACATGGAGAAGCATGCTTATGTAGTGGTGAAGGTAGTAAAGCATTTCCGCTTTTACATTTTGAATTCATGAGTTACTGCCCTAGTTTATGACACCACAGTCAAAACCATAATGACTCAACAAGAGTTTGGGACAAAGAGAGGCAATTGGGTCGCTATGATCCAGGAGTTTGACCTGGTCATTAAGCCCACAAAGCTGGTGCATGGAAAGTGGCTATGCCAATTAATTGTTGATAACAAGCAAAGAGGAATAGAGCATGAAGAATCAGAGGTGGGAGACACACCAACAGTCCTCTTTGTTTCCACCACGAATGAGTGGCATTCAGGTATTGCTCATTTCCTTACTTACAGTGAGTGTCTTGCTCACCTATCTTATAAAAAAAGAAAAACCATCAAGCTGAAAGCTGCTAATTTTGTCCTCTGGGACAACGGCCTATACAAGAGGAGCCTTGATGGAATGTTCCTTCACTGTGTGGACAAAGAGCAACAAAGCTAACTTCTAAAGTCTTTCCACAATTCGGCCTATGGAGGACTTTTTTTGCTCTTGTGACTACCCATAAGATCCTACGAGCCAGGTACTATTGGCCAACTCTCTTTCAAAATGCGTACAAGTGAGTCAGAGAATGTGAACTGTGCCAGCAATTTGTTGGAAGGCCTAAGTTAGCTACCCTGCCCCTCAAACTAGTGGTCATAGAGGAGCCATTCCAGCAATGGGGAATTGATTTTATTGGAGCTGTAAACTCATCATCAAGTGTTGGGCATGACTATGTCCTCACGGCAATAGACTACTTCAAATGGGTAGAAGTTGTTCCAACCAATCATGCTACTTTTGAAGTAGTATGCAATTTCTTCAAAGAGAACATCATATCTAATTTGGGGTCTGAACCAAGATTGTTACTAACAATGCAATTTGTTTCACTTCCCAAAAGATTACTCAATTATGTTTCTACTACGGAATTACACTCTCCCACTCTTCTGATTACTTTCCATAAGGGAATGGACATGCTGAGTCAAGCAATAAGAATCTGGTGGCTATCATCAAGAAGCTGGTGGATGACAACCAAAGGACGTGGCATAAATCATTAGTTGATGCTCTATGGGCAGACAGAATTATGCCAAAGAGGGCAATTGGTATGTCTCCTTTCCAACTCTTTTATGAACTCAATGCTGAAATAACAATCACCCTGGAATTGCCAACATTGAAATTAGATAAGGCAATTAAAGATCAAACGTATAAAAGTGCCCTTGATAAGAGGATCATGTCCCTGACTGAGCTGGAAGAGCAGAGAATTGTAGTGGTGGACCGAATTGCCACCCATCAAGGTCTGGTGAAGAAGCTCTTCGACTAGAAAGCAAAGAACTGTGATTTCTAGATTGGAGATCAAGTCCTACTGTGGGACAAGAGAAGAGAACCAAAGGGGATGCATGGAAAGTTTGATTCCCTATGGAGGGGCCCTTTTACCATTCATCAGCTCAACGGTGAAAATAGTTTCCTGTTGAAATATCAAGATGACACTCTTTTTTCTGTCTCACAATGGGCAGCATCCGAAGCACTTCAACTCTTGAATTATGCCAAAGAGGGCAATTGGTATGTCTCCTTTCCAACTCTTTTATGGACTCAATGCTGAAATACCAATCACCCTAGAATTGCCAACATTGAAATTAGCTAAGAAAATTAAAGATCAAACGTATGAAAGCACCCTTGATAAGAGGATCATGTGCCTGACTGAGTTGGAGGAGCAGAGAACTGTAGTGGTGGACCAAATTGCCACCCATCAAGGTCTGGTGAAGAAGCTCTTCGACCAGAAAGTAAAGAACTGTGATTTCTAGATTGGAGATCAAGTCCTGCTGTGGGACAAGAGAAGAGAACCAAAGGGGATGCATAGAAAGTTTGATTCCCTGTGGAGGGGCCCTTTTACCATTCATCAGCTCAATAGTGAAAATAGTTTCCTGTTGAAATATCAAGATGACACTCTCTTTTTTATGTCTCACAATGGGCAGCATCTAAAGTACTTCAACTCTTGAAGTATCAGATGAGTTTCCCCTGTACATATGAATATTTGTATAGTCTTTTGTTTATATTTTGTTCTTTTTGTTTTCATTTTTTGAAGCCTTTCTTTTTGGGTAGCACGACTCCATAGCCCAATGGCACACTTCAAGGCACTGGAGATTCTGGTTTCTACTCCCCTCAGCTGTGTTTCAAGTTTCTAACTAAAGGTAGTTCCCCAACTGGAGCCAATTATTGTCCCTTAGAAATGACTTCTCATTTTTGGGACAACATATGACTATTTTGGTCCTGCACAGCCAAAAATAATCTCTTCCCTTCTTGAAATTTGTTTTGAGCTTCAAATTCCTCATTTATCAAGCTTTTTCAGTAAAGGGAATAGCAAGATCAATGGGTTCAAAGGCTTCTATAGGCGAGTTCAATTAAAAGAACCAGTTTCCAATACTTGGTCATCTTTAGGATTGGGTCAGCGTCTTGGTTTAATCAAAAATGTCCATCAGTAAGCATCTAAGCAAGGATTGAACCATTGAACTGTTGAACCTTGAACCATTTTGATTCAACGGGTTTAATGGGTTCAAAGGTTCAACGTCATTAGCAAGAGGTTCAAAGTTCAATCGTTTCAAAAGTTCCACGGCTCTGAACACTTAACGAGTTTCAAAGGCTTGAACCATTGAACCGTTGAACCTTAAACCATTTTGGTTCATTAGTTCAATAGGTTCAACGTCCAAATAGTTCAATGCGCTTGGTTCAAAGATATCAAAGAGACTCGGCTAAATCAAAAAAATGAACTGACTGAACCGTTGAACCTTGAACCGCTTCATAGGTTTAATGAGTTCACGGGTTCAAAGGTTCAAAGGCAGCCTCAGTCAAGGAAAGGAGCACGCAAAAGAAAATCCTGAGAGCAGAAAGCGCCAAGTGTTTACGGTGGAAGGTTTCAATACAATGCAGCGGCAGATGCCACATGTCCTTGGTGAGAATCGACAGAAGCCGACAAGTGTCATCATCTGCGTGATTGCCAAAAAGGAGCCCCGACTATTTTTGTGAGTATTTCTGGAGTTCGGTGGAAGCTGCCATGTGTCTTCTTCCACCAGACTCTCAAAGGTTTCTAAGAGCTATGAATTAGGTGGATACTTTCACGTGTCTGCACCTGTTATGGTAGAAGATGCCACGTGCCACTCGTTAAAAGCAGCGGAAGGTGCCACGTGTCAAAGATGGAGCACTCCCAACACAGAGATGCAGAGTCAAGGAAAGATTTCCTTCGAACAAATTGTCTGAAGGAATCCCTTCAGATATTTTGTCTGAAATAAATGAAGGGACGATAGTCCTCCGAAGAAATTGAAGCCCGAAGGCCACTAGGATGATCCAAAAGGGTAGGTACCCTTGCGGGGGACACTCAACACTCAGAAATGGACCCTGTTTAAGACTCCAAAGGGTAAGTTCCCTTCGGGAAGGGTCGAGCCTCAAAGTGCAATAGAAGTTGCCAAGTGTCACAAGTCGAGACACAGTCTCTACCAATTTCAGTGCAGCAGAAGCTACCAAGTGTCCGCATCCGTGCTTCCAATCTCTAACAAGTTTCAAAGCTTATTCTAATAAGCTTATTTCAAAGCTATGGATGCAGCCACGTGTCCTCACCTGCATCATAGCAAAAAGCGGCCATAGCAAGCGAGAAAGACACAAAGGGAGTTGTTGAGAAGAATGGCAGGCCCACAAACATCAAATTTAAGACGACTGGCTAGCCAGTAACTTTTAAAAGATAAAAGACCCGCGGGCAGCAAATTTGCTATGAGGAAGTGTCTATTGAGCTTTACAAATTTAAAATGTAGACCAGAACACATTCAAAGACCCAAAAGCTGGAGCCAAATGAGAAGAGACAAAGAGGGAAACTCAGCAGGAATTAATTCCAGTAGGTGAAGCAGTTCATCAGGTAGATATTTGGGGCCTACAAACATTGAAAGCACAGCCTGTTTGTCCGCTTTGGAATAAAGGTAGAGTAGATAGTTTTGCGGCTAGCAGGTGATGAAATGAATAATTCAAGCTCGGGAGTAGACAAAGGGGATGAACCAACACACCACAGTTAAGGCAACTGCCCTACTCCAGCATGGCCCTTCCTGACAGAACCAAAAATGCATCCAAGGCATTGATTGCGTAGCATGGGTCACTCCATGGGAAAAAGTGCAAAGCCTCTCTTTGCCTCTATATTTTAATTTCCCATTTGATGTAAAGGAGATCTTCCCGTGACTAGAAGCTAAACTCTACCCAAATTGAAAGGCATCACTGAGACTTTGAGCTCAGATTGTTTATCATATTTCTTTGTTTGAATCAGAAAGCAAGTTACTTTCAGACTTTGTGCTGTTATAACTTGTATCATTCTAGGATATTTTTCTTATGTCTATTTCCTAAATGTATTCTTGTTTATGCAATTTAACAAGCAGAGCTAGTGGAAGTGATAAGGAAGGTGTCTTGAAGCCAGCTACTTTCAAACTTTGTGCTGTCATAGTTGTCTTCAGTGTGTGTTTTTATTTTTTGTTTCTGTGTAAGGGACCTTGGGATGACTTTGTGCCCCCATTGTTCTTCGTACCTCACTCTTAGGTAGTCAAGGTGGAGACTTTGAGCTACATCTTAGATTGTTGGTCACTCTGTATTTTGTTATCAGTCACTTGTTACCAGAAAGATTCATGTTGCCTGCAAGAACAAGCATTTTTCAAAGAAGAGAAGTGCCTTCTATTGCTTCACTAGGATTTTTACTATCCAGGAAGGGATCTGACTCTTGATTGAATGTTACTTTTGAAAGAAGAGAAGCACCTTCACCAATCACCCAGGATTTCTCCTTTGAGATGTGAGCATCATCTCTAAAAAAAGAGAGATGGATGGTTTGTTCTACCCCTATGTGTTACTTTCTGCTTATTTATATAGTATATAGCCTCCATATATTTAATAGGGAACCTCCCCTTGATGAGAGGAGAGATTTGTCCCCTGTTGATGTAGTAAACCTGCACACCTGGATGACCAATCTCCCTATGCTGTGGTGATAGGACCTATTTTGCTTAATCAGACAGCTGACTGACAAAATATTCACCCAACACTTTACATCCTTGAATGCAAAATAACACTCAACATCTAACACCCACTCCATCATTTACTTCAAGCCTTTTTTTTGGAGAATCTTTGCGTTTCAGCTTAAGGGTTATTCTTGGTGTGCCTCAAAACCTCTATGGGCTCTTTCTTGCCATAGGTCTCTCCCTCCTCTTTGGGATACTCCTTCCCAATGGTTTTTCTTTTCACCTACACCATCTTCTCCTACAGTGCTTGCAACATGGAGGCTATCTCCTCTATTTTCCTCAAGATCTGTAATTCCAAGTCACATTTCGTTTTTGCTTTTCATTGAGCCATCTTCAGTGCTCCTCGTTCTCTATCCATCTTCACTTGGTGGAGAACAACTTTTTTTTATACCTTCTACCTGATAAACTGATTGGAAGATGCTCATGCACCTTGACTACCTCACGACTGATGATCTTTTAGCATTGTCATCCATTTCTCTTGATTCATTGTCAAACCATTTGATCTTTGCCTATGAACTGCCTCACGATCGACAATTTGTCAGTGCTTTCTCCTCATCCACACCTCTAGATCGCCTCACATTCGGTGATCTATCCTCATTGTATTCGACTAATTCAAAGTAATTTGTCAATGCTTCACCTCTCCTTTCTAGCAATGATTGCATGAAGTTTGTGTTGATGTTGTGGATTGCACCCTTGAAAGAAGGTTGAGCTTCTCTCTTCCATGCGGCACAATGGAGAGTCCCCTCTTGCTATGGGCTTGGCAAAACCGAGGGGAGAATATCTAGATAAGGGCTAGCTCCCTTTGATGCATCTCTGAAGTCTTTTACTACTACTGCTAACAATGGAGGGGGTGAAAAGGGAGAAGGATACAACCAAAATAGAAACTAATCTAAGTGGTGATGCACCAAGTGATTTTGATCTACTCAGCTATTCACACTTCAAACCAGAAGGGGGTGAACATACACTTTATCTGGCAAAAAGACCAGACTATAGGGGTATTTTAATAGGAGGCTTGATGGAGACACAAGGAAAAGGAACTTACCATAGGCATTGTAGAAAACACGCTATCTGATAGCTACTCTTTTGTCTCTACACTCCAGATGAAGCACTTCTAGTTAACCTACAAAAATGGCTTTGACTATACTAGGTATGTTGGTGTCAATCTTGTGAAAGCATCAAGCTAAAATGACTAAACACAGAATTGATACACAGACACTCTTAAAAGCATAACCAATCAAATAGAGGTAAAACACATTCTTATTGATCAAAGATGAAATTTGGCAGGGATTCTCCTTACAAAATGAGAGATATCCTTCTCAACTGAGAGGTTACAATATATATAGCATCAAGGAAAAGGCTTTGGCACTTTCTAGAATAAGCTGCCCATGCTACATTGAATACATTGGAAAGAGGAAACTGTTGAAGGAACCATGTTGTAGGTGTCGTCAATCTTGACTTTGGTGCTCAACCCATATTAAATGTCACTATAAGAGCATGGGTCGTATTAAATGTCATTGCAAAAGCATGGGTCATTACAAATATCTTCCTATGCCGACGATTTTTGTGCCACTTGGACTGCTTAATTTGTGTCTGTTCTTGGCTGGGTGCTTCTTTTGGAAAATTCCAAATGTTTTCGTATGTGTGCATGGCTATGTTCTGGATTCTCTATTTTGTTCCCTCTTTCTTTGTTATTTCTTGTCTCTTTCTAGCAATTTTGAGCTATCGAGTTATTCTTTCATCTTTTTTTGGCTCCTCGGGCTCCTTTCTTGGCCAACGCATCCCATCAAAATTGACGTCTGTGGGCCCATCACTATTTGAAAACCAATGGCTATTTCACCGCCTTGAATTTGACATTCACGCACCCATCACCGGACGTTTGAACCTCCAACAGCTAGTTCACCATGCTGAAATTGGCACGCTGGGGCCCGTCATTACTTTGGTAATTCCTTCGGCTTTCTGTAATTGAACCTTCTCTGAGGGAAGGTGACTTTTCAAAAGAATGGAAATGGTCCCCTTTTGGTCATTGAGAGCCCTCTGCAAGGGCACTTGCCCTTCGGGCTCCTTTGAACTCCCTTGGTCATCTCAATTCCTTTGGACATTTTGTCCGAAGGAAATCCTTCCTTCAAAATTGACGCCCTTTCTTTTGGTCTTTTCCTTTTGAAAAATTCCTTCAGGCCTTTGTCCGAAGGAATTTTGCCTTGGTTCCTTGCTTGTGAATTTCTTCGAACAAAATGCCCAAAGGAATTCCTTCGAACATTTTGTTCGAAGGAATTCATCCATTGATTCCTCCTTGAATTTCCTTCGGATTTAAGTCTGAAGGAATCCTGTGTCTTTTCCTTTGGATTTCCTTCGAATAGAAAGTCCGAAGGAAATCTATCCTTTGCCTTGATCTTTCTCTAAAGGAAAACCTACCTTTCGGTCTTCTTCTTTAATCCCTCTGCAAATGTTCCTTGCCCTCCACAAGGGCACTTTTGGCCCCAAGTTGCCCTTCAGAGCCTGCTGAAAGGTCCAATTGGTCACCTACCTTCCCTCTGTAAGGGCACTTTGTCTTTGGAACTTTGTAAAAAGACTTGCATTTTTTGAACTGGCCCATCCTTTTGCCAAAAGGCTTGTCCAAGGCAATTACCCAAAGCGAAATAAACCCTATATCAATCCGAGAACCTATAGGGCTTAGATCTTTCAATTTTTCATAAGGATAGGGCTATTGCAAAAGAAAATGGAGCATTTGTAGTAAGGTGGATGCATACAAAACTGACAGCTCAGGACAGTAGGGAAAGGAGACCAATTTTTGGCCTACAAGACCAAAATTGTCAACAAATTTGATGATTCCTAGGGGAAGCATGGCTGATATGCTTAGAAAAACTAGTAGCTTACAAGTCCGTTGGGCACAGAGTCAAAATACAGCCCGAAGGGTTGACAATAACCTTGAGGGATCCAAGAATCAATCATGAAGTTTTTTACCCCAAACGGCAAACAAAACACACACAAGGCTAAAAAACTATGAACGTGTGCAAGAGCACTTAGGGAAAATAGAAAAAAACAAAGAAAATATATACATGATGAGAGAAGGCTCAGTGACAGTGCTTAAGGTATATCCCATTAACTGGGATATGTAGTTCTTCATCATCCAACCTAGAGAGTTGGAAAACATTGTTCTGCTTACACTGAGTGATGACATATGGACCACTCCATAGGGCATCAAACTTTGTGTGTTTTCCAAGCTTAGCTTGATCCTCATCCCATTTTAAGATGATGTCACCTTCAGAGAAGCCTTTTGATGAGAATTTCTTGTCAAAGTGCTTATTTATTTGTTGTTGACAGTTGATCATAGAAACTATGGCTTGGTCCCTTATCTCTTGAAGTTCCATCAATTCACACAGCCTGACCTCCATGTTGTTGCCTTCTTTCAATTGCAGCTAGTGAGCAAGATCTAAAGCTGACAATTCAAGTGAAATAGGAAGTCTAGCTTCACTTCCATACACAAGTGTGTATGGTGAATTGTCAACTGCCTTCTTTGGAGTAACCATATCTGCCCATAGGGTTGTTTTCAACTTGGCATGCCAAGTTCTCTGATTCTCCTCTGTCCTTCTGATAATTCTGATCAGATTGTTGTTGATGGACTCAGCCAGCCCATTCTCTTGTGGGTAGTAGTTGGAAGAAGTGCTGAGGTAGATGTCGTATCCCAACGCCCACTCGTTCATTTTGGTTCCCAAAATAGCCAATGCATTGTCTGAGATGATGGTAGTTGAGACTCCAAACCTTGTCATTAGGCCTTTGTAAAAGTCCAAGACTGCACTTTTGTTGGCCTCTTTCAAAACAATAGCTTCTACCCATCTCATGAAGTAGTTTGTAGCAGTCAAAACCCATTTGTGGCTAGCATTGGAAGGAGGGTTGATCATCCCTATGAAGTCTAGGCCCCATTGCATGAATAGCTATTCTACTTGAATAGGCTGTAGAGGCATTGCAACCAACCGTTGTTTCTCATCAAAGAGAGCACACTTCTAGCACTTTTGTACCTAGGCATGGGTGTCTTTGAATAGAGTGGGCCAGAAGTAACCAGCTCTCATAATCCTTGCAGTTGTAGGCTTAGGAGCAAAGTGACCACCAGCCGATCCATCATGGAACTCGGACAGCACCCTGTCGACCTGACTTGGGTCTATGCACCTCAAGAGTACTCCTAAAAAATTCCTTTTGAATAGCACCCCCTCAATCAGGACATAAGGGAGAGATTGGAGTCTGAAATATCTCCTCTTGGTCCTATCAAGGCCCTGCGGGCACTCACCGATGAGAAGAAAACATTTTATGTTTGATGCCCAATCTTTCATGACTGCTAGTTCTTTTGTTGTAGCTTCATCATGGAAAAGCAAAATGTCCTCTTTCTGCTATTTAAGGTTTGTAGCAAGGCATTCACACAGGGATTTTCCCCTTATTAGCTTAGTGGTTTTGATGTCCACGTCATATTCCATTACTTTGGTGATCCATCCCGCTCTCTTTTCATTTAGATGATGGCTAATCAAGAAATCTTTGACACTGGGATGTGGCACCATGAGATGAACCCTGTTGTTGGACAGCATATGTCTGAATTTCTTCAAGCTTCATTTGACTACAAGGACTTGTTTCTCCACATATGTATATCTAATCTCAAAACCTTCTAGACCTTGGCTAAAAAATACAAGAGACCGTTCAAAGTTCTCGTCATTTGTTGGGTAAGCATGGCGGAGATTACCTCTTTATTTCCGAAGGTGTAGAGGTTGAAATCCTTGGTGAAGTCAGGACTGATCAAGGTAGGACCCTGGGCGATAGCCTGCTTGATCCCTTCAAAACTATCTTTTTGTGCTGTCCACACGAATCTCTCATCTTTCTTCAGTATGGAGATCAGTGACTTGACTATCTCGGCAAAATTTGGGATAAATCTTCTGACAAAATTTATTTTGCCAAAGAAACTTTGCAGACCTTTCTTATGCTTAGGCAAGGACAGTGCTAGGATGGCGTGAACTCTTTTTGGATCAATGGTCAAGCCCCCTTTCAAAACAACATGGCCAAGGAGTTTACCTTCATGGACAACAAACACACATTTTTTTGGGTTGAGGGAGATACCAAACTCTCTACACCTCTCAAAGATTTTCCTAAGGTGTTTCATATGTTGGCCTGCTTCCTTAGAAAATCTAGTCACATCATAAAGATAGACTAGTACAACATTATTTATTAGGCCTTGGAAAGCCATGTCCATGGCTTGTTGAAAAGTGGCTCCAGCATTGGATAGCCCAAATGGAATTTTTTAGTAAGCAAACGTTCCCCACTTGGTAGTGAAGGTTTTGTATTGATCACGATCTTGCACTAAAATCTGATTGTACTTTGAGTACCCATCTAGGAGGAAGAAACGTTCACTCACTATCACCATTTGGAGGATCTACTCCATACTTCGGAGAGGATAGTGATCTTTCAACAAGACTCTATTGAGGTCTCTAAAATCCACACACACTCTGATCTCCCCATTCTTTTTTCTAACAAGGACTAGATTGGCCAGTCAAGAAGAGTGTTTGATCAAAAATACGATCTTGGACTCAATCAGCTTGGTGAGTTCCTTCCACATGAGAGGCTCAATCTTCAGGTTGACATGTCTTTATTTTTGTTTGATGGGCTTGGCTCCTTCCTCCATCTCAATGGTATGTTGGGTCAAACTTGGGTCAAAACCCTTCAAGTCGCTATGCTCCCAAGCGAAGACATTGGCAAATTCTTGGCACAATAAGATGAAAACCTACCTTTCTTGATCTGTACATATCTTCCCAAGTGCAAGCAGCCTATTCTTGAATATTTCAACTTTTTCGTAGTTCTCTTTCTTCGTTGTGATGCCTGTTTTGTCATTTTTCAATTGGTCATCCTCGTTGAAAATACTTTTGAGAGTGACCAAGCCTTTAGGAAGTTTGTTGTTCTTCAGCTAAACAATCTGGTTACCATACTTTGTTGTAGCTTGGCTTGATTTCTAGAGGCAAACTCAGCCTCCTCTTGCAAGAAGAATGCTATCTATTGATCGCTATCAAACACCTATCAATTGATTATGTTATTAGGCACAGAGAGTCTGATTACCATTTTTAAATGGCGCGGATTGCTATCTCGACCTATCTCCTTGGTGATGTCAAATTGGGCACCAACTACTGCTAGTCTGTCTGCTTGATTATTCTGCTCTCTTGGTATAGAAATAACATTGAAAGCAAGGAAACTCTCCACTAAGTCCCATACCCTGTGATTATAAGACTTAAGTAAGGAATTCTTGGTCAGATTTTAGCCTCTCACCTGATTTACGATTAACTCATTGTCCCCAAAAACCTACAGCTCTTTAATTCCTCTTTTCCTTGGCCACTCCAAACCATGGATGAGAGACTCATATTCTACAACATTGCAAGTCCAAGAAAACTGGAACCTAAAAGTTGAGAAGTATTTCTCCTTTGAGGGAGAAATTAACACCACTCCACCACCAACTCCCAGCTTGCTTCTTGAGCCATCAAAGAAGAGTTGCCATAAACTCGAGCTCTGTTGGTTTGCTTTCATCAAATTTGGCACAAGGGTACCTTCTTCATGCATGCAATAAATTCCAAGCCCTGCCTCTTCTATAAACTTGTATGGGTCGTGTTTGAAGTTGTCACTTCCCCATTCTTCTAAGAGCAGGTCAGCAACTCCTTCAAGGGCAAAGAGTGGAGATTGATCCACTTGAAATTTTTCTTCATCAATAATGGCTTAGCTAACGTTCGCCGCTTTGAGTGAGTACAGATCCATATGATCTCTATGGATTAGCTCCAACTCAATCTTGACCTTAGTCCCATATTTGGTTCTAAAAACCATATAAGACTAGTTTGCTGCTAGGTACCCGCCTATTTTGGATGTGAAATTCCTGGACAAGCAGCTATCAATGTAGGGAGGAACATCCACCACTACCACGTCGTGGGGAACTGAGAAAGTGGGACAGACATGCAACATAAGATTCAAGCCTTGTACTACTCCTAATGTTTTGGCTGGTGATCCATCTAGCTGCAGGACTTTCTTGGTCATTTATTCATATTTGAGCCCCAGCTTATCCGCTATACATTTTGGCATTACTGAGGTGTTTGCCCCACTGTCAAAAATGCAATTGTGCACTAGGAAATCTCTTATGACTAAGGATAGATAGAAAGAGGTAACATTTTCTTCTTTTTTTACTTGGCCTACTGTGGAGGGGTGCCCATTCATGATCAAAACGTATCAGCTTTTGTTGGGACAGTTGGTTCATATAGCTTGTGCAACTCCTTTTAGAGTATGTCCTTTTGTCCCAGCATTGCCAATGAATCTCACAAGGAGATATTCATGTGTAGCTTCTTCATTTGGTCTACCACATTGATTTAAGGGTTGCTCCCTTTCAAATTTTCTTTGGGGGCACTTGCAGCCTGAGACGCAGGCTGAGGAGCTGAGGATGCAAATGGCGGCCTATAATTTTGAATTTTTTGGTTCTCATGTGATGATGAAGATGTTGCAAATGTTTGGGTAGCTGCCTGAGGTTCCTTCATAGCTCTTCTTTTGGACCTAGTGTTGGCTGCAACATAATCACCTTGGTTGTTCATACTGCCCACATAGTTGACTGCACAAAATTCACCTTCCAGGTGATTCATGAGAGTGGAATCAAACTGAGCTAGCTTGTTGTCCATGCCAGGTTGTCTTGTGCATTCATATATTGACTCGATGTCTCATGTGTATAAGTAGCCTGTTCTTGACCATATCCCAAGGGTGAGCAATTAGGTTGTTCCTGTACCAGATTATTTTGAGAGGGCACAAGGGCCTTGAACGATGAAGGAGTGCCTAGATTATACCCTTGATATGCTCTGGCTTGTGCAAACTGACCCTGTCTTTGATTATAATTCTGAAAAGGAGGTCTATTTGCTTGTTCGAATTGTTGATATCCCTGGTTTGGCTGATAGTTTTGAGCATGTTGCTTTTTGAGAGCCACTAGTTCGTTGGTCACACTTTGTAACAAGCTTTTAACTTCATGAAGGTCATTGGGCGAGGTAGCAGTCGGCTTTTCTATGCCACAAAAGGTAAAGCCATGGTGATAATAGGGTTTTATCGGGGTCTTCTTGCGTAAGTATATTTTATAGTAAGTCTAGAAAAATGACTTGTATAGGGATGGGTCCTCGCAAATATCAATCGCCTTGCTGAGTTTAACGGTAATTCAATGAATTCAAAAGGGACACCCTTGGCAGAAGATCTTGTGGTGACTTTAGGCATAGGATGTCAGACTGATCTTTGACTAGAGACTGATGTTCTTGAAAATGGAGTCACTAGATGCTGGATTAGTGGTTCATTCTTGCTGTAACAAGACCAACACCAATCCTAGAATTTTTCTGAGCATTAAAATTTGGTCCCACCAGACATGCCAAAAACTGTTGACACTGTGGATTGCACCATTGAAAGAAGGTTGAGCTTCTCTCTTCAATGTGGCACAATGGAGACTCCCCTATTGTTGTGGGCTTGGCAAAATTGAGAGGAGAATCTCTAGATAAAGGCTAGCTCCCTTTGATGCATCTTTGAAGTCTTTTACTACTACTGCTAACAATGGGGGGTGAAAAGGGAGAAGGATACAACCAAAACAGAAACTAATCTAAGTGGTGATGCACTAAATGATTTTGATCTACTCAGTTATTCACATTTCAAACCAGAAGGGGGTGAACATACACTTTATCTGGCAAAAAGACCAGACTGTAGAGGTATTTTAACAGGGGGCTTGATGGAGACACAAGGAAAAGGAACTTACCACAGGTGTTGTAGAAAACACACTGTATGATAGTTATTCTTCTGTCTTTGTGCCCCAGATGAAGCACTTACAGTTAACTTGTAGAAATGGCTTTGGCTATACTAGGTATGTTGGTGTCATTCTTGTGAAAGTATCAAGCTAAAATGACTGAACATAGAATTGATACACATACACACTCAAAAGCATAACCATTCAGATAGAGGTAAAATACATTCTTATTGATCAAAGGTGAAATTTGGTAGGGCTTCGCCTTAAAAAATGAGAGATATCCTTCTCAACTAAGAGGTTACAATATATATATCATCAAGGAAAAGACTTTGGCGCTTTCTAGAATAAGTGGCCTATGTTGTGTTGAATACATTGGAAAGAGAAAACTGCTGAAGGAACCATGTTGTATGTGTCGCTAGTCTTGAATTTGGTGCTCAACCCGTATTAAATGTCACTACAAGAGTATGGGTCATATTAAATGTCACTGTGAAAGCATGGGTCACTGCAAATATCTTCCTGTGCCAACGCTTTTTGTGCCACCTGGACTGCTTAATTTGTGTCTGTGCTTCACTGGGTGTGTCGTTTGGAACATTACAAATGTTGTCATATGTGTGTGTGGCTGTGTTCTGGATTCTCTATTTTGTTCCCTCTTTCCTTGCTATTTCTTGTCTCTTTCTAGCAATTTTGAGCTCTCGGGCTATTCTTTTGTCTTTTGTTGGCTCTTCAGGCTCCTTTCTCAGCTGACATATCCCATCAAAATTGACGTCTGTGGGCCCATTACTATTCAAAAACCAATGGCTATTTCACCGCCTTGAATTTGATGTTCGCGTGCCCGTCACCGGATGTTTGAACCTCCAACGGCTAGTTTACCATGCTGAAATTGATGTGCTAGAGCCCGTCATTACTTTGGTAATTCCTTCGGCTTTCTACAATTGAACCTTCTCAAAGGGAAGGTGACCTTTCGGAAGAATGGAAATGGTCCCCTTTTGGTTGCTGAGATCCCTCCGCAAGGGCACTTGCCCTTCGGGCTCCCTTGGTCATCTCAATTCCTTCGGACATTTTATCTGAAGGAAATCTTTCCTTCAAAATTGATGCCCTTTCTTTCGGTCTTTTCCTTTTGACAAATTCCTTTGGGCCTTTGTCCGAAGGAATTTTGCCTTGGTTCTTTGCTTGTGAATTTCTTCGAACAAATTGTCTGAAGGAATTCCCTTGGGTATTTTGTCCGAAGGAATTCATCCATTGATTCTTCCTTGGATTTCCTTCGAATTTAAGTCCGAAGGAATCCCTTGTCTTTTCCTTTGGATTTCCTTTAGACAAAAAGTCCGAAGGAATCCCTTGTCTTTTCCTTTGGATTTCCTTTAGACAAAAAGTCCGAAGGAAATCTTTGTCCTTTGCCTTGGTCTTTCTCCGAAGGAAAACCTACCTTTCGGCCTTCTTCTTTAATCCCTCCACAAGTGTTCCCTACCCTCTGCAAGGGCACTTTGGGCCCCAAGTTGCCCTTCGGACCCTGGTGAAAGGTCCAATTGGTCACCTACCTGCCCTCTACAAGGGCACTTTATCTTTGGAGCTTTGTAAAAAGACTTGTGTTCTTTGAACTAGCCCATTCTTTTGCCAAAAGGCTTGTCCAAGGCAATTGCCCAAAGTGAAATAAGCCCCATATCAAGCCAAGAACCTACAGGTCTTAGATTTTTCATTTTTTCATAAGGACAGGGCTATTGCAAAGGAAAATGGAGCATTTGTAGTAAGGTGGATGCATCCAAAACTTACAGCTCAGGACAACAGGGAAAGAAGAAGACTGATTTTTGGCCTGCAAGACCAAAATGGTCAACAAGTTGGTGATCTCTCAGTTCTCACATAGTAATCCTATAGGTTGCTTACAACCTCATAACTTCTTACACTACCTATTGCTGCGCTCTCCATCGCAATCCTACGTAGGTGCTTGAACTTAAGAGTTGTTGTAAAGTCTCCCTCCACCATCCTATGAACTCATCCCTTCTGAGGGTTCTCTTTGCTTATCTTTCGCTTGCTCACTATGTACCTACCTCCCTCATGTTGGTGAGTGATGTTATGCCAGTTGCCTCACGTTCAACCATCTACTAGCTTTTTTGCTACTAGTTCATATCTCGCTTGTAGGTTTATGCTTTCTTCTTGCATCCTCAAGGTTCATGGACTTGCTTTGATATCAAACTAGTATCAATCGAGATCAAGAATTTTGGTGAAGGGATGCATTAACCATGCAACCTTCAGAGTTCCACATAGTGGATCATGCGAATAAAGGCTTTTATTCCTTAACTTCAAGTGTTACAAGATAATATAAGCTTCGCAAGTGTGCATTGAACTCTTAGCTCTACTTGGTCTAGTCCTTTAAGTGTCTTTATATCTACTATGGTGTCCATAGACAACCATTCGCTCATGACTATAGCCTTCACCTGCCATGTGAATCTCCATTTCTATCTGTCTAGCCTTATTCAAATTTTCCTTGTCCCTTTATGGGATGACCCTAACAAAGTATCCTCCTTGGCTTCAGATTGTTAAAAGTGTTGGACCAAAACCCCTCTTTATAGTTGCCTGAGCTCTGGTTGATTCACCTATTTTGTATGCAATTGACCTACAACTTCATTTGATGGGAATATGTGTGAGTTTATAGACCTACCCTAGAATTAGGATAGCCTTTTATGGACCTCAAGCCACACAATTTTGAGTGTTGTTAGAAGATATCCTCCCAAAGTAGATATTGTCAGTTGTCTCTTTAGTTGTCACCTCACTTGTATTGACCTAGCCTAAGGAAAGGCTAAGCCTAGGTCCTCATAATTGACTACTCATCCAACTATGATTTGTTTTCTCTGGTTTTGCATTGAATGCGTTGCCCCTGGCTTTTTGTGTGTGCTTGTGCTTCATACTCTCCTTTCACATGCCATCATCATCACACACTATGTACCTTAGATCTCTTTCGCTTGTTGATTACATTGTAGGTGCATTTGTGTGCCCCTTAACACTACTCTAATGTGTTTCCTTGATAAGCTCTACTCTTTGTACCTTTTTTGTGCAAGTTCAAACTGAACTTTGGTTGTGACTTTCCTTGTTCTAGTGTAGCACACCTTCAACAAATAACTTCTTTTGTTCCATGTTTCTTTGCTCTTTGTAGGCATTGGCTCCTCTGTGTGATATTACAAGAGCCTTTACTTCTGCACCTTGCTTCCTACCCCTAGTGCATTTTCATACACTTTGCATCTTTGCGTGCACATTCCTTACCTTAATCAAAACTTGTACCCCGTTCTTATTCTCTAACTCCTTGTGCAACTCTCAATCATCTTCGTTCCACGTTGTCTATACCAACCTTTAAAAAAAATCTGCCATTAAAGCTGCACAACTAGGGTTGGTTTATTTCTCCCTGATTTGACTATGTTTTTGTTTGATGCAACAAACTCCCAAGGTAATTAAAATGTAAGTTCCTTCTTACAAGAAGGGCTAGAGTGGTAGAACAACCCTTCTAGTCGGTTGCCTCAAGGTAATTAAAATGTAAGCTCCTTTCCCTTCCTCTTGTGGGTTTGCATGCAACTCTATTTTTTTTATGGTTCTATGCACACCTTCATCTCCTCTGGGTCTACACCTAGTTTCATCTCTCATTGTTCTGCACCCACTTTCATCTCTTGTGGCTTATGCCCACTCTTGTCCATCCAACTCCACCAAAAGGTTTTCATACCATTCATCTCCCTCCTTTTTTATGCGCACTTACTTCCTTGTGTCACCCACAAGAAGTAGGTATAGTTACATGTTATAGTTCCTCAAGTTTATCATAGGGCTCATCGGCACAGCTTTACCACTACCTTTGTCCTTCATTAACCTTTGCTTGATGTTCTTAGTGGCATGCAAGTCTTTATGGGGTCTATCGACTCCCACATTTTCTTCTTCCTCTATTATCCTGCTCCTTGCTCTATGTGCTTGAAATGATATCCCCTTCAAGTGATGTTCTTGATTAGTTTCAAGTTGATGGCCTCTTGCCTTGCTCACAATCGATAGTGACCCTTCCTTCACCCGTTGCGCTCTGCTACAACTGAGTTTCTTCTTGGATTTGCTCCTTTGTTGTTGCTTTGGCACAACCACCTTTTTTGCCTTTGCTTCTTACACAACTTCTTTACCCAGTCTTCACCTCATGCCTTTCGAGATCGGTGTTGGCTCCCACTTTTTAATCTTTTTAATGTTGCCATGAAGGGCTCCTTCTAACCTCTGCATTGCCCCCATGTTGGCTTCTCGTGTACATCACTCTTCATGGAAACATTCTCTTCTTCACTTTTGTGGCGAGGATTTTATAGGTTGCTTTTTGCAGCTTTCAAGTCTTCTACATTTGACATGGGATTCTGAATGCACTACTTGGTTCAGTAGTTTGGAAGCCATTTATTCCCAATTGTGCACCCTCTTCTTGCCTTTCCAACTCCTTCTATAATGGAGATCTTTTTAGCCATTTGTTATGCTATTATGAAGCCTTTTCTATGAATACTCTAGCTTTATGGAGTCCTTTACACCTTTCAATGTGAAATAGCGCTCGATATCCAATCCACTGCATCATTTCCTCAGGGCCTTCTTTTTTGGAGAACCTTTGAACTTTAGCTTCCGGCTAATTCCCGATTCCCATCAGAACCTCTATGAGTTCTTTCCTCTTGTGGGTCTCTCCCTACTTTTCTATGGTATGCTTCCTCCCAGCCATTTTTCTTTTTGTTCGTGTTATCTTTTCCTGCAACATGGAGGCTATCTTAATTTTCCTCAAGTTCTGCAACTTTGTGTCATGTCTCATTTTGGCTTCGAGTGAGCCATCTTCTATGCACTAATGAATCCCTCTATCAAATTCTCCCTTTGTGATCCTACTTAGCTTGTCTCTACTGTGTGTTCTCTTTGCTTATGTTTCAAATGTTCACTATCTAAAAACTTACCTCACGGTGGTGAACGAAGCTCTACTAGTTGCCTCATGTTCAACGATTAGCTAGCTTTCATTTTGCTAGTTTGTATCTTGCTTGCAAGTTTATCTTTTCTTCTTGAATCTCTCAAGGTTCAAAACCTTGCTTTGATATCATACTAGTCCTAGCTGAGATGAGGGATCCCGGGGAAGGAATACATTAACCACACAGCCTTCATAATTCCATGCAGTGGATCATGCTAATAAAGCATTTTATTCCTTAACTTCGGGTGTCACAAAATAATATAAGCTTCACAGTTGTATATTGAGCTCTATGCTCTTCTTAGTCTAGTCCTCAAACATAGATATAAGTATCTCTCTTTCTCTCCACTGTGGTGTCCTTAGGCTACCATTTGCTCATGACTACGAGGCTTCACCTATCTACGAAGTTCCTTTTCTCTTTATCTAGCCTCATACAATTTTTTATCACTTTATGGGATCACTCTAATAAAGTCTCCTTGGCTTCTGAGCGTTACAAATTTTGGATCAAGACCCCTTTTTATAGTTGCCCAAGCTTTGGTTGCTTCGTTGAATTCCAACGCAATTGGCCAACTTCATTTAATGTGTATCTACTTAAGTCTACAAAGCTACCCTAGAAGTAGCATAGCCTTTTACGGACCTCCAATTGGACAAGTAGATCTTGTTAGTCACTTTTGTTGTCACATCATTTGCAGTACTAACCTAGCCTAAGGAAAGGCTACCTATAGGTCCTCGCAACTAATTGCTTAGCCAACTATCTTCTAATTCCTTGGGCTTGCATTGAATGCCCTATGCCTAGCTTTTTGCATGCCCCTTTACGTCAAAATCTCCTCTATTCCACATGCCATCATCATCGCATACTAGGTACCTTAGTGTTCTTTCGTTGGCTAATTATGTTCTAGGTGCATTTGAGTGCTCCTCGATTGTGACTATGCATTGCTCTAATGTGCTCTCTTGATAAGCTCAACTGTCTACGCAATTGTTGCTCAAGTTTGAACTTAGCTTTGGTTGCAACTTTCCTTGTTCTTGTGAAACACACTTTCAGTGAACAATTCCTGCGCCATGGTTCTTAGGACTTTGAAGGCCTCAATTTCTTCATGCACTATTAAGCGAGCCTTTACTTTTGCACCTTACTTCCTGTCCCTAGTGCATATTTATGTGCTTAATAGCTTTGTGAGTGTGTTGCTTGGCATAGCCAAAATTAGAGTTGGTTTATTTCTCGCTTGACTGACTCTATTTTTGTCTGATGCAAGATTGCAAATTTGCGATTGATGATCCCACATCCAAATTCCTAGGTAATTAAAATATGAGCTCCTTCTTACAAATAGTGTTGGAGTGGTAGAACTATCTTTCTAGTCGGCTACCTTGACCACGGTGTTCCTATCCTCCCAATTTTGCATGAGCAGGCTCACTCAATGCTTCCTTCTTTTCTAGACCCTCCTTGGGCCATAAACTGCTTCAAGCTCACTATAGTGCTTCATTCAGGGAAGTTTGTCCTAGTCAAAGGTCCACTAGAGCCTCTACTTCCTCAAGCTCTTTTATCTTTGGGGCTAAATGTCATCTTCTGTTCATCGTGCATTACTGCATATCGACAATTTCTCCAACATCCCTCTCTATCATCATCGTTGTGGTACAATCCATTACTTAATGCGGAGCTAGGGTTCACAACCCTTCCTTTGGCACATCCTCCACTATGAGCACAAGTACACGTGTTGTCTTCAAGGTTCATCTTATGTGCCTTTGTCTCTGTGCAAACTTCTCCACCTTGCACAACTTCATGCAATTTCGTTGGCTCATGTGAAATGATATCCACCTTCCCTTCACTCATTTTACTTCACTGCAACCAGGTTTCTTCTTGGCTTCGCTCCTCTATTGTTTCTTCTGTGAAATAACTTTCTTTGCCTCTGCTTCTTATGCATCTTCTTTGTGCAATGTTCTCCTCAATGCCTTCTGAGATCAGCATTAGCTCCCGCTCTTTCATCTTCTCAAAGGGCTCTTTCTGACCTCTATGTTGCTCCAATGTTGGCTCCCCCTACACATTGCCTTTTATGGATTCCTTTACATCCTTCAACGTGAAATAATATTCGACATCTAAGACACACTCCATCATATACTCAGGGCCATTTTTCTAGAGAACCTTTGTGTTTCAGCTTCAGGGTTATTCTTGATGTGCCTCAAAACCTTTGCGGGCTCTTTCCTCCCATAGGTCCTGTTAACACTAACCGGTTGTCGCTACACCAAAAGCTCGAACTGTTAGTGAGGGTGAGACTAGAGAGGTTATAGATTCTGGGGGAGCCTAAAATCAGGGGTTGAGGGTCTCAGAGCGTCAATAGTTTAGCCCCCCCGAGCCGAGAGGTCCAGATTGGACACTTTGAGAGGTCCAGATTGGACACTCTGAGAGGTCCAGATGGACACTCTGACCACGAGGCAAGCGAAACTGCTGAGGGCGAGAATCAAACCCCTCCCCAGCGGAGTCACCAAGTTTGTTAACACTAATTGGTTACCGCTACACCAAAATCTTAAACTGTTAGTGAGGGTGAGACCAGAGAGGTTCTAGATTTTGGGGGAGCCCGAAAGCAGGGGTTGAGGGTCTCGAAGCGTCAACAGTTTAGCCCCCCCGAGCTGAGAGGTCCAGATTGGACACTCTGAGAGGTCCGGATGGACACTCTGACCATGAGGCGAGTGAAACTGTTGAGGGCGAGAATCGAACCCCTCCCCAACGAAGTCGCCAAGTTTGTTAACACTAACCAGTTGCCGCTACACCAAAATCTCAAACTGTTAGTGAGGGTGAGACCAGAGAGGTTATAGATTCTGGGGGAGCCCAAAAGCAAGGGTTGACGGTCTCGAAGAGTCAACAGGTCCTTCCCTGCTTCTCTTTGGGATCCTCCCTCCCAACAGTTTTTCTTTCTGACTATGTTGTCCTTTCTTACAGTGCCTTCAACGTGGAGATTATCTCCTACATTTTCCTTGAAATCTGACTCCAAGTCACGTCTCATTTTTCTTTTCACTAATCCATTTTATATGTTCCTCATTCTCTATCCATATGCACTTGATGGAGAATAACTTTATTTGGTACTGTTGACCAAATTTGACCCCAAGTCAAAATTGGGTCAACCCCTACTATTTTAAAATTTTAGAGAAAGTTTCATGTCCTATGGTGTCATCCATTGTCTTACATGTCTCACTTGCCCTTTCCCTAGTCCTTGTTGAAACCCATCTTCCTTATATTGGCTCAGTCAACAAAAGTAAACATTGGTCAACTATGGTCAAACTTAGTCAAAGTCTCAATTTATTTTATAAATGTATTAAAATGGTCTTTGATAGGTTTCGATGTGTTTACAAGTCATAAATTGACCACTTGCTAGGTTTCAGTGCTAAAAGGGTCATTTGGCCACCTTTTAGCTTGATTAAATGACTTTTAATGACTCTCAAATTAAAATATTGGTCAACAAGGTGGATAAGGTCAAATGATGTCAAAATCATGTCAGGTGGCAGTTACAAGTATGTTATGATCATGAAATTGTAGTTTTTCCTCAAAAATAGGCCCCTTTGGGCACTTGTACAGACTTCTCAAGTCCATCATCAGTCGAAAACATGGAGTGTCTCTTCACTTCCCCATAGGTCATCTTCATGTTTGGTTTTCATAAAATTTCATGGAAGATCCATTTCCAACTTCTTTTCCTTTTCCATTGGCAAGCCAAGGAAGGGCAAGTTCAAGCACTCACTATGGAAGCTACAGGTGTTATTGAAAAGAGTTATTATGGGGGTGGATTGTACTTTGAGTGTAATTCATTTTCATAATAAGAAGTTGCAATTTGGTGCTTCCTCCTTTATGAACAATTGTTTACACTCTAGGCAGCTTTTTATGGAATTGCATTCAAGAGGGGTGTATGTTTCCATATGTTTCTTGTTTTCAGGAATCCAAGGATCTGTGTGAGTTTGATGAGGTGTTTTTAGGTTGGAATAAGGTCCTCTCCATGATGTTTCAATCACCCAACACTTCTCTTTCAATGCCCTTGGAGGAGGATTCCAAACTGTACTTGTTTTCCAAGTTGGCAGCCATATATGGGTAACTTGAGTTTTGCAATGTGAAGGAGAGCTCCATGGGAGGTTTCAATGATCTTGGATTCATATTTTCAAATTTATTTCATTAATTACCATGTGAAAGATCAAATTAGCATATTCCTTCAAAGCTAATTTATCTAGTTTCCATTGCTCACTGCCTTGTCTGCAGAATGTTGAAAGTCACATTCTGTAGGAAGTTGTATGGAAGAATGGATCATGGAATGTATGGTGGAGTTCATGTCTGAAATCCTAGCACATCCTTGAGGGTCTTAGATTTCATATTATGAAGGTTTAGGAGGCTGCCAAGGTGAAGTTTCACTTCAAAGAATGAGTAGGACTGAATTGGGTTAGCAGTCCCCAAATGTTGTAAACAGAGATCCTGAGGCTTCTTTGAGATAAGAATTCCTTAAAACTTTTTGTCCGAAGGAAATGAACAAAGAGATAAGACGCGGACAATTTGTCCAAAGGAAAGTGCCATAACAAAAAGACAAAAGGACCATTCCAATTTTTTCAAAGGACTTTTCAAAGAGTTCGAAGGGCACATTTTGGAAGTCCGAGGACCAAAGCACAAAAACCCGAGGGCATATTTCTTTCAGACAAATTATCCAAAGGATAAGTCATTGAAGAAGGCCAAAGATAGAATAGTTTTTGACAAATTGTTTGAAGGATAGGATCAATAGAAAAGTCAAAGGGAAAAAGCTTAGACCAATTGTCCACGAGAAAGGGACCAATCAAAAAAGCTAAAGGAAATTGAACGAAGATTAAAGTCTTCGAAAGAAGTAACTCCCAAAGGAAATGGAACAAGTGCAAAAAGCCGAAGGAAATGAAGGAAGATGAAAGTCCGATAGAAATTTTGACCGTGGGAATAGACAGAAGTAGAAACAAAGATCCCAAACAATAGTATGAAGGAATACATGTAGAGCATGCAAAGTGGCTTAAGCAAGATTAGACACGTCCAAGACGAGCGCGAACATACAAAAACTGATAAAGATATTGTTTTTTCCATCTATAAGAAGATCTATAGTCTAAGACTATAGTAAGGAGCACACCAAATAATAAATGCAATAATCAAATCATTCAGACTTGGAAAAGACATGCAGCTACCTTCAAGCACGACTCTCTCAGTTCCAAAAGGGAGACTCAAATGTATGAAGGGCTCAAAGAGTTTAATGTTGGATGGGTTCAAGGAGAGCTTAACATAGAATTTCATGCATGCACTCTTGTTTATCTTATTAATCAATGTTTTTTCAAACACTTCCAACTCAACTTCAAGTGTTTGAAGATTGGCGTAGCATCATGCATGAAGAAAATTGACTTACCAAAGATCCATGCATGTTTGATAAATTTTGAATAATTTAATGTTTATTCTAAATAATGATTATGAAATGGGCTCTCCATCATTTTCAATGCCAAAGAGCTTCTCATGCAGGGCAAAAGTCAGAAGGATATTATCAGAAGGCTTGGTTATCTTGGCATAGCTGAAGTTGGACTTGGGGTGATGTGGGAGTTGATTTCCTCTTCTATTTTCAGCATCAATCTCTTGGCTTTTGTATATTTTTTCTATATAAATTGATTTTTTCAGCGTTGAATGAATCCCTCTTTTGGATGATGTGTCGGCACCGTCATGTATTTCACTTTATTCATTGTCAACCCATTTGATCTTTGCTTGGGAACTGCCTCACGATTGACAATTTGTCAGTGTTTTCTCCTCATCCGCGCCTCTGGACTGCCTCTCATTCAGTGATTTATCCTCGTTGTGTTCGACTACCTCACAACAATTTGTCAATGTTTCACCTCTACTTTCTAGCAATGATTGCATCAAGGTTGGCAATCTCTCAATTCTCACGCAACGCTCTTGCAGGTTGCTTACAACCTTACAAATTATTACACTACATGTTGTTGCCCTCTTCAATGCAATCCTACAGAGGTGCTTGTACATAGAATTGTTGTTGTAAAGTCCCCCTCCACGATCCTATGTACTTGTCCCTTCTGAGGGTTTTCTTTGCTTATCTTCCACCTGCTTGCTATCTGCCTACCTTCATTGGTGTGTGATGTTATGCCAGTTGCCTCATGTTCAACGATCTAATAGCTTTTTCTATGATAGTGCATATATCACTTATAGGTTTATCATTTCTTCTTGCATCCCTCAAGGTTCACGACCTTGCTTTGATATTAAACTAGTGCTGGTCGAGATCAGGCATCCTGGTGATGGCATGCATTAACTATGCAGCCTTCAGAGTTCCACGCAGTGGATCATGCTATTAAAGGCTTTTATTACTTAACTTTGGGTGTTATAAGATAATATAAGCTTCACAAGTGTGCATTGAGCTCTTGGCTCTACTTGGTCTAGTCCTTCAAGTGTGTCTCTCTCTCTACTATGATGTCCATAGACTACCATTCGCTCATGACTACGAGCCTTCACCTATGACATGAAGCTCCCTTTCTATTTGTCTAACCTTAGACAAATTATCCTTATCCTTTTACGGGATCACTGTAACAAAGTATCCTCCTTGGCTTTAGAGTGTTAAAAATGTTGGACCAAGATCCCTATTTATAGTTGCCTGAGCTCTATTTTCTTCGCCTATTTCTCATGTAATTGGCCTACAACATCATATGATGGGTGTCTGTGTGAGTTTTTAGACCTATCTTGAAATTAGGATAGCCTTTTACGGACCTAGAGTCACACAAGTTTGAGTGTTGTTTGAAGATATCCTCCCAATGTAGATCTTGTTGGTTGTCTCTCCAGTTGTCATGTCACTTGCAATACTGGCATAGCCTAAGGAAAGGCTAATTGTAGGTCCTCACAACTGATTGCTTATCCAATTGTCTTTTGCTTCCTCAGGTTTTGCATTGAATTCGTTGCCACTAGCGTTTCGTGTGTGCTTGTGCTATAGTCTCTCCTTTCATGCACAATCAGATCATCATCACACACTCTATGTACCTTCGAGCTCCTTTGCTAGTTGATTACATTGTAGGTGCATTTGTGTACCCATCAACTTTGACTGTGCACTAGTCTAATGTGCTCCCTTGATAAGTTCTACTCTTTGCACCTCATTCGTACTAGTTCAAACTTAACTTTGATTGAGCCTTTACTTCTGCACCTTGCTTCCTATCCCTAGTGCATTTATATGCACTTTACAATTTTGCATGCACGCTGCTTGCCTTAATCAAAACATGTACCCCCTTATTCTCTAACTCCTTGCACAACTCTCAATCATCTTTGTTCAGTGCAATCTATAATAACCTTTAAAAATGTTCTGCCATTTAAGTTGTATAGCTAGAGTTGGTTTATTTCTCCCTTGTTTGACTATGATTTTGTCTGGTGCAACATAGCCAATTACCCTGCGATGATCCTACATCAAACTCCCAAGGTAATTAAAATGTAAGCTCCTTCTTACAAGAAGGGATGGAGTGGTAGAACCACCCTTCTATTCAGTTGCATAAAGGTAATTAAAATGTAATCTCCTTTCCCTTTCTTCCTCTTGTGGGTCTACACCCACCTCTATTTTCTCTTATCGTCCAATGCCCATGATCGTCTCCTTTGGGTCTACACCCAGTTTCATCTCTCATGGTTGTGCACCCACATTCATCTCTCATGGGTCTATGCCCACTCTTGTCCATCCACCTCCAATAAAAGGTCTTCATACCTTTCATTTCCTTCCTTTTGTGTGCCTTTCGGTTCTCCTCTGTTATGTGCACTTTCTTCCTTATATCACTCGCAACAAGCAGGTATACTTACATGCTATAGTTCTTCCTTTTTCTCACAGGGTAAATTTGTGTGATTTCACCACTATCCTTGTCCTTCATTTACCTTTGCTTGATGCCCTTAGTGGCATGCAAGTCTTTATGGGGTTTGTTGACTCCCACCTTTTCTTCTTACTCTATTGTCGCACACTTTGCTCTGTGTTCTTGGACTGATATCCGCTTCAAGCGTTGTTCTTGATTAGTTTCAAGCTGATGGCCTCCTACCTTGCTCACACTCAGTAGTGACTCATTTTCCTTTTACGTAATGAAAATTGCACTCCCTTGATCAGTTTTGGGATGATTTTGGCTAACCAGTCCTGGTAGCTCATCCATGTCATGTGCAAATAATGTTGCATTTTTGTTAGTTGCAGGTTGACTCTTCTCCTCTCATGCATCTTTTAATGTTGTTTGTGGAGTTATGCCCACTTCAACTTCCCTTTGCATGTCTCTCCATGGCGCAATGCTCTGTTGTCTTTGGGACAACTTAGATTTTGCTGCAAGCTGCTATCTCTATCTTTTTCCACTAATGCTTTAGGCAAATGCATGCCACGAATAGACTTGTGCTCTCTTGTGCCTTACAAAGGACACATTCACCAGTGAAGCTTCTCTTTCACCTACCTCATCCCTTTGCACAATATTTTTTGCATTGGCTCTCAAGCTCTCTTCAGGTGGTGCTCGTGCCAATGCCTCTATTTCCTTTGGTGCACCTTTGAACCCATGCGCCTCGCTCTCATTTATGCTTCACTCAACAACTCCCAATTTCTCTCTAGGCATCTCTTCCCCTACAACATCTCTTGTTGTTTGTTATTTTAGTGCTTCCTTCAAGGAAGTTTCTTCTGGTTGAAGGTCCTCTAAAGCCTCTCCTTCCCCAGGCAAGTTTTTGTGCAACAATCCTTCACTTTATGGGGATCTAGGGTTCTCAACCCTTCCTTCGGTGCATCCTCCACTCCGAGCACAATAACACTTGTGCTCTCTTGAGGTTTCTTATGGGGCCTTGTTTCTGTGTAGGCTGGTCTTACACCTTGCACACCTTGTGCTCTCATTGGCTCTTGTGGAATGATATACATCTTGCCTTCACGTGTGCTCTGCTACAATCGATTTTCTTCTAGGTTTCTCTCCTTTGTTGTTGCTTTGGCACAACAACCTTCTTCGCCTTTGCTTCTTACGCAACTTCTTTACCCAGTCTTCTCCTCAACGCCTTTCGAGATCGATGTTGGATCCCACTTTTTAATCTTTTTAATGTTGACATGAAGGGCTCCATCTGATCTCCGCATTGCTCCCTTGCTGGATACTCCTATGCATTACCCTTCATGGCAACATTCTCTTCTTCCCTTTAGGGGCGAGTCTTTGCAAGTTACTTTTTGTGGCTTTTGAGTCTTCTACATTTGAGATGGCCTTCTAAATGCCCTAGTCGGTTCAGTAGTTTGGAAGCCATTTGTTCCCAAATATGCACCCTGTTCTTGCTTTTCCATCTCCTTCTCTAATGGAGATCTCTCTAGCCATCGGCTACTCTATCACAGAGACATTTTCGTGCATAAGCCACTTTTATGGAGTCCTTTACACCCTTTAATGCCAAATATCACTTGACATCCAATCCACTCCATCATTTCCTCAGGGCCTTCTTTATTCTAGAACCTTTGTGCTTGAGCTTCAGGCTAACTCTCGATTCACATCATAACGACTGTGGGCACTTTCCTCCCATGGGTCTGTCCTTGCTTCTCTATGGTATACTTCCTCCCAACCGATTTTCTTTTTGTCCATGTCATCCTATTCTGCAGCATCTACAACATGGAGGCTATCTCCATTTTCCTTGAGTATTACAACTCTAGGCCATGTCTCATTTTGGTTTCTAGATGAGCCATCTTTTATGCTACTTAGCTTATCTCTATTTAGTGTTCTCTTTGCTTATGTTTCAAACATTCACTATCTAAAAGCCTACCTCACGGTGGTGAATGAAGATTTACTAGTTGCCTCATGTTCAACGATCAACTACCTTTCCTTTCTCTAGTTTGTATCTCGTTTGCAAGTTTATCTTTTCTTCTTGCATCTCTCAAGGTTCACAACCTTTCTTTGATATCATACTGGTGTTGGCCGAGATGAGGGGTACCACTGAAGGGATTCATTAACCACACAACCTTCAAAATTCCATGCAGTGGATCATGCTAATAAAGCATTTTATTCATTAACTATGGGTGTTACAAGATAATATAAGCTTCACAGTTGTATATTGAGCTCTGTGTTCTACTTAGTCTAGTTCTCAGACATAGAGATAAGTATCTCTCTTTCTCTTTACTATATGTTTGTGTGGTTATTTCACTTCCCTTGACCTTCATTTCTCTTTGCTTGATGCCCTCTATGGCATGGAAATCTCTATGGGGTCCATTGACTCCCACCTTTTCTTCTTTCTTTATTTTTGCACACTTCCCTCTGTGAACCCTAACTTATTTGCCTTTGCCTCTTATGCATCTTCTTTGTGCAATGTTCTCCTCAATGCCTTTCAAGATTAGCATTAGCTCCTTCTCTTTCTTCTTCTCAAAGGGCTCTTTCTGACCTCTGTGTTGCTCCCATGTTGCCTCCTCCCGCGTATCATCTTTCATGGCAACACTCTCTTCTTTACTTTGGGGGTGAGGCTTTGAAGGGTTACCTTCTGCTGCTTTCAAGTCTTCTCCTCCATTTGAGATGGCCTTCTGGATGCACTACTTGGTTTCATAGTTTGGAAACTCTCTATTCCCAAATTTTCACCCTCTTATTGCCTTTCTATCTCCTTCTCTCTTGGAGATCTTTGCAACCATTTGCTGCATCATCATAGAATATTTTTTCTGCATACTTCACCTTTATGGATTCCTTTACATCCTTCAACGTGAAATAACATTCGACATCGAAGACCCTCTCCATCATATACTCAGGTCCTTTTTTTTGGAGAACCTTTGTGTTTCAGCTTCAGGGTTATTTTCAATGTGCCTCAAAATCTCTGTGAGTTCTTTCCTCCCATAGGTCCTTCCCTACCTCTCTTTGGGATCCTCACTTCAAATGCCTTCTCTGGAGTTATGTCCACTTCTCCTTCACTTCTTGCGTCTCTTCATGGTGAAATGCTCTGTTGTCTTTGGGACAACTTAGGTTCAATTGCACACTACCTTTTTAGCTTGATCCCCCGAGGATTTAGGTAAATGCCTCCCACAAATAAACTTGCATTCTTTTGTCTCTCCATCTCTATGCCTTTCGAAGAACACATCTCTTCTGCTTGGCTCTGATGCTCAAATTTTTCCTATGCAACTTCTCTTTTGCCTTCCTCTTTCCTAGGCGCAATGTTGTTTGCATTAGTGCTCATGCTTTATTTAGCTAGTGGTCACTCTAGTGCCTCTATTTCCTTTGGGAACCTATGGACCCATGTGATTCATTCTCATTTCAACTGCACTTAACAAAGGCCCCTTAGAGCCACTACTTTCTCAGGCTCCTTTGTCTCTAGGGCTAAATGCTTCTGTCAAACGTGCAATGCTGCATGTCAAAAATTGCTCCAACATCCCTCTCTATCGTATTCATTGTGGTACAATCCATTACTTAATGTGGAGCTAGGGTTCACAACCCTTCCTTTGGCACATCCTCCACTATGAGCACAAGTACACATGATGTCTTCAGGGTTCATCTTATGTGCCCCTGTCTTTGTGCAAACTTATCCACCTAGCACACCTTCATGCACTCTCGTTGGCTCATGTGGAATGATATCCACCTTCCCTTCACTCATTTCACTCTGCTACAACCGGGTTTCTTCTTTTCTTCACTCCTCTATTGTTGCTTCTGTGAAATAACTTTCTTTGCCTTTGCTTCTTATGCATCTTCTTTATGCAATGTTCTCCTCAATGCCTTCTGAGATCAGCGTTAGCTCCTGCTCTTTCATCTTCTCAAAGGGCTCTTTCTGACCTCTGTGTTGCTCCAATGTTGGCTCCTCCCGCGCATCACCTTTTATGGATTCCTTTACATCCTTCAACGTGAAATAACATTCCACATCTAAGACCCATTCCATCATATACTCTGTGCTATTTTTCTAGAGAACCTTTGTGTTGACGCAGTGGATTGCACCCTTGACAGGAGGCTGAGCTCCTACCTTCCACACACAACAATGTAAACTCCCCTCTTGCCTGTGGGCCTAGCAAAACTGGGGGGAGAGTCTCTAGATAAGAGCTAGTTCCGTTTGATGCATCTGAGTTATTCCAGTAAGTTGCTAATACGTGTATATATATTTGGGGGGGTTGAAAAGGGAGAAGGATGCTAAAAACAACATAACCTAACCTAATAGGGTGATGCACCAAACAAGTTTGGTCTACTCACACTCACACTCTGAACCACAAGAACATATACATACACTCTAACTAGTAAAAGGACCAGACTGTAGAGAGCTTGATAGGGAGGCTTTAATGGAAACACATAGTAAAAGGACTTACCATAGGTGCTGTAGGAAAAGCACACTATCTAGTAATCTCCTGCTTCTGCACTCCAGGAACAACTCTTCTTATCACCTGCAGGAATGGTGCTCTATATATACCAAGTACGTTGGTGTCAAACCTGTGAAAGCATTAAGAAGCAATGACTGGACACAAGACTAACACACAGGCACACTCAAAGATATATCCAACCAGAATAGAGGTAAAAAATGTGTATTCTATTGATTCTAGATGAAAAATGGCAGGGCTTCGCCTTATAATGTGAGAGATCTCTTTCTCAAAATGAGAAGTCTACAATGTATAGAGGAAGGAAAGAGGCCTTTTGGCACCTTTTTTACAAGTGACCCATGTGCATTTCGATCGTTGGGAAGAGGAAGCCGCTTAAACATCATATGAGAAGTTATGGGCTGCATCGTTTGTCTGTAAACAAGACCGCTCTTTCAAGGCGATTACACATCTTGTCTGCTCATCAATGCAAAGTGAATAAAATGAGTCGCGCCATTCGCCGTTTGTGCCTCTTGATGATTAATTCGCAGACACTGTGTCACCCGCTAGAGTAACTCCTTGAGTCGACACCTTCCTTCGCCACTTGGACTGTTTTGTCTATTTTTACACTTGGTTCTTTTGCCCCTTCCTAGCTTTGTCTTTCTTCTGGCCTTAAGCCTTTGAATTCCTTCAGGTTCGTGCTTAAGTATGCGAAGATCAATAGCTACTTCGTTGTGTTGAGATATGGTATCTATCTTAGCACTTCATCTAACTACTACCCACAGGGGAATGGGCTGGCTAAATCTACAAATAAGAATCTGATTAGGATCATCAAGCGAACCATGGAGGAGAATCAGAGGACTTGGCATGCCAAGTTGAAAACAACCCTGTGGGCAGATAGGGTCACCCCACAGAGGGCAATTGGTAACTCGCCTTACACGCTCGTATATGGAAGGGAAGCTAGGCTTCCCATTTCACTTGGGTTGCTAGCCTTGGACCTCGCTCGCTAGCTGCAATTAGAAGAAGGCAATAGCATGGAGGTTAGGCTATGCAAGCTGATGGAGCTCCAAGAGACAAGAGACCAAGCTATGGCTTTTATGACTGGCCTCCAACAGCAAACGAAGAGACACTTTGACAAGAAATCTTCATCAAATGGTTTCTCTAAAGGAGACATCGTCTTGAAATGGGATGAGGACCGAGCTAAACCTAGAAAGCACGTGAAGTTCGACGCCCTATGCAGTGGCCCATACGTCATCACTCAGTGCAAGCAACATAATGCATTCCAACTCTCCAGGTTGGATGGTGAAGAACTGTATATCCCAGTTTATGGGATACATCTTAAGCATTACCACTGAGACCTTCTTCCATCGTGTATATATTTTCCTTATTTTTTTTGTTCTCCCTAAGTGCCTTTTGCACATGTTAGTAGTTTTCTTAGTTTTGTGTGTTTTCATTTCCTTTTTGGGGTAAATCTTCGTGATTGATTCTAGAATCTATCAGGGCTATTGCTGATCTTTTAAGTTCCATTCTGACTCCGTGCCCAATGGACTTTAAGGCAACTAGTTTCTAAGCATAACAGGCATGCTTCCCCTGGGAGTCGCCAATTTGTTGACCATTTTTGGTCCAACAGGGCAAAATCGGTCCCCTTCCTTCCCTATTGTCCTGAGCCAGTTCATTTTTTGATTTTGCACAAGTCTGGAATTTCTATGGGCTCTACAAACCCATTTTCTATGGACTCTACAGAATATTCCATGGACTCTGTAGGCATGTTTTCTACGGACTCTATAAGCATGTTTTCTACGGACTCTATAGAGAATAAAAGGGTTCCCAACACTTAGGTGCAAAATGGACAAGTGTTTGGTTCAGTCGTTTTGGTTCAAGTGTTTGGTTCATCGCTTTGGTGCAATGGCAAAGCTCATCATCAAAGCTCAACAGTCGGTTTAATAGTTTAGTTCAAAGGAACAATTCAATAGTCTCTCGAAGGACAAGTACCCTAGCAGAGGGCACTTGGTCGGTGACAGTATTGAAGCAGATTTCCCGAAGGGCACCCTTTGAAGGCAGTTGAAGGAAAAGACAAGGACATAATTCCTTTGGACTTTTGTCTGAAGGAATTCCTTCGGACAAAAGTTCTAAAGAAATTTGGAAGGACTATGAACGAAAAAACCCTATGAAAAAGGACTTAAGGCAAAGGCAAAGCATAAATGGATTTCTTTCAGACTTTTTGTCTGAAAGAATTCCTTCGAACAAAATGTTTGAAGAAATTTGGGGAAAAGTCCGCGAGAAGAAAACCCAAAGGAATGCCGAAGGGTAAAGCAAAATGGTCGAAACAATTCTTGCAAACATTTTGTCCGTGGGAATATAGCTGAAGAGAAAAGGCCACTGAAGGACCCCAAAGGACAGGTGCCCTTGCGGGGGACTCTCAGCTGCCAAAAGAAGGGCCACTTCTGCAAAGGCGAAGGGACACCATCCCTTTGGGAGGGTCCAAAACAAGAAGCCCGAAGGAAAGGGAATCAACAAGACGCTGAAACAAAGGAAAAGAACTGAAAGATTTGCCAAGGATAGTGATGTCTCTGAAGCCATCAATTTCAGGGAAATGGACTAGCCATTAGTTTTCAAATAGTGATGGGCCTGTAAACGTCAATTTTATACCCAAAAAGCTTAAAAGTGGAAGCTGCCAAGTGTCGTCTGCTGGAACACATGATAATTTGCCTCTAAAAGCAGCAGAATGTGCCACGTGTCCCTTACAAAATCTGGCAGAGCGCGACAAGTGTCTGCATCCGAGTCCCTAAGCTCCTTCCAACAAGTTTCCCTCAGAGTTCCGTGGAGAGTGCCAAGTGGCAAATGCGGGAGGTTTTGACATATTTTTTCTAAGAGCAGTGGAACGTGCCATGTGTTCCTTACAAAGCTCGGCAAAAGCCGACAAGCATCAACATCCGTGGTCTCTCCCTTTTATTCACTAAAGGCTGTGATGGGCCCCATACGAACTGCTAAAGAGAGCTAAAAATGTCGAGTGTCATCATCTGTGATGACTCTGAATCAGTCTCGAATGCTTCTGTATTGTTTCTAAAGCTTAGTGGAAGCCGCCACGTGTCATCTTTCACAGGACTCTCAAAAGGTGCCTAAAGCTTCTATAAATAAAGCGGATGCTACCGTGTGTCCTGCCCGTTTCACAGTGGAACACGCCATGCATCACTTATTAAATTCAGCAGAAAGCAGCCAAGGCAAGCAAGAAAGACATGAACAAATTGCTAAGAAGGACGATGGACCCAAGGACATCAAATTTGCGACAATGAAGTAGTTGTTGATCTTCGTAGACTTAAGCACAAATCTAAAGGAATTCAAAGGCTTAAGGCCAGAAGAAAGACATAGCCAGGAAGGGGCGAAAGAACCAAGTGTAGAAACAGACAAAACAATCCAAGTGGCGAAGGAAGGTGTCGACTCAAGGAGTTACTCCAGCGGATGACACAGTGTTTGTGAATTAATCATCAAGAGGTGCGAACGACGAATGATGCGACCCATTTTCTTCACTTTGCATTGATGAGTAGACAAGCCGCGTAATCGCCTTGAAGGAGCAGTCTTGTTTGTAGAGAAACGACGTGGCCCATAACTTCTCATATGGTGTTTAAGCGGCTTCCTCTTCCCAATGATCATAACGCACATGGGTCACTTCTAAAAAGGGTGCCAAAAGGCCTCTTTCCTTCCTCTATATATTGTAGACTTCTCATTTTGAGAAAGAGATATCTCACATTATAAGGTGAAGCCCTGCCATTTTTCACCTGAAATCAATTGAATACGCATTTTATACCTCTATTCTAGTTGGATATATCTCTGAGTGCGCCTGAGTGTTAGTCTTGTGTCTAGTCATTGCTTGAAATAATCCGAGCCAATTTTTTAAAAAAAACTTTCAATTACAATCAGCAGAGCAATACACAGTCATTAGGATTAGCCTTAAACCAAAACGATAACTGAAGCAACTCTAACTAGAATGTACACTAAGATTTTGAGGGGGCGAAGGTGTGAGCATTGGTTAGAGGATCTAAATGTAGAAACAGAGCTGGAAGGAACTCTAACCAAGAATGGCACTGATGATGGCGAGCATATGATCAGAGGATCTTCTACTACTACAAGTACTGAAAGAAACTCAACACCAAGTATGTGCTACACATTGAGACTGCTTTCTTTTCTCAAAAAACACAGATTCATGATTCTGGTATGTTTTGATCTGCACCTTTAAATGTAAAACCAGCAACCTGAGATCACACTAAAATAGACAAATCTCTCACCCCATTCATCCTATTGACATGAAATGAAAAGCAAAAGGCCCTAATGATGAAGGAACCCAAGATTGGAACACCAAACAAACCCAAAAGTTTTTATATAATTATTGCATGCATCCCAATGCACACACAGGAAGTACAGTCCAGTAAGAGGGGCAATTTGCCTTTAAAAATCACAGTAGTCATTAAAAAATCTACAATTTACAGAAGAGGGGCACCCATTACCAATAGAGAGATATAGCCAATACCCACAATGAAATTTTTTGTCTTTTTTTACTTATGAACAAAACACAGCCTGCTGTAATGAATATGACAGTCTTGAATTTCTCATAAACTGATCTATAAAACACACACTGAATACAATGCACAAACCCTACATACAAAACAATCAAACTACACTATTTCACCACTAGTCACTATCTTTCAAGCGAGAAGCAATGCCAAGCTAGGAGGCTTTCATTCCTCGAAGCAATCCCAAGCCAATCTGGCAGCATAACATTCCTGTAATTAAAGATGGTCCAAGTGAGGACCACTGGCTTCCTTTTATAATTTTCGTTTGACCCTTCTAGAAACCCTATCCTCCAATAGGTGGCATCCAACTTAAGCTTGGATTAAATATTCAATAAGAATTATAATTAATTCTTTCAATGAGGTGCCCACCCCATAAAGAACATCTTTCTGAAACAACTTAAAGTGAAGTAGCTAGGACAAGGGGAAAGTCAATGTTAAAATATAACATTAAAACATGACTTAATTAAAATAATTCAACTTATCTCTCCATTTGTGCCCCCAAAGTCCAAAATTGAGTAAGCCAACAGATCAAACTGACATGGAAAGCCAACCATGCCGAAACCAATCGGACCACTGCCAGAAATAAAATTTACTAAAAATAGTAAATTCTTGAAGATGCTCAGAATGCCAAAAAGAACATATCACTGCGAAGCTCTCTGAAAACCCAGAAATAATCTACCATTGAATCAACCGACCTCAAGCAAGAGCATCCTTCAAAACAAGAAACCCTAATTTTACCTTCCGAGTAGCCTACGGGTCTCAAGAATAAGCCAACGGTCACTGAAAAGATCATACTCGAGAAGGGGACATTACAGTCTGCCCTCCCCAAGATTGCTTGTCCTCAAGCAATCGCAACCCTGGATGCTGCAGAATCTCATCATTCTCCCAAGTTGCATCCTCCATAGGCAAATTTTTCCACTTCACCAAGTATTCTCTAATGGTTCTTTTCCTCAAAGAACGTTCTCTATAATCAAGTATCTCCTTTGGAATTAAAACCAATTGTCCTTCTTCATCCAAATGTGGCAACTGTGATGAAGCAACATCATTGTGTCCAAGTGCCTTCTTGAGGCAAGACACGTGGAAGACATTGTGTACTTTGCTATCAGAAGGTAGCTCCAACTCATAAGCTACTGCTCCAACCCTTCCGATAACCTTGAATGGCCCATAGAAACGAGGTTTGAGCTTCTCAGTTCCACTCTTCTTGAGAGTAGACTGTCTGTAAGGATATAATCGAAGATGAACCATATCCCCAACCTTGAAAGAGCACTCAACACGTCATTGATCAACATACATCTTTTGTTGATTCTATACCATTTGAAGATTGCTCTTCAATGATTTCATGATATCTTGACTCTGCTGCAATAAGTCCTTGGCTTGAGGAGATTTGCTATCACCAAACACCAAATCAGCAAAGCTAGGAGCTTCATAACCATAAAGAGCCAAGAAAGGTGACATCTTTATTGACATGTGGAAATAAGAATTATAGCAGTACTCGCCTATGTGAAGCCACTTCACCCATGCTCTTTGCTGCTCGGAAACATAGTTTCTCAAATAGCCTTCCAACCACTTGTTCACTATTTTCGTTTGTCCATCTGTTTGGGAGTGATAACTAGTGCTTGGAGTAAGCACAGTACCACACATTTTGAAGACCTCTCGCCAAAAAGTGTTGAGGAACTTACTATCCCTATCACTCACAATGTTTTTTGGCAGCCCATGTAACCTAAACACCTCATGAATAAACAGATCTGCAACTTGGGCTGCTGAAAAAGAGTTGGTAATGGCGAAGAAGTGAGAAAATTTGGTTAATCTATCCACTACAACATAGATATAATCCTTCCCTTGGACTTTGGGCAAGCCCATGATGAAGTCCATCGATATGCTTTCCCATTTTTGATTGGGAATAGGGAGAGGTTGCAACAAACTGGCTGGTAGAGTATGCTCATTTTTGTTAATTGGCAAGTGGGACACTCTTGAATGTAGCGTTGAACTTCCCCTTTCAACCTTTTCTAAGAGAATCTTTCCCGGATCTGCCTATATGTCTTAAAGAAGCCTTGATGACCAGTAAGTAGAATGTCATGAAATGTCAACAAAATCTTCTTTTTGAGCTTAGAATCAGCCACCAAAAAGATCCTACCCTTGTAGTGAATCAGCCCTTCAATCACCTTGTACCTTTCATCATGAAAAGTACCCTCAATAATGCTGGTTGCAAACTGATTTTTGGCATAATCAGCAATCAACATGTCCTTCCAATCAGTAGTAAGCTCGCATAGTGAGCTTAAATGGGGTCTCCTAGATAGAGCATCAGCTATAATGTTGTTTTTCCCTTGACATACTCGATGTCAAAATCGTAATCTTGGAGCCTACTCACCCACTTTTGTTGCCTTTCATTCAGATCCTTCTGATGCATAAAGTGCTTGAGACTGTTATGATCAGTCTTGACCACAAACTTGTTTTCCACCAAATATTGTCTGAACTTAGCTAATGCATGCATAATGGCAATCATTTCCTTGTCATAAATGGAGTAGGTTCTTTCAACACCTCTTAGCTTTCTACTCTCAAACACTATGGGATGTTTGTTTTGCATCAAAATAGCCCCAAATCCTTCACCGGATGCATCACACTGTAGCTCGAAAGGCTTGGAGAAATTTGGAATAGCCAGAATCGGACAAGAGCTCATAATCCTCTTAAACTTATCAAAGGTAAATTGAGCCTTTTTTGACCAACAAAAGGCCCCTTTTTTCGTGAGATCCGTAAGAGGAGCAGCATTCTGTGAGTACCCTTTACAAATCTTCTATAAAATCCACAAAGACCCAAGAACCCTTTCAATTGAGTCAAGTTCTCAAGAGGTGGCCAATCAACAACGGCCTTGATCTTTTCCGGATCAACCTTCACTCCCTCAGCACTGATTATGTGACCAAGGTACAGTAACTCCTCCATTCCAAATTCACATTTGGATGCTTTGGCAAACAAGCTCTCAGATTCTAGGATACTAAGCACTTCCTCCAAGTGCTTGAGATGTTCATCCCATGTCTTGCTAAAAATCAGGATATCATCAAAAAATATCAATACAAACTTCCTCAACTATTTCTGAAAAAACTCAGTTCATGCAAGACTGGAAAGTAGCAGGAGCATTAGTCAACCCAAATGGCATGACTAGAAACTCGAAGTGGCCATAGTGACATCTAAAAGTTGTCTTCTCAACATCTGACCCCCTCATGTAATCTGGTGGTAGCCCGATCTCAAATCGATCTTTGAAAAGAACTTGGCTCCATGTAGCTCATCAATGAGCTCATCTATCCTTGGAATGGGGTATCGGTTTTTGATGGTGCTTTGATTCAAAGCCCAATAGTCCACACACATGTGCATGGTACCATCCTTCTTCACAAGAACCACTGCTAAAGCAAAGGGGTTCTTTCTTAGGCGAATGAAGCCCATCTCCAAGAGTTCCTAAATGTTTTTCTCAATCTCATCCTTCTGCTTCTTGGGGTACCAATATGGAGTTGTAATAACCGGTTTAGCTCCTTCCTTGAGCTCTATGATATGTTCTGAACCCCGTTCAGGTGGTGGTCCAGGAGGCAAATCAGCAAATACCTTGCTCTTCTTTGTGAGTAAAGACTGAACATCAGGAGGATAGTGTCTCTTAGTTTCAACCAGACTAAGAGGAAGAATCATACATTTTGCAACCCACTAAGCTTGATCATGACGGATCAGCCTTGCCATTCTCTTGAATGACACAACCCAAGGTCCCCCATTGGACATTCCTCTTAGTACTATCCTCTTCCCATCAGATTAAAACTTGAGCTCCATAGTTTGTAGATTTAAGGAGATCTCTCCAAGTGAACACAACCATTGAATGCCTAGAATGGAATTCGTATCTCCAATGTTGACTACATATAAGTCATCCTTGACTTCATAGTTTTCCAATTGCATAGTCATGTTTGAGATCTTCTTGGTGCATGAGATGTGGAACCCATCAACAACCATGACCTTGAAGCTTTCAAACTCTTCTGTTTGCAGCCCCTTCTTTGCCACCACAACTTCATCAATGAAGAGTTATGTGTTGCTCCAGTGTCGATCAAAGCAACTATTTTCTGCCCCTTAATCATCCCTCGAACTTTGAAGGATTCGTTCCTTTGGAAACTCAAAAGTTGAGCCAAAATGCCTCCACTTTCTTTTTCATCTTCGGACTCTTTTGGAGCTCTTTCCACTTCACTATCTTCAAAATCAGACTGCTGGTCTAAAAAATTAGAATTACTTTCACCAGCTGAATAGTACTCAATTTGGTGAAATTTGATTCCTTTTGGGCAAACATGCTCTTGAGACCATTTTTCTCTACACCAGAAACATAGCCCTTTTCTTCTGAGTTCGTTCAATATCTCAGGATCCAATCTTGTGACATGAGGATTATGCTGATTGAACTCCTTATGCTGAGGTCTTAAAACAGTTCTATGATGAGGTATTTTTCCTTTATCCCTTTTGTGAAAGGGCGGCTTCGATTGAAACTTCGCCTTAGGAGTAGCCCACTCCATGTTTCTTGCTTTCTTCATTGCCTCCTGTAGGGATGGTGGATCAAGGCTTTAATCCAACCCTTGAGTGGTTCCATCAATCCTTCACTAAAAAGGATCACCAATCGCCTCTTTGTGATGCCAGTGACCATCACTAAAAGTCTCTGGAACTCAGCTATGTAGGCATCAACTGTGCCATACTGCTTAAACTGTGCCAATTCTCTGAAATGTATTTCAGGATCTTTTTTCTCAAATCGCTCGATGAGCCTATTGGTGAACTCATCATAGGTAGTGATAGACCAATGACCTAAGGTGACTAAGCCATGGTACCACCACTCGTGTGCCACCCCATCAAGGTGTAGCGTAGCGAACTTAATCACCTCCACTTCTGCCATGGGTCTAAGAGCTAGATAGTTGTCCAGCTTCTGTATCCAAGCTTGAGCTAAACTGTTATCACTCTCATCATAGTGTGGAAGTATAACCTTGTTGACAGCTTGATTCAAATCCCCTTGAACTATTGTTCTTCTTTGCTCATAATGTCTCCCTTGTCCCTTATTCTTTCTCTTATGATCCATAAATTCATTATAGGACATGTCCATCTTGATGTCATCAGGGAGAGAATCATACTCTGCATGGCCACGTCTCAATTGTTCCACGAATGAAGCATTCTCTTCAGGATCAAGTTGGGTGTTTACGAGTGCTAAGAAGGTGGGTTTGAAGGGCATTGATGAAATGTATGTGTTGTTTGAAACAGGCTGAGAACCACTTCTATCAAGCTGATTAGAGGCACTGTGCTCCCCTCTATATCTTGGGTTGTTCTGTGGAGTTGTGTTCTGGCCCACTTTCCCCAACATGAGAGATACCATATCCATCAAGGCATCCATCTTCCTTTTAAATCTCTTTCCAGGACTTATCGATCTCTCTCTTCCCTTCCCACTATCATCTCTATTGTTGGTAAACCTCTCGTTAAAAAAATTGGCTCTGATACCACTGAAATAATCCAAGCCAATTTTTTTAAAAAACTTTCAATTACAATCAGCAGAGCAATACACAGTCGTTAGGATTAGCCTTAAACCAAAACGATAACTGAAGCAACTCTAACCAGAATGTACACCAGGATTCTGAGGGGGCCAAGGTGTGAGCATTGGTCAGAGGATCTAAATGTAGAAACAGAACTGGAAGGAACTCTAACCAAGAATGGTGCTGATGATGGCAAGCATATGGTCAGAGGATCTTCTACTACAAGTACTGAAAGAAAATCAACACCAAGTATGTGCTACCCAGTCCAGTATGGAGTGAGGTGACCATATGGTGGAGTACTAAGAATTACAATGCTTACAAGAAACTCAACACCAAGTATGTGCTACCTAATCCAGTATGGAGTGAGGTGACCATATGGCAGAGCGCTACGAATTACAATGCTCTGAAGGGAAATAAACAAGAATGCTGAAATACTCAACGTCAAGAATATGCTTTCCAACCCGAAAGGGAGTGGAAGCTACCATATGACAGAGATGTAAAGTATTACAATGCAGTATAAAAATATAAGATCAGAATTACAAATCATGATTAAGCAAGATTAAAGAACTGTTGTCATTACTAATGCCAACTTACAATATGATCAAGAATTCGCATATCAATAGCATAGAATTAGAACCATTCAACAAGCATTTAAATAGAGAATCCTCCTTGCTTAATGGAACACACCGAGACTGCTTTCGAATTCATTGAATTTCCTTTGAACTCAGCAAAGCGACTGAGGTTTGAGAGGACCCATCTTTATTCAACAAACCACTTTCCCAAACCTGCTATAAAGTACACCTATGCAAGAAGGCCGCAGTTACATCTTGTCATAGCTATGGCATTACTCTTTGTGACTTTTCATGGTCAGAGTCATTTGAATCTCCAGTGTTATGACCCAATTCTAGGAGCAGTCCTCAAAAGTGTGCCTCCCTTTGATGGAGAGGGGCCCATTACAGTTATTGAACACATCAGAAATATTGCTAACCTCTGCAATATTCACAATGTCACTAAGGAGAATATTGCAATCAAATTGCTGGCATTGTCTTTTAAGGGCAAAGTTTTGGACTGGTATGGGACTTTACCCATGAATTCAGTCGACTCCTAGAATGAATTGGGCACTCTCTTGACCAACCGATTTGGGGAGAAGAGCGACCACCTCTCACTTGCCGAGTAGCTGACTACAATGAAAAGAGCTCCACATAAATACATGCAGGATTTCAACACTTAGTTTCAGAAGACGTGGGATAGAATCCCCATTCTGGTAAAGCCGACTCCTAGCTATGCTTTCCTTTATTACTTAAGAGCGTTGAACAGCGATATCGCTCTTATGATACAGTCCATGGGAGGACATGTGTTGCCTGCCGCCTATGACATAGCTATAGCGGCTGAGAATTGCCTAGTACAGGCTGGGAAAATAGCTCCTAGACCTCATATGCCGATTTTTCCTGAAATGTTGCCCCCAATTCAGACCACTGCTCCCACCTTAGCTCTTCTACCTAGCATAGAAAAGCCAACTGCTACTTCATCCAATGACCTCCACGAAGTCAAAAATCTATTACAAAATGTAACAAATGAACTAGTGGTTATTAAAAGGCAGCAAGCTTAAAACAATCAATCGAACCAAGGATATCAGTAGTATGGTCAAGCAAATAAACCCCCTTTCCAAAATTACAAGCAAGGGCAGGGTCAGTTTGCACAGGCTAGACCTTTTCAAGGCTACAATCCAGGTGCCCCTTCATCATCCAAAGCCATGGTGCCCATTCAAAACAATTTGGTACAAGAACAACCCAGTTGCTCAACCATGGGATATGGTCAAGAGCAGGTTGTTTATACAAATGAAATGCTGGGTCACTTCACAAATGTACAAAACAGTCAGGCAGCTACCCAATTCCCAGGTTTGAGGCTTCAATGCAACTCGGCATGAGCAGTAGTCAGACTTAGCCTGATTCTACTCTCATGAATCACCTAGAAGGTGAGTTCTATTCAGTCAATTACGTGGGTATTGCGGACAATCAGGGCAACTATGTCGCAGCCAACACAAGATTCAAAAGGAGAGCAATGGAAGACTCTCAGGCTGCTGCCGAAACGTCAGTAATACCTTCTTCATCACATGTAATCAAAAGGTCCCAAACTTTAGACCGCTGGGTGTATGTTCAGCGCCTCAGCTTGTACCTCAGGCTATAAATAATCCCAAATAAAATTTGAAGGAAGGCAACCCTCATGTCAATGTGGTTGACCAGATGAAGAAGCTGCACGTGAACATCTCCTTGTGGGATTCATTGTCAATACTGGGGCAAAAGGACATGCTGCAAAAGGAACTGCATGAGCTGAATCAACAAGCTATCCCAACAAAATTCGATAATGTTTTGATGATGAATGGACAGTCTTCCACCTCAGGCCAAGTCAAAAAAGAAGAAAAGGTTCCCCCTTTTTATTTGTCCTTGGTCATAGGAGATTTCTTGGTGCACAATTGCATCATTGACAGTGGAGCAAACACCTCGGTAATGCCCAAATGCGTAGCTAACAAGCTGTGTTTGAAATACAAAGAAATGACTAAGGGAGTCTTGCAGCTGGATGGAACACCAGCAAAGACAGTTGGGATAGTGAAAGGTTTGAGCTTGATGCTACACACTTGCCTGACCTTCTCAGTTCCTCATGATGTGGTAGTGGCGGATGTCCCTCCTTACTTTGCCATCTGCTTATCTAGGGATTTTACATCCAAGATAGGCAGCTACTTAGCAGCAAATTGGTCTTATCTAGTTTTTAGAACCAAGTATGGGACTAAAGTTAAGATTGAATCCAAGCCACTCCACAGAGATCATCTAAAACCATACTCGCTCAAGGTAGTAAATGTCAGCTACACCATCATTGACCAAGAAGAGTTCCAAGTAGACCAATCTCCATCCTCTGCCCTTGAAGGAGTTGCAAACCTACTCTTAGATGAATGGGAAAGTGACAACTTTGATCATAATCCTTACAAATTCATAGAGGAGGCAGGCCTTGGAATTTATTACATGCATGAAGAGGGTACTTTTGTACCAAATTTGATGAAAGCGGGCCAAAAAAGCTCAGGTCTATGGCAGTTGTTCTTTGATGGTTCAAGAAGTAAATCGGGAGCTGGTGGTGGAGCAGTGCTAGTTTCTCCTTCAAAGGAAAAATATTTTTTGGCTTTTTGGTTCCAATTTTCCTGCACATGCAATGTTGCAGAGTATGAATCCCTCATCCATGGTTTGGAGTGGGCGAGGAAAAGAGGAATCAAAGAGCTGCAAGTCTTTGGTGACAGTGAGCTGATTGTCAATTAGGTAAGAGGCCAAAATTTGACAAAGAATTCTTTACTAAAGTCCTACAAACATAGGGTATGGGACTTGGTGAAAAATCTCTTTGATTTCAATATTACCTCCATTCTTAGAGAGTAGAACAAACAAGCAGATAGGTTGGCAGGATTTGGTGCCCAGTTTGATATCCCTAGGGAAATAGGCCGAGACCACAACTCACGCCACTTGAAGTTAGTAATCCGGCTCTTTGTACCTGATAACGTTACCAATTGACAGGTATTTGACAATAACCAGAAGATAGCGCTCTTCTTGCAAGAAGAAGTTGAGTTTGCTACAAAAAACCAGGTTAAGCTATAACAGCAATATGGCAGCCAAATTGTTCAACTGAAGAACAATAAGCTCCCCAAAAGTTTAGTCACTCTAAAAAGTATCTTCAACGGAGATGACCAGTTGAAAAGTGACAAGGCATGCATTGCAACAAAGGAAGAGCATCGTGACAAGGTTGAAATATTTAAGGATAAGTTGCTTGCACTTGGGAAAGTGTGCACGGACTGTGAAAGGTAGGCCTTCATCTTGTTGTGCCAAGAATTTGCTAATGTCTTCGCTTGGGAGTATAGTGATTTGAAGGGTTTTGACCCAAGTCTGGCCCAACATACCATTGAGATGGAAGAAGGTGCCAGGCCAATCAAGCAGAAGCAAAGACCTATCAACCCAATGATTGAGCCTCTCATGCGGAAGGAGCTCACCAAGTTGATTGAGTCTAGGATAATATTTCCAATCAAACACTCTTCTTGGCTGGCCAATCTTGTTCCTGTCCGAAAAAAGAATGGGGAGATCAGACTATGTGTTGATTTCAAAGACCTCAACAGAGTCTCTTTGAAAGACCATTATCCTCTCCCAAGCATGGAGCAGATCCTTCAAATGGTGACAGGCAGCAAGCGTTTCTCCCTTCTGGATGGATATTCAGGATACAACTAGATTTTGGTGCAAGACTGTGACCAGCACAAGACAACCTTCACTACCAAATGGGGGACGTTTGCTTACAGGAAGATGCCATTCGGACTATCTAATGCTAGTGCCACCTTCCAACGAGCCATGGACATGGCCTTTTAGGGCCTAATAAATAACACTGTGCTCATATATCTTGATGATGTGACAATTTTCTCCAAGGAGGCGAGCCAGCACATGAAGCACCTCAGACAAATCTTTGAGAGGTGCAGAGAGTTTGGTATCTCTCTCAACCCTAGGAAATGCATGTTCGTTGTCCACGAGGGGAAACTCCTTGGCCACATTGTTTCCAAGGAAGGCTTAACTATTGATCCAGAGAGAGTTCACTCCTTTTTGGAGCTGTCCTTGCCTAAGCACAAGAAAGACCTGTAAAGCTTCTTCAACAAGATAAATTTTATTCAGAGATTTATCCCAAATTTTGTGGAGGTAGTCAAGCCATTGACCTCTCTGCTGAGGAAGGGTGAGGAGTTCACATGGACAGCACAAAGAAAGGATAGTTTTGAAGAAATCAAGTAGGACTTAGCTCGGGCACCTACTTTGATCAGCCCTGACTTCATTAAAGATTTCAACTTCTACACCTTCGACAATGAAGAGGTAATCTCTGCCATGCTTACCCAAGCAAATGGTGATAACCTTGAGCAACCAATTGCATTTTTTAGCCAAGGCCTGGAGTGTTTTAAGGTCAGATACACATATGTGGAGAAGCAAGTTCTGAAGGTTATACGGAGTCTGAAAAAAATTAGGCATATGTTGTCCAATAGCAGAATTCACCTCATGGTTCCACATCCCGGCATCAAGGATTTCTTGATCAACCAAGACCTGAATGAAAAGAGAGCATGGTGGATCACTAACGTGATGGAATACGATGTGGATATCAAGATCACCAAACTGGTAAGAGGGAGAGGCTTGTGTGAGCACCTTGCTGCAGACTTTAAGCAGTAAAAGGAGAATAGTCTGCTAATTCATGATGCAGCTACAACAGAAGAACCAGCTATCATGAAGGATTGGACATCAGATGTGAGGCATTTTCTCCTCATTAGTGAGTGCCCGCAAGGCCTTGATAGGACCAAGAAGAGATATTTCAGACTCTAGTGTCTCCCTTATGTCCTAATTGATGGAGTGTTGTTCAAAAAGGATCTCTCAGGAGTCCTTTTAAGATGTTTAGACTCAAATCAGGCTGACAAGGTGTTGTCTGAGTTTCATGATGGGCCAGCCGATGATCATTTTGCTCCTAGGGCTACAGTGGTAAGAATAATGAGAGCTAGTTACTTCTGGCCTATTCTTTTCAGGGACACCCATGCCTGGGTACGAAGGTGCCAAAAGTGCACACTTTTTGATGGGAAACAACAATTGGCTGCCATGCCTTTACAGTGTATTCAGGTAAAGCAGTCATTCATGCAATGGGGCCTTGACTTCATAGGGATGATTAACCCTCCATCCAGTGCTGGACACAAGTGGGTCTTGACTGCCACAGATTATTTCACAAAATGGGTAGAGGTTGTCGCTTTGAAGGAAGCTAACAAAAGTGCAGTCCTGGATTTTTATGAAGACCTAGTGGCAAAGTTCAGAGTTCTAGCTACCATAATCTCAGATAACACGTTAGCTTTTCTGGGAACTAAAACAAGTGAATGGGCATTGAGATATGGTATCTATCTTAGCACTTCGTCAAAATACTACCCACAGGGGAATGGGCTGGCTGAATCTACAAATAAGAATCTGATCAGGATCATCAAGCGAACCATGGAGGAGAATCAGAGGACTTGGCATGCCAAGTTGAAAATAGCCCCATAATGGGCTGGCTGAATCTACAAATAAGAATCTGATCAGGATCATCAAGTGAATCATAGAGGAGAATAAGAGGACTTGGCATGCCAAGTTGAAAATAGCCCTATGGGTAGATAGGGTCACCCTAAAGAGGGCAATTGGTAACTCGTCGTACACGCTCGTATATGGAAGGGAAGCTAGGCTTTCTATTTCACTTGAGTTGCCAGCCTTAGACCTCGCTCGCCAGCTGCAATTAGAAAAAGGCAATAGCATGGAGGTTAGGCTATGCAAGCTAATGAAGCTCCAAGAGACAAGAGACCAAGCTATGGCTTCTATGACTAGCCTCCAACAACAAACGAAGAGACACTTCGACAAGAAATCTTCATCAAATGATTTTTCTGAAGGAGACATTATCTTGAAATGGGATGAGGACCGAGCTAAACCTGGAAAGCATGTGAAGTTCGACGCCCTATGGAGTGGCCCATACGTCATCACTCAGTGCAAGCAACGTAATGCATTCCAACTCTCCAAGGTGGATGGTGAAGAACTGTATATCCCAGTTAATGGGATACATCTTAAGCATTACCACTGAGCCCTTCTTCCATTGTGTATATATGTTCCTTGTTTTTTTTCTTGTTTCCCTAAGTGCCTTTTGCACATGTTAGTAGTTTTCTTAGTTTTGTGTGTGTTTTCGTTTCCTTTTTGGGGTAAATCTTCATGATTGATTCTGGAATCTATCGGGGTTATTGTTGATCTTTTAAGTTACATTCTGACTCCATGCCCAATGGACTTTAAGGCAACTAGTTTCTAAGCATAGAAGGCATGCTTCCCCTGAAAGTCACCAATTTGTTGACCATTTTTGGTCTAACAGGCCAAAATCGGTCCCCTTCCTTCCCTGCTGTCCTGAGCCAGTTCATTTTTTGATTTTGCACAAGTTTGGAATTTCTACAGGCTCTGTAGACCCATTTTCTACGGACTCTGCAAGCATGTTTTATACGGACTCTGTAGAGAATAAATGGGTTCCCAACACTTAGGTGCAAAATGGACAAGTGCTTGGTTCATTAGTCTGGTTCAGTCATTTTGGTTCAAGTGTTTGGTTCATCGCTTTGGTGCAATGGCAAAGCTCATCGTCAAAGCTCAACAGTCAGTTCAATAGTTTGGTTCAAAGGAACGGTTAAATAGAGTCTCCCAAAGGACAAGTGCCCTTGTGGAGGGCACTTGGTCGGCGACAGTACCGAAGTAGATTTCCTGAAGGGCACCCTTCGAAGGCAGTTGAAGGAAAAGACAAGGACATAATTCCTTCAGACAAAAGTTTTGAAGAAATTTGGAAGGACTTTGAATGAAAAAACCCTGCGAAAAAGGACTTAAGGCAAAGGCAAAGCATAAATGGATTTCTTTCAGACTTTTTGTCCGAAGGAATTCCTTCGAACAAAATGTTCGAAGAAATTCGGGGAATGGTCCGCGAGAAGAAAACCCAAAGGAATGCCGAAGGGTAAAGCAAAATGGTCGAAACAATTCTTGCAGACATTTTGTCCGCGGGAATATAGCCGAAGAGAAAAGGCCGCCGAAGGAGCCCGAAGGACAGGTGCCCTTGCGGGGGACTCTCGGCTGCCAAAAGAAGGGCCACTTCTCCAAAGCCTAAGGGACACCTTCCCTTCGGGAGGGTCCAAAACAAGAAGCCCAAAGGAAAGGGAAGCAACAAGAGGCCGAAACAAAGGAAAAGAATCGAAAGATTTGCCAAGGATAGTGACATCTCCGAAGCCGTCAATTTTAGGGAAATGGACTAGCCGTTGGTTTTCAAATAGTGATGGGCCCATGAACGTCAATTTTATACCCGAAAAGCCTACAAGCGGAAGCTGTCAAGTGTCGTCTGTCGGGACACATGATAATTTGCCTCTAAAAATAACGGAGCGTGCCACGTGTCCCTTGCAAAACACAGTGGAGTGCAACAAGTGTCTGCATCTGAGTCCCTAAGTTCCTTCCAACAAGTTTCCCTTAGAGTTCTGTAGAGAGTGCCAAGTGGCAAATGTGGGAGGTTTTGACATATTTTTTCTAAGAGCAGCAAAACGTGCCACATGTTCCTTGCAAAGCTCGGAGGAAGCCGACAAGCGTCAACATCCGCGGTCTCTCCCTTTTGTTCAGTAAATGTTGTGATGGGCCCCAGACGAACTGCTAAAGAGAGCGGAAGCTGCCAAGTGTCATCATCCGTTATGAATCCGAATCAGTCCCGAATGCTTTTGTATTATTTTTAAAGCTCAGTGGAAGTTGCCACATGTCATCTTCCACATGACTCTCAAAAGGTGCCTAAAGCTTCTATAAGTAAAGCGGATGAGTAGACAAGCCGTGTAATCGCCTTGAAGGAGCAGTCTTATTTGTAGACAAACGGTGCGGCCCATAACTTCTCATATGATGTTTAAGTGGCTTCTTCTTCCCAATGATTGAAATGCACATGGGTCACTTGTAAAAAGGGCGTCAAAAGGCCTCTTTCCTTCCTCTATATATTGTAGAATTCTCATTTTGAGAAAGAGATCTCTCACATTATAAGGCGAAGCCCTGCCATTTTTCACCTAGAATCAATAGAATACGCATGAGGTTATTCTGGTTGGATATATCTCTGAGTGCGCCTGAGTGTTAGTCTTGTGTCCAGTCATTGCTTCTTAATGATTTCACAGGGTTGACACCAACGTACCTAGTATATACAGAGTGCCATTCCTACAGGTGACAGGAAGAGCTATACTTGGAGCGCAGAGGCAGAAGGAGGTTACTAGACAGTGTGATTTTCCTATAGCACCTATGGTAAGTCCCTTTTTCTGTGTGTTCCATTAAAGCCTCCCTATTAAGCTTCTTGCGGCCTGGTCCTTTTACTAGTTAAAGTGTACATATGTGTTTTTATGGTTCAGAGTGTGAGTGTGAGTAGGTCCAAATTATTTGGTGCACCACCCTCTTAGATTAGGTTTTGTTTTCCTATAATCTTTCTCCCTTTTCACCCCCCCCCAATTTTGTATATATATATATATATATATATATATATATATATATATATATATGTATTAGCACTTATTGGAATAACTCAGATGCATCAAAGGGAGCTAGCCCTTATCTAGAGACTCTTCCCCCAGTTTTGCCTTGCCCACAGGCAAGAGGGGAGTTTCCATTGTTCCATGTGGAAGGCAGGAGCTCGGCCTCCTATCCAGGGTGCAATCCATTGCGTCAACACTTATCATTTCATCTTCAAGGTTATTTTCGATGTGCCTCAGAACCTCTGCAAGTTCTTTCCTCCCATAGGTCCTTTCTTAGCTTCTCTTTTGGATCCTCCCTCCCAACGGTTTTTCTTTCCGACTATGTCATCCTTTCCTATAGTGCTTGCAACATTGAGATTATCTCTTGCACTTTCCTTGAGATCTATGACTCCAGGTCATGTCTCATTCTGCTTTCCTCTGAGCCATATTGTGTGTTCTGCATTCTCTTTTATTTTCATTGAGCCATCTTATGTGTTCCTCATTCTCTATCCACATGCACTTGATGGAGAACAACTTTATTTGGTAGCATCTACCTAATACACTAATTGGATGATTTTTGCGCACCTAGACTCTTCTCCTCTCCTCATGCATCTTCGGATGCCTTTTATAGAGTTATGCCCACTTCTCCTTCCCTTCGCATTTCTCTCCATGGTGCAATGCTTTGTTGTCTCTGGGACAACCTAGGTTCCCTTGCAAGGTGATACATCTTTCTCTTCTTTCCCTGATGCTTTAGGCAAATGCTTGTCACAAATAGACTTGTGCTTGTTTGCCTTTCTATATTTTTTCCTTACAAAGGACACATCTCTTTTGCATGGCTGTTGTGTTGGAATTTCCACTGTGCAGCTTCTCTTTTGCCTTTCATATTCCATGCCATAATGTTGTTTGCATTGGCACTCAATCTCTCTTTAGCTGGTACTTATGCCAATGCCTCTATTTCCTTTGGTGCACCTTTTGACCCATGTGCCTCACTCTCATTTCTGCTTCACTCAACAACTCCTAGTTGCTCTCTAGGCAACCCTTCTCCTTCTGCAAAATCTCCCACTGCTTCTTCTTTTGGTGCTCCCTTCAGGGAAGTTCCCCTGTTTGAAGGTCCTCTAGAGCCTCTCCTTCCTCAAACTTGTTTTCCTTTGCATCCAAGGCTAAAGGTTATCTTCTATCCATCACACACTACTGCATATAGATAATTGCTCCAGTATCTCTCTATGTTTTTGCTACACAACAATCCTTTGTTTTATGGGGATTGAGGGTTCTCAACCCTTCCTTTAGTGCATGCTCCACTCTAAGCACAATAACACTTGTGCTCTCTTAAGGGTTCTTATTCACCCTTGTCTCTGGGAAGGTTTCTCCCACACCTTGTGCACCTTCTTGTGCTCTTGCTAGCTCTTGTGGAATAATGTCCTCATTGCCTAACACTATTGCGCTCTATTACAACTGAGTTTCTTCTTGGCTTCGCTCCTCTGTTTTTGCTTTGGAGCAACCACCTTCTTTGCCCTTGATTCCTAAGCAACTTCTTTACCAAGTGTTCTCCTCAATCCTTTCAAGATTGGTGTTGGATCGCATTTTTTAATTTTTTTAATGTCGCCATGAAGGGCTCCTTCTGACCTCCGCATTTCTCCCATGCCTGTTCCTCCTGTGTGTTGCCCTTCATGGCAACATTCTCTTCTTCTCTTTGGTGGTGAGGCTTTGCAAGTTACTTTTCGTGGATTTTGAGTCTTCTCCATTTGAGATGGCCTTCTAAATGCACTACTTGGTTCAATCGCTTGGAAGCCATCCGTTCCCAAATGTGAACCCTCTTCTTGCCTTTCCATCTCCTTCTCTAAGGGCTATCTCTCTAGCCATATGCTACGCTATCACCGAGACTTTTCTATGCATCCTCCACCTTTATGGAGTCCTTTACACTCTTCAACACAAAATTGCGCTTGACATCCAATTCACTCCATCATTTCCTTGGGGCCTTCTTTTATAGAGAACCTTTGAGCCTTAGCTTTACGCTGATTCTCGGTTTGCATCAGAACCTTTGCGGGCTCTTTCCTCCCATGGGTCTCTTCCTGCTTCTCTATTGTATGCTTCCTCCCATCCATTTTTCTTTTTGTTCGTGTCGTCCTTTCTTGCGGTGTCTACAACATGGAGACTATCTCCATTTTTCTTGAGTTTTGCAACTCTGGGTCATGTCTCGCTTTGAGTTCTAGCTGGGCCATCTTTTGTGCTCTTCATTCTTTATCCATCTGCATTTGATGGAGAACATTTTCTAGCACCTGTTATGGACTTAATTTTCACCCTAGCTGAGAAGGGTATTGTTCAGGTCCTCTTACTCAAAACCTAGTCTAACATGGGAACAACCCCAGGGTGTGGGTCACCTATGGTGGGGTTGAATCTCCGAAGTAGGTCGGCTTCCTCTTTGATGCTCACCTAAAACTAATGCTTCATGGGGAAAAGAGTTAGAAAAGGGATAAGGGCTCCTAAGAAAGTTATCCAGGCGATGCACCAAATAAAAATGGGAAACTCTCATAAGCTTGAACCCACACTAGATCTACAGAAGACAATGCTAGCTCACACAACCTCAAGATCAAGCTGATTGCATAAATATTTCATAGAAGAGGTTCAAGAAGCAATGGATGCAAACAAAGAGGAGTTTTTAAGACTCACTAAGGGCTTACATCAACAGCAAAAAGAACACTAATCCAGACCTGAAAACAACATTGATAACTCCCTAAACAAGGTCAGAAAGAAGGACCATGGACGAGGAAGATTTTCCTTCACACAATGCCATAGTGCACAGCTCACCAAACACAAATTTAAGGCAAGAGATAGGTAAAGAAAGTCCTATATTGCATCAAGAGGTAGTTCTTACAAATGCTTGATAGGGTCGAGCCTAATCAAGAGGAGCATACTTTACAATATCTCAAAGACTTCTCCAGTTTCTCTAAAATTTCCAAATCAGAGAGAACTAGTCTCTGAAATTTCCAAATCCAAGAACCCTTTACAAATGGAAAGAATGGGATAATATAAGAGAAAGGGAGAAAGAGAGAAGAGGGAGCATGTTCCAAGAACAATCAATGAGCTGCCACCTTTCAAGGGAAGCTCCACCATACTTTTGGTCCAATCAGAGCTAAAACATCATGGACAAGATAGTCATGATTTGTCCAAATAACCTCTGAATCATTTCATTAGTTAAGCAAGCTGCACTAGAAGACAAAAATTTGCCAAAGGTGGCGAGTCATGACCCTATTGTTGGAGAAAAACCTTAAATGTTCCAACTGCCTTTCCTAACCACCATATCCCTTTGCTTTTGATCTTCCACTTTGCCCATTATGAGGACAAAATCCTCATATCTTTGATCTTGTCAAGGCCATGCTCATGTCTATTTTAAGTAGCTGATATGATCATCATATTTATGCCTTGGCATGCTTTTGAGTGTAAATATTGAACCTAGGTCCATTTTAGATTGAAAACTAATCTCATATTGGTTTTCCTATAGTCAATATATTAATAAAAACCTATAGGCTGCATAACTTTGCTCTTGAAATGTATTAGTTTTAAATAAACCTATTTTGCTTCTAAACCTTATAGGGATTGAGAACTTATTAAATGCAAGATCTCCTTTATGTCAGCATCTACTCCCATCTAAATATCTGAGCATAGGTCCTTTTATAGATTGGAAATCAATCTTATTTATTGGTTTCCTACTGTTGATACTGAAGACACTTTGCTCGACACCTGGTCCTTATTTTGATGATAAGATGTCGACCCTTGATCTCCATTAAGTCTGAAGGTCTTATTTCATCTCCACAGAGCTCTAATGGCACTGTTTGGTCCTGCTGAATTCATCCCGACTCGACCTAGATCGTCCCTGAACTCCGTTTCCTTTGTATTAACTTTCTCAAGTCAAAAATCCATCCCTTCGACCTTCATCGAAGGCTCCCTGAGTTCAATCCTGCTCATTGGTTGTCGAATGCTGACTCATATCTATTGATCTTTGACCTCATCTCACACCATTGGATCTAGATCTAGATTAAATGCATGCCATAGATGTGATTGGATCCAGGGACCCTTTTGACTCTTTGACATCCCGCTCGCCATTGGATCATTGGTACGATTGAATGCCAACTGTTAGATCTGCTGGGACCCACTGTGTGAACCCCAACAACTAATTCATGAGGCTAAATTTGATGTCTGTGCTCCCGTCATTTGACATCTACACGATCTTCAATCTTAAGCTCCAATGCTTTTTTTTTGTCTTAAATTTGACATCCACATGACCATCAAATACGTCCACGAGACCATCAATGATGTTACATGACCATCACAAATTAAACCTTAATGAATTTTTGCTCAAGCTTTATTTTAACGTCTGTGCGACCTTCAATGACATCCGTGAGAATGTCAATGAAATCTGCGAGGCTGTCACTTTTTTAACACCAATGGATTTTTGCCATGTCTTAATATTGACACTCACGTGAATGTCTCATTGTGCAAGTCAATCTTTGAAGCTTTATAAATTGAGATAGAAATATCATCAAGTCACCAAAATTGTAGAGAGAGATACTGACATTGAGAGCTTTGAGCACGTGTGATCTCTTGGTCATGAAGGCTTTTTGAGAAAACTTATAAAATGTGTAAATGAACTGGTCCATTTGCTCCTGCGTGACGTTTTGATGACGGCCTGGCTTTACAAAGTTTGTTCTTGAACTTTTGCAAAATTTCTAAGGCTCTAAATGATTTGTTGAGGCATATTTAAGCTTGTCCATGACCTTGAATGCATTGATCATTATGAAGACCTACTTGGATCCTTTTGTTTGCTCTGTAGATTAATCAGAATGCACTTTAAGCAAGCTTAAAGTGTTTCAAAAGTTGTGTGATCAATGTAAGATCCTTGGACCACTCATTCCATCTAGAGCTTTGTCCAAGACATTTTGATCATTTGATCAATCAGGAACTCTACTTCTTTCTCTGCATCAGGACCATTAGCAACCAGATCTATCTGGGCACATGCTTGGTATGTGGGCCAAATTTGGCCAACAACACCTTCTACCCAAAATGTTGATTCGAAGATGTTCCCGCACCATGACTACCTCACGTTCGACAATCTATCGGTGGTTTCTCTTATTCCATGCATCTGGGCTGCCTAACATTTGGTGATCTGTCTATCTTCCACTCGGCTACCTCACTTCTAGCAATCTATCGACGCTTCACCTTTCTTTTCTAATGCAATGAGTGCCTCATGGTCAACCATCTGTTAGTGCTCACATAACACTCCTATTGGTTGCTTAAAATCTCATAACTTCTTTCACTACCTAATGTTGCGCTCTCCATCACAATCCAACGTAGGTGCTTTTCACTATAGAACACATGCATCGGTTCATTCATGTTGGGTCTTTATGCACTTTGTAGCTTTTCATGCATGTTGCTTAACTTAATCAAAACTTGCACCCCCTTCTTATTCTCTAACTCCTTGCACAACTCTCAATCATCTTCCTTCCCCTCAGTCTATAACAACCTTTAAAAATGTTCTGCCATTTAAGCTACATCATATTCCCAAGGTAATTTAAATATAAGGTCCTTCCTACAAGAAGGGTTGGAGTGGAAGAACCATCCTTCTAGTCGGTTGCCTCAAGATAATTAAAATGTAAACTCCTTTTCCTTTCTTCCTCTTGTGGGCATGCGCCCACCTTTGTCTCCTCTAGGTTTATACCCAGTTTCATCTCTCATGGTTCTGCACCCACTTTCATCTCTCATGAATCTTTGTCCACTATGGTTCATGCACCTCCACCAAAATGTCTTCATACCTTTCATTTCCTTCCTTTTGTGCACTTTTCAGCTTTCCTCTGTTATGCTCACTTTCTTCCTTTTATCACCTGCGACAAGTATGTATACTTAAATGCTATCCTTCCTCATGTTTCACATAGGGTACGTCCAGATGGATTCGCTACTATCCATTTCCTTCATTTGCCTTTGCTTGATTCCCTTAGTGGCATGCAAGTCTTTATAGGGTCTGTCAACTCCCACCTTTTCTTCTTCCTCTATAGTCACGCATTTTGCTTTGTGTGTTGGGACTGTTATCCCCACAAGTGTTGTTCTTGGTTAGTTTCAAGTTGATAGTCTCCTGCCTTACTCCCAAATGGTAGTGACTCCTTTTCCTTTCGTGCAATGAAAACTGTACTCCCTTGATCGACTTCGGGTTGATTTTGGCTAACCCCTGCCGGTAGCTCATCCATGTTGTGTGCAAACAATGTTGCATTTTTTTAGCTTCAAGTCTTCTATCCTCCTCTCCTCATGCATATTTGGATGCCTTTTGTGGAGTTATGCCCACTTCTCCTTCCCTTTGCGTGTCTCTCCATGGCGCAATGCTTTGTTGTCTATGGGACAACTTAGATTTTGCTGCAAGCTACTACGTCTTTCTCTTATTCCCCTAATGGTTTTAGCGAATGTTTGCCACAAATAGACTTGTGTTGTTTTGCCTCTCTATGTTTGTGCCTTATGAAGGACACATCTCTTTTGCATGGTTGTTGTGCTTGAATTTCACCTATGCAGCTTCTATTTTGCCTTCCTCATCCCTTGTCACATTGTTGTTTGCATTGGATCTCAAGCTCTCTTTAACTAGTGCTTCTTCTCCTTCTACAACATCTATTGTTGCTTCCTCATGCCTATTTTTCTTTGCATCCGGGGCTAAAGGTTATCTTCTATCCATCACACACAGCTACATATGGATAATTGCTCTAGCATCCCTCTATGTTGTTGCTAGGCAACAATCCTTTGCTTTATGGGATCTAGGGTTCTCAACCCTTCCTTCAGTGCATCCTCCACTCTGAGCACAATAACACTTGTGCTCTCTTAAGGGTTCTTCTTATGGGCCCTTGTCTCTATGCAAGTTGCTCCTACACCTTGCACACCTTCTTGCACTATCATTGGCTCTTGTGGAACGATATCCACCTTGCCTTCACCTAGTGTGCTCTACTGTAGCCGAGTTTCTTTTTGGCTTTGCTCCTTTGTTGTTTCTTTGGCACAAAAACCTTCTTCACCTTTGCTTCTTACACAATTCTTTAAACAATGTTCTCATCAACGCCTTTCAAGATCGGTTTTGCTCCCATGTTGGCTCCTCCCATGTAATGTCCCCTTTCTAACATTCATAGCATGATGTTGTTGTTAGCCTATTTCCCTATGGTCCCGTAAGCTAACCAGGACATTAAAGGGACTTAGAGGCCATTTGGCCTAGACAGTTTCAGTTGCATATCTTTTTGAGGGGTTTGAGGTAGTTTTGGGCATACTTACTATTTATAGTAAGTCCTGAATGGACATGGCTGGACTTCTAGGGGAAGTGACATGTCGATGGTAATTGTTTAAAATTGACAAGAATATTTATTTATCATTGATATGATTTATTGGGCATTAATGAAGTTATTTTATAAAGTTAAATTTAAATATTTAACTTTATTAATGCATATTCTATAGTTTGTGGGAATTATTTAAATAAAATAATCCTCTTTATTTTATAATTCATCAGATACATAAGTTACATAAAGGGAGTTATGTTTTATCCCACATTGACAAAACGAAGGAATGGACTCTTGTGAGAACTCTATAAAAGAAATAGAAGAGCTTCCATTTAGGGGGTTTTTAGATGAGATTAATGTTATGCTGCTCAATTTCCTAGAAATCTGATTTTCGAGCTTGGAGGACGAAATCCCTCTTTGCTAGCATTCTCTTCGCTGTTGAAAGACACAGTCAGGAGGATTGATGGTGTTTTTATTCATGAAACACATTGGGCTTATTGGATTTACAACAAAGAAGGGTAAAATAATGATTTGCTACAAGAGCCATGAATAGTGTTTTGCTACAGTGTGCATGAATAGTGTTTTTGCTAAAGTGCATGTGAATAGTGATTTTGCTACAGTAACCCATGAATAGTAAAATTGCTACAATGCTGCTATAGTGCGTGAACAGTGTTTGCATCAAGTTTACTTGTTTATTCTCACTGATTAGAGGTCTAGAAGGCTGCCATTTCCTCTGTGGGTCACTATAGCACTAATTTCCAGGCTTCTATCAAATTTTCATATCTAAGCATTGTAATTTTTGAATACAAATTTGAATATTTGTTGCAGCCCATTAGGAAATTGTATGTGCACATTTATATTGCAAATTAGTGTTTAACAGCAAATAAGGAATTTCAGGTTTTGCATGTATAGTTGTATGTTTGTCAAGTGTTTGACAAAATGCCATGTTGATCATTAAGCAATTTAATTGATATGACATAGTAGTTCGCAAGTTTCTTTCATTGGAAAAATAGGGGTGGTTATTACATCCCACGCATCGCCTTTCATGGCAACACTCTCTTCTTTACCTTGGGGGCGAGGCTTTGAAGTGTTACCTTCTGCGGCTTTCAAGACTTCTCCATTTGAGATGGCCTTCTGGATGCACTACTTGGTTCTGTAGTTTGGAAACTCTCTATTGCCAACTTTTCACCCTCTTATTTCCTTTCTATCTACTTCTCTCTTGGAGATATTTGCAGCCATTTATTGCATCATCATAGAGTATTTTTTGTGCATACTCCACCTTTATGGATTCCTTTACATCCTTCAACATGAAATAACATTCAACATCCAAGACCCACTCCATATACTCGAGGCCTTTTTTCTAGAGAACCTTTTGCATTTCAACTTTAGGGTTATTCTCGATGTGCTTCAGAACCTCTACGGGCTCTTTCCTCCCATAGGTCCTTCCCTACCTATCTTTGGGATCCTCCCTCTCAATGGTTTTTCTTTTCAACTATGTTTTCCTTTCTTACATTGCTTGCAATGCGGAGATTATCTCCTACATTTTCCTCGAGATCTGTGACTCTAGGTCACATCTTGTTTTGCTTTTCGCTGAGCCATCTTATGTGCTCCTCTTTCTTTATCCAGATGCACTTAATGAAGAACACCTTAATTTGGTACCTTCTACTCGATACACTAATTGGAAGATTCTCATGCACATTGACTACCGCACGGTTGATGATTTGTCGTCACCATCATCCATTTCACTTGATTCATTGTCAACCCATTTGATATTTGCTTGTGAATTGCCTCACGATCGATAATTTGTCAATGGTTTCTTGTCATTTGTGCCTTTGGACTGCCTCACATTTGACGATCCATCCTTGTTATGCTCGACTATCTCACTTACAATATTTTGTCAATGCTTCACCTCCCTTTCCAAAAATGACTAAGTCAAGGTTGGCAATCTCTCAGTTCTCATGCAACACTTTTGCACGTTGCTTACTACCTCATAATTTATTACACTTCATGTTGCTGCACTCTCCATCGCAATCCTATGCAGGTGTATAAACTAAAAAATTGTTGTCGCAAAGTCTCCTTTTGCGGTCCTATGTAGTCATCCCTTTTGAGGGTTATCTTGGCTTAACTTCTACTGCTCGCTATCTACCTACCTACCTCACATTAGCGAGCAATGCTATGTTAGTTGCCTCAAGTTCAACCATTTGCTAGATTTTTCTCTGTTAGTTCATATCTTGCTTGTAGGTTTATTCTTTCTTCTTGCATTCATCAAGGTTCATGACCTTGCTTTGATATGAAACTAGTACCGATCGAGATCAGGAGTTTTGGTGAAGGGATTCACTAACCATGCAACCTTCAGAGTTCCATGAAGTGGATCATGCTAATAAAAGCTTTTATTTCTTAACTTTAAGTGTTACAAGATAATATAAGCTTCACAAGTGTACATTGAGCTCTCAGCTCTACTTAGTCTAGTCCTTAGATATAGATCTAAGTGTCTCTCTCTAGCTCTCCTATGGTGTCCATAGACTACCATTCACTCATGACTACAAGCCTTCACCTGTCATGTGAAGCTCCCTTTCTATCTGTCTATCATTAAACAAATTTTAATAGTCTACTTTTTGTGGCTTTCAAGTCTTCTACATTTGAGATGGGCTTCTGAATGCACTACTTGGTTCAATAGTTTGGAAGCCATCTATTCCAAACCATGCACCCACTTCATCTTTCCATCTCCTTCTGTAATGGAGATCTCTTTAGCCATTTGCTACAATATTATGAAGCTTTTTCTGTGAATACTCTAGCTTTATGGAGTCCTTTACACCTTTCAATGTGAAATAGTGTTTGATATCCAATCCACTGCATCATTTCTTTAGGGCCTTCTTTTTTGGAGAACATTTACACTTTAGCTTCAGGCTAATTCTCGATTCCCATCAGAACCTCTACGAGCTCTTTCCTCCCATGGGTCTCTCCCTGCTTGTCTATGGTATGCTTCCTCCCAACCATTTTTCTTTTTGTCCGTGCTGTCTTTTCCTGCAACGTCTGCAACATGAAGGCTATCTTAATTTTCCTCCAATTCTACAACTTTGGGTCATGTCTCGTTTTGGCTTCTAGCTGAGTCATCTTTTGTGCTTTTCATTTTCTATGCATCTGTACTCGGTGGAGAACAATCTTTTCTGGCACCTTTTACCCATGCATTGATTGGAAGATGCTCCCACACCCTGACTGCCTCACATTCGATGATTTGTCGGCATCTTCATTGCTCTCTTGCAATTCATTGTCAACCCACTTTTTGTTTACATGTGAACTACTGAGAAAATTGCTGAAGGGTAGTGACAGGCTCCTGGACGTCAACTTTAACATGGTAAGCTAGCCATTGGAAGTTTAAATATCTAGTGACAGGGCCGTGAATGTCAAATTCAAGGTAGAAAAATAGTTGTTGGTTTTCAAATAGTGATAGGCCCATGGACATCAATTTTGTTGGGATGCATTAGTCATTGGGGAGAAGCCAAAGAACAATTTATTTTAGACAAAACATCTAAAAGAATTATTTTGGACATTTTGTCTGAAAGAACTCATGAGCACAAGGCTGAAGGAATTCAAAGGCATAAAGTCAAAAGGAAACTTAGCAACCCACTAAGAAAGGAGCCTGAAAAAGGAAAGGATAGCCCTAGGAGCCTCAAAGTACCAAGAAAGATAAGAAATAATCAGAAAAGAGAAGAGAGAGAGAGCATGGCTCATAAAATAGCCATGCACCTATAAGACAAACACTCAGAATGTTCTAGGTGACACAACCAATCAATCACAGGAATGAACCAGATTAGTCCAGGTGGCACAGGAGGCATCAATAGAAGTAATTGCTTGCAGATGAAATAGTCTCCATGGAACAACCATTAAGAGAGCAGCGCTAGAATTCAAGAGAGTGGCCCATTTTTCTTTGTTTAGCATTAATAGGTAGACATTTGTATGAACTTTCATGGAGAGATGGCTTTGTCAATTATGGAGAGAAGTGACCCATACTTTTGTAGGAGTGTTTAATTCACTCAGGTAGTGAATTCAATATTTGGGACACCTACAACATGGCTTTTACAGGGGCATTTATGAGATGATGACAATAGCATGGGTGAACTCTTCTTGTCAATGTGTTTAATGCAGTATGGGCCACTTGCTCTTGAAAGGGTCAAAGGGTCTTTCTCTAATTTCTATATATTGTAACCTCTCAACTTTGTAAAATATATCTCTTAGTTTTGTATGGCAAAGCCTTGACAAAATTTGCCTTTAATCAAAAGAAGTGTTTTACCTTCATCTAATTTTTTCACTTTTGCATATGTCTGTGTATTGCCTTATGTTTAGACATTTATTTTAATGCTTTCATAGTTCAATGCCAGTATGTCTAGTGTATTTAAGATCTTCTACAGGCTAACAAGAAGCGTCTAAGTTGAAGTATAGGTGTAGGTGAGCAACCATCCAATAGTGTGCCTCTAGAGCACCTATGGTAGGTTCTTCTTCATTATACCTCCATCAAACCCCTTGTTGAAACATTGATGCAGTCTAATTTCTTACTCAAATGAAGTGTCTTTTCACTCCTTCTGGTACAAAGTGTAGATCAAAATGAGTAGATCAATTAATTTTGGTGCATCACCACTTTAGTTAGGTTCTATTTTTAATAGCATCCCTCTCTCTTTTCACTCCACCCATTGTTAGTAGTAGAAATTTAGGACTTTAAGGCGCATCAAGGGTAGGTCACCCCTGATCTAGAGATTCACTCCTCAATTTTTCTACCCACAGTAAGAGGAGTGTTTCCATTGTGCCACGTGGAAGAAAGAAGCCAAGTTTTCTTTTAAAGGGTACAATCTACTGCATCAACAATTACTTCTCCATGTAAACCACAACTATTCTTCTGAAGTAGAAGTCCACAAGGAGTTGCACTACAAATGTTAAAGGCTCAGAATCAAATCTACTAATGAAAGGAGCCAGGGAGGGTAGAGGTTCAAGACACACATTTAAGGAGATATCTAGAGGGATGACATTTGAAGAGCCCTTCTCCATTGCCTTTAAAATTTCATGTAATTTTACATAACAAAATTCCAAATCCAGAAATACATTCAGCGGGACCAGACTCAGACGTTACATATGTAGAGTTCACCTATAAAAATTTGGTAAATGGAAGCATGGGAGAAAACACCTTTCCAAATTGTGTATGGAAGTAGCCCAAGATGAGTTACAAAGTTAATAAATATCCAACGGATGAATGAAAGGAGTGTTGAAGAAAAATATTATGCATAATGTATGCATGAAATACATAAACATGTGAGGAAGATGTTGGAGTACATAAATTAATAGTATAAACATAAGAATTTCTAGGTTGACAAGTTAGTGTTTGTGTATTCATGCAAGGAGAGATTCTTGTGTAGAGTGTATAACAAGTGGAAGTGGAAGAAGTAGGAACATAGAGAGTATTGAGGAAGTGTTAGATAAATGCATATGAGATTGAGTTTTTTGAAAACATGGGTATATCTCTAATATTCAATGTTGGATATTTGTATAAGTTCCATGAGGGAAAAGGTATTGATGAGGAAGAATAATTAGGTTCTCAACTAGAGAGATAAAATACATAAGAAGGAGAAAGAAGAAATAAAGACCATTTTGGACTCTAAGATTGTTTAGATGACACAAGAAAAATAGTATAAGTAATACATAATGAAATGGAAGGAACAAAAGAAAGAACACTCTACTTGGTTGGATCTTGCGAAGTTTAGTCATTAAGGCCATAATCTTGAATATTTTAACCAATAATGAGTAAGAAATCACATTTTTTAGTTACTCGAGGTTGTTTAATGGAATAACATCCCTACCTTAATATAATATTTCATCACCAAATATCTAAAGTCTTTTTTTAATAAAGTTATAACATGATGCACGTTGCACGTAGGTGTATATCTCTTTGGGTTGAAGGACCACATATGGGTACATGCACAAAAATGTAGTAAAATGGTTGTGTAGGGTCTTGGAGTCAGTTGAAGTAGGTTTCAGTGAGTTTTAACTCTAAGAAAAGGTCTACATAGAGATTTGGTACAGAGGGTTGTCTAACATGTAATAATTATTCATAAGAGAAGTGCATATGGATTTTAGAGCAAGAAATCAAAACTTGCATGGGAATGCCTGAAGGAGTCAATCACTTACTATGGCACTCAAGGGTTTGATTGTGTAAAAATTAAGTTAATCAATGTGTGCAGATGTTGTTGCATGAAAAGGAAAGGGTAATACAAGAAATAAGTTAGGACTAAGATGCACCAAACTTGTGTGCATGATGAATAGGTTCATGAAGGATGTCAAATAATTATGTAGAAGTATTGATGCACATGGATTTAGTAAGGCTAGCACGCAGATGGAATAATTTGCATTAAGGTTCAAAATATGATCATTGACAACGAGACTCTTAGAGATAGATAGGAAGGAATGTGTTTGTTATATCTGAGTTAGAGTGAAAGACACAATTATCTTTGGGAAGTGTGGCAACTTGCATGAACGTGCATGGATATGAATTGACATGTATCATTTGGGAAAGGCTATATAAATGCATTTAAAGCTCAATAAAAGAGTGAAAAAATGAGATCTAAGTAGAATTCATCGTAATAGCTAGTATAAGCTTGCATTTGGTAGTTTTTAATGAAGCACAACATGTAGATTGTGTGATAGAAAATTGTTGTAATATGTTATTTATATTATTACATAAACATTTGAGTTTCATTTTCTATGTGTGTGTTTACTTGTTGTTGGGTTAGGGCTTTCCTTTGTTGTAAATCTCATCTTTGTGACTGCATCAGAAAATGCCAGTAAGCTTATTTATGATGTATTAGTTAATAAAATGGATAGCTCACATTATTTGAATCATATTTTCAAATCTTAATTGTTTGAAGAACATCATAAAATGATGTTAGCTCAAGCTCTGATGGAATATATGTCATTTTGAGAAATAAACAGTCTCATTTGTCTCCAATATTGGATCAAAATGATTGGGATGAATTTGGTTCACTTGATGCAAGGGAAACAATGTTGTTCACTTCACACTATCCTTGAATGTTAGGAAATGTGTTGTGTCCTATTCACGTTTTCGACCATTTGATGTTGATTTAAGTGTTAGTTGGGTCCTAATGTGAATTCAATTCATTTGTAAATACATAAGGATTTTAGTGCATTTAGATATAGCTAGAGATTATCTCAAAGAGTATTTTAACATTTATTATCACAATGATCTAATGAGAATTTACAAGGATTCTGGATAAATTTAGTAAGTATTTATAGAACATTCATTGTAACACCAAAGTTCATAGTAATAACACATTGCATTACACTAATTTACTTGACTAAAAAACCATTGCATTTATTTCCATGTTGTTTTCAATATTGTATATTGTCGAGGAGCCTATAAAATATCGAGGACGCTTAGCTTCTTTTTGGTGTAATGTAGACCCCAAAATATATTGTTTTCTTTATCATTTCAGGTTTAGTTATCTAGTTAGGGTTTGGAAAAGAAGTGCAATTTACCAATAATTTCAAAAACTCGAATGAAGTTTTTAGAGCCTTGAATATGGTGTTGATAATCGTTAAAAAAATTTGCACCTCCTTGACAATTCTTAGAACCATACTCACTACACTTCTAGTGCTAAGAGAAGAAACTTACAATTTGAAAATGTTCACTATATATTTATCTCACCACAAAACGTTATTTTTTGCCATTAAATTTTAACATCTATTTTTAAGTATCCTAAAAATCAAAATATTCTTTTCAATCTTTTTTTTATAATTTATTAAATAAAAATTAATTAAATCTAATTTAATATATTTTTTCGGGTACGTTTAAACCAATGCACTCTTAATGGATATTAGCGTTGCAATTTAATTAAAATCCATTTATTCGTAATAGAGTACACTTTAAAAAGCATATAAATGTGTACGGGTAGATAACGTAAACCACACGTTTAATAGAAGAGGCGCGGAGGAGCGTAACTTGTATTCCAATCCAACCCAACAGCTAGTTGATTTCACCGCCATAACATAACGTGGGATTATATAATGTTTTAGTTTGCCCTGCATCTAGTACGGAGCTATTTTCTGGTGAGACGTACTTAGGGCGAAAGAAGAGGAGGAAAGGTTAAGTTGCAGGGCATGGCAGGGCAACGGAATGCACAGCATTTTACCGGTATGTATAAACCGAAATCATTGCTAAAGGCAGACCGCATAGATTTATTTTTATATTTAAGATTTGGTTTTAGTTTTAGATTTCTGTTGATTTTATGTGTTAGGGTTTGTATGTTGATTTTGTGTGTTAGGGTTTGTATGTTTTATTAAACTTAAATCATTGTTAAAGGCAGACTGTGCAGGGCAGGGTATGGCAAGACAAGTTTCTCATAGATTTGCTTTTTTGTTTTTTTAGGGTTAAAGTTATGGTAATGGTTTGTGTCACCTCATACACAGCTATTTTCTGGTTACGGCGAAAGAAAAGAGGGAATGGCGCAGGACAGATCAGAGTCAGGTGATTTCCTATTGAAATTTGTCCATAGTTTGGTAATCATTTTAAAACTCTCTTCTGACAAAACCCACGGCAGGCGGGGAATTAGAATTGGGGGAAAGAGCCGTGCGGTTTGATTATGAAGAGCTTAGGGTGCAACTGAAAATTTTGATTCCAAGAATAAGATTGGTAAAGGGGGCTTCGGCCAGGTTTATAAGGTACCCAACAATTATCTGCTCAGTTAATGTTAGTCTAGCCCTCGCTTTAATTAGACTGCAGGCTGAAATATTTGAGAATTTTCAGGGAACACTGGTAGACGGGAGGGAAATAGCTGTTAAGAGGCTGTTTGCAAGTGAGTCGAGTGGAGCCACGGCCGAATTCTTAACAGAAATGGAGCTTATCAAAATCTGGCTAAGTTGCATGATGCTGCACGCTACAAGATCAAAGGTTCCTCGTGTTTGAATACATGGCAAATCGAAGCAATCCAGAAGACAGAGATGTCGGTGTTCATCTGTGGAAAAGACTTCAAGAGGAGATGTTTGAAATAGCCCTTGGGCTGAAGGCCAGCGGGTATATATAAACTTAAATAATTAAACTTGCCATTATTTGCTTTTATATATCATTTTTAATTGATTATTTCGATTATTTTCTACATATGGCGTTCAGTTTCCATCGTTGAAAAGACTCACAAATGTACTTGCTGCCTCTGCCGCGACCACTTCTTGCCTGCAGGGATTAAAATTTACCCTGTCCCACCGACTCAACAAGGTAATTTTATTGATTTCATTGCTATATCTATTATTTAGGTTGGGTGTTATTTTAATAATTATTTAAATCATTAGATATTTAGTTGAATTTTATAAATAAGAATTGTTTCTTTTTAGTTTATTTTTATATTTTTAATAATTATAAATTAGAAAAAGAATGTTACAGTTTATTTTCATCTTCTATTTTTTTGATTGGTAGCAATCAATTTATTGTATTTATATAAATCAAGCCATTTAATTTTTTGATAGTAGTATTTAATCAAGGTTTTTGGTTGAGAAGTGGGTTTTATTTTTATTTTTAATTATTTTTAACATTTAAATAGGGCTTATGATGCCGCCACAATTAAGAAAGACATCGTATTCGTCTTAAATAGAAATGACATTTCACTTCTTGGATAGTCCCAATCACAACAAACATTACTATAATCACATGAGTTTAGGTGAAACATTGAGCTCAGCTAACTTGCCTTCTACACTACCTTTTATGACAGACTTATTTCAAATTACAAGTGGATATATTTTTAGTACTTTAAAATCTCAAATTACAAGTGGATATGTTTTTAGTACTTAAAAGTGCACTAAATAACTCAACATGCTAGGTTTTACTTTAAAATGCTCTTCTTTTGAGTGTTTAGAAATAGATACAATCAAGACAACAAGAAGATCAACAATATTAACAGCTACAAACTTAAGAATACTAACAATATAATCTATTACTTTCTTCCCTTTTTCAAACCCTAACTAGCAGAGAAAATATATTTGTTTGGACCCATATATCAATAAGCACAATGTACATCTTTAAGAGCTGCTACATTAATGCTACCACCTATCTTTTGCTACCCATGAAAATTTGTATTGATTTACAACCTAAATAAAATGCCCATTCAATGTTTCCATTGATGCATCAATTGTACAATCTGTTAGTCATATATGACATTCAAGTTATACGGTCAGTGGAGGGAAATTTTGTTTTTAATATGTAAATGTTGTATTATTTTAATATAAGATTTGCATAGAAAGATAAACACGAGAGTTTGAGCTCTACCAACCTAACTAAGAATCAACCATGGTATATCATTTAATTTTTACTTATGTACGCTATGTCTAGTTTATAGGCTCAACTCATTATGGAAGCAATCAAATCAAGGGTGTTCCCTAACGAATTAGATCTAGTAGGGAGAACTTTATATAATCTTATTCAAATATCTAGAAGAACTTTAGATATGTACAACCAGACTTTGAACCATAATTAATTGGGAAAAAGGCTAGATAATTAGGCTCTAATATCAACTAACGTGAAACATAGAATCATGAAGCAAGAGAGAATAATAGAGTTGTTTAGAACCATATATGTTTTACATTATTCATAAGCACTAGTAAATAGAATACAATGATAAAAAGATAGAATGTGAGAGGACATGCCATGCCAAAATATAATGATAAAAAGATAGAATGTGTGAGGACATGCCATGCCACTTGTATAGAGGTGCATAACTATAATATGTGGCATGTGAGCATGCATGGTGTTAGAAGGTTTAAAAACTACATCTAGCATTAGTTAGCTTGGGAAAGACAAGTCTTACATGTAGTTAGAATGTCGCTAAACAAATTTTAATAATTTTCAAAGATGAATGCCAAATCATTTTGCTATCGACTATTAGTTTTCATCAATGAACTTTATAGAAATTAAATTGAAAGCATTTTTACATTGTTTCCTTATGAAATATAATATATCGTTTGACCTAAAGCATAAATTATACTAAAACACTATATAAACACCTAAACACTTGCTAAAATGAAGAGGCCACACCTTTTTGTTACATTATATATGTAATTATAAATATACTTAGTTTTAAGGGACCAATGGCTTAGGAAGGGAGATATGAATGCTTGATGCTTTCATAAATTGGTCCATAGTTAAAAAAATGTAATTTCTCAACAACCCATTGTGATGGGAGATGGAAAACCACTCACTTCCTCAACAAATATACTTCAAGATGCTTCTCAGTATCTTCAAGACCTCCTTATAGTTAAGGCCCCATTGTAAGGAAACAAATCATAAACCAAAACAAGGATCTGAAGCACATCCATCTCATATGACAGAGGAAGACAATGATCAAATTGTTAGACCTATTTTTAAAGTATAATTGAAACATTCATTTGTTCCTTTCACAAGGATAAAGCTTCAGGACTAGTTGTTTTGTTGATCTTTTTATACCAAATATTTTTGGCTTGTGATAAAGGAATACCTTTTTGTAGTCATTTTGAGGAATTCTTAAGAAATGAATCTATTCTCAAAGCTATAGATGCCACTAAGTTGGACCTCATCCCAAAGGAAGCTCACGATATACAAATGGACCAATTCAAGCCTATAGTTCTATGTAATATGATCTACAAAATTATTTATAAACTCATTGCTCTATGATTCAAACCTTTGTTATATATATATATATATATATATATATATATTTTTTTTTTAATACCCAATTGACATTTGTGCATGAAAGGCAAATCACTGACAATATCCTATCCACAGTGGAGATTATTCACTCATTGAAGATCCTAAAAAGGTAAGGACTCTTCATTAAGTTTGGCATGTCAAAATCCTTTAACAGATGAAATTGAGATCTCCTCTTCTAGACTATGACTGCTTTTGGCTCCTCAAAGCATCTAACTAAATCGATTAACATTTTTATCACAACATTGTCCCTTGTGGACCTTAATGGGGACATTGACATCTCATTCACTCACACTAGAGGCCTTAGACAAAGCGATCTGATAAGTCCATACTTGTTTATTATACTAGGAGAATGTTAATGTAGGTCATTGCAACATGCCAAAATAAAAAGGGAAAAGTTGCATACGACACTCTTCCTCTCTGATAAATCCTTGTTATTGAAGCTTGACACATTTGTGCTATATTTTACAACTTTCAAGAAGCCTTTAGTCAACAAATTAATAGGCACAAATCCAAGACAATATTTGTTAATGTTTGCATTGCCAAAAAAATAAATCTTGTTCAGGCTTAGGGATTCTCTGAAGGATACCTTCCCTTAAATTATTTGAGATCCCCTTTGGATGATAAACCTCACTTGAGCCCTTGGCATACTCTCAAGTCATAGTTTGAAAAAAAAAACTATTCAAATAAAACCATAGTTGGCTTTCCTTTACACATTGACTTCAACTATTGAAGGTTGTACTCTAGGTGGTTTTGGTTCACACTCTTATGCTTCTTAAACTCCGTATGTACATAGGGGAAACATTCATAGCCCTACAATGTAAAATTTTGTGACAAGGCATGGAATAACAACACAAGTATGACTTGGTTTCTTAACCCAAATATTTGGGAGGATTAAATGTCAAAAGAATTGCAATTCAACAACGATCTATCCATGATATCATCTTGGAGGCTCAAAGGTTCGAACATCTCTCGATGGAGCAAAATTTTATTTGGGAATTATCTATATCCTAACCAATGGAAGATTCCATAGTCTGAAACTACCCAACACATTACATTTGGGTGCTAGGTCATCTCATAGATGATAACATTACAAGTTGGAAATGGGCACACAATACCCTACTGATAATCCAGTTGGAATGGCTACCCACCTCTCTCTTGATAGGTATTTGAATCTATCAAAAATATTTTGCAATCTTGGGGAAAATTTATCGTGCAAGCTACTATATAAAACCCCCAAGTAGTGAACCCATTGGGGACCAAGCAACAATTGAAAAACATAGGGTACCATCCCTTGTCGAAGTCCAAATATTGATTAATGAGATCTCTAACCACTCCATATTTATATTAGATGTCCTTATTAATCATATTTAGTCCTCCTCGATTGCGGGACACTACAAAGTGGCCTTGGTCTATCTCAACCTCGAGTCAGTCAAGGTAAAGAAGACATTGGAAAAAGTAATTTCTCAGCAGGCTGGCCAAATATCATGCCATTGTGGTTCCCATTAAAAAATATGATTCTCACGATGGAAAATTTCAGCATAGCGGTTGGATAGGGACCATTTAGCTGATCAAATTGATCAAAGGAAGGGGATAACACAATGCACTTATTCTTCTAGTGCCCCTATGCTCGTCAAATTTGGTGGATTTTAGCATAGTAGTTTTAAAGATCAAACATATGCATCAATTATTCTCCAAGTGGATCTTAATTCAAACTGTGCTCAAAATCTCACTTTAGTTCTGTCTCTCTAGTGTATTTGGCTTAGAATAAATGCTAGTATTTTAAACAATAAGCAATTTGCTTGAATGAAGGTCTGAAAAATCTCACTTAAAGTTAGAAGCACAACAATGATTCGAGGGGGGAATAGCTCTATAGCCTTCTCACTCAGGATGGGAGATCTCAAAACTTTCTAAATCTTTGGCTTGCCATTCCATTACAAATACCAAAGATTCATCAATTTTTTCAAGCATGCCTAGATGACCCCCCTCTAAGATATTACAAGATCAACTTCAATGGATCCACTAGACAAATTTTGGGCACTGCTAGTGGAATAGTGTGGAATGTTAAAGAAACATTGGTTTTTCCAATATGCAAAGGTTTGGGCAAGCAAATTAATAACTTCTCCCAGCATTTGGCCTCATACAAGAGAACTTATTTGGAAACAAAACATTATATTTTACAGTTGTTCATCAAATTGACACCCAATACTACAATTATGGAATTCAACATCCAGCATTGGAAATAGTTGAGTTCGGAGTCCTCAAGTCTCTCCAAAATTTGCTCGCAACTTGAAGATGGACATTATTTTGGATCATCTCTTCAAACAACTCTAGGAGTTCAAAGATATCCACCTCTTATCATTATACTTGCAACCATAATCACATTGTAGACAAACTAGTCAATTTGATAGTTGATTAGAATAAGTTAGGGTAGCTTACTATATTTTAGAGAATGGACCAAATTCCTATTCAAATTTGAAGATTGGCAAGCTTAGATGTTGCCCTCATTGTTAAGCAATCTAATAATTGATAATGGCTTTAATTCAAATTTTAAAATGATTGCATTCTTTTGACCATTGTTGTGCCTCATAGATTCTTGTCTTTGTGGTCTTGTATGGATTCTCACTCCTTTTTTTCATTTTTTTGTATTACTTGGGGCCTATCACGTCTTTTTCCTCATTTGATGTTATCTAGGATTTTGTTAGATATTTTTATGGAAGACATGAATGTTTGTATCCATCTTGTTAGATATGTTTATGGGGGACATGAAAGTTCCTCTCCCTCTTGTTATTAGTTTTGTCTATTTCTATCCATTTAAATCCCTCCCCCACCCCCTCTCTTTTTTGTCATCTCCATTCTTCTATGAATTGGTCTTATTTGACAAAAATTCCCGTTGACGATTCTCTATCTCTACCTTTGATAGTTACCTCTTATGTTATCCCCCTTCTACCTTGTGCATCTTTTTTTTCTCTCGTTATTGCCTCTTCTCGTCAAACACCCACCTGCGCCCCCTCGCCCCGTCGCCCCCCCCCCCTCCCTTGCGTAGGTGTTATGTTTGTAAAAATTTTTTCATTTTTTATTTCTGAACTCTTTTGTTTGATGTGTGGTGCTCACTTTGGCCATGTATCAACTTGTTTACCAACCACAAAGACATCAAAATGAACAGTTGGCGGAGTGTGCCCTCCACACGGAAAGACAAACCCTTAGCCAATACCTCTAAGCAATATTTGACCATCCATTGGCTAGAAAAAGAATGCATTGGTAACAAATTTTTGGAAAGAAAACATTGTGAGGTCTGCATTTGTGTATTAAACAAAATTTTGTGGATTTACAACCTTGAAACCATGTACCATCTTGAATTTGACAGCAGTTTTGAGGCATCAATGAAACTGGTGACGATTTTTTTTTAAATTTTGGTAAATACCCTGATTCTCATGCACCAACTTGGGTCCCAAACCAAACCATCTCTATTACTACTTCTAGCATCCCTTATTTGATTGCACCTCTCGAAACCATGCCATCTACAAGCTTATTTCCTAATTCCTAATCCAAGTTTGGATGATTTTATTTGGTCCTCAAATATCTGAACATTAATTCTCTTCATCTCATACAATTTTGTAGATATTAAGGGCTATTAAATCGATAAAATCCATTAGATAGCACTCAAGTAGAATTTGCATGTTATCTTACATTAATGTTGCCTTGTAGAATCCCGTGCCTAGTTGTGAAAGCTGTAAAAATTATTACCCACTTTATAACTGCAAAGACGCAGATGAATAAAGGGTTTTAATACCCTTCTCTCTAGGAGTGAGGAATTTACAATAATCAACATGTAGAGGATTATGCCTGTATCAACCAAAGCTAATATAGTCGTCATGGAACTCCTTCCTCTATTTGAGTCTACGACAGGCAAACAAAGATTACATATATTAATAATTGTCAGGGTCAGGGGAATCCTTCCAAAGTGAATCTAATAAGAATTGAAGATGAATAGGTTATTGATTCATGCTCACTCATGTGGGTTTGTGCACTCCTCACAAGGACTTTGAACTTATCAGCTTTGTGGCCTCTCACAACATATGCACCTATTCTTGGTATCCTCACTACCATAAAATTGTGTAGCATAGTGTGTTGATCCCTAGTGTTGCATATGTCCAACTAAACTCAACAGATATCCTCTTGTTGCTTCATGGCATGCCAAGTTGTAATTTATAGGTCTACATTATAGCATACCGCAACACTAGAAGTTATGACTCATTTTCCTTCCCTGCAATGAAAATTGTACTCCCTTGATTGGCTTCAGTTTGAATTTGGCTAACCCCTCGTGGTAGCTCATCCATGTTATGTGCAAACAATGTTGCATTTTTGTTAGCTGTAGGTCAACTCTTCTCCTCTTCTCATGTATCTTCGAATGCCTTTTGTGGAGTTATGCCCACTTCTCCTTTCCTTTGCTTGTCTCTCCATGGCACAATGCCCTGTTGTCTTTGGGATTCTTTAGGTTGCACTGCAAGCTGCTACCTCTTTCTCTTCCATAATGCTTTAGGCAAATGCCTACCACAAATAGGCTTGCACTCTTTTGGCCTCTCTATGTCTCTGGCTTACGAAAGACATCTCTTTTGCATGGTTGTTGTGCTTGAATTTCACCTGTGTAGCTTCTCTTTCACCTTCCTCATCCCTTGGCACAATGTTGTTTGCATTGGCGCTCAAGCTCTCTTTAGCTAGTGCTCGCATCAACACCTCTATTTCCTTTGGTGCACATTTGGACCCATGCGCCTCACTCTCATTTTTGCTTCACTGAACAACTCATAGTTGCTCTCTAGGCAACTCTTCTTCTCCTTCTACATCTCCCGTCGCTTCTTCTTTCAGTACTTCCTTTAGGGAAGTTTTTGCTAGTTGAAGGTCCTCTAGAGCCTCTCCTTCCTCAGGCTCATTTTCCTTTGCATCCAAGGCTAAAGGTTATCTTTTATCCATCACACACTATTGCATATGGAAAATTGCTGCAACATCCATCTATGTTGATGTTGTTGCGCAACAATCCTTTGCTTTATGGGGATCTAGGGTTCTCAACCCTTCCTTCGATGCATCCTCCACTCTGAGCACAATAACACTTGTGCTCTCTTAAGGGTTGTTCTTATGCGCACTTGTCTCTATGCAGGATGTTCCTACACCTTGTGCACCTTCTTGCACTCTCACTGGCTCTTGTGGAATGATATCCACCTTCCCTTCACCCGTTTCACTCTTTTGCAACCGAGCTTCTTCTTGGATTTGCTACTCTATTGTTGCTTTGGCACAACCTTCATCGCCTTTGCTTCTTATGCAACTTATTTACCTAATGTTCTCCTCAACGCCTTTCGAGATCTTTGTTGGCTTCCACTTTTTAATGTTGCCATGAAGGGCTCCTTCTGACCTCCGTGTTGCTCCCATGCTGGGTCCTCCTGTGCATCACCGTTCATGGCAACATTCACTTCTTCACTTTGGTGATGAGGATTTGCAGGTTACTTTTTGCGGCTTTCGAGTCTTCTCCATTTGGGATGGCTTGTTGAATGTAGTACTTGGTTCAGTAGTTTAGAAGCCATCTGTTCCAATTGTGAACCCTCTTCTTACCTTTCCATTTCCTTCTCTAATGGAGATCTCTCTAGCCATCTGCTATGCTATCACGGAGCCTTTTTTGTGCATACTCCACCTTTATGGAGTCCTTTACACCTTTCAATGCGAAATAGCACTAGACATCCAATTCACTCCATCATTTACTCAAGGCCTTCTTTTTTGGAAAACCTTTGCAGTTCAGCTTCGGGATAATTCTCGATTCGCATTAGAACCTCTGCGGGCGCTTTCCTCTCATGGGTCTATCCCTCCTCTATGGTATGCTTCCTCCTAACCATTTTTCTTTATGTCTGTGCCTTCCTTTCTTGTAGCATCTGTAACATGGATGCTATCTCCATTTTTCTTGAGTTCTACAACTTTGGGTCATGTCTTGTTTTGGCTTCTATCTCATCACCAATATGGGGGTATGATGCATAGCAAAGCCAACAAGGAGGGTATAGTGGGCAACAGACACAAGTTTGGGGATGCCAACAAAACAAAGGTGGATATAGGGGAGGTTACAAAGGAGGATATTGTGGGGGATATCAAGGAGGCCGTAATAAGGAAAATTGCCAAACCTGACTACCTATGCAATGTTATCTATGTGGAGCATACAACCATTATACGAGGAATTTCCCTACTAATATGCGGAGATAAATCTACCACGTATACTACAGAGTTAAAGGTCAACACCAAACAGAAGATTGTTTGGTGCTTGAGCAACAAAGGAAAGAGATACTATTGCACAATGTAAACATGGTTAATGCGCAACCAAAAAAGAATGCCTTTGTACAAGTAGTCACTAGGAAACAAAGAGAAAAACAAGGGTTACCACCGTTAGAAATACCACCAGATCAAGGGATTAGAAAGGTGCAATGGGACAAATATCCTAATCTTGCTACTGAAAAGAATTTGATGTACCAAGCTACGTAGGTTTTGCAAGAAATCCAACAATCACCAACTTATGAAGGCAATAATGCAGCCATTGATGCTCAAATTTATGAGCAAATTGTAAGAATCATGAGAAAAGAGGATGTGGTGACTGCCTTGACAGATTTGATGAAGTTACTCAACAACTTGCATAATGAAGATATTTCATAAAACATCACTAATCTCTTGCTTAATCTTTTGGAGTATGGACAATGAGGTCAACAACATGCTAACAAAGTAGTATGGTATGTTAAGAAAAGAAACCTTGGGATGTTGATTCTCGTACGAACATTGAGTTGGCCAGATATGAGATTCTGAATGTAGTGTTTGACTTTGGTAGCACGGTCAATATGATTCTGCGATCAACTTGGGAAGCCATTGGTTGACCGGTCTTAAGCTATAGTCCAGTTATTCTTAATTTGGTAGATTATGGTAGGGTGGAACCCATTTGAAGGCATGTTGAGATCAAATTAGCCAAACTCAGTTTGCATGGAGATTTCGAGGTCATTAATATGAAGACAATAGAGATCCATTAACCTACCTTAATTGGTAAGAAATGGCCTATGATGGCCAAATGACCATCAACACTATGCACAATCAGCTAGAGGCGCATCAAGGGGATAAGATAGTAGTTATAACACTTAATAAATCTGAGCAAAAGTTGTATATCATCCCAAAAGAGCTAGAGTCTCCTTATACCTATGGGGATAATAGTTGGTTTAAGGTCAGTGGAGATGAAAGGCAAACCGCTTTGCGATCTATAGAGTATCAAGTTGGACAACCTCACACTACACAACAGAGAGAGTGATCAGTGTACAAGCTTGTTATCATAAAGTCTCCAATCAGGGAGGTTTAGATAGAAGAATGTGTTTCTCCGTCAGTACGCTCTCCCATGAAATTTGAAGCATATTTCCTATATAATACAGGTACAACAATGATGGATTACACAGAGCCTACTCCAGAAGGTGTTCTACCTTAGGAAATGACATCATCCATAAGTGGTGACTCAGATACGTATATGTTGAACTAAGCTCGGAGAGATCATGAGGTACGGTCTCTATGCATGGTGTTCACTGTTGAATGCCAGATACCTCAATACTTAATGAGAGAGGTTCTTAATCCTTTCACATTGAGGCTCGAATACCATGTGCCAGAGGTGGAGCAATGAGTCAATGCACTCGGTTATGAGCTGAAAGGGATTGCTACAACTTGGTGGGCAGTGCACTGAAACCCAAAAAATCATTGGGAGGAAGCATGTGAATTTTTGCGTGCAAGATTCCAGTTACCAGCTACTGTGAAGTTAGAATGGTCTTTCTTTCAAGAAGGTCAATGTCATGAGTTGCACATTCATCAGTGTGTGGATATATGGACTGTGCAGGGAGTAGAGCCAAGATATTGGGTGCACATTTTCAGTCATACATTAGCACCTCTACCAATGGCTTGGTATATGCAACAAGAGCATAGAAGAGAGACAAAGCATTGGGCGCAAGTGAAGCAAGATTTTATTCATATTTTTGTGTTCGAAGATGATAATCTAGTGGTGCATAATGCCTTACAAAAGATCAAAATATTTCTATGTCATAGATTACCCGAAGACTTAGCCACTACATCTGAATTATCATCACAACATGAAGCTGCACAAGATTTGAATTTGACACTTCACAATTATAAGGCTAGTCAACAAGAACAAGCTCTTGTTAAGCCATGCAATAGAATAACAGAGCAATTGACAGAGTCCAGTGATAGTGATGGATATCTTGACCTAGAAGGATTCTTTGAACTAGAATGGAAAGTTGACCCAAACCAGTTCAAAGCGTAGAGCAAGTTGAAGAAGAAAGACTGCATAACATAAACATCATGTAGCGGGAAAGCAAGCGCATTCTACAAGATGCTCTGCCTAGTGGATCAAGCAAAGTATGCCAAGAGCCCCTAAGAAATATTGATAAGAACATTGGAACATAGTGGCTCCTAAGCTTGTGACTGTGGGAGATTATTAGGGTCAATTTACAGGAAGGACTACACCTACAATGTTTCAAGATAATATAAACTTCACAAGTGTACATTGAGTTCTCAACTCTACTTAGTCCAATCCTTAAATATAGATCTAAGTCTCTCTCTCTACTATGGTGTCCGTAGACTACCATTCGCTCATGACTACGAGCCTTCACCTGTCACGTGAAGTTCCCTTTCTATTTGTCTAGCCTTAGACACATTTTCTTTGTCCCTTTACGAGATCACTATAACAAAGTATCCTCCTTGGCATTAGAGCGTTAAAAATTGTTGGACTAAGACCCTTATTTATATTTTCTTGAGCTCTAGTTGCTTCGCCTATTTCCCACGTAATTGGCCTACAACTTCATTTGATGGGAGTCTACATGAGTCTGAAGACCTACCCTAGAATTAGCATAGCCTTTAATGGACCTGGAGCTGTGCAATTCTGAATGTTGTTAGAAGATATCCTCATAGTGTAGATCTTGTTGATTGTCCATTCAATTGTCGCGTCATTTGCAGATTGACCTAGCCTAAGGAATGGCTAAGTGTAGGTCCACACAATTGACAACTCATCCAACTATCTTTTGCTTGCATGGGTTTTGTGTTGAATGCCCTGCGCTTGGCTTTTCACTTGCCCTTGTGCTTCAGACTCTCCTTTCACATGCCATCATCATCGCACACTATGTATCTTAGAGCTCCTTCGCTAATTGATTACGTTGTAGGAGCATTTGCGTGCCCCTCAATTGTGACTGTGCACTACTCTAATGTGCTCCCTTGATAAGCTCAACTCTTTGCATCTCATTCGTGCAAGTTTAAACTTAACTTTGGTTGCAACTTTTCTTGTTCTCGTGTAGCACACCTTCAACAAATAAATTCTTTTGTTCCATGTTCCTTTGCACTTTGTAGGCATTGGTTTCTTTGTGCGTTGTTGCACGATCCTTTACTTTTGCACCTTGCTTCCTATCCCTAGTGCGTCTTTATGCACTTTGCAGCTTTGCATGTGCATTTTTTGCCTTAATCAAAACCTGTACCCCATTCTAACAGCACCAATTCTAGTTTTTCCTAATTAGAAGAAGCCATTCCATATACATGTGGATGCTCATGGTACTACAGTAGGAGTTGTTTTGGCGTAGTCATGGGAAGGTGAGCTGGACCATCCCTTACATTTTGGTAGAAGGAAACCATCGGCTGCAGAAAAGAACTATACAACTATCGTGAGAGAGGCATTAGCTATGGTGTTTCCACTGCAAAAGTTTCGGCATTACTTGTTGGCTACACCATTTGAGATCTTTATGGATCACCAAGCGCTATGCTACCTGGTTAACAAGCCAATGTTGGGAGGACGCATATCTAGGTGGCTTATGCTACTTAAGGAATTTCAATTCCGCATCAATGTCAAGCCAACCCAAGAAAATATTGGGCCAGATCATCTGAGCATGCTACACAATTGGGAGGAACTAGAAGAACTAGAACATGAATCCCATATGCACACTTATTCAGGCTACTGCAATTTCGAACATATGGAGGATATTGCTAACTTCTTGGAGCAAGGAACATTCCTTGTGCATTATTTGGCAAAAAGGACAAAATGCAAATGGTCACCCAAGCTATACCATATAGTTTCATCAATGGCTTTTTGTATAAGTTGGGTAGAGATGATGTGCTACGTAGAGTAGGAATAGAGCATGAAGGACTACACCTTTTTCATGTAAGACTTAGATCTATATTTAAGGAGGTCACTTTGCAGGTGAAGCCACTGAAAGGAAAATATTACAAAGTGGTCTTTGGTGGCCTACATTATTTCAGGTTGCGCATAGAGTAGCCAAGCGTTGCGATGTATGCCAATGAATGGGAAAACCAAATCAATATGACAAGATGCCATTAGTCCCAATGCTCGCAGAGATACCATTTGAACAATAGTGAATTAGCTTTATTGGCCCTATAGCTCCTCCTAGCAAGTGAAGTCATATGCAGTATACTATTACTGCAATCGATTACTTCACCAAATGGGTGGAAGTAATTGCAACCCCAAGTTGCAGTGCAAAGGATGCTACCAAGTTCAGATGTCCTATTAAGCTTGTTAGTGACAGAGGAACACATTTCCTCAATAACACTATCAAGAATCTCACTGAAGATTTTATGATATCGTACCACAAGAGCACAACATATCATCTTCAAGCAAATGGGCAGGCTGAAGCGTCAAATAATGTATTGGGGAAAATGCTAAAAAAGACGTGTGCAAAGGGATGACTGGGAGGGTCGCATTCCTACAATTCTTTGGGCATACAAAACAAATTACAAGCGCGTAATTAATTTCACTCCCTTTCAGCTTGTTTATGGTTTGGAAATAGTAATGCCTATGAAATATATAGTTCCGAGCTTGCGCATTACAATGATTATGAGGTTGGGTGATCTCGACTGCCTGAAACAAAGGTTGTTAGACTTAAGTAAGATGGAGGAAAGTTGACATAGGGCATTATGAACATAGCAGATACACAAGTTAAATCAAAAGGCATGGCATGATCGAAACTTTTGATCTAAAGAATTTTATCCAGAGCAAGTAGTATTGCTATATGATATCAGATTTAGAGCATTCCTAGGAAAATTGCACATTAAATGGAAAGGACCCTATGTTATATATGAGGTTTCACAACAGGGTACTATTGTGTAAAAATATTTGCAAGGAACTATATTGCCAAGACGTGTAAATGGTTGTAGGCTTAAGCCTTACCACCTTTAATCTCTATTATTCTGCTAATAATATGAGTGGTTGTTGAGTGACACCATGTAGTTAGGATTCTCTTTGATGTTTTTTTTTTGTGTTTTGTTTTGATAGGGTAGCATGTTTGTGTAGTGCGAGTTTGGCATCATAGCACATCAAAATAAAAAAGAAGCAATTATAGTCGCAATGTGCAATTGGCTTCTAGAGCAGACTAAGGATGGACAACTGGAACCAACTACCAGAGGCCATAAAATAAATCTGGGAAGGCAGTGGTGATAAGATAGGTATGACAAAAGGACACGTAATGGTCATTCAAGACTATTAAAGACATGGCATTTCAAGAGATTGCATCTTTCTCCAAGCAGATTGAGTGCCAATTGGACAAATGGAGTCATAAAAGAAATAGGGGAGATAGAAGGATTTCATGTCACATCAAGTAATTGCCAAGGGATACATCAACATTGTAAGGAATCTCACTAAGGAACCTCTCTAGCAAATTCTCCCTCTGTGATCCTATGTAGCTTGTCCCTACCGAGTGTTTTCTTTGCTTATGTTCCACCTACTCGCTATCTACCTACCTCCCTCACGATGGTGAATGATGCTATGCTAGTTGCCTCACATTCAACAATCTACTAGCTTTCCTTTTGCTAGTTTGTATCTTGCTTGCAAGTTTATCTTTTCTTCCTGCATCTCTCAAGGTTCACAACTTTGCTTTGATATCATACTGGTGCTGGCCAAGATCAGGGGTCCCAGTGAAGGGATACAGTAACCACATAGCCTTCAAAATTCCACGCAGTGGATCATGCCAATAAAGCATTTTATTCCTTAGTTTTGGGTGTTACAAGATAATATAAGCTTCGCAGCTGTTTATTGAGCTCTCGGCTCTACTTAGTCGAGTCCTCAGAAATAGATATAAATATCTCTCTTTCTCTCTACTATGGTGTCCTTAGACTACCATTTGTGCATGAATACGAGCCTTCACCTCTTTGTGAAGTTGATTTTCTCTTTGTCTAGCCCTAGACATTTATTTTGCCCCTTTATGAGATCACTCTAAAAAAGTCTGGTCCTTGGCTTCTGAGCATTATGAATTTTGGACCAAGAACCCTTTTTATAGTTGCCTGAGCTTTGGTTGCTTCCCTGAATTCCCACACAATTGGCCCATTTCATTTAATGTGGCTTTACGCAAGTCTACAAACCTACCCTAGAAGTAGCATAACCTTTTACGGACCTCGAGCTGCACAAGTAGATCTTTCAGTCCCTTTTGTTTTCACGTCATTTGCAGTACTAACCAAGCCTAAGGAAAGGCTAATTATAGGTCCTCACAACTAATTGCTTATCCAACTATCTTCTACTTCCTCTGGCTTGCATCGAATAACCTGCGCCTAACTTTCTATGCACCCTTGTACCTCAAAAACTCTTCCTTTCCACGCACCATCATCACACAATGGGTACCTTAGAGCTCCTTTGCTGGCTGATTACATTTTGGGCACATTTGAGCGCCCCTTGACTATGACTGTGCACTTCTCTAATGTGCTCCCTTGATAAGCTCAACTCTTTATGCATATGTTGCTCAAGTTGCAACTTTCCTTGTTCTTGTGAAGCACACCTTCAATGAACAACTCCTTCCATGCCACGGTTAGTGGAACTTTATAGGCCTTGGTTCCTTCATGCATTGTTGAATGAGCCTTTACTTCTGCACCTTGCTTCCTATCCCTAGTATATCTTTATGCGCTTTGTATCTTTGAGATTGTGTTGCTTGGCTTAGCCAAAACTTCTAGCCCTTTTTATTCTCTAACTCCCTGCGCAACTCTTAGCCACCTTCCCTCCACACAAGTGGACTCTTGTGTGGTCCATGTAACCATGCATAACTAGAGTTGGTTTATTTCTCGCTTGACTGACTCTTATTTTTGTCTGATGCAAGATTACAAATTCGTCTGTGATGCTCCTGCATCAAACTCCCTTGGTAATTAAAATATGAGCTTCTGCTTTTAAATAGTGCTGGTGTGGTAGAACCATCTTTCTAGTTGGCTTCCTTGATAAGGTTATTCCCATCCCCCTGGTGTGGCACCTAAGTAGGGTCACTCGTTGCTTCATTCTTTTCCAGACCCTCCTTAGGCCATAAATTGTCCTCCTCTACCTAGGTCTGATACGCTTTATCTTCCTTCCCTTTCTTCATTTTGTGGTTTTTCGCCCACCTTTGTTTACTCTTGTGGCCCTATGCCCACCTTCAACTCCTGTGGGCTTGCACCCACTTTTGTCTCTCGTGGGTTTGTGCCCATCCTTGTTCATCCATCTCCTCCAAAACGTCTTTATACCTTTCCTTTCCTTCCTTTTGTGCACCTTTCGCTTCTCCTCTATCATGCACACTCTCTTCCTTATGTCGCCTGTGGCAAGTAGGTATACTTGGGTGCTATTCTTCCAGGTATTTCTCACGAGGTATGTTTGCATGGTACTTTTGTTTCCCTTGTCCTTGATTTCTCTTTGATTTATGCCCTCAGTGGCATGGAAGTTTCTATGGGGTCCATTGATTCCCACCTTTTCTTCTTCCTTTATTGTCACGTACTTCTACGTGCTTGTATTGATATCCCCTTTAGTCGTTGTTCTTGGGCAGTTTTAGGTTGAAAGTCTCCTGCCTTGCTCCCAGTCAGCAATAACTCTTTTTCCTTGCGTACAATGAAAATTACACTCCCCTGATCTACTTTGCACTGATTTTGGCTAACCCATCATGGTAGCTCCTACATGCCATGTGCAAACAATAATTCAAGATAATATAAACTTCACAAGTGTACATTGAGTTGTCGGATCTACTTAGTCCAGTCCTTAGATATAGATCTAAGTGTCTCTCTCTACTATGGTGCCCATAGACTACCATTCGCTCATGACTTCGAGCCTTCACCTGTCACATGATGTATCCTCCTTGGCTTTAGAGCATTAAAAATTGTTGGACCAAGACCCCTATTTATAGTTTCTTGAGCTCTAGTTGCTTCGCCTATTTTCCACGTAATTGGCCTACAACTTCATTTGATGAGAGTCTACATGAGTCTGAAGACCTACCCTAGAATTAGCATAGCCTTTTATGGACCTGGAGCTGTGCAAGTTTGAATGTTGTTAGAAGATATCTTCACAGTGTAGATCTTGTCAATTCTCCATTCAATTGTCGCGTCATTTGCAGATTGACCTAGCCTAAGGAACGGCTAAGTGTAGGTCCACGCAATTGACAACTCATCCAACTATCTTATGCTTGCGTGGGTTTTGTGTTGAATGCCCTGCGCTTATCTTTTCACCTACCCTTGTGCTTCAGACTCTCCTTTCACATGCCATCATCATCACACACTGTGTATCTTAGAGCTCCTTCGCTAATTGATTATGTTGTAGGAGCATTTGCGTGCCCCTCCATTGTGATTGTGCACTGCTCTAATGTGCTCCCTTGATAAGCTCAACTCTTTGCATCTCATTCGTGAAAGTTTAAACTTAACTTTGGTTGTAACTTTCCTTGTTCTTGTGTAGCACACCTTCAACAAATAAATTCTTTTGTTCCATGTTCCTTTGCACTCTGTAGGCATTGGTTTCTTCGTGCGTTGTTGCATGATCCTTTACTTTTGCACCTTGCTTCCTATCCCGAGTGCGTCTTTATGCACTTTGCAGCTTGGCATGTGCATTGTTTGCCTTAATAAAATCCTGTAGCCCCTTCTTATTCTCTAAATCATTGCAACACTCTAAACCATTTTCCTTCCGTGCAGCCTATTACAACCTTTAAAAATGTTTTGCCATTTAACCTACATAGATAAAGTTGGTTTATTTCTCCCTTGTTTAACTATGTTTTTGTCTGATGCAAAATGGCCATTTCACCTACGATGCTCCTACATCACATTCTTAAGATAATTTAAATATAATCTCCTTCTTATAAGAAGGGTTGAAGTGGTAGAACCACCCTTCTGGTCGGTTGCTTCAAGGTAATTAAAATGTAAGCTCCTTTCCCTTTCTTCCTCTTGTGGGTTTGCACCCACCTCTATTTGCTCTTATGGTCCTATGCCCACCTTTGTTTCATTTGGATCTATGCCTAGTTTCATCTCTCATGGTTTTGCACCCACTTTCATCTCTTGTGGGTCTATGTCCACTCTGGTCCATCTATCTCTACCAAAAGGTCTTCATACCTTTCATTTTCTTCCTTTTGTGCATTGTTCGGTTTTCCTCTGTTATGCACACTTTCTTCCTTCCATCACCCATGGCAAGTAAGTATAATTAAATGCTATCCTTCTTCGTGTTTCTCACAGACCATGTTTGTATGATTTCGTCGTGGCCCTTGTCCTTGATTTACCTTTGCTTGATGCTCTTAGTGGCATGCAAGTCTTTATGGGGTCTGTTGACTCCCAGCTTTTGTTCTTCCTCTATTGTCACACACTTCACTCTGTCCCTGGACTGATATCCCCTTCAAGTGTTGTTCCTGGTTAGTTTCAAGTTGGTGGTCTCCTACCTTGCTCCCAATCGGTAGTGACTCCTTTTCCTTTCGAGCAATGAAAATTGCACTCCCTTGATTGGCTTCGGGCTGATTCTGGCTAACCCCTCTGTGTAGCTCATCCATGTTGTGTGTAAACAATGTAGCATTTTTGTTAGCTTCAAGTCAACTCTTCACCTCTCCTCATGCATCTGCGGATGCCTTTTGTGGAGTTATGACCACTTCTCCTTCCCTTTGCGTGTCTCTCCATGGCACAATGCTCTATTGTCTTTGGGACAACTTAGGTTGCACTGCAATTTGCTACCTCTTTTTCTTCTTCCCCTAATACTTTAGGCAAATGCCTGCCACCAATAGACTTGCGCTCTTTTGCCTCTCTATGTTTGTGCCTTATGAAGGACACATCTCTTTTGCATAGTTGTTGTCCTTGAATTTCACCTGTGCAGCATCTCTTTTGCCTTCCTCATCCTTTGTCACAATGTTGTTTGCATTGGCACTCAAGCTATCTTCAATTGGTGCTTCTTCTCCTTTAGAAACATCTCTCGCTGCTTCTTTTACAGTGCTTCCTTCAGGGAAGTTTCTCTGTGTCGAAGGTCCTCTAGAGCCTCTCCTTCCTCAGGATCTTTTTCCTTTGCATCGAAGACTAAAGGTTATCTTCTATCCATCACCCACCATTGCATATGGATAATTGCTCCAACATACCTCTATGTTATTGTGCAACAATCCTTTGCGTTATGGGGATCTAGGGTTCTCAACCCTTCCTTTGGTGTAACTTCCACATCAAGCACATAACACTTGTGCTCTCTTAAGGTTTCTTATGCACCCTTATCTCTATGCAGGTTGCTCCTACACCTTGTGCACCTTCTTGCACTCTCTCTGTGGCTATTGTGGAATGATATCCACCTTGCCTTCACCTGTTGTGCTTTGTTGGAACTGAGTTTCTTCTTGGCTTAGCTCCTCTATTGTTGCTTTGGCAGAATAACCTTCTTTGCCTTTGCTTCTTATGCAACATCTTTACGCAACTTTATCCTCAATGCCTTTTGAGATCGATCGTTACACCTCTACGTTGCTCCCATGCTAGCTCTTCTTGTGCCTCGCCCTTCATGGCAACATTCTCTTCTTCACTTTGGTAGGGAGTCTTTATAGGTTACTTTTTGCAACTTTCGAGTTTTCTCCATTTGAGATGGCCCTCTGAATGTATTACTTGGTTCAGTAGTTTGGAAGCCATATATTCCCAACTGTGTACCCTCTTCTTGCCTTTCCATCTCCTTCTCTAATGAAGATCTCTCTAGCCATCTGTTACACTATCACATATCCTTTACTGTGCATACTCCACTTTTATGGAGTCCTTTACACCCTTCAACGTGAAATAGCGCTCGACATCCAATCCACTCCATTTCTTTAGGGCCTTTTCTAGAGAACCTTTGCGCTTTAGGTTCAAATAATTCTCTGTTTGCATCATAACCTTTGCGGGCTCTTTTCTCCCATGGGTCTCTCCCTGCTTCTCTATGGTATGCTTCCTCCCAACCATTTTTATTATTGTCCATGTCGTCCTTTCCTACGGCTTCTGCAACATGAAGGTTATCTCCATTTTCAAACTTAGCTTTGTTTGCAACTTTCCTTGTTCTTGTGAAGGATTCCTTCAGTGAACATCTCCTTCCATGCCACAGTTCTTGGAACATTGAAGGACTCAGTTCCTTCATGCACTGTTGAGCGATCCTTTACTTCTGCACCTTGCTTCTTGTCCCTAGTGCATCTTCATGCACTTTGTAGCTTTGCGAGTGTGTTTCTTGGCTTATCCAAAACTTGGACCCCATTTTTATTCTCTAACTCCTTGCGCATATCTCAGCCACCTTCCTTCCATGCAAGTGGACTCTTGTGTTGTTCGTGCAATCGTGCACAATTAGAGTTGGGTTATTTCTCACTTCATTGACTCTATTTTTGTTTGATGCAAGATTGCACATTCACTTGTGATGCTCCTGCATCAAACTCCCTAGGTAATTAAAATATGAGCTCTTGCTTACAAATAGTGTTAAGAGTTGTAAAATTATTTTTTTGGTCGGCTGCCGTGACCATAGTGTTCCCGTTTGCCCAATGTGGCACCTGAGTAAGCTCTCTTGGTGCTTCCTTCTTTTCCAGACCCTCCTTGGGCCATAAATAGTCCTCTACCTAGTTTTGATACGCTTCATCTTCATTCCCTTTCTTCCTCTTGTGGTTGTACACCCACCTCTATTTACTCTTGTGGGCCTATGCCCACCTTTGTCTCCTTTGGGTTTGCACCCACTTTCATCTCTCGTGGGTTTGTGCCCATTCTTGTTCATCCATCTCCTCTGAAAGGTCTTCATACCTTTCCTTTTCTTCCTTCTGTGTGCCTTTCACTTATCCACTTTTATGCACACTCTCTTACTTATGTCGCCTGCAACAAGTAGGTATACTTGCGTCTTATTATTCCACGTGTTTCTCATGGGGTATGTCTACATGGTTCTTCCACTGCCCTTATCCTTCATTTCTCTTTGCCCTATGCTCTGAGTGGCCTGGAAGTCTCAATGGGGTCCATTGACTCCCACCTTTTCTTCTTCCTTTATTGTCGCGCACTTCCCTCTATGCGCTTGGATTGATATCCCCTATAGTCGTTGTCCTTGGTCAGTTTCAGGCTGATAGTCTCTCGCCTTGATCCCAATCAACAATAACTCTTTTCCTTGCATGCAATGAAAATTGCACTCCCTAGATCTTCTTCATGCTGATTTTGGCTAGCCCATCACGGTAGCTCCTATGGGTCGTGTGCAAACAATGTTGTGTTTTTTATAGTTGCAAGTCGACTCTTTTCCTCTCCCCATGCATCTTCAGATGCCTTTTGTGGAGTTATGTCCACTTCTCCTTCCCCTCTCGTGTCTCTCCATGGCGTAATGCTCTCGTGTTTGTGACAACTTAGGTTCAATTAGGCACTACCTTTTTATCTTGATCCCCTTAGGATTTAGGTAAATGCCTCCCACAAATAAACTTGCACTCTTTGGTCTCTCCATCTCTGTGCCTTTCAAAGGACACATCTCTTCTTCTTGACAGCTATGCTCGAATTTCTCATGTGCAACTCCTCTTTTGTCTCCCTCCTTCCTTTGCGCAATGTTGTTTGCATTAGCACTCATGCTCTCTTCAGCCTGTGCTTGCTCCAATGCCTCTATTTCCTTTGGTGCACCTTTGGACCCATGTGCCTTAGTCTCATTTCAACTGCACTCAACAACTCCCAATTATTCTCTATGCAGCTCTTCTTCTCCTTTTGTAGCATTTCCTACTACTTCTTCCTTTGGTCCTTTTATGGAAGTTTCTCCTGGTCGAAGGTCCTCTAGAGCCTCTCCTTCTTCATGCTTGTTTTTCTTTGCATCCAGGGCTAAAGGTTATCTTCTATCCATCACACACCGCTACATATGGACAATTACTCCAACATCCCTATATGTTGTTTTTGCTATGCAATAATCCTTTGCTTTATGGGATCTAGGGTTCAACCCTTCCTTCGGTGCATCCTCCACTCCGAGCACAATAACACTTGTGCTCTCTTTAAGGTTCTTATGTGCCCCTGTCTCTGTGCAGACTGCTCCTACACCTTACACACCTTCATGGATTCCGTTACATCCTTGAAAGCAAACTAACATTCGACATTTAAGACCTACTCCATCATTTACTCATAACCTTTTTTCTAGAGAACCTTTGGGTTTCAACTTCAGGGTTATTCTCGACGTGCCTCAAAACCTTTGTGGGATCTTTCCTCCCATATGTCTCTCCATGCTTCTCTTTGGGATCATCCCTCCCAACGACTTTGCTTTTTGCCTACATTGTCCTTTCCTACAGTGCTTGCAACATGGAGCTTATCTCCTCATTTTTCCTCAAGGTCTAGGATTCCAAGTCACGTCTCGTTTTTGCTTTTCACTGAGCCATCTTTTATGCTCCTCATTCTCTATCCATCTGCACTTGATGTAGAACAACTTTATTTGGTACTTTCTACCCGATACACTGATTAGAAGATGATCGTGCACCCTGATTGCCTCACAGTTGATGATCTGTCGACATCGTCATCCATTTCACTTGATTTATTGATCTTTGCTTTGGAACTGCCTCACGATTGATAATTTATCAATGTTTTCTCCTCATCCATACCTCTGGACCGCCTCCCATTCAGTGATTTATCCTCGTTGTGTTCAACTACCTCACAATAATTTGTCAATGCTTCACCTCTCCTTTCCAACAATGATTGCATCAAGGTTGGCTATATCTTAGTTCTCACATAACACTCTTGTGGGTTTCTTAAAAACTTACAAATTCTTACACTACCTACTGCTTTGCTCTCCATTGCAATCTTATGGAGGTGCTTGAACATAGAACTGCTGTCACAAAGTCTCCTTCCACGATCCTATGCACTCGTCCCTTCTGAGGGTACTCTTTGCTTATCTTCCACTTGCTCGCTATCTGCCTACCTCCCTCACGTTGGTGAGCGATGCTATGCCAATTGCCTAACGTTCAACCATCTAATAGATTTTTCTATGATATTACATATATCGCTTGTAGGTTTGTACTTTCTTGTTGTATCCCTCAAGGTTCACGACCTTGCTTTGATATTAAACTAGTGCCAGTTGAGATCAAGAGTCCTGGTGAAGGGATGCATTAACTATCTAGCCTTCAGAGTTCCACGCAGTGGATCATGCTAATAAAGGCTTTTATTCCTTAATTTTGGGTGTTACAAGATAATATAAGATTCACAAGTGTGCATTGAGCTCTCGGCTCTACCTGGTCCAGTCCTTCAAGTGTCTCTCTCTCTACTATGGTGTCCATAAACTACCATTCGCTCATGACTACGAGCCTTCACATATGAGTTGAAGCTCCCTTTCTATCTCTCTAGCCTTAGACAAATTATCCTTTTACAGGATCGCCGTAACAAAGTATCCTCCTTGGCTTTAGATTGTTAAAAATGCTCGACCAAGACCCCTATTTATAGTTGCCTGGCTCTGTTTGCTTTGCCTATTTCTCATACAACTAGTCTACAACTTCATATGATGGGTGTCTGCACGAGTCTATAGGCCTATCCTAAAATTAGGATAGCCTTTTATGGACCTCGAGTCGCACAAGTTTGAGTGTTGGCAAAAGATATCCTCCCAATGTAAATTGCACTCCTTTGATCGGTTTTGGGCTGATTTTGGCTAACTAGTCCTGGTAGCTCATCCATGTCGCGTGAAAACAATGTTGCATTTTTGTTAGCTATAGGTCGACTCTTCTCCTCTCCTCATGCATCTTTGGATGCCTTTTGTGGAGTTATGCCCACTTCAACTTCCCTTTGCATGTCTCTCCATGGCGCAATGCTTTGTTGTCTTCAGGACAACTTAGGTTCTACTCCAAGCTGCTATCTCTTTGTCTTTTTCCCCTAATGCTTTAGGCAAATGCATGCCACAAATAGACTTGCGCTCTTTTGCCTCTCTATGTCTGTGACTTATGAAGGACACATTCACTAGTGAAGCTTCTCTTTCACCTTCCTCATCCCTTTGCACAATGTTGTTTGCATTGGCTCTCAAGCTCTCTTCAGCTGGTGCTCACACCAACGCCTCTATTTCCTTTGGCCCACCTTTGGACCCATGCGCCTCACTCTCATTTTTGCTTCACTCAACAACTCCCAATTGCTCTCTAAGCAACTCTTCTCCTGCAACATCCCTTTTTGCTTGTTCTTTTAGTGCTTCCTTCAAGGATGTTTCTCCTAGTCGAAGGTCCTCTAGAGCCTCTCCTTCCTCAGGCTTGTTTGCCTTTGCATCCAGGGCTAAAGGTTATCTTTTATCCATCACACACCACTGCATATGGACAATTGCTCCAACATCCCTCTAAGTTGTTTTTGTGCAACAATCCTTCGCTTTATGGGGATCTAGGGTTCTCAACCCTTCCTTCAGTGCATCCTCCACTCCGAGCACAATAACACTTGTGCTCTCTTGAGGGTTCTGTTATAGCTTGGAATCACACCCTTGTGAGTGAGTTCTTCAGGCTTCCTCACTTCCAGCTACAAGCATGGGAATAACCTCAGGATGTGGGTATCCTATAGTGAGGTTGAACCTCTAGGCTTTTTTACGAGGCTAGTTCCTTAGGTGCTTCACTTCAGCTCTTGATCTCACACTAAAATCTACTGTCAGCTAAGGAAAAGAGGTAGGAGGATGACTGAAAAGGAAATCTAAGTTAAGGAAGGTGATGCACCAAAAAGAAGTGATCCACTTGGTTTGGGAAAATTGCCAACTACTGATGAACTCAAACAGAACATAGGCTATTCTAGTTTTATCTCAAGGCCATAGGCATGGAACTTTTGCATGGAGGTTGAAGGGAAGCTTGCGCTTTGAAGGATAACAAAAATAAGTCTACGAGAGATGATATGAACTGGTAGCACTTCAAGGAGAGCATCAACACACAAACACTTCACGCAATCCTGCAGAAAACCGAAAGGATTAAAAGCAAGGTGCTAAAAACAATCGCAGGTGATGAATGACAATCATACATTCTGCAAATGAAACCAAATGTGCACACTTGTTTTAGCCAGAATAGAAAAGTCTTCCTTGTATTGCTTCTAAAGAGTCTTTTACAAAGGGATTTCTGCAGAGTAACTCTATCGCCAATCCGGGGATCATTTGCTTGGCTCTAAGGCCTCTATTTATATAGAAAAGGGGGAAGAGAGAATGGGAAGAAAGAAGTCGTTGATGGTGGGAACTCTCACATTGTACTTCGTTGTTGCCCCTAAATGCACCACTCAGGATCACTCGACAATCCTCTCGAGTCCCTCCCATCTTTAAGTTTTTCCTTGGCGCGTCTAAGAAGCCATGTTGTGAGCAGCTGGAACGTCTCTTCTTGGCATGACGTAAATAAGCGTCGAATGACGATTGCGGGCAATGAACCATGGCGGATGAGAGCCTTCATAACTTTCAGCTACCAGCCATTTGGACTCTCCTATGCTCATTGGTCATCCTTGTGCCACTTGTCTTTTACTAATTGGCCCTTTCTGCTCTAGCTTAAGTCATGTGGCAGCGTTTCATTCATTGCATCATGATTCTTGCGTTGTTGGACCAAGCTTAGGTCGAGCACTTGGAGAATCCCGATTTACTCTATGCAGAGTAATTCAGGTTCTTTTATCTCTCCAACTTCGGACTTTCTCAGATCCTTTACTTATAAAGCCTTTTAAGTAAAGTACTTGGAGAAACCCAATTTACTCTGTGCAGAGTAATTCGGGTTCTCGAAGCCTACTTACTTCGGACTTGTCCATCTTGAAGTCTTCTCACTTTGCTATTTTCCAAGCCTTAAGACTTCGGGCTTTTCAAACGCGATTACTTCCAATGGCTAGTCGCTTATCCTGATTTTGATGTCCATTGGCCAATCATTTCCTTCGAACACTTGGTCTCGGGTTTTTCTTCTCTTCTTATTTCTTTCAGGCAAATCTCCCAAAGGAATTTCTTTGGACAATTTGTCTGAAGGAATTCCTTCGGACTTTTTGTCCGCATTTGTCTTCGGAAACTACCCTTTGGGCTTTTCACAATGGACTTTCCTGAAGGGTGAGAGACCCTTCGGGCTTCCATGAATGATCCTCCCGAAGGGAAAGATACCCTTCGAGAATTTCGACATGGTCCTTTCGAAGGGTAACATACCCTTCGGGAAACTTGCAACTATCCACATGGAAAAGAAAAAGCCCTTTGGATTGATGAAGTGTACCTTTGGGTTCTTGAAAGACCCTTCGAAAAAGTTGACTGGTCCCTTTTGCCCTAAAAAGACCCTTCGGCATTTTGAAAATGCCCTTCAGATTGATGAAGTGTACCTTCCCTTCAAGAACCCGAGAAGCACTATTTTCCAAGACTAAATCGGGTTTGTCAAGCCCCTTTACTTATTTTGGGCTTCTGACTGCTCACAACTTATGAAGTAATCAAGTAGTGCTCCTTGGAGAACCCAAAATATACTGCCCATGAGTAATTTGGGTTCGTAAACCTGAACTACTTCTATTTATAAAACATTTAGAAGTTGCATTGTTCTCTCATAAACCCGAAGTTGTCACTACCGGAAAACCCGAAGTCTTCCCAAAGACTTGCCATTTTCTTGCCTAAAAGCTCCCTTTTTCATGCTTAGGCAAATCTTGATATGTGGGCCAAAAAATGGCCAACAGGTTCTTATGGGCCCTTGTTTCTGTGTAGGCTGTTCTTACACTTGCACAGCGTCTTGTGCTCTCACTGGCTCTTATGGAATGATATATATCTTGCCTTCACCTGTTGTGTTCTGCTGCAACCAAGTTTCTTTTAGGCTTTGCTCCTTTATTGTTACTTTGGCACAACAACCTTCTTCGCCTTTGCTTCTTACGCAACTTCTTTACCCAACCTTCTCCTCAACGCCTTTTGAGATTGGTGTTGGCTCCCACTTTTTAATCTTTTTAATGTTGCCATGAAGGGCTCCTTTTGACCTTCATGGCAACATTCTCTTCTTCCCTTTGGGGGCGAGGCTTTGCAGGTTACTTTTTGCGGCTTTTGAGTCTTTTACATTTGAGATGTCCTTCTGAATGCACTACTTGGTTCAGTAGTTTGGAAGCCATATGTTCCCAAATATGCACCCTCTTCTTGCCTTTCCATATCCTTCTCTAATGGAGATCTCTCTAGCCTTTGGCTACGCTATCACAGAGACTTTTCTGTGCATACTCATCATTTATGGAGTCCTTTACACCCTTTAACGTGAAATATCGCTCGACATCCAAACCACTCCATTTCCTCAGGGCCTTTTTTGGAGAACCTTTGTGCTTAGGCTTCAAGCTAATTCTCGATTCACATTATAATCTCTGTAGGCTCTTTCCTCCCATGGGTCTATCCTTGCTTCTCTATGGTCTACTTCCTCCCAACTGTTTTTCTTTTTGTCCGTGTTGTCCTTTCCTATGGTGTCTGCAACATGGAGGCTATCTCCATTTTCCTCGAGTTCTACAACTCTGGGTCATGTCTCGTTTTGGCTTCTAGATGAGCCATCTTTTGTGCTCTTTGTTCTCTATCCATTTACACTCGAAGGAGAACAACCTTTTCTTGCACCTTCTACCCATACATTGATTGGAAGATGCTCTCGCACCCTAACTGCCTCACGTTTGATGATCTGTCGCTATCTTCATTGCTTTCATGCGATTCATTGTCAACCCACTTTTTCTTTGCATGTGAACTACATCATGGTTAGCAATATATCAGTGGTTTCTCCTAATCCACGTATTTGGACTGCCTCACATTCGATGATCTGTTTGCATTTCACTTGATTACCTCACTGCTAGCAATCTATCGACGCTTCACCTCTCCTTTCTAGCGCAATGACTACCTCATGGTCAACCATCTATAAGTGCTCACACAACACTCTTGCAGGTTGCTTACAACCTCATAACTTCTTACACTACCTATTATTACACTCTCCATTGTAACCCTACGTAGGCGCTTCGCACTAAGGAACCCCTCTATCAAATTCTCCCTCTGTGATCCTACTTAGCTTGTCTCTACCGAGTGTTCTCTTTGATTATGTTTCACACGTTCACTATCTAAAAACCTACCTCACAGTGGTGAACGATGCTCTATTAGTTGCCTCATGTTCAACGATCAGCTAGCTTCCTTTTCGCTAGTTTGTATCTCACTTGCAAGTTTATCTTTTCTTCTTGCATCTCTCAAGGTTCACAACCTTGCTTTGATATCATACTGGTGCTAGCCGAGATGAGGGGTCCCACTAAAGGGATACATTAACCACATAGCCTTCAAAATTCCACGTAGTGGATCATTCCAATAAAGCATTTTATTCCTTAACTTCAAGTGTTATAAGATAATATAAGCTTCACAACTGTCCTCACAACTAATTGCTTATCCAACTATTTTCTACTTCCTCGGGCTTATGTCGAATGCCCTACACCTAGCTTTTTGCATGCTCCTTTACCTCAAAATCTCCTTTGTTCCATGCACCATCATCATCGCATACTAGGTACCTTAGAGCTCTTTCATTGGCTGATTACTTTCTAGGTGCATTTGAGTGCTCCTCAACTGTGATTGTGCACTGCTCTAATGTGCTTCCTTGATAAGCTCAATTGTCCATGCATCTGTTGCTCAAGTTCGAACTTAGCTTTGGTTGCAACTTTCCTTGTTCTTGTGAAGCACACCTTCAGTGAACAACTCATTCTATGCCATGGTTCCTACAACTTTCAAGGCCTTAATTCCTTCATGCACTGTTAAGCGAGCCTTTAATTTTGTACCTTACTTCCTGTCCCTAGTGCATCTTTATGTGCTTCCTCAGGCTCCTTTGTCTCTGTGGCTAAATGTTGTCTTCTGTCCATCCTGCATTGCTGCATATCAACAATTGCTCCAACATCCCTCTCTATCATCATCATTGTGGTATAATCCATTACTTAATGGGGAGCATCCTCTACTGTTAGCACAAGAACACATGTGTTGTCTTCAGGGTTCTTCTTGTGTGCCCTTGACTCTGTGCAAACTTCTCCTTAACCTTGCACACCTTCATGCATTCTCATTGGCTCATGTGGAATGATATCCACCTTGCCTGCACTCCTTTCACTCCGTTGCAACCGAGTTTCTTCTTGGCTTCTCTCCTCTACTGTTACTTATGTGAAATAACTTTCTTTGCCTATGCTTCTTATGCATCTTCTTTGTGAAACGCTCTCCTCAATGCCTTTCGAGATCAGCATTAGCTCCCACTCTTTCATCTTCTCAAACGACACTTTCTGACCTTTGTGTTGCTCTCATGTTGGCTTCCCCCACTCATTGCCTTTCAGTGCAACACTCTCTTCTTTACTTTGGGGGTGAGATTTTGAAGGGTTACCTTTTGCGGCTTTCGAGACTTCTCCATTTGAGATGGCCTTCTGGATGCACTACTTGGTTTTGTAGTTTGGAAACTCTCTGTTGCCAAAATTTTCACCCTATTATTACCTTTTTATCTCCTCTCTTGGAGATCTTTGCAGCCATTTACTGCATCATCATAGAGTATTTTTAGTGCATACTCTACCTTTATGGATTCCTTTACATTCGACATCTAAGACCCACTCCATATTCTCGGGGCCTTTTTTCTGGAGAACCTTTGCATTTCAGCTTCAGGGTTATTCTCGATGTGCCTCAGAACCTTTATTGGTTCTTTCCTCCCATAGGTCCTTCCTTGCCTCTCTTTGGGATCCTCCTTCCCAACAATTTTTCTTTTCAACTGTCGTCCTTTCCTATTGTGCTTGTACTATGGAGATTATCCCCTGCATTTTCCTTGACATCTACGACTCCAGGTCACGTCTCATTTTGCTTTTCGTGGAGCCATCTTATGTGTTCCTCATTCGCTATGCATATGCACGTGATCAAGAACAACATTATTTGGTATCTTCTACTCGATACATTGATTGGAAGATTCTTGCACACCTTGACTGCCTCATGGTTGATGATCTGTTAGCACTATCATCCATTTCACTTGATTCATTTTCAAACCATTTGGTATTTGCCTGCAAATTGCCTCATGATCGATAATTTATCGGTGGTTTCTCCTCATTCATGCCTCTGGACCACCTCACATTTAGTGATCTGTCCTTGTGCTTGACTATCTCACTTACAATAATTTGTCAATGCTTCACCTCTCCTTTCCATCAATGACTATGTCAAGGTTGGCGATCTCTCAGTTTTCATGCAGCACTTTTGCGTGATGCTTACAACCTCACAACCTATTACATTACATGTTGCTGCGCTCTCCATCACAATCTTACGTAGGTGCATGAACTTAAGAACTATCGTCAAAAAGTCTCCCTTTGCAATCCTATGTACTCATCCCTTTTGAGGGTTATCTTCGCTTATTTTCTACCTGCTCGCTATTTACCTACCTACCTCACTTTGGTGAGCGATTCTATGCTAGTTGCCTCATGTTCAACTATCTGCTAGATTTTTCTCTGCTAGTTCATATCTTGCTTGTAGTTTATCCTTTCTTCTTGCATTCCTCAAGGTTCAGGTCCTTGCTTTGATATGAAACTAGTTCCGGTCGAGATCAGGAGTCCCTGTGAAGGGATACATTAACCATGTGACCTTCAGAGTTCCACGAAGTGGATCATGCCAATAAAGGCTTTTATTCCTTAACTTCAGTTGTTATAAGATAATATAAGCTTCGCAAGTGTAGATTGAGCTCTCGGCTCTACTTAATCTAGTCCTTAGCTAAGTGTCTCTCTCTACTATGGTGTCCATAGACTACCATTCACTCATGACTACAAGCCTTCAGCTATCATTTGAAGCTCCCTTTCTATCTGTCTAACATTAAACAAATTTTAATTGTCCCTTTATGGGATCAGCCTAACAAAGTATCCTTGGCTTCAAAGCATTAAAAATGTTGGACCAAGACCCCTATTTATAGTTGCCTAAGCTCTAGTTGTTTAGCATTTTCCCACACAATTGGCCTATAACTTCATTTGATGGGAATCTATAGACCTACCTTAGAATTAGCATAGCTTTTTACGGACCTCGAGATGAGCAAGTCTGAGCGCTGTCAGAAGATATGTGCACTTTCTTCCTTCTGTTAACCGCGATAAGTATGTATACTTAAATGCTATCAATCCTCGTGTTTCTCATAGGGTACGTCTGCACGGATTCATTGTTGTCCTTTTCCTTCATTTACCTTTGCTTGATGCCCTTAGTGGCATGCAAGTCGTAATGGGGTTTGTAACCTCCCACCTTTTCTTCTTCCTCTATTCTCGTGCATTGCACTTTATGTGCTTGGACTCTTATCCCCTCAAGTGATGTTCCTAGTTAGTTTCAAGCTGATGGTCTCCTGCCTTGCTCCCAATCGGTAGTGACTCCTTTTCCTTTTGCGCAATGAAAATTGCACTCCCTTGATTGGATTTGGGCTGATTTTGGCCAACCCCTGTCAGTAACTCATCCATGTTGTGTGCAAGCAATGTTGCATTTTTTTAGCTTCAAGTCTCCTCTCCTCTCCTCATGCATATTCAAATGCCTTTTGTGGATTCATGCCCACTTCTCCTTCCCTTTTCGTGTCTCTCCATGGCGCAATGCTCTATTGTCTATAGGACAACTTAGGTTTCACTGCAAGCTACTACGTCTTTCTCTTATTCCCCTAATGCTTTAGGCAAATGCCTGCCACAAATAGACTTGCGCTCTTTTGTCTCTCTATGTTTGTGCCTTACGAAGGACACATCTCTTTTGCATGGCTGTTGTGGTTGAATTTCACTTGTTCAACTTCTATTTCTGCTTCCTCATCCCTTGTCACACTGTTGTTTGCATTGGAGCTCAATCTCTCTTTAGCTGGTGCTTCTTATCCTCCTACAACATCTGCCACTACTTTTTTCGATGCTTCATCCACGGAAGTTTCTCTTGGTCGAAGGTCCTCTAGAGCCTTTCCTTCCTCATGCCTGTTTTTCTTTGCATCTGGGGCTAAAGGTTATCTTCTATCCATCACACACCGCTACATATGGACAATTGCTCCAACATCCCTCTATGTTGTTGTTGCTATGCAAAAATCCTTTGCTTTATGCGATCTAGGGTTCTCAACACTTCTTTTGGTGCATCCTCCACTCTGAGCACAATAAAACTTGTACTCTCTTAGGGGTTCTTATGCGCCCTTGTCTTTGTGCAGGCTGCTCCTACACCTTGCACACCTTGTGCTATCATTGGCTCTTATGGAATGATATCCACCTCACCTTCACCTGTTGTGCTCTACTGCAACCGAGTTTCTTCTTGGCTTCGCTCCTTTGTTATTGCTTTGGCACAACAACCTTCTTCACCTTTGCTTCTTATGCAACTTATTTACACAATGTTCTCTTCAATGTCTTTCAAGATCGGTATTGGCTCCCACTTTTTAATCTTTTTAATGTTGCCATGAAGGGCTCCCTTTGACCTGCGCATTGCTCCCATGTTGGCTTCTTGTGTGCATTGCTCTTCATTGCAACATTCTCTTCTTCACTTTGGCGGTGAGGCTTTGTAGGTTACTTTTTGCGGCTTTCGAGTCTTCTCCATTTGAGATGGCCTTCTGAATGTACTTGGTTCAGTAGTTTGTAAGCATAGCCTTTAACAGACCTCGAGTTGTACATGTTGATCTTGTCAGTCCATTTTGTTGTCACATCATTTGCAATACTAAACTAGCTTAAGGAAAGGCTCACTATAGGTCCTCACAACCAATTGCTTATCCTACTATCTTCTACTTTTTGGGGCTTGCATTGAATGCCCTGTGCTCGGCTTTCTGAGCACCCTTGTACCTCAAAATCCCCTCCTTTCCATGCGCCATCATCTGAAATATTCCGAGCCAATTTTTTTTTTTTTTTTTTTAATAATTTCTAATTGCAATCAGCAAGGCAATACACAATAGTTAGAGTTAGTCTATAACCCAAATGATGCTGAAGTAACTCTAACCAGAATGTACACCAAGGTTCCGAAGAGGCCAAGGTGTGAGCATTGGTCAAAGGATCTGAATGCAGAAACAGAACTGGAATGAACTTTAACCAAGAATGGTGCCGATGATGGCGAGCATATGGTCAGAGGATCTTCTACTACTATGAGTACTGAAAGAAACTCAACACCAAGTATGTGCTACCCAGTCCAGTATGGAGTGAGGTGACCATATGATGGAGTACTAAGAATTACAATGATTTAAAGAAACTCAACACCAAGTATGTGCTACCCAAACCAGTATGGAGTGAGGCGACCATATGGCGGAGTATTACAAATTACAATGCTTGAAGAAAATAACTGTGATGCTGAAAGTACTCAACACCCAGAATGTGCTTTCTAACCCGGAGTGGGAAAGTAGCTACCATAGGGCGGAGATAAAATAAATACAATAGCAAATACTGAAAGTAGAATTGAGCATTACAATTTGATAGAGCAAGATCATAAACTGCTGTTAGTACTACTGCCAGCTTACAATATGTTAGACAATGCCTTGCTATCAATACAATCGAAAAGTAATAGAGATGCAACCATATTTATAGGATTCTGTTCAATGAAATAAGAAGATTAAATCAGAAACTGCAATATTGAGGCCAACCTGATAATCTGATTTTTTGACAGCCTTGTATTCCTTGAGCACGAACAGCAGCCCTGAAACTCACAGATTCATTCACAACTTGCTCCAAACTTAATCAAATCTCATGAGACGGATTGCATAATGATCCTAGTATGATGGCGAACCACTTAGAACACTGAAAGCTGATCAAAACCCTCTATTTAATTTATGCACTAAAATCAATGCAAAGGCAAATGGTATAGCCTAGCAAGAGGGGCGATTTGCTTTTAAAAATCACAACAGTCCTAAAAAATTCCACAAATTACAGAAAAGGGGCGCCCAATACCAACAAAGAGAATTAGCCAATACCCACAATGAAATTTTTGGTCTTTTCCGATTTATGAACAAAACACAGCCTGCTGTAATGAATATAACAGTCCTAAATTTCTCATAACCTGATCAATAAAACACACACTGAATACCATGCACAAATCCTACATACAAAACAATCAAACTACACTATCTCACCACTAGTCGCTATCTTTCAAGCAAGAAGCAATGCCAAGCTAGGAGGCTTTCATTCCTCGAAGCAATCCCAAGCCAATCCAGCAGCATAACATCCCTGTAGTTCAAGATAATGAAATGAGAGCACTCTTCCTCCTTTTATACTTTTCCAACTGAGAGTCTCTAAAATCCTCTTGTATATGGGATATAACATGAGAGGGAAAATAATATAATCCTCTTTATTTTTTTATTTTTTTTAACCTCAACATTAAGTCGTTGAGCCTAGGCACCAAGGTCCAAAATTAAATAATAATGTTTAATTTACGGACTTTAAAACGGAGGCCAAGATGATGTCGGAAACCAATGATCTATAGTTCGTTGGAAAGGTCTTGACAAGACGAATCCAACCCCACTCTCAAAATCCCGTTCCGGTGCCAATTCCGAACTTACTAAAAATAGTAAATTCCTGAATGTTGAGAAAAACACATCCTGTGAAGCTCACTAAAAACCCCAGAAAGAGACCACCAAAACATGAAACCCCAATTTCAACCTCCGAGTAGCCTACGGGTCTTCGGAATAGGCCAACGGTCAACTGTAAAAGATCAAGCTGGAAAACGGAACATTACATCATCATTGCACATTGGGTAACCACCTTAGAGCTCCTTCTCTAGCTGATTACGTTCTAGGCACATTTAAACACCCCTCAACTGTGACTGTGCACTGCTTTAATGTGCTCCCTTGATAAGCTCAACTCTTTGTGCATTTGTTGCTCAAGTTCGAACTTAGCTTCGGTTGCAACTTTCCTTGTTCTTGTGAACAACTTGTTTTGCACCATGGGTCTTAGATTTTTGAAGTCCTTGGTTCCTTCATGCAATGTTGAGCAAGCCTTTATCTGCACCTTGCTTCCTGTCCCTAGTGCATCTTTATGCGCTTTGTAGCTTTGCGAGTGTGCTGCTTGGCTTAACCAAAACTTGTACCCCCTTTTTATTCTCTAACTCCTTGTGAAACTCTTAGCCACCTTCTGTCATGTCCCCCTTTTGGACATGATACTATTGAAGACCTTTAGCCTTGCCTAGTTTCCCAAGGGCTAAGGGAAAAAGGAGAAACGAAGGGAAACATTTGGTTTTATTAAAAACACTTGCAAAAGTACTTTATTATTATAATTTCACTTAAGTTGGAGCCTTTTTAGGGTCATGGGTACCAATCCACTTAAGTGGATTATAACAAGTGTTCTTTTTATAAATTGAATTGATAAAAAATCAAAAAGGTATTTCCCTCCAAAATGGATGCTTCACGAGCCATGTGCAAACAATGTCGCATTTTTGTTAGCTCCATGCAGACACTTCTCTCCTCATGCATCTTCAAATGTCTTATGTGGAGTTATGTCCACATCTCCTTCCCTTCTGGTGTCTCTCCATGGTGTAATGCTCTATTGTCTTTGGGACAACTTTGGTTCATTTGCGCACTAACTTTTTATCTTGATCCCCCTAGGATTTAGGTAAATGCCTCCCACAAATAAAATTGCACTCTTTCGTCTATCCATCTTTGTGCCTTTCGAAGGACACATTTCTTCTTCTTGATTGTTGTTATTAAATTTCAATTGTGGAGCTTCTCTTTTGTCTTCCTCCATCCTTGGCGCAATGTTGTTTGAATTAGCACTCATGCTCTCTTCAGCTGGTCATCACTCTAGTACCTCTATTAACTTTGGCGCACCTTTGGACCATGTGCCTCACTCTCATTTCAACTACACTCAACAACTCTCAATTGTTCTCTATGCAATTGTTCTTCTCCTTTTGTGGCTTCTCCCACTGCCTTTTCCTTTAGTGCTTCCTTCAGGGAAGTTTCTCCTAGTCAAAGGTTCTCTAGAGCCTCTCCTTCCTCAGGTTTCTTTTCCTTTGTCTTTAGGGCTAAAAGTTGTATTCTATCCATTGCACCCTACTGCATATCGACAATTGCTCCAACATCCTTCTATACTATCGTTGTTATGGTACAATCCATTACTTGATGGGGATCTAGGGTTCTCAACCCTTCCTTTGGCGCATCCTCCACTGTGAGCATAAGAATACCTGTGCTTCCTTCAGGATTCTTCTTATGTGCCCCTATCTCTGTGTAGACTGCTCCCACACCTTGCGCACCTTCATCTCATTGGCTCATGTGGAATGATATCCACCTTGCCTTCACTCATTTCACTCTACTGCAACCAGTTTTGTTCTTGGCTTTGTTCCTCTATTTTTGCTTTCATGAAATAACCTTTTTTGCCTCTCCTTCTTACGCATCTTCTTTGTGCAGCCTTCTCCTTAATGCCTTTCAAGATCAACACTAGCTCCTGCTCTTTCATCTTCTAAAAGTGCTCTTTCTGACCTCCGCGTTGCTCCCATGTTGACTCCTCCTACGCATCACCTTTCATGGAAACACTCTCTTCTTTACTTTGGAAGCAAGGCTTTGAAGGTTACCTCTTGCAACTTTCAAGTTTTCTCCTTCATCTGAGATGGCCTTCTGGATGCACTACTTGGTTTTGTAGTTTGGAAACTATCTGTTGCCAACTATTCACCCTCTTATTACCTCTCTATCTTCTTCTCTCTTGGAGATTTCTGCAACCATTTATTGTGTTATCACATAACATTTTTTGTGCATACTCCACCTTTATGGATTCCTTTACATCCTTCAATGCAAAATAATACTCGACATCTAACACCCACTCTATTTACTTCGGGCCTTTTTTCTGGAGAACCTTTGCGTTTCAGCTTTAGGGTTATTCTCAGTGTGCCTCAAAACCTCTGTGGACTCTTTCTTGCCATAGGTCTCTCCCTCCACCTCTTTGGGATACTCCTTACCAATGGTTTTTCTTTTCGCCTACACCATCCTTTCTTACAGTGCTTGCAACATGGAGGCTATCTCCTCTATTTTCCTCGAGATCTGTGATTCTAGGTCGTGCTTCATTTTTGCTTTTCATCGAGCCATCTTCTGTGCTCCTCGTTCTCTATCCATCTTCACTTGTTGGAGAACAACTTTATTTGGTACCTTCTACCCGATAAACTGATTGGAAGATGCTCCCAAACCCTGATTACCTCATGGTTGATGATCTGTTGGCACCGTCATCCATTTCAATTGATTCATTGTCAGCCCATTTGATCTTTGCCTACGAACTGCCTCACGATCGACAATTTGTCAGTGCTTTCTCCTCATCCTCGCCTCTGGACCGCCTCACATTCAGTGATCTATCCTCGTGTTCGACTACTTAATAGTAATTTGTCAATGCTTCACCTCTCCTTTCCAGCAATGATTGCATCAAGGTTGGCAATCTCTCAGTTCTCATGCAACACTCCTACAGATTGCTTACAACCTCACAACTTCTTACACTACCTATTGCTGTGCTCTCCATCACAATCCTACGTAGGTGCTTGAATTTAAGAATTATTGTCATAAATTTTCCCTCCACAATCCTATGTGCTCATCCCTTCTGATGGTTATTGTTGATGTTGTGGATTGCACCCTTGACAGGAGGCTGAGCTCCTGTCTTCCATGCATCACAATGGAAACTCCCCTCTTCCCTGTGGGTCTGGCAAAACTGGGGGGAGAGTCTCTAGATAAGGGCTAGCTCCCTTTGATGTATCTATGTGGTTCTGCATTTCCTACTGCTAACAATGGGGGGGGTGAAAAGAGAGAAGGATGCTGAAAACAGAACCTAAACTAAACGGTGATACACCAAAAAAGTTGATCTACTTAGCTTGAACATACACTTTTCACCAAGAACAAGCTAATATACACTTCATTTGATATGAGAAACTCTTCTACATCAGTGAGCTAGGGGTCCTCTGGAGATATAGGGAGGAAGAACTATCAAAGGTGTTTTGAGACACTATGGTAGCCTGTTCACATGTGCCTATACTCTGCTGTAGACACTTTTGGCAGACCTGCAAAAGAAGAAACTTCACAATACACTAGACATGCTGGAATCGTTCTGTGAAAGCATAAAAGAAAAATGACTTAACAGAAAAAAAACCATAGACATATGCAAAAGTGTAAGCTCAAATGGAGGTAAAAATGCTGTCTTGATTCAAGGTAAAATCCGGCAGAGCTCCGCCTTACAAGCCAAGAGATGTCCTTTCTCAAATAAGAGATTACAATATATATAGAGAAAGAGGAAAAGACTTTGGCGCTTTCTGGAAAATAAATGACCCATGCTGCATTGAAAACCTTGGGAAGAGGAAGTTGCTGTTTGTTGATATCATCTTTCTAGAAAAGACCTGCTAGAACCATGCTGTGTAATCCCCGGTCTTGACTTTGGCGCTTAAAATGTATTAAATGCTATTGCAGAAGCGTGAGTCGCCCAATTTTTTTAATGACAAGGCCGCCCCCTTTGTATGCAAACGAGATCGCTTCGTAAAATGATTCACGCAGTTTGTGTGCTCATCAATGCAAAGTGGAGAAAACAGGTCGCGCTGTTCACTGTTTGCGCTCCTTGATGACCACTTGGCAGACACTGTTTCAACTACAGGAATAACTCGCCTCCCCTTTGCCACCTGGGCTGTTTTGTCCATATTCGTGATTTTGTCCCTTCCTGGCTTTGTCTTTTCCTGGAATTTGAGCTCTCGGGGCTATCTTATCGTCCTTTGCTGGCTCTTTGGGCTCTTTCATCAGCAGGTCGCTGAGTTCATTCTTAACTTTTGTCTTTTCCCAGCTTTGTGTTTTGCTGGTTTTGTCTCTTCCTCTCTTAGCTCTTTGGGCTCCCTTCTGGTTGGCGCTCAAGTATTTAAATATCAACGGCTATTTCATTGCCGTAAAATTGACGTTCGCGCGCCCGTCACAATAAGAACTCTTCACAGGTTTTACTGCTGAACTTCACTTTTTTTTTGTTTTGTTTTGAAGGTTTTATGAGTTTTTGTGTTTTCAGGGGGTTTGAACAAAAAAAACGCATACTGAAAGTAAAACTAGTCTATTGAGAATAAATTTTGAACAATATTGAGACTTCTTTTATTGCCATATATTATTCCATTCACTGAATAAGAGTCCAAGGCCTTATTGATAATAAATACAATATGAAAAAATAAATTCCGATAATTGAATGAACCTGATATGATTGTGATCTGCAGATAACATCATATGTTTACCTCCAAAAGAAGCTGCGAACGCTTTGTCTTATATGACCAGCAATTCCTCTCTATTCACATGTACTGTTGCACATCACTATTCATGGTACTGTAGCACATCACTATTCACAGTATTGTAGCGCGTCACTATTCATGGATACTGTAGCACATCACTATTCACGAGTACTATAACACGTCACTATTCACGGTATAGTAGTAGCAAATAAAACCTCTGAAAATAATCCCTTTTAATCAAAAAATAATCTGCAACTCCAGTCTCTTAAATCTGATCAAAACTTCACCAAATTCATCCAATTGAAATCCCAAATAGAGCCTCTAATTGAGACCCCCCCAAAATCACCAAGTTCACTGGGTATTTCACCAGCTCAGATGGTTGCTCAGAGAAGAAATACGTTCTTCAATGGCTGCTGCAGGTAGAAACCCTCGTTCTCCAAGCAAGTTCAAAATTCCTCAAAAATGTTCTCCAAAATGCAATAATCTGAATTTCTTCAAAAGAAACCCGTATATCTCCTCAAGCAAGTTGATTTCCTTCAAAAGCATCCTTTAAATTAACTTTGAATTTCACTTTTAATTTTCCAATAGTTTGGGCGCCCATTTAATTATAATAATTAATTGAAATATGGCCCCTTCTTTATGATGGTCGACCCCTTCATTAAGTCACTTAAGTTATAACATAAATTTAAATTATAACTCTATAATATAAGCTTCAATTAAATTAATATTTATTTTGGCAAATAAATATTAATCTCCCTCAATATAAGTCCAAATGACAAGCCGTCTGAAGCCGGATGATAAGTGATTGAATCTACATATGACCAGACCATACTGTTAAAAATAGCAGGGGTGCTCCACTGAGTGTCTCCACTTACTAAAAATAGTAAGTCAAGCAAATGGCGTCCAAAAGACCCCAAACGAAAGCCAAATTGAAAAATTCTGACAATAGAAGCCAAGCCATGCCTCAACAAGACCCTTTATCCTCCATATTAGCCTAGGAGGGCCACTTAATAGGCTAATCTCAACTATTGAGAGATGTCAACCGGAAGGGGACATTACAGTCTGCCCCTCCTGAAATTGCTTGTCCTTACGCAATCTCAACTCAGGATGTTGCAAAATCTCCTCACTCTCCCATGTACCATCCTCCACTGGCAAATCTCTCCACTTCACTAGATATTCCCTGATGGTCCTCCTGCATAGCTGTCTCTCTCTGTACTCTAAGATAGACTCAAGTACTAAAATTAACTTTCCCTCATCATCTAAGGGAGGCAATACTACTGAAGGTACCACACGATGTACTAACGCCTTCTTGAGGAGTGACACATGAAAAACATTGTGGACCTTACTATCCGCTGGAAGCTCTAGCTCATAAGCCACCTCTCCAACACGCCTAACAATCCTGAAAGGACAATAGTACCGTGGCTTGAGCTTCTCTAATCCACTCTTCCTGAGAGTAGACTGTCGGTAGGGCTGCAACATGAGATATACCATGTCTCCCACCTCAAAAGATCTCTCGGTCCTCTTCTGATCTGCATACTGCTTCTGCTGATTTTGTGCCTTAGCAATATTCTCCTTAAGAGCCCTCATAATGTCTTGGCTCTCCTGCAATAAGTCTCCCGCACTAGGCACTCTACTGTCACTCAGTAGCAAATCAAGAAAACTAGGCGCCTCATACCCATACAACGCCATGAATGCGGACATCTGAATGGTCATGTGGTAATTGGTATTGTAACAATACTCACATAAGTATATTTACTTAATCCACGCCTTTTGTTGCCCTGCTATGTAATTCCTGAGGTAGCCTTCCACCCATTTGTTCACTATCTCCATTTGACCATCAATCTGCGAGTGGTAACTAGTGCTTGGTGTAAGCTCGGTCCCACAAAGTTTGAACACCTCCTGCCAGAAGTGACTCAGGAACCGACTATCCCTGTCGCTAACTATGCTCCGAGGCAACCCATGTAATCTAAAAACCTCACGGAAAATACCTCTGCTACCTGTGTAGCTATGTAAGTAGTGGTGATCGGAAAGAAGTGGGCATACTTCGTCAGCCGATCCACAACTACATATATGCAATCACGTCCTTGGGCTTTAGGCAAGCCTGAAATAAAATCCATCGACAGGCATTCCCACTTCCTATCAGGAATTGGAAGTGGCTGCAACAACCCTGCCGGATATGTGTTCCCCTGCTTGTTCTGCTGACAAACAGGGCACTCTCGCACATATTGAAGAACATCTGCCTTAAGCCCCTTCCATGTAAATCTCTCCCAAACTTGTCTGTATGTCTTAAAGTACCTGGGATGCCCTGCTATAAGTACATCATGGAAAGCTTGCAGAATGGTGTTCTTCATCTCTGACCCTGGGATCAAGAAAATCTTGTTCTTGTAAATGATCAACTCATTTACTAGTGTGTACTTGGTGTCCACAATAGATCCCTCAACAATGCCAGATGCCCATGTATCCTTGGCATACTCTGCCACAATCAGGGGCCTCCAATCCTCTACAATCTGTACCATAGAACTCAGATGAGGCCGGCGTGAAAGAGCGTCAGCAACAACATTCTGTGTACCTTTGACATAGGTGATGTCAAAGTCATATCCCTGTAACTTACCTACTTTTGGTGACGGTCATTTAAATCTCGCTGTCCTAGGAAATGCCTCAAGCTATTATGATCAATTTTAATACAAAACTTACTGCCCACTAAATATTGCTTGAATATGGCCAAGGCATGCATTATGGCCAGCATTTCCTTATCATATATACTGTAAACTCTCTCTGGTCCTCTGAGCTTCCTACTCTCATAAGCAATCGAGTGCTTGTCTTGCATAAGCACCGCTCCAATGCCCTCACCAGAAGCATGACATTGAAACTCAAAAGGCTTCGTAAAATCTAGCAGTGCCAACACTGGACATGTAGTCATAAGCTCCTTGAACCTCACAAAACACTCCTGTGCCTCAGGAGTCCAAATGAATGCACCTTTTTTCAACAAATCCGTCATAGGTGCTGCATGGCTTGAATATGTACTGACAAATCTGCGATAGAAACCACATACCCAAGAAATCCTCGCAGCTGTGTAAGGTTCTCAGGAGTAGGCCAATCTATGATATAGCACGGATCTTCTCAGGATCCATCCACACTCCCTCTGCACCAATAATATGGCCTAAGTATAACAACTCAGTCATCCCCAAATCACACTTGGATTCCTTGGCATACAAGGACTCCCTATCCAAAATGCTGAGTACTGTATCCAAATGACCCAAGTGATCTTCCCATGTCCCGCTGTAGACCAATATATCATCGAAGAAGACAAGTACATATCTCCTCAACTGTGAGTGGAAGACCCTGTTCATGGTGGACTGGAATGTCGCTGGAGCATTGGTTAGCCCAAATGGCATAACCACAAACTCAAAGTGGCCAAAATGATAGCAAAATGTGGTCTTCTCAATATCCTGCTCACGAACTCTAATCTGATGATATCCCGATCTCAAGTCTATCTTCAAGAAGTAACAGGCACGATGGAGCTCATCAATAAGCTCATCTATACGGGGTATGGGATATCTGTTCTTAATAATCCTCTTATTCATGACCTTGTAATCTATGCACATACGAAGAGTACCATCTTTCTTCTTCACTAGAACAACTGAAGAAGCAAATGGTGACTTACTCGGTCGAATGTGACCCATAGCAAGCAGCTCCTTGATAGTCTTCTCTATCTCATTTTTAAGCCGCTTTGGGTGTCGGTAAGGAGTAATCATGATAGGCTTGGCGCCCTCCTCAAGCTCTATGATGTGCTCAATACCCCTGTCTGGAGGTCTCCCTGGTGGAAGGTCACTGAAAACCTTCCCATGCTTAACTCTCAACTGCTGAATGTCAAGATGATACTCGGTCTTATGTTGTCCCTTTTGTGTAGGCATCAAAGTACACTCGGCGGCCCACTCAACCATGTCATGACGCATAAGTCTCTCCATTTGTCGGAAGGAAATAGTCCTGATGTTACTGTCTCGGATTGCCTTCAGTATATGAGTCTTCCCATCCACCTCGAACCGGATCTCCATGTCTTTAAGGCGAAGTATAAATTCCTCGAGAGAATGAAGCCACTTCATGCCCAAGACTATATCAATATCGCCCATATTTACCACATAATAATCAGCCTTGAATTCATAATTATTCAGGCACAAAGGAAGATCCTTAATCATACGGTCACACTTGAGAGTGTAACCATCAGCCACCTTAACCCGAATGCCCTCAAACTCTTCGGTTATAAGCCCACGCCTCTCCACAAATTTGGCATCAATAAAATTATGGGTGGCCCCTATGTCTAAAAGGGTGATAACCTTTTGACCAGCCAAAACTCCACGAAGTCTGAAAGATCCCTCCTGCTGTATGCTAGACAACCGTGCCTCCTGGAGTTGGATCTTTGACTCTGCGTCCACCTTAAGCTCTAAAGCCTCTGACTCTAACTCCTCAGAACTCTTCTGCTGTTCGAAATTTTCAGATTCCGAATCCTCATAATAAGCCCACATAACTCTATTGGCCTTACACTTAGGCCGTAAAGGACAATCATGGTTAGCATCATAGGGACCCTTGCAGTAGAAGCAAAGCTTCTTCTTGCGCAAATCATTAAGAGTCTAACGATCCAAGGGTGCTGCTGATTTTCCCTTTGAATCACTCTTAAAATCAGATTTCTCTCTATTTTTATTGAATCCCTTGTTGTCCTTAAATGAAGAAGTACTCCTGGAATTGGACTTGTTAGATGGAGCTGCAAGTTCCATGTTGCGTGCCTTCTTCATCGCTTCCTGTAGTGAAAGAAGATCAAAGGATTTTACCCAAGCCTTCAGTGGTTCGGATAATCCCTCGGTGAACAAAACAACCAATCTCCTATCTGAGATATCTGGCACCATAACGGATAGCCTCTGAAAGTCACTAATGAAATACTCCAATCCACCTATTTGTCTCAATTGTGCCAACTCCCTGAAGTAGACTTCTGGGTCCTTCTTATCAAATCTCTCTACCAACCTGTCCACGAAGTCTTGGTATGAAGTCACCTGGTTATGCTGTAGGGTAACCATCCCATGGTACCACCAATCATGTGCAGCGCCCTCTAAATGTAGTGTGGCATATTTTATTGCCTCCACTTCTGTCATAGGTCTTAGTGCCAGGAAAGTGTCAAGCTTGTGAATCCAAGCCTGCGTTGTCATCTTGCTACTACCATCAAAAGTAGTCAAAGAAAGCTTGCCTGTAGCCCTCTTCAACTCACTATTTTGACCTCTAGGCCTCCTATCCTGTCTGAGTGACCTGTAATGCTCTCTCCTCTGATTTACAAAGCATTCAAAGGTCATCCTCTCTCGAACCTGAGGAACTAATAATTCCCATTCATCATTTGCAGCCATGAGTGCATCTGCAAATATGGGGTCTCCTGCCGCCTCCTCTGTCAGAGCTTCTTCTGGCTCCTTTGGAACAAATGTAGGGCGTGTAGGCCTATCAGCTATTCTGAAATGGGTCCGCTGTGGTCTCTGATTGCCTGTAGCACTCCTATTATCTCCCTGTTCTCCATTTTGTCTAACAGGTGGGTTCAACCTTTCTACCATAGTAGTGAGTGCCTGTAATGCCTGTGCCATCTGCTGCTGCCCTGTAACCATAGCACGAAAGAATTCTCTAGTATTCTGATCATCATTATTCCTGTTGCCTCTGGGTGGGCTACCCTCACCCCTGTCACCCATGATGACCGACTGTGGTTCTAAACCTTGTTCGCCTTCAAGTAAGGCTCTCCTGCGTGTATAATACCTATGTGAACCAACCTCCTCTGGCGACATGTAATAACTAAACCCTCAGGATGGCAGGATTTAGCTCTAATACCAATGTAAACTGGCCGTCACACCAAAAGTCTCGGGATGATTTGGGTCCTCTTCCAGGCACCCTTATGGTCAGTCACACAAGGACCGTCGAGGCAATTCCCTAGAACACGTGGTGCCGTTGACTCTTACCGGCCGACCAGGGGATCACCCCCGACCGCTGGGGTATCATCCAGTGGGGCCCGACATCGAATCATCACAGAAGTCACACAAGGACCGTCGAGGCAATTCCCTGGAACACGTGGTGCCGTTGACTCTTACTGATCGACTAGGGGATCACCCCCGACCACTGGGGTATCGTCCAGCAGGGCCAGACATCGGATCATCATAGCCCACCACGCTCTGCGGGTCTTGACCTCGAAACCTTCGTTCTGATACCAATGTAAGAACCCTTCACAAGTTCTACTGTTGAACTTCACATTTTTTTTGTTTTGTTTTGAAGGTTTTATGAGTTTTTGTGTGTTTTCAGGGGATTTGAACAAAAAAACACATACTGAAAGTAAAACTAGTCTATTGAGAATAAATTTTGAACAATATTGAGACTTCTTTTATTGCCATATATTATTCCATTCACTGAATAAGAGTCCAAGGCCTTATTGATAATAAATACAATATGAAAAAACAAATTTCGATAATTGAATGACCTTGATATGATTGTGATTTGCAGATAACATCATATGTTTACCTCCAAAATAAGTTGCGAACACTTTGTCTTAAATGACCAGCAATTCCTCTCTATTCACATGTACTGTAGCATGTCACTATTCATGGTACTGTAGGGCATCACTATTCACGGTACTGTAGCATGTCACTATTCACGGGTACTTTAGCACGTCACTATTCACGAGTACTATAGCACGTAACTATTCATAGTACTGTAGCAGCAAATAAAACCTCTGAAAATAATCCCTTTTAATCAAAAAATAATCTGCAACTCCAGTCTCTTAAATCTGATCCAAACTTCACCAAATTCATCCAATTGAAATCCCAAATAGAGCCTCTGATTGAGACCCCCCCGAAATCACCAAGTTCACTGGGTATTTCACCAGCTCAGATGGTTGCTCACAGAAGAACTACGTTCTTCAATGGCTACTACAGGTAGAAACCCTCGTTCTCCAAGCAAGTTCAAAACTCCTCAAAAATGTTCTCCAAAATGCAATAATCTGAATTTCTTCAAAAGAAACCCTTATATCTCCTCAAGCAAGTTGATTTCCTTCAAAAACATCCTTTAAATTAACTTTGAATTTCACTTTTAATTTTCCAATAGTTTGGGCGCCCATTTAATTATAATAATTAATTGAAATATGGCCCCTTCTTCATGATGGTCGACCCCTTCATTAAGTCACTTAAGTTATAACATAAATTTAAATTATAACTCTATAATATAAGCTTCAATTAAATTAATATTTATTTTGGCAAATAAATATTAATATCTCCCTCAATATAAGTCCAAATGACAAGCCATCTGAAGCCGGATGATAAGTGACTGAATCTGCATATGACCAGACCATATTGCTAAAAATAGTAGGGGTGCTCCACTGAGTGTCTCCACTTACTAAAAATAGTAAGTCAAGCAAATGGCATCCAAAAGACTCCAAACGAAAGCCAAACTGAAAAATTCTGACAATTGAAGCCAAGCCATGCCTCAACAAGACCCTTTATCCTCCATATTAGCCTACGAGGGCCACTTAATAGGCTAATCTCAAGTATTGAGAGATGTCAACTGGAAGGGGACATTACAGTCACCATTTGAAAGCCAACGGCTAGTTTATTGCCTTGAATTTGACGGCTTCGGGGACATCACCTCTTGGTCAATTCCTTTAGCTTTTTCCTTTGCTTCGGCTTTCTCCTTTGATCCTTCCCAAAGGGGAGGTGTCCCTTCATTTTGGAGAAGTGTCCCTTCATTTTTGGCCGAGAGTCCCCTGCAAGGGTACCTGCCCTTCGAGGTCCTTCGGGCTCCTTTTGGTAGTCACATCCTTCGGACAAAATGTCCGAAGGAAATGTTCCTTCACATTTTTTTCCGCTTGCTTTCGGTCGATATTCCCTTCGATTGGGCTTTTCCTTTTGGCCATTTTTCCCACAGACAAAATGTCCACAACAATTATCTCAATCACTTCCTTTGACCTTCGGAATCCTTCTTCGGGTTTTTTTCCCGCGGCTCTTTCTTCGAATTTCTTCGGACTTTTTGTCCAAAGGAATTCCTTCGGACAAAAGTCCGAAGAAAGTCATTTCCTACCTTTGCCTTTCAACTTCTCCAAAGCCTTCGGATTTTTATTGAAGGGGCCTTGTCCTTCGAAATGTGCCCTTCGAAAAAGTGATCGTGGTCCTGTCGCCGACCAAGTGCCCTTTGCAAGGGCTAGTTGCTCGTGTCTATCCTTTTTTCGGAAGAATTGTAGGGCACCCTGCCTTTTTGCAAAGGTCCCGAATTTGTTCTCTCACCTTCCCGAAGGGTAGGTGCCCTTTAGGAATGTTGAAAACGACCTGTCCAAAGGGTACTTCATTTGCCCTGCTTGTTTGAACGGACTTTTGGATTCTCTGAAGTATTCCTTCGGACAAAAGTCCGAAGGAATTACTTCCTTTTGCTTATAGGCTCCCCTTTGAAAAGTGCCTTTGGACTGTCTTTTGCCTTAGTCCTTTTCTTGAAGGAAAACTCTGACCCTTTCAAACGTTTTCTGCCCTCTGCACTTGGTCTATTTTGCCAATAAAAGTCCTCCAAAATAGTTTATTTGCTCTGTCAAACCCGAGAACACATCATGGATCTCCTTAGATGTTTAAGACACGGAACTTACACTCAACTTTGGGAACTCTCATGAAGCTAGCACCTTTTGCAAACTACTATAAAATCGCTCCTTCCAACCCTGTCTATTCTTGCAAACGCTTGAAGTTAAGCCTTTTGCATGCCAAGAAAAAATGAGTTGTAGAAGTATACTTCTGCATTATCCTTCATGTCTGAGCTTGGAAATGGAAGGAGAAGAAAGGGAGACTGATTTTGGTCTGTAGGACCAAAAATGGTCAACAGTTATCTTTGCTTATCTTCCACCTGCTCACTATCTACCTACCTCCCTCACGTTGGTGAGCGATGCTATGCCAGTTGCCTCACGTTCAACCAACTGCTAGCTTTTTCCCTTCTAGTTCATATCTCGCTTGTAGGTTTATCCTTTCTTCTTGCATCCCTCAAGGTTCATGATCTTGCTTTGATATCAAACTAGTACCGGTCGAGATCAAGAGTCTTGGTGAAGGTATGCATTAGCCATGCAGTCTTTAGAGTTCCACGTAGTGGATCATGCGAATAAAGGCTTTTATTCCTTAACTTTGGGTGTTACAAGATAATATAAGCTTCGCAAGTGTGCATTGAACTCTCAACTCTACTTGGTCCAGTCCTTCAATTGTCTCTCTCTCTCTCCACTATGGTGTCCATAGACTACCATTTGCTCATGACTATAGTCTTCACCTGTCATGTGAATCTCCCTTTCTATTTGTTTAGCCTTACTTAAATTTTCCTTGTCCCTTTATGGGATGACCCTAACAAAGTATCCTCCTTGGCTTCAAATTGTTAAAGGTGTTGGACCAAGACCCCTATTTATAGTTACCCTATATCTGGTTGCTTCGCATATTTCCCATGCAATTGGCCTACAACTTCATTTGATAGGAGTTTGCGCAAGTCTATAGACCTACCCTAGAATTAGGATAGCCTTTTACGGACCTCGAGCCGCACGAGTCTGAGTGTTGTCAAAAGATATCTTCCCAAAGTAGTTCTTGTCAATTGTCGCCTCACTTGCAGTACAGGCCTAGCCTAAGGAAAGGCTAAGTGTAGGTCCTCATAATCGACTGCTCATCCAATTGTGTTCTGCTTCCTCTGGTTTTACGTTGAATGCGCAGTGCCTGGCTTTTTGCGTGCGTTTGTGCTTCAGACTCTCCTTTCATGTGCCATCATCATCGCACACTATGTACCTTAGATCTGCTTCGCTAGTTGATTACGTTGTAGGTGCATTTGTGTGCCCCTCAACACTACTCTAATGTGCTCCCTTGATAAGCTCTACTCTTTGTACCTCATTCGTGCAAGTTCAAACTTAACTTTGGTTGTGATTTTCCTTGTTCTTGTGTAGCACACCTTCAACAAATAACTTCTTTTGTTCCATGTCCCTTTGCACTCTATAGGCATCCGTTCCTCCGTGTGCTATTGCAAAAGCCTTTACTTATGCACCTTTCTTCCTACCCCTGGTGCATTTTCATGCACTTTGCTTTGCATGCATGTTGCTTACCTTAATCAAAACTTATACTTATTATTCTCTAACTCCTTGCGCAACTTTCAATCATCTCCATTCTACATTGTCTATACCAACCTTTAAAATTGTTCTGCCATTGAAGCTGCACAACTGGAGTTGGTTTATTTCTCCCTTATTTGACTATGTTTTTGTTTGATGCAACAGACTCCCAAGGTAATTAAAATGTAAGCTCCTTCTTACAAGAAGGGCTAGAGTGGTAGAACAACCCTTTTAGTCGGTTGCCTCAAGGTAATTAAAATGTAAGCTTGTTTCCCTTTCTTCCTTATATGGGTCTACGCGCAACTCTATTTTTTTTATGGTCCTATGCACACCTTCATCTCCTCTGGGTCTATTTCCATTTTCATCTCTCATTGTTCTGCACCCACTTTCATCTCTCATGGGTTATGCCCACTCTTGTCCATCCACCTCCACCAAAAGGTCTTCATACCATTCATCTCCCTCTTGTGCACCTTTCGGTTCTCCTCTATTATGCGCACTTCCTTCTATCACCCATAACAAGTAGGCATAATTACATGCTATAGTTCCTCGGGTTTCTCACAGGGTTCGTCGGCGCAGCTTCGCCACTGCCTTTGTCCTTCATTTACCTTTGCTTGATGCCCTTAGTGGCTTGCAAGTCTTTATGGGGTCTGTCGACTCCCACCTTTTCTTCTTCCTCTATTATCTCACTCTTTGCTCCATGTTCTTGGACTGATATCCCCTTCAAGTGATGTTCCTGATTAGTTTCAAGCTGATGGCCTCCTATCTTGCTCACAATCGATAGTGACCATTCCTTCACCTATTGCGCTTTATTGCAACCGAGTTTCTTCTTGGCTTTGTTCCTTTGTTGTTGCTATGGCACAACCACCTTCTTTGCCTTTGCTTCTTATGCAACTTCTTTACCCAGCCTTCACCTCAATGCCTTTTGAGATTGGTGTTGACTCCTACTTTTTAATCTTTTTCATGTTGCCATGAAGGGCTCCTTATAAACTCCGCATTGCCCCCATGTTGGCTCCTCCTGTGCGTCGCCCTTCATGGCAACATTCTCTTCTTCACTTTTGTGGGGAGGCTTTGCAGGTTGCTTTTTGCAGTTTTTGAGTCTTCTACATTTGAGACGGGCTTCTGAATGCACTACTTGGTTCAATGGTTTGGAAGCCATCTATTCCCAACCATGCACCCTCTTCTTGCCTTTCCATCTCCTTTTGTAAGGGAGATCTCTTTAGCCATATGCTACGCTATTACGAAGCCTTTTTTGTGAATACTCCAGCTTTATGGAGTCCTTTACACCTTTCAACATGAAATAGCGCTCGATATCCAATCCACTGCATCATTTCCTCAAGGCCTTCTTTTATGGAGAACCTTTGCACTTTAACTTCTGGCTAATTCTCGATTCCCATTAGAACCTCTACGAGTTCTTTCCTCCCATGGGTCTCTCCCTACTTCTCTATGGTATGCTTCTTCCCAGCCATTTTTATTTTTGTTCGTGTTGTCTATTCTTGCAATGTCTGCAACATGGAGGCTATCTTAATTTTCCTTGAGTTCTACCACTCTGGGTCATGTCTCATTTTGGCTTCTAGCTGAGCCATCTTCTGTGCTCTTCATTCTCTATGCATCTGCACTCGATGGATAACAACCTTTTCTAGCACCCTTTACCAATACATTGATTGGAAAATGCTCTTGCACCCTGACTGCCTCACGTTCGACGATTTCTAGGCATATTCATTGCTTTTACGTGATTCATTGTCAACCCACTTTTTATTTGCATGTGAACTGCCTCACGATCAACAATCGATTGGTGGTTTGTCCTAATCCGCGCATCTGGATTGCCACACATTCAATGATTTGTTTGCATTCCACTCAACTAACTCACCTGTAGCCATTTGTCGATGCTTCACCTCTCCTTTCTAGTGCAATGACTACCTCATGGTCAACCATCTGTCATTGCTCACACAACCCTCCTACAGGTTGCTTACAACCTCGTAACTTCTTACACTACCTACTATTGCACTGTCCGTCGCAATCCTACGTAGGCACTTCTCACTCAAGAACCGCTCTAGAAAAATTTCCCTCCGTGATCCTACTCAGCTCGTCTCTACCGAGTGTTCTCTTTGCTTATGTTTCACTTGTTCGCTATCTAACAATCTCCCTCATGGTGGTGAACGATGCTCTACTAGTTGCCTCAAGTTCAATGATCTGTTAGCTTTCCTTTTGCTAGTTTATATCTCCCCTGCAAGTTTATCTTTTCTTCTTGCATCTCTCAAGGTTCAAAACCTTGCTTTGATATCATACTGGTCCTGGCTGAGATGAGGGGTCCTGGTGAAGGAATACGTTAACCACACAACCTTTAGAATTCCATGTAGTGGATCATGCTAATAAAGCATTTTATTCCTTAATTTTGGGTGTTACAAGATAAGAGAAGCTTCACAACTATATATTGAGCTCTCGGCTCTACGAAGTCTAGTCCTCAGACTTTGAAATATCCCAAAATGGAATATAATACTGAAATCTGGATTTTACACCAAACCCTTACCAAACATGATATTTTCTTATTTATAAAAGCAAACCCTAGGTAGGAAAATGTTTCAAAGTGGGTGGGAATTAAGTATTCAAACCCTAGCATCAAAGCTATCAATTTGCAGAATAAATGGGCATCAAACCCTAGCCAAATAATTGTGAATTTCTGGATCTTCCACTTGCTGCCTTAGATAAAAATTACAACATGCTGGGAATGTAATTTTCCAAGCATAAATACAATGTTTAACAATCATACATACCTCAACAAATTCTGAATAATATTGCCACCATAAATACCTTAATTTTTTAATTTCCTCAGCAATTCGTGGTTGGAAACAATCATTAAAATTATCAAATATTCAGATTATGTTTAGAATCTTGATCAACCTTTGAGGGGGTCGCCTGTGATGTCCCCTTCTAGTTGACATCAGTCAGCTGAGTAGATTGGCCTATCATCGACCCTCGTAGGCTAATGAGGTTGGCTAGAGGGTCCCTTATGGGATGCAGCTTCTTCAGTGGTCAGATTTTTGCAGGATTGGCTGTCGTTTGAGGTCTCCAGGGCTCCGTATGCACTGCGTACTATTTATAGTAAGTCGGAGATGTTAGAGATGGGACCCCTTCTATTTTTAGTAAAGGGGTATGATCGTATGCAGTTTCATTATGTCAGCTCCCAGTTCAGACGACGTGCAAAGATGATGAGTAATAATGGAGATATTAATATTTATTTGGCTAAAATAAATATTAATAGTTTTTGAGCTTATATTATAAAGTTATAATATAATTTTATATTATAACTTAATTGCTTAAGTGAGGTTTGTGGCATCATGAAAAGGGGACCATTTCTCAATTATATTTTATAAAATAATTTGAGGCACCTACTATAGTTTTGATAATTAATATTAAATCAAATATTATTACTCATGTCAAATCGTGAAAAGGAGCTTTTGGGAAAGTACGACCCTCTTTGCTATATATTCATTTTTGCAAATGGTAGAAATCATTATGTGATTGTTGATTTGATAAACTTCTTCTTTGGAGCATTGGAGTTTGTGAGAAACCAAGGGTTTCTGCCTAGTTCTGAGCTTATCAGCATTGGAGTGCATTGCATCTTCATTGTAGCAGCAGTCAAAGGGTGTGAAATATTCATCTGATATTGCTTGTGGAGTTGGCTTCATTCAGGAGTCATCATTGCGTTGATTAGAGGGTTTATTCACAGAGTTTCTTGCCAGATTGAGGGCTTATTTCATAGCAGATTGAGAATATCGAGAAAGGAGACTTATTTCTGTCATTTGAGGCCAAGTTCTTTGCTTTATTGCTGTTCATACCCAACCGTACCCTCATAATCTTAAATTGGGGCGATTTTATGAAAGAAAGGGATACAAAATTCAGTAAAAATGGCTAGATGGGATGCCTAGGGTGATGGAAGAGTTTGGCATCTGCAGATTACAAATTCATTGCTGATTAAGGGATCTATGAGCTGCTCAATCATTGCTTTTTGGTCCAGCACTTATGAGTTTTTAGTTCAGCACTTATGAGTTTTTAGTTCTGCAATAAATGGTATGCTTCCTTATTGTAATAAAACCCTTTTGAATAAAGGATGGAGAGTGAATGGTTCCAGCTATTTATTTCATAAGTTTATTTGGTTTTCCGTTCCAGAAATATTTATTTCATTATATGTATTTGCTTTTTATGCAAACCCTCATCGAAAATACAAAAAATTGCAAATAAGTAAACAAACCAAACAAACAAGTTCAATTCAGCAGTTAGAGCCTTGAAGGGTTCTTACATCGCCCAGTCCCAGAACATTCTGAATATTAAATTATCAAATGATACCTTCAATCGGCTCCTTTGATGTCTAGATACAGTTGGGGATTACCATAATTATAGTAGAATATTTTCTGTTTATTCAACAGAAGTTTTGGCTTCAAATAGCCACCCAAACGTGGTGCATTAGTCTCCAAATGGGGTCTCCCAACTGCTGTAATCAGATCGCTGCCCCAGTAGCTTCCAAACCCTAGATAGCTGCCACTTTGTCCTCAAAACCCTAGGCACCACACCTGCTGCAATGAAAATTGGTGTTCAAAACACCCGTGATTGTCAATAATGCTCAATGCAATTCCCTCACAAAATTGACCTAGCTGGAAATCAAGGATTTTTGTCCTTAATTTCACTTACCATTGAAGGTTTTTGTCTTCAAGGTAGAGTTAAGCATTTTTGTGCTTAAACCCCAAATTCAATTATCAAAATTATGCATCCCTCCAAATGATCGTCCATTCTCTTTTATATCCCTCCCATATGCACCATCAAAGTTAGACTCGAATTGGAAAATCTACACGCTATTATATTTACATGCTATCCTTCATCGTGTTTCTCACAGGTCACGTTTGCACGATTTCGCCGTGGCCCTTGTCCTTCATTTATCTTTGCTTGATGTCGTTAGTGGCATGCAAGTCTTTATGGGATCTGTCGACTCCCACCTTTTATTCTTCCTCTATTGTCATGCACTTCACTTTGTGTGCCTGGATAGATATCCCCTTCAAGTGTTGTTCCTAGTTAGTTTCAAGCTGGTGGTCTCCTTTCTTGCTCTCAATCGGTAGTGACTCTTTTTCTTTCCGCACATTGAAAATTGCACTCCCTTGATCGATTTCGGACTGATTTTGGCTAACCCCTCCATGTAGCTCATCCATGTTGTGTGAAAACCATGTTACATTTTTGGTAGTTTCAGGTCAACTCTTCTGCTCTCCTCATGCATATCCGTATGCCTTTTGTGGAGTTATGCCCACTTCTCCTGCGCTTTGTGCATCTCTCCAGGGTGTAATGCTTTGTTGTCTTTGGGACAACTTAGGTTGTACTGCAAGCCGCTACCTCTTTCTCTTCTTCCCCTAATGCTTTATGCAAATACCTGCCACAAATAGACTTGTGCTCTTTTGCCTCTATATGTCTGTGCCTTATGAAGGACACATCTCTATTGCATGGCTGTTATGATTGAATTTGCGCTTTGCAGCTTCTCTTTCACCTTCCGCATCCCTTGTCACAGTGTTGTTTGCATTGATGCTCAAGCTATCTTCAACTGGTGCTTCTCCTTTAGAAACATCTCTTGTTGCTTCTTCTTTCGGTGCTTCCTTCAGGGAAGTTTCTCCTGGTTGAAGGTCCTCTAGAGCCTCTCCTTCCTCAAGCTCTTTTTCCTTTGCATCCAAGAATAAACATTAGCTTCTATCCATCACCACTACTACATATGGATAATTGTTCCAGCATCCCTCTATGTTGTTGTTGTTGTTGAACAATCCTTTGCTTTATGGGGATCTAGGGTTCTCAACCCTTCCTTTGGTGCAACCTCCACTTTGATCACAATAACACTTGTGCCCTCTTAAGGGTTCTTATGCGCCCTTGTCTCTGTGCAAGTTTTTCCTATACCCATCGCACATTGCACTCTCTCATTGGCTCTTGGGGAATGATATCCACCTTGCCTTCCCCTGTTGCACTCTACTGCAACTGAGTTTCTTCTTGGCTTCGCTCCTTTGTTGTTGTTTTGGCACAACAACCATCTTCACTTTGCTCCTTACGCAACTTATTTACACAACGTTCTCCTCAATGCCTTTTGAGATCGGTTTTGGCTCCCACTTTTTAATCTTTTTAATGTTGCCATGAAGGGCTCCCTCTGACCTTTGCGTTGCTCCCATGCTAGCTTCTCCTGTGCGTTTCTCTTCTTGAGAACATTCTCTTCTTCACTTTGGTGGAGAGGCTTTGTAGGTTACTTTTTGCGGCTTTCGAGTCTTCTCCATTTGAGATGGCCTTTTGAATGCACTACTTGGTTCAGTACTTTGTAAGTCATCTGTTCCCAACTGTGAAACCTCTTCTTGCCTTTCCATCTCCTTCTCTAATAAAGATATCTCTAGCCATCTGCTACTATCAAGGAGCTTTTAGCATCTTCATTGTTTTCATGCGATTCATTATCAACCCACTTTTTCTTTGCATGTGAACTGCTTCAAGGTCGAAAATCTATCGGTGGTTACTACTAATCCACGCATCTGGTTTGCCTCACATTCGGCAATCTTTTTACATTCCACTCGATTAGCTCTCTTCTAGCAGTTTGTCAATGCTTTACTTCTTTCTAGTGCAGTGACTACATCATGGTCAACCATCTGTCAGTGCTCACACAACACTTCTTACACTACCTATTGTTGCACTCTCCATCATAATCCTACATAGGCACTTCGCATTAAGGAACTACTCTAGCAAATTTTCCATTCGCGATCCTGTGTAGCTCATCCCTACTGAGTGTTCTCTTTGCTTATGTTCCACATGCTCTCTATCTACCTACCTCCCTCATGGTGGTGAACAATGCTATGTTAGTTGCCTCACGTTCAATGATCTATTAGCTTTCCTTCTGCCAGTTTGTATCTCGCTTGCAAGTTTATCTTTTCTTCTTGCATCTCTCAAGGTTCACAACCTTGCTTTGATATCATCATGGTGTTGGCCGAGATAAAGTGTCCCAGTGAAGGGATACATAAACCATGCAGCCTCAGAATTTGACACAGTGATCATGCTAATATAGCATTTTATGCCTTATCCAACTATCTTCTACTTCCTCGGGCTTATGTCAAATGCCCTATGCCTAGCTTTTTGCATGCCCTTTCACCTCAAAATGTCCTTTGTTCCACACGCCATCAGCATCGCATATTGGGTACCTTAGAGCTCGTTCGTTGGTTGATTACGTTCTAGGTGCATTTGAGCACTCCTCGACTGTGACTGTGGACTGCTCTAATGTGCTCCCTTGATAAGTTCAACTATTTGTGCATCTGTTCCCCAAGTTCAAACTTATCTTTGGTTGCAACTTTCCTTGCTCTTGTGAAGCACACCTTCAGTGAACAACTCCTATGCCACGGTTCTTACGACTTTGAAGGCCTCAGTTCCTTCATGCACTGTTGAGCGAGCCTTTATTTCTGCACCTTACTTTCTATCCCTAGTGCATCTTTATGTGCTTCGTAGCTTTGTGAGTGTGTTGTTTAGCATAGCCAAAATTAGAGTTGGTTTATTTCTCGCTTGACAACTCTATTTTTGTTTGATGCAAGATTGCAAATTCGCCAGAAATGATCCTCCATCAAACTCCCTAGGTAACTAAAATATGAGCTCCTTACAAATAGTGTCGGAGTGGTAGAACTGTCTTTCTGGTCGGCTGCCTTGACCACGGTGTTCTTGTCCTCTTGATTTGGCACATGAGCAGGCTCACTTGGTGCTTCTTTCTTTTCTACACCCTCCTTGGCCCATAAATTGTCCTTCTCTGTGTATCCCTAATACACTTCATCTTCATTCTATTTCTTCCTCTTGTGGGCCTATGCCCACGTTCATTTCTTGTGGGCCTATGCCCACATTCATTTCTTTTGGGCCTATGCCCACCTCCATCTCTTGTGGGTTTGCATCCACTTTCGTCTCTCGAAGGTTTTTGCCGATTCTTGTTCATCCATCTCCAAAAGGTCTTTATACCTTTCCTTTCCCTCCTGTGTGCCTTTCGCTTCTCCTCTGATATGCACACTCTCTTCCTTATGTCGCATGCGGCATGTAGGTATACTTGCATACTATTCTTCCATGTGTTTCTCAAGGGGTATGTCTGTGTGCTTATTTTGCTTCCCTTGTCCTTCATTTCTCTTTCCTTGATGCCCTCTGTGGCATTGAAATCTCTATGGGGTCCATTGACTCCCACCTTTTCTTCTTTCTCTGTTGTTGTGCACTTCCCTCTATGCGTTTGGATTCATATCCCCCTCAGTCATTATTCCTGGTCAGTTACAGGTCGACGGTCTCTTGCTTTGCTTCCAATCAGCAATAACTCCTTTTCCTTGTACGTAATTGTTGACCATTTTGGTCCTGCAGACCAAAATCGGTCTCCTTCTTCCCCTGTTGTTCTGAGCCATCAGTCGTGAATTTGGTTGCACAAGCCTTTCAGCAAAGAGATGGACCAATTTGAAGAATGCAAGGGGTTTGCAAAGCCCCGAAGGGCAGGTACCCTTGCGGAGGACAGTCAGGCAGCAAGATGGACTATTCCAGCAAGCTGCGGGGGGCATTTTGGACCCAGAAGTGCCCTTGTAGGGGGCAGGGAACACATTTGAAAGAGCAAAGAAAGGGTGAGTTTTCCTTCGGAAATGCTAAGGCAAAATAAATTCACAAAGGTTGAATTTCTTCGGGAAAAATGCCTGAAGGAATTCCTTCGAACATTTTGTTCAAAGAAATTCACAAAGCAAGGAAACAAACAAGGAATTCTTTCAGGAGAAAATCCCGCAGCAAAACAAACTAGGCAAATTATTTTGGACAAAAAGTCCGAAGGAATTGCCCTTCGGGGTACTTCGAGCGGCCTTGGTCTTCAAATCCTTCGGACAAAATGTTCGAAGGAATTCCTTCGGACCTTTTGTCCGAAGGAAATGTCCCCTTCAACGTTTTGGCCCTTTCTTTCGGGCGAATTCTTTTGGGCAAAAGTCCGAAGGAATTCCTTCGGACTTTTGCCCAAAAGAATTCGCCCGAAAGAAAGGGCCAAAACGTTGAAGGGGACATTTCCTTCGGACCTTTCCTTCGGACTTTTGCCCAAAAGAATTCGCCCGAAAGAAAGGGCCAAAACATTGAAGGGGACATTTCCTTCGGACAAAAGGTCCGAAGGAATTCCTTCGAACATTTTGTCCAAAGGATTTGAAGACCAAGGCCGCTCGAAGTACCCCGAAGGGCAGGTGCCCTTGCGGGGGGGCTCTCGGCGACCGTGAGAGGGACCTTTTCAAGACCCGAAGGGGATGTCTCTCAGAGAAACAGTCCACTTGCAAGTTTTTGAAGGGATTTTTTCCTTGATTAAGTGCTCCACACAAGTCTCAAAGGAATTGTTCAAATGCAAAAAGTTCTAAAGGCCAAATTCTTATGGAGAAAGTGCCCTAAACAATCTCCCCAAAGGGTACGTTTCTTGGGGAAGTGTCCTCTACATCTCCTTCAAAGGATCTTTCAACAGCGAGGTGGACCAAATGAAAGGCCCAAAAGGTCAATTCTATTGGAAGGTGTCCCAAACAAAATCCCACATACAGGGTCCGAAGGAAATGATTCGAAGAAATTGATGACGGTTGCACAAATGTCAACTTCTGCCTTAGCAAATAGTCGTTGATTTTTTAAATGCTTGAGCACGAACCCGAAGGAATTCAAAGGGCTTAAGGCCAAAAGGAAGAGCCCGCTGAGAAAGGAGCCCAAAGCGCCAAGGATTGATAGAAGATAGCCCTAGGGGGCTCAGATTGCCAGAAAGAGCCAAGAGATGACAAAAGACAAAACCAAGAAAAGACAAAGCTGGAAAAAGACAAAAGTCAAGAGTGAACTCAGCGACCCGCCAAGAAAGGAGCCCAAAGAGCCAAGCGCAGAAGCAGACAAAATAGTCTAGGTGGCAAAAGAAGGTGTCAGCACAAGGAGTTATTCCAGTGGTTGAAACAATCGCTACCAAGTGGTCATCAAAGAGCGCAAACAGTGAATGATGCGCCCTGTTTTTCCGCACTTTGCATTAATGAGCAGACAACCACGTGAATCTCTTTAAGAAGCGGTCTTGTTTGCAGACAAAAGGGGCGGCCTTGTCATTAAAACAATCGGGCGACTCATGCTTCTGCAGTAGCGTTTAATACATTTTAAGCGATAAAGTCAAGACCGGCGACTACACATCATAGTTCTAGCAGGCCGTTTCTAGAAGGATGATATTAGCAACAACGACTTCCTCTTCCGAAGGCTTTCAACGCAGCATGGGTCATTTATTTTCCAGAAAGCGCCAAAGTCTTTTCCAAAAGGCTATATATTTGTAACTTCTCATTTGAGAAAATATCTCTTAGCTTGTAAGGCGGAGCTCTACCGAAATTTACCTTGAATCAAAAAGAAGCATTTTTGCCTCCATTTGAGCTTACACTTTTGCATGTCTATGGCTTTGTCTTGTGTTAAGTCATTTTCCTTCATGCTTTCACAGAATGATTCCAGCATGTCTAGTGTATTGTGAGTTCTTTTGCAGGTTAGCCAGAAGTGTCCATAGCAGAGTATAGGCGCATGCGAACAGGCTGTCATAGTGTGTCTTAGAACACCTCTAGTAGTTCTTCTTCCATGTATCTCCAGAGGACCCCTAGCTTACTGATGCAAAAGAATTTCTCATATCAAATGAAGCGTATAGTAGCTTGTTCTTGGTGGAAAGTGTATGTTCAAGCTAAGTAGATCAACCATTTTTGGTGCATCACCGTTTAGTTTAGGCTCTGTTTTCAGTAATCCTTCTCTCTTTTCAACCCCCCCTTTTATATATATATATATATATATATATTAGCCATAGTACTGGAATAACTCAGAGATGCATCAAAGGGAGCTAGCCCTTATCTAGAGATTCTCCTCTCAGTTTTGCCAAACCCACAGGCAAGAGAGGAGTCTCCATTGTGCCACGTGGAAGAGAGAAGCCCAGCCTTCTCTCAAGGGTGCAATTCACAGTGTCAACAGTAATGAAAATTGTACTCCTTTGATTTGCTTTGCATTGATTTTGGCTAACTCGTCATGATAGCTCCTACAGGTCGTGCACAAACAATGTTACATTTTTTTAAGCTACAATCCGACTCTTCTCCTCTCCTCATGCATCTTCAAATGCCCTTTTTGGAGTTATGTCCACTTCTCCTTCCCTTCTCTCGTCTCTCCATGGTGTAATGCTATGTTGTCTTTGGGACAACTTATGTTCAGTTGTGCACTACCTTTTTATCTTGATCCCCTAAGGATTTAGGTAAATGCCTCCCACAAATAAATGTGCATTCTTTCGTCTCTCCATCTTTGTGCCTTTCAAATGACACCTCTTCTGCTTGGTTGTGATGCTCGAATTTCTCATGTGCAGCTTCTCTTTTGCCTTCCTCCTTCCTAGGTGCAATGTTGTTTGCATTAGCGCTCATGCTTTCTTCAACTGGTTCTCACTCTAGTGCCTCTATTTCCTCTAGGCACCTATGGACCCATGTGCTTCATTCTCATTTCAACTGCACTCAACAACTCCCAATTGTTCTCTATGCAACTCTTCTCCTTTTGTAACGTCTCCTATTGGTTCTTACTATAGTGCTTCCTTCAAGGAAGTTTGTCCTGGTCAAAGGTTCCCTAGAGCCTCTACTTCCTCAGGGTCCCTTGTCTCTAGGGCTGAATGTTGTCATGTCCATCTTGCATTGCTGCATATCGACAATAGCTCCAACATCCCTCTCTATCATCATCGTTGTGGTACAATCCATTACTTAATGGGGAGCTAGGGTTCACAACCCTTCCTTTGGTGCATCCTTCACTGTGAGCACAAGAACACGTGTTATCTTCAGGGTTCTTCTTATGTGCCCTTGTCTTTGTGCAGACTTCTCTTCGACCTTGAACACCTTCATGCACTCTCATTGGCTCATATGGAATGATATCCACATTGCCTTCACTCATTTCACTCCACTGTAACTGGGTTTCTTCTTGGCTTCGCTCCTCTATTGTTGCTTATGTGAAATAACTTTGTTTCCCTTTGCTTCTTATGCATCTTCTTTGTGCAACATTCTCCTCAATGCCTTCTGAGATCAGGATTAGCTCCCGCTCTTTCATCTTCTCAAAGGGCTCTTTCCGACCTCCATGTTGCTCCCATGTTGGCTCCTCCCGTACATCGCCTTTCATGGCAACACTCTCTTCTTTACTTTGGGGGCGAGGCTTTGAAAGGTTACCTTCTGCGGCTTTCAAGACTTCTACTCCATGTGAGATGGCCTTCTAGATGCACTACTTGGTTCTTTTGATTGGAAATTCTCTATTGCCGACTTTGCACCCTCTTATTGCCTTTCTATCTCCTCTCTTGGAGATTTTTGCAGCCATTTACTACATCATCATAGTGTATTTTTTGTGCATAATCCACCTTTATGGATTCCTTTACATTCTTCAAGGTGAAATAACATTTGACATCTAAGACCCACTCCATATTCTCAGGACCTTTTTTCTAGAGAATCTCTGTGTTTCAGCTTTAGGGTTATTCTTGATGTGCCTCAGAACCTTTGTAGGCTCTTTCGTCCCATAGGTCCTTCCCTGCCTCTCTTTGGCATCTTCCCTTCCAACGGTTTTTATTTTCGACTATGTCATCCTTTCCTATAGTGATTGCAACGTGGAGATTATCTCCTGCGTTTTCCTCGAGATCTGCGACTCCAGGTCATGTCTCATTTTGCTTTTCACTAAGCCATCTTATGTGCTCATTCTCTATCCATATGCACTTGATGGAGAACAACCTTATTTAGTAAATTCTACCCAATACATTGATTGGAAGATTCTTGCACACCTTGACTGCCTCATGGTTGATCTGTTGGCACCGTCATCCATTTCACTTGATTCATTGTCAGCCCATTTGATATTTGCTTCCAAATTTCCTCACGATCGATAATTTATGGGTGGTTTCTCCTCATTCATGCCTCTGGATTGCATCACATTCGGTGATCTGTCCTTGTTGTGCTTGACTATCTCACTTGTAGTAATTTGTCAATGCTTCACCTCTCCTTTCCATCAATGACTACGTCAAGGTTGGCGATCTCTCAGTTATCATGCAACACTTTTGCGTGTTGCTTACAACCTCACAACTTATTACACTACATGTTGTTGCACTCTCCATCACAATCCTATGTACGTGCATGAACTTAAGAACTGTTGTCACAAAGTCTCCCTTTGCGATCCTATGTACTCATCCCTTTTGAGGGTTATTTTTGCTTATCTTATACCTGCTGGCTATCTACCTACCTACCTCACTTTGGCGAGCGATGATATGCTAGTTGCCTCATGTTCAAGCATCTACTAAATTTTTCTTTGCTAGTTCATATCTCGCTTGTAGGTTTATCCATTTTTCTTGCATTCCTCAAGGTTTAGGACCTTGATTTGATATGAAACTAGTGTCGGTCGAGATCGGGAGTCTTGGTGAAGGGATGCATTAACCATGCAACCTTTAGAGTTCCACGAAGTGGATCATGCTAATAAAGGCTTTTATTCCTTAATTTCAAGTGTTACAAGATAATATGAGCTTCGCAAGTGTACATTGAGCTCTCGGTTCTACTTAGTCAAGTCCTTATCTAAGTGTCTCTCTCTCTACTATGGTATCCATAGACTACCATTCACTCATGACTATGGGCCTTCACTTGTCATGTGAAGCTCCCGTTCTATCTGTCTAGCATTAAACAAATTTTAATTGTCCCTTTATAGGTTCAGCCTAACAAAGTATCCTCCTTGGCTTTAGAGTGTTAAAAATGTTGGACCAAGACCCCTACTTATAGTTGCCTGAGCTCTGGTTGTTTTGTCTTTTCCCACACAATTGGCCTACAACTTCATTTGATGGGAGTCTGTAGACCTACCCTAGAATTAGCATAGCTTTTTACGGACCTCGAGCCGAGCAAGTCTGAGCACTATCAAAAGATATCCTCCCAAAGTAGATCTTGTCCGTTGTCCCTTCAGTTGTCACATCACTTGCAGTACTGAACTAGCCTAAGGAAAGGCCAAGTGTAAGTCCTCACAACTGACTGCTCATCTAATTGTCTTATGCTCCATTGGGTTTTACGTTGAATGCCATGTGCTTGGATTTTTACGTGCCTTTGTGCTTAAGAATCTCCTTTCATACGCCATCATCATCTCACACTGTGTACCTTAGAGCTCCTTTGCTAGTTGATTACATTGTAGGCACATTTGTGTTCCCATCAACTGTGACTGTGTGCTGCTCTAATGTGCTCCCTTGATAAGATCAAATCTTTGCATCTCTTTTGTGAAAGTTCAAACTTAACTTTGGTTGCAACTTTCCTTGTTCTCATGTAGCACACCTTCAACGAATATCTTCTTTAGTTCCATGTTCGTTTCCACTCTATAGGCATCAGTTCCTTCATGTGTTGTTGCACAAGACTTTATTCTGCACCTTGCTTCCTATCCCTAGTACGTCTTTATGCACTTCACAACTTTAATTGTGCATTGCTTGCCTTAATCAAAACATGTAACCCCTTCTTATACTTTAACTCCTTGCGCAACTCGCAATCATCTTCCTTGCGTGCAGTGTATAACAACCTTTAAAAATGTTCCACCATTTAAATTGCATGGCTAGAGTTGGTTTATTTCTCTCTTGTTTGACTATGTTTTAGTCTAATGTAACATAGCCAATTCGCCTACAATGCTTTTGCATCAGACTCCCAAGGTAATTAAAATTTAAGCTCCTTACAATCAGCACTGGGGTAGTAGAACCACCCATCTAGTTGGTTACCTCAAGGTAATTAAAATGTAAGCTCTTTCTTTCGCTTTCTAATGTAAGCTCTTTCTTTCGCTTTTAATTACCTCAAGGTAATTAAAAGGTAAGGATTGTTCCTATTGTGGGTCTGCGCCCACCTCTATTTGCTCTTAAGGTCCTATGCCCATGTTCGTGACCTCTGGGTCTATGCCCAATTTCATCTCTCATGTTACTGCACCCACATTCGTCTCTCGTGGGTCTATGCCCACTCTTGTCCATCCACTTCCACCAAAAGGTCTTCATACCTTTCATATCCTTATTTTTGTGCACCTTTCTATTCTCCTTTGTGATGCACACTTTCTTCCTTCAGTCACCTGCGACAAGTAGGTATACTTACATGCTAGCCTTGTGTTTCGTATAGGGTACATCTGCGCGGTTTTACCACTGCCCTTGTCCCTCATTTACCCTTGCTTGATGTCCTTAGTGGCATGCAAGTCTTTATGGGGTAAGTCGAGTCCCACATTTTCTTCTTCCTTTATTGTTGCACACTTCGCTCTGTGTGCATGGACTAATATCCCCTTAAAGGGTTGTTACTGGTTAGTTTCAAGATAATGGTTTTTTGCCTTGCTCCCAATCGGTGGTGACTTCTTTTCCTTCTGCACAATGAAAATTGCACTTCCTTGATTGGTTTTGGATTGATTTTGGCTAATCCCTCCCAGTTGCTCAAACATGTTGTGTATGTTGCATGTTTGTTAGCTATAGGTTGACTCTTCTCCTCTTCTCATGCATCTTTGGATTCCTTTTGTGGAGTTATGCCCATTTCTCCTTCCCTTTGCGTTTCTCTCCTGGCGCAATGATCTGTTGTCTTTGGGACAACTTATGTTCCATTGCAAGTTCTTACCTCTTTCTCATCTTTCCCTAATACTTTATGCAAATGCCTGTCACAAATAGACTTGCACTCATTTACCTCTCTGTGTTTGTGCCTTACGAAGGACACATCTCTTTTGCATTGGTGTTGTGCTTGAATTTCACCTATGCAACTTCGCTTCCACCTTCCTTATCCCTTGGCACAATGTTGTTTTCATTGGCGCTCAATCTCTCTTCAGCTTGTGCTTAGGCCAATGCCTCTGTTTCCTTTGGTGCATCTTTTGACCCATGTGCCTCACTCTCATTTCTGCTTCACTCAACAACTCCTAGTTGCTCTCTAGGAAACTCTTCTCCTTCTACAACATCTCTCGCTGCTTTCACTTTGGGTGCTTCCTTCTGGGAAGTTTCTCCTATTTGAAGGTCGTCTAGAGTCTCTCATTCAGGTTTGTTTTCCTTTGCATCCAGGTCTAAAGGTTATTTTCTATCCATCACACACCACTGCATATAGACAATTGCTCCAGTATCCCTCTATGTTGTTGTTGCGCAACAATCCTTTGCTTTATGGGGATCTAGGGTTCTCAACCCTTCCTTTAGTGCATGATCCACGCTGAGCACAATAACACTTGTGCTCTCTTAAAGGTTCTTATGCGCCCTTGTCTCTGGGAAGGCTGCTCCTACACCTTGCACACCTTCTTGCTCTCTCACTAGCTCTTGTGGAATAATGTCCTCGTTGCCTAACACTGTTGCACTCTGCTGCAACTGAGTTTTGTATTGGCTTCGCTCCTCTATTTTTGCTTTGGTGCAACCACCTTTTTCATCCATGATTCCTACATAACTTCTTTACCCATTGTTCTCCTCAATGCCTTTCTAGATTGGTGTTGGCTCCCATTTTTTAATTTTTTTAATGTTGCCATGAAGGGCTCCTTCTAACCTCTACATTGCTCCCATGCCTGCTCCTCTTATGTGTTGCCCTTCATGGCAACATTCTCTTCTTCTCTTTGGCAGCGAGGCTTTGCAGGTTACTTTTCGTTGCTTTTGAGTCTTCTCCATTTGAGATGGCCTTCTGAATGCACTACTTGGTTCAATCATTTGGAAGCCATCCGTTTCCAAATGTGAACTTTCTTCTTGCCTTTCCATCTCCTTCTCTAACGGAGATCTCTGTAGCCATCTGCTACGCTATCACGAAGACTTTTTTGTGTATACTCCACCTTTATGGAGTCCTTTACACTCTTCAACATGAAATTGCGCTCGACATCCAATGCACCCCATCAGTTCCTCGAGGCCTTCTTTTCTAGATAACCTTTGCGCTTCAGCTTTAGGCTAATTCTCGATTCGCATCTGAACCTCTGCAGGCTCTTTCCTCCCTTGGGTCTCTCCCTGCTTCTATATGGTATGCTTCCTCCCATCCATTTTTCTTTCCATCTGTGTCATCCTTTCCTGCGGTGTTTGCAACATGGAGACTATCTCCATTTTCCTCGAGTTCTGCAACTTTGTTTCATGTCTCATTTTGGGTTCTAGCTGAGCCATCTTTTGTGCTCTTCGTTCTTTATCCATCTACACTTGATGGAGAACCTTTTCTAGCACCTTCTACCCGAAATGTTGATTGGAAGATGCTCCCGCACCATGACTGCCTCATGTTCGATGATCTGTCAACATCTTCATTGCTTTCATGTGATTCATTGTCAACACTTTTTATTTTCATGTGAACTGCCTCAAGGTCAATAATCTATTGGTGGTTTCTCCTATTTTGCGCATCTAGATTGCCTCACTTTGGCGATCTGTCTATGTTCCACTCAGCTACCTCACTTCTAGCAATCTATTGATGCTTCATGTTTCCTTTCTAACGCAATGACTGCCTCATGGTCAACCATCTATCAATGCTCACACAACACTCCTATAGGTTGCTTAAAATCTCATAACTTATAACACTACCTACTGTTGCACTCTTTGTTGCATTCCTACATAAGTGCTTTGCACTAAGGAACCGCTCTAACAAATTCTCCCTCCGCGATCCTATGTAGTTCTTCCCTACTGAGTGTTCTCTTTGCTTATGTTCCACTGGCTCGATATCTACCTACATCCCTCACGATGGTGAATGATGCTCTGCTAGTTGCCTCACATTCAACGTTATGCTAGATTTCCTTCCACTAGTTTGTATCTCGCTTGCAAGTTTATATTTTCTTCTTGCATCTCTCAAGGTTCACAACCTTGCTTTGATATCGTACTAATGCTGGACAAGATCAAGGATCCTAGTGAAGGTATACATTAACCATGCAGCCTTTAGAATTCCATGCAATGGATCATGCTAATAAAGCATTTTAGTTCATAGCTATATATTGAACTCTGGGCTCTACTCAGTCCAGTCCTTAGCCATAGATATAATTATCTCTCTCTCTCTCTCTCTCTACCATGTTGTCCTTAGACTACCATTCACTCATGACTTCAAGCCTTCACCTATCTATGAAGTTCCTTTTCTCTTTGTCTAGCCTTAGACAATTTTTTATCCTTTAATGGGATCACTCTAATAAAGTCTCCTCCTTGGCTTCTGAGCGTTTCAAATTCTGGACCAAGACTTGTTTTTATAGTTCCCTGAGCTTTGGTTGGTTCGCTGAATTCCCGCGCAATTGGCCAACTTTATTTAATGTGGCTTTATGCAAGTCTACAAACCTACCCTAGAAGTAGCATAGCCATTTATAGACGTCGAGTTTCACAAGTAGATCTTGTCAGTCGCATTTGTTGTCACGTCATTTGTAGTTATAACCTAGCCCAAGTAAAGGGTAAGTGTAGGTCCTCACAAATAATTTGTAATGTCCCCTTCTAGTTAGACATTGTACTTTCAACATGATTAGCCTATCAGTGGCCCTCGTAGGCTAATACGGCATGGTTTGAGGGTCCTCTTTGCAGTTACCCAAATGGCAGTTGGTTTCTTTGGGGAAGTTTCAACATATTCTGGAGGTTTTCTAATGATTTATTAGAATGTTTCTATTTTTAGAAACATCATGTTACAAGATGATGTTATATTTGTACTTTATGATATAATTCATTATTTTATATTAAAGTGTAAATATAATATATTAAAAGGGAAAAATAATAATAAAATATTATGATGTTTCTAGAAGCTTCCCAAATGAAGGAAAAAAAGAAGAGTATAAAGGGAGGTGTGGGCTGCCATTATGAATTACCTGATTTGATGTTGTCTTTGCTGTGGTATGCTAGTGGAGCCTAGAGTTTCCTGCAGTGAATCAATTTGTCTTTGGGAATGATAACTCCCATTGATAGCATAACTAAGGGAGTGAAATATCTGTTGAAGGGTTGCATTTTGGATGTGATATTTCAGTCATCTCAATTGGAGCAAAATTTGTGGTCATTGGCCAATTTTGGAGAAATCGATTTGGTGAATTTGTGGAGGTTGCATAGCTATGTTTTGGTGTTGGTTTCTATATAGCCTGGCATTGATTTTCCTTGGTTAAGAGAGCAGATTGCATTGTAGAGAAATCTAATATAAAAATCAGATATTTATAGTCAAGGAAGAACACCATTAAGAGGGACGTTTTTGCTTGTGGGGGTTCCATATTATATCGATTCTCTGCTTGGCTTGGTGTGCCCACTTCCTTGGAGCATGGAGATGATATTAGATGCTTGAGGCAGCGCATATTCATTGCATATTATTTTTAATTTGAGATCAGACCAGAACAGGGGCGGCTGGCTTGGAAAATTCGATTTGTCTTGGGAGATCATCATTACGCTGGGAAATTGCTGCTCCATCTATTCTCAAGGGCGCCTCAATCCCACCAGGGTTCATTGCATACAATTCATCTTTTAGTATTGTTTATATTTGCCGGTGTAGGTGTGCGTCCTTCATACCAGCATACTATATAATTGTAATTCTTGTTTATGCCAAGAGTCTTGGCTAGTCTAGTGGAGCCTTGAGGACATGAGTTTTTCCATCTACCTGGAATGTCATTTCCATCTCTCTGAGATCCAGGGTGAATTTCCCTATGTCATGTAACCATCTCATGCCAAGTACCATATCTGTATCACCCATATTCACCACATAGAATTTGGTCTTGAACTCATAGTTGTTCAAACACATAGGCAAATCTGATATCCTCCTTTCGCACTTGAGGGTATAACCATCTGCCACCTTAAATCTTATTCCCTCAAATTCCTCTGTCCTAATTCCATGCCTCTCAACCAATCGGGCATCAATAAAATTATGAGCTGCCCCTATGTCAAGAAGAGTGATAATCTTTTTCCCTGCTAGAACTCCACACATTCTAAATGATCCCTCCTACTGGATGCTAGTGATGCGCACATCACGTTGCCTCGCTGCCCCTTCATGCGCTCCTCTTTTATGCTTATCTTCCTCGTGCTCCGTACCTGAATCCTCAAGATCAGATTGCTGATCTTATTTCTCCGACTTAGAGTCCTCATAATATGCCCACATCACTCTATTAGCTTTTCCTTTAGGTCTTAAGGGACAATCATGGTTTGCATCATAGGGCACCTTGCAGTAGAAACATAACTTCTTTTTTGCGCAAATCATTGTGTCCCTATCTAGAGGTGCTGATGATTTTCCCTTAAAATCTAGTTTTTTCTTCTTTTTAGAGAAAGATTTATTTGTCTCGATATGAAGAAGATCCCTTTGATGAGTACTTGCTTTGCAGGGCTGCAAGTTCCATGCTCCTAGCCTTCTTCATTGCCTTCTGAAGTGTGGGAGGATCAAATGCTTTAATCCATCCTCGCATAGGCTCCAATAACCCCTCAATGAATAGCACCACCAATCGTCTCTCTGAGATGTTGGGCACCATTACTGATAGTTTTTGGAAGTCTCCAATATAGCTTTCCAAACTACCAACTTGCTTGAGCTGTGCCAAATCCCTGAAGTATGATTCTGGATCCTTCCTATCGAAATGCTCAATCAGTCTATCCACAAACTCCTAGTAAGATGTGATCTGACTGTGTTGGAATGTAACTAGTCCATTATACCACCATTCGTGTGCTGCTCCCTCTAGATGCAAAGTGGCATATTTGATAGCTTCCTCTTCTATCATGGGTCGAAGAGCCAAGAAGGTATCCAACTTATGAATCCATGACTGTGTCGTAGTCTTGTCACTGCCATCAAACATGGGTATTGTAAGATTATTAGTAGCGTGCTGGAGTTCCTTATTCTGATTCCTAGGTCTTCTCTCCTGCCGAGACCTATAGTAATCCATTCTTGACTGTACAAACCAATCAAAATGCATAAGTCCTTGTGCTTCAGGTGTCAATTTCTGCCATTCATCATGGCCAGCCATGTATGCGTTAGCATAGGTTGGATTCTCAACCTCTTCAATATTCTCCTCAGCTAGTTCATTTCTTAGGAATGTGGGCCGACTAAGCCTATCTTCAGTGCGGGAGGGGTGCCCTCTGCACTCTTCGAGATGTAGCTACACTCCTATCATCTTCCTGGACTTGAGGCTGTCTTCTAAGTAAATTCAACTGCGACAAAGTATTTGTCAACTGTTGTAAGGCCCTAGCTACCTGTTGCTGACCAACTCGTAAATATCTTAGAGTGTCTCTCACTTCTCTGTCACCATTTCTATCATTGTCTCTTCTCTCATCTCTCTGTGGACCCACGTCTACTCTGTCACCCATTTCAGCCAAAGGTACCTCTGTAAATGGATCTTTTTCTTGCCAATTCCCTACCTGTTCTGCTCTTCTATGGGTATAGTACATGTGATGACCTATCATGTGATATTTTAACCCTCAAGGATGGCAGGATCAGGGCTCTGATACCACTGAAACAATCCTTGCCCAGTATGCCCATAATTGTCTCAATTTGCTGCCTTGTAATTGTTTTAAACACTTTGTAAGCAAAGTGCTTCTTGCTGGTTTTTGTCACAGTTTTGATGATTTGTTTGAATGATGATGGATTAAAGCTTCAAGTGTTTATAGAACAATGCAAGAATGACAATGCTAAGTTCTAGATGCAAGAATGACTTCTTTTTTTTTGTTCTTTTCTATGCAATTAGACGAATTGACAAAGCAAATTAATCACCTACAGCCAATGGACATTTAGTTGAACAGTTGGCATGCAACCTACTATCTCAATTCAAATGCTCAAAAGATAACTATAAATGACCAACAATTTGTGATTCTTATTTGTATTGATGATTTGATACAATGCTCCACTAGACTTGCCAAGACTCTTGGCATAAACAAGAGTTACAATTATATGGTATGCTGGTATGAAGGATGCACACTTACAGCTGCAAATATAAACTAAACCAAGAATGAATTGTATGCAATGAACCCTGGTGGGGATTGAGGCACCCTTGAGAATAGATGAAGGAACGAGCAATTTCCAAGTGAAAGGATGATCTCCCAAGTCAAATCAAATTTTCCAAGCCAGCCGCCCCTGTTCTAGTCTGATCTCAAATTTAAAATAATATTCAATGAATATGCGCTATCTCAAGCATCTAATATCATCTCCATGCTCCAAGGAAGTGGGCACACCAAGCCAAGCAAAGAATCGATGCAAATTGGAACCCCCACAAGCAAAAATGCCCCTCCTAATGGCGTCCTTCCTTGACTGTAAATATCTGATTTTTATATCAGATTTCTCTATAATGCAATATGCTCTCTTAACCAAGGAAAATCATTGCCAAGCTATATAGAAATCAACACTAAAAGATAGCTATGCAACCTCCACAAATTCACCAAATCGATTTCTCCAAAATTGGCCAATGGCCACAAATTTTGCTCCGATTGAGATGACTGAAATATCACCTCCAAAATGTAACCCTTCAAGAGATATTTCACTCCCTTAGTTATACTATCAATGGGATTTATCGTTCCCAAAGACAAATTGATTCACTGCAGAAAACTCTAAGCTCCACCAGCATACCACAACAAAAACAACATCAAATCTCGATAATTCATAATGGCAGCCCACAACTCCGTTTATACTTTTTTTTTCCTTCCCTTTATTTGGGAAGCTTCTAGAAACATCATAATATTTTATTATTATTTTTCCCTTTTAATATATTATGTTTGCACTTTAATATAAAATAATGAATTATATCATAAAGTACAAATATAACATCATCTTGTAACATGAGGTTTATAAAAATAGAAACATTCTAATAAATCATTAGAAAACCTCCAGAATATGTCGAAACTTCCCCAAAGAAACCAACTGTCATTTGGGTAATTGCAGAGAAAACCCTCTAACCATGCCATATTAGCCTACGAGGACCACTGATAGGCTAATCATGCTGAAAGTACAATGTCTAACTAGAAGGGGACATTACAGATATTCCACCAGGGAGACCACCAGATAGAGAGATTGATCATATCATTGAGTTGGAGGAGGGCGCTAAGCCCGTGATGGTCACCTCATATAGGCACCCCAAGAGGCTGAAGGATGAAATAGAAAAAACTATTAAGGAGTTGCTGGCCATGGGACACATTAGACCAAGTAAGTCACCTTTTGCATCATCAGTAGTCTTGGTCAAGAAAAAGGATGGTACATTCCGGATGTGTATTGATTATAGGCTCCTGAATAAAAGAACAATCAAGAACCGTTACCCCATCCATAAAATTGATGAGTTGATAGACGAGTTACATGGTGCTGCTACTTCTCCAAAATTGACTTGAGGTCGGGGTATCATCAGATTCGTGTCAGGGAGCAGGACATAGAGAAGACGGCTTTCAGGTGCCATTGTGGACATTTCGAGTTCGTGGTTATGCCATTTGGGCTAACCAATGCTCCGGTGACATTTCTGTCTACGATGAACAGGGTCTTCCATTCATAGTTAAGGAGGTATGTGTTGGTATTCTTTGATGTTATCTTGGTATATAGCAGAATATGGGAGCATCACATTGCACATCTTGATGCGGTTTTGGATATTCTTGGAGGTGAATCCTTGTATGCCTAGGAATCCAAGTGTGACTTGGGAATGACAGAATTATTGTATCATGGGCACATCATCAGTGTTGAGGGGGTACGTATGGACCCAGAGAAGATCAAGGCGATCGTTGAATGGCCTACTCTAGAAAACCTTACTCAGCTTACTGGATTTTTGGGATTGTGTGGTTTCTACCGCAGGTTTGTTAATGGATATAAACGGCATACAGCACCACTCACTAATTTGACGAAGAAAGGGGCATTTGTTTGGACTCCTGAGGCACATGATTGTTTCGAGATGTTCAAACTAATTATGACTTCTTGCCCGGTTCTTGCATTGCCAGATTTCTCCAAACCCTTTGAGCTACAGTGTGATACATCAGGCAAGGGGATAGGTGCAGTGCTTATGCAGGGCAAGCATCCGATTGCTTTTGAGAGTCGGAAGCTTCGCGGTCCAGAGAGAGGGTACAACATATATGACAAGGAGATGTTGGCCATCATGCATGCATTGGCCAAATTCAGGCAGTATTTGGTAGGCAACAAGTTTGTGGTGAAAACAAACCATAACAATTTAAGGCATTTCCTTGGACAGAGAGATCTTAATGATCGGCAACAGAAATGGGTCAGCAAGCTGCAATCATATGATTTTGACATCTCTTTTGTCAAGGGGACACAAAATGTGGTTGCTGATGCTTTATCTCGACGTCCACATTTGAGTTCTATGACTGGGATAACAGATGATTGGCGACACTTGATAGTGGCAGAGCATGGCAAGGACAGTTGGGCTGCAGGTATTGTTGAGGGGTCAGTATAGGATACCAGATAGATAGTTGTAAATGATTTAATCATTTACAAAAGAAGGATTTATTTGACCCCAGAATCGGAGATGAAAAACATTATTTTGAGGACCTTTCATGATACACCCATGGCAAGTCATCCCGGGTATTTCAAGACTTACAAGCAGATTCAGGAGAGGTTCACTTGGAAGGGCCTCAAATCAGATGTTCTACGATATGACAGAGTGCCTTGTTTGTCAACAAAATAAACAGGAACACACATATCCAACAGGTTTACTTCAGCCACTTCCAATTCCTAATAGGAAGTGGGAATGTTTATCTATGGATTTCATTATTGGATTACCTAGAGCCCAGGGACGGGATTGCATATATATGGTTGTGGATCGTTTGACTAAATATGCTCACTTCCTTCCTATGTCAGCTACTTACTCAGCTACACAAGTGGTAGAATTATTCTTCCATGAGGTATTTAGGTTGCATGGGTTACCTCAGAGCATAGTCAGTGATAGAGACAGCCGGTTTATGAGTCATTTTTGGCAGGGGCTATTCAAGTTGTGTGGGACAGAACTCACTCCGAATAACAATTACCACCCAGAGACTGATGGATAGACAGAGATTATGAATAAATGGGTGGAAGGCTACCTCAGGAAATACATAGCAGGGCAGAAAAAGGGTTGGGTTAAGTGGTTATATTTATGCGAGTATTGTTACAATACCACTTACCATCTCTCCATTCAGATGACACCATTCATGGCGTTGTATGGATATGATGCGCCGAGCTTTCTGGATTTGTTATTTGGAGATAGCCGAGTGCCTAGTGTTGGTGATTTATTGCAGGAGAACCAGGACATCATGAGAGCATTGCGGGAAAATATACAGAAGGCTCAGAACCAACAAAAGCAGTATGCAGATCAGAAGCCAGTTGAACACTTGTTTGAGGTGGGTGATATGGTGTATTTGATTCTACAGCCACACAGACAGTCTTCTCTTAAAAAAGCGGAGCTGAGAAGCTTAAGCCATGATACTATGGGCCATTCAGGATTATCAGGAGAGTGGGCAAGGTGGCTTATGAGTTGGAGTTGCCAGCCGACAACAAAGTACACAATGTCTTCCATGTGTCACGCCTCAAAAAGGTGTTAGGACATCGTGTGGTTCTTTCCATGACTTTGCCACCCCTGGATGATGAGGGGAAATTGATACTGGTGCCCGAGACCATCTTGGATGTTTGAGAGAGGACTTTACAGAGACGAGTCATCAAGGAATACTTAATTAAATGGGGGGACTTCCCAGTTGAGGATGCTACTCTGGAGAATGAGGAGATTCTACAACATCCAGATTTGAGATTGCTTGGGGACAATCAATTTTAGGAGGGGCGGACTGTAATGTCCCCTTCTAGTTAGACATTGTGCTTTCAACATGATTAGCCTATCAGTGGCCCTCGTAGGCTAATACGACATGGTTTGAGGGTCCTCTCTGCAGTTACCCAAATGGCAGTTGGTTTCTTTGGGGATGTTTTGACATATTCTGGAGGTTTTCTAATGATTTATTAGAATGTTTCTATTTTTAAAAACCTCATGTTACAAAATGATGTTATATTTGTAGTTTATGATATAATTCATTATTTTATATTAAAGTGTAAATATAATATATTAAAAGAGAAAAATAATAATAAAATATTATGATGTTTCTAGAAGCTTCCCAAATGAAGGGGAAAAAAAAAAGATTATAAAGGGAGGTGTGGGCTGCGATTATGAATTATCCCGATTTGATGTTGTCTTTGCTATGGTATGCTGGTGGAGCCTAGAGTTTCCTGCAGTGAATCAATATGTCTTTGGGAACGATAACTCCAATTGATAGCATAATTGAGGGAGTGAAATATCTCTTGAAGGGTTGCATTTTGGATGTGATATTTCAATCATCTCAATTGGAGCAAAATTTGTAGCCATTGGCCAATTTTGGAGAAATCGATTTGGTGAATTTGTGGAGGTTGAATAGCTATCTTTTGGTGTTGGTTTCTATATAGCCTGGCATCGATTTTCCCTAGTTAAGAGAGCAGATTGCATTGTAGAGAAATCTGATATAAAAATCAGATATTTACAGTCAAGGAAGGACACCATTAAGAGGGATGTTTTTGCTTGTGGGGGTTCCATTTTGCATCGATTCTTTGCTTGGCTTGGTGCACCCACTTCCTTGGAGCATGGAGATGGTATTAGATGCTTGAGGCAGCGCATATTCATTGCATATTATTTTTAATTTGAGATCAGACCAGAACAGGGTTGGCTAGCTTGGAAAATTCGATTTGGCTTGGGAGATCATCCTTTCGCTGGGAAATTGCTTGCTCCATCTATTCTCAGGGGCGCCTCAATCCCACCAGGGTTCATTGCATACAATTCATCCTTTAGTATAGTTTATATATGCTTACAAAGTTTTGAAAAAATTACAAGGTAGCAAATTGAGACAATTAAGGGCAGATTGGACAAGGATTGTTACATTGGTATCAGAGCCATGATCCTGCCATCCTGGAGGGTTAAAATATCACATGAGAGGTCATCACAGGTACTATACCCGCAGAAGAACAAAACAGAAAGGGAATTGGCAAGAAGGACCATTTACAAAGGTACCTTTGGCTGAAATGGGTGACAAAGCAGACATGGGTCCACACAGAGATGAGAGAAGAGACAATGATAGAAATGGTGACAGAGAAGTAAGACACTCTGAAAGATTTACAAGTTGGTCAACAACAGGTAGCTGAGGCCTTACAGCAGTTGGCAAATACTTTGCAGCAGTTGAATTTACCTAGAAGACAGTCTCAGGTCCAGGAAGATGATAGGAGTGTAGCTGGGCCCCAAAGAGTGCAGAGGGCACTCTCCCACACTGCAGATAGGCCTACTCGGCCCACATTCTTCAGAAATGAACCAGCTGAGGAGAATATTGAAGAGGTTGAGAATCCAACCTATGCTGATGCATACATGGCTGGTCATGATGAATGGCATCAATTGACACCTGAAGCACAAGGGCTTATGCATTTTGATCAGTTTGTACAGTCAAGGATGGATTACTATAGGTCTCGATAGGAGAGAAGACTTGGGAATCAGAATAAGGAACTCCAGCACGCTACTAATAAGCTTACAATACCCATGTTTGATGGCAGTGACAAGACTATGGCACAGTCATGGATTCATAAGTTGAATACCTTCTTGGCTCTTTGACCCATGACAGAAGAGGAAGCTATCAAATATGCCACTTTGCATCTAGAGGGAGCAACACACGCATGGTGGTATCATGGACTAGTTACATTGCAACACAGTCAGATCACATCTTACTAGGAGTTTGTGGATAGACTGATTGAGCATTTCGATAGAAAGGATCCATAATCATACTTTAGGGATTTGGTCCAGCTCAAGCAAGTTGGTAGTTCGGAAAGCTATATTGGAGACTTCCAAAAACTATCAGTAATGTTGCCCAACATCTCAGAGAGACGATTGGTGGTGTTATTCATTGAGGGGTTATTGGAGCCTATGCGAGGATGGATTAAAGCATTTGATCTTCCGACACTTCAGAAGGCAATGAAGAAGGCTAGGAGCATGGAACTTGCAGCCCCGCAAAGCAAGTACTCATCAAAGGGATCTTCTTCATATTGAGACAATAAATCTTTCTCTAAAAAGAAGAACAAACCAGATTTTAAGGGCAAATCATCAACACCTCTAGATAGGGATAGACTTAATGATTTGCGCAAAAAGAAGTTATGTTTCTACTGCGAGGGCCCCTATGATGCAAACCATGATTGTCCCTTAAGACCTAAAGGAAAAGCTAATAGAGTGATGTGGGCATATTATGACGACTCTAAGTTGGAGAAATCAAATCAGCAATCTGATAATGAGGATTTAGGTACAGAGCATGAGGAAGATAAGCATAAAAGAGGTGAAGATGAAGGGGCAGCGAGGCAATGTGATGCGTACATCACTAGCATCCAACAGGAGGGATCATTTAGAATGCGTGGAGTTCTAGCAGGGCAAAAGATTATCACTCTTCTTGACATAGGGGCCACTCATAATTTTATTGATGCCCGATTGGTTGAGAGGCATGGAATCAGGACAAAGGAATTTGAGGGAATAAGAGTTAACATGGAAGATGGTTATACCCTCAAGTGCGAAAGGAGGATATCAGATTTGCCTATGCGTTTGAACAACGATGAGTTCAAGACCAAATTCTATGTGGTGAATATGGGTGATACAGATATGGTACTTGGCATGAGATGGTTACATGACATAGGAAAATTCACCCTAGATCTCAGAGAGATGGAAATGAGATTTCAGGTAGATGGAAAAACTCATGTCCTCAAGGCTATTCGAGATTCCAGTTTCAGGATGATTTCTTTTAGGAGGATGGAGAGACTTATGAGGCATGACATGGTTGAGTGGGTAGCTGAGTGTGTTTTGATGCTTACATAGGGTGAGCAGCAAAAGCCAGTTTACCATCCAGACATTCAGGAGTTAAACATTAAGCACACTCAGGTATTCAGTGATATTGTAACAATCCTTGCCCAATTTGCCCTTAATTGTCTCAATTTATTGCCTTGTAATTTTTTCAAACACTTTGTAAGCAAAGTGCTTCTTGCTGGTTTTTTGTAACATTTTTAATGATTTGTTTGAATGACGATGGATTAAAGCTTCAAGTGTTTATAGAACAATGCAAGAATGACAATGCTAAGTTCTAGATGCAAGAATGACTTCTTTTTTTTTGTTCTTTTCTATGCAATTAGATGAATTCACAAAGCAAACTAATCACCTACAGCCAATGGACATTTAGTCGAACAACTGGCATGCAACCTACTATGTCAATTCAAATGCTCAAAAGATAACCATAAATGACCAACAACTTGTGATTTTTATTTGTATTGATGATTTGATACAATGCTCCACTAGACTCGCCAAGACTGTTGGCAGAAACAAGAGTTACAATTATATGGTATGTTGGTATGAAGGATGCACACCTACAGGGGCAAATATAAACTATACTAAAGGATTAATTGTATGTAATGAACCCTGGTGGGATTAAAGGCGCCCTTGAGAATAGATGAAGGAGCAAGCAATTTCCAAGTGAAAGGATGATCTTCCAAGCCAAATCGAATTTTCCAAGCCAACCGCCCTTGTTCTGGTCTGATCTCAAATTTAAAATAATATGCAATGATTATGCATTGTCTCAAGCATATAATATCATCTCCATGCTCCAAAGAAGTGGGCGCACCAAGCCAAGCAAAGAATCGATGCAAATTGGAACCCCCACAAGCAAAAATGCCCCTCCTAATGACATCCTTTCTTGACTATAAATATCTGATTTTTATATCAAATTTCTCTATAATGCAATCTGCTCTCTTAACCAAGGAAAATCGATGCCAAGCTATATAGAAACCAACACCAAAAGATAGCTATGCAACCTCCGCAAATTTACCAAATCGATTTCTCCAAAATTGGCCAATGGCCACAAATTTTGCTCCAATTGAGATGACTAAAATATCACCTCCAAAATGCAACGCTTCAAGAGATATTTCACTCCCTCAGTTATGCTATCAATGGGAGTTATCGTTTCCAAAGACAAATTGATTCACTGCAGAAAACTTTAGGCTCTACCAACATACCACAACAAAGACAACATCAAATCTCGATAATTCATAATGACAGCCCACACCTCCCTTTATACTTTTTTTTTTGCTTTCCTTCATTTGGGAAGCTTCTAGAAACATCATAATATTTTATTATTATTTTTTCGATTTAATATATTATATTTGCACTTTAATATAAAATAATGAATTATATCATAAAGTACAAATATAACATCTTGTAACATGAGGTTTCTAAAAATAGAAACATTCTAATAAATTATTAGAAAACCCCCAGAATATGTCGAAACTTCCCCAAAGAAACCAACTGCCATTTGGGTAATTGCGGAGAAGATCCTCTAACCATGTCGTATTAGCCTATGAGGGTCACTGATAGGCTAATCATGCTGAAAGTACAATGTCTAACTAGAAGGGAACATTACAGTCCACCCCTCTTAAAATTGCTTGTCCACAAGCAATCTCAAATCTGGATGTTGTAGAATCTCCTCACTCTCCAAAGTAGCATCCTCAACTGGCAAGTCCCTCCATTTAATTAAGTAGTCCCTGATGACTCGTCTCCGCAAAGTCCTCTCTCGAACAACCAAGATGGCCTCGGGCACTAGTATCAATTTCCTATCATCGTCCAGGGGTGGTAAAGTCATGGAAGGAACCACACGATGTCCTAACACCTTCTTGAGGCATGACACATGCAAGACATTGTGTACTCTGTTGTCGGTTGGCAACTCCAACTCATAAACCACCTCGCCCACTCTCCTGATAATCCTGAATGGCCCATAGTATCGTGGCTTAAGCTTCTCGGCTGTAGCATCAAATACACCATATCACCCACCTCAAACGAGCATTCAACTCGCTTCTGATCTGCATACTGCTTTTGTTGGTTCTGAGCCTTCTGTATGTTTTTCCGCAATGCTCTCATAATGTCCTGGTTCTCCTGCAATAGATCACCAGCACTAGGCACTCAGCTATCTCCAAATAACAAATCCAGAAATCTTGGCGCATCATACCCATACAATGCCATGAATGGTGTCATCTAAATGGAGAGATGGTAAGTGGTATTGTAACAATACTCGCATAAATATAACCACTTAATCCAACACTTCTGTTGCCTTGCTATGTAGTTCCTGAGGTAGCCTTCCACCCATTTATTCACATTCTTCGTCTGTCCATTGTCTGTGGGTGGTAACTAGTACTCAGAGTGAGTTCTGTCCCACACAGCCTGAATAACTCCTGCCAAAAATGACTCATAAACCGGCTTTCTCTATCACTGCCTATGCTCCGAGGTAACCCATGCAACCTAAATACCTCATGGAAGAACAATTCTACCAACTGCATAGCTGAGTAAGTTGCTGAGATCGGAAGTGAGCATATTTAGTCGAACGATCCACAACCACATATATGCAATCCCATCCCTGGCCTTTGGGTGATCCAGTAATGAAATCCATAGATAAGCATTCCCACTTCCTATCACAAATCGGAAGTCGCTGAAGTAAACCTGCTAGATGTGTGTTCCTGTTTATTTTGCTGACAAACAGGACACTCTGTGACCTCTCAAGTGAAGCTCTCCTGAATCTGCTTGCAAGTCTTGAAATACCTAGGATGACCTGCCATGGTTGTATCATGAAAGGTCCTCAAAATAATGTTCAGCCAGTTTACCATCAAGACATTGAGGAGTTAAGAATGAAGCACACTCAAGTATTCAGTGATATTCCACCAGGAAGACCACCAGACAGAGGGATTGAGCATATCATTGAGTTGGAGGGCGCTAAGTCCGTGATGGTCACCCCCTATAGGCACCCCAAGAGGCTGAAGGATGAAATAGAGAAAACTATTAAGCAGTTGCTGGCCAAGGGACACATTAGACCAAGTAAGTCACCGTTTGCATCATCAGTAGTCTTGGTCAAGAAAAAGGATGGTACATTCTGGATGTGTATTGATTATAGGCTCTTGAATAAAAGAACAATCAAGCTCCTGAATAAAAGAACAATCAAGAACCGTTACCCCATCCCTAAAATTGATGAGTTGATAGATGAGTTACATGGTGCCTGCTACTTCTCCAAAATTGACTTGAGGTTGGGGTATCATCAGATTCGTGTCAGGGAGCAAGACAGAGAAAACGGCTTTCAAGTGCCATTGTAGACATTTCGAGTTCGTGGTTATGCCATTTGGGCTAACCAATGCTTCATTGACATTTCAGTCTACGATGGACAGGGTATTCCATTCGCAGTTAAGGAGGTATGTGTTGGTATTCTTTAAGGAGGACGTGATACTAGCAGGTGTTTGACAGCGATCAGCAGATAACACTCTTCTTGCAAGAGGAAGCTAAGTTTGTTGCTAGAAACTAGGCTAAGCTATAGCAGCAATATGGCAGCCAAATTGTTCAACTGAAGAACAATAAACTTCCCAAAGGCTTGGTCACTCTCAAAAGTATCTTCAACGAGGATGATCAATTGAAAAATGATAAAGCAAGCATCACAACAAAGAAGGAGAACTATGAGAAAGTTGAAATATTCAAGAATAAGTTGCTTGCACTTAGGAAAGTGTATACAGATCATGAAACAGATCATGAAAGGCAGGCCTTCATCTTGTTGTGCTAGGAGTTTGTTGATGTCTTCGCTTAGGAGTATAGCGACTTGAAGGGTTTTGACCCAAGTTTGGCCCAACACACCATCGAGCTGGAGGAAGGCGCCAAGCCGATCAAGTAGAAACAAAGGCCTGTCAATCCAAAGATTGAGCCTCTCATGCATAAGGAACTCACCAATTTGATTGAGTCCAGAATCATATTTCCGATCAAACACTCTTCTTGGCTGGCCAATCTTGTTCCTGTCCAAAAAAAGAATGAGGAGATCAGGTTGTGTAGATTTTAGAGACCTCAATAGAGTCTCTTTGAAGGACCATTTCTCTCCCAAGTATGGAACAGATCCTCCAAATGGTGACAAACAACGAGCGTTTCTCCCTCTTGGATGGGTATTCAGGGTACAATCAGATTTTGGAGCAAGACTATGACCAATACAAGACAGCCTTCACTACCAAATGGGGAACATTTGCTTATAGAAAAATGCCATTTGGACTGTCCAATGCTGGTGCCACTTTTCAGCGAGCCATGGACATGGTCTTTCAAGGCCTGATAAATAACATTGTGCTGGTGTATCTTGATGATGTGACAATATTCTCTACGGAGGCGTACCAACACATGAAACATCTCAGACAAATCTTTGAGAGGTGTAGAGAGTTCGGTATCTCTCTCAACCCAAAGAAATGCGTGTTCATTGTCCATGAGGGTGAACTCCTTGGAAATGTTGTCTCAAAAGAGGGCTTGACCATTGATCCAAAAAGAGTTCGCTCCATCCTAGAGCTGTCCTTGCCTAAACATAAGAAGGGTCTACAGAGCTTCTTCGGCAAAATAAATTTTATCAGGAGATTTATTCCAAATTTTGCAGAGGTAGTCAAGCCATTGACCTCTATGCTAAAGAAAGATGAGAAGTTCTCGTGGACAGCGCAAAGGAAGGATAGTTTTGAAGAGATCAAGTAGGCTATCGCCCAGGTTCCTACCTTGATCAGTCCTGACTTCACCAAAGATTTCAACCTCTACACCTTTGGAAATGAAGAGGTAATTTCCGCTATGCTTACCCAAGCGAATGGTGATAACTTTGAACAACCTCTTGCATTTTTTAGCCAAGGTCTAGAGGGTTTTGAGGTCAGGTATACATATGTGGAGAAGCAAGTCCTTGCAGTCATACGGAGCCTGAAGAAATTCAAACATATGATGTCCAACAGTAGGATTTACCTCATGGTTCCACATCCCATCATCAAAGATTTCTTGACCAACCGTGATCTGAATGAAAAGAGAGCGGGATGGATCACTAAAGTAATGGAATATGACATGGATATCAAAACCACCAAGCTGATAAGAGGAAAAGGCCTGTGTGAACACCTTGCTGCGGACTTTAAACAGTAGAGAGAAGACAGTTTGCTCATTCATGATGAAGCCACAGCAGAAGAACCAGCAGTCATGAAGGATTGGATATCAGACATGAGGCATTTCCTTCTCACTGGTGAGTGCCTGCATGGCCTTGATAAGACCAAGAGGAGATATTTCAAACTCTAATCTCTCCCTTATGTCCTGATTGATGGAGTGTTGTTCCGAAGGGATTTTTCAGGAGTGTTTTTAAGGTGCATAGACCCATGTCAGGCCGACAGGGTGCTGTCTGAGTTACATGATGGGCCAGCTGGTGGTCACTTTGCTCCTAAGCCTAAAGCTGCAAGAATAATGAGAGTTGGTTACTTCTGGCCCATTTTATTCAGAGATACCCATGCCTGGATACGAAAGTGCCAGAAGTGTGCACTTTTTGATGGGAAACAACCGCTGACTGCAATGTCTTTACAGCCTATTCAGGTGGAGCAACCATTCATGCAATGGGGCCTAGACTTCATAGGGATGATCAATCCTCCCTCTAGTGCTGGCCACAAATGGGTTTTGATCGCCACAGACTACTTCACAAGATGGGTAGAGGCTGTCGTTTTGAAGAAAGCCAACGAAAGTGCAGTCCTGAATTTTTATGAAGACCTGGTGACAAGGTTTGGAGTCCCAGTTACCATCATATCAGACAATGCATTGGTCTTCTTGGGGACCATAATGAGTGAATGGGCATTGAGATACGGCATCTATCTCAGCACTTCTTCCAACTACTACCCACAAGGGAATGGGCTAGCTGAGTCCACCAATAAGAATCTGATCAGGATTATCAAAAGAACAATGGAAGAGAATCAAAGAACTTGGCATGCCAAGTTGAAAACAGCCCTGTGGGCAGACAGAGTCACTCCAAAGAGGGCAATTGGCAATTCACCATACACGCTCGTATATGGAAGGGAAGCTAGACTTCTTATTTCACTTGAATTGCCAGCCTTGGACCTTGCTCATCAGCTGTAGTTAGAAGGCAACAACATGGAGGTTAGGCTGTGTGAATTGATGAAACTTCAAGAAATAAGGGACCAAGCTATGGCTTCTATGACCAACCGCCAACAGCAGACGAAGAAACACTTCGACAAGAGATCCTCATCAAAAGGTTTCTCTGAAGGAGATATCGTCTTGAAATGGGATGAGGACCGAGCTAACCCTGGGAAGCACACGAAGTTTGACACCCTATGGAGCGGTCGATATGTCATCACTCAATGCAAGCAGCACAATGTGTTCCAACTCTCCAGGTTGGATGGTGAAAAACTCTGTATCCCAGTTAATGGGATACATCTTAAGCATTATCACTGAGCCTTCTCTCATCATGTACATATTTTTCTTGTTTTTTCCTGTTTTCCCTAAGTGCTTTTGCACATGTCAGTAGTTTTGTTAATCTTGTGTGTGTTTCGTTTTCTTTTGGAGTAAAATCCTCGTGATTGATTCTTGGATATCTCAAGGCTGTTGCTAACTTTTCACGCTACTTTCTGACTCCATGCCCAATGGACTTTGAGGCTACTGGTTTCTAAGCATAGCAGGCATGCTTCCCCTGGGAATCGCCATTTTGTTGACCATTTTGGCCCGGCAGGCCAAAATCAGTCTCCTTCCTTCCCTACCATTCTGAACCCTCAGTCTAGTCATGTACCAACCTTCTGAAAAATCTCCTTTTTCTTTGCAATAAGACTTGTTCTATAAAACATTGAAAGATCTAAGGACTTGTAGGTTTCGGTTCAGTATGGAGCTTTTCGATTTGAGCAAATGCCTTAGACAAGCCTTTCGACAAGGAAATGGACCAGTTCAAAGAATGCAAGGGCTTTACAAAGTTTCGAAGGGTAGGTACTCTTGCGAAGGGCCATTCTAGACCCAGAAGTGCCCTTGCGGAGGGCAGGGAACCCTTGCGGAGGAATCAAGAGGGTGAGTTTTTCTTCGAAAATGCTAAGGCAAAAGATAAGACAAAGGTTGAATTTCTTCGAACAAAATGTCCGAAGGAATTCCTTCGGACATTTTGTTCGAAGAAATTCACAAGGTAAAGAACAAACAAGGAATTCTTTTGGAAAAAATTCCCGCGGCAAAGTGAACAAAGCAAATTCTTTCAGACAAAAAGTCCGAAGGAATTCCTTCGGACATTTTGTCCGAAGAAATTCGCCCGATGGAAAACCTAGACAGAAAGTGGCAAGCGGGAAAAGACATAAAGGAAAGATTTCCTTTGGACATTTTGTCCAAAGGATTTGAAGACCAAGGCCGCCTAAAGTACCCCGAAGGGCAGGTGCCCTTGCGGGGGGCTCTCGACGATTGTGAAAGGGATCTTTCTCCAAGCCATGAAGGGACACCTTTCCTTTAGGAAGGTTAAAAGACAAAGGCACAGGCCGAAGGAAAGAAAGCCGAAGGAATTGACCAAGGGGTGACAGGCCTGAAGACGTCAAATTCAGGACAATAGAGTAGTTGTTAGCTTTCAAATGGCGATAGGCACGCGAACGTCAACTTTATGGCAATGAAATAGCCGTTGATCTTTAAATGCTTGAGCGCAAACCCGAAGGAATTCAAAGGCCTTAAGGCCAAAAGGAAGAGACTGCCGAGAAGGGAGCCCAAAGAGCCAAAGATTGATAGAAGGTAGCCTTGATGGCTTAGATTGCCAGAAAGAGCCAAGAGATAGAATAGACAAAACTAGGAAAAGACAAAACTAGAAAAAGACAAAGTTGGGAAAGGACAAAAGTCAAGAGTGAACTCAGTGATCCGCCAAGAAAGGAGCCCAAAAGAACCAAGTGCAGAAATGGACAAAACAGTCCAAATGGCAAAAGAAGGTGTCGGCACAAGGAGTTATTCCAGTGCTTGACACAGTCTCTGCCAAGTGGTCATCAAGGAACACAAACAGTGAACGACACGACCTATTTTTCTTCACTTTGCATTGATGAGCAGACAAACCATGTGAATGTCTTGAGAGAGTGATCTTGTTTGCAGACAAACGGCGCGGCCCATGATTTCACATATGGCGTTTAATGTATTTTAAACACCTAAAGTCAAAACTGGAGCCGACACAGCATTCTCTTTCAAGCGGCTTCCTCTTCCCAATGCTCTCAATGCAACATGGGTCATTTATTTTCTAGAAAGCGCCAAAGTCTTTTCCAAAAGGCTATATATTTGTAACTTCTCATTTGAGAAAGATCTCTCTCATTTTTGTATGGCACAACCTTGCCAAATTTCACCTTGAATTAATAAAAGTGTTTGACCTCTATCTGGTTGGATATATCTCTAAGTGTGCCTGAGTATTAACTTTGTGTCCAGTCATTGTTCCATGATGCTTTCATAGGCTTGATATCAACACACCTGGTATAGACAAAGTGTCATTCTTGCAGGTAGCAAAAAGAGCTGTATTTGGAGTGCAGAGATAGAGGAGGGTTATCAGACAGTGTGTCTTCCTACAGCAGTTGTGGTAAGTTCATCTTCTGTGTGTCTTCATTAAGCCTTTCTATTAAGTTCTCTGCAGTCTAGTCCTTTTATCAGATAAAGTGTATGTGTATGTTCTTATGGTTTGAAGTGTGAGCAAATGAGTAGATCAAACTTTTTGGTGCATCACCGTCTTAGCTTAGGTTCTGCTTCAGTAATCCTTATCTCTTTTCAACCTCCCCCCCCCCATTATATATATATATATATATATATATATATATTAGCAAATGTTACTGGAATAACTCAGAGATGCATCAAAAGGAGCTAGCCTTTATCTAGAGATTCTCCCTTTAGTTTTGTCAGACCCACAGGTAAGAGAGGAGTTTCCATTGTGCCGCGTGGAAGAGAGAAGTCCAACCTTCTCTCAAGGGTGCAATCCACAGCGTCAACAATATTTTTACCTCTATTTGAGCTTGCACTTTTGCATGTCTATGGTTTTATCTTATGTTAAGTCATTTCTTTTTCATGCTTTCATAAGTTTATGCCAACATATCTAGTGTATTGTGAGTTCTTCTCTTGCAAGTCAACAAGAAGTGTCTAGCTCAGAGTATAGGCGCATGTGAACAAGCTATCCATAGTGGGTCTTAGAAAACCTCTGGTAGTTCTTCCTCCCTGTATCTCTATAGGATTCTCTATTGAAACACTGATGTAGGAAAGGTTCTCATTTGAATGAAGTGTATGTTTGCTTCTCTCTAATGTAAAGTGTAGGTTAACGCTGAGTAGACCAACCAATTTTGTGCATCACTGCATTAGTTAGGTTCTGTTTTCAATATTTCTCTCTTTTCACCCCCTCCCATTGTTAGCAGTAGGAAATCTACGGCCTCAAGGTGCATCAAGGGGAGCTAACCTCTAATCTAGAGATTCATCCCTCAAGTTTGGAACCCATAGCAAGAGGAATGTCTTCATTGTGCTACATGGAGGAAGAGAGTTGAGCGTCCCTTCAGAGGGTGCAATCCACATCATCAATAGTTTTTGGCACGCTCGATGGGACAAATTTTTGTGTCCTGCAAGTTTCAGGATTGGTGCTGGTCTTGATATTATTAAAAATTTAAAATGAGCTATAATTCAGCACCTGGCGACTCCATTCAGGAACTTAGTCTGTGGTTAATGATTAGCCTGGCATCCCATGCCAAAGGTCACTACAAGATCTTCTAGGGGTGTCCCTTTTGAATTTATTGAGTTGCCTTTGAACTCAACAAAAAGGTTGAGGTTTGCAAATACCCACCCTTACGTAGCAAGCCACTTTCCTAAACCAGCCATAAAATACACCTACTCAAGGAGACTCCGATTGAATCCTTTCACAACCATGGCAACCCTCGGGGCTTTCCCTTTTGTGGCCTTCAACAGTCAAAGTCCCTTGAACCTTTAGCAATATGACCCAATTCTAGGGATAGCTCTCCAAAGTGTTCCTCCTTTTAGTGGAGAGGGCCCAATCACTATTGTCGAGCATATTAAAAACATAGCCAACCTACACAACATCCATAATATCACTGAAGAAAATGTAGCCATTAGATTGTTAGCCTTGTCCTTCAAAAAAAAAGTTATGGACTGGTATGGGACCTTGCCTATGAACTCAGTTGGCTCATGGAATGAGTTAGGGACCCTTTTGACCAATGGGTTTGGGAAAAAAAGTGACCATTTGTCTCTAGCTGAGCAATTGACCACCATGAAGAGAGCCCCACATGAGTTTATTCAAGATTTTAACACTAGGTTCCAAAAGACTTGGGACAAAATCTCAATTCTTGTGAGGCCAACCCCAAGCTATGCTTTCCTTTACTATTTGAAGGCCCTAAATAGTGACATTGTTGTTATGATACAGTCCATGGGTGGGAACACTCTGCCTACTGCTTATGAGATAGCCATAGCTGCTGAAAATTGCCTTGTTTAAACAGGTAAGATAGCTCCTAGACCTCATATGCCCCTCTTTCCTGATTTACAGCCCTCAGTCCAATCTGTTGTGCCCAACCTAGCTCCTCTGCCTACTCAAGAGAAGCCGGTTGCTACCCCTGCAAATGATCTCCATGAAGTTAAGAGCCTACTATAGAGTGTTACCAATGAGTCAGTTGCCCTCAAGAGACAACAAGCTCAGAGTTATAGGCCAAATCAAGGCTACCAAACAGTTTGGACAAGCAAATAGACATTCCTTCCAGAATTATAATCAAGGGCAAGGTCAAAATACACATGTCAAGCGTTATCAAAGCTATAATCCAAATGCCCCTTCATCTTCCAAGGCTCTTGTCCTCACTCAAAATAATTTGGTGCAAGAGCAGTCCAATTATCCACCCTTGGAGCATGGCCAAGAACAGGTTGCTTATGCCAATGAGCTATCAAATCATAGCATGACCGCACAAGGTGATCAGACAGCCCAATTCTCAAATTTTAAAATATCAACACAACTTAAGATGGACAACAGGCAGGTTCAATCTGATTCCATTCTTATGAATCACTTGGAAGGAGAATTATATGCAGTCAACTATGTGGGGAGCACAAGTAATCAGAATGATTGTGTTGCAACCAACACTAGGTCCAAAAGGAGAGCTATTGATGAAGCTCAAGCAACCACTCAAGCACCTACAGCGTCTTCTTCACCACAAGCAAATCAAAAAATTTCCAATTATAGGCCTCTGGTTGCAGCTTCAACTCCTCAGGTTGCACCATAGGGTACGAATGTTCCCAAGGAGAACTCTAAAGGGGGCAATCCTTCAATCAATTTAGTGGACCAAATGAAAAAGTTGCACATGAACATTTCATTGTGGGATTCTTTAGCACTGCCAAGACAAAAGGATATACTCCAAAAGGAATTGCACGGGTTAGGCAAGTAAGCTATCCCAACAAGAAATGACAATGTGTTGATAGTAAATGGGGCTCCTCCCATGGGAGGTCAAGCAAAGAAAGATGAGAAGGTCCCTACCTTCTATTTGTCCCTGATTATTGGTGATTTCTTGGTCCACAATTGCATCATTGATAGTGGAGCAAGCACCTCAGTTATGCCCAAATGCATAGCTGATAAGCTAGGCCTCAAGTATGAGCAAATGAACAAAGGAGTTCTACAGTTGGATGGATCACCAGCGAAGACCTTGGAAGTGGCAAGAGGCTTGAATCTGACTCTCCATGCCTGTCCAACCTTCTCAATTCCCCATGATGTGGTAGTGGCAAATGTCCTTCCTTACTTCGCTCTTTGTTTGTCAAGGGATTTCACATTCAAGATAGGTGAATACTTGGCAGACAATTGGTCTTACATGGTTTTCAGGATAAAGTATGGAACTAAAGTAAAGATTGAGTTAGAGCCCATCCACAAGAATCACCTAGAGCCATACTCGCCCAAAGCGGCGAATATGAACTATGCAATCATTAATGAAGAAGAGCTCCAGGTGGACCAATCTCCATCATCTTCCCTTGTAGGAGTTGCTGACCTACTCCTAGATGAATGGGGAAATGACAATTTTGAGCATGATCCTTACAAGTTCATTGAAGAAGCTGGTCTTGGAGTCTACTGCATGCATGAGAAAGATGTTTTCATGCCAAAATTGATGAAGATAGATCAAGAGGACTGTGGTTTGTGGTAGATGTTCTTTGATGGATCTAGAAGCAAGTTGGGAGCTAGTGGTGGGGCAATGCTGGTTTCACCTTCAAAGGATAAATACTTCTCAACTTTCAAGTTTCAATTCTCCTGCACTTGCAACGTAGCAGAGTATGAGGCCCTTGTTCATGGCCTAGAATGGGCAAGGAAGAGAGGAATCAAAGAATTGCAGGCATTTAGAGACATTGAGGTGATTGTGAACCAAGTGAGAGGTCAAAGCTTGACCAAGAACTCCTTACTCAAGTCTTACAAGCATAGAGTGTGGGACCTTGTGGAGAACTTCGCTGCTTTCAACATCACTTCCATTCCAAGAGAGGAGAACAAGCATGCAGATAGACTAGTAGCAGTTGGTGCTCAGTTTGATATCCCAAAGGGGGTGAGACAAAGCAAGAATCAACATCATTTAAATTTGATCATGAGGCCCTCCATACCAGACAATGTCACCAATTGGCAAGTGTTTGAAAGTGACCAACAAATAGCACTTTTCTTGCAGGAAAACATTGAGTTCACTCCCAAAAATCAGTCGAAGTTGCAGCAGTAGTATGATGGGCAGATTGTTCAACTAAAGACCAACAAGCTTCCCAAAGGTTTGGTAACTCTTGAGAGCATCTTCAACGAAGATGACCAACTCAAGAGAGACAAAGCAAGCATGTCAACCAAGAAGGAAAATTATGAAAGGGTAGAGATCTACAAGGATAAGTTGCTTGCACTTGGGAAGGCATGTATCAATGAAGAAAAGCATGCTTTCATTATGTTATACCAAGAGTTTGTTGATGTCTTTGCTTGGGAGTATGGTGATTTAAAGGGCTTTGACCCAAGCTTGGCACAAAACACCATTGAGCTGGAGGAAGGTGCCAAACCCATCAAGCAAAAACAAAGGCCAATCAATTCAAAGATCGAGCCTCTCATGAGGAAAGAACTCACCAAACTAATCGAGTCCAAGATCATCTTCCCTATGGAACACTCTTCTTGGCTGGCCAATTTGGTCCCTGTTAGGAAGAAGAATGGAGAGGTCAGATTGTGTGTGGATTTCAAAGACTTGAATAGAGTCTTACTGAGAGATCACTATCCCCTTCCAAGTATGGAGCAAATTCTTTAGATGGTGCTAGATGGCTACTCTGGGTACAATCAAATCCTAGTACAAGAAGGTGACCAATACAAGACAACCTTCACTATCAAGTGGGGAACATATGCCTACAGGAAGATGCCATTCGGATTGTCAAATACTAGAGTTACCTTCCAACATGCTATGGATATGGTTTTCTAAGGTTTGATCAATGACATTGTGCTGGTTTATCTTGATGATGTGACAGTCTTCTCCAAGGAGGCAAGTGAACATTTGAAGCCCCTGAGGCAAATCTTTGAAAGGTGTAGAGAGTTCAGCATCTCTCTCAACCCAAAGAAATGCATGTTTGCCATCCACGAAGGCAAGCTCTTGGGCCATGCCATTTCAAAAGAAGGCTTGTCCATTGATCCAGAAAGGGTGCACGCCATCTCTGCATTGTCCTTGCCTAAGCAAAAGAAGGGCCTACAAAGTTTCTTTGGTAAAATAAATTTCATTAGGAGATTCATTCCTAACTTTTCTGAGCTGGTCAAGCCACTAACTTCCATGCTAAGGAAGGACGAGACATTCATGTGGACAACAAGAAGAAAAAGCTTCGAAGGCATCAAGCAAGTTATCGCCCAAGCTCCTACCCTGACTAGTCCAAACTTCTCCAAGGACTTCAATCTATACACCTTTGGCAATGAAGAGGTAATCTCTGCTATGCTCACTCAAGCGAATGGTGAGAATTTAGAACAGCCTCTCGCTTTTTTCAGCCAAGGTCTAGAAGGCTATAAGGTTAGATATACGTATGTTGAGAAGTAGGTGCTTGCAGTCATACAAAGTCTGAAGAAGTTTAGACATATGTTGTCTAATAGTAAAATTCACATCATGGTGCCGCATCCTAGTGTAAAAGACTTCCTGTTGAGCCGAGACTTGAATGAGAAAAGGGCAGGTTGGATCACCAAAGTAATGGAGTATGACGTAGAGATCAAGACCACCAAGCTGATAAGGGGAAGAGGGTTGTGTGAACACCTCGCTATAGACTTGAAAGAGCCGAAAGAGGATGTTTTGGTACTCCATGATGAATCTACAACAGTTGTACCTACAGTCATGAAGAGCTAGGCACAAGACATGGTTCATTTCCTTTGAACCGAGGAGTGTCCACAAGGTCTTGATAGGACCAAGAGGAGGTATTTTAGACTCCAATCTTTTCATTATGTCCTAGTTTATGGAGTGTTGTTCAGGGGTACTCTTGAGATGTATTAATCAGACCAAGTCGATAGGGTACTATCCGAGTTCCATGATGGACCAGCTAGTGGCCACTTTGCTCCCAAAGGCACAACTGCAAGGATTATGAGGGCTGGTTAATTTTGGCCCAGTTTGTTTAAAGACACTCATGCTTGGGTGATAAAATGTCAAAAATGGGCCTTCTTTGATGGGAAGCAATGGCTGGCTGCCATGCCTCTTCATCCTATTCACGTGGAAAGCCATTCATGCAATGGGGTTTGGACTTCATAGGGTTGATCAATCCTCCTAATGCTGGCCACAAGTGGGTTTTGACTGCCATGGATTATTTCACAAGATGGGTAGAGGCCGTAGCTTTGAAAGATGCCAATGAGAGTGCAGTCCTAGACTTCTGTGAAGGCATAGTGACAAGATTTGGGGTCCAGCCACAATCATTTCAGACACTGCATTGGCTTTCTTAGGCACAAAGACAAGTGAGTGGGCATTAAAGTACGACATCTATCTTAGTACTTCTTTCAACTACTATCCACAAGGGAATGGGCTAGCCGAGTCCACAAACAAGAATTTGATTAGGATCATAAAAATGACAATGGAGGAAAATCAAAGGACTTGGCATGCCAAGTTGAAGACAACTCTTTGGACAAATAGGATCACTCCAAAGAGGGCGATCGGGAATTCACCATACACACTTGTGTATGGAAGGGAAGCTAGACTTCCTATCTCACTTGAGTTACCAACTTTGGATCTTGCCCATCAGCTGCAATTGGTGGAGAGCGACAACCTGGAAGTTAGGTATTGTGAGCTAATGGAGCTTCAAGAAGAGAGAGACCAAGCCATGGATGCAATGACTAGTCGCCAACAACAAACAAAGAAGCATTTTGACAAGAGGTCTATGTCAAAGAGTTTATCAAAAAGTAACATTGTCTTGAAGTGGGATGAGGACCGAGCCAAGCTTGGAAGGCACACGAAGTTTGACGCCTTGTGGAGTGGCCCATATGTCATCACCCAATGCAAGAAACACAATGCTTTCCAACTCTCCAAATTGGATGGTGAAGAGCTACATATCCTAGTCAATGAGATATATCTTAAGAATTGTTACTAGGTTTTTTTTGTCATGTACATAGTTTCCTTATTTTTTCCTCGTTTTCCCTAAGTGATGTTATGCATGTGTGTAGTGTTTTTAGCCTTTGTGTGTGTTTTTTTTCTTTGTTGTTTGGGGCAAATCTTTGTTGGTTTTTAGGTCCTTACAAGGTTGTTGCCAACTTTTCAAGCTGCATCCTGACTCCATGCCCAATGGACTTTTAGGCCACCAGTCTTCTCAAGCATAGTAGGCATGCTTCCCCTATGAGTTGCTAATTTGTTGACCATTTTATGAATCCTACATGCCAAAATGGGCACCTCCCCCTTCTTTTGCCTTGAAGCCTTGTTCTTCATGACCTTTTGTCTTAAAATCAGGTCTTAACCCTTTAAAAATCAAGGAAAAAGTTGCTTTTGTGCAGGTGCAGGTGTTGTCTCATCAAGCATTGGTCTTTTGCAGCACTCACAGAGCAAATCGGGTTCTCAGAACAACATTACTTGTAAGCTTTACAAGTAATAAGCAAGAGCACTTGACAAACCCGAAGGGGTCTATGGCCAGTTCCAGTTCAAGTCGAGTTTTGCAAAGAACTTTACTTGCCAATTTTCATGAGTTGAAGTCATTCACAAACCTGAAAGGGTAAGGAAGAAACAATCGGGTTTTGAGATGTTTTTACTTCAAAGTTTTTTGAGTAAGTCCTTCGAAAGAGCCCGAATTGGTCTTAGACGCTTCTTAAGGCAAGTGTTTTTTCTGTGAAAGGCACCTAGGCGTTCTATAGGGTCATTTGCAATCTCCCCAAAGGGTATGTGCCCTTGTGAGAAGCACTTCAAAGATAAAATGGACCTTTACAAAACTTCCGAGGGGTATGTTGGAAGGCAGAATGGACCTTGCGAAGGGCTTTTCATTGACGTGAGGACCAGTACAAAAGTTTTGAAGGGCACTTTGGGCTCGAAATGCCCTTGCGGAGGGCAGTTGGTTGAAGCAAAGGGGAAAAGACAAGAAGCGCGAAGGGAACTTGCCCTTCGGAAAAAAGTGACAAGCGAAAGAATTCCTTCAGACATTTTGTCCGAAGGAAAACTGAAGAAGAAAAGCCAAGGTCGAATTCCGTCGGACAAAATGTTCAAAGGAATTCCTTCAGACATTTTGTCTGAAGGAATTTGATGGTCACAGAAAGTCCAAAGGGTAGGTGTCTTTGCGGGGGGCACTTGGTCGAGAAAGAGGACTCTTCACTTTTCCAAAGGGTCATTTCAAAAATTTTGAAGCTTCACTTTCTTTTCAAAGTGGACCATTGCATCTTTTCCAAAGGTATTTTTCTAAAGGCAAAGGTCTTTTTCGAATGCCAAAGGACCATTTCAATCTTTCTGAAGGGTCACTTTCCCTTCAGAAAAGTTCGTTTGCAAAAATGCCAAAGGAATTGTCCTAGTGAGTGACGACTGTATGGAAGTCAATTACATGATGGAGGACCATCCATTGGGATTCAAATGTCCAATGACGGGCTCGTGAACGTCAACTTCAGGGTGATAAACTAGCCATTGGGAAGTAATCAAGAAAAGCCCGAAGGCCCACCAAAAGAAAGCCGAAGAGTGCAAGCCCAAAAGAGAATTCCTTCGGACATTTTGTCTGAAGGAATTCAAAACCAAGAGCCCGAAAGCCCGAAGAATGAATGAACGAGCAAGCAAAGAAAGGATCCCGGGAGAAAATAACAAGCGCCCGAGAGCCCAAATGGCTAAGGACAAAAGAGAAATATCAAAGTAAGAGAAAACAAGGTGGGTAACCCAGAACGCGGCCACGTAGTGCAATAAAGTAAAAGCTCAAAACATGCCAAGTGGTGTAACAAGTCAAAGCGCAGACCCAAGGATGAACCAGACCAAGGTAGGTGGCACAGGTGTCGTCAGCAAGAGGAGTAAATGCACTTAGGTGAAATAGTCTCCACCGAAAAGCAATAAAAAGATTGGTTTTCGAACTATAGAGGGGAGCAGCCCATGTTTTCATGCTTCACCATTAATGCACAGCTAGTTGCGCCCAGCCTTGAAGAGAGCATGGCCCAGTCAACACAACTTGGGGATGGCCTTGTCAGTTGCTAGGAGTATCCCATGCTTTTGTAGGCTCCGAACAACAAGGACAGTGACTTGGACATCTACAACATGGCTCTCCCATACGCAATTAGAAGGATACGGCAGCATCATGGGCTTGTGGTCATTGCAAAAGTGTTTAATACAACATGGGTTTCCATCCCTTGACTTGTCAATTATTTGTTTCCAAGCTCTCTATATATTTGTAACTTCTCATTTGAGAGGGGATCTCTTAGCATTGTATGGCGAAGTCCTGAAAAAAATTACCTTGAATCAAAAGAAGCATTTTTACCTCCATTTGAGCTTGCACTTTTGCATGTCTATGGTTTTCTCTTATGTTAAGTCATTTCCTTTTCATGCTTTCATAAGTTTATGCCAACATATCTAGTGTATTGTGAGTTCTTCTCTTGCAGGTCAACAAGAAGTGTCCAGCTCAGAGTATAGGTGCAGGTGAACAGGCTGTCCATAGTGTGTCTTAGAACACCTCTAGTAGTTCTTCCTCCCTATATTTCCATAGGATCTCCTGTTGAAACACTAATGCAGGAAGGGTTCTCATTTGAATGAAGTATAAGTTTGCTTCTCTCTGGTGTAAAGTGTAGGTCAAAGCTGAGTAGACCAACCAGTTTGGTGCATCACCGCATTAGTTAGATTATGTTTTCAGTATTTCTCTCTTTTCACCCCCTCCATTGTTAGCAGTAGGAAATCCAGGACTTCAAGGTCCATTAAGGGGAGCTAGCCCCTAATTTACAGATTCATCCCTCAAGTTTGCAACCCATAGCAAGAGGAATGTCTCCATTGTGACGCATGGAGAAAGAGAGTTGAGCCTCCCTTTAAAAGGTGCAATCCAAAGTGTCAACACCACCTGAATAGGATGAAGAGGCATGGCAATCAGTGATTGCTTCCCATCAAAGAAGGCACATTTTTGATATTTTTTCACCCAAGCATGAGTGTCTTTAAACAAACTGAGCCAAAAGTAACCAGCACTCATAATCCTTGTAGCTGTGGCCTTGGGAGCAAAGTGGCCACCAGCTAGTCCATCATGGAACTTGGATAGTACCTTGTCGACTTGGGCTGAATCAATGCATTTCAAGAGCACCCCTGAAAAGTCTTTTTTGAACACCACTCCATCAACTAGGACATAAAGAAGAGATTGGAGTCTAAAATATCTCCTCTTGGTCCTATCAAGACCTTGTGGACACTCACCAATTTGAAGGAAATAAACCATGTCTTGTACCCAACTCTTCATGACTATAGGTAAAACTATTGTAGGTGCTTTGTGGAGTACCAAAACATCCTCTTTCGGCTCTTTCAAGTTTGTAGCGAGGTGTTCACACAGCCCTCTTCCTCTTACCATCTTGGTGGTCTTGATCTCTATGTCATACTCCATTACTTTGGTGATCTAACCTGCCCTTTTCTCATTTAAGTCTCAGTTTAGCAAGAAGTTTTTTACACTAGGATGTAGCACCCTAATGTAAATTTTTTTTTAAGGCAACATATGTTTGAACTTTTCAAACTTCGTATGACTGCAAGCACTTTCTTCTCAACATACGTGTATCTAACCTCATAGCCTTCTAAACCCTGGCTGAAAAAAGTAAGATGTTCTAAATTCTCACCATTTGCTTGAATGAGCATAGCAAAGATTACCTCTTCATTTCCAAAGGTGTATAGATTGAAGTGTTTGGAGAAGTTTGGACTAGCCAGGGTAGGAGCTTGGGCGATAGCTTGCCTGATGCCTTTGAAGCTTTCTCTTCTTCTTGTTGTTCACGTGAACGTTTCGTCTTTTCTTAGCATGGAAGTTAGTGGCTTGACAAGCTCAACAAAGTTATGAATGAATCTCCTAATGAAATTTATTTTACCAAAGAAACTTTGTAGGTGCTTCTTGTGCTTAGGCAAGGACAATGCTAAGATGGAGTGCACCCTCTCTGGATCAATGGACAGGCCTTCCTTTCAAATGACATGGCCCAATAACTTGCCTTCATGGACGGCAAACATGCATTTCTTTGGGTTGAGAGAGATGCCAAACTCTCTACACCTTTCAAAGATTTGTCTCAGATGCTTCAAATGTTCACTTGCCTCCTTGGAGAAGACTGTCACATCATCAAGATAAACCAACACAATGTCATTGATCAAAACTTGGAAAGCCATATCCATAGCATGTTGGAAGGTAGCTCCAGCATTTGACAATTCGAATGGCATCTTCTTGTAGGCGTATGTTTCCCACTTGGTGGTGAAGGCTGTCTTGTATTGGTCACATTCTTGTACCAAGATTTGATTGTATCGAGAGTAGCCATCTAGGAGAGAGAATCTTTCATTGCCTATCACCATCTGAAGAAATCCACACACAATCTGACCTCTCCATTCTTCTTCCTAACAGGGACCAAATTGGCCAGCCAAGAAGAGTGTTTGATTGGGAAAATGATCCTGGACTCGATCAGTTTGGTGAGTTACTTCCTCATGAGAGGCTCGATCTTTGGATTGATTGGCCTTTGCTTTTCCTTGATGGGTTTGGCACCTTCCTCCAGCTCAATGGTGTGTTGGGCCAAGCTTGGATCAAAGCCCTTCAAATCACCATACTCCCAAGCGAAGACATCAACAAAATCTTGACAAAACAGAATGAAAGCATGCTTTTCCTTATTGGTACACACCTTCCCAAGTGCAAGCAACTTATCCTTGTAGATCTCTACCCTTTCATAATTTTCCTTCTTAGTTGACATGCTTGCTTTGTCTCTCTTGAGTTGGTCATCTTCGTTGAAAATGCTCTCAAGAGTTACCAAACCTTTGGGAAGCATGTTGGTCTTTAGTTGAACAATCTACCCGTCATACTGCTACTGTAGCTTGGACTGATTTTTGGAAGCGAACTTAGCTTCTTCCAACAAGAAAAGTGCTATTTGCTGGTCATTTTCAAACACCTGCCAATTGATGACATTGTCTGGTATGGAGGGCCTCACAATCACCTTTAAATGATGTTGATTCTTGTTTTATCTCATCCTCTTTGGGATATCAAACTGAGCACCAACTGTTGCTCGTCTATCCGCATGCTTGTTCTCCTCTCTTGGAATGGAAGTGATGTTGAAAGCAAAAAAGTTTTCCACAAAGTCCCACACTCTGTAATTGTAAGACTTGAGTAAGGAGTTCTTGGTCAAGCTTTGACTTCTCACTTGGTTCACAATCAACTCACTGTCTCCAAACACTTGCAATTCTTTGATTCCTCTCTTCCTTGCCCATTCTAGGCCATGAACAAAGGCCTCATACTCTGCTACGTTGCAGGTGCAGGAGAACTGAAACCTGAAAGTTGAGAAGTATTTATTCTTTGAAGGTGAAACCAACATTTCCCCACCACCAGCTCCCAACTTGCTTCTAGATCCACCAAAGAATAGCTGCCACAAACCACAGTCCTCTTGGTCTGTCTTCATCAATTTTGACATGAAAGCATCTTTTTCATGCATGCAGTGGACTCCAAGACCAGCTTCTTCAATGAACTTGTAAGGATCATGCTCAAAGTTGTCATTTCCCCATTCATCTAGGAGCAGGTCAACAACTCTTACAAGGGAAGATGATGGAGATTGGTCCACCTAGAGCTCTTCTTCATCAATGATTGCGTAGTTCACATTCGCCACTTTGGGCGAGTATGGCTCCAAGTGATCTTTGTGGATGGACTCTGACACAATATTTACTTTAGTTTCATACTTTGTCCTGAAAACCTTGTAAGACCAATTGCCTGCCAAGTATCCACCTATCTTGGATGTGAAATTTCTTGACAAGCAAAGAGTGAAGTAAGGAGGAACATCTGCCACTACCACATCATGGGGAATTGTGAAGGTTGGATAGACATGGAGAGTCAGATTCAAGCCTCTTGCCACTTCCAAGGTCTTCGCTGGTGATCCATCCAACTTTAGAACTCCTTTGGTCATTTGCTCATACTTGAGGCCTAGCTTATCAGCTATGTGTTGACCATTTTGGTCTTGCAAGCCAAAAATCGGTCTCCTTTCCCTACTGTTCTGAACCATCAGTCTTGGATGTATCCATCTTCTGTAAATGCTCAATTTTCCTTTGAAATAAGCCTTGTTCTTATAAAGAATTGATAGATCTTAGACCTGTAGGTTTCGGTTCAATATGGAGTTTATTTTGCTTTGATCAAATGCCTTAGACAAGCCTTTTGACAAGGGAATGGGCCAGCAAGAATGAAAGCCTCTTACAAAGCTCCGAGGGCAAAGTACCCTTGTGGAGGGCAATCAGGTGCAAACTGGACCGTCCCAGCAGGCTGCGGAGGGCAATTATGAGCCCAACGTACCTTTGCGGAGAGCAGAGTTTTCCTTCAGAAAAATGATCAAGGCAAAGAATTCCTTCGGACATTTTGTCCGAAGGAAATCCACGGCAAAAGGCAAAGGTCAAAGGTTCTTCAGACAAAATGTCTGAAGGAAAAGACAAGGAAATCCAAAGGATGAATTCCTTCGGACAAAATGCTTGAAGGAATTCCTTCAAAAATTTTGTCTGAAGAAATCCACAAGCGAAAGACTCCGACAATTCCTTCAGACAAAGGCCGGAAGGAATTCCTTCAGACTTTTGTCCGAAGGCATTTGTCAGAGGAATATCCCGAAGAAAAGGGGACCCGAAAGAAAGAAAGGGCTAAAGGGGTGATGGGCTCGAAGACGTCAAATTCAGCATCACAAACTAGCCGTTGGAATTCAAACGTTCGGTGACATCCTCGAAGACGTCAAATTCAAGACAATGGAATAGTTGTTGGCTTTCAAATGGCGACGGGTGCGCGAACGTCAACTTTACGATGATAAGATAGCCATTGATTCTCAAATGTTTAAAGACGGGCCTGTGCGTGGAAACTCGGTGACCCGTCAGAAGGCTCGAGAGCTCAAATTGTCAAAAAGAGCCAAAAAATGACAAATATAGCCCCGAGGGCTGAAAGAGCCAAGAAAAGACAAAAGCCAAGAGTAAACTCAGCGACCCATTGAGAAAGGAGCCCGAAGAGTCAAACACAGACACGGATAGAACAACACAGGTGGCAAAAGAGATGTCGGCAGAGGAGTTATTCCAGTGGTTGGAATAGTCCTTACGAAATGGTCATCAAGGAGCGCAAACAGTGAATGGCGTGGCCTATTTTTCTTTATTTAAGCATTAATGAGCAGACAACTGCGTGAACTTCTTTCAGAAGCGGTCTTGTTTTCAAACAGAAAGGCACGACCCATGCTTTCACAATGACGTTTAATATAATTTAAATGCCAAAGTCAAGACTTGGACTGCCGCAGCATGGCTTCCTTCACCGGACTTCCTCTTCCCAATGAATTGAACGCAGCATGGGCCACTTGTGAAAAAAGGCGCCATTGCTTTCTCTTTCTCTATATATTGTAAACTCTCATTTGAGAAATGATCTATCTCTCATTTTGCAAGGTGAAGCTCTGCCAAAATTTCACCTTGAATCAATAAGAATGCATTTTACTTCTATTTGACTGGTTATATCTCTGAGTGTGTCTATGTAATAACCTTGTGCTTAGTCATTTTAGCTTGATGCTTTCACAAGTTGACACCAACATACCTAGTGTAGCTAGAGTACCAGTTCTACAGGTTAACAGGATGTAATGTCCCCACTTTAACAGTTGACCAAGTGTGTGTGAGTTAGCCTAGTTTTACATGGTCCCGAGGGCTAACGAAGGGTTTAAAGGGATCCTAGAGTGTTTTGGCCTAGTCATTTTCAGTTTGGGCCAAAACAGAGTTGATTTACTCAGTTTCAGGCATATTATTTTTAGTAAGTTAGCAGGACATAGCAGATGCCAGTTTTGGTGATTGGATTTGATACTCCTCGACGAGAGCTTTTTGGAGAACTATCACTTGCGCTATTCGGAGTCCGATTGCTATTATATTTTAATGCCTGAAGTGTTATAAAAGTAACATTTAACTTAATTGCAAGATATTAAAGTGTTACTTTAAATATTTACTTTATGGGGATGGTACCCAAGGGAGACATAAGTAATATTTTAATATATAAAATGTTGCACATCTTTTATCCCACATTGCTCATGAGAGTTGAGTCGCCCTCTTGGAGAAAGAATAAAAGGAAGTGTTTGTGGCTTCATTAGGCATGTTGGATAAGAAGAAAAAATTGATGCACTTGCAGTTTGCATGTTATTTTGGACATTTGGAAACGTCCTTCTCATCTGTAGCACTCTAGACATCAATCATTGGGATTGGTCTTTGGAGTCTGTGCTTTCAGCCTCATGCAGTCGCGCACTGTAGCAGCCACGCCACTGTAGCAGTCACGCCATTGTAGCAACCATGCCACTATAGCAGCCACATCACTGTAGCAGTCGCGTCACTATAGCAGCCCGACACTGTAGCAGCCACGTCAGTAGCATCTCATAGTATCCGCTATTTGCAGTAAGAGACGGGAGAATCAAGCCTATGGAGTCCATAGAACCAGCCTGCAGAGTCCGTAGAACTAGCCTGCAGAGTTTGTAGAACCAGCCTGCAGAGTCCATAGAAACCAGCATGCAGAGTCCGTAGAACCAGCCTGCAGAGTCCATAGAAACCAGCCTGCAGAGTCCGTAGAAACCAGCCTGCAGAGTCCGTAGAACCAGCCTGCAGAGTCCGTAGAACCAGCCTGCGGAGTCCGTAGAAACCAGCTTGCAGAGTCCATAGAAACTAGCCTGCAGAGTCCGTAGAAGTGTGCTTGCAGAGTCTATAGAAACAAGCCTGCGGAGTCCGTAGAAACAAGCCTGCAGAGTCCGTAGAAATCAGCTTGCAAAATCCATAGTTCTGTTGGATGGAGAACAAAATGATCGCACCTTCGGTACCCGCTAGGGATATTCGCTTGAAACAATGTTCATTCCATTAATGGAGTATTTAGTGAGTTATCACGTGGCCGACATTGTACTTGTTTAATCATTTTGCAATCAATATAAATATAGTGTGTTGGTTATTTCAGCTGTGTGTGTCTATGCTTTCAATTCTATATTTATGTTACATGCATAAGACCTTGCAAAACACAAAAAAAAAACAATACAAGAAAATCATTCCGGAGTCATAAGGGGTTTCAGGTGGGTTAGTTTTGGGCGTAACAAAGGTGCCCATTACAGTGGTATCAGAGCCATGATCCTGCCATCCTATGTTGGTTTGCAAAAGAAGATTTTTTGATGATGCTAGGGTTCGATGAATCTCATAAATTCTTTGGTTTGATATCAGAGTTGATTAAAGAATTAGAATTTGAAGTTGGTCTCTGCCTAGGAGACAAACCCTGACAGTGAGAGGGAAAAGTGTGGGTCTCGTGTAGTTTGAAGACAAATATAAAAATTATATGATCGCATAAGAAGAAATTGCCCAAGAATCGTAGGAGTCTTATTTCTGAGTGCAGCGTATCTAGAAGTGAATCGTGAAATTCAAGTCGCCCATTCACGAAGACCACCATCAGAGTGACGCAGCATTGAAGAAGTGCGTGAGTGATTGGGGAAGATTGCATTGTTATTATCATGGGCATTCAAAGATAATTCTTCTCAACAGTTATAACAAGGTATTACCTGTTTCAACACTTGGTGATTGGACGCTAAGTGTGTCACCATTTAAGGAAGATATAAGCAGATTTCAATATCAGTATAGGTATAGCAGTATCATCAGACTACATCAATTACAAACAGTGTTAGCTTCATCTTAAGGACAGGAATTGTATAATATCAATTACAGGTAGTTTGATTTTACATCAGCAAATTCAGAAGTTATTGCACCAATTCCTCAATTAGAAGAATAGACTTATAACAGCATGCCAAGAATTTGACGAACAAGAAAAAATTCAGAAATCGAAAGCAAATTAGTTCGGGATATTACAGTAAATAAAATGAATACAATGGCAGATTTGAAAAGTGTCCTTTTCTCAAAAGAATTCAATGATACTTTTAATGGTGATCAGTTAATGGATTTACAGAGAGAAAAGGAAGTAGGGAATCAGCTTTATGTAATTGGATTACAATTGAAGTCCATGGAATGTCCTGATGATGTTCTCTCTAAGTTGGAGGCATTAGACACTTTTGTCCAAAGTAGACCAGTCAGATTGGAGGCTTTTGAACTGGGCCTTGCAGCCCTCAATGCTCGCTTTGGCTCAGCACAGGTTTGTGGAACATCCTTATGAAGAGGTGAGACTTGCAGTTGCTTCTTGTCACAGTGAGATCATAAGGATAACAACACCTGTAGCATCCTATAATGATGACATACTAAAAAGAGTTCTACAGCTGATTGTGGAGAGCCTACATGGGTTACATTATGTCAAAGCCCCTACTTTTGGTAAGAAGGCTAAGATTTTAGAAAACATGGCAAGAACCAGATCATTTATCATTTTGTTGGATCTCAGATGTGATAAATTGATTCTTCGAATGTTTCAATGCTTCTTAACTGAAATTAGGAAGCATCATCCAAACAATGTGAGGGCTTGTATGCAAACTATTATGTCCTTAATCTTAGATGAGGATGAAGATATCTGCAAGCGGTTGCAATTAGACTTGCTGGCCATTTGGAGGAAGGAGCAGTGTGTTTCCCCCATGGCTTATGCTTTTTCAAAAGGTTTGCTTGAACCGAAAATTGGGTGGTTCAAGGAACATATGATGGCTGCAGAGCTAATTTCTTTGGGTATACAGGTCCCAGGATCACCCAAAAAGAGCAAGAACCAAATGAGGAAAGAGCAGATTTGTTTCACTTGTCAGGAACACTGGTCATTTGATCACATATGTGGAGCTAACAAGGAAAAAGAACCATTGCAGCCAAACAGCGTTGAAAACATACCAACAAATGAGGTTACAAAGTTTGAAAAGGATGGCTTAACTCAAGGAGGGAGTATGCTTGAGTCTCAGGTTGTCCCTAATGAATTGTCAGAATCTTCATATGATAAAGAGTTGTGTGGAAATGAGGACATGGCAGCAGCATTAGCCCTGCATCTAGATCATTCCTACAGAGATTTTGAGGCGTCTACAAAAGGGTGCATGAGTCTCTTGGTGGGTGACGTAGAGATTATGATTGATAATCCATATGAAGGTATGGTTTTTAATAGTGTTCCTTTGGTTGATCACAAAGTGGAAGATAATGCAAACCTGGATCAGGCCTTTAGAGATATTGTAAACATAGCTTCCCTTGATGTAGAGCACGAGGTTGACATGGATAATGATGGTGTGGATTCTTGGAATGATCACAATGCATCTTTTAGTGAGATAGTTGATTCCTATGATGACACAATTCCTACACATGAAGATAAATCAGAAAAAAAAATTTGGTATGGGGAGTTAAAGATAGGGAGATCATGGATCTTTGTCTTCAGTTGAGTATGTTTCATCATTCCATTCATAATTCGGCAAATCAGTCATCTATAGCAGTCCCTTCCATGATACAGAATGACAAAGCAAGGGGCACAGAAGTTGAACAAGTTTATGGAAGAATGGAAGAGCTTCACAAGGACATACCTTGCAGCCTTGTGACATCAATTGAAGAAGAATTACTTGACACACTACCACCTCTAACCACATGGGAAGGACATGAGACAAGTTTAGAATTGGTGATGTTTGATGGTTCCAGCAGAAGCAAAGAAGAAGATCCCAAAAGTCTGATTTGGGGCAGCGTTAGCCTACATCCTCCTCTTGATATTGTGGCACTTACACTTGAGAATACTGATGAAGACAATGTTGCAAGCGTTGGCCAAGAAATTTTCAATGATGATACGGTAAAAGGGGTCAAAAACATGGTTCAAGCACATAACAATAATTCTAATTTGAATGACAATAGTTATGTTTCTGTTTTTCAACAGGAGGTAATGACTTGGTTGCATGGGGAGGATAGTGTTATGGAATCTACCTATGATGGCAACCAAAATGTGTGTGATAACTACGGGGAATATAGGGTGGATTCAAGCCACCGTGGTATTGAAATTCCTCATCATTCTTGGGAAGATCACATAGGCAAGGACACAAAGGTTGAAACCAGTCCTAAATTTCAGTTTGAGAACAGTAGTGATATATTTCACCTTTCTCCTAATGTTGCCACTAACAATCATGAAGAAAGTAAGGGCGCAGTTTCACCTGCTGATGGACTACAAGAGGCAAGTATGGTACATGGTAATTTTGATGGTGTCTCTTGTCATAGGACTGAGTTTATACATTTTGATACAACTGTTATAGAATATGCCCAAGTTTTGAATGAAAAATGGGTGGAAAGAGCTAAAGAAGCTAAGATTATGGTTCAACAAGTCAATCTTCCCTTTCAACATATTCGTGATATTCGTCATTCTTTTAATGATGAGAGGCACAAATTGCCTAACCCAGAGTCTCCAGTTGAGATAGTTGATCATTCCCATGATGGTGATAGTGATTGGTTTGATGACATATTTGATATCATCTATGCTTTTAATCAGAGTTATGACAACGAGGTTTGGTGTCCATTTGTGCTGGTTTATGGTCATATGGGGGTTCATCTTCACATTGACTGGATGTCTTACATGCACGGATGGTTACGTAAGGGTACTTGGCTGACAAACTTATTTTTCATCTCTTACAGTGGGTTCTACATGTTGGTTTGGGATCCAGGTATTGACATGATTCGTGCATTGGCTCTTATGGATTCCATGATGTTGCTTCACAGCTTGTGGAGTATGGTGTTTTTATCAGGATGGACCAGCAGGCTGGGTTGAGATTGCTTGAGGACAAGCAATTTCAAGGGGGGCGGACTGTAATGTCCCCACTTTAGCAGTTGACCAAGTGTGTGTGTGCGTTAGCTTAGTTCTACATGGTCTCGAGGGCTAATGAAGGGTTTAAAGGGATCCTAGAGTGTTTTGGCCTAGTCATTTTCAGTTTGAGCCAAAACAGAGTTGATTTACTCAGTTTCAGGTATACTTACTATTTTTAGTAAGTTAGCAGGACAGCGGATGCCAGTTTTGGTGATTGGATTTGATACTCTTCGACGAGAGCTTTCTGGCGAACTATCACTTGCGCTATTCGGAGTCCGATTGCTATTATATTTTAATGCCTGAAGTGTTATAAAAGTAACATTTAACTTAATTGCAAGATATTAAAGTGTTACTTTAAATATTTACTTTATGGGGATGGTACCCAAGGGAGACATAAGTAATATTTTAATATATAAAATGTTGCACATCTTTTATCCCACATTGCTCATGAGAGTTGAGTCGCCCTCTTGGAGAAAGAATAAAAGGAAGTGTTTGTGGCTTCATTAGGCATGTTGGATAAGAAGAAAAAATTGATGCACTTGCAGTTTGCAGGTTATTTTGGGAATTTGGGAACGTCCTTCTCATCTATAGCACTCTAGACATCAATCTTTGAGATTGGTCTTTGGAGTCTGTGCTTTCAGCCTCATGCAGCCACGCCATTGTAGCAGCCACACCACTGTAGCAGCCGTGCCACTGTAGTAGCTATGCCACTGTAGCAGCAGTGCTATTGTAGCAGCCACATCACTATAGCAGTCGTGTCACTGTAGCATCTTGTAGCAGCCGCTATCTACAGTAAGAGTCTGTAGAACCAGCCTGCAGAGTCTGTAGAACCAGCCTGCAGAGTCCGTAGAACCAACTTGCAGAGTCCATAGAACCAGCCTGCAGAGTCTGTAGAACCAGCCTGTAGAGTCCGTAGAAACAGCCTACAGAGTTCGTAAAATCAGCCTGCAGAGTCCGTAGAAACCAGCCTGCAGAGTCCGTAGAACTAGCCTGCAGAGTCCATAGAAGCGTGCATGCAGAGTCCGTAGAAGTGTGCATGCAGAGTCCGTAGAAACAAGCCTGCAGAGTCCATAGAAACCAGCCTGCAGAGTCCGTAGTTCTACTGGACGGAGAACAAAATGATCGCACCTTCGGTACCCACTGGGGATATTCGCTTGAAACAATGTTCATTCCATTACTGGAGTATTTAGTAAGTTATCGCGTGGCCGACATTGTACTTGTTTACTCATTTTGCAATCAATATAAATACAGTGTGTTGGTTATTTCCGCTGTATGTGTCTATGCTTTCAATTCTATATTTATGTTACATGCATAAGACCTTGCAAAACACAAAAAAAAAACAATACAAGCAAACCGTTCCGGAGTCATAAGGGGTTTCAGCTGGGTTAGTTTTGGGCATAACAGAGCTGCCCATTACACAGGGAGTGCTGCATCAGGAGTGCAGAGACAGAAAAGGGTTATCAAACAGTGTGTTTTCTACCGCGTCTGTGGTAAGTTCATTTTTTGTGTCTTCACTAAGCTTCCCGTTTAAAACTCCCTACGGTCTAGTCTTTTTATCAGATAAAGTGTATGTTTGCCCTCTTCTGGTCTGAAGTGTGAGTAACTAAGTAGATCAAACTTGTTTGGTGCATCACCGTCTTAAGTTAGTTTTTGTTTTTAGTATCCTCTCTTTTCACCCCCCACTATATATAATAACAGTAGTAGTGAAATAATTCAAAGATGCATCAAAGGGAGCTAGCCCTTATCTAGAGATTCTCCCCTCAATTTTGCCAGACCCACAGCAAGAGGGGAGTCTCCATTGTGCCGTGTGGAAGATAGAAGCTCTGTCTCCTGTCAAGGGTGCAATCCACAGCATCAATAGTTTTTGGCACGCCCGATGGGACAAATTTTAATGCTTAGAGAAGTTTCAGGATTGATGGTGGTCCTGTTACAGCAAGAATGAACCACTAATTCAGCATCTGGTGACTCCATTTTGAAGAATATCAGTCTCTGGTCAAAGATCACCCTGACATCCTATGCCTAAGGTCACCACACGATCTGCTGCCAAGGATGTCCCTTTTGAATTCGTTGAATTACCATTAAACTCAGCAAGGCGACTGAGGTTTGCAAGAACTCATCCCTATACAGCAAGTCATTTTTTCAAACCTGCTATAAAATATACTTACGCAAGAAGACCCTGACAGAACTCTGTTATCACCATGGCTTTACATTTTGTGGCCTTTCATGGTCAGAGCCCTTTAAACCTTTTGCATTATGACCCAATTCCAGGGACAGCCCTTAAGAGTGTTCCTCCTTTTAATGGGGAGAGACTTATTACTGCTATTGAGTACATCAAAAATATCGCCAACCTCTGTAATATTTACAATGTCATAAAGAAAACATTTTTATCAGATTGTTGGCATTGTCTTTTAAGGGCAAGGTTCTAGACTAGTATGGGACTCTGCCTATGAATTCAGTCGGCACATGGAACGAATTGGGCACCCTCTTAACAAACAGATTCGGGGAGAAGAGTGACCATCTCTTGCTTGCTAAGCAGCTAACCACCATGCAAAGAGCTCCACACAAATTTATGCAAGATTTCAATATTCGATTTCAGAAGACCTGGAACAGAATTCTCATTTTGGTAAGGCCGACCCCAAGCTATGCCTTCCTCTATTATTTAAAAGCTTTGAATAGTGACATTGCTGTCATGATATAGTCCATGGGAGGATAAGTGTTGTCCGCTGCCTATGAAATAGCCATAGCCACTGAAAATTGCCTGGTGCAAGTAGGAAAGATAGCCCATATACCTCACATGCTGCTCTTTCCTGAATTACCACCTCTAGTTCAGACTGTTGCACCCACATTAGCTCTTCTGCCTGGCATAGAAAAGCCGACTGCTACTTCGTCCAATGACCTTCATGAAGTTAAGAGCTTGCTGCAAAGCATGACCAATGAATTAGTGGCTCTCAAAAGGCAGCAAGCTCAAATCTATCAACCAAATCAAGGATATCAATAGTTCGGACAAACAAAGACCCCCTTTTCTGAATTATAATCAAAGACAAGGTCAGTTTACACAAGCCAGACCATATCAAGGTTATAATCCAGGCGCTCCTTCATCGTCCAAGGCTCTTGTGCCCGCTCAAAATAATCTGGTACAGGAGCAGCCAAATTGCTCACCCCTGGGATATGGCCAAGATCAAGCTGCTTATACAAATGAGACGCCGATTCAATATATGAATGCACAAGACAATCAGGCTGCCCAATTCCCAAGCTTTGAGATGTCAGTACAACCCGGCATTGGCAGTAGTCAGGCTCAACCCGATTCCACTCTCATGAATCACCTGGAAGGTGAATTCTGTGCAGTCAACTATGTGGGTAGTACGAACAACCAAGGTGCTTACGTTGCAGCCAACACAAGGTCTAAAAGAAGAGCTATGGAAGAAGCTCAGGTTGCTGCCCAAACATCCGCCGCATCTTCTTCATCACATGAAAATAAAAAATTTCCAAATTATAGGCATCAGTTACACCTTCATCTCCTCATCCTGCACCTTAGGTTGCAAGTAACCCCAAAGAAAATTTGAAGGGGGCATCCCTCAGATTAATGTGGTGGACCAGATGAAGGAGGTACACATGAATATCTCCTTGTGGGATTCATTATCAATACCGGGACAAAAGGACATGCTGTAAAAGGAATTGCACAGGCTAAATGAACAAGCTGTCCCATCAAAAGTCGATAATGTTCTGATCATGAATGGGCACCCTTCCACAGCAGGCCAAGTAAAGAAAGAAGAAAAGGTTCCCCCTTTCTATTTGTCCTTAGTCATAAGAGATTTCCTGGTGCACAATTGCATTATTGACAGTGGGGCAAGCACCTCAGTGATGCCCAAATGCATAGCAGATAAACTGGGGCTCAAATACGAAGAAATGACTAAAGGAGTCCTGCAGCTGGATTGATCACCAACAAAGACAGTAGGAGTGGTGAGAGGCTTGAACTTGATGCTCCATGCCTGCCCAAATTTCTCAGTTCTTCACGACGTAGTAGTGGTGGATGTTCCTTCCTCCTTTGCCTTTTGCTTGTCCAGGGATTTCACATCCAAAATAGGTGGGTACCTAGCAGCAAACTGGTCCTACCTGGTTTTTAGAACCAAATATGGGACTAAGGTCAAGATTGAGTCGAAGCCAATCCACAGAGATCATCTGGAGCCATACTCATTCAAGGCGGCAAATGCCAGGTACGCCATTATTGATCAAAAAGAATTCCAAGTGAATCAATCTCCGCCCTCTGCCCATGAAAGAGTTGCTGACCTGCTCTTAGATGAATGGGGAAGTGACAACTTTGAACATGACCTTTAGAAGTTCATAGAAGAGGCAGGCCTCGAGATTTATTGCATGCATGAAGAGGGTACTTTTGTACCAAATTTGATGAAAGCAAGCCAAAAGAGCTCAGGTTTATGGCAGCTTTTCTTTGATGGCTCAAGAAGCAAACTGGGGGCTGGTGGTGGAGTGGTGCTAGTTTCCCCCTCAAAGGAGAAATACTTCTCGACTTTCAGTTTCCAGTTTTCTTGCACGTGCAATGTTGTAGAGTATGAATCTCTCATCCATGGTTTGGAGTGGGTAAGAAAAAGAGTGATTAAAGAGCTGCAAGTTTTTGGAGACAGTGAGTTGATCGTAAATCAGGTGAGAGGCCAAAATTTGACAAAGAATTTCTTGCTTAAGTCTTACAAGCACAGGGTGTGGGACTTAGTAGAGAGTTTCCTTAGTTTCAATGTTACTTCCATCCCAAGAGAGTAGAATAAGCAAGCGGACAGACTAGCAGTAGTTGGTGCCCAGTTTGATGTCCCCAAAGAGATAAACCGAGACAACAATCCGCGCCATTTAAAAGTGGTAATCAGACCCTCCATGGCTGACAACATCACCAACTGGCAGGTGTTTGACAGCGATCAGCAGATAGCACTCTTTTTGCAAGAAGAAGCTGAGTTTGCCTCTAAAAACCAAGCCAAGCTACAGCAGCAGTAGTATGGCGGCCAGATTGTTTAGCTGAAGAACAATAAACTTCCAAAAGAATTTATCACTCTCAAAAGTATCTTCAACAAGGATGACCAATTGAAAAATAACAAAGCAAGCATCACAACAAAGGAGAACTATGAAAAAGTTGAGATATTCAAGGACAGGCTGCTTGCACTTGGGAAGGTATGTACAGATCATGAAAGATAGGCTTTCGTCTTGTTGTGTCAGGAATTTGTTGATGTCTTCGCTTGGGAGTATAGCGACCTGAAGGGTTTTGACCTAAGTTTGGCCCAACACACTATTGAGCTGAAGGAAGGCACCAAGCCCATCAAACAAAAACAAAGACTGTCAATCCGAAGATTGAGCCTCTCATGCAGAAGGAACTCACCAAGCTGATTGCGTCTAAAATCATATTTTCGATCTAACACTCTGCTTGGCTGGCCAATCTTGTTCCTGTTTGAAAAAAGAATGGGGAGATCAGATTATGTGTAGATTTCAGAGACCTCAATAGAGTCTCGTTGAAGGACCACTATCCTCTCCCAAGTATGGAGCAGATCCTCCAAATGGTGACAGGCAGCGAACGTTTCTCTCTCTTGAATGGGTATTCAGAGTACAATCAGATTTTAATACAAGACTGTGATCAATACAAGACAACCTTCACTACCAAGTGGGGAACGTTTGCTTATTGAAAAATGCCATTTGGACTGTCCAATGCTGGTGCCACTTTTCAACGAGCCATGGACATGGCTTTTCAAGCCCTGATAAATAATATTGTACTGGTATATCTTGATGATGTGACAGTATTTTTTAAGGAAGCAGGCCAACATATAAGACACCTTAGGCAAATCTTCGAAAGGTGTAGTGAGTTCAATATCTCTCTCAACTCAAAAAAATGCGTGTTCACTGTCCATGAGGGTAAACTCCTTGGCCATGTTGTTTCGAAAGAGGGCTTGACCATTGATCCAAAAAGAGTTCACTCCATCCTAGAGATGTCCTTGCCTAAGCATAAGAAAGGTCTGCAAAGCTTCTTTGGAAAAATAAATTTTATCAGGAGATTTATTCCAAATTTTGCCGAGATAGTCAAGCCACTGACCTCCATGCTGAAGAAAAATGAGAAATTCATGTGGATAGCACAAATGATAGTTTTGAAGGGATCAAGCAGGCTATCGCCTAGGCTCCTACCTTAATCAGTCCTGACTTCACCAAGGATTTCAACCTCTACACCTTTGGAAATGAAGAGGTAATCTCCGCCATGCTTACCCAAGCAAATGACGAGAACTTTGAATAGCCACTTGCATTTTTTAGCCAAGGCCTAGAAGGTTTTGAGATCAGGGATACATATGTGGAGAAGCAAGACCTTGTGGTCATACGAAGCCTGAATAAATTCAGGCAGTAGGGTTCATCTCATGGTGCCACATCCCAGTGTCAAAGATTTCTTGATTAGGCGTGATCTAAATGAAAAGAGAGCGGGATGGATCACCAAAGTAATGGAATATGACGTGGACATCAAAACCACCAAGTTGGTAAGGGGAAAAGGCCTGTGTGAACACCTTGCTGCAGGCCTTAAACAGCAGAAAGAGGACATTTTGCTAATCCATGATGAATATACAACAGAAGAACCAGCAGTCATGAAGGATTGGGCATTAGACATGAAACGTTTCCTTCTCACTGGTGAGTGCCCGCATGGCCTTGATAGGACCAAGAGGAGATATTTCAGACTCCAATCTCTCCCTTATGTCTTGATTGATGAGGTGCTGTTCAGAAGAGATTTTTCGGGAGTTCTTTTGAGGTGCATAGACCCAAGTCAGGTCGACCGGGTGCTATGTGAGTTCCATGACGGGCCAAATGGTGGTCACTTTGCTCCCAAGCCTATAGCTACAAGAATTATGAGAGCTGGTTACTTCTGGCCCACTTTATTCAGAGACACCCATGCCTGGGTACGAAAGTGCCAAAAGTGTGCTCTCTTTGATGGGAAACAACAACTGGCTGCAATGCCTCTATAGCCTATTCAGATAGAACAACCATTCATGCAATGGAGCCTTGACTTCATAGGGATGATTAACCCTCCTTCCAGTGTTGGCCACAAATGGGTCTTGACTGCTATAGACTACTTCACGAGATGGGTAGAAGCTGTTGCTTTGAAGGAGGCCAACGAAAGTGCAGTCTTAGATTTTTATGAAGGCCTGGTGACAAGGTTTGGAGTCCGAGCTACCATCATCTTGAACAACGCATTGGCTTTCTTAGGAACCAGAACGAGTGAATGGGCATTGGGATACGACATCTACCTCAGCACTTCTTCCAACTACTACCCACAAGGAAATGGGCTGGCTGAGTCCACCAACAAGAATCTGGTTAGAATTATTAGAAGAACAATGGAGGAGAATCAGAGAACTTGGCATGCCAAGTTGAAAACAGCCCTGTGGGCAGACAAGGTTACTCCAAAGAGGGCAGTTGGCAATTCACCATACACGCTTGTGTATGAAAGGCAAGCTAGACTTCCTATTTCACTTGAATTGCCAGCTTTGGATCTTGCTCACCAGCTGCAATTAGAAGAATGCAACATGGAGGTTAGGCTGTGTGAATTGATGGAACTTTAGGAGACAAGCGACCAAGCCATGGTTTCTATGACCAGCCGTCAGCAGCAAACGAAGAAGCACTTTGACAAGAAATTCTCGTCAAAAGGTTTCTCTAAAGGCGACATCGTCTTAAAATGAGATGAGGACCAAGCTAAGCCTGGAAAGCACACAAAGTTCGACGCCCTATGGAGTGGTCCATATGTCATCACTCAGTGCAAGCAGCACAATGCATTCCAACTCTCCAGGTTGGATGGTGAAGAACTGCATATCCCAGTTAATGGGATATACCTTAAAGAATTGATAGATCTAAGACCTGTAGGTTTTGGTTCAATATGGAGCTTATTTCGCTTTGAACAAATGCCTTAGACAATCCTTTTGACAAGGGAATGGGCCAGCAAGAATGAAAGTCTCTTACAAAGCTCCGAGGGCAAAGTACCCTTGCAGAGGGCAGTCAGGTGCAAATTGGACCGTCCCAGCAGGCTGCGGAGGGCAATTATGAGCCCAAGGTACCTTTGTGGAGGGCAGAGTTTTCCTTCGAAAAAATGAACAAGGCCAAGAATTCCTTCGGACATTTTGTCCGAAGGAAATCCATGGCAAAAGGCAAAGGTCAAGGGTCCTTTGGACAAAATGTTCGAAGGAAAAGACAAGGAAATCCAAAGGATGAATTCCTTCGGACAAAATGCCCGAAGGAATTCCTTCGAACATTTTGTCCAAATAAATCCACAAGCGAAAGACTCCAACGAATTCCTTCGGACAAAGGCCGGAAGGAATTCCTTCGGACTTTTGTTCGAAGGCATTTGTTGGAGGAATTTCTCAAAGAAAAGGGGACCCGAAAGAAAGAAAGGGTAGGTGCCCTTGCAGGGGACTCTCGGCGACGAAGAAGGGACCATATCAAAAGTTTCGAAGGGGCATTTAAGGACCCAAAGGGCCCTCGTGGAAGGTAGTGAGCAGATTTATCAAAGAGCGAAGGGCAAATGATTCCTTTGGATTTTCTGTCTGAAGGAAATCCAAAGAAAAGACAAGACAAGGGATTCCTTTGGACTTTTGTCCGAAGGAAATCCAAGGAAGGTTCAATTGTGGAAAGCCGAAGAAATTGCCAAAGGGGTGATGGGCCCAAAGACGTCAAATTCAGCATCTCAAACTAGCCGTTGGAATTCAAACGTTCGGTGACATCGCCGAAGATGTCAAATTTAGGACAATGGAATAGCCGTTGGCTTTCAAATGGCGACGGGTGCGCGAACGTCAACTTTACGGTGATAAGATAGCCGTTGATTCTCAAATGTTTAAAGACGGGCCCGTGCTTAGAAACTCAGCGACCCATCGAGAAGAGAGCTCGAGAGCTCAAATTGCCAAAAAATGACAAAAGCCAAGAGTAAACTCAGCGACCCGTTGAGAAAGGAGTCTGAAGAGCCAAACACAGACACGGATAGAACAACACAGGTGGCAAAAGAAACGTCGGCAGAGAAGTTATTCCAGTGGTTGGAAGTCCTTACAAAATGGTCATCAAGGAGCACAAACAATGAATGGCACGGCCTGTTTTTCTTTATTTAAGCATTAATGAGCAGACAACCGAGTGAACCTCTTTAAAAATCGGTTTTGTTTTCAAACAGAAAGGTGCGACCCATGCTTTCACAATGATGTTTAATATAATTTAAATGCCAAAGTCAAGACTTGGACTGCCGCAACATGGCTTCTTTCACCAGACTTCCTCTTCCCAATGAATTGAACGTAGCATGGGCCACTTGTGAAAAAAGGCGCCATTGCTTTCTCTTTCTCTATATATTGTAAACTCTCATTTGAGAAATGATCTATCTTTCATTTTGCAAGGTGAAGCCCTGCCAAAATTTCACCTTGAATCAATAAGAATGCGTTTTACTTCTATTTGGTTGGTTATATCTCTGAGTGTGTTTGCGTAGTAACCTTGTGCTTAGTCATTTTAGCTTGATGCTTTCACAAGTTGACACCAACATACCTAGTGTAGCTAGAGTACCAATTCTGCAGGTTAACAGGAAGTGCTGCATCTGGAGTGCAAAGACAGAAAAGGGTTATCAAACAATGTGTTTTCTACAGCGTTTATGATAAGTTCATTTTTTGTGTCTTCACTAAGCCTCCCTGTTAAAACTCCTTACAGTATGGTCTTTTCATCAGATAAAGTGTATGTCTGCCCTCTTCTGGTCTGAGGTGTGAGTAACTGAGTAGATCAAACTTGTTTGGTGCATCACCGTCTTAGGTTAGTTTATGTTTTCAGTATCCTTCTCTCTTTTCACCTCCCCCACTATATATATTAGCAGTAGTAGTGAAATAACTCAGAGATGCATCAAAGGGAGCTAGCCCTTATCTAGAGATTCTCCCTTCAATTTTGCCAGACCCACAGCAAGAGGGGAGTCTCCATTGTGCCATGTAGCTCAACCTCCTGTCAAGGGTGCAATCCACAGCGTCAGCAGTATGCATTTGGGCATAACTGAGGTGCTTGCTCCACTATCAATGATGCAATTGTGGACCAAGAAATCACCAATAATCAGGGACAAATAGAAGGGAGGGACCTTCTCATCTTTCTTTGCTTGACCTTCCATGGGAGGAGCCCCATTTACTATCAACACATTATCATTTCTTGCTAGGACAGCTTGCTCACCCGGCTCATACAATTTCTTTTGGAGTATATCATTTTATCTTGGTAGTGCTAAAGAATTTCACAATGAGATGTTCATGTGCAGCTTCTTCATTTGGTCCACTATATTGATTGAAGGATTGCCCCCTTTAGATTTCTTTTTTAGAACATTTGTAACCTGTGGTGCAACTTGAGGAGCTAAAGTTGCAACTGGGGGCCTACAATTAGGAAACTTTTGATTTGCTTGTGGTGAAGGAGATGTTGTAGGTGCTTGAGTGGCTGTTTGAGCTTCATCAATGGCTCTCTTTTTGGACCTGGTGTTGGCTGCAACACCAACATTTTGATTACTTGTGCTCCCCACATAGTTGACTGTGTAGAACTCTTCTTCCAAGTGATTCATAAGAGTGGAATCAGATTGAGCCTACATGTTGTTCATCCCAAGTTGTGTTGATATCTCAAAATTTGAGAATTGAGCTGCCTGATCACCTTGTGTGGTCATGCTTTGATTTGGTAGCTCACTGGGATAAGCAACCTATTCTTGGCCATGCTCCAAGGGTGGATAATTGGGTTGCTCCTGCACCAAATTATTTTGAGTGGGGACAAGAGCCTTGGAAGATGAAGGGGCATTTGGATTATAGCTTTGATAAGGCTTGATATGTGTGATTTGACCTTGCCCTTGATTATAATTCTGGAAGGGAGGCCTATTTGTTTGCCCAAACTGCTGGTAGCCATGATTTGGCCTATAACTCTGAGCTTGTTGTCTCTTGAGGGCAACTAACTCATTGGTAACACTCTGCAGTAGGCTCTTAACTTCATAGATGTCATTTACAGGGGTAGCAACTGGCTTCTCTTGATTAGGCAGAGGAGCTAGAGTGGGCACAACAGGCTGGATTGAGGGTTGTAAATCAGAAAAGAGTGGCATATGAGGTCTAGGAGCTATCTTTACTGCTTGAACAAAGCAATTTTTAACAGCTATGGCTATCTTATAAGCAGCGGGCAGAGTGTTTCCACCCATGGACTGTATCATGACAGCAATGTCACTATTCAGGGCCTTCAAGTAGTAAAGGAAAAAGCATAGCTTGGGGTTGACCTCACAAGAATTGGAATTCTATCCCAAGTCTTTTGGAACCTAGTGTTAAAATCTTGCATAAACTCATGTGGGGCTCTCTTCATGGTGGTTAACTGCTCAGCTAGAGACAAATGGTCATTTTTTTCTCCAAACCTATTGGTCAAGAGGGTGCCTAACTCATTCCAAGAGCCAACTGAGTTCATAGGCAAGGTCGCATACCAGTCCAGAACTTTCCCTTTGAAGGACAAGGCTAGCAATCTAATGGTTACATTTTCTTCAATGATATTATGGATGTTGCAGAGGTTGGCTATGTTTCTAATATGCTCGATAACAGTGATTGGGCCCTTTCCACTAAAGGGAGGAACACTTTTGAGAGCTGTCCCTGGAATTGGGTCATACTGCTAAAGGTTCAAGGGACTTTGACCATTGAAGGCCGCAAAAGGGAAAGCCCTAAGGGCTGCCATGGTTGTGAAAGGATTCAATCGGGGTCTCCTTGAGTAGGTATATTTTATGGCTGGTTTAGGAAAGTGGCTTGGTATATAAGGGTGGGTATTTGCAAACCTCAGCCTTTTCGTTGAGTTCAAAAACAATTCAACAAATTCAAAAGGGGCACCCCTAGAAGAAGATCTTGTAGTGACCTTTGGCATGGGATGCCAGGCTGATCATTAACTAGAGACTAAGTTCTTGAATGGAGTCGCTAAGTGCTGAATATAGCTCCTTTTGGATTTCTTAACAATATCAAGACCAACACTAATCTTGAAACTTTCAGGACACATAAATTTGTTCCACCAAACATGCCAAAAACTGTTGACGCAGTGGATTGCACCCTGTGAAAAGAGGTTCAGCTCTCTTCCTCCATGCGGCATAATGGAGATATTCCTCTTGCTGTGGCTTGCAAACGTGAGGGATGAATCTCTAGATTAGGGGCTAGCTCCCCTTTATGCACCTTGAGGCCCTGGATTTCCTACTGCTAACAATGGGGGGGATGAAAAGGGAGAGAAATACTAAAATCAGAACCTAAACTAATGCGATGATGCACCAAAATGGTTGGTCTACTCAGCTTTGACATACACTTTACATCAGAGAGAAATAAGCATACACTTCATTCAAATGAGAACCTTTCCTGCATCAGTGTTTCAACAGGGGATCCTATGGAGATTCAGGGAGGAAGAACTACCAGAGGTGTTCTAAGACACACTATGGACAGCGTATTCGCATGCGCCTATACTCTGCGCTGGACACTTCTTGTTAACCTGCAAGAGAACTCACAATACACTAGATATGTTGGTATAAACTTATGAAAGCATGAAAAGGAAATGATTTAACATAAGATAAAACCATAGACATGCAAAAGTGCAAGCTCAAATGGAGGTAAAAATGCTTCTTTTGATTCAAGGTAAATTCCTTCAGGGCTTCGCCATACAATGCTGAGATCATTTTTCTCAAATGAGAAGTTACAAATATATAGAGAACTTGGAAACAGATAGCTGACAAATTAAGGGATGGAAACCATGCTGAGTTAAACACTTCTGCAAAGACCACAAGCCCATTTTGCTGCCGTATTCTTCCAATTGCGTATGGGAGAGCCATGCTATAGACATCCAAGTTGCTACCCTTGCTGTCCTGGGCCTACAAAAGCATGGGATACTCCTAACAACTAACAAATCCATCCCCAAGTTCTGTTGACTGGACCATGCTCTCTTCAATGCTAGGCGCAACTGACTGTGCATTAATGGTGAAGCTTGAAAACACAGGTTGCTCTCCTCTATAGTTCGAAAACCAATCTATTTTATTGGTTTTCAATAGATATATTTCAAAAAATGTATTAATTCTCCTTGGTGAGTTGTCCATGCCACTTGTCTTGGTCTGAATGGTCATTGATTCTATCCTTTGTCTTTGTCAACAACTAAAATTGTTCCTTGTTTTGTCTTTTCCACTTTGTCTTTGCCCGTGTTTTGTCTTCTTCCTTCGACCTCTCCTTTGCCTTGGCCTTTTCTTTGACTTATCAGGGCTTTTGCCGTGCTTTCTTTTAGATAAAATGTCCAAAGGAATTCCTTCAGATATTTTGTCCGAAAGAATGCTTTCTTTTGATTGCTTCCTTTCTCGAAGGGCATATGCCCTTCAAGACTTTGCAATTTATCTCCTTCTTCAGCTGGTTGCCCTCTGCAAGGCTTTCTTTCATCCAAAAGTGCCCTTTGGGCTTACTAAAATGGTCTTCACCTTTCTAAAAGTGCCCTCCGCAAGGGTACTTACCCTTTGAACTTTTTGCAAACGTCCTTTAAGCCATCAAAATGCCCTCTGAAGGAAATCTGTTGCCTTTTGCAAACTGCTTTAGACCATTTCAGGTCCTTCAATCGCTTCTACTTATAAAAGTCGACAAGTAATGCCCATGCACAAACCCGATTTGCACTAGACTAAGCAAAATGACAAAACACTTGGCTTTTTCATTAGAAAGGTCTAGCAGAGAACATTTTTTGCACAAGGCAGGAGAGGGATGATCTAGCCAAAACATGGATTGGATGACCTTTGCAAGGAAAAAAAAAGGGTGCTGAATTTTGGTTTGCAAGACCAAAAATTGGTCAACAGGAATTCTTTCGGATAAAAAGTTTGAAGGAATTCGGGAGGGACAAAAAGCCCGATAGAAAAGACAAGGGCGTAAGCTAAGGCCAAAAAAGAGAAAAGAAAATGCCAAACACGAGAAAGAGAAGAGACAGAGTCCTTCAGTCATTTTTGTTGAACACACTATCTACTGAGAGGGGGGTGAATCAATAGATGAACTAAAACCTTGTTTTTAAAATTTTTAAACAAGATACTTAAAGTACATGCAAAGTAGAGAACAAAAACAAAGATCATACACACACATAAGAATGTTCAACACCAAATTTTTACGTGGAAACTCAAAAGAAAAAACCATAGTGAAAAAAGTTGTTAGAAGCTACTATTCTAATCCAGCCTCATAGAAAAGAAATCTCACAGACAAACCTCACTGGTTACATTCAAGAGCACCCACTCTAAGAAAGCATCAACTTTCTAACTGAGCACTAACTCAGTTTTTCTAATGGCACCAACCTATCATAAAAATGAAGCTGCAACTTCAAAATACAAATGAGATTCAGAATGAATCTTGTTCACTTTTTTGTTACAAGTCTTGTCTGTAATTGCCCCTACACGTTGTGTGCCTCCTCAGCTTATCTGCCTCTATCTCTTTGTGTCTGGATATCTTCTATATTGACACACCTTATTTTCTTTGCCTTTTTATGCTATCTGCATAGGTCCTCACTCAACAATTTTGAGTTAACACTCTAATTATTATTGCAACAGCAACACAAAAAAGACTCTTACAAATGTTTTGTTTGTAGCATATATAGACAAATGCATCTTAGGGTTTTCAATCTATAAAGAGTTCACATTTTAACTGCTCTTAACCGGTTCAAGCTTTTGATTTGCATTCAATGTGACTTTGACTTCATGTCTCGATTCATGCTTCAAATGACAATGTTAAAATGTCTTTTACTATCTTTGGCATCTGCACTTCTACTGCACTTAACTGCGCCACTTCCTCGATCACTTCTGATCGGCATTCAATGTGACTTTGACTTCATGTCTCGATTCATGCTTCAAATGGCAACGTTCAAATGTCTTTTACTATCTTTGGCATTTGCACTTCTACTGCACTTAACTGCGCTGCTTCGTGAATCACTTATGATCTGCATTCAATGTGACTCTGACTATGTGTCTCGATTTATGCTTCAAATGGCAGTGTTCAAATGCCTTTACTATCTTTGGCATCTACACTTCCGTTGTTCTTAACTGCACTGCTTCCTCGATCACTTTGATTAAATAATATCGAGCTCTGTAAAGATATATCAAGTTCATCACCAGTTCCAGTTGTTCCTTTACAGACAGTTAGAAGACAATGAATGTGGGCTTTTTATTTTTTTCATCGTGCCAAGTTCACATTCTTTTCTTTGTTGGATCTTTCCTTATGACCTTTTGACACTTGTCAAATGCGCGTGCACTTGGAGGATCATTTGAGTTTGCTTTGTACCATTGGATTTAATACACCGATCAGACACGAGCTGTTGATCTTTTAAAGCAGCATGAGTTTTAATTCTTGCTTTGCCATTAACCATTAAGTTTTTTTCTTCCTTTTTCGCATCTCGTTGCTTTCTATATCATGAGTTCGCTTCCGCTCCTTTTGATTATCCTTGATATGCTCGATCTTTACCCTTCGTATTGAACGTTAAACTTCAGCTTGTTGGTGTGATCTTATTTTCTTCGATATTCTTATAACGTTCTTTGCAATGTCGATCCTTCAAGACTTGCTCATCTTTTAACCTTGCTTTAATTCCTTCGGAAGGTTCCTTTATACAAATTGTTGCGGGCCTTTGTGTCTTCGGGACAATTTCCGTGAACTTTTTGTCTGGGTTCATTTCATCATGAAGTGTCCTCCAATTTCTCTGAAAGAATTCATCATTGGCTTCTAATAGGATGTCCTTCAAAAATATTTTCTTCAAACTTTTTGTCAGAGAAATTTCTTTGGACTTTTTGTCTGCATTATTTCTTTGAACTTTTTGTCCGTGTCATTTCTTCAAACTTTTTTTCTGAGACATTTCTTTGGACTTTTTATCTACGTTATTTCTTCGAACATTTTGTTCGTGTCATTTCTTCGGACTTTTTGTACTAGACATTTCTTTAGACTTTTTGTCTGCATCATTTCTTCGAACTTTTTGTCCGAGACATTTCTTCGGACAAAAGAAACATTTCTTTAGATTTTTTGTCCACGTCATTTCTTCGGCTTTTCTGCTAGTGTCCACATACCCTTTGCAACATTCAAAAGATACCCTTCGAACTTTCTGCAATTTACCCTTCAACTTTTCTACAAGTGTCCACATACTCTTTGCAACGTTCAAAAGATACCCTTCAGACTTTTTGAAAAGGTCCACTTGCCCTTCGAAATGTTCAAAAGATACCCTTCGAACTTTTTGAAAAGGTCCACTTGCCCTTTGGAACATTCAAAAGATACCCTTTAAACTTTTTGAAAAGGTCCACTTGCCCTTCGAAACGTTCAAAAGATACCCTTCGAACTTTTTGAAAAGGTCTACTTGCCCTTCGGAACGTTCAAAAGATATCCTTCAGAGTTTTTGAAAAGGTCCACTTGCCCTTCGGAACGTTCAAAAGATATCCTTCAGACTTTTTGAAAAGGTCCACTTGTCCAAGAAGGACTTGACAATTTATCCGAAAGAATTGTCCTTGCCATTCTTTCTGAAAGAATTCTTCCAAAGGAATTCTTCAAGACTATTCCAGGTTTTCAATTCTTCATGATTTATCTCGATTGCCTCTTCTAAGTAAGATCATTTCACAAACATGATTTACTCCACAAGTCTGCTCAACTCAACCTTTGGCATTAATACATGATCAGATTCAATCTCAATGACATCAAGGACATCAACCTTTGACATCAATGACAATTTCATGCTGCCCTAGATGGGAATGATAACTCTTCAATCCTCAGACTACTTTCTGTATCATGATATCAAAACTATGAACTGTCTCCTTGCTCAAATTTCCAACAATCTCCTCCTTTGTCATTGATGGCAAAACACCCTCAAGAGCAAAGACATCTTCAAAAGTCCCTTCTCATTCTGCTTGCTTGCTCTTATCATAATTTCTCCCCCTTTGACATTAATGACAAAGAGTGTTTGTTAAACCAATAAGACACACTGCTACTAAGTTGTTATGATCTTTGGACATGTCTGGATAGAGCATTATGAAGAAAGACTCCCCTTTGGATAATGCACACCGACCTGAACTGTTCCTATGACTCTTTGAGCTTTCATATGCTTCAACCGATCCTAGATATAGCATTGGTTTGAAAGATCAATCAACAATAGATATATATCTTACATAGATGAGCATAGAAATCTAGATCCAACATACCTTAGTCTGCTCCTTAACATCAAATGGCAAATGATGTGTAAGGTACATAGCAGATTGCCTTCACTTTTAACCCAGGAGTTTAATAAAATGCCTGCAATGCTCCCCCTGGACTTCTAACCTATCACAAGAGTCTAGTGATATGGGGTGGGAGCTACAACTCCCAACTTCTCTCTCAGATACTCAAATTGCTTCTTGGGAAGAGGCTTGATAAAGATATCTGCAATCTGATCCTTGGTTGGCACATATTCCATTGTGACCTCTTGACTTGGTACCTTTTCTCTCAAAAAATGATATTTTATGGAGATATGCTTGGTTCTGGAATGCATCACTGGATTCTTGGATAGATTTATGGCATTTGAACTATCATAGTAAATAGAGATAGGTGCTTGATATTCTACCTTTATGTCCTTGAGAGTTTGCTTCATCCACAAGACTTGAGTGCAGCAAGCAGCTGCTATGACATACTCTGCTTCCGTTGTAGAGAGTGTAATCGATTCTTGCTTCTTGCTCAACGAAGACAAAACTCTGTTACTTAGAAAGAATGCACCATCACTTGTGCTTTTTTTGTCATCCACACTTCCTGCCCAATCAACATCAGTATATGCAACCAAAGTAAGATCCTCGCTAGTTAGGTACCACAACCCATAATCAATTGTGCTCTTGATGTACTTGAAAATTCTTTTTACAGCATTAACATGTGATTCTTTAAGGGCTGCTTGAAACTGTGCAACCATGCATACTGCTTGCATGATGTCTGGTCTTAATGCTATTAAATACAGTAGGCTGCCTATCATTGATCTATAAAATATATTATTTACATCAGGGGACTCATCTTCCTTGCTTAGCTTACAGCCAGTCATCATGGGAGTACCAACTGGTTTGTTGTCCTCCATTCCAAATTTATTGAGCATCTCTTTCGTGTTCTTTGCTTGAGATATGAATATCCCTTCATTAGTTTTTATAATTTGTAAACCAAGGAAGGAGAGTTCTCCCAGCATTGACATTTCAAACTCATTTTGTATTTGCGTGGCAAATTTTTTGCACATGTTACTATCACCACCTCCAAAGATAATATCATCCACATAGACAACAACAATCAGCATATGCTCACCTTCTGATTTAAAATACAGATTGTTATCTACGCACCCTTTTATGAAACTTTGTCGTTACAGGAATTGATCCAATCGTGAATACCATGCTCTAGGTGCCTGTTTCAGACCATACAAAGCTTTCTTTAGTTTGCACACATAATATTCTTCCTCTGCTAACTGAAATCTTTCTGGTTGTTCAATGTACACTTCTTCTAAGTTTCCATTTAGGAATGTTGACTTCACATCCATTTGATAGACCTTGAATTTTTTGTGAATAGAGAATGCCAAGAACATTTTTATAGCTTTCAGTCTTGCCACAAGAGCAAATGTTTCTTCGAAATCTCTGCCTTCTACTTGTGTATATCCTTTGCACACCAGTCTAGCTTTGTTTCTTATGACTTCTCCATCTTCATTGAGTTTGTTTCTGCAAACCCACTTAGTTCCTATTACATTTTTGTTCAAGGGTCTAGGAACTAATTCTCAAGTTTTATTCTTTTCAATTTCGCTGAGTTCTTCTTCCATGGCTGTTAGCCAATTTTTATCTTTGTTGGCTTCATTGAAGGTCTTAGGCTCAATTTCTGAAAGTAGAGCAAAGTTTACTTGCTCCTTGTTTATTACAGCTCTTCTCCTAGTCTGAACACCATCTTTGTTGCCAATTATTTGCTCCTTGGGATGTTCTTTTTTAACAAACCTTGTAGGTGCCTTTTTACTCTTTTCTTCTTCCTCTTCATTATCTTTTACTTCATTTTCTGCTCCTTCTGATTATTCAATTCTAATCTCCTCATTGGGCTCAACTTGTTTTAATCCTTCTTCTACCTTTACATTGATGCTTTCGACTATTTTATGCAACCGTCTGTTGTAACACACATAGGCTTTGTTGTGAGTGGAGTATCCAAGATAAATTCTTTCATCACATCTTGACTCAAAACTTTTCAGTTTGGCCTCTTTTCCTCTGATGTAGCACTTGCTTCCAAACACTCTGAAATATTTTACAGATACAAGTTTTCCAAACCACAGTTCATATGGGGTTTTATCACTCTTTACCCTAAGTTGAACTCTGTTTAGAATATATACTGTTGTTTGAACTACCTCTTTCCAATATCTATCAAGAAGTTTTGCCTCTTTCAACATTGTTCTAGCCATCTCCTTTACAGTTATATTTTATTCTTTCTACAACGCTATTTTGTTGTGGAGTTCGTGCAGCAGAGTACTGTCTCTTAATCTCATGCTTCTCACAATATTCTATAAACTCATTGGAGGTGAATTCTCCACCTTTGTCTGATCTTAGACATTTGATTTTTCTTTCCATTTCATTCTCAACCATGGCCCTAAAGATCTTAAATCTCTCAAAGGCTTATGATTTGTCTTTCAAGAAGGTTACCCATATCATCCTTGAGAAGTAATTTACAAATAGCATAAAGTAGTATACACCTTTGGATCATTTTGTCCTAGTAGGACCACATAAATCTGTATGAACTACTTGTAGGGGTTTTGAGGTCGAATATTCTTTTGTTTCAAATTTGACCCTTGTCTACTTTCCTAGTTGGCACGCTCTGCATGTGACATCTGCAAGTTTGACTATTTTGGACATATGTCTAACACACTTATTAGAGCTTACTTTGACTAGATTGTCAAAGTTGACGTGACCCATTTTTTTATGCCATAATTAGCTTTCATCGACTTTTCCCATGAGGCAACTTGCATCATTTTCTTCAATCAAGTTGTATATATTGCTTTCAGTTCTTCCTTGTGCAACAGTTTTTCCAACTCTTTTTAGTTTACAACTTTCAGCATTAAATATGACTTCATAACCATTATCACACATCTGACTTACACTTAAAGTATTATGTTTAAGTCCTTTAACATATAGGACATCATGTGTAGGAAGCTTGTCATCTATGTACAAGGTTCCTTTACCTCTGATTTTGACTGCAGTGTTATCGCCCAGACTGACAGTCCCTTCCTTGCAAACTGGTGAATTTGCTCTTATCCCCATTCATATGCTTTGAGCAACCGTTGTCTATGACCCACAAGTTTTGCTCTTTGACATGGAATGTCGCTTGAGCAATCAAAGATTGATCTTTCACCTTCCACATCTTTTTGGGTCTCTCATCTGCCTTTTTCTTTTCTTTAAGAATGGCCTTTGAAACTCTATTCTCATTTAAAAATCTGCGTTTGCATAAGCTGTACTTTCTTGTTATTGCAATGTTAGCTCTAAAATACTTAGTTATATGTCTAGAATTATTGCAATTGTAACATATTAAATTTGAATCTATCAAAGGAACAAATGAATTTCTACTAGCAAAATTAAATCTTTTAATAAGAAAGACTCTTCTTATTTTTCAACACCAAGGATTCTTCATGCAAGGCAACCAGGTATAAGCCAAAGAAAGACAAATTTGGAAGACTCATGCAACACAATTTGGACTTGGACTAATGAAAAGTTAACTTTCTCTCCTATTTTCAACACCAATCTCTTGGCTTTTTGTAATTTTTTATATTAATGACTTTTCAGCTTTGTAAAATCCATCCCTCTTGATAAGACTAGACTCTATCATTGGTCAGTTGTGTAACCTCTTTAATTAGTAGAAGGACTGTACTTTCAGATTTCAAGTGCTGGCATAGTGTACATTCGTTCAACAATTTGCATACATGGTAGATTTCTCCCTTCCCAAATTTTGATTCGTACCTAGTTGCTAGCTCATCATGTTATGTAGGTCATGTTCAGTGTTTTATGTCTTTTGCTGACATTGTAAGTGGATGTTAGGTGGTTGCAAAGTGTCTTGTATCAGACCTCTCTCCATCATTTTCCTTCATGTTTTTGTCATTGGATCGAACCTTCTCATGAAATACTTATGCATAGTGATCAATTGAAAATCAAAGATCTTTATTTTTCCTTGTTTGTTCAGTGTTCAAGGTTCCAAGTAAGGTGGATCAACATTCTGGTGTATCACCGTCATTAGGTAGGATTTCCCCTTATAATTTTTTTCTCTCTTTTCCATGGTAGTCCACAACGCAGAGTAGAGATTTTCATTGATACATCTTACAGGAACCAGCCTTCTTTGGAGGTTCTTCTCACCATTGAGTCACCCACCCTCGTGAGAAGATTCAATTGTTTCAACTGGAGAGAGGATTTGTCATTTCAACACGTCTTCGATTCAGGTGCAACTTCAGGTTGACAACAAAAATCCGCTGGAAGGTGAGATGTAAACAACAAAAATCTCTTCATCATTTGACACTAAAACAACTTCATTAGTTTCTTGCAAGTCATGAGCTAGATGTTCACAAAGTTCTTTGCCTCTAACCAGCGTTGCAACCTTAATTTTTACGTCATATTCCATTACTTTGGTTATCCAACCAACTCTCTTTTCATTTATGTCTTTGTTAAGAAGAAATTCTTTGATGCTTGGATGAGCAACCATTAGATATATTTTATTAGTAGACAAAAAGTGCCTAAATTTTTTCAGAGATCTTATAACTGAAAGGACATGCTTTTCAACAAAAGAATACTTTGTTTCATACTCCTCCAAGCCTTGGCTATAGAAAGCTATTGACTACTCCAAATCTTCATGATTCTGCTGCATAAGAATGCCTGAAATGGTGTCCACATTAGCATACGTATATAGAATGAAATCTTTCTTAAAATCTAGATTTAAAAGCATAGGAGCACTTGCTATGGCTTTTTTAACATCTTCAAACCCTTTTACTCCTTCCTTGGATCAACTGAAATTCTGATTTTTCTTTAGCATGGTTGTAAGTGGTTTAGCTACAGTAGCAAAATCTGAAATATATCTCCTTATAAAGTTGATTTTTCCAAAAAAAATTTGCAAAACCTTTTTGCTCTTAGGCAAAGAGAGTGCAAGAATGGATTGAATCCTTTCAAAATCTATGTTTAAGCCATGCTTTGAAACATGTCCAAGAAGCTTACCTTTATGAACTGAAAATACACACTTTTTGGGATTTAGAGATATCCCAAATTGCCTACACCTTTCGAAAATTTGCTTGAGATGAACCATGTGATCTTCTGTATCTTTTGAAAATATTGTTATATCATCCAAATAAACAAGCACAAACCTATTAAGAAGGCCTTGGAAAGCCATATCCATGGCTCTCTGAAAGGTTGCTCCAAAATTAGACAAATCGAATGGCATCTTTTTGTATGTAAATGACTCTCACTTAGTCATAAAAGCTGTCTTGAATTGGTCCTCTTCTTTGATCAGAATCTGATTGTAACCACTATATCCATCCAACAAGGAAAACCTCTTTGGCCCTGCAACAAGCTGTAATTGATGGCAATGGATAGTGGTCTTTAAGTGAAGCCCTATTTAAATCATGAAAATCAACACACAAATGGATTTCACTATTATTTTTTCGTACTGGAACGAGGTTCGCCACCCAAGTTGAGTGCTTGATTGAAAATATAATAGCTGATTTTATGAGCTTGTGAAGCTTAGCTCTCATCAAAGGCTGAAGCTTTAGATTGATTGGCCTTTGTCTTTGTCTCATTGATTTAGTTTTCTTTTCTAACTCAATGGTGTGTTGAGCCAAACTTGGATCAAAACCTTTGAGATCACTATACTACCATGCAAATATATCAGCAAAACTTGTGCATAAATCAATGAAAGCTTTCTTTTGTGGAGTGCATACCTTGCCCAATTTCAAAATTTTATTCGCTGCAATCTCTACGTTGACATAGTGTTCTTCCTTTGTTGACAGGATGATTTCTCTTTCCTTAGCTCATCATCTTCACTGAAAATATTTTCAAGAGTGACCAATCCCTTGGGTAGCCTATTTGTTTTCAATTGTACAATCTGATCACCATACTGTTGTAAGTGTTTCGACTGATTTTTTGAAAAAAATTCAGCGTCTTCTTGCAAAAATCTCACAATTTGATTGTCATTTTCAAACACCTGCCAATTCTCTTGGTTATCTGAAACAAAAAGCCTTACAACTACCTTTATATGATTGAAAATTGTCACTTTTTACATCGGCTAGAATATTAAATTGTGTCCCAACAACAGCCAACCTATCAACATGTTTATTCCTATCTCTTGGTATTTCTTGAATATTAAAAGCGTAAAAATCTTCAAGTAAATCCCAAACTTTGTGTCTGTAAAATTTAAGCAACAAATTCTTGCATACATTCAAACCTCTTATTTGGTGGACTACAAATTCACTATCTTTAAACACTTGCAAATAATTTACTTTCATTTTCCTAGCCCATTGCAAACCGTGAACTAGTACTTCATATTCAACAACGTTGTTTGAACAACCAAACGGAAATTTAATAGAGGAGAAATACCTTTGTTCTGTAGGATAAATTAACATCATTCCAACTCCGATTCCATGCTTATTTCTTGATCCATCAAAGTACAATTTCCACAAGCCTTCATTTGATTCATTTTCTTTGATTATGGCTGGAATTGGTGTATCGTTCTCATGAAGACAATACACACCAAGACTTTCCTCTTCAATTAGCGTGTAGGGATTATGCTCATGCAAGGTAGAAGCCCACTCATCAAAAAACAAATCTGGAACTCCATCCAAAGGTGAGTCTTTTTCTACATCACTAGTTTGTAATATTTCATCTGAGATGATACAATTTGTATTGACAACACTTGACGTATAAGGCTCCATATGAAAATGTGCAATAGGATCTGAATGAATTATTATCTTTGTACCATACCTAGTTTTAAACAACAAATAGGTCCAATCAGCTGATAAATATCCCCTAATCTTTGAGGTGAAATCTCTTGAAAAACACATAGCGAAATAAGGAGGCAAGTCCACCACTACAACATCCTATTGAATAATAACATTAGAACAAGCATGTAATGCCAATTTCAAATCTTTGATAATGCCTACCATTCTTGCTAGTGAACCATCCAACTACAATACCCCTTTAGTGTTTGTCTCATAAACAAGACCGAGCTTGTCTACAATCTATTTGGACATTACTGTACTACTAGCTCCACTATCCACCATACAATTATGAACCAAAGTATCACCCACTATCAAAGAAAGATAAAAAAGAGGAGTTTTTTTTTATTTTACCTCAATTTTATCCACCTTTGCATCTTATCTCCTTGTTGTACCTATTGCTTAGTTGGTTGATCCGAATTTGTCAAGACAACACCTTCTTTCTCAATCGGTTTTGGAGACAATTCAAGAGTTGAAAGTTCTTGAATGAGTTTATCTTTTTGCCCTGGAATTAATAGAGAATCCCACATGCTAATGTTGATGTTAGACTTTTTTATTTGATCTAAAATATTGAACTGAGATGCACTAACCTTTGATTGCATTTTTTGAGGTACTTATTGCTCATGAATTAGAGGTATTTGTTGCACTTTACTAACCTTTATATTCTAATTTTTTGCGCTGTGGGAGTAACAAGCTACTCTTTTGTACTTTTAGCAACAATACTAGGAGTATTTGAAGTATTTGCTACCATTTAGGCTTCATCAACAGCTCTTTTTTTAGTTCTCTAATAGGTTATAGCTACAACTTGACCACTTGAATCGTTAGTTTTAACATCTTTAGTAAAAGCAACATGATCATTGACCTACCAATTTACATTAATAGCATCGGGCTGCCCTTGAACTTGATGAGTCACTCCTTGTGATGTCAAACGTGTATCTTGATATTGACCTCCTTGAAAATAGAACTCTTCTTGTGTCATCTATGGCATGTTGATGTTTTGTGATACCAAGGCTTGATTTTGAGCATCATTGAGATTTGAGGGTTGCCAACCTGAATCCTACACCAAATTATTTTGAGGTGGGGTTGGAACAATGGCTTTTGAAGTGGAAGGAGCATTCGGATCAAGAGCAACATATAGCTTAGCTGGAGTTATGGCTCTTTGTGCTTGATAGGGTGGGCTATTTTCTCTGAAACCCTGATAAGGAGACCTTTGATCTTTGAAAGACTGATAGTTGTTCTGATTTTGCTATTGATAGGGCTTATTTGACTTAAATTACTATCTTTTGAGCTGGACTATTTCATTTCCAAAATATTGTAGAAAACTTTTCAACTCTCCTATCTCACTAGCTTGACTAGTAGGGGCTACAATAGGAACTTGAGGTGCTGGAATTGGAGCCAAGGATGGAATTTAAGGAACTTGAGGGGTTGATACAAAACTTATTTCTAAAAATATGGGCATTGGAGGTCTTGGAAAAAGCTTACCTACTTGTATCAAACTATTTTATGCCCTTATTGCAACTTCATAAGCATCTAGCAAAGTAGTGCCATCCATTCACTGTATCATCACACTAATGTCAAAATTAAGAGCTTTCAAAAAATACAAAAATGCATATTAAGGGGATGGCCTAATTAGAATTGGTATCTTGGTCCATGTCTTCTGGAATTTAAAATTAAAATCGGACATGAACTCATGAGGAGCTCTCTGTATGGTAGTTAATTGCTCAACTAAAGATAAATGATCAAATTTGTCTTCAAATTGCTTGACTAAGGCTACACCCAATTCATCTCAGGTGGAAATGAATCTAAGTGAGAGGGCTCTATACCACTGTAATGCTTTTCCTTTGAAAGAAGCAGCAAACAATCTAATAGCAACATTATTCTCAACAACAATTTGAATTGAACAAAGATTAGCTACATCCTGGATTTGCTCAATGGGGTTGTTTGATTTTCTCCAGAGACGAATGGAATAATTTTGAGAACAACTACATGAATGTCATCTAATTGTGTTAGATTCAGTGGACTTCCCCTATTGAATGGAGCAAACACTTGATTTCTAACGGCCATTTAGATAGTGGGGATTGCAGTATTTAGAACGATAAGATGAGGGAGGTAAATGTTTTCTTTGAGGATATGGATTTTCCCTGTTAGACCTTGGTCTTTTATAAGTTACAAATTCAAAAGGAATACTTGTTGACGCAGTGGATTGCACCCTAGACAGGAGACCGAGCTCCTGCCTTCCACACGCAACAATGGAAACTCCCCTCTTGTCTGTGGGCAAGGCAAAACTGGGGGAAGAGTCTCTAGCTAAGGGCTAGCTCCCTTTGATGCATCTGAGTTATGCCAATAAGTGCTAATACATATACATATATATATATATATATATATATATATATATAATGCAGGGGGATGAAAAGGGATGAAGATTACAGGAAAACAAAACCTAATCTAAGAGGGTGATGCACCAAATAATTTCGACCTACTCACACTCACACTCTAAACCATAAGAATACATACATACACTTTAACTGGTAAAAGGACCAGACTACAGGAAGCTTAACGGGGAGGCTTTAATAGAACACACAGGAAAAATGACTTACCATAGGTGCTGTAAGAAAAACACACTGTCTAGTAACCTCCTTCTGCCTCTGCGTTCCAGGAACAGCTCTTCTTGTCATTTGTAGGAATGGCGCCTTTTAGATACCAGATGTGTTGGTGTCAACTCTGTGAAAGCATTAGGAAGCAATGACTAAACACAAGACTAACACTCAAACACACTCAAAGATATCTAACCAAAATAGAGGTAAAAATGCATTTTTTATTGATTCCAAGGGAAAATTGCCATGGCTTCACCTTACAATGTGAAAGATAGATCTCTTAAAATGAGAAGTTACAATATATATATGGAGAAGAGAGAGCAAAAGCGCCTCCTTTGAAAAAGACTTTTTTGTGCCCTTTGACAAGTGGCCCATGTGCGTCTCGAGGGCGTTGGGAGAGGAAGCCGCTGAAATATAAATGCTGTGTCGGCTCCGATTCTGACTTCAGGCATTCAAAAACATAGGCCACGCCGTTTCTCCACAAACAAGACTGCTCTTTGAAGGCACCCACGCATTTTTTCTACTCATAAATGCAAAATGGAGAAAAATGGGTCACGCCATTCATTGTTTGCGTCCCTTAATGACCACTTGGCAAGCACTGCTCCAACCGCTGGAATAACTCCTTGAGCTGACGTCTTCTTCCGCCACTTAGACTGTTTTGTTTGTTTCTGCACTTGGCTCTTCTGTCTTTTCCTTGCCTTGTCTCTTCTGGCTCTTTTGGCCCTCGGGGCTATCTTCTCGGCCTTGCTGGCTCCTTGGGCTCTTTTATTAGCAAGTCGCTGAGTTCATTCTCAACTTTTGTCTTTTCCCAGCATCGTCCTTTCCATGGTTTTGTCTTTTGCTGGCTTCTGTCTCTTTGTCTCTTTGTTTTTTGGGCTCCTTTCTGGTTGGCGCTCAAGAATTTAAAGATCAAATGGCTATTTCTCTACTATAAAATTGACGTTCGCGGGCCCGTCACCGTTTGAAAACCAACGTCTAGTCTATTTCCCTGAAATTGACGGCTTCGGAGACGTCACCGTCTTTGGCAATTCCTTTGGTCTTTTCTCTTGATTTGGCCTTTTGTCGCTCCCTTACCTTCGGGCTTTTGCTTTGGACCCTCCCGAAGGGAAGGTGTCCCTTTGGCTTTGGAGAAGTGCCCTTCTTTCGGCAGTCGAGAGTCCCCTGCAAGGGCACCTGCCCTTCGGGGTCCTTCGACGGCCTTTTCTCTTCGGCTATTTTTCCGCGGACAAAAATTCTGAAAGAAATCATTATTGCCTTTGTCTTTGCCTTAAGTCCTTTTTCGTGGGATTTTTTTTGTAGCCCTACCGAATTTCTTCGGACTTTTTGTCCGAAGGAATTATGTCCTTGTCTTTTCCTTCGATTGCCTTCGAAAAGTGCCCTTCGGGAAATCTGCTTCGGTACTGTTGCCGACCAAGTGCCCTCCGCAAGGGCACTTGTCCTTCGGGAGACTCTAATGAACCTTCTCATTGAACGGTTCTTTTGAACCACGCTGTTGAACCGATTGTTGGACTTTGCCGATGAGCTTTGCCGTTGAACCAAAGCAATGAACCAAGCACTTGAACCAAACCAACTGAACCAAACTATTGAACCAAGCACTTGTCCATTTTGCGCCTAAGTGTTGGGAACCCATTTATTCTCTGCAGAGTCCATAGAAAACATCTCTGCAGAGTCCATAGAAAACATCTCTGTAGAGTCCGTAGAAATGGGCCTGCAGAGTCCGTAGAAATACTTTAGACTTGTGCAAAAATCAAAAAATGAACTGACTCAGAACAACAGGGAGAGATGAGGACCGATTTTGGCTTGTTGGACCAAAAATGGTCAACAAATTGGTGACTCCCAGGGGAAGCACGCCTGCATGCTTAGAAACCAGTTGCTTTAAAGTCCATTGGGCACGGAGTCAGAATGCAACTTTGAAAAATTTAGCAACAGCCTTGAGATATCCAAGAATCAAACCTGAAGGTTTACCCCAAAAGGAAACGAAAACACACACAACACTAAGAAAACTACTAACATGTGCAAAAGGCACTTAGGGAAAACAGGAAAATAGCAAAGAAAATATATACATGATGGAAGAAAGGCTCGGTGGTAATGCTTAAGATGTATCCCATTAACTGAGATATACAGTTCTTCACCATCCAACCTGGAGAGTTGGAATGCATTATGCTGCTTGCACTGAGTGATGACATATGGACCACTCCATAGGGCGTCGAACTTCGCGTGCTTTCCAAGCTTAGCTCGGTTCTCATCCCATTTCAAGACGATGTCTCCTTCAGAGAAACTTTTTGATGAAGATTTTTTGTCTAAGTGTCTTTTTGTCTGCTGTTGGCAACTGGTCATAGAAGCCATAGCCTGGTCTCTTGTCTCTTGGAGCTCTATCAGCTCTCGCATAGCCTAACCTCCATGCTATTGCCTTCTTCTAATTGCAGCTGGTGAGCGAGGTTCAAGGCTGGCAACTCAAGTGAAATGGGGAGCCTAGCTTCTCTTTCGTATATGAGCGTTTACGACGAGTTACCAATTGCCCTCTTTGGGGTGACCCTATCTGTCCACAGGGTTGTTTTCAACTTGGCATGCCAAGTCCTCTGATTCTCTTCCATTGTTCACTTGATGATCATGATCAGATTCTTATTTGTAGATTCAGCCAGCCCATTCCCCTGTGGGTAGTAGTTGGACGAAGTGCTAAGATAGATACCATATCTCAGCGCCCATTCACTTGTTTTAGTTCCCAAAAGAGCTAACGCGTTATCTGAGATTATGGTAACTGGAACTCCGAACCTTGCCACTAGGTCTTCATAAAAATCCAGGACTGCACTTTCGTTGGCTTCCTTCAAAGCGACAGCCTCTACCCATCTTGTGAAATAATCTGTGGCGGTTAGGACCCACTTGTGTCCAGCACTGGAGGGAGGGTTAATCATCCCTATGAAGTCGAGGCCCCATTGCATGAATGGCTGCTCTACCTGAATAGGCTGTAAAGGCATGGCAGCCAACCATTGCTTCCCATCAAAAAGTGCGCACTTCTGGCACTTTCGTACCCAGGGATGGGTGTCCTTGAAAAGAGTAGGCCTGAAGTAGCCAGCGCTCATTATTCTTACTGTTGTAGCCCTAGGAGCAAAATGACCGCCAGCTGGCCCATCATGGAATTTGGACAGCACCCTATCTGCCTAACCTGGGTCTAAGCACCTTAAAAGGACACCTGAGAGATCCCTTCTGAACAACACTCCATCAATCAGGACATAAGGGAGACACTGGAGTCTGAAATATCTCCTCTTGGTCCTATCAAGGCCCTGCGGGCACTCACCAGTGAGAAAGAAATGCCTCACGTCTAATGTCCAATCCTTCATGACAACTGGTTCTTCTACTGTAGCTGCATCATGAACTAGCAGACTGTCCTCTTTTTGTTGCTTAAAGTCTGCAGCAAGGTGCTCACACAGGCCTCTCCCTCTTACCAGTTTCGTGATCTTGATATCCACGTCGTATTCCATCACCTTAGTGATCCACTCCTCTCTCTTTTCATTTAGGTCTCGGTTGATCAAGAAATCCTTGATGCTGGGATGTGGAACCATGAGGTGAATTCTGCTATTGGACAGCATATGCCTGAATTTCTTCAGGCTCCGTATGACCTCAAGGACTTGCTTCTCCACATATGTGTATCTGACCTCAAAACCCTCTAGGCCTTGGCTAAAAAACGCAATTGTTTGCTCAAAGTTATCACCATTTGCGTGGGTAAGCATGGTGGAGATTACCTCTTCATTGTCGAAGGTGTAGAGGTTGAAATCTTTGGTGAAGTCAGGGCTGATCAAAGTAGGAGCCCAGACTATGGCCTGCTTGATTTCTTCAAAACTGTCATTTCTTTGTGCTGTCCATGCAAACTTTTCACCCTTCCTCAGCATAGAGGTCAATGGCTTGACTATCTCCGCAAAATTCGGGATAAATCTCTGGATGAAATTTATCTTGCCGAAGAAGCTTTGCAGGTCTTTCTTGTGCTTAGGCAAGGACAGCTCCAGGATGGAGCAAACTCTCTCTGGATCAATAGTTTAAGCCTTCCTTGGAAACAATGTGGCCAAGGAGTTTTCCCTTGTGGACAACGAACACGCATTTCCTAGGGTTGAGAGAGAGACCGAACTCTCTACACCTCTCAAAGATTTGTCTGAGGTGTTTCATGTGTTGGCTCGCTTTCTTGGAGAAAACTGTCACATCATCAAGATATACTAGCATAGTGTTATTCATCAAGCCAGAAAAGGCCATGTCCATGGCTCGTTGGAAGGTGGCACCAGCATTAGACAGTCTGAATGGCATTTTCTTGTAATCAAACATCCCTCATTTGGTAGTGAAGGCTGTCTTGTGTTGGTCACAGTCTTGCACCAAAATCTGATTATATCCTTAATACCCATCTAGGAGGGAGAAACGCTCGCTTCCTGTCACCATTTGAAGGATCTGCTCCATGCTTGGGAGAGGATAATGGTCTTTTAAAGAGACTCTGTTGAGGTCTCTGAAATCAACGCACAGTCTGATCTCCCCATTCCTTTTCGGACAAGAACAAGATTGGCCAGCCAAGAAGAGTGTTTGATTGGAAATATTATCCTGGACTCAATCAACTTAGTGAGTTCCTTCCGCATGAGAGGCTCAATCATTGGGTTGACAAGCCTCTGCTTCTGCTTGATTGGCCTGGCGCCTTCTATCAACTCAATGGTATGTTGGGCCAGACTTGGGTCAAAGCCCTTCAAATCACTATATTCCCAAGCAAAGACATCAGCAAATTCCTGGCACAACAAGATGAAGGCCTGCCTTTCACGGTCCGTGCACACTTTTCTAAGTGCACGCAGCTTATCTTTGAATATTTCAACCTTCTCATGGTGCTCCTCCTTCGTTGCAATGCATGTCTTGTCGTTTTTCAACTGGTCATCTCCATTGAAGATACTCTCTAGAGTGACCAAACCTGTGGGGAGCTTATTGTTCTTCAGCTGAACAATTTGGATGCCATATTGCTACTATAGCTTAACCTGGTTTTTTGTAGCAAACTCAGCGTCTTCTTGCAAGAAGAGTGCTATTTGCTGGTCGCTGTCAAAGACTTGCCAGTTGGTGACGTTGTCAGGTACAAAGGGTTGGATTACTACCTTCAAGTGGCATGAGCTGTGGTCTCAGCCTATTTTCTTAGGGATATCAAACTGGTCACCAACTGCTGCCAGCCTATCTGCTTGCTTGTTCTGCTCTCTAGGAATGGAGGTAATATTGAAAGCAAAGAAATTTTCCACGAAGTCCCATACCATATGTTTGTAGGACTTCAGTAAAGAATTCTTTGTTAAATTTTGGCCTCTTACCTGATTGACAATCAACTCATTGTCACCAAAAACTTGCAGCGCTTTAATTCATCTTTTCCTCGCCCACTTCAAACCGTGGATGAGGGATTCATACTCCGCAACATTGCATGTGCAGGAAAATTGGAATCGAAAAGCCAAAAAATATTTTTCCTTTGAAGGAGAAACTAGCACCACTCCACCACCAGCTCCCAACTTACTTCTTGAACTATCAAAGAATAGTTGCCATAGACCTGAGCTTTCTTGGCTCGTTTTCATCAGATTTGGTACAAAAGTACCCTCTTCATGCATGCAATAAATTCCAAAGCCTGCCTCCTCTATGAATTTGTAAGGATCATGCTCGAAGTTGTCACTTCTCCATTCATCTAAGAGCAGGTCTGCAACTCCTTCAAGGGCAGAGGATGGAGATTGGTCTACTTGGAACTCTTCTTGGTCAATAATGGCGTCGCTGACATTTGCCGCCTTGAGCGAGTATGGTTCCAGATGATCTCTGTAGAGTGGCTCGGATTCAATCTTAACTTTAGTCCCATACTTGGTTCTAAAAACCAGATAAGACCAATTTGATGCTAAGTAGCCGCCTATCTTGGATGTAAAATCCCTGGATAAGCAGATGGCAAAAGAGGGACATCCGCCACTACCACATCATGAGGAACTGAGAAGGTCGGGCAAGCGTGTATCGTCAAGCTCAAACCTTTCACTACCCCAATTGTCTTTGCTGGTGTTCCATCCAGTTGTAGGACTCCTTTAGTCATTTCTTCGTATTTCAACCCCAGTTTGTCGGCTATGCATTTGGGCATTACTGAGGTGCTTGCTCCACTATCAATGATGCAATTGTGCACCAAGAAATCTCCTATGACCAAGGACAAATAAAAAGGGGGAACCTTTTCTTCTTTCCTGACCTAGCCTGAGGTGGAAGGCTGTCCATTCATCATCAAGACATTATCGGCCCTTGCTGGGACAGCTTGTTCATTCAGCGCATGCAATTCCTTTTGCAGCATGTCCTTTTGCCCTAGTATTGACAATGAATCCCACAAGGAGATGTTCATGTGCAGCTTCTTCATCTGATCTACTACATTGACTCGAGGGTTGCCTTCAAATTTTCTTGGAATTATTTACAGCCTGAGGCGCAGGCCGAGGAGCTGAAGGAACAACCGGTGGTCTGAAGCTTGGGACCTTTTGATTTACATGTGATGAAGAAGGTATTGGTGACGTTTGGGCAACAGCCTGAGTTTCTTCCATTGCTCTCCTTTTGGACCTTGTGTTGGTTGCGACACAGTCGCCCTGATTGTCTGCAGTACCCACGTAATTGACTAAATAGAACTCACCTTCCAGGTGATTCATGAGAGTAGAATCAGCCTGAGTCTGATTGTTGCTCATGCCGGGTTGCATTGAAGCCTCAAAACATTGGAATTGGACGGCTCCCTGATTGTCTTGTACATTTGGGTAGTGACCCATCATTTCATTTGTATAAACAACCTGCACCTGACCATATCCCATGGTTGAGCAACTTGGTTGTTCTTGCACCAAATTGTTTTGAGTGGGCACCATAGCCTTGGATGATGAAGGGGCCCCTGGATTGTAGCCTTGATAAGGTCTGGTCTGTGCAAACTGACCCTGCCCTTGATTGTAATTTTGGAAAAGGGGTATATTTGTTTGACCATACTGCTGATATCTTTGATGTGGTCGGCTATTTTGAGCTTGCTGCCTTTTAATGCCACTAGTTCATTTGTCACATTTTGCAACAGACTTTTGACTTCATGGAGTTCATTTGATGAAGTAGCAGCTGGCTTTTCTGTGCTAGGCAGAAGAGCTAAGGTGGGAGCAGCACTCTGAATTGGTGGCAGCATTTAAGGGAAAAGTGTCATATGAGGTCTAAGAGCTATTTCTCAGCCTGTACTAGGCAATTCTCAGCCGCTATAGCTATGTCATAGGCGGCGGGCAACACATGTCCTCCCATGGACTGTATCATAACAGCGATATCTTTGTTCAATGCTCTTAAGTAATACAAGAAAGCATAGCTAGGAGTCGGCTTTACCAGAATGGGGATTCTATCCCATGTCTTTTGAAAACAAGTGTTGAAATCCTGCATGTATTTGTGTGGAGCTCTTTTCATTGTAGTCAGTTGCTCGGCAAGTGAGAGGTGGTCGCTCTTCTCCCCAAAACGGTTCGTCAAAAGAGTGCCCAATTCATTCCAAAAACCGACTGAATTTATGGTTAAAGTCCCATACCCGTCCAGAGCTTTTCCCTTGAGAGACAATGCTAGCAATCTGATTGCAATATTCTCCTCTGTGACATTGTGAATATTGCAGAGGTTAGCAATATTTTTGATGTGTTCAATAACTGTAATGGGTCCCTCTCCATCAAAGGGAGGTACACTTTTGAGGATTGCTCCTGGAATTGGGTCATAACACTGGAGATTCAAAGGACTCTGACCACGAAAAGTCAAAAAGGGTAATGCCATAGCTATGACAAGATGTAACCGCAGCGTTGTTGCGTAGGTGTTCTTTATAGCAGGTTTGGGAAAGTGGTTTGCTGAATAAGGATGTGTCCTCTCAAACCTCAGTCGCTTTGCTGAGTTCAAAGACAATTCAATGAATTCGAAAGGGACACCCTTAGAAGCAGACCGTGTGGTGATTTTAGGCATAGGAAGTCAGACTGGTCTTTGATTAGAAACTGAAGTTCTTACCAGTGGAGTCGCCAGATGCTGAAAATAATTGATTTTGCTGTATCAGGACCAACATCAATCCTGAAACTTTACTAAGTGTAAAAAATTGAGTCCCACTGGGCATGCCAAAAACTGTTGACGCAGTGGATTGCACCCTAGACAGGTGGCCGAGCTCCTGCCTTCCACACGTAACAATGGAAACTCCCCTCTTCCTTGTGGGCAAGGCAAAACTGGGGGAAGAGTCTCTAGCTAAGGGCTAGCTCCCTTTGATGCATCTGAGTTATGCCAATAAGTGCTAATATATATATATATATATATATATATATATATAATGGGGGGGATGAAAAAAGATGAAGATTACAGGAAATCAAAACCTAATCTAAGAGGGTGATGCACCAAATAATTTCGACCTACTCACACTCACACTCTGAACCATAAGAACACATACATACACTTTATCTAGTAAAAGGACCAGACTGCTGGAAGCTTAATAGGGAGGCTTTAATGGAACACATAGGAAAAGGGACTTACCATAGGCGCTGTAAGAAAAACACACTGTCTAGTAACCTTCTTCTGCCTCTGCGCTCCAGGTACAGCTCTTCTTGTCACTTGTAGGAATGGCACCTTTTAGATACCAAATGTGTTGGTGTCAACCCTATGAAAGCATTAGGAAGCAATGACTGAACACAAGACTAACACTCAGACACACTCAGAGATATCTAACCAGAATAAAGGTAAAAATGCATTTTTTATTGATTCCAGGGGAAAATTGCCAGGGCTTCGCCTTACAATGTGAAAGATAGATCTCTTAAAATGAGAAGTTACAATATATATATGGAGAAGAAAGAGCAAAAGCGCCTCCTTTGAAAAAGACTTTTTTGTGCCCTTTGACAGGTGGCCCATGTGCATCTCGAGGGCGTTGGGAAGAGGAAGCTGCTGAAATATAAATGTTGTGTCGGCTCCGATTCTGACTTCAGGCATTTAAAAACATAGGCTGCGCCATTTCTCCACAAACAAAATTGCTCCTTGAAGGCACCCACGCAGTTTGTCTGCTCATAAATGCAAAATGGAGAAAAATGGGTTGCGCCGTTCACTGTTTGCGTCCCTTAATGACCACTTGGCAAGCATTGCTCCAACCGCTAGAATAACTCCTTGAGCCGACGTCTTCCTTCGCCACTTGGACAGTTTTGTCTGTTTCTGCACTTGGCTCTTCTGTCTTTTCCTTGCCTTGTCTCTTCTGGCTCCTTTGGCCCTCGGGGCTATCTTCTCGGCATTGCTGGCTCCTTGGGCTCTTTTATTAGCAGGTCGCTGAGTTCATTCTCAACTTTTGTCTTTTCCCAGCGTCATCCTTTCCATGGTTTTGTCTTTTGCTGGCTTTTGTCTCTTTGTCTCTTTGTTCTCTCGGCTCCTTTCTGGTTGGTGCTCAAGAATTTAAAGATCAAACGACTATTTCTCTGTTGTAAAATTGACGTTCGCAGGCCCGTCACCGTTTGAAAACCAACGGCTAGTCTATTTCCCTGAAATTGACAGCTTCGGAGATGCCACCGTCTTTGGCAATTCCTTCAGTCTTTTCTCTTGATTCGGCCTTTTGTCGCTCCCTTACCTTCGGGCTTTTGCTTTGGACCCTCCCGAAGGGAAGGTGTCCCTTTGGTTTTGGAGAAATGCCCTTCTTTCAGCAGCCGAGAGTCCCCTGCAAGGGCACCTGCCCTTCGGGGTCCTTCGGCGGCTTTTTCTCTTCGGCTATTTTCTCGCGGACAAAATGTCCGCAAGAATTGTCTCGCCCACTTATTTTCTTCAAAGCTTTCCTCGGGTTTTTTCCGGTGGCCATTTTTCCCGCGGACTTTTTCCCGAATTTCTTCAAACTTTTTTGTCTGAAGGAATTCCTTCGGACAAAAGTCCGAAAGAAATCACTCTTGCCTTTGTCTTTGCCTTAAGTCCTTTTTCACGGGATTTTTGTTCGTAGCCCTTTCGAATTTCTTCGAACTTTTTGTCCGAAGGAATTCCTTCGGACAAAATTCCGAAGGAATTATGCCCTTGTCTTTTCTTTCGATTGCCTTCAAAAAGTGCCCTTCGGGAAATCTGCTTCGGTACTGTTGCTGACCAAGTGCCCTCCGCAAGGGCACTTGTCCTTCGAGAGACTCTAATGAACCTTCTCATTGAACCGTTCTTTTGAACCAAGCTGTTGAACCGACTGTTGGACTTTGCCGATGAGCTTTGCCATTGAACCAAAGCAATGAACCAAGCACTTGAACCAAATCGACTGAACCAAACTATTGAACCAAGCACTTGTCCATTTTGCGCCTAAGTGTTGGAAACCCATTTATTCTCTGCAGAGTCCATAGAAAACATCTCTGCAGAGTCCGTAGAAATGGGCTTGCAGAGTTCGTAGAAATTCTCTGCAGAGTCCGTAGAAATACTCTAGACTTGTGCAAAAATAAAAAAATGAACTGGCTCAGAATAGCAGGAATAGAAGGGGACAGATTTTGGCCTGTTGGACCAAAAATGGTCAACAATACTTTTATTTGTTAATCTTGTGGTAACCTTTGGCATGAACGGATTCCTTGAATGATGCTATGAACTCTACAACTGGATGTAGATGAATATCCTCTGCTGCTACAAAAACTCTTTAGATATGCAAAGAATTATTTTGTGGTCCCATTGGGCATGCCAAAAACTGTTGTCAACTTGGAGTTGCACCTTGAAATGATGTGTTGAAATAGCTAATCCTCTCTCCAGTTGCAACAATGGGATATTATTCTCACGAGGGTGGGTGCCTCAATGGTGAGAAGAACCTCCAGAGAAGGCTGGTTTTTGAAAGATGTATTAATGCAGATCTCTACTCTGTACTACAGACTACCATGAAAAAGGGAGAAAGAAACTTGAAGGGAAAATCCTACCTATTAATGGTGATACACCAGAATGTTGATCCACCCTACTGTTGACATAGTGGATTGCACTCTGGGCAGGAGGCCGAGCTCCTGCCTTCCACATGCAACAATGGAAACTCTCCTCTCACCTGTGGGACCGGCGAAACTGGGGGGAGAGTCTCTAGATAAGGGCTAGCTCCCTCTGATGTATCTTTTAGGTCCTGGACTTCCTACTGCTAACAAATAAATGAAAAAGGGGGGGATGAAAAGGGAGAAGGATGCTAAAGACAGAACCTAAACCTAAACTAAAAGGTGATACACCAAAAAAGCTGATACACTCAACCCGAACATACACTCTTCACCAAGAAGACGCTGTCATACACTTCATCTGATGTGGAAAAACTCTTCTGTATCAGTGAGTTAGGGGTCCGTAGAGATACAAGGAGGAAGAACTATCAAAGGTGTTCTAAGATACACTTTGGCAGCCTATTCACATGCGCCTATATTCCTGCTGTAGACACTTCTAGTAGACCTGCAAAAGAAAAAACTTCACAATGCACTAGATATACTGGAATCGTTTTGTGAAAAGCATTAAAAAAATGACTTAACACAAAAAGAAAACATAGACATATGCGTGAGTGCAAGATCAAATGGAGGTAAAAATTGCTAAGTCTTGATTCAAGGTAAAATCTGACAGAGTTCTGCCTTACAAACCCAGATATTTTTGGGTAGAGCTTTGCCTTACAGGCTAAGAGATGGGATCCTCTCAAAATGAGAAGTTTTACAATACATAGAAAGAGGAGAAGAAGTAAAGGCGCCGCTTTGGAAAAGACTTTGGCGCTCTTGACAAGCTGGCCCATGTGCGTTTGTGAGCATCAGGAAGAGGAAGTCACTGTTGCTAATGTCATTCTTCTAGAAGAGGCCTGCTGGAACCATGCTGTGTAATCACCGGTCTTGACTTTGGCATTCAAACATTAATGTGAAAGCACGGGCCGCGCCTCTTTTCTGCAGACAAGACTGCTCCTTCCAGATATTAACGCGGTTTGTCTGCTTATAAATGCAAAATGGAGAAAACAAGCCGTGCCGCTTACTATTTGCACTGTTTGATGACCACTTGGCAAGCACTGTTCCAACTGCAAGAATAAATCCCTGAGTTGACACCTCTTCTTTGCCACCTAGACTGTTTGTCTGCTTCTGCACTTTGTCTCTTCCTGGTTTTGTCTCTTTCTTGCTCCTTCAGCGCTCGGGGCTATCTTCTTGGCGGGTTGCTGAGTTCCTTGGGCTCTTCTTTAAGCTTTTCAAAATCAACAGCTATTTTACGAGCCTTAAAATTGACGTCTGCGCATCCGTCACTATTTGAAAACCAACAGCTAGTTTGTCGTGCTTGATTTTGACGTCTTCGGGCCCATCACCCCTTGGAAATTCTTCGGCCTTTTCCTTTCTTTCAGCTTCTTGTTGCTTCCCTTTCTTTTGGGCTTTTGTTTTGAACCCTCCCGAAGGGAAGGTATCCCTTCGGCTTTGGAGAAGTGCCCTTCTTTCGGCAGCCGAGAGTCCCCCGCAAGGGCACCTGCCCTTCGGGGTCCTTCGGCGGCCTTTTCTCTTTGGCTATTTCCCCACGGACAAAATGTCCGCAAGAATTGTCTCGCCCGCTTCTTTTCTTCGGAGCTTTTTCTCGGGTTTTTTCCCACGACCACTTTTCTCCTGCCCACTTTTCCCGCGGACAAAAAGTCCGCAAGAATTGTTTCGACCACTTTGCCTTTGGCCTTCGGAATTTTCTTTCGGGCTTCTCTCCCACGGCCTTCCTTCGAATTTCTTCGGACTTTTTGTCTGAAGGAATTCCTTCAGAAAAAAAGTCCGAAAGAAATCGTTCTATGCCTTAGTCTTTCATAGCCCTTCCGAATTCCTTCGGACAAAAAGTCGGAAGGATTTCTTCCTTTGCTTCTTCGACTGCCTTTGAAAAGTGCCCTTCGAAAAAATTGGAAACGACCCTTCCGAAGGGTGCTTCCTTTGCCTTAAACAAATTTTCGAAGGAAACTTACCTTTTCGGCTTTTCTCTGTGGCCTCTTTGGAAGTGTTCCCTGCCCTCCGCAAGGGCTCTTGAGTCTGGAACTGCCCTCCGCAAGGGCACTTGAAATGGTCTGTTTTGCGCCTAAGTGGGAACTTGTCTCGTTTGAACCGAGCCGTTGAACCAATTGAATGAAACAAGTCATTGAACCGAGCCATTGAAACAATTGAATTTGAGCCAATTGAACTGAATGGTTCACTGGTTTGAAGAAACTTTGTAGAAGCCCCTTTCATTCCTTGAACTGGTTCTTCATCTGCCAAAAGACTTTCTTGCAGAGTCCGTAGAAATCCCTGCAGAGTCTGTAGAAATACCTGCAGAGTCCGTAGAAATTTCAGACTTTTGCAAAACCAAAAATGTACTGGCTTAGAACAACAGGGAAAAAAAAGGGGGGACCAATTTTGGCCTGCAGGACCAAAATTTTCAACAAATTGGCGACTCCCAGGGGAAGCATGCCTGCTATGCTTAGAGACCAGTTGCCTTAAAATCCATTGGGCACGGAGTCAGATGCAACTTTGAAAGAGTTAGCAACCGCCTTGATAGATCCAAGAATCAATCATGAGCTTTTACCGCAGACACAAGGGAAAACACACACAAGGCTAAAAACACTACTTGTGTAAATAGCACTTAGGGAAAACAGGAAAAGAAACTGAAAGAAAACTACTATGTAAAACTAACTAAGTATATCTGCCTCGCTCCTGGATCAAAGGGAAAACTTCTTAAGTCCCCTCCTTGGCTAGGAAACTTATAGTGCCAGACAAGTGGCTGAATGGAATGGAGACTTGGTGACTTGCTCCTCTTGCCTGCCACCTTGATTGGCTTGCATCCGAGTGGATCAGAGTCAAACATGCTTCCAACATATATGTACTCTTCTTGTTCTTGGAAGCTTGTTGAATGTTGGTACTTCATGCTGGTGCATTTCACCAAGAAATCAATGGCTGCTGGCTCATCACCATAAGCCCTTTGATCTGCACAGTCCCTTTGCAATGCATCATGGTTTGACTCGTCCCTTGCTTCATTTAAAACCCTATCAAACTCATCCTTTGCTCCCTCATGGCCTTTTTGAAGAAAGGTGACTGTTGTGATGTCTGAAATAGAATCACAAACTGATTGCTCATCCCACAGAACATCACCCTTTTGTTCAAAACTCTCTTCTTCAAGGTTTTCCTCAAGAGAGACCAGTCTCTCCTTTTCTTGCTCAAGGATCAAAGTCTCTAGTTGTTCAAAGACATCCGTCTGATCTTCCTCCAACTCAGGCTCCTCGGCATAGTCGTCCTCCTCATCGAAGCAACAAGGAAGTTCATCAAACAAAGGGGGAGAGAGCTCTCCATGCTTACGTTCCTCCTCATATTGCTGGAACATCTGCATGTATGCATTCCCTGTGTCTTCTCCATTGTCGATGATGCCTTCACAAGGAACATCGATGATGATTTCTTTTTCATTGCCACTCATGATAGCCTTTTGGACAACTACAGATTGAATCTTCTGCTCCTCACTCGCCTCCTGCAAAATAGGTTCCTCTTTGAGAAGGGGTGAAGTGGAAAAACCATGTGGAAGAGGAGGCAGTCCTTGAGCTAGAATCGAATGATTCTCCTCTTTCCATTTGGCCAACACTTCATCTATATCAGGTGTGCCCTGATAGCTCTCTTGGAGGTGTGTAAATGGGGTGTGTTCAGACATGTCCATCACACGTTGACTGAGAAATCTTGCTTTGGATTCCAACTCTGCAATTCTCTTGGCTATATCTTCTTGAAAGAGCCTTTCTTGGAGGTCACAATAATCATCACGATGAATAGGAGCAGCTTCATCTTCTTCAAGGTGTTGAGCAAAACCTTTCTCCTCCTCCTTCCTGCCCCAAGATTCTACCGTTTGCTTCCAACTCATGACCTTGGGATTGGAATTTTGCTCCTATGAACAGGGAGCAACTTTATCCTTTTTACGGTCTTGAGCTGGTTCATGATGTTCCTTCTTCCAGCTTGGGATCTGGAGATCATACTGAGAGACTTGAGGAAGTTGGGGAAGGTTAGGGAGGGTCTGCTGATGTACAGGAAGAGTTGCTTCAAGAGAGATGTGCTGGTTCATGACGTTCCCTCCAAAAGAAGATTCACAATCTAAGGAATTGAGAAGATTCATCTCCATGGGGGGTTGCTCTAGTTCCCTTTGATGTTTGAAGGCTAGGCGCATGGGGTTAAGAGCAGGATTGATTGATGCATCAGATGAGCTAGAATGAGTAAGTGCTATTTGATAGAAAAGATTTGGTGCACAAGAGGGGGCTTTCTTTAGAATAGGAGGGGGCACACAAGGCTGACTGCCTTGAATAAATGGACTCCTCCATTTTGCTACCTCCTCCATGGATTGCAAGGCCTGATCTTGCCTGAACAAACACTCATCTTTATACATCAGCTCCTGCTGATATCCATACTGCTCATCCAGTCTATCAATCTCCATTACCTGCTTCTCAAACTCCAGTGCTACTTCCCTTATTGTTGAAGGGCAACTAGTAGAGATGCTTGAGGGGATTGCATGAATGTTTTGAGCTTGATCATGGTAATATGAAGGAATACAAGGCCCATGATTCTTATCAATGGAATTATACATACAAAAATAAGATTTCTTGATGGCACCTGGACTGCTTAACCAGCTGATTCAACTTGGAGTTGCCATTCATGTTGATGAAAAGCCTCCAAAGGTTGGTTGGTTGAAGAACACACTAAAATTTCTTCAACTATTTGGACCAAACTTTTCCTAGTTGGTCCCACCGGGCGTGCCAAAAATTGTTGACGCAGTGGATTGCACCCTGGGTAGGAGGCCAAGCTCCTGCCTTCCACATGCAACAATGGAAACTCCCCTCTCACCTGTGGGACCGGCAAAGCTGGGGGGAGAGTCTCTAGATAAGGGCTAGCTCCCTCTGATGTATCTTTTAGGTCCTGGACTTCCTACTGCTAACAAATAAATGAAAAAGGGGGGGATGAAAAGGGAGAAAGATGCTGAAGACAGAACCTAAACCTAAACTAAAAGGTGATACACCAAAAAAGTTGATACACTCAACCCGAACATACACTCTTCACCAAGAAGAAACTGTCATACACTTCATATGATGTGGGAAAACTCTTTTGTATCAGTGAGTCAGGGGTCCGTAGAGATACAGGGAGGAAGAACTATCAAAGGTGTTTTGAGATACACTTTGGCAGCCTATTCACATGCGCCTATATTCTTGCTATAGACACTTTTGGTAGACCTGCAAAAGAAGAAACTTCACAATGCACTAGACATGCTGGAATCGTTTTGTGAAAAGCATAAAAGAAAATGACTTAACACAAAAAGAAAACATAGACATATGTGTGAGTGCAAGTTCAAATAGAGGTAAAAATTGCTAAGTCTTGATTCAAGGTAAAATCTGACAGAGTTCTGCCTTACAAACCTAGAGATTTTTGGGTAGAGCTTTGCCTTACAAGCTAAGAGATGGGATCCTCTCAAAATGAGAAGTTTTACAATATATATAAAGAGGAGAAGTAAAGGCGCCGCTTTGGAAAAGACTTTGGCGCTCTTGACAAGCTGGCCCATGTATGTTTGTGAGCATCGGGAAGAGGAAGTCACTGTTGCTGATGTCATTCTTCTAGAAGAGGCCTGCTGGAACCATGTTGTGCAATCGCCGGTCTTGACTTAGGGATTCAAACATTAATGTGAAAGCACGGGCCGCGCCTCTTTTCTGCAGACAAGACTGTTCCTTCTAGATATTCACGCGGTTTGTTTGCTTATAAATGCAAAATGGAGAAAACAAGTTGCGTCGCTTACTGTTTGCGCCGTTTGATGACCACTTGGCAAGCACTGTTCCAACTGCAAGAATAAATCCCTGAGTTGACACCTCTTTTTTGCCACTTGGACTATTTGTCCGCTTCTGCACTGTCTCTTCCTGGTTTTGTCTCTTTCTGGCTCCTTCAGCCCTCGGGGCTATCTTCTTGGCAGGTCGCTGAGTTCCTTGGGCTATTCTTTAAGCTTTTCAAAATCAATGGCTATTTTACGAGCCTTAAAATTGATGTTTGCGTACCCGTTACTATTTGAAAACCAACGGCTAGTTTGCCGTGCTTGATTTTGACGTCTTCGAGCCCGTCACCCCTTGGAAATTCTTCGGCATTTTCCTTTCTTTCAGCTTCTTGTTTCTTCCCTTTCTTTCAGGCTTTTGTTTTGAACCCTCCCGAAGCGAAGGTGTCCCTTCGGCTTTGGAGAAGTGCCCTTCTTTCGGCAGCCGAGAGTCCCTCGCAAGGGCACCTGCCCTTTGGGGTCCTTCGGCGGCCTTTTCTCTTCGGCTATTTTCTCGCGGACAAAATGTCCGCAAGAATTGTCTCGCCCACTTCTTTTCTTCAGAGCTTTTCCTCGGGTTTTTTCCCGCAGCCACTTTTCCCACGGAATTTCTCCCGGCCACTTTTCCCGCGAACAAAAAGCTTGAAAGAATTGTTTCGACCACTTTGCCTTTGGCCTTCGGAATTTTCTTTTGGTCTTCTCTCCCGCAGCCTTCCTCCGAATTTCTTTGGACTTTTTGTCCGAAGGAATTCCTTCGGACAAAAAGTCCGAAAGAAATTGTTCTATGCCTTAGTCTTTCATAGCCCTTCCGAATTCCTTTGGACTTTTTGTCTAAAGGAATTCCTTCGGACAAAAAGTCAGAAGGATTTCTTCCTTTGCTTCTTCGACTGCCTTTGAAAAGTGCCCTTCGGAAAAATTGGAAACGACCCTTCCGAAGGGTACTTCCTTTGCCTTAAACAAATTTCCGAAGGAAACTTACCTTTTCGGCTTTTCTCTGTGGCCTCTTTGGAAGTGTTCCCTACCCTCCGCAAGGGCTCTTGAGTTAGGAACTGCGCTCCGCAAGGGCACTTGAAATGGTCCATTTTTCGCCTAAGTGGGAACTTGTCTCGTTTGAACCGAGCCGTTGAACCAATTGAATGAAACAAGCCGTTGAACCGAGCCATTGAAACAATTGAATCTGAGCCAATTGAACTGAATGGTTCACTGTTTCGAAGAAACTTTGTAGAAGCCCCTTTCATTCCTTGAACTGGTTCTTCATCTGCCAAAAGACTTTCCTGCAGAGTCCGTAGAAATCTCTGCAGAGTCCGTAGAAATACCTGCAAAGTCCGTAGAAATTCCAGACTTGTGCAAAACCAAAAATGTACTGGCTCAGAACAACAGGGAAAAAAAAGGGGGGACTGATTTTGGCTTGCAGGACCAAAATGGTCAACACCTACTTGGAACCTTGAACACTGAACAAACAAGAGAAAAATAAGACCTTTGATTTCAATTGATCACTATGCATAAGTATTTCATGAGATGGTTTGATCCAATGACGAAAACATGAGGAAAAATGATGGAGAGAGGTTAGATACAAGACACTTTGCAACCACCTAACATCCACTTACAGCTTCAGCAAAAGACATATAAAACACTAAACGTGACTTGCATAACATGATAAGCTAGCAACTAGGTATGAGTCAGAATTTGGGAAGGGAGAGAAATCTACCATGTATGCAAATTGCTGAATGAATGTACACTATGCCAGCGCTTGAAATCTGAAAGTACAGTCCTATTGATTAAAGAGGTCACACAACTCACCAATGACAGAGTCTGGTCTTACCAAGAGGGATCAATTTTACAAGGCTGAAAAGCCATTAATATAGAAAATTACAAAAAATCAAGAGATTGACATTGGAAAATAGAGAGGGAGTAAACTCAAACCAACTCAGCCTTTACAAAAATCTATTTTGTCTTGCATAAAAAGTTTTTGCATTGAAAAAGAAGAAGACAAGCTTTGGATGCATGAAATCAATACATAGATGTCTTGACTTGAAAACCAGTCAACTCCAAAACAAGAGTAGTTAAATCCACTCAAACTGCTAGAACATTTCAAGATTTGCGACAAACGAGAGTGCGTGCATGGAATTTCTGGCTTTTTGAGACGTTCAACACTTTGCCTGTTCATTATGCAAGACAACTCTATTTTCAAAACTGAAGCATGCTTGTTTTCTTAAATGTGTTCACTTCGTTGGAGTCACTCACATTAGTCTGTGCATGATCTTTCTTCGTCCTGCCTTTGTCTTTATTTTGCATTTGTCTTACTCATTGTTCATGCTTATGTCCATGTTCAGTTCTGCTTTAGTCTTGTCTGGCTTTTCCCGTGTTCATGCGATTGATCATGCTTAGTTCACTTCGTGTTTTCTTTGGCTTTTCTCATGTTCTACTTTAATTCGGGATTCGAGACTTATTTTGGTTGGGCCTCTGTGTTTTTATATTCCTGTGCATGGCATTTTCTTTTCTCTATTTTGGCCTTTGCTTACGCTTTAGCCTTCGGGCTTTTTGATCCGTTTGAATTCCTTCGGAATTTCTGTTTGAAGGGACAAAAAGTCTGAAGGAATTCGGGAGGACAAAAACCTGATAGAAATAAAAGCAAAGGCACAGAACGAGATGAATCCCTTCGGACTTTTTGTCTGAAGGAATTGCCCGATAGAAATAAAAGCAAAGGCACAGAACGAGACGAATTCTTTCGGACAAAAAGTCCGAAGGAATTCATCTCCTTCTGTGCCTTTGCTTTTATTTCTATTGGGCTTTTGTCCGAATTCGTCTCCTTTGGCTATCTTTCCCCGAAGGGCAAGTGCCCTTCGGGAACTTTGTTTTTGTCTTTCGGTTTATGAAGGTGCCCTCCGCAAGGGATTCTGCTTCCCAAAAATGCCCTTCGGGATTTTTGATTTGGTCCTATCTTTGGCTTTGGTGCCCCCCACAAGGGTATGTTCTTCCAGAAGTGCCCTTCGAAAGAATTGTAAAGGTCCACTTCGTTGCATAGTGTCCTCTGCAAGGGCTATTCATCCTCAAAAGTGCCTTTTAGAACTTTTGAAAGGGTCCTACCACCGACCAAGTGCCCTCCACAAGGGCACTTCTTCAAAAAAATTGATTTTGTCCTTCGGAACCTTTTCCAAGGTCTTCTTCATGCTTGAAGTGTCCCCCGCAAGGGCACATACCCTTCAGGGAAATGGTAAACGCCCCTACGCAACGCCCAAATGCCCTCCGCAAGGGCACTTCTCCTTAAAACATACCTTTCAAGGTTTTTGAAAATGATCCTTCAGAAAAAATGAAAAGTTCTCTCGTCGTTTGAGTGCCCTCTGCAAGGGCAGTTGCCCTTCAAGATTTTTGAAGGGCACTTGGGCTTTTTGAAATTGTCCTTCGGATGAATTGTTTGTGTCTTTAGAAATATAGAGTGAACCAACCCAAAGGGTACATACCCTTTGGGACTTTTGAATTGGACCTCAACTATGCTTTTCCCTTTCCTTTAGACAAAAGTCCGAAGAAAATAAACTTTGAACGATTGCCACTTAGTCATTTTTTCGGTCTTTTACACAGTCTTTTGAGAGCTCTTTCTCTCGGACAAAATGTCCGAAGAAATAGTCCACTTCTTATAGCCCGAAAAAATCCTTGGGAAGACAAAAAATAAAGAAATAGTTGTATTTGCACATTTGGTTGTAATCAAGAAAGCGCCTTGGAAACCTCTGAATGACTAAACTTCACCTAGTTGTAGATGGCCACTTTGGCTTATACCTGGTTGTGGATGACCACTTGGGTGGCTGTAAATGCACATTTAAAGACCCCAAAACTGATTCACAAGACAAACTTGGCACCATAGCAAAGTTCCGAATAGTAGGGGTGACAATTTGCCCTATGGGGGCAAAATTGTCAACAATTCCTTCGGACTTTTTGTCTGCATTTATCTTCAAAAGGTACCCTTTGGACTTTTCAAAATGGACTTTCTCGAAGGGTGAGAGACCCTTCGGGCTTCTTGTGTGTCCCTTCGGAATTGCACAAATGATCCTCCCATAGGGAAAGACACCCTTCGGGAATTTTGAAATGGCCCTTCCGAAGGGTAACATACCCTTCGGGAGAATTGCAACTATCCACTTGGAGAAGGAAAAGCCCTTTGGATTTATGAAAGTGACCTTCGAAAAAGTTGATTGGTCTTTCAAAAATGTTGAAAAGATCCCTTTTGCCAAAAAAAGGCCCTTCAGCATTTTGAAAATGCCCTTTGGATTTTGAAGTGTATCTTCGATTTTTTTGGAGAAGACTTGTCCCTTGAAGAACCTGAGAAGCACTATTTTTTGAGACCAAATCGGGTTTGTCAAGCCCTTTTACTTATTCCAGGCTTCTGACTACTCACAACTTATGAAGTAATCAAGTAGTGCTCCTTGGAGAACCCGAAATACACTGTCCATGAGTAATTTGGGTTCGTAAACCCGAATTACTTCTACTTATAAAACATTTAGAAGTCAAGCATTGCTAAAAACCCGATTTTCACTGTGCCCTCAAAAACCCGAAGTCCTCCCAAAGACTTGCCATTTTCTTACCTGAAAGCTTCCAAGTCAGATTGTGGAAAAGCACCAGCGGATAAAGACAAACAAATAAAAAAAGAGGACAAAAGATCGCAGTCAAAGAAAAGCTTTGGTGCAAGGGGGATTTAGTCGTTTCAGCGTGAGACATGGCAGCGAATAACAGTATTTCTCAGCCTCAAATTCTTGTTTTCAATGGTAAGAATTACGATTTTTCGGAGTTAAGATGAGAACATTGTTTTTCTCACAAGATGTTTGGGATTTGGTAGAGAATGGTTTTGTAGAACCACAGGATGAGGCTGCCCATCAGGCATTAACTCAAGCACAAAAGGAAGAGCTTAAAGAGAACAAGAAAAAAGATAGAAAAGCTCTATTTCTAATCCAACAGGCATTGGATGAATCTATTTTTTTCAGAGTTGCAGGAGCAACGAGATCCAGACCGGCATGAAAAATCTTGGAGACTACCTATAAAGGTAATACAAAGGTAAAAATTGCTAAATTGCAATCTCTTAGGAGAAGTTTTGAAAATTTGCAAATGAATGATTCAGATTCAATAGACCAGTTTATGGATCAATTATTGAATATTGTGAATCAAATTAGATCTAATGGAGAAACTATAACGGATCAGAAGATTATAAAAAAAATACTCAGAAGTTTACATAGCAAATTTGATGCAATAATTGTAGCTATTGAGAAAACCAAGGATTTGGAACAGTTATCAGTAGATGAATTAATGGGTTCTTTATTAACACATGAATCCAGAATGAATAGGAATAACAATACTTCTCTTGAAAATGCTTTCAAGTCACAAGTATCATTTGGCAGAGAAAGAGGAAGAGGAAGGTCAAACTTCAGAGGAAGAGGTAGAGGCAGAACTGGAAGGAACAATCTAGATCAAGGTAAAAACAATAATCAAAACTACAACAATAGAGGTTGTGGCAACAATCACTTCCAGCAAAGTTCACAGAGGTTTGATAAATCTAACATTCAATGTTATTACTGCAAAAAATATGGACATTATGCAAGTGAATGCAGAAAAAAACAAGGAAATATGGACAAGCAGAATGCTAATTATACAAATGAATCTAGTTCTAATCTTGGAAGCTTATTTCTCACTTGTCATGTTACTCAAGAAAATGCTAGAGATATTTGGTTCTTAGATAGTGGATACAGTAATCATATGACAAGGAATAAAGAATTTTTTGCTAGTCTTGATGATTCCGTAAAATCTGAAGTTAAATTAGGAAATGATAACAAAGTGGATGTAATGGGTAAAGGTGTAATAAATGTTTTGGCAAAAATGGTGAAAGAAGGTTTATACCTGATGTTTATTTTGTACCTGGACTAAAGCATAATCTTATGAGTGTTGGACAGTTAGTACAGAAAGGTTACCGAGTATCTTTTATGGATATTGTTTGCACAATACTAGACAAGTTTCCAAGTGACAGGTTGATAGGAAAAGTGGAGATGACCAAGAATCGGATGTTCCCTCTTCGAATTCAGTGCATCCAAGGAGAAGAGGAAGCTCACTTCAAAACCATGCATCTAGACCAATCATGGCTATGGCACTTAAGGTATGGACATTTATATTTTGGAGGTTTGAATTTGTTACAGAAGAAAAATATGGTGAAAGGATTACCACCAATAGAACAGCCAGGAAGTTCATGTGAAAGCTGCATTCTGGCAAAACAGCATAGAGAGAGCTTTCCAGTAGGAGCCTCATATAGAGCAAAGGTAATATTGGAGCTAGTCCATAGTGATTTATGTGGACCAATGCAAATTCCATTATTTGGAGGTAGTATTTATTTTTTAACCTTCATTGATGACTTGAGCAGAAAGACGTGGATATATTTTCTCAAAAATAAATCTGAAGCCTTTAGAAAGTTTAAAGAATTCAAGGCTATGGTTGAAAAGCAGAGTGGCCTTTACATCAAGGTACTTAGATCAGATAGAGGAGGTGAATATATGTCTAATGAATTTCAAGATTTTTGTAGATATCATGGCATTAAAAAGCAACTAACTACAAGGTACACACCACATCAGAATGGTGTAGCAGAGAGAAAGAATAGAACAATCATGGAGATGGCGAGAAGCATGTTGAAGGCCAAACATTTGTCAAATAAATATTGGGCAGAAGCAGTAGCATGTGCAATATATATTTTGAATAGAAACCCAACAAAGTGTCAGAGATCGAATTTCACAAGAAGCTTGGAGTGGTAAGAAACATAGTGTACATCATTTCAGAATTTTTGGTTGTATTGCATATTCTCTTATACCATTTAAATTGAGAAGAAAGCTTGATGATAGAGGTGGGAAATGCATTTTTATTGGCTATAGTGAAGAATCAAAGGCTTATAAATTGTATAACCCCATTTCAAAGCAAGTGATTATTAGCAGAGATGTTGAATTTAAGGAAGAAGAAGCATGGGATGGTAGCACCATCACAATTGGAGCACAAATTCCCCAAAATGAAGAAGAATCTGAAGAACAAAATTTGCAAGGTGATCAATCCTCTCCACAAGCAAGAACAAGCACTCCAATAAGAACACCTAGGAGCTTAGCACAAGGTGAATCATTTGGTCATGCATGTCATCCTACTCCAAATTCACAAGTGATGAATCAGATCCAACTCTTGCCACTTTAAGATCAAGATTTAGAGGTAAAAAAATGAGAAACTTGAATGAGATTTATAATCAAGAAGACAAGAAGTTAGATTTGTGTTCAAATTTTGCTCTTTTCTCTCATCATCCTATGTATTATGAAGAAGCAGTTAATGAGAAACATTGGATAAAAGCAATGGATGAAGAGATGAATGCCATTGAAAGAAATCAAACATGGGATCTAACTAATCTACCTGAAGTTAAAGATTGCATAGGAGTCAAATGGGTTTATAAGACCAAATTTGATGTAGATGGAAATGTTGAAAAGCACAAGGCAAGGTTAGTAGCAAAAGGTTTTGCACAAGAACATGGAATTGATTATAATGAAACATTTGCTCCAGTTGCTAGACTTGATACTATTAGAATGGTTTTAGCAATAGCTACTCAAAATAATTGGAATGTATATCAAATAGATGTCAAATCAGCCTTCTTGAATTGTTTCCTAGATGAAGAAGTGTATGTAAAACAGCCCCCAGGTTATGAAGTGCAAGGACATGAAGAAAAAGTCTACAGATTGAAGAAGGCCCTTTATGGTCTCAAGCAAGCACCAAGAGCATGGTATAGCAGGATTGATTCATACATGACAAACAATGGATTTAGCAGAAGCAATAGTGAGCCTACATTGTACACAAAAATCAACAAAGAAGGTCAGATTTTGATTGTGTGTTTGTATGTTGATGATTTGATTTTCACTGGAAATTTGTTTGTAGACACATTTAAATCAGCAATGAAGAAAGAATTTGAAATGACAGATTTGGGATTAATGAAATACTTTTTGGGCATAGAAGTTGTACAATCAGAGAAGGGAATTTTTATTTGTCAAACTAAATATGCAAAGGATGTGTTAAGGAGGTTTAAGATGCTGAATTGTAAACCAGCACCTACACCAGTTGCTACAGGGACCAAAATTAGCAAAGAAGACAAAGGGTCTAATGTTGATTCTACAACATTCAAAAGACTAGTTGGTAGTTTGATATATCTTACAGCTACAAGACCAGATATCATGTATGGGGTCAGTTTAATCTCTAGATTCATGGAGTCACCAAAAGACTCACATTGGCAAGTTGGAAAGAGGATATTGAGATATGTGGCAGGAACAACAGAATATGAAATTTTATATTCCACAACTAATTATTTTAGTTTGATTGGTTATACTGATAGTGTTTTGGCAGGTAGCATTGATGACAGGAAGAGTACTTCTGGACATGCCTTTCTTTTAGGAACATGGGTGGTTACATGGGCATCCAAAAAGCAACCTATAGTGACACTTTCATTAGCTGAAGCAGAGTATGTAGCAGCCACATCAGCAGCATGTCAAGCAACTTGGATGAGGAGAGTATTGACAGATTTACTACAAGCACAGGAGTCCACACCAATCTTTTGTGACAACAAATCAACAATTGCATTATCAAAAAATCATGTTTTTCACAAGAGGAGCAAGCACATTGATACAAGATTTCATTTTATCAGAGAGTTAGTAAACAATGGAGAAATCCATCTGGAGTTCTACAGATCTGAAGACCAATTGGCAGATATATTCACAAAGGCATTAGCAAAGGAGACCTTTGATTATCTAAGACAAAATTTAGGCATTGCAAATGCTGAAGTAGTTAGTGGTAGAAATTAAGGGGGAGTGTTAGAAACTGGAGTTAATTTCTCCAAAACTACCAGTTCCACCTCCTCATGCATGCACAGCAGTTAACAAACAGTTAGTTCAAGTAGTTAGAGAGTTAGTTTGCATGCACAAACTATAATTAGTCTTCAGTTTGTTTTTCTAATTATTGTTTGCTTTCAAATATATTTAAGAGACCCATGGGCATAGCATTGTAAGCAAGATCAAGAAGATCAAGAAGATCAAGAGATTCAAGAAAATCAATAAAATTCTTGTTTTCAGCATTGCCGTAGCAATCTAAGTCTCATATTTATTTTTTCTGTTTTGTCTCTCTATTTTTATTATGCTCTGTTTTGCTGACAAAATGCACTGTCCATGAGTAATTTGGGTTCGTAAACCCGAATTACTTCTACTTATAAAACATTTAGAAGTCAAGCACTGCTAAAAACCCGATTTGCACTGTGCCCTCAAAAACCCGAAGTCCTCCCAAAGACTTGCCATTTTCTTACCTGAAAGCTTCCTTTTTCATACTTAGGCAAATTTTGATATGTTGGCCAAAAATGGCCAACAAACACTTGCATGGAGCCATGAGCACACAGAGCATGTAATTGACCAAAAGTTCTGTGAAAGCCTCATGATGAAGATGTGTATGCATCTCCTGAAACCATGGAAACTCTCTGTTTGAGGCAAAAGTTTTAATATTCATTGAAGCTTGTGGTTGAATGATAATTGTCGATCTCTATCCAATGACATACATTTACCTCAAACCCTGTGTTTTCATCATTTGATTTTACTTTAATTTTATCAATCTGGGGTTGTATGAAAATAATAAAATAACCCTGTTTTGTTCCTCAATTATTGATTTTGCAATCTCTAGAGATCTCACTCATTTCACAAGATTTTTATCATTAATTTTGCGCTGCTTTGAAATAAATTATGTCACGTCACAATCCATTAGCTTCCCCTGAGTTGGTAATAAAGCAACATTCATCCAAAGTTATTGCATTCTAAAGAAAAGTGTCATCTTCAGTAATCCTGCTCTGATTTTGATCAGATTTTCACACTGAGTTACACCATGACTAAGAGTAAGTTTGCAGCTGTTGGTGGTAACCCTGTTCACCCAGACCCAAATCCTCTACCTCAAGTAATTGGAGATATAATGTTAATGCCAAATATATGTAGAAAACAGCATTACACCCAGTTATATGTTCATTTCAAAGATGCCATGGAGGATGCAATTGATCCTGAAGATGCCAATGTCGTTGGAGAACATGATCCTTTGATAAGAGCATCATATCTACATAGGGCAGTTGCTCGTGCTGAAATTTGTCATTTTTAGAGATGATACAAGCCATACTGTAGAAGTAAAAAAATTTGAATAGGAAGATGATGCTCATATATTTAATGTCATTGCTGAAATCACTGGTCAATGTTTGCATGTCATTTACAAATTCCCAAATTTAAAAAAGGAATACAACTAGGCATGGCTTGATGAATTTGCAATCAAGAATGATATTCAAAATATTTTTGATGAATAGTATGATTCTTCACTTACCTTCAAGCCAGTAAGATCCACAAAACCAGATATCTTAAAAAATTAATGATCAGATGTAAGAAATACCATGGCTTTCATGTGTAAACAAACAGGAGCCCCAAATACCATGCATGCAGATCAAGGATGGGTTCCTCAGCTATACGAAGTTTGCGACAAAGGCATAATATTCAACTGGGCATAGACAATCTCATTCTACATGGAAAAGATAATTAATGAACATCGGAGTGGAAAATCTGGGTTCTATATGGCATATAATTTTTCAAATTGCCTATGTGCTTGCAATACATGGCAGTCAAGATTTTTTTTTGCCATGGACTCCACAAGTTAGAGACCCCTTACATTTCATTGTTCAATTTTGGGGATACGTAAACATCAGCCATACTACTTTTGGATTTGTGACCTCTTCCTAGCAAGATTGCACTTACTATTCTTTGGAGAAGAAAGCCATAGAATTTTAAATTTGATAAGACAAGGGTTGGAATCGTTAGGTGATTGGTTCATGTACTCAGATCATACATTCCTCTGGTTGGATGGTACCAGGGTAGCTCCTCATCTATTACCAAAATATGTACTGGGATGAAAGAGATGTCCTTAGGCACAAAGACTGTAGAGTATAAATGCAGACCTCTGATGGTAAAGCCCGGGATAGATTTGTTTGAATACAAGGATGGAAAGTTTAAACAAATCACCTCTGTGAAAGAAAAGTTAAAATTGGGCTTAAAAAGGTAATGTATAAAACCACCAAAAAGGTAGTAACAGATATCGATCAAAATGATCCAAAAACACTGACCTTAGCAAATATGGCCCTTTCAAAAGGCATTTATCAAAACACTAAGGATTTGAAGAACAAAATAGTTCAAAGAGACAAAATTATTCAAGATCTAGAACCCTGTTTTGCTCAGGCTCAGAACCTGTCAGGGAGCATCCAAGAGTTGAAGATGGCCATTGGCAAAATATTGGATGAAGTTGAGGAAACATAGAGAGAATTATTCCAAGTGGTAGCAACCCTAAAAGTCCTTGAAGACAAAATGTCTAGGTGGGCAATTCAAATTACGACTAAATTGAAGCAATTGGACGAGGCAGAAACTAAGGTAAACTATGTGCAAGCCATTAGTACTCAGTAAGGATTCCAAAAGACTGAGATGAACACATTCACATAGAGAGATGCCTCTATTCACAAAGTACACTGAGCATTGTTAAAAGTACCATGAGGCTAAAACTTATCTATCAGGGATCTTTAGCAAGATACAATCTTATACCCTTAAACTTACAGAGATACTGCAAATACAGGTGATAGACAAGAAATTAGAATTTGAACTTCAATATAGAGAGATTATCAAGTATGTACCATAATGGCACCTCGGAGGAACACAGTGATGGCCCTAAAAAGCAGGAGATGCAGATGTCCTGAGGAATTATGTTGTGGACCCTGTGTAAAAGAACAGGAGAACAAGAGTTTTTAATGAGAAGATGAAGAGGCAAAACATTAAATTGACACATAAGTTCGATGAGCTAAATCCTAGGGTCCATATTTGTGTGTTGATTATGGAAATCAAGTTTATTGTGTTGTAAAATCATTTGTTGGTGGTTTGCCAAGAGGTAGGTAGATTTTGGTAACCACCTCTTTGTGGGTATAAAAGTCAGTTTGTTTTATAAATTCAGGGTTGGAAGAAGACACTCAAAGAAAGAAATTATTTTGAAGTATCTTGTAAGGAGAAAATTTCTACCTCCAAATTTATGGTGGACAGATTTTGTTTCATGCAATTGTTGTTTTTATCAAGCATGAGATTCGAGCCTTTGCCATTTTTGTATTCTGGTTTTATCAATCTTTGCAAAAACTGAATGATGCAAATGCAATTAGGTCCAAAGGGCTTAAATTCTTATACACTGTTTACTTTCAAGATCTTTTGATAATATTTGTATTTGTGCTTTTTCTATTTACAGGGTATTATTAGGAGGTTTAACTAGGGTTATTTAGTTTGCCTTCGTCTGAACCTTTGTTATTCAATGGTAAATCAAATAATTCACATTAAAATTGCATGCGATTATGATCTATCTGGATCTTTGTCATTTTGGTTATAAAATTGTTTAAATTTAAATCGTCGGAATCTCACTTGGCTCCACTAAGTTTGAATTTGGTCAAGAATTTGTTTGTCTTCAATCCATATAATAAATAGCTTAAGATTTCAGAATTTAATTTCAAGTCACTATTTTCAAGCCATCACAGTATGAGCCAATTAAATTAGGTAACCTTTACTAAGCCCAAAAATGGGAGGGTTTCAAACCCCTTACTGTTGACCTATACGTTTATTGTGGTCAATCAAAACTATGAATGGGGGCAAGTGAAAACATAAAGTATAACACTGTGATGTCTGCTTTTCTTGCACGATATCACTACACTCATTCTGTACTTTTAAAGTAAAGCAAATATTCTCTATTATTATTTTTATCTGAGAAAACATCAATGTTTGTAGTCTTTTCTTTACCATTTTTTGGTAATACAATCCTTTTTAAATTTATTTTTCTTTAAGGAATGGATACCCTGCTTGGCATGGCGCATATATTTCCTTTTTCTAAACTGTTAAATTTTAAGTGGGTCTAGAGTAGGTCATTATATGACATCAGACGGTACATCTGCCACTTACATTGCATTGTTTTGCTGTTCTGAAAAGGGGATTTCTTTCAAATACTACTTAAGAGCATTGAGATGTATAAATATTGTGATTGTAAGAGGTGGAATGAAATAAGCACCATGAGAATGTTAACGTTATGAAACTGGGTCTTATAGTTATAGGTAAGGCAAAGACAAGTACAAATTCAGAACTCTCAGTTTCAGCAGTTGGTTTCTTCAGGGCAGCCCTTGCAAGGCATGCAAACAATTGGATTGATGAGCCCACTTGGTACAGCTTCACAAAATAGAATGAATGGGACCCTTGTCTATGCACAACAACGCATTGCACAAGAGGCACTAAGATCACCACCAACCACCCAACAGCAAGCATTATCTTCTCCTCAGGTACTGTTTTTGAGGCTGAAATTTCACGTATACTTTAAAAATTATCAAATCAAATACATATTCATTGCCTTTTTCTGCGAGTCCTTTTTTTTAATGTGAAATATTTTTCGTGTTTGCCCTTTTTCAAGTGGTACATGTGGCTGGGCTAATTTGGGTGGCATCAAAAACTTTAAATGATATTCTGGAGTCAATATTTATAAATATCTATTTTATTATAATTTTGATACATATAAAACCTGCCAGGTTTAATATATAAACATTCACAATGGCATCAACATTTGAGCCCCTCTTCTTAGACTATCTTAAGACTTAGTTTCGGTGCCTGTCATGTCCCCTTTTTCATGGACATTGACAGACTTGATGATTAGCCTATTATGTGATCTTCGTAGGCTGATAGGATGGATAGAGGGTCATGATGGAGATTGGCTTGGCTTCGATTAGCAGAATTTTTCGAGTTGGCTTTCGTTTGGGCTCGATTGGACATGTATTGAGGGAGATATTAATATTTGATTTATTTAATCAAATATTAATTATTTGGTCTAATTTTAAATTAGAAACCCTAATTCTAATTTAAGAAAAACCCTAATTAGGGCAAACATATCTTTTGAGGGTATAAGGGTTTCTCATGGAGGCCATTGTGAATTAGCCATTGATTATTGATTATTGATTTTGAAGAATTTCTTCTGTGAAGACTGAGCCTAGGGTTCCAGGATTCCATTTGCATTGGAGAACGTTCCCTCTTCAGTGTGTGCAATTAAGAGGCTGTGAAATATCAGCTGATTTATTGCCAAATTGAGAGATAGCTTCATCCAGAAGTTATCACAGAGGTACAGATTTGAGAGATAACTTCATCCAGAAGTTATCACATAATTTCAGGTTTGAGAGATAACTTCAAACAGAAGTTATTACAGATATTCCAGGTATTTCTTATTTAGTTTTTGATCCAATAAGTTATACAGATATAGATCTGCTGTGTTAGAATCATATATTTTTGAGATCAGGTTGTTCAGCTATCAGGGGTTAAGAACAGACAGGTTGGCGGCCGTACTAAGTCCGTACAGATCTGCTCAGGCACCGACCTCCGCAGACAAAGAGCTTCCAGTGACCGACATCGGTCGACTGAAGACCGACGTCGGCAGAAAGCCGACCGACAGTGACCGACGTCGGCGAGATATCGACCGACGACGGCGTCTGTGTGTCGACACAGAAAAGCAGAGACCTTCCAGAAGCCAGATTTCACTTCTAGATTAGCAAAAGCCAGGGTTTTAAGACCAGATTTTAATATTCTTTTATTTGTATAACAGAGGCTCAATTGTGTAATTGTCCAGAAGAACAAGTGATGAGATATTTGATTTGCTATTGAGATATTATATTGTGATTTGTTTATGCATATGTGAATCTATTCTACAAAATTGTATCTTATTCAGAGCCTTATGTGTTTATATATTCCCTGTTTGAAAAGGGATATTACAGTTGTTCAGGGCTTATTGTGCAGATAAAGGAGCCCCTCAGTAAGGGACATCACAGTGGTATCAGAGCCAAATTCCTGCCATTCTGTTGGGCACATCAGAGCTATGTCTTGCCATCCTGTTGGGTAGTTTGGGTATCAGTATGGCTTTAACAGGTGTCAAAGATTTGGAAGAAAGAATGCACAATGCAAAGAAGAAGTTAGATAATCCATTCCAACAAGCAGATGACATTCTAAAAACTTTGGAGGAGTTAGAAATTTATTTAAGCAAGGTTGAGCAGTCAAATTCTTATCAGATGCAAACAACGTTATCTCTAGCGTTTGATTCTTTGGTGAAGCCCCGATTATTGAGACATCCTGATGAGGTGGTAAGACTTGCAACTCTCTCTTGCATTAGTGAAATCATGAGGATAATAGCTGGCTTTAATTTTTATGATGATCGGATTATGAGAGAGGTACTTCATGCCATGGTAAAAAGCTTCGAAAAGTTGGATGACATTAGAGACCCTCATTTCTCAAAGAGGGCAAGGTTACTTGAAACATTTGCAAGGTATGGATTTGAAAACATTATGATGTTAGTAGGTTGTATTGGTGGCATTCGCAGGATGTTTAACATATTTTGGAGTATTTTAGATGAGTTTCATTCCAGTGATGTATTAGCATCAATGCACTCTATCATGTTCACAATCTTGTTTGAGGAGGATAAAATTTCTAAACTTCTGGCAGAAGATTTATGGTATGTCTGGACAAAAGAGAAAAATGTCTCACCTAGAGCTGGTATGTGGTTAAAGAGTTTAATTGATAGGCCTAAGGATCGTAGTACTTTCCCTCTGACATGCAGAAACTTGAATGAGGAATTTGACAGACATGCTGATCCAGTACAGGGAGACATTAGCACATCTTCAGGTAATGATTTATCTGCATTATCTTCACAAGCAGGAGCAGTTGAGAATGTTGTGGACGAGCTTTGTCTTAAGGTGAGTTCAGCTCAGGTGTTAGACAATGAGGATGAGTCTGATGCTTGCATTCAGAGTGTGGAGGTATACTCAGAGGTTAGTACATTGAGTATTGGTGATGAGTATGTTTTTGTAGCTGCTGATGAGAAGCATGTTGTTGTGGCTGACACACATATTCAGGATTTGGGAGTACCTGGTCCTGATGAGTTTGGGATACCGGTGGAGTCAAGTCTCCATATTGATTTTTCTCACGCCGATGACAGTGTGGTACAATTGGTCATGCCACCTTTACAGAGGGATCAGTTATGGGATGGATTGGCACCATCTCTTGCAGATGGAATTGGCAGTTTGAGTTGTCCATTCTACTTGGGTTATGATGCTTCAAGAGTTTGGTTCTCATGTGTTCTTGACTATGGCAGTTGTGCTCTTAGAGTTTGGTTGAGTTGCATTTGCCAATTTGATTATGGGTTCCTCTTTGTTATACTTCTGATGATGTTGCAGGTACTTGCATTGATTTACAGCAGTGCAGAGCATAACTACATATGGGATCCAGGTGGATCGAGTGGTTCATTGTTCCGAGATTGCTTGGGGACAAGCAATTTCTGGAGGGGCGGATTGTCATGTCCCATTTTTCATGGACATTGACAGACTTGATGATTAGCCTATTATGTGACCTTCGTAGGCTGATAGGATGGATAGAGGGTCATGATGGAGATTGGCTTGGCTTCGATTAGCAGAATTTTTCGAGTTGGCTTTCGTTTGGGCTCGATTGGACATGTATTGAGGGAGATATTAATATTTGATTTATTTAATCAAATATTAATTATTTGGTCTAATTTTAAATTAGAAACCCTAATTCTAATTTAAGAAAAACCCTAATTAGGGCAAACATATTTTTTGAGGGTATAAGGGTTTCTCATGGAGGCCATTGTGAATTAGCCATTGATTATTGATTATTGATTTTGAAGAATTTCTTCTGTGAAGACTGAGCCTAGGGTTCCAGGATTCCATTTGCATTGGAGAACGTTCCCTCTTCAGTGTGTGCAATTAAGAGGCTGTGAAATATCAACTGATTTATTGCCAAATTGAGAGATAGCTTCATCCAGAAGTTATCACAGAGGTACAGATTTGAGAGATAGCTTCATCCAGAAGTTATCACAGAATTTCAGGTTTGAGAGATAACTTCACATAGAAGTTATTACAGATATTCCAGGTATTTCTTATTTAGTTTTTGATCCAATAAGTTATACGGATATAGATCTGCTATGTTAGAATCGTATATTTTTGAGATCAGGTTGTTCAGCTATCAGGGGTTAAGAACAGACAGGTTGGCGGCCGTACTAAGTCCGTACAGGTCTGTACAGATCTGCTCAGGCACCGACCTCGGCAGACAAAGAGCTTCCAGTGACCAACATCGGTCGACTGAAGACCGACGTCGGCAGAAAGCCGACCGACAATGACCGACGTCGGCGAGATATCGACCGACGACGGCGTCTGTGTGTCGACACAGAAAAGCAGAGACCTTCCAGAAGCCAGATTTCACTTCCAGATTAGCAAAAGCTAGGGTTTTAAGACCGGATTTTAATATTATTTTATTTGTATAACAGAGGCTCAATTGTGTAATCGTTCAGAAGAACAAGTGATGAGATATTTGATTTGCTATTGAGATATTATATTGTGATTTGTTTATGCATATGTGAATCTATTCTACAAAATTGTATCTTATTCAGAGCTTTATGTGTTTATATATTCCCTGTTTGAAAGGGGATATTACAGTTGTTCAGGGCTTATTGTGCAGATAAAGGAGCCCCTAAGTAAGGGACATCACAGTGCCCCTTGAAAAACGTGGGGGACCATCTGTGGGAACTCATGGAAATAGTATGTTTAAAAGTATTAAACTCTATAGATAGATTTCGCATCTATAATTTATATATTAGATTATAACAATTTATATTATGTACACAGATACAGGGGTATATGTTGAGTTAATACCAAAAAAATTGTTAAAATTCGCTCTAAATTTTTATGGTCAATTTTTTTTTCTTGACTCTAGGAAAAACCCTTAAAAAAATCATTTTTAATATTATTTACAAAGTCGGTGGTTATTCTCAGTGGTTTAATTGCTATATAAGAGAGAATAATCCCTGCGATTATTTATGAATCACAAAGAGTCATCAGCATTGAGCGATAAACCCTATAGCATTCTGTCTGGGTGCAGCATGGATACGATAACTGTAAGTGTTGCATTATGTCTGCACGTAGATTCGATCCCTGCACTCTGAACGTGGTTATGTATACATTATCTCTAGGTCTGTGTAGGTCTGAGATGGTTTTTGCTAAGCATGTGTCTGTTGCACATGGATCTCTTTCAGGGGTGGGTCTGCTGAAACTTGAAAGTTCAGTCATGGCACTTCCAGGTTTGCAGCCGCTAAATGTGAAGGGTCTCGTAGACGTAGAACAGTGTATGCTTCTTGTTGCAGTGTCGTCCATCGACCCTCCCATGGTTTTCAACACCGACATAGAGCTTGAGGTATTTCAATCTTTTCATAGCTTTAGCAAATTACTCGTAGACGTAGAACAGTGTATGCTTGTTGTTGCAGTGTCATCCATTGACCCTCCCGTGGTTTTCAACACCGACATAGAGCTTGAGGTATTTCAATCTTTTCATCACTTTAGCAAATTAGCATTGAGGCTACGTTTTTTTTTTAATTGAAAACGACTTTTGACCAGAGCGTAGACCGGTCTGGGACACAATCGACGGCCATTAAAGGCTCTTGAAAATACAATCAACAGCCACAACCGACCTCGTATGCCTTTGCAGAGATTTGAACCTGGGTGGGGTTTGAAACAACCAAACCACTTAACCAACTCACCCACATCTCATTGGCATTGAAGTTATGTTTTATTATTAATTATATATATATATATATATATATATATATATATATATATATATATATATATATATATATATATATTTTAATTCTTTTTTCATTAGGATGCGTATAAGTCTCGTAGGTGGCAAATGATATTAGGATGAATAAATGTTAAAATATAGTAAACTATTAAAGTTCATAAGCTAGTTTATTTAGCTTTAGGTTTTCTTGTTTATTATTTTTTTTTTCAAATTTATGACATATGCTAAGTTGAAGGTTTATTATTATAGTAAAGGTTTATCATATATATTTTTTTAATAGGTAAATGAGGGTTGTGTGGGTCCTCAACGTTTACTATAAATTATAAGAACCATAAACGTTGAAAATACAATCCTCGAGACAGGAAAACTGAATTGTCCGGAAGAAATTATATCACCTAACCTCCTAGAAGCATCACATGAAATCCTAACCCTATACATTTACAAATAAGAACAATGTCGAACTGATGTCCCCTTGCAATAAGGGCAATCTCAACTATGAGCAGCTAGCGCCCGCCTTTCTCTTCAAAAAAAAAAGTGCCTCCATAGTCCATCGAGTGCTCCCATCTATGGCATTTAATGCATACAGATGCAATCGTTCTGCGTCAGTTTTTCTACTTCTTCATCTAGGGGCCCCACAATTTGGTTTAGATATCAATGCTTCAAACTGAGAGATGGTTAGAATCTCTCTAGAAGCTAATTCTTCACTTTGCTGAGAAGAAGTTTCCCCCAAATCTTGATCGAAATCAATGCTTTGATTTTTAAATAATGTTGTTATTCGAGTTTTCTCTTTATTTCTCAAAATTGGCTTTCTCAAAGACTTAAACCTCTAAACACCGCCGCCGTCTTTGCTTGGAGGTGAAGAGCCTAGCTCATAATTAGCTACTGGTACCTTTCCTCCTTTGTCTAATTGAAGCTCTAAATTGTACTTCAAAGGACTATTGGGGTGCGTTGGAGATAAAGTAGAGGAGGCCAAGTCAACTTCTTTTGCTACCGGAATCCACTTCTAGGCCAGCTGCCTTGAGAGATGAACAAGCAGCAATTTTGTGATCAAAATTATTGAATTGGAAGTATCTGAGGGGCAGCCCTTCAAAATCTACATGTTGCAACAAACATTCGATCTTTAGAGGAAATCTGGATGACTTGATTCATTGGTTTTGAGGCGTCCATCAGAATACATACCTTGGTGTAGGGTGGGTGTGCTCCATTTGCTTCAAGATCAATTTTCACAAAAAACCCTATGTTATTTGCAAGCTGCTTAATCTTATCTGAAGTTTGAAAACCCAAAGGAAGGTTGTAAAAATGAATCCAAGTGGGATTTTTGGCAATGGGTTCCAACACCAGATCAAAATCGTTTCCCAAGGGCAAAGACATAGACCCACCTTGCCAAAAAACCATGGGTCCTTCTAGACAAACTCACAGTCTTGTTGTGAGTGAAATTTGATGAGAAAGAAGCCCTTTGCCATCAAGGTCACCACATGGCACAAAATGTCTTTCCAAAATGAAACCATCCACTTTAGGATCTCTAGAACTGGGGGTCTTTTGCTTGCAAACCAACCTACCAAAGAACAACCCTTCATTTCCTATGCAAAACCAGACACACAAGGATGTCCCCCCTAAGGAAAATCCAGGGATCCAACAACCTTATGGTTGCATGGCATACTCATCCGCTCCTACTCAGCTATGCAAATGCTTGGAGACCTTTCATCTTATCATAGAGAACCACCATACTTCTGCACATTCATCCCTGAAGGGGAAAGACCGCCAATGACGAGCTGAGGAACACTCTCTAATTTGAATGCAAATTGGATCCTGAAGTGGTAGTATTCGCTGCATGAATGAATGAATGAATGAATGAATGAATGAATGAGTTTTAATAACATCCACGAGACCAAACAGTCTATGGGACCAAGTGTCAAGACCATTAGGAGTTCTTCAAATTCCTTTCGATGTCATCTCGCCTCTTATGAATCTTTACCAACAGCTGGGCCGTGTTGTGTAGCCTCTCTTCCTCAAATAACTTACTAAAACTGCCCACATTCACGCTATTATCCTGCTGCATATGGATATCCTTGTACGCATCGCACTCCCTAATGAAGTGTCGTTCAGTTTCAACCGCTCTATCATTGCAGAAAATGCAAGTCCTATCTTCCCATCTTTCCTTGGGAACTGTCCATCTACCAGTTTCACATCTAAGATGGTGTGAATTGGTCCTCAATTGTGCCACTAGGAGCCTAGTTTTACCTTTAAGATTGGCACTTAGGTATGCTTTATCCTTGTGTTCCCAAGTGGGATTGAACTCTTTAATATAATGCATTTTTTTACGCCCAATTTGATTTGTCCACATGGCAGTCCTGAATTTTTCTAACGCAAACTTTTTTATTTCCTCTTTGGTGTTAGGGCACTCATGTAACTTAATGTCCCATTTTCCCAACCACTTGATGTTTTGCTTCATCCACATCTTCTTCCTCTGATCTAACACCTCGTTCACCACCATTTTGGGCCACCGGTGATTCCCCATGTTTTCAACTTTTTTTAGGTAGCTTAGTAATCGTGAAATCGGCGCAGCTTCCATTGGGAAAGTACCGGCCTCTGCCAAGAGGATCTCATATGGAACAGTGGCTTTAACTTTAAGACTAATGGTGATAAGATGTTTTTGAATTCTTTCCAACTGTCTCCATCTGTGATTTGACATGCTGCTTCCTTAAACCTCACAATCGTAGAGGACAACCGGTGTGACCAACAAACCAAAAAGGGTTTTCTTGGTTTTCCAGTCCCAAAGTTCTACTTTCCTACATTTGTTTTGGAGAAGGCAAGAAGCTCTCCAACCTCCTTGAATCCTTTTTGCCCTGCAAGTTTTTCAACTGAGCCTGTTATGAAAAACAATGCCAAGATACTTGTATTCTTCGACAATTTCCAATGGGCTACCTTCGAACATAAAATTAGTTTGCTGTTGTTTCCTTTTTAGAGAGAAGATCATGATTTTAGTCTTCCTAATGTTCACTTGCATCCCGACATCTTGGCAAAATAGCTCTAAAGCCTTCAAATGAACCCTCAAACCATGGGCAGTTGTTGCTATAAGAATAAGATCATCTGCATATAAAAGTAGCTTTACTACAAAACTGGCCAACTGGATGCCACCCCCTTCGGTTTTATTTATCCATTCCTCAAGTTTGTCAATGCAAAGACCAAGCAAAGTGGGGGAGAGTGGGCACCCCTGCTTGACCCCGATGTTGTTGTCGAAGCATTCAGACATGCCTTCTCTAGTTCTGATTTTTACTCTAACACACTTATAAAGTTTGTGAACAGCTGAATTCATCATGGACCCCCAATTCTTCCATTCTTTTCCAGAGTTTGTCTCTGGGAACTGTGTCAAAAGCTTTTTTAAAATCCACAAAACAACAGTAAGCTTCTCCACCTTGGGTGTTCCAAGATTTTTCAATCAAATGCCTAAGAGTAATGCAGTGATCAATGGTAGAGTGCCTTGGTCTAAAACTAGCCTATCCCTTTGCTCTTTTCCCTTCTTTTTCTGCCCAACTGTTGATTCTACGTTCGATCAAGCTCCCAAATAACTTTCCAAGAAGAGGGTTGACCATGATAGTATGATAGTTAGAGGGATTATTGATATCCCCACTCTTGAAGAGAGGGATAACGACGCTAGTCGTCCACTCCACTGGAAATCCCCATTGCGTGACCTCATTAAAAATTCTTTTGATGTGCGGAGCAAGGTGTTCAGCTCCCCACTTTAAGAATTCAGCTTGCAGCCTGTCAATGTCCTATGCTTTACCATTTACTAATTTCTTTATACCCTGTTTGATCTCTTCATCTGAGAAGAGCTCGGTTGACGTGCTAACATTGGGAGGGAGGGCTTCCTCATGGTCACGCTCATAAAGCAGTTTTGCATACTCTAACCATTGAGATTCTGTGATATTATTTTCTATATGTTTCTTCTCTTGCTGTAGCTCATTCCAAAAACCTTTGGGATTGTGCTTACCTAACACTATTAGCTCCTTCATTCTTAGTATAACAAATTTTCTTTCTTGGCTTTTAACAACTTCACATAGTTTTTCTTGTTTTCTTTGTTTGGCTCACTCTCTTTGTAGGATCTTTTTGCTGCTTTGCACTCTTCATCATACCAGGGGTTAGCCGGGAAAGTGTTAGAGAATCCTTTTCGAGGCCTGGATTTCTTGCAAACATTTAGAGCCTTGTGAATCAAAGGGACCAGCAAACTGTTGTCAATGTGTTTCCTCGTAATATTGTTTTCCTTAAGCCCAACATTGTTTTTGGTCATCTCAATGTGCTACCCAAGGGCAGCAGTAAAGAGTTCATGGTTTTTTTATTCAAAATGATTTTACCATGAGGGTTAGCTGTCCTAACCTTGTGTTGAGCTTGCCTTTCACTTTGCTTGTTTGTGAGAAATCCAAACTTAACCAAGAGGGGCATATGGTCAAACTTCATCTCCATAAGGCATTCCCCTATAACAAACTCCAACAACCTAGCAGTCGAATTTTTAGCGCAGATGACATAATCAACCACACTTTGACCATTGTAGGTTTTGCATGTAATATCCCCAGATCTTGGCCAGGCTATTGTACCGTTACATATAACCATGTCATACAAACTACAAAGTCCCAAAATTTTGGCACCGAAGTGTGTCACATTGCCTTTCCCATCTTGTGACATTCTTTCCCAGAGTTGGTCTCCACCCTCTTCTAACCATAAGGGATTGCTATCCCCTCTATCTTTTCCTCCCATTTGAAGAGATTGATTGTTGATGGTTCTAGCATTGAAGTCTCCTATTAAAAAAATTTCCCTTGATGTGCTAAAAACAGAGATATTTTTTTTTAGCACCGCATACGGGTCTTCCCTGTCCAAGTTTCTCTTTTTGTAGAATGTTGAGCAAAGTAGCAAGCAACCAACCTGATTATGTCCTTATTGTCTATTATTTTCAGCCAAATGTATTGTTTATTAGGATCCTCTTTCTCTATTTTCACTGTTTCAGCCCACATTTCTTTTATTAGCACGGTGACCCCCCCATGACCCTTGTCTCCATCCCTTCGTTCCATACTGAGATTTTCTTGTACCCTAGAAAGTCTGGGACTTTGCATCCATCATGCTCATGTATTTCAGTCAAAATAATAATGTCTTTCCCTTCTGCTATGGGCCCCAACCCCGGTCCTCTTCTCCAAGGGTATCCTTTGCAATTCCAACTTATCATGTGCAGAGATTCTCGTGGGGCCCCGAATTCCTATTTTTTTTGGAAAGAACGCTCGTTGATTTAAGCTTTTCCATTTTTCAGCCATGCCCATTTTCCATCCTCCCTTGCTTTTTTCACTTTTTTCCACTCCTTTATTCGTTCTTCTTGTTGTGCAAATATTAAGTCCTCATCAAGGAAAATGTGAGTGCCTCTGAGTAGCCCCCTATTCTTTAGGATTGTGCTCTTATCCTGTATGTTTCTCAAGATGACTCTTACATGGCTATTCCTTCTTCTGTTTTCTTTCCAATCCTGTTTGCCTGCTTGATAACACCCATCCATTTCAATTCTTCTTTAAGAAAGTCTCTTGCTAAGATGTCAGTTCTTTCTTTCTCGCCAAAATCCCTCAAACCTTTGATGATAATATTAACTTCTTTGTCCTATTTATCTTTTTCTTCTTTTATGTGTCTCTTGATTTGTTTCTCGATGGTTTCTTTTTGCTCATGAATTGGTTCTCTAACAACTTGGGCCCAGGATTTTGCTTCTTCTAATTGATCTCTTAGGTTATTTTCCCTTAGTTCCATGCTTGCCAGAGCTGTTTAGATCTTTTCTAGCTGTGAAATGTCACTTTTTATCACTGTTTCTAGTATATCTTTTGTTGATTTTGTTTTCTCACTTTTTATCACTGTTTCTAGTATATCTTTTGTTGATTTTGTTTTCTCTAACTTCATTTTTAGATAGACGAGCTCCTGCTGACCCCTTATCATATTGCTTTACAGGGTTAAAACTTGCTCTTTAAGCAACTTGTTTTCTCTTTCAAGGTTCGAGCTGGTTTCCAAAATTTCTTTAATTTTAGTGCTTTCATGTCACCCTTTCTCTTCTATCTTCTCCATCCGTTGTTTCAAGTTCATAAGCTCATTAACGTACAATTTTGATGACCACATCAGCGGTGTAGTCGTAGGGTTGTACGGTCCTGCATGGTCTTGTGATCCATCTTCCCCTCCGTCTTTGCTTATTAGAACAGTTGTTTTACCTCGGTCTGCCTCAAGTTCTTTGTGATGCAGACGATTCTCACTCTCTTTCCTACTATCTTCATCTAGTCCTATAGGTTCTCCTTCTGGGTGATTCACTTTGATAGCGGTTTTGCAGTGTTTCTATCTATCTTGGGTAAAATCTTAATAAGTTTTTTACTGTGTTTTTGCCACTATTTACGGATTTTTCTGCGTCTTATTATCCCCTTGTATTGTTTTATGTTCACAAATATCAACTTTCCCTCCATTTTGATAGCGTTATCATGAGGGTGTAATAATGAGAAAGGGTCCCCTGTCTCCTTTATACTCTGACCATGAGTGATTGGATCAATAGGTCCATTTGTTAACTGCAGAGTTTGGTTCCAAGGAGTGCTTAACTCTTCCTGGTAAAGTACCCTAACCACAAACCCCGTTAACTGCACTTGGGGGCCACTTGGATCTCCTGTAAGAAATGTGGAAAGCTTCAATGGTCCAAGAGTTTGCAAATTTTTGACCCCTGGTGAAAACTGTGTTTTTTCTGCCATATAACCCTGTGTGACCAACTGGAGGTTGTTTTTTAATTGTTTCCTTTTGTTTACCATGGTTTGCTTTGTTTTGAGATACCTGATGAGAGGATAAAAAAATAAAAGACAAAAATTGTAGAGGCTTTGGAAAAACCAAGTGTTGTGGGACTAACCTATTCCCCAGCCATCAGCCAGCAGGACCCACTGAGAGAGAGCCCAGATTTCGCAGTTTCCTTTGATTTCCGGTAATAATAATATTATTAGGTGGGAGAGGGACCCCCGAGTCCCACGAAGTTGCCTGCCTTTTTCCCTCTCTGACTTGCTCCAACTCCAACTCCAACTCCAACTCCAACTGTCCTAAAGCGATTTTAGTACTTTCATTTGGTTGTGAGTCTCAACTCGCAGGCATCGATCTTCTATGCCTATCTTAGGCTCCGTGATTGGTATCAGAGGACAGACGCTCTGCTCTACTTGGTCGTTGGCTATGATTGGGTTGTTAGGGTTCTTGTCCTTGCTGCTCTTGACTGATTTCATTTTCCTCGTCTCTTGACTGCTATCCTCAACAACTTGATCCTCAATGCAACCACCCTTAATTTGCTCCTTCACGAGTTTCATAATTTAATTAGATTATTAATTTTGGTGGGATATTTAATTTATATTAGATTTAATTTTAAGTTTTTAATTAAATTTTATTAGTGTTTATTTGATCCTTTTTTTTTTTGGTTATTATTTATAAATTTTTTTGAGATTTTTATTTTATTAGGTTTTTATTTAATTTTTTATTTCATTTTAGTAAGGTTTCTTGGTTTTTTTAATATTTATTCATTACCCTAAAGGGAAAAGGCCACCAATGATGAGTTGAGGAACATTCTCTAATTTGAATGCAGATTGGATCCTAAAGTGGTAGTATTCGCTGCATGAATGGAATGAATTTGTGCCATTTATACAACCTAGAAAGACTACTTGGTTTTTGACTATGATAGGCCTATTGTTAGGGTTCTTGTCCTTGCCACTCTTGACTGATTTCATTTTCCCCATCTCCTGACTGCTGTCCTCAGCAACCCCATCCTCAATGCAACCGCCCTTAATTTGCTCCTTTGTGAGCTTTGTAATTTAATTAGATTATTAATTTTAGTGGGATATTTAATTTTTATTAGATTTAATTTTAAAATTTTAATTAAATTTTATTAGTTTCTTAGTTTTTTTAATATTTGTTTTTTCATTATCATTAATATTTTAAATTTTTGTCATTTGTTTATTTTTACAATATTCTTTTCTCTTCTAAAAAATTGAATGAAGGATGGAAACACATAGACATGATGGTAATAATATCACGTCACTTGTGCAATAAATTGTTTGTAAGGAGTATCACAAGGGTAATGGGCAACCTACTTGGCATCACGGCTAGTGCGAGGGGGGTGTTAGTGCATGCCCAAATGTGACCCCACATACCAAAGTTGCATTAGAGAAAGACCGAGCATCTTCGACTATAGGAAAGTAGAAATCAGCTCCAAAAAAAATAGATAATTCAAGTAAAAATGTCTAGGTTCACCAAACCTTTTACGTCTTTCTTTTCAAACACACCCAATGCTACCACAAGTGGATCAAAGAGTGGAACTTTGAACGCCTATTGGAAATGAGTAGAAAAACATGTCAATGATGCATTCGCTGACTTGTTCTATTCAAGTGCCATTCCATTCAATGTAGACATGATTTTATATTTTTAAAAATGCAATTTAGAAAGTCCTTGAATTTGACAAAGGGTACTGTAATATCCCACCCCTATAGGATATATAATTTTCCAATTATGCTTGTAGGTTTCGATTTTTTTCTGTTTTTGTTGTTTACTGGATGATTATTTTTTGTTTTTGGCTTGGATATTGAATGCATGCAAATTGCAAGGAAATATGATAATAACTAAAATTGAAAGACAAGAAATTAAATAATTGAATTTAAAACTTAAAATTACGAGGCACCTTGGAATTGCTTAATAATCTTCATTACATGACATAATCGGAATTCTAGAAATTAATTGATAAAATCTGATTTTGAAAATCTGCTTGGAACTATTCTAGATTTCTCCTCTAACTACCATGTGCCACCTACTAGAAGTGTACGCCCTGGATAGGAATGTTGGTACGGCTGGGTTGAAGACCAAAAATATGCTTTTAGATTATTCTTGGCCTCCCAAACTAGGCAACCTATTGCATTTTGATGGTAATCAAATTTAACAATGAATATAATCAGCATTTAATAAAATTTCACCACCTATAAACCCCACGTGGCTCCCTTGGTCTAATCGACTTGCCCTTTTGATTCACACACGTGGCTTTATGCTTCAATGATTCCCTTCTTTGATTCTCCAATTCTGATCTGCAATGAATATATGTGTGTGTGTGTGTGTGTGTGTGTGTGTGTGTGTGTGTGTGTGTCTATATTTTTCTTGAAATCTCTCTTGAAAGCATAGCTGAAACCCATGTATGGAGCCTCTAGAAATTGGTCTCCTTGGGTGATCTCTCACACCTATAGAATTCACAAATTCCTTGAGAGTTTTTCGTTTTCAAGAATGTTCCTTCCTGAAACCCTTCTCTTGTTGTCGTATAGCACAAAAAAAACCAAGTATGTTGAATCATCTCCACTAATGCTTTCTGAAGGATTTTATAACTCCTTCAATTGGCTCGACCCCCTGTTGACCATTTTTTGCCCAACAGGCCAAAAATTGGTCCCCCCTTTTTTCATGTTGTTCTGAGCCAGTACTTTTTGATTTTGCACGAGTCTTGCAAATTTCTACGGACTCTGCAGATCCATTTCTATAGACTCTGCAGAACTTGGATTTCTACGGACTCAGCAGTGAAGTTTCTACGGACTCTGCAGGTCCATTTCTATGGACTCTGCAGGTTTTCTACGGACTTCACAGGGACTTCTACGAACTCTGCAGGTGTAGTCTTTCAGCAAAAGAACCAGTTTTAGAGAGTGCAAGGTTTTACAAAGCTTCTTCGGACTCTTGTCTGAAGAAATTTATAAGGAAAGAGAGCTAAAGTGGTTCAACGACATGATCTTTCAAAGAGTAGCAGCTTTGAACCGTTGAACCATTGAATCGGTTCAACGCCTTGGTTCATCGCCTTGGTTCAACGACTTGGTTCATCGACTTGGTTCATCGGCAAAGTTCATCGCTTTGGTTCAAAGCTAAGTTCATCGGCAAGGTTCAACGCTTCGGTTCAGTTCAAACGGTTCAACGGATTTTGGTTCAATCAAAGGGTTCATCGCTCGGTTTAACGCTCGGTTCAAAGCCTTGGTTCAACGACCGTTTGAACCATTGAACCGATTCAATTAATTGGTTTAACGGTTGGTTCAAAGGAGCGGTTCAATGCGAAAAGTCAAGAGAGCCCCCTGAAGGACAAGTGCCCTTGCGGAGGGCACTTGGTCGGCAAAAGCACCCTTCAGAAGGGTCATTTTCAATAAACCCGAAGGGCACTTTAAAGGCAGCTGAAGGAAAACAAAAATCCCGAAAAAGGACTAAGGAATTGAATGAATTCTTTCGGACTTTTGTCCGAAGGAATTCCTTCGGACAAAAAGTCCGAAGGAATTTAGAGGAAGGCCGCGAGCTCAAAAGGACCCGGGGAAAACCCTAAAAGAAATCAAAGTGGCCAATTCTCGCAGACTTTTTGTCTGCGGGAAAATTGTCATGTCCCCTTCTCAGTGACATCTCTCGGAGCACAGGATTAGCCTATCATACGATCCTCGTACGCTGATCGTTTGGATAGAGGGTCACCTGGGAGCTTGGCACATGCTTCAGATCGGCAGAGTTTGATCAGTTGGCTTTCGTTTGGGCTCGATCGGACACTTTTGGCATAAGTTACTATTTTTAGCAGTTCTTGGTGGTCAGTGTGGGACCCCTGCTATTTTTGGCAATATGGGTTGACAGCATTCGGAATCACTCCAGTATATGACCGCTTCAGACGGTTCGGTCATCGGGCGAGTAACGAGGGAAATATTAATATTTAATTGCATTAATTAAATATTAATATTACGAGATTATTATATTAAGTTATAATTAAAAATTATAACTTAAGTGATTTAATGCTGAGGGGGCGCCCATCATCAGGAAGGGGCCAAATTTAATATTATTATAAAATTTGGCCTAAGTTGAAAATATTAAAATAATTAAAGAATTGCGATTTTTAATTAAAAAGTCCTATTATAGTGGAAATCGCACCTCTTTGGTTATATATACTTCTGCATTGGGAGGAGCGCGATTATGTCATTTGGAGAATTGAAAATTGATCAAATTTGTCTGAGCTAGAGCTTCAGGGGTTCGAGTTCATTTTCCTTGGAGAACGTGCCATCTCCATTGGAAGCAATTCAGAGGGTGTGAAATAACACCTGATTTATTGCAGCCGGGGTTTTCTTCATTCAGGAGAAGACATTGATTTTCAGAGGTTATCATCACAGGTTTTTCATCAGGGTTATTCCTTCTTCAGTCAGGGATCATTTAGGCGCCCATTTTTGGAGGTTGAAATAGCCAGAGAACAGGCCGTACAGCAGCATTAATTGCTGGTTTTATTCCAGCCGTACCATCTACAGCAAAGGACAGATATCATAAGAGCAGGGCGCAGGGTTTTTTCTATTAAAAAAAAAAAAAAAAAAACTGTACCTGTCCGTACCGTACAGACGGCATTCGTACGGCGCCGTACGGACTGTACCGCGCCTGGTTTTTGGCAGCAGTCATCAGTTTTATTGGGCAGCGAACAGTCCAGGTTTTTCTTGAACCAAACAGCAAGTTTTTTTGTAAACTCATGCAACTAGGGTTTTATTTTTAATAAAAAAAATAGTCTTCTCGATATTCAGTAAATTTTATAGGATTTATTTATCATTTTATGCAAATCCGCATTTCTTTCAAAAAGTGGCAAAAAACCCAAAAACAATAAAAAAAAATTCAAAAACCTCAGAAAAAACATATAAACCGTCAGTTGTCAGAATCAGAGGGAACTTGGGGTTCCTACAGTGGTATCAGACCTAAATCCTGCCATCCTACGGGTTTAGCTATCTTATGCAGCCGGATCAGATTGGGTCACCCAGGTATTACACACGCAGGCGAGCCCTGATTGACAGGCAACAGAGTTTGAGCAGGCAGCCGGGCAATATGGCTGACAGAACAGATATACCTAGGCCGGGACATAATGACAGAGATCAGGGGGGTGCAGAGTTCATGCATACACTTCGAGATCTTCGTGCAGGGCAGCGGCGATCCGATGAGGTATTGCAACAGGTGGCAGCGGCACTACAGAGGTTGGGTACTTCGAGGAGACCGTCACCTAATCGTGACGATGACAGGAGTGATGCAGGGTCACGGAGAGCTACTAGGGCAGCATCACGGACAGCAGATAGGCCTACTAGGCCCACTTTCACGAGACAGGAGCCCGGCGAGGCTATACCAGATGAGGAGCATGATGAGTTATTCGCTGACACCCTTATGGCAGCGCATGAAGAATGGGAGTTGGTACCTCCTGCGGTCAAAGAGATGATCACTTTTGACCGTTTTATTACACAGAGGCGAGAGCATAACAGATCTCGGCAGGATAGGAGACCTCGTCAGTAGAATAATGATCTAAAACATGCTACGAACTGGCTCACATTAGCGACATTCGATGGTAGTGGTAAGATGACTGCTCAAGCTTGGATTAGCAAGCTTGACACATTCCTTACACTGCGCCCGATGGCTGAGAGTGACGCCATCCGATATGCTACTTTGCATCTTGAGGGAGTTGCTTACGACTGGTGGCACCATGGTATGGTGACTTTACAGCATGACAGGATCACTACATACCAGGAGTTTGTGGACAGGTTGGTTGAGCGCTTTGACAAGAAGGATCCAGAAACCTACTTCCGAGACTTAGCACAGTTGAGGCAGAGTGGCAGTGTAGAGACCTACATAGGTGACTTCCAGAAGTTATCCGTTATGGTCCCTAACATCTCAGAGAGGCGTTTGGTAGTACTCTTCATGGAGGGGTTGTCAGAACCATTGCGAGGTTGGATCAAAGCTTTTGATCCTCCTTCGTTACAGGAGGCGATGAAGAAGGCACGAAACATGGAGTTAGCAGCACCATCGAGTAAATTCAGCTCCAGAGGTTCTTCATCATTCAGGGATAACAAGGGCTTTAACAGGAATAAGGATAAGACTGATGTTAGCAAAGAAAAATCAAACTTCAGGAATGATCCAAAAGGTAAATCAGCAGCCCCACCTTTGGATCATGAGGCCCTTAATGACTTACGCAGGAAGAAGCTTTGCTTCTACTGCAAAGGACCATATGACGCTAATCACGATTGTCCTCTAAGACCTAAGGGCAAGGCAAATCGTATAATGTGGGCGTTCTATGAGGACTCGGAATCAGAGGATTCCGAACAGCAGGAGAGTTCAGAGAGTTCAGAGCCAGAGGCTCCAGAGCATATAGTTGAGACAGAGCCCGAGCTTCAGGTCCAGGAGGCCCGTTTATCTAGTATCCAGCAGGAGGGTTCTTTCCGGATTCGTGGTGTGTTGGCAGGACAGAGGGTCATTACCCTACTTGATACAGGAGCCACGCATAATTTCATAGATGCTAGATTTGTTGAGAAACGTGGACTCATCACAGAGGAGTTTGAGGGCATAAGAGTCAAAGTGGCCGATGGGTACACTTTGAAATGTGAGCGCATGATTAAGGATCTCCCTTTATGCTTGAACAAATATGAGTTCAAGGCAGATTACTATGTTGTTAATATGGGGGACATTGATTTGGTCTTGGGGATGAAGTGGTTACATTCATTGGATGAGGTCACACTTCGTCTCAAGGACATGGAGATCCGTTTTGATGTCAACGGAAAGACACACATTCTTAAGGCAATTCGGGACAGCAACATCAAAACAATTTCCTTCCGCCGGATGGAGCGGCTTATGCGTCACGACATGGTAGAGTGGGCTGCCGAGTGTCATTTAGCACCTATACAGGAGGGACAGCAAAAGATAGATTATCATCCGGATATACAGGAGTTGAGAGTCAGGCATGACAAGGTGTTCAGTGACATTCCGCCAGGTAGACCTCCAGACAGGGGCATAGAGCACATCATTGAGCTCGAGGAGGGTGCAAAACCCGTTATGATAACTCCTTACAGGCATCCAAAAAGATTGAAGGATGAGATAGAAAAGACAATAAAGGAGTTACTTGCTATGGGACACATTCGCCCTAGCAAGTCACCATTTGCTTCTTCGGTTGTTTTGGTGAAGAAGAAGGATGGGACTTTACGCATGTGCATTGATTACAGGGTCCTGAATAAGAGGACAATTAAGAATAGATATCCTATACCGAGGATTGATGAGCTTATTGATGAGCTCCATGGGTCATGTTACTTCTCTAAGATTGACTTACGGTCGGGTTATCATCAGATCAGGGTGAGAGAGCAGGACATAGAGAAGACGGCCTTCCGATGCCATTGTGGGCACTTCAAGTTCGTAGTGATGCCATTTGGACTCACTAACGCACCAGCCACTTTTCAGTCTACGATGAACCGGGTTTTTCATTCATTGCTGAGGAGGTTTGTGTTGGTCTTTTTCGATGACATCCTTATATATAGCAGGTCTTGGCAGGAGCACTTAGCTCATTTGGAGGCAGTGTTGAGTACCTTGGAGAGGGAGTCCTTGTACGCCAAGGAATCCAAGTGCGACATAGGGATGACCGAATTGCTATATCTCGGTCACATCATTAGTGCAGATGGAGTGCGCATGGATCCTGAAAAGATCCGCGCCATTGTTGACTGGCCTACACCGGCGAACCTGACGCAGTTGAGAGGGTTTCTCGGTTTATGTGGGTTCTACCGCAGATTCGTGAATGGGTATTCACGACATGCAGCCCCGATGACAGATTTATTGAAGAAGGGGGCTTTTGTTTGGACTTCAGAGGCACAGGAGTGTTTTATGAAGTTCAAGGAGCTGATGACCACATGCCCTGTTATAGCACTACCCGACTTTACGAAGCCGTTCGAGCTTCAATGCGATGCATCAGGTGAGGGCATTGGTGCGGTGCTTATGCAGGACAAGCACCCGATTGTGTATGAGAGCCGCAAGCTCAGAGGACCCGAGAGATTGTATAGTATATATGATAAGGAGATGCTCGCAATCATACATGCCTTAGCAAAATTTCGACAGTATCTTGTCGGCAGCAAATTTTGCATTAAAACTGATCATAACAGCTTGAGACACTTTTTAGGGCAGCAAGATCTCAATGATAGGCAGCAGAAGTGGGTCAGTAAGTTGCATGCTTATGACTTTGATATCTCATATATCAAAGGTACACAGAACGTAGTGGCTGATGCACTTTCACGTAAGCCGTACTTGAGCACTATGGTTCATATTTCAGAGGATTGGAGGCATATGATAGTGGCAGAGTATGCCAAGGACAGTTGGGCCTCCAGCATTGTTGAGGGATCAGCAGTTGATACCAGGTATACACTTGTGAATGATTTGATCATTTACAAGCACAGGATATATTTGATCCCAGGGTCAGAGGTGAAGAACATTGTTATGTGAGCCTTTCATGACACGCCTACAGCAGGACATCCTGGATATTTCAAAACATACAGGCAGATTCGGGAGAGATTCACTTGGAAAGGACTCAAGACAGATGTTCTTCAGTATGTGCGTGAGTGCCCTGTTTGTCAGCAGAACAAGCAGGAGAACACGTACCCGGCAGGTTTGTTGCAGCCACTTCCGATTCCTGACAGGAAGTGGGAATGCCTGTCGATGGATTTTATCACGGGCTTGCCTAAGGCCCAAGGGCGTGATTGCATTTATGTAGTTGTGGATCGGCTTACGAAGTATGCCCACTTCTTTCCGATCACCACGACTTACACAGCTACGCAGGTAGCAGAGGTTTTCTTTCGCGAGGTATTCAGACTTCATGGGTTGCCTCGGAGTATCGTGAGCGACAGAGATAGTCGGTTCCTGAGTAACTTCTGGCAGGAGGTTTTCAGACTTTGTGGGACTGAGCTCACTCCGAGCACTAGCTACCACCCGCAGACTGATGGGCAGACAGAGATTGTGAACAAATGGGTGGAAGGATACCTCCGAAACTACATAGCAGGGCAGCAGAAGGCGTGGGTCAAATGGATACATTTGTGTGAGTATTGCTATAACTCGACATTCCATATGACCATTCAGATGTCACCCTTCATGGCGTTGTACGGGTATGAGGCGCCGAGTTTCCTTGATTTGCTACTGAGCGACAGTAGAGTGCCGAGTGCAGGAGGTTGGTTGCAGGAGAGTCAGGACACTATGAGGGCTCTTAAGGAAAATATAGCTAAGGCATAAAACCAGCAGAGACAGTATGCGGATCAGAAGAGGACGGAGAGGCATTTCGAGGTGGGTGACATGGTTTACCTCATGCTGCAGCCCTACCGTCAGTCCACTCTTAGGAAGAGTGGGTCAGAGAAGCTCAAGCCGCGCTATTACGGACCTTTCAGGATCCTGAGGAGAGTTGGCGAGGTGGCTTACGAGCTTGAGCTTCCAGCAGAGAGCAGGGTACACAACGTTTTTCATGTATCACGCCTCAAGAAGGCGTTGGGTCATCGTGTGGTACCGTCTGCAGTTCTACCTCCCTTAGATTATGAGGGAAAATTGATTTTAGTACCTGAGTCCATCCTGGAGTATAGGGAGAGACAGTTGCGTAGGAGGACTATCAGGGAATATCTGGTGAAATGGAGAGATTTGCCTGTTGAGGATGCGACATGGGAGAGTGAGGATATTCTACAGCATCCGGCATTGAGATTGCTTGGGGACAAGCAATTTCAGGAGGGGCGGACTGTCATGTCCCCTTCTCAGTGACATCTCTCGAAGCACAGGATTAGCCTATCATACGATCCTCGTAGGCTGATCGTTTGGATAGAGGGTCACCTGGGAGCTTGGCACATGCTTCAGATCGGCAGAGTTTGATCAGTTGGCTTTCGTTTGGGCTCGATCGGACACTTTTGGCATAAGTTACTATTTTTAGCAGTTCTTGGTGGTCAGTGTGGGACCCCTGCTATTTTTGGCAATATGGGTTGACAGCATTCGGAATCACTCCAGTATATGACCGCTTCAGACGGTTCGGTCATCGGGCGAGTAACGAGGAAAATATTAATATTTAATTGCATTAGTTAAATATTAATATTACGAGATTATTATATTAAGTTATAATTAAAAATTATAACTTAAGTGATTTAATGCTGAGGGGGCGCCCATCATCAGGAAGGGGCCAAATTTAATATTATTATAAAATTTGGCCTAAGTTGAAAATATTAAAATAATTAAAGAATTGCGATTTTTAATTAAAAAGTCCTATTATAGTGGAAATCGCACCTCTTTGGTTATATATACTTCTGCATTGGGAGGAGCGCGATTATGTCATTTGGAGAATTGAAAATTGATCAAATTTGTCTGAGCTAGAGCTTCAGGGGTTCGAGTTCATTTTCCTTGGAGAACGTGCCATCTCCATTGGAAGCAATTCAGAGGGTGTGAAATAACACCTGATTTATTGCAGTCGGGGTTTTCTTCATTCAGGAGAAGACATTGATTTTCAGAGGTTATCATCACAGGGTTTTCATCAGGGTTATTCCTTCTTCAGTCAGGGATCATTTAGGCGCCCATTTTTGGAGGTTGAAATAGCCAGAGAACAGGCCGTACAGCAGCATTAATTGCTGGTTTTATTCCAGCCGTACCATCTACAGCAAAGGACAGATATCATAAGAGCAGGGCGCAGGGTTTTTTCTATTAAAAAAAAAAAAACTGTACCTGTCCGTACCGTACGGACGGCATTCGTACGGCGCCGTACGGACTGTACCGCGCCTGGTTTTTGGCAGCAGTCATCAATTTTATTGGGCAGCGAACAGTCCAGGTTTTTCTTGAACCAAACAGCAAGTTTTTTTGTAAACTCATGCAACTAGGGTTTTATTTTTAATAAAAAAAATAGTCTTCTCGATATTCAGTAAATTTTATAGGATTTATTTATCATTTTATGCAAATCCGCATTTCTTTCAAAAAGTGGCAAAAAACCCAAAAACAATAAAAAAAATTCAAAAACCTCAGAAAAAACATATAAACCGTCAGTTGTCAGAATCAGAGGGAACTTGGGGTTCCTACAAAAATTGTCTGCGGGAAAAGCCCGCGGGGAAGAATGCCCGAAGGAAAGTGGCCAGGAGGAAACCCAAAGGAATGGCAAAAGGCCGAAGCAGGAAGCCGATGGAAAGTCCAAGGGTGACGGGCCCGAGGATGTCAAAGTTAAACACGGCAAACTAGCTGTTAGGTATTCAAACGCAACGATGGGTGTGCAGACGTCAAATTTAAGAAGGTGAAATAGCCGTTTGATTTTAAAATGCTTGAGTGCCAACCAGAAATGAGCCCAAGGAATGCAGCGACCCGCCAGAAGATAGCCCTCGAGGGCTGAAGGAGCAGAAGGAGACAAAGCAAGAAAGAAGACAAGGTGCAGGAAAAGACAAAGCAGTCCAAGTGGCGAGGAGAGGCGAGTTATTGCTAGATGGTCATCAAACGGCGCAAACTGTGAGTGGCGCGGCCTGCTTTCTCCATTTGGTATTTATGAGGGGACAAACTGCAGTCTGTTTGCAGGAAAAGAGCAGTCTGTTTGCAGAAAAGAGGCACAGCCATGTTTTCTTATTAATGTTGGGATGCCAAAGTCAAAGCAGGAACCGACAATCAAACGGCTCCCTCTTCCCAAGGCTCAGAGCGCACATGGGCCAGCTTGCAAAAAGAGTGCCAAAGTCTTTCCTAGGAAGCGCCAAGTTCTCTTCCTCTTTCTATATATTGTAAAAATTCTCATTTGAGAAGGATGGACTCTCTTAGCCTTAAGGCAAAACTCTGCCCAAAAATCTCTCGGGCTTGTAAGGCAGAGCTCTGCCAGATTTTACCTTGAATCAGGACTTAGCATTTTTACCTCTATCTGGACTTGCACTTTAAAGTATATGTCTGTGTTCTTATTTTGTGTTAAGTCATTGTCTTTCATGCTTTTTACAGATCAATTACAACATGTCTAGTGCATTGTGAAGTCTCTTTTCTGCAGGTCTTCTAGAAGTGTCCCTAGAGGAGTGTAGGTCCCTGTGAATAGGCTGCCCAAGTGTGTCGCAGAGCACCTTTGGTAGTTCCTTCCTCTCTGTATCTCTACGGACCCCTGACTCACTGAAACAGAAGAGTTTCCCACGTCAGATGAAGTGTATGGGTGCTTCTTCCTGGTGAAAAGTGTATGTTTGGGCTGAGTGGGTCAACATTTTCTGGTGTATCACCTTTTCATTTTTAGGCTTAGGTTCTGTTTTCAGCATCTCTCTCTCCCTTTTCATCCCCCCCTTTTTTTATTTTATTTGTTAGCAGTAGGAGAAACCAGGGCCTAAAAGATACATCAGAGGGAGCTAGCCCTTATCTAGAGACTCTCCCCTCCAGCTTCGTCGGTCCCACAGGCGAGAGGGGAGTTTCCATTTTGACGGGTGGAAGGCAGGAGCTCGGCCTCCTGCCAAGGGTGCAATCTTCTGCGTCAACACCCCCAAGGAGTATTTAATCACTTAACATATAAAATATTATATTTTCATATTATATTCCCATGTTGGCATCCCACTTTTGGATTATTAAATGACTTTAATAAAATAAAATTAAATCCCCTTATAACTCCTAAGTCATAAAGTCATTAATTAATATTATTAAAGTTTTTAACTTTAATAATATTATAAATTCATTTAATTTAATATAAGCCATAATAATGATTTAACCAATTCTGCCAACATCAACATAATCACTAGGGTATCCCGAAACACCTGAACTGCCTTACTATAAATAGTAAGGTTGGACTCCATTAAGCAAAACCCTTACTATAAATAGTAAGTATGGCTAAACAAAATATAAAATAAGCCTATAATGATGGTCTGAAAACTGGAGAGGATCTAACAAGGAATACTCCATGATTTGGCACACAATGTGCCCTCCCATGATGTCAAAGAGTGTCCCCAAAACATCATATTAGCCTATGAAGACCAAATGATAGGCTAACCCACTGATAATAATCATTTGTTAGAAAGGAGACATTATAGTCCGCCCTCCCCAAAATTGCTTGTCCCCAAGCAATCTCAACTCTGGATGCTATAAGATGTCCTCATGCTCCCATGTAGCATCCTCTACTGGCAAATCCTTCCACTTAACCAAATATTCCCTGATGGTAATCTTCCTCAACTTACACTCTCTGGAGTCTATGATAGCCTTAGGTACTAAAATCAACTTCCCGTCCTCATCAAGGGGTGACAATGTTGTGGAAAGAATGATGTTGTGCCCCAACGCCTTTTTGAGGCGAGATACATGGAACACATTATGAACTCTGTTGTTTGCCAGCAACTCAAGCTCGTAAGCCACCTCTCCAATCCTCTTGGAGACTCTGAAGGGACCATGATATCGTGGCTTGAGCTTTTCAGCACCACTCTTTCTAAGAGTAGACTGTCTGTAGGGCAACAACATCAAATAGACCATATCACCCACCTCAAATGATCGCTCGACTCTATGCTAGTCTGCATACTGCTTCTGCTGATTTTGTGCCTTTTGGAGATTCTCTTTTAAGGACTTCATAATATCCTGACTATCCTGTAGCAAGTCCTTAGCACTGGGCACTCTACTGTCTCTCAAAAGAAGATCCAAAAAATCAGGAGCATCATAACCATACAGTGCCATGAAGGGTGACATCTGAATTGACATGTGGTAAGTGGTATTATAGCAATACTCACATAGGTGAAGCCACTTTACCCATGCCTTTTGCTGCCCTGAAATATAATTTCAGAGGTATCCTTCCACCCATTTATTAACTCTCTCTGTTTGACCATCAGTCTGCAAGTGGTAATTAGTGCTTGAAGTTAGCTCACTGTCACACAGTCAAAACAACTCCTACCAAAAGTGACTCATAAACTTGTCCCAATCACTAAAAATACTCTAAGGAAGTCCATGAAGTAAGAATACTTCGCGAAAAAACAATTCAGCAACCTGTGCTACGGAAAATGTAGTGGTAATGGAGAAAAAGTGAGCAAATTTGGTAAGTCTATCCACCACCACATAAATACAATCCCTGCCTTGGGCTTTCGGCAAGCTCGTGATAAAGTCAATGGAGATACACTCCCACTTTCGCTCAGGAATAGGCAAGGGTTGTAACAATCCTACTAGAAAAGAGTGATCTTGCTTGTTCTGTTGACAAGTAGGACACTCCCTGACATACTGAAGGACTTTAGACTTGAGTCCTTTCCAAGTAAAACGTTCTCGCACCTTCCTGTAAGTTTTGAAGAACCCCGAGTGCCCTGCCATAGGAATGTCATGGAAAGCTCTTAGAATCTTTTTCTTCATTGCTGACCTGGGTGTCAAAAGTATCCTTCCTTTGTAAATGATCAAACCATTTACAAAGGAATATCTGTCATCATGTATCACACCCCCAATAATATCTGAAGCCCACTAATCCTTGGCATATTTAGCTGAAATCCAATCCCTCCAATCAGTTGTAATCTCTCCAATAGAACACAGATGTGGTCTCCGAGACAAAGCATTAGCAACAATGTTCTTTCCTTTGACATATACTATGTCAGTCATATGCCTGTAGCTTGGTCACCCATTTATGTTTTCGGTCATTCAAGTCATGCTGCCCAAGGGAATGTTTAAGGCTATTATGATATGTGCTCACTGTAAATTTGCTGCCCACAAGATATTGCCTAAATTTAGTAAGGGCATGCATTATCGCCAACATTTCCTTATCATAAATATTGTATCCTTTCTCAGCCCCTCTGAGTTTCCTGCTCTCATAAGCAATAGGATGTTTATCCTACATCAAGACTGCACCAATGCCTTCACCAGAGACATCACACTGTAACTATTATAGCTTGGAATTGCACCCTTGTGAGAGAGTTCTTTAGGGTCCCTCACTTCCATTTATAAGCATGGGGACGACCTCAGGATGTGGGTATCCTATGGTGAGGTTGAACCTCTAAGTTTTTTATGAGGCTAGTTCCTCAGGTGCTTCACTTTAGCTCTTAATCTTACACTAAAATCTATTGTTTGCTAAGGAAAAGGGGTAGGAGGATGACTAAAAAGAAAATCTAAGCTAAGGGAGGTGATGCACCAAAAGAAGTGATCCACTTGGTTTGGGAAAAGAGCCAACTACTGATGAATTCAAACAGGACATAGGCTATTTTGGTTCTATCTCAAGGCCATAGGCATGGAGCTTTTGCGTGGAGGTTGGAGAGAAGCCTTACACTTTGAAGGATAACAAAATAGGTCTAAGGGAGACACTATGAACTGGTAATACTTCAAAAGAGCTTGACACACAGACACTTCACACAATCCTACATAAAACCAAAATGACTAAAAGCAAGGTGCTAGAAGAAATCACAAGTGATGAATAACAATCATACATTCTGAAAAATGAAACCAAATGTGTACACTTGTTTTAACCAGAAACAGAAAAGTCTTCCTTATATTGCTTCAAAAGAGTCTTTTACAAAGCAATTCTTGTAGAGTAATTCTATCGCCAATTCGGGGATCCTTTGCTTGGCTCCAAGGCCTCTATATATATAGAAAAGGGGAAAGAGAGAAGGGGAAGAGAGAAGTCGCAGATCGTGGGAATTCTGACATTGCACTTTCTTGTTCTCCCTAAATGCGCCGCTTAGGAACACCCAACAATCCTCTCGAGCCCCTCCCATCTTTTTGACTTTCTTTGGCACGTCTAAAAAGTCATGTTGTGAGCAGCTAAAATGTTTCTTCTTGGCACGACGTATTTAAGCGTTGAACGGTCATTGTAGGTAGTGAACCATGGTGGATGAGAGCCTTCATAACTTCCAGCTACCAGCAGCGCGGACTCTCCCATGTTTATTGAACATCTTTGTGCCACTTGTCCTTTCCTGATTGGCCCTTTCTACTCCAGTTATGCCACGTGGCAGTCTTCCATTCATTGCATCATGATTCTCATGTTGTTGGACCAAGCTTAAGTCAAACCCTTGGAGAATCTCGATTTACTCTATACAAAGTAATTTGGGTTCTTTGGCCTCTCGAACTTCGGACTTTCCCAGATCCTTCACTTATAAAGCCTTTTAAGTAGAGTACTTGGAGAAACCCAATTTACTCTATGCAGAGTAATTTGGGTTCTCTAAGCGTACTTACTTCGGTCTTGTTCATCTTGAAGTCTTCTCATTTTGCTATTTCCCAAGCCTTAAGACTTTGGGCTTTTCAAACCCAATTACTTCTAATGGCTAGTCGCTTATCCTGATTTTGATGCCCATTGGCTTGTCGTTTTCTTTGGACACTTGGTCTTAGGCTTCCTTCTTGGCTTATTTCTTTCGAGCAAATCTCTAGAAAGAATATCTTCAGACAATTTGTCTAAAGGAATTTCTTTGGACTTTTTGTCCATGTCTGTCTTCAAAATTAACCTTCGGGCTTTTCACAATGGACTTTCTCAAAGGGTAAAGAGACCCTTCAGGGTTTCTGCATGTCCCTTCAGACTCCCGTGAATGATCCTCCTAAAGGGAAAGATAACCTTCGGAAATTTTGAAATGGTCCCTCCGAAGGGTAACAGACCCTTCGAGAAAATTGCAACTGTCCACTTGGAGAAGAAAAAGCCCTTCAAAAAAGTTGAAATGTACCTTCAAAAAAGTTGACTGGTCCCTTTTGCCCAAAAAACCCCTTTGGATTTTGAAAGTGTCTTTCAATTTTTTTGAAAAAGACTCGTCCCTTGAAGAACTCGAGAAGCGCCATTTTTTAAGACCAAATCAGGTTTGTCAAGCCCCTTTACTTATTTCGGACTTCTGACTGCTCAGAACTTATGAAGTAATCAAATAGTGCCCTTTAAAGAACCCAAAATACACTGTCTATGAGTAAACCTACTTATAAAACATTTGGAAGCTAAGCACTGCTGGAAACCCGATTTGCACTATGCCTTTAGAAACCTGAAGTTGTCACTGCTGAAAAACCCGAAGTCCTCCCAAAGACTTACCATTTTCTTCCCTAAAAGCTCCCTTTTTCATACTTAGGCAAACTTTGATATGTGGGCCAAAAAATGGCCAACATTTCTGGCGATTCACAGGGAAGCATGCCTGCTATGCTTGAGAACCCAGCGCATTTGCTTTGTTCGATCCATTAGGCATGGAGTCACTGCTTTTGTATAAAGCTGGCTATATCTGGAAATCTTCCTTGAAGTAACAAGAACAACCGAAACAAAACAAATTGTGCCTAAGGCACTTAGGGAAAGGAAACTCAACTGAAACGGATGTGTACAAGGCACTTAAAGAAAAACGTGAAAAGCTATACAAAATGTACAATAACATACAATCACTGCAAACTCTTCTAATAACACAACTTTAGATGAATCCCATTGACTGGGCTAGGTAATACCTACCCATCCAGTTGGGTGAGCTGAAAAACGTTATGTTGTTTGCATCCATAGATCAAATAAGGGCCACTCCACAAGCTGTCAAACTTGATATGGTTGCCTGGTTTGGCCTTTTTTGAGTCCCATTTGAGAACCAGGTCTACTTCCTTAAAAGTCCTTGCTTTAGCTCTATTGTCAAAAGCCTTTTTGACCTAAGCTTGATGTGCCTCCAGCGTCTTCATTGCAAGGTCCCTTGTCTCCTCGAGCTATGTGAGTTCTATCAATCTCACATTCATGGGTTCATCTTCTAGCAGCTCCAACTGATGAGCTAGCTCTAATGTAGGCAACTCACGGGAAATGGGTAGCTTGGACTCCCTTCCATATACCAAAACATATGGAGAATTGCCAACAACAACTTTAAGAGTTACCCGATCAGCCCACAAGGTTGTCTTCAACTTGGTGTGCCATGTCCTCTGATTCTCCTCTTGGTCTTTTTGATACTCCTCAGCAAATTTTTATTTGTGGACTCAGCTAGTCCGTTTCCTTAAGGATAATAATTTGAGGAAGTGCTGAGATAGATGCCCATTTTGAGAGCCCATTCACGTGTTTTCAAACCAAGGAAAGCCAATGCATTATCAGCTATGATAGTGGATGGAACACCAAACCTGGTCACAATACTGTCATAGAAATCTAAGACTGCACTTTTGTTGGTTTCTTTTAATGCAATGGCTTCCACCCACCTGGTGAAGTAATCAGTTGCAATAAGCACCCACTTATGCCCTGCACTTGATGGGGGGTTGATCATACCAATGAAATCCAAACCCCACTGCATGAATGGTTGCTCCACTTGAATCGGGTTGAGAGGGAAAGTTGCTAACCTTTGCTTACCTGCGAAAAGAGCACATTCCTAACACCTCCACACCCATGCATAAGCATCTTTAAAGAGGCTGGGCCAATAGTAACCAGCCCTCATGATCTTTGCTTGTAATGTCCCCTTCTAGTTAGACATTGTATTTTCAACATGATTAGCCTATCAGTGGCCCTCGTAGGTTAATACGACAAGGTTTGAGGGTCCTCTTCGCAGTTATCCAAATGGTAGTCAATTTCTTTGGGGAAGTTTCAACATATTCTAGAGGTTTTCTAATGATTTATTAGAGTGTTCTACTTTTAGAAACCTCATGTTAGAAGATGATGTTATATTTGTGCTTTATGATATAATTCATTATTTTATATTAAAGTGCAAATATAATATATTAAAAGGGAAAAATAATAATAAAATATTATGATGTTTCTAGAAGCTTCCCAAATGAAAAAGATTATAAAGGGAGGTGTGGGCTGCCATTATGAATTATCCCGATTTGATGTTGTCTTTGCTTTAGTATGCTGGTGGAGCCTAGAGTTTCCTGCATTGAATCAATTTGTCTTTGGGAACAATAACTCCCATTGATAGCATAACTGAGGGAGTGAAATATCTCTTGAAGGGTTGCATTTTGGAGGTGATATTTCAGTCATCTCAATTGGAGCAAAATTTGTGGCCATTGGCCAATTTTGGAGAAATCAATTTGGTGAATTTGTGGAGGTTGCATAGCTAACTCCTTGGTGTTGGTTTTTATATAGCTTGGCATCGATTTTTCCTTGGTTAAGAGAGCATATTGCATTGTAAAGAAAGCTGATATAAAAATCAGATATTTATAGTCAAGGAAGGACGCCATTAAGAGGGACGTTTTTGCTTTTAGGGGTTCCATTTTGCATCGATTCTCTGCTTGGCTTGGTGTGTCCACTTCCTTGGAGCATGGAGATGATATTAGATGCTTGAGGTAGCGCATATTCAGTGCATATTATTTTAAATTTGAGATCAGACCAAAATAGGGGCGACTGGCCTGGAAAATGTGATTTGGCTTGGGAGATCATCCTTTCGCTGGGAAATTGCCTGCTCCTTCATCTATTCTCAAGGGTGCCTCAATCCCACCAGGGTTCATTGCATACAATCCATCCTTTAGTATAGTTTATATTTGCAGCTGTAGGTGTACATCCTTCATACCAGCATACCATATAATTGTAATTCTTGTTTATGCCAAGAGTCTTGGCTAGTTTAGTGGAGTATTGTACAAATCATCAATACAATTAAGAATCACAAGTTGCTGGTCATTTATGGTTATTTTTTGAGCATTTGAATTGAGATAGTAGGTTGCATGCCAACTGTTCGACTAAATGTCCATTGGTTGTAAGTGATTAGTTTGCTTTGTGAATTCATCTAATTGCATAGAAAATAACAAAACCTACATCTAGAACTCAGCATTTTCATTCTTAAAACTTCTTGAAGCTTTAATCCATCGTCATTTAAACAAATCATCAAAACTGTGACAAAAACCAGTAAGAACTTTGCTTACAAAATGTTTGAAAAAATTACAAGGCAGCAAATTGAGACAATTAAGACCAGATTGGGCAAGGATTGTTACATTGCTGCAGTAGTTCTTGTTGACGTAGTAGATTGCAGCCTCTGAAGAGAGGCTCAACTCTCTTCATCCACATGACACAATGGAGATATCCCTCTTGCTGTGGGTGGCAAACGTGAGGGATGAATCTCTAGATTAGGGGCTAGCTCCCCTTGATGCACTGGATTTCCTACTACTAAGTACTTGGAGGGATGAAAGGGGAGAAAAAAATACTAAAATCAGAACTTAAACTATGCGGTGATGCACCAAATGGATGGTCCACTCGGCTTTGACATACACTTTAAATCAAGACAAGCTAGCCTACACTTCACTCAAAATGAGACCTTTCTTGCAACCATGTTTCAGCAGGGGGTCCTATGGAGAGATAAGAGAGGAAAAAATTAGCACAAAAGATGTTTTGAGACACACTACTGCGTAGCCTATTCACTTGCCTATACTTCTTTAGACACTTCTTGTGACCTGCAAGAGAAGAAAATTACTATGCACTAGATATGCTGGAATAAACTTATGAAAGCATGAAAAGAAAATGACTTACCACAAGATAAAACTAGAGACATGCAAAAGTGCAAGGTTAAATGGAGGTAAAAATGCTTTTTCTGATTCAAGGTAAATTCCTTCAAGGCTTCACCATACAATCTGAGAGATATCCTCTCAAAATAAGAAGTTGCAATTATATAGAACAAGATGCTGACAGAACAAGGAAAGGAGACCCATGTTGGAGTCAAACACTTCTGAGACAAGAGACCATGTTGTTGTCGTATTCTTCAAACTGCGTATGGGAGAGCCATGCTGTAGATGTCCAAGCCGCCGCCCTTGCTATCCTGGGCCTGCAAAAGCATGGGATACTCCTAACAACTGACAAAGCCATCCCCAAGTTGTTGTGGCTGGACATGCTCTCTTCAATGCTGGGCGCAATTGGTTGTGCATTAATGGTGAAGCATGAAAACACGGGCTGCTCTCCTCTATAGTTCAAAAACCAATCTTTTATTGGTTTTCGGTAGATATTTTCCACCCAAATGTATTAACTCCCTTTGTTGATTTGTTTATGCCACTTGTCTTGTTCTGATTGGTCCTTAATTTTGCCCTTTGTCTTTGTCAGCAGCTGGAATAGTTCTGAGTTGTCTTTTCTGCTTTGTCTTTGCCTAGGCTAATTTTCCTTCGAGCTTAGCTTTTCTTTTCTCCCGGGTTCCTTTTCTTGCTTGCTCATTCATTTGTTCTTCGGGCTTTCGGGCTTTTGTTTATAAATTCCGTCGAAAAAAATGTTCGAAGGAATTCCTTCGGACAAGAAGGAATTCACCATTGATCTATCTTTTGTTTCGCCCCTTTTGTCTCGAACTTTCCTTTGGACAAAATGTTCGAAGGAATTCTTTCTTTTGGTGTTGGCTTTTTCCAAAGGGCAAGTGCCCTTCGGGCTTTTGTCTTCGTCTTCCTCTTTGGTTGGCTGCCTTCCGCAAGGGCCATTTGTGCTTGGAAATGCCCTTGCTAGTCCCATACATATTACACTAGGTTCAAAGACATAGGGCACAATCTAATAACAGGTAAATAATATAATCTTGAGAAAAATGTTTTCAAATATGCCAACATGCCTACCAATTCTACAAAACCAACTCGCCTACCAATACGCCTTGTAACATGCCTCTATACAGTCCAAAAAATATAAAAAAATGTTTGATGCACCCTCTAATAGGGAAACACCTTGAAAATAAAAATACACCTCCTTTGCAGCCTGCTACATGGTCAGAAGATTAGTGCACATTCTTGAATAAGTAGAAATTTCCTTTCTTCATAATTGAGTGTCATGAAATGTCCTTTATCAGTTTGTCTCGCTAATGTCAAGCCACAGAATAACAAAAATGCCCCTATAATGTTGAGATACCTCCTTGAATGGATAATTCATTTTTAGATTGAATGAGAACAAAACTTTGCATGGCGTATAACTAGAATAATGGAGAGAAGAAGAAATTAGGCCAATGAAAAATCCTACTCTAATACCATTTTAGGTTTAGGATTAATTATGTGATTTAACAATTATTGGTGCAAGCCAAAATTGTGTTCACATTAAATTTGAAAGAGCAAACCTTACAAATATATAAGCCAAAATCGTTGTTCACTTCACATTTTCAAAGAGATTCTTCTTATTACTACGAGAATGGAAAATAACTTATTGAATGAGACAAAAGACACCTAGGATAATAATGAATATATACAATATTGTTATAGTTATCCTAAGCCACTTTAATGTTATAACATGAAAGGTTGATACTTATCATAATTTGAGCTACGGTAATTTTGTTTTAGATTTCTACTTGCAGGATGGATTCTTATATCACCTTGGGCACTTATGCATTTTGCATGAAGTAGAGAGACATAACCTAATTTGGGTGGCGCATTTTAGCAAGGTTGTAGGACATTTTAGAGTTGAATAGACTCTTTTAGTGTTGTATAAGTACTTTTGTTGGCCACATGTCAGGGTTGATGTATCTAAATATATCAAGTCTTGTACCGCATGTGCAATACCTAATCTGGTTAACAAGAAGCAAGGTTTGTATACACCTCTGTCAGTTCCAACAAGGTTGAGGGAATCTATTTCCATGGATTTTATCTCAGGATACCTTATTATTAAGCATGGTAATTATTTCATTTATGTCGTAGTTGATAGATTCTCAAATATGGAATTTATCATACCTTGTAAGAAATCAATATCAACTCCAAAAACAAGTCAATTGTACTTTCAACATGTTTGGATCCACTTTGGAATCCTATAAAATATCTAGTATGATAGGGATACAAGATTTTTGAGACATTTTTGGAAAGAACTTTGGTCTATGATAGAAGTAAAATTGAATAAGTCCACCACATTTCATACACAAATTGATGGACAAACTAAAGTTTTGCCTTTCATTTAGCACAACTACAACAAAGCTATGCACAGAACACTTTTTAGCCCTGCTTAGGTTTTTAATATTTGGAACCGATTGACAAAGCTTGTCCTATTCTTTCATCAATAGTAGCAACTCATTTAGTGAAAAAAGAAGTTAACAAAGCTATTCAATTCATTGATCATATTCAATACATTCAACAATAAGTGCAAACCATTCTGCAATAGGATTATTTGAAATACAAGCAATGCCATAATAAGCATTGGACACCACACACCTTTTAGGTTGGTGATTGAGTCTGGCTACACCTATAGAAGGCGAGATTGATAGGACCTTACCTCAAGATCTATCCACTTTGGTATAGGTCCTATACCATCATTAAACAAGTATGAGACAACACTTTCGAGGTTAATTTTCCATGTTACCTTGGGTTACATCGAGTCTTCAACATAGAACTATTATGCCACTACATTACAACCCTGTTGGATACTTGAGATACTTTTGAGACTCTTCACTAGACATCGATCAATCCCCATTACAACATCCCAACATAATTAGATCAAGTTATTGACACCCAATTAAAAGGACATGTCAACAAGAGATCCATATCTTCCAAATCATCCAAGTAGGTTAAATGTGTTCCCAAGGAAAATGGTTTATAGAGGTGTAGGCCTGCCAATTTATTTCCACATTTATTATTGTAATTGTATGTAGTGGGGACCATTATTGTTAAAGGAGGGGTGATTGATCCTGGAAGATCTAGGTCACTAGGTCTTACTAAAGATTACCACTATTGTACACCCAAGTTTACACTAACCTTAGAAACACTAGTAGTAGATTCCTCACCTATGTGCCAATTTGTTAGATCCAATTCCAATTCCATATTATTGCATAACTCCTATAGTGTCACTACTATAATGCCAAGCTCATCAATAATGATAACTAGTGACATTACTGCACTCTTTAGTTATGAACTAGTTGTTACCAACTGTTGTAGCAATTCAACCAATGCTTCATCTTCCTTAATTGTATAATAATGTACACTTCCATTCTTTTTATATAGAGAGACATAGAAGAGTGAAGTTAGAAAGTACATAGACACTAGACATCTTATCTCTCAGATATAATATACATAACTTAGCATAATAAAATATTGCTATCACAATTCTCCATTGGTTACCTCTTTCTTGCTTTCTTTGTTCTTTGAATGCATTGCACTTTCATATTCAGTGTCATTCATAAATTTTCTAGTATTTATAACCCTCTTGAATCCATTTAAGTAGGTTATCCATTAGGTTTCCTCCTGATCCTAGGGTCAAAGCCTTTAGATTTCCTTGCACTACTCTCCACATTCCTAATTCGTTTTTCATCTCTTCAATAACTCGAACTCACTCAATCATCATTTCATTCAAGCCTTCACATTCCTATCAATATATTTCATCCCATTCACTCATAGTTGTTCCACCCAAGTGCACCTAGTTTTACTATAACTATTGAATTTATTGATAGATTCGATGGATTCTTTATCAATGCCTGTAATTGAACATAATTTGAGAGGGATGATAACATGATATCACTTGGGATGATAGATGTAGTAAGTGTGCAAATGTGTTCCTAAAGATATTCTTGGGTTAATTTATACCTTATTTTTTCTTCTTGATTAATCTAGCAGTAATTAATTAATTAAAAAGTAATTCTAATTACTTTAGGGTTAGGGTGAACTTGGAAAAGTGAGTTTTCATAAAAGGATAAAGGGGCAGTCATTATGGAGGATGATTGATTATTCACTTTTACCATTCAAATTGAATCCAAAATTCTTTCAAACTTTTGCTTGAGGACAAAAACCTTCCATTATAGCTGGATTAGAGGATGAAACCCCTTCAATCCACTAAGTTAACTCCATATAGGGGTTACAAGTGTGTAGATCAATAGGATTATTTTTAGATTAGGGTTAGATGGAAGCCACCATTCATTTTCAATTTTGGGATTAAAACAGAACTATAAAAATCAGTTTCATAGTTGTGAAGGGCTGCCATAGTTGGGCATCACATCTAAGGGTCAAATCATTGCCCTAAGGCTAGGGCATCACACATCCAAGTTGAATTGAACCCTTTTAGGGTTAAATTGTGGAATTTTGAGGACAAATTGTGGAGAGTAGGACAAATTGCAACAACCTTTATGGTATCACAATAGATAGAAGACCTTTCGTACCACCCAGAAACCCCAACATCAATTCTAATAGTTATACCATTTTAAAGGCTAGGTGCCACATTTGTAGCATGTCATATGTAATGTCCCGCTTTCGGTTGGGGGTGGTCCCCTCCACTAGTGGACCCAATTTCGTGGGGGTGGTCCCCACTTGGGTGGGTTTGTCTGGATCGTGCCACGTGGTTGCCTCGACGGTCGCCCAGTGGCTGGCCTTGGGTCATTGGAAGAGGACCCAAATCATCTCGAGACTTTTGGTGTGACGGCTAGTCGCCCTTGGTATCAGAGCTGGGGTCTCAAGGTCGAGACCCTTTGGGTGAGTGGACTATAATGTCCTGCTTTCAGTTGGGGGTGGTCCCCTCTGCTAGCAGACCCAGTTTCATGGGGGTGGTCCCCACTTGGGTGGGTTTGTCTAGCTCGTGCCACGTGGTCACATCAACAGTCGCCTAGTGGCTGGCCTTGGGTCATTGGAAGAGGACCCAAATCATCCCAGGACTTTTGGTGTGATGGCCAGTCGCCCTTGGTATTAGAGTTGGGGTCTCGAGGTCGACACCCTTTGGGCGAGCAGACTGTAATGTCCCACTTTCGGTTGGGGGTGGTCCCCTCTGCAAGTAGACCCAGTTTCATGGGGGTGGTCCCCACTTGGGTGGGTTTGTCTGGCTCGTGCTGCGTGGTCACCTCGATGGTCACCCAGTGGCTAGCCTTGGGTCATTGGAAGATGACCCAAATCATCCTGGGACTTTTGGTGTGATGGCCCCGGTTAAGGGTGACTGATCGTCACACCAAAAGTCCCAGGATGATTTGGGTCCTCTTCCAATGACCCAAGGCCAGCCACTGGGTGACCGTTGAGGCGAACACAAAGCATGAGCCAGACAAAACCGCCCAAGTGGGGACCACCCCCAACTGAAAGCGGGACATTACAGTCTGCTCGCCTAGAGGGTCTCGACCTCAAGACTCCAGCTCTGATACCAAGGGCGATTGGCTGTCACACCAAAAGTCCCTGGATGATTTGGGTCCTCTTCCAATGACCCAAGGCCAGCCACTGGGTGACCGTCGAGGTGACCACGCTGCACGAGCCAGACAAACCCACCCAAGTGGGGACCACCCCCAGAAACTGGGTCCGCTAGCGGAGGGGACCACCCCCAATTGAAAGTGGGACATTACAGTTCGCTCGCCCAGAGGGTCTCAACCTCGAGACCCCAGCTCTGATACCAAGGGTGACTGGCCGTCACACCAAAATTCTCGGGATAATTTGGGTCCTCTTCCAATGACCCAAGGCCAGCCACTAGGCGACGTCGAGGCGACCACGCAACACGAGCTAGACAAACCCACCCAAGTGGGGACCACCCCCATGAAACTGGGTCCGCTAGCAGAGGGGACCACCCCCAACCAAAAACGGGACATTACATCATATAGCACTTGACTACTAGCATCACCTTTGTTATTCATTTTATTGTTATTATAGGTTGGATAGTATCTGAAGGGCTTGCATTGACTTTTGAAGGGTTGTTATACCTACAAAAGGCCAACCATATTGTTATGTGTTATTTCCATCTAGGGTTTAGTGGGAAAAATCAGAAACAAATTGGTATTTTGTATTTATTATGCAATCTAAATTTTCTAGAAATAATAAGGGTTTCTTTTCTAAAATTAAATTTCTATATTATTTTACATTTATTATCAGTTGTTCAATATGATCTTTCTGAACTAAGTAGAATTAAAAAAATAAAATAAAAAAATTAGAATTTAGCTAAGGTTTTTCCAGAATTGATTTTACAAGGGATATTTCATTTTGATTCCTCATTCTCCTATTATACGACCATCACCGGTTGTAATTGATTTTGCATGATAGTTTTTTATGGGATATATTCTCTATACGAAGGTTGTACTTATGTTATTATTGGTTTTACGAATAATGTTTTGAATTTTGGGTGGATAACAACTCAAGAGAATGTAATATCCTCAAACACAACTCAGGAACTTGCCAAGGAATATCACCAAAGGAAATCACCAAGGGAGGATTGCCAAAGGAGGTCTATAATTTCCTTGAATTAAATCACCAATAACCAGCAACCAAACACCAATAAATCACCAATAATTAGTAAGGTGGAATGCCATAAGGAAATCAAAATTAATTAATTATTAACATCATTCATTAGTTAATAAACAACATTAAAAAAACATTAATTAAATGGAATGTCACCACCCTTGGAGGAGTTACATCTTTTGATGGAAGGATTTGAAGCTATAAATAATTAGCCATTGGTAGGGAAGGAAGCATTAAATCATGAATTCAAATATATAACCTTGTACAAGAATCATGATTTATAATTGCTCTTAAGGATGAAACCCCTTAATTGTGTAACCTGATTTCAAGGACGAAAACCTTTATCATCACAATAACTAAAGGATGAAACCCTTTGAAGATTTGCATTGTATTATTTAAGATCTGAAAACTCTCAATGTAATTTCATTTTATTATCTAAATTATTATTTCAAGTATAAAATCTATATTTATCTTAAACGGATTTCCAAGGATTTTAAATGTTAGTATAATATTCTGATTATGAATATTACAGTGGTATCAGAGCCATTTCTTGGCTAGTTGTGAGATAGAGTTATTTTTAGAGTTGTCTTCATGCCTTGGTTTCATTACATAGTGACATTACGGTTGGTTTCGATTCGTAAAAAACCCTTCCAACAAAGATTCGAAAAGAAATCTCTTTTTCAGACTTTATGGAGTTGATGAGAACATGGCATGGTAAGGGGCATTATGAAGAAGTTGGTCGCAAACCAAAGGGCAACCAAGAAAATCTCCAAAATGCATCGGGAAAGCCAAAATCTCATAAGGATTCCAAAGAAGGAATCAAGAAACAAAAGAATTCATAGTCTAAACAATTTAGTGGACAACTCATGGAGGCATCTACCATGAAAGGTGATAGTGGGGAAAAGGTTCCAGCCCAAGAAGAAGTGCCATGGGCTGATTTCCCTAAGTGTTCACCAAAAAAAGTGAAGGAATACTTTAGTGACAACCCAAAGTCTTCTCTTGACAAAAATTTGGGTGCTCTAAAGGTGAGTTTGCCATCAAAGAGGATAGACTATGGGGGAAATTGTGACCAACCACTAATAGATTTGGATCACTTTATTGTGATCCCTAAAAATATGTAGGAAGATGACGTTGATTTCCATAAAATAAGTCTTAATACATACTTTAATATACTAGGGAAAGACATTTTTGTCTCTTTCATGGATGGTCTAATTGATGGGGCAGGCCTTGCTCATACTCAATTAGGCTTTGCATATAAATGGGATAAGCATGACGGGGTCAATAAAGATAGTCTAGATAATACTATGAAAGGGGAAAAAGGTATTCAAAACCCATTAAAGAAAACTTTTGATACACACATTCCAGAAGTCAATTTTGAATCCCTAAAAGAAATGATTATTACCGGTCTAACAACACAAAAATTAAAGGAGAAGGGTACATTAGAGATATTTCTAAAGCAATTATGATCTTTTTTCATGTATACTGGCTATGAAGGTGGAACATATGCTATGAATAATTATGGAAGCATCTATACTACTGTAGGTGTATATGTTCTAGTTGGGACAATTCAATCATCATGGGATAATCAGGTAGCAACAAAGTAAAAAGAGTTTGGTGATTTTCTTCAGAAATATCACATGTATATATCAATGGAATTAGTCACTTTTGTACTAGGAACCCAGGGGCAACAACCTCCTCAAGACTACGTGGACTCTCGCAAGAGGCAAGGCAGTTTTGAAACCTATCTAAATTCTATTTTAGAAAATCCTCCAAGTAGGGAGGATGAATGGAAAAATGGCAATTACGAACAATGGAAAACAACAAGCACGATTATAGTTGGTCAGAGAACCATGAAGGAGGGGAATAGGTAGACTGCTACTATGTTAAAGCTTTGCATTATTCCTTATCCTTCCGAAGATCCTTTGGATGAGTTGGTAAGGGGCCTACCTCAGGGGGTGAGAAATGGTGCACAATGGGTTTCAAAGGAAAATATCCCAAACACTAATTCTAATGCCCATTCAACATCTAAAGATGCAAGACTTGGGGCTGCTATTTTATTCATTGATGACTACCAAATGTTAGGTTCATAAAATAGTTCCTCTAAGAATTACAATAGTAGTATCTCTCAATGGTCAAATGGAGAATTTGATTCCCTTCTGCTTGAGCAAGCTGGGAGTTTTTATTCATATACTTGCTGGAAACATGCATACTATTGTAACTATATGGTCACAATGGGTGGCATGAACAAAGAGAAGGCACGTGATGGAATAAAATGGGATGAGATGACAAGTTATATAATAAAATTCCATGAAGAAAAGCAAAATACAACGATAAGGGGAGATGGTCTAGCTTTTTGTCTTATTTTTATATCATGGGATTTCATGCTCGGGTTGGGCAGCCTATGAAATATTTAAAGATTTTCAATAAAAAGTAAAGGAAACAAGTTCCTATAAGTGTGATCACTCAAGAGGAATTTATACTAGTATGGCCACATTCTCGAGGCAAAGGGTGGACAAGCTTAGAAGAAGGAATGGTTGGTATGACAGTAAGACAGTTTGTAGCCAACATTGGTTCCCTTAAGGGAAAAATAAAGGTCTTCAACCCTCTGAGACTGCTAATTCCAAATGATAAAGGTAAAATTTAGGTGAAATCAGACAAATTTGGCTATCACTCTAATTGCACAAGTTCAGATTTATATCTCCATTCTAGTCTTTCCGAGGCAAGGGTGAAAATGAATACTTCTGGTATGAAGGATTACAAATTTTCAAGCTTGCAGTCGAATCTAGGCATTTCAGAGGTGGACAGAATGGATGAGTCAAGGAAAAATAATTTGTAATTGCTTAAAGACAAGCAAATTGAGGAAAGGAGGTCTGTAATATCCTCAAACACAACTTAGGAACTCACCAAAGGAAAATCACTAAAGGAAATCACCAAGGGAAGATAGCCAAAGGAGGTTTATAATTTCCTTGAATTAAATCGCCAATAACCAACAACCAAACACCAACAAATTACCAATAACCAGCAAGGTGGAGCACCATAAGGAAATCAACATTAATTAATTATTAACAACATTCATTAGTTAATAAACAACATTAATCAACAAACATTAATTAAATGGAGGGTTGCCACTCTTAGAGGAGTTACATCTTTTGATGGAAGGCTTCGAAGCTATAAATAATCAATAATTGGTAGGGATGAAATCATTAATTTTGTATTCAAATATATAACCTTGTACAAGCATCATGATTTACAATTACTCTTAAGGACAAAACCCCTTAATTATGTAACCCGATCTCAAGGACAAAAACCCTTGTCATCACAATAACTCAAGGACAAAACCCCTTGAGGATTTACATTATATTATTTGAGATCTAAAAACTCTAAATGTAGTTTCATTTTATTATCTAAATTATTATTTCAAGTATAAAATCTATATTTATCTTAAACATATTTCCAAGTATTCCAAATGCTAGTATAATATTCCAATTAGGAATATTACAGAGAATGTTTTATTATGTTATTATTTTAGGGTAAGAATGGAAAGATAATCATATTATTTCCTCATGTACTCTTGTTGGTGATACTACATTTATTGAGTTGGTCTTGCTTCTAGATAGTTGAAGGCCGTCATTGACATTAGACCAATTGTGCCTCTTAATTTATCATAATGTAAATCTTGCATGATTTTCATTGCTAGAGACATTTGAGGTTATCTTGGATTGTTGTTGCATGGTGGGGGTGTAAACCATGGTAAAATACTCCTCTTGTTTAATGTGTGGGGGCTTGAGTCAAAAGGGATCTTGTGTTATAGGAGAAAGGTCCCAATAGTGGTGAACGTTCCAATTGTAGAACATGGTTTTTGTGCAAGTGTACTTTACTAATAAAACATGTTGGTGTGTATAACTATTAAAGTGCACCATAAGCTGAGCATGTAGTGTCTAATACTTGTTCGATATTTACTCTATAAACTTAAAAGTAACCAATCACATCTTGACAAGTAAGACTCAAGTATTGATACTCTAATGCACAACTATTGGTACTCTAAAGGTTGAGTTTTGGTCATAGGTTTAAAAAATGCATTTTATGACCTCTCGTGATAAATTCAATTATATCATAAAATGTATAATGAGTTATACCTTGAAACCTTAGTTATAAGTATTTAAGATGACATATTAAAATGGGTAATTTTTTGAAATATAATGTAATATTATGACACCTTAATTTGATGTCCAAAGTTAGGGTGCACAGCTACTGGCACCTTTCCCCTAGCATGCAAGAAACGTAATAATTATGTTAGCACAAAGGAGATTGGGAGGAAACATAAATTTATGGTTGGGACACTAATGGGTGGCACACTAGGGTTTGCAGGAGAGCTTGGGAGCTCGTGATGGTAGTTATGTGTTGAGGCAGAGGAGATTGGAACCATGGTGGCAGCCATGACAAGGGTTTGATACTTTTGTTAGTAGGTATTAAGTCTGAGCCTCCATTTTCACTAGGGCACACCCTAGAACTTTTGAAATTTTTTGTGCATCCGTCTTAATACATGTGCTTAGCTGACATGAGTTGAATCAGGCAAGGAAAATGTGAAATGGGGTATGCATGGTGGGCTACGATTTTGAATTCAGGTATGTTCACTTTATCTTCATTAATTCTTGTTGACCATTTTGGTCCTGCAGGCCAAAATTGGTCCCCCCTTTTTTCCTGTTGTTCTGAGCCAGTCCATCTTTTGATTTTGCACAAGCCTGGCCATTTCTACGGACTCTACAGGTGTTTCTACGGACTTTGCAGGCGAGTCTTTCGGCAGATGAAGAGCCAGCTCAAAGAGTGCAAGGTTTTACAAAGATTCTTCAGAGTCTTGTCCGAAAGAATTCATAAGGAAAGAGAGCTAAAATGGTTCAAGACACTTTTCCTTAAGGTTGGAAAAGTGGTTCAACGTCGGGGTTCAATGACATGATCTTTCCAAGAGTTAGCATCTTTGAACCGTTGAACCATTGAACCAGTTCAATGCTTCGGTTCAACGCTTTGGTTCATCACTTTGGTTCAAAGCTTTGGTTCAATGCTTTAGTTCATCAGCAAAGTTCAATGGCTTGGTTCAACGAGTTGGTTCAACGGCTTGGTGCAACAGTCGGTTCAATGCCTTGGTTCAACGTTCGGTTCAACGGGTTGTTTCAAAGGGACGATCCAATAAGAAGGTTCAAGAGAGTCTCCCGAAGGATAAATGCCCTTGCGGAGGGCAGTTCCAGACTCAAGTGCCCTTGCAGAGGGTAGGGAACATTTGAAAAGAGGCCAAAAAGAAAGCCGAAAAGGAAAGTTTCCTTCAGAAAATTGTTTAAGGCAAAGAAGAGAATTTCTTCGGACAAAATGTCCGAAGGAATTCCTTCAAAATTTTTGTCCAAAGAAATTCTTCGGAAGAAAATCCCGTGAAAAGGCAAGGCAAAGGCATAAAACGATTTCTTTTGGACTTTTGTCCGAAGGAATTCCTTCAGACAAAAAATCCGAAAGAATTCGGGAAAGCTGCGGGAGAAAAGCCTGAGAGAAAACTCCAAAGGGAAGGAAGCAAGCAAGACAATTCTTGCAGACATTTTGTCCACGGGAAAATTGGCCGAGACAAAAGCCCGATCGAAGCAGAGGAAAAGAACCGAAGGATATGCCAAGGACAGTGACGTCTTCGAGGCCGTCAATTTCAGGGAAATGGACTAGTTGTTGGTTTTCGAACAGTGACGGGCCCGCGAGCGTCAATTTTACACCAAAAAACTTGAGAGCGGAAGTTGCCAAGTGTCGTCTGCCGGGACACATGATAATTTGCCTCTAAAAGCAGCGAAAGCTGCCAAGTGTCGTCTGCCGGGACACATGATAATTTGCCTCTAAAAGCAGCGAAAGCCGCCACGTGTCCCTTGTAAAGCTCGGCAGAAGCCGACAAGTGTCAACATCCGCCGTCCTCCCTTTTGTTCAGTAAAGACTGTGGTGGGCTCCGAACGAACTGCTAAAGAGAGTGGAAGCTGCCAAGTGCCATCGTCCGTGATGAATCTGAATGAGTCCCGAATGCTTCTGTATTGTTTCTAAAGCTCAGCGGAAGCGGCCACGTGTCATCTTCTGCAGGACTCTCAAAAGGTGCTTAAAGCTTCTATAAGTTAAGCGGATGCTGCCACATGTCCTCGCCTGTTTCACAGTGGAACATGCCACGTGTCACTTGTTGAAATAAGCAGAAAGCGGCCAAAACAAGCGGAAAGACACGAAGATTTAGCAGAAAATAACTCCGAAGGACGAAGGAGCCAGAAAAGAGCCAAGCGCAGAAACAGACAAAATAGTCCAAGTGGCGAAGGAAGGTGTCGACTCAAGGAGTTATTCCAGTAGTCGACACAGTGTCTGTGAATTGATCATCAAGAGGCGCGAATAGTGAATGACGCGACCCATTTTTTTCACTTTGCATTGATGAGCAGACAAGCTGCGTAAATGCCTTGAAGGGAGCAGTCTGTTTGTAGAAAAGAGGTGCGGCCCATGCTTTCACATTAATGTTTGAATGACAAAGTCAAAGCAGGAGCCGACACAACATTATCTATCAAGCGGCTTCCTCTTCCCAAGGCTCAAGACGCACATGGGCCACTTGTAAGAAGAGCGCCAAAGTCTTTTCCAGAAAGCGCCAAGTTCTCTTCTCTCTATATATTGTAAACTTCTCATTTTGAGAAGGATCCATCTCTTAGCCCATAAGACAAAGCTCTACCCAAAAATCTCTGGGTTTGTAAGGCAGAACTCTGCCAGATTTTACCTTGAATCGAGACAGCATTTTTACCTCTATTTGAGCTTGCACTTTCGTATGTGTCTATGCCTTTGTTCTGTGTTAAGTCATTTTCCTTTATGCTTTCACATGATGATTTCAGCATGTCTAGTGCATTGTGAGATTTTCTTTTGCAGGTTTGTTAGAAGTGTCCCTAGAGGATTGTAGGTGCCTGTGAATAGGCTGCCATAGTGTGTCTGAGGACACCTCTGGTAGTTCTTCCTCCTTGTATATCCATGGACCCCTAGGTCACTGATGCAGAAGAATTCCTTGTGTCAAATGAAGTGTATGGGAGCTTGTTCTTGGTGAAAAGTGTATGTTCGGGCTGAGTGGATCAACTTTTTTGGTGTATCACCTTTTAGTTTAGGTTTAGGTTTTATTTTTTCAATAATCCTTCTCCCTTTTCACCCCCCCATTGTTAGCAGTAGGAAATCCAGGACCTAAAAGATACATCAGAGGGAGCTAGCCCTTATCTAGAGACTCGCCCCCTAGTTTTGCCAAGCCCACAGGGAAGAGGGGAGTTTCCATTGTTGTGTGTGGAAGGCAGGAGCTCAGCCTCCTGTCCAGGGTGCAATCCACTGCATCAACAGTTTTTGGCACGCCTGGTGGGACCAACTAGGACAAGTTGTGCCCAAAGAGTTGAAGAATTTTTGGTGTGTTTTTCAACCAACCAGCCTTTGAAGGCTTTTTTATCAACAACAATGGCGACTCTGAGTTGAATCAGCTGGTTAAGCAGTCCAGGTGCCATCAAGAAATCCTATTTTTGTATGTATAATCCCATTGGTAAGAATCATGGACTTTGTTTTCCTTCGTATAAATTTGATCAAGCTCAAGTTTTTTATGGAATCGCCCCAAGCAGCTCTCCTAGTTGCCCTTCAACAATAAGGGAGGTAGTGCTGGAGTTTGAGAAGCAGGTAATGGAGATTGACAGATTGAATGAGCAACATAGATATCAGCAAGAGCTGATGTACAAAGAGGAGTGTTTGTTCAGGCAAGCTTAGGCCTTGCAATCCATGGAGGAGGAGGTAGCAAAATAGAAGAGTCCATTCATTCAAGGCAGTTAGCCTTGTGTGCCCCCTCCTATTCTAAAGAAAGCCCCCTCTTGTGCACCAATCCTTTCTATTAGATAGCACTTGCTCATTCTAGCTCATCTGATACATTAATCAATCTTGCTCTTAACCTCGTGCGCCTAGCCTTCAAACATCAAAGGGAACTAGAGCAACCTCCCATGGAGATGAACCTTCTAAATTCCTTAGATTGTGAATCTTCCTTTGGAGGGAACATCATGAACCAACACATCTCTCTTGAAGCTGCTCCTACTCATCATGATGATGCTGATGACCTCCAAGAAAGGCTCTTCCAAGAAGATCTAGCCAGGAGAATTGCAGAGTTGGAGTCCAGAGTGAGAAGACTCAGCCAACGTGTGATGGACATGTCTGAACACACCCCATCTACACACCTCCAAGAGAGCTATCAGGCCACCCCTGATATAGATGAAGTGCTGGCCAAATGGAAAGAGGAGAATCATTCGATTCTAGCTCAAGGATTGCCTCCTCTTCCACATGGTTTTTCCACTTCATCTCTTCTCAAGGAGGACCCTGTTTTGCAAGAGGCGAGTGAGGAAGAAACGATCCAATCTGCAGCTTCCCAAAAGGCTATCATGAGCGACAATGAAGAAGAAATCATCATCGATGCTCTTTTTGAAGACTTCATCAGCAATGGAGAAGACGCAGGTCATGCATACATGCAGATGTTCTAGCAATACAAAGAGGAATGTAAGAGGAATGGAGGAGGATTAGATGAATGTCTTTGAACAACTGGAGACTCTGATCTTTGAGCAAGACAAGGAGAGGCCTGTTCATCTTGAAAATAGCTATGAAGAAGAGAGCCTTGGACAAAAAGGTGATGTTCTGTGGGATGAGCAATCAATTTGTGATTTCATTTCAGATATCACAACAGTCACCCTTCTTCAAGAAAGCCATGAAGGAGACGAGCCAATTCATGATGCATTGCAAAGGGATCATGCACAACAAAGGGCTTATGGTGATGATACAACAACCACATATTTCTTGGTGAAATGCACCAGCATGAAGGACCAGCATTCGACAAGCTTCTAAGAACAAAAAGAGTACATGTATGTTGGAAGCATGTTCGATTCTGATCCACTCAGATGCAGGCCAATCGAGGTGACAGGCAAGAGGAGCAGGTCACCAACTCTCCATTCCATTCAGCCACTTGTCTGGGACCATAAGCTTCCTTGCCAGGAAGGGGACTTAAGAAATTTTCCCTTTGATCCAGGAGGGAGGCAAATATATCTGGTTAGCTATATATAGTAGTTTGCTTTCCCTATTTTCCCTAAGTGCAGTTTGCACAAGTAGTGTTTTTAGCCTTGTGCGTGCTTTCCTTTGTGTTTGGGGTAAAAGGCTTCATGATTGATTCTTGGATCTATTGGGGCTGTTGCTGAATTTTCAAGTTGCATTCTGACTCCGTGCCCAATGGATTTTAAGGCAACTGGTCTCTAAGCATAGCAGGCATGCTTCCCCTGGGATTCGCCAATTTGTTGACCATTTTGGTCCTACAGGCCAAAATTGGTCCCCCCTTTTTTCTTGTTGTTCTGAGCCAGTCCATCTTTCGATTTTGCACAAGTCTGGGCATTTCTACGGACTTTGCAGGGGTTTCTACAGACTCTGCAGGCGAGTCTTTCGGCAGATGAAGAGCCAGTTCAAAGAGTGCAAGGTTTTACAAAGCTTCTTCAGACTCTTGTCCGAAAGAATTCATAAGGAAAGAGAGCTAAAATGGTTCAAGACACTTTTTCTTAAGGTTGGAAAAGTGGTTCAACGTCGGGGTTCAACGACGTGATCTTTCCAAGAGTTAGCATCTTTGAATCGTTGAACCATTGAACTGGTTCAATGCTTCGGTTTAACGCTTTGGTTCATCACTTTGGTTCAATGCTTTAGTTCATCGGCAAAGTTCAACGGCTTGGTTCAACGAGTTGGTTCAACGGCTTGGTGCAACAGTCGGTTCAATGCCTTGGTTCAACGTTCAGTTCAACGGGTTGTTTCAAAGGGACAGTCCAATAAGAAGGTTCAAGAGAGACTCCCGAAGGATAAATGCCCTTGCGGAGGGCAATTCTGGACTCAAGTGCCCTTGCGGAGGGCAGGGAACATTTGAAAAGAGGCCAAAGAGAAAGCTGAAAAGGTAAGTTTCCTTCGAAAAATTGTTTAAGGCAAAGAAGAGAATTTCTTCAGACAAAATGTCCGAAGGAATTCCTTCGAACTTTTTGTCCGAAGAAATTATTCGGAAGAAAATCCCGTGAAAAGGCAAGGCAAAGGCATAAAATGATTTCTTTCAGACTTTTGTCCGAAGGAATTCCTTCGGACAAAAAGTCCGAAAGAATTCGGGAAAGCTGCGGGAGAAAAGCCCGAGAGAAAACTCCGAAGGGAAGGAAATGAGCAAGACAATTCTTGCAAACATTTTGTCTGCGGGAAAATTGGCTGAGACAAAAGCCCGACCGGAGTAGAAAAGGCCGAAACAAAGGAAAATAACCGAAGGATTTGCCAAGGACAGTGACGTCTCCGAGGTCGTCAATTTCAGGGAAATGGACTAGCCATTGGTTTTCAAACAGTGACGGGCCCATGAGCGTCAATTTTACACCAAAAAAAGCCCGAGAGCGGAAGCTACCAAGTGTCGTCTGCCGGGACACATGATAATTTGCCTCTAAAAGTAGCAAAAGCTGCCACATGTCCCTTGTAAATCTCGACGGAAGCCGACAAGTGTCAACATCCGCGGTCTCTCCCTTTTGTTCAGTAAAGACTATAGTGGGCCCCGGATGAACTGCTAAAGAAAGCGAAAGCTACCAAGTGTCATCGTCCGTGATGAATCCGAATGAGTCCTGAATGCTTCTGTATTGTTTCTAAAGCTTAGCGGAAGCTGCCACGTGTCATCTTCCGTAGCACTCTCAAAAGGTGCCTTAAGCTTCCATAAGTTAAGCGGATGCTGTGACGTGTCCTCGCCTGTTTCATAGCGGAACACGCCACATGTCACTTGTTGAAATAAGTGGAAAGCGGCCAAAACAAGCGGAAAGACACGAAGAATTAGCAGAAGATAGCCCCAAAGGACGAAGGAGCCAAAAAAGAGCCAAGCGCAGAAATGGACAAAACAGTCCAAGTGGCGAAGGAAGGTGTCGACTCAAGGATTTATTCCAGTAGTTGACACAGTGTCTGTGAATTGATCATCAAGAGGCGTGAACAGTGAATGACGCGACCCGTTTTCTTCACTTTGCATTGATGAGTAGACAAGCTGCGTAAATGCCTTGAAGGGAGCAGTCTGTTTGTAGAAAAGAGGTGCGGCCCATGCTTTCACATTATTGTTTGAACGCCAAAGTCAAAGTAGGAGCCGACACAACATTATCTATCAAGCGGCTTCCTCTTCCCAAGGCTCGAGACGCACATGGGCCACTTGTAAGAAGAGCACCTAAGTCTTTTCCAGAAAGCGCCAAGTTCTCTTCTCTCTCTATATATTGTAAACTTCTCATTTTGAGAAGGATCCATCTCTTAGCCCATAAGACAAAGCTCTGCCCAAAAATCTCTGAGTTTGTAATGCAGAACTCTGTTGGATTTTACCTTGAATCGAGACATAGTATTTTTACCTCTATTTGAGCTTGCACTTTTGTATGTGTCTATGCCTTTGTTCTGTGTTAAGTCATTTTCCTTTATGCTTTCACAAGATGATTTCAGCATGTCTAGTGCATTGTGAGCTTTTCTTTTGCAGGTTTTCCAGAAGTGTCCCTAGAGGATTGTAGGTGCCTGCGAATAGGCTGCCATAGTGTGTCTGAGGACACCTCTGGTAGTTCTTCCTCCCTGTATATCCACGGACCTCTAGCTCACTGATGCAGAAGAATTCCTTGTGTCAAATGAAGTGTATGGGAGCTTGTTCTTGGTGAAAAGTGTATGTTAGGGTTGAGTGGATCGACTTTTTTGGTGTATCACCTTTTAGTTTAGGTTTAGGTTTTGTTTTTTCAGTAATCCTTCTCCCTTTTCACCCGCCCCCATTGTTAGCAATAGGAAATCTAGGACCTAAAAGATACATCAAAGGGAGCTAGCCCTTATCTAGAGACTCTCCCCCCAGTTTTGCCAAACCCACAGGCAAGAGGGGAGTTTTCATTGTTGCGTGTGGAAGGCAGGAGCTCAGCGTCATGTCTAGGGTGCAATCCACTGCGTCAACAATTCCTTTATATACTTTGAGTCCAACGGCCAACATGGTAAACCCTTTTTTTGTTTTGTGATATCTTTTTGGGTATACATTTTAAATCATGTAAAAGTGTCTATTTTAGTTAGAAATGGTTATATATGAGTGGTGTGATAGTTAGAAATTATGGGTTGTCCTCTTTCTTAGTTTGTTTGAATATTTATAGAATTAGATTGTCTAATTAATATGTTCATTTTGAGAGTATATGACTTGTATGTATTTAAAAAATGGGAAAACCCTAGACGGGTTGCTTAGAAAAATCTATTGAATTTCTTTGTAAGCTCTTGGGAATTCAGTTTAAAGTTTGTTGTAATTAAGCTCTCATTTCTGATTTAAAATCTCTATTTGTATTGCATTTTGTAATGGTAGAAATTGACTCTTTAAAGGAATAAACTTTACTTCAATAGAAATTAGATTGGATTGTTAATAACTTCTTTGGTATCTTTATAAACAGATATTTTCTTCTATAATATTGAACATTTAAATTTGTGTATTTGCTTATTTAGAATAGACTTATACTGGGTATATACAGAAATCTAGTCACCTGTTCAATTAGGATCTATTAAGGAGTTGTGTTAACAAGATTTACATAGTTGGGTAATCTTTGTATTTGTTTATATATTTCACTTGTGGTGTTGTAACTATCGATTACTTGTCATTTATAGAAAATTATCATATAAAAGTGTAGGTAGTTTGAAACAGTTATTGAGTTAGTTAAATTTAAATGAGTGGAGTTTTATTCATGCTTTTAGAATGTTTGAAATCTTGTGTTACTCTTTTTTATGAATGACTATGATTCGTGAGGGAAGAGTGGTACAACTCCATGCAAATGGGAATAACACCGTTGTGACTGATTTGTTGTATTGAAATTACTTTTGCTTGGACAAGTTATGAAAGTCGTTAGAGGCTGGTTATTTTGCTCTTTAGTTTATTTTCTAGACAAAATGTAAATTGCAGGGAGATAAATGCAAATATTATTTTTATTCACTACAACATGTAGCTTCATGGCTTGTGAGTCTTTAGTGTGAACCAAGAAATAAGAACATGAGTTTATAGTAAAATGAAAGAGTTCTGTGTACTAGAAGTTGAAACGCGTGTCTTTAACACCATTCGAATAGATTTTTCACTTGTCTCCATTCAATGATGAATGTTTATATAGCATACAACTTGATTTGGTTAGCACATGGTGAGTCAAAAAAAAACACTTAACACAAAGCTGTAGATTACCTTCATGATTATAGGAAATCTAATAGTTATCTTACTATTGTATTAAACTAAATAGCTGTATAAAATCACGACTTATTAATTGTCTTTTATGCTGTCTATGTTGGAGTAAGGTGTATTAATTGTAAGTATTTATATCTTTACTTGGTTAGAAACTCTCATATTCGAACAATTCTATCTAATCCTTCAAATTTTAAATGTGCCCTAAAAATAATGACCTTTTCTAATGTTATACTAGGGGATTTGCATTGAATGATTGAGTATGATTAAATTATATACTTTATTTAGTTAATTCTTCCTCTTTTTATATTTGTGGATTGGACTGGTATGCTGGATGGATGATATCATGTTTACTAGATTTAATAGTATTAGAAAAATGTGTGTTCTTAAATGTTTTATAATCTCTAATATGGAGTTGGATGTCTCTATGGAGAAGCTACTTCAACACAAGTAAGTTTGTAAAAGAAGTGGAACGAAACAATTGCCTTGTTGTCTTTATATGCTTCTTGTTGGGGTCATGGTGGCATTCCCTCAAAGTGCTCCTGTTTGATTGACTAAGTCTTAAGGGAATGATAGATGGAAGTATGCTTTAGTTATTTTTAATTCTGTATTATTCCATAAATATCTATACTCTGGAACTCATAACAATATTCAAAAGTTACTCAAATTATGTGTGGATTTTTAACAAGGTTTTAAGCTTGATAAAAAAACTTATTAGTTCAAAAATTTCTATTTTGGTGAGCTTCCATTAATGAGTCACGGCTGGAATTTCTATTGTACTTTGATCTAATTCTAGATAAGATGCTTTTATACCCTTTTTCAGAAGTTAAATTCTTCCTAGGTTGTATATCTGGTTCATGCTCTAGAATTGTTTGAGATTCGGGATGTACACCTTAGGAAGATCAGTACCTGGCATATCTATAATGTTTATTCACTTTGAATTACCATATTTGCTTTTTGATTTAAAGTTAAGAATATTGATCAAGAGGGAATGAAGATACCAGCATTAGGGGACACATATCTTGTAAGATGTTAGGATGCAAACATTAAGACCACTTGGGTGCCTAGTTGTATGTAATTTTTGGTTATGACATCATTTCTTGAATTATTGTTGATAGTTGGTTGTCTAGGAGATGGATTCAAATGTAAACTGTTTAAATATCCTTGACCTTTCATCTTTGGGATAATATTGTGTATGCCTTGTTGGTTGTGGAAATATTCTTGTTTCTTGGAATACCTTGACAATACTTGGTGCAACAAGTGGAATAGTTTCTAACCACGATTCTTTTGATGTAAAATATGTTTGTGATGTACGGAAATCACTAAGATGAATTGTTATCTTTCAGCTATTTTGAAACAAGGTTTGTAATACTTAGTGACTCTCATACTTGTAACATCGGTTATCGTTGTTTATATCTTTTTTTAACGGTTGATGTATTTTTGTAATAAATTTAGTTGGCTGTATGTTTTCTTTATTAGTTGGTATCTTTGTGTTCAACCATTGTTTTTGCATCTTTCAATGTTGTTTTAAGGTCAGAATAATGTCCTTTTAATCATTAATGATGCATTGTAATATGAGAGGTTAAGTATGGCTAATACTGACATGCTTAACCATTGATTCTTTAATGTTTCTTTTCAACGAAGGATATGTTCTATCTATGTCCAGGTATGATCATACTTGAAGAATTTTTATGTTTAAAGTATTAATAATCATTGGTGTGTAAACATTTTGTTTAAAGTATTAATAGTCATTGGTGTGTAAACATTTTGTGATGAATAAAATTTTGCCTTCCTTGCAGGTATACCTTATCCAGCTCAGTTAAAATAATGTTGTATTTCTATCTTATGAGATCTTCTAATCATTTAGTCCACCAAGGAGTTAAGATTATACAATGGCCATTTTTGAGTATGGACATTATTTTATAACCATGTCCAATTTGGGTATTAATAAAGAGGGTTTATATGTTATCAACGATCCTATTACATGTTGATAGAGTTTTTGGAAATTGAGTTAAGAAATAATGTGCATTATTACTGAAAGTAAATACTCTAATCAATCTTATGAAAAACGAACTATAAGATGAAGTATAATTCTTTCTTTCCTTTTAGATAATTAAATCAATGCTTAGGTCCTTAATCTTCATCTTCTAAGTTGAACCTTTCAGGATTAGGTCCTTGACTATTAAATCAATGCTTGTACATGCTGGAACTCAAGAATTATGGGTAGTTTAATCTTACCTAAAAATTTTCAGTCTATTGATAAGAGACCTACATAATGATGGAATATCTTGGATGGGATTAAATGGCTTTTCTCTAATACTCTGTTCCGAAGTGAATTGAAATCTCATCAATCATTTAATCATTTATAAAGCGTGGGTAGTTTATAATTGATTATTATTTTTCTCTGATAGTGTTTATATTAATCTTATGCTTAGAATATTTAAGTATAAGCTTATTCTCTTAACAGTGTTTATTTTTTTGAATAAGCTTATACTTAAAATATTTGCTTATCATTGATTGTTTTTTTTCAAATCATCCTCTTGTTAAGTGATGTACTTTGTCACATCCAAATAGAGTTGAGTGTAGGGAAGAATAATGCATGGAATGTTTTTAAGTTGTGCCATTGGTGTCTTGTCTCAATGATTTTCTAGCAAGGTAAGAGACAAAAGAAAGTAGGGTTTTAGGTCTATATAATACTAAGTACAAAGATTGATGTTTGTCTATACCTTCAAAATGTGTAGGAAATGTCTTTTAGCAATTATCCTAATACATATCTTATGTGATTGAGGTATTTAAGAATATTCTAGCATTATAAAACTAGAGCTAAAAAAATCTTGTCCTTATAGGTGATTACCAAGTTGTGTGATTGTTATAGTTGATGATATGTATGACATAGTTTAAATCTAACTCTATTTAGTTGTTATATTCATTAACATCAATTGATTCTTACATGATACATTTGAAAAAATGCATTTCAAGCTTATGATGCATTGAAAAATAAACATTTTATGTTCCATTAATTGTATAACAAGCACAATTCACATTAGAAAAAAGAAGTTTAAAAGAGATGTTGTAGTTGGAAAATAATTTGATGATTACTTTACATATAAATTATCTTGTTATTATTATATAAGAAAATAATTTGATGATTACTTTACATATAAATTATCTTGTTATTATTATATATCTTTTATAGGGATCAAATATTGTCAATTGATGTATATCTTCTTCATCAATAAAGTCTTTTTAGTATTTTATATCTTATTCATCAAGGAATTGTCTGGTATAAGCATGGGAACTGATGACTTTGCCAATAACTATTTTTTAAAATACTACAATAAGAACAAAAACATAGTCATAGAGTTCTAAGATATATATATATATATTTTATCATTTAAATTTATAGTTTTTAATTTAACCTCTATAATTCATGGCATTATAATTGGACTATTTTGTGAACATAAGGTTTATAGCGAGGGCAGTCCCATGATTGGTATGTTTGGGTTGCCTCCTTTTGGTTGTTTTCCTTAAAAAATTAGTTTGCATAATTTGGTGGGAAATACATGTGTTGAGAGTTCAATGAAGTTACAAGGTATTTAAATAAGATCAAGGATCTAGAAGAAAAGATGAAGCGTAATTATGTTAGTCTTCAAATTATTTATTTTTATATATATGAGAAGATTGTTGACTCTATCAAATTTCCCAATAAATATGGTAAATTTTAGGTAACCTACAAAGTAATAGAATAAAACTTTGAGACAATTTTTTGTAATATGATTGTATATTAAAAGTTGTGATGTAAATGAGGTGAATGTTTCATGGTGATTAAGTTTTTGGCATTGTTTACATGCTTTGAAGAAGTAAGAAAAGGTAGTTGTGGATCAAGTTTGTTAGAGACAACTATAATTTGCAACAATCGATTAAAAAAAAATTATTAAAAAAGATAAAATACAGGGGATTATAACTTCTATATTGATAATACACTATAATGCTTGGCAGTATCATAGTCAGACTAAAGCATGGGTAAGGTCGTGGAGAAGAAATCATAAAATAATTAGATGAAATAGTGATGGTGGCATAAAAATTGAGCAATAATTGGAAATATAATTGTGTTTCTCACAAATGTATTATTTGCATTGAATGTTCTTTCTATTTTGTTTATAGTGATTGTAGTTACTTGTGAATTAAATTTGATAGTCTAATGGGAAAAAATTAATGCTCAAGAAATAAATTTTTAAAGTAATAGCATAGAATTTTGATAAGATATAAAATAAATTTATGTGGTTATTTAATTCAATAAATAGATGTACCATTTTATGTCAAGGGCCAACAATATTTAGGCAACTTTTTGTATTTGTTCTTATTGATATTAGTAAAATACTTATAGGTACAAGATTTAACCCAAATTATTTTTTATATTTATTTTATAATATTAATCAATGGCCACTCTAGTATTATTGACAATATCATCCATTGGTTTCACTAGAATAAATTTAATTCTTTTTTATTCATTAAGTTCATATTGGCTTTAGAGAGATGATAGATAGATTAAAATTATATCATCTCTAGAGATAAAAATAATATTGTCTATTGAGAGATAAAAAAGTAGTATTTTATATCATCTCTAGAGGATACAATATTATCTCTTTAAAGATAAAATAAACAATATTTTATATCGTCTTTGGAGAGATAATTGTTTGACATAATAATTAGAGATGTTTGTTTTGAGATGATACACAACTTTTTTTTTGTCTCAACTTGAGATGATTTGGTTAAGTATTGTCTCTAATATTCTCTCAAAACACTCTCTCTTATATTAGTGTGGGATTATCTCCTCTGAATGAATTGGACTAATTTATCACATTCACTTGGATTAGACATAGTATTTAGTTTGAGATAGAAGAATTTTTATTTTTTTAACAAGATCAATTATGTCAAATATAGGAAAATTGTTAGAGTTTGAATCCTCAAAATTTGTATTAGTTTGAAACATAACTTGATCATGTTTAGGTAATGAACTAGGATTTTGACAATTCACAATATGAAGATGAGGTGTGTATCTTCCTTTCTAGTTAGTTGTCCTTGGACTGGTTAGGTAATGGATAATATTTGTTAAGAATACTCTTTGTGGAATGAATTTTGGGGGCTTCCTTACTTTTTACCTTCTCTTTTTCATTAGATTTTTCAATGTCTTTGCTTTTCTTCATTTCATATTTCTGATTCAATGATCTCATGAAAATGTCAAAGGAATGACTAGTCATCTCTTCTACTACATCATCATGTTTATCATAGGCAAACACATTCAAAATGGTAAACACATTAAAATCATCTTCTATGTTTATGGTCAGTGTTTAAGAAACACCTAAATCTGCAACTCTAGTTCTTAATAGAAAAACCACTTTAAGGATTGTGCATTGATGAAGAATTTTTTTTTGCTATCTTCTGTAGGCATGGCTATAATAGGTATTTCATTTAAGAGCTTATTAAATTTGGCCAGGAACTTCCTCATGGGTTCATAAGTTTTTTTTTTAATCTATGATAATAGAGCAAAGAAGACATGCATTTTTAGTTGGCTTGAATTTGGTATCATATTTTGATTTCATCATAGTTTAATCATTAATGAAACATGTGTTAGGATGAGATAAAATTCCAAAGCTCCATGCAATTTATCAATAAATAACTTCACTGTCATATCTTCATGTTGAACATCAAGAATGTTAAATGCAACCATGAAGGTGGAGATGTCTTCGTAGAGATGTTATTTACCATCCCCTATGGATTTATGGAAATTATTTATAGAGCCTCTAGGTGGTCGATATAATTGACTTCCTAGAGCTTGTGGCCCTATGGCTAGACAAGAAACATGGTCTCTAAAAATACCAATATTGTGCTTGTTACGATTCCACCTTCTAGTTTCTTTTTCTTTAGATTGGAAGGGGAACTAGCGTATTTTTTTAAAATTCTCTTTTTTTACACTTGGTTTGAAATTAAGTTGTTGAATATTGAAGAAATATTGTGATGATCCTTCTGCTTTACTTGCTTTGGTAAATATTCTTCCTACTAGGGTGATGAAAAGTGATTATGTTTTAACAATAGAGAAAGTGATATATCTCATCAATCCTCTTTGAACTTTGATAACCATTTATATTGGTTTTTTCTTTGTGGCAAGTAAATCAACTCTGTGTAAGGTTTACATTTTTTCTTCTTTGTCCATGATTGCAACAACTCGATTGTATTGATCATCACTCAATCTGTTGTTCCATGTAAGGGCTTACAAATCAACAAAAATATATTCTTTTTAGAACCAATCAATATTTGGTTAAAAAATAGTTGCTTGATTTGTAGAAATAGTTGTATATATTTAGTGATGGGTGTGTGTATACCATGGAAACACCAATAATGTTCCCCATGGTGGGCATCCAAAATTATTTGCATAAATAGTGAATGGGACAAAAAAGTCCCTTATCTATTATGAGGGGAGATTCCTTTTATTTAAAGTAGGAAAAATGTAAAAATATATATGTACAATATACATAAGAAAATTATATTTGGGATTTTTGCATTTAAATTTATAATAAATTGTGAAGTAGTGGAAGATAGATAAAGATTGTGAAAGAAAAGGAAATATTACATAAATGAATAAATAAATTCAAATTTCACTCTTACATTAAAATAAAGATCATAAAGGATTGTTGATAGTTTAACAAGATTATATACATGAATAAATAAATGCAAATTTCACTCTTGCATTAAAATAAAGATCATTCACCGATGAGATGTGGGTGAGTTAGTAAAGTGACTTAGTTGTTTCAAACACCAACCAGATTCAAATGTCAGTATAGTGTCAGAGGTTGGATGTGGTCGATCATTGGTATTATTAATCTGATTGTGATTGATCATTGCTATTTTTAGGCCGATTGTGGTCGATCATTGATATTTTTGGGCTTGTTGTCACTGTTAATGGTATTCTCAAACTAGTTGTGGTTCATTAGTATTCTCGGGCAAGTTATAGCTATTATTGGTATTATCGAGCTAGTTTTGGTTATTGTTGGTAAATGTGGTACTTGTGATAGATGATCACTTAGGGATCTGGGCCCCCAATAGTGTCCTAGACCGGTTGGAGCTCTGGTCAAAAGCAAATACCTATCTAAAAAAAAACATACAAGATTGTTTACAGTTTAACAAGATTACATACATGAATAAATAAATGCAAAGTTCACTCTTGCATTAAAATAAAGATCATACAAGATTATTAATAGTTTAACAAGGCATTGAATTAATTAAGAAAGATTATAAAGATACATATTAAATATAAGATTAATGTGCACCATACAAAGACAATTTTGTTAAGTTTCTTTATGTTACTTTTTAAAAATAAAATCAGATTTTTTTCACTCTTATTATTAACCCAAAAAAATTGTGGGACTGTAAAAAAATCCCTTATTTAATGATCATCACTCCTATGATTTGTAACTCACTAGATGATACAACTAATATATAACTAACTTTCAAAATATTTATTCTGTTCTTACATTCACTCTTCACTTTTTACTTTTTACCTTTTAATTGTATTGAATATTAAAACAAGTCATACATTCATTATAAAATAATATTATAAAAAGTGTAGTGTGAAGATAGATTAAAATAAATTCTTCTGATTAAAAAAAAAATCTTAAGAATTTTATCCACTTTCAAGGTCCACGTTCTCTATAATCTACACAACAATTATTTATTCTTCCTCCTATAAATTTTTCATTTCAAACATTTATAACTTAGTTATAACACCAACTATACCATCATATTTTATAATCATTGTATTTGAAATGTGTGTTAACCACACATTCATGACCTCTATCATTTCATTAGAAATCTTGAATAATTCAAGATGAATTTTGTATAGTCCACAAAGAGCATTGTGTATGTTGTTCAGTGTGTCGATCGCAACATCAAAAATATATTTCCCCAAAAGTTATTTATTTATTTATGGAATTGCTCTTTAAATTCAACAACTGTATATGAATCAGAGCCATCATCTCTTAAAAGTTCACATTGAATTGAGCAAACATTAAAACAAATCACATATATCTTTTCATCACTCTATTTTTATTGATCATGAAGTTATTTTAAAGCATTGCTTAATTTTACAATTTAATGTTTCATGCCCACAAGGAAGTTGAATTATCTTTAGCTCTCTTAAAAATCCCTTTTAAAAGAATAAATTTCTTATCAACAAGAAACAATGCCTTCTACTAGATAAAATTCCCTACACTTCCCTTGAGGCATGAGGTACGCAAAAATCATAGAGGAGAAATAAATAAAGGAAAATTAAAATGAAATGAAATATATTTTATCTCCCATCATGAGTAATAGACCATGCCAATGGTGGTTTATATGCTTGAATGATCCAGAAAGAGCGAAGTAAGTGGTAGAAGACTTAAATGCCAAGTGAAAAACATTTGAAACCTTAATCCAATCTATAAACTATTACCATGTTCCCATTTAAACCAAACATATCAAAGTATTCAAAATAACACATATAACCTCCATGGTGTGATTCCATTCCCTGCAAACCCTTTTTAATCACCATTTTCATAAGTAAGAGCTAAAATTATTTCAAGGGTTGGAATTTATTATTGCACTGGTGTTTTGGGTTTGTCTTTTGAGTAGTTTTCAAAGGTTTACGATTATATTCAAAGTTTATGATGGACATAACATTCCCATTAGGTTTTTTACCTTGTTATCACCTAATTCAAGTCTTATTGATCACTCAGAACACTATTATTTGAATCCCCTCAATGCACATAGCATTGTCTTTGTATTCTCCAAAAAATTGATCTTATTTCAAGAATTTAAGGGCATTTCAAGTTCATGTGTGCATGTCTAGTACCTCAAATATTTGATTGTGTTGTGTAACTTCTTGGGAATTTTTCAAGGGGAGAAACCCATATTTTTTATGACCACCGTATCCTATTCTTTGCATTCACCTAAACATTTTTTCCTCTTGAATACGCCTTTTAAAATATCAAAGTCTTGCAGAAGTTGCCTTCTTCACCACAAAGCTTCAAAAAATTAAATACAAATACATGGGATTTGAACCCATCTCCACTCTAGAGATAAACATGCCAAAAGTTATTGATTCAAGGATCGATCATATATATTAGGAATATTTATAGAACAGAGTGAAGAAATACATGCATTTGGTCTTCAGTCAACACATATATGACATTATGCTTTCTCAAGTAGCTAGTTTCCTAAATTATGTGTAGTGTATCGACTTGGTCCTCACATATGCAAAGTGTTATGACTTGATCACCAAAGAATACTAGAGAGTTCCATGAATAGATGTGCATAATGATGAATATCTTATTTATAAAAAACTAAATTCATAGATTGGGGTATTGTCATCAATGACACAATGCATAAGTAATTAAAAGAATTGATACAACTAAAAATTTATACATGACTTCATACCTAGTTTACTCAATTAATACCTTGAGATCATTTGTTGGACTCATTCCATAGGGTCAATATAACTTAGATGAAAAAACTTATCAATACTACCCCCAAATTACATTTGGAGGTAAGAAGCACTTTAGATGAATCAATGATGCATTTATCATGTTTTTAGTAAGATCATTGCAAGGAGATGCATCATTGACATTTTTAGATGATGGGGCTAAGTTGGTTAATCAATATACAAGCTACTTTATTTAATTTCCCAAGTTCACATATATCAGATTAGGTGAATTTGAAGGAGCTCCATATTGACTTCCTAAGTATGTAAATGCCAAAGTACTCTTGAATTATCATGGGTTCATCATAGATATAAGAGAAAACATGTAACCTAGGTAGATTTTTTTTATTGAGCCCGACCATAATGTTTCCATTATAATAATAGACACTCAAAACATTGAGGTAACTATGGTTTACTTCCCCCTATATTTTCACATTAATAGGTTTACATTCGACAACAAGGGTTTCATTGAAACTCATCTCAGGATAAGTCCAAGTTATGCACATAAGTTCCATCACTTTTGAATTCTCTTAGGGGTGTAGGACATTCCTTCTCCAATCATTCTCTCATGAGAGATGGGGGTATTTTATTCCTATGGGTTTTCTCATTAATCTATTATGAGGGGATGTTTTTTACATGGGTATCTCATCAGGACTTATAATTGGGACCCATTGTTTGCATCTTTGCATTTATTTTCCTCCTAAGTTGAACTTAAAGGGGGGTGTTGGTATGAACAATGCTATTTTTCTATCCAGTGCCACTATTAGGTGTGAATAGGGTTGTTTCCCTAACCAATTCCACTCTTGTGTTCTGTTCACACTCAATAAATTTAAGTTTACATATATTTTTTTTTACTATTGTCTAACTTAATACCATCATGACACTTTTAATAATCCTACGAATGGTAGGTGATTAATATTTTCCATAAATACCCCCTTTGTCATCTAAATTTGGTAATTAATTCATGCATTTGTATTTGTGTTACACATGAACTATACATCATTGATAATAATATTTTTTACTCTTATCAAGTTTGATCTTTAGATTAAGAGTGCTTCTATTAGACCTTATAATCATGTTAGATTATCTTAGCTAGATCTCACACTCAAGAACTCCATTTTTGAAATGAATTATAAATAAGTAATTTACATGGGCATCATTCAATTTCCTATAGTCAACATAGTCTCAATTTTTTTTGGAATTTTTGATTTGGTCCACTATTGGTATTAACCAACTTACTTTATTTATTGGGAAGATCATCTTTGCTTCCTACATCCTATCAATCTTGAACTTGAATTGAGCTTCATGTTATTTTTTATTCTATATGGTCTTTTTTACAGGGCTTGCACACTCTTTTAGTTATATGTTCATCTCTTTTAATGAAGTGTCTACACCCTTAACTTATTAAAAAATTATGGGAAATACATCTTGATAATCTCGTAGCAATTGGACCCCTTCAAAAAAAAATTGTTTAGTAATCACCAATGGTTGCTAGCTTTGGTATTGAGTATACACCAATGTTTTTCACTGATTTATTTACCATTTTTTGATATATTTCACTTTGTATTATTTGGAAGAGAGTCCCTAAATGTCCTTTTCCATTCCTACTTTTCAATATTTATGTTTCGTAATTATGTATCCTTTGTTTTCTCTCCAATGTTAGATCTGGGATCTTTTATCTTACATTCATCTCAAAGAATCCCTTTATATCTAAATCCTCCTCACTTTCACTTGATTCTACCCTATATATGTTATTAAGGATAATATTACATTATTTCATAAAAAATCTTCTTTCTATTTATTGGCCCTATAATTTTTATAGCTTTGCTTAAATCACTTGTTTCCTCTTACAAAATTTGGTCCTGTGAAGTTAGTATGGCTTCCTTCCATCCATGAGATAAATAAATATTCATTTTTGGAGATCTTTATACACTATGGGATTCTCATACTCAAATACAAATGTTTGTATAATATCATGCCAGACTTATGTCCAGTTATTAGTCACATGCATGTGCTCTTGGTGCATATACCATGCTCATTATAAAGGTGTTAGAGTGTGTTAGAACACATGTACTTAATATCTTGGTTCCACACCCTACGAAGATCACACATTAATACACTTTTTAATTTTTAATTTATGGCACTGACCTTCTTGGAATAATGGCCATTAATATGAGATCACAGATGTTACTTGGATCTAAACCCTCATCAATTCATAGACTTCTTCCGAGTATAATTTATTGGATTGATGAATTGCATACCATGTCTCAATAACACCTTTTAATGAATAGTTCAACACACTAATCCAAAGATCCATATTAGGAACATGGTGTTCCAATATATAAATTAATTACACTAAATCCTTTGTTGAAAAGTACTGAGGTAATTATTTCTCAGTAACAAAAAACATTCTTATTGGCTTTACCTTGTTGTCTCCTTGTGCCTAGTTCAACATGTGTGTATCTAAATCACTTCTAACATAATACACAACTTCCCACATTAGTTTATCCACACAAGTAGGCTCTATGTATTCCATATCTATTGGAGTTACCTGGTACAATATATCCACTTTTGATATTGTCAGAGATTGCGTAGATGAGGAATTTCACTCCTTTATGTGTAACTATGGGAATTGCTCCATGGTTTGATAGGTTTGTATGAAACTTGATCTGTATGTTATAATTATGAATTCAATTAAATTTGTTATTAAAAATTCTATGAGTTATCTATTGTGTAGAGCCTACAAATTTGGTTCTATGCCAACCTTAAACCAACTTTCTCCTCCATATACATATGGTGATGTATGATCCTTAGGAATAATATAAGACTTGATTTCATCCTTATTCAAGGGTATGATAATGATCTTATCTACTTGATGTGATTCTAATTGATTTTGTACTATATTGATGGTCATTTGACCATCATATAACCACTTTTTTTTTAATAAATGTAGGGTAGTGAATTTCATTAATATTCATGTAAATAACTTGAAGTCATCTTGCATACTTAAATCAAGAAATTTTATTTCTAAATATTCCAACCTCATAATAGGTTCCACCCTTCCATAATATACAATACTTAGTGTAACTAAGATGTAGCTAAGAATAAGTCGAGCAAGTCACCCGATGGAATCCCATGTAGACCTAAGAATCATATTAATTGTGCTTCCAAAGTTGAAGGCAACATTTGGGAATTCATATCCCATAAGTTTAATATCCATTCATGAATCTACATCCTAAGGTTTCTTAGTTTTCATATACAAGATGATCCTTCCACTTCATTATTATCCTCTTTTTGTGTAGTCTAATAAGCTATGCATTAGGTTAGTGATATTCTGAAATATGTCCTCATATCATAAATTAATTACCAACTTAATGAATACATTTCAAAGATATGGCTACTTTGTCTTGTCTTAATATGAAAATAATCTACCCATACATTTTTGCATCTACAACTATAACATCTCCTTTAGAGGCATTTTCATTTTGTATGTTCTATAGTAATTGTGGTACTTCATACATCAAAACCTTTTCCTTAGTAAGATATAGATACTTGTCCTATTCAAGCTTTTTTATTAGAGGATCTTTTGGCATCTCTAAGGGTGATAATCCTTGTTATTTGTACTAGTTTTGAGTGACAACTTGTAGATAAACAAAATCTATGGGTTGCACATTTAACATATTCACATTGTGCATTGGTTTATCCTTTCTCTACTTCTCTAGGATTGAAAAATATTCTATATGCTTCTTTCATGATACTCTAAAGTAAACACAATAAGTTTGTGTCTATGGGTTGCAAGTATAATTTTGTATGATATGATTGTATTTATTGCACATGTGGCAAATAAAAGGCTATCTACCTTGTCTATCATCTTGTCTATGATATTGACCTATAATCCTTCTCTTTATCATATATTTATTTGTGGAGAACCCCAACCTTGTTGTTGTTGGCCATCATATCCACCATACTATCTCTAAAGGGAAGGTGGATCTCATTTTGACAGTTATAGGGGACACAAAAAGTTCTAATTTTATTGATATAATGGGTATGGAGGTTTTCATCCAACATGCTATTGAAGTGATTATGTTTTCCATCTAATGAGACCCTAAGGTTGATATTGAGGATATTTTGGCATCTAACAAGGAGTAGACTATGTATCTTATATCATTTCCACATTAGGAATTAAAACTCCCTATTTTATATTTAGAACCTACTATGTAGCAATTGTGAAGAGATTCCTAGTGATGTCTTCCTTAAGCTCCAAAAGTTCTATACAGTTCTTTTCATCATGATTAGGGGACTAAAAAATTTATAGTATAGGTCATGCAACTGATGTATGTATTCTTGCAATATATGACATTTGGTATTAGGATGTCTAACTATGTGACATATTTCACTTAATTTTGCTATCTTGACTTTTAGACACTCATTCCTATGATTTCCTTTTTTTCCACATTAGGTACATCATATAGCTAATATGGGCCTATTAATTTCATGCAATTCATCCATATTTTATAAGATATCATCTATCTTTCTATCTTTCCTTATAATAGGTTGTAGAGTTTCTCTAGTCTTTTATCTACTCAACCCAAATTATAGCTAATAGAGCATCAACATTATAATAGAACTACTTTTGTGTGATAGAAAACTAGATCTTAGGTCATAAGACTTATAGGAACCAAGTAGCTTTGTCTGTCTTAAAAATACAAATTCACTTGATTTATAAAACTTGATAATCTGTGATCATGATCCTAGATGAATTTTCCTAATTTATGGTGAATTTACTTCAAGCATTGGATGGTTTTGTTTACGTATTTATGCATATTAAATTCCCAAATCAAATTATTCTTACCATCTTGTAAGGCCATTAATTTTAGATCATTTTTATATATGAATAATAGATCTCTTCTTGTCAAAGCTCCTATGATATAATACTTTTTCACATCATCAATGATGATAGATTTAGCATGTCATTTCATTTCACAGGTCAATAAATATAGTTTGGGGTTAGTAGACCTATCATATGGTGTCAATGTTACAAAAAATCTTGGATTGGAAGCCATGTTTCTTTTGATCACACCTAAAAAAATTGGATACTTTGGACTAAACATCAAAAGTGTCTTAAGATTCATTATAACTATCTTTGGAATACCAATATTTTTGTTTTCCCCCAATTTCTGATTTTTTGCACTTAGCTTTTGAAATGTAGTCATGAAATCATCAAACAACTTAGTATGTCTCTCAACTTCTACATTGTTGATTCTTGTTAACAAGTTAGGCACAAGGGATGCATCCCATTTGAATGAATGATCCTTGTCAGAGGTATCTCCCTCACTTGAACTTGAACTTGACTTAACCCTATGATTTAACAAAACTTCTTCAATAGATTGTCCTTCTTCATCTCCAAATAATATCCTCCCCTATAACTACTTTCTAAAACTACTATCTAACTACTTTAGTTTCTTCTTTGCATCTACCCCCCATTCACTTTCTTTCACTTTCTTTGAATCACTTTCCCATTATCTTACATCCCCTTTAATTTATTTGTTTCCCTCAATTTATTCAAACACTCTAATTTACCCCTTTTCAGTCTTCAACACCTCTTAGATGTCTGTCTCTACTCATATTCTTTGAATTATCTATTCTAATCCTAATTGTAATTACATGAAGATAATTGTATTTATTCCATCATTTTTACTATCACATCTCTCTCTCAATCCCCATAATTATCTTCTCTCTTTGTTCTTATGAATTCTCCATATTATGGGTTTGGATTCAAGTTAATTAAATCAATTTCTCATCATTCACATCCTTTAGTCTGCATCCCCATAACACCCTATAAAATTACTCTATATTGGTAGGGATTGGAACCATGACCTTCTCCACAACCAACATATTCAAGAGTATAGGAAGTTTCTCATTTTTTTTGCCTTTAATGACTCTTACAAATAAATATGTTTTAGCCTCAAACACAGTGTGTCCTTGCACAACAAACTCAACGATGCATCCATTAATTATGGTTTTATACCAATGATGTATGATAAGCATCTAATCAATGTCCAAGTTTTTTAGTATTTTTAACTTTTCTTCAGTCCAACCAAAGTGATCTATTTCTCTAGGATTGAAATAATAATATTCAATCCTTGACAACCACACAACTAAAAATCTAGGAAATTCACTCTAGAATATTTCATAAATCTCACCATATATGTGTTCATCTATAATTTATTTCATATATATATTCCTATTCTTCTAGATTACTCTTTTGTGAATCTATAAATTTTTTCCTCCAGCCAATGTTTGATGTCTCTTTTATTAAGTAACCATCTCAACATTTTGCCAGTCCATGCTCATCATACCAATGTTAGCAGAAGTTCCTATAAATTCCCATCACAACATGCTAAGGTTGGTTTGTGTGACTTTAGTTAGAAAATAAAAAATGAAGATGGGGCTCTAATAATTTGGTTCATTCATTATGTTCATACTTATTAAATATTCATTGAAACATAATTTATTACCCAAATATCATCCATTACTGTTACATTATCATCATAGAGTTAAACAAAATAGGGAACTTGTGCACACAAAATAACATAGAATACATTCAAAGGAACCATGATTAGATCTCTATATTAATATATCATAATCATAATTTAAAACCATTTTCCTTTACAAATGAATAATATGTATAGTTCTTCAATACAACTCTGTATTTTCAAATTCCTATCCTTTCATTTCTATCTACAAGAGTATTTTCAACTTATTACAAACTTTTGATATATAATCATATACCAAGATACATACAATATGTTATACAATATATAAAATACTACACATCACACACTTATCACTTGTACATACTTTATGATTTTATACTTCAAAGTCCACCATCAAAATAATCCATCCATGTGTCATCATCATGTAGGCACCAAGTCATAAACTATCAATAGAAAATGAAGTGGTTATTAAGAATTGAATAATATGTGTGATAGAATCTTTTACCAAGTGTCACGATCATGAATAACTTCCAAAGATTCTTGAGGTGGATAAAGACTGAGTCAAAGTTAAATATATTTTTAATACAAAGTGAATATATTAATATTAACTATGCCACCACCACATAAGCCAAAAATCATGTGTTTACCTTTACTTGGATTTATAAATGCAATGGTATACACTATTAAACCTAGTTTATAAACCAATGTTTCTACAAACCCATTAAGTAACCACATGGAATAAGGTTAAGGGAGATCATCATGTTTCTCTATGCAACATGATTGTGCCAAATAGAAGAATCTTGTGCATCACTAGAAAATTATAAAGTGATGGTTGGGATAAACAATATAGGATATATGATAAGCCAATGCAAAAAATTATTATAAAAAATAATTACATGTTGTAATATGTAACATATTGTCACATTAGTTTTATTTTTGGGTGCATTTGCTAAATAGGTGGATACATGGCAAGTTTATTTAAGCACCCCATTTAGTTTGATTATGTCAACATTTTAGGTTTATTCATGTTGTATTATCTATTTATATGGATATTTTAAATAATATTTTTATGTCTTGTGACTTCATTCAAAATCTAATATGGTAATTAGAGATCATGGTTGGTAGAGCTTGGGAGAAAATCCTGTAAGTGAATGGGTTGAAGTAGATCTCTTGTGAGGCTAGTATAAATCCCTTATGTGGCATAATAAGTGTAAACGAGGTGTGGAGAAATAATCTATTAGTTTAGGCAAGGCACTTGTTCTGAAGTAGAGTGATGTTTCCTAATGAAATGCCTAGTAGTAGGAGGGCACTACAAGTCAACAAAGGCTTATGTTATACAAGTGACATAGTCCAAAAGAGGCATCTTATTGTTCAAACGTGGTGGAAGAGGTGTGATGTTCTAACATATATTTTTTTGTTTCATTATATTTTAGTATTATGTTAAAAGTGCAAATCTATTTTTATATTAAGCTAAGATGTCATTCTAAGCCATGCCTGAACAAGTAGTGATGCATTATGTGTGTTATGGTGAGATCTATTGTGTGATGGGGTGTTCTAGTTGGAGCATTATTTTTCTTGGCACAAGAAATATACATATTAATTACATTATAATAATAATACTAATCTTTAAAAAAATATTGTTTGCTCTTTTTGTTATTTTTTGAAGGAGGGGAGTGTTCTGATGGACCCTGAGGCCATTGTGCAACAACACCATAATGTGCATAAGCACCATAATTTTCAGCATGCATGTGACTTACTATTGGTAAATTAAATAATAATTATTTTAAACCAAATTATATAGAACTTATAAACTTTTAGGTCAAAAATAACATTTTAAAAAGTTGGTTAAATTTAAACTATATTAGTGTAAAATAGTTACTTAAAAAACCATGATTAATTTTGTATCTATAAACTGTAAGGAGTCTCATTAATAAGATTTTCCACATTGTTCATTTTGAATTCCTAAAAATGCATGAAAAAATAATTATTTCAAAAGAGTGTGTAAAACTTCAAATTTAATTGTTTCCATCTTTTTAAGCCAATTTTATTGAATGCGGTTAATTAAATTTATCATAAACTATAAGGAGTTTTTTTTTTAATAACTAGCAGAATTGTCTAGTTTTAGAGTATAATAAGTGAGATTTAAACAAAAAAAAAAAAAAAGCTTTTATATTTTTTCCTATTTAATTATTTTAGTGAAAAAATAGGTCAAAATGGCTAGTTTACAACACTCATTGCTACCATATTCCCTAAATCTAACATTTTTTTAGTTTATGGAATCATAAGATACTTAAAATATCTGAGTATCAAAATCTTGATAAAATTATACTTGATAAATAAAATATACTAGATGATGAACTTGATTACTATGTTAGACATCATTGATAAGCCTTAATGTTGTTGAAACATTAAGTCGCTGATAACTTGATATCATAAGTTATAAATGTGACCATTGCATCAAAGTTATGGAAACATATTACAACAAAATACATAACTTATTAAGTTGTAAGGGTGTTATATTTAAATAATTTGTTATTTTCAACTAAAATTCAATAATGTGGGTCCATTTCTAAATTCTTATTATAGTTGAATGACATTTATGACTAGTTAAAAGTGATGGATAACCCCATGGATGAGCAAGACTTGATTGATCTTGTCATGTATAATTTGCCACCATCATATGATTCCTTTGTGGAGTCATTGATATGGTCACATATACATATACACTATATTTTGAGAAGTTTTCAACACTTTTCATGTAGAAGGGATAAAGGTAAGAACATTTTATTGCTTCAAAATCAATTTCTACATAAAGTGTGTTCATGGCATAGTCAAAGGGCAAGGGTAAATAGTGGATTGTTATTAGTTCTTAAAAATAAGCCTTGGACAATAATATAAGTACTTATAATAAATATAAATGGAAGTGTTTTTATTGTAAAGAACCTATTCATGTGAAGAAATATTGTCTTAAGTGACAATATTACTTGGAAAATAATAGAAAGAAGTCATGATATTCAAATATGGCTGAAGAATATGAAAAAAGTTCAACAAGTGAGTTTTCATTTTTGGTAGAACAAAATCAATCAATGGAATCAAAATGTGGTATTTAGACTCAGGTGCATCCAAAAACTACACATGTCATAAATACTAGTATGTAATATTTGTAGAAGATGATAATTACATTGAATCAATTTCCTTAGGTGAAGTTGGGTTTATTATTTGAAAGGATATGGATATGTTCATATTTCATTTAATTTTATAACTTACACTCTTTAAAATTTTTGATTTGTTCCTGACATGGAAAAAATATTCTTTCCATAAGTGAAATAACTATGAATCCTAACCTTTGTGGGGAGTTTAAAGGAAATAAATGCATGGTTACTAATCTTCATGAACATAAAGTTATTATTATAGGTACTTGTAACAATGGATTGTATAAGTTTGTCAATCCAAAAATAATAAATAACATGCGCTTGCAATGGTTGAAATCACTATTGAACTATGGCATATGAGGTATGGTTATCTAGGTTACGAGCATTTGCATACATTAGGTTAGACTAACATGGTCAATGGAATGTTTTCTATTCAAATGAGTCAAAATGTATGTTCAAGATGTCAAATAGATAATAAATTTTTACATTCATTTGACATTGGTGAGGAATAAAAAACTAAAAATGTATTGGATTTGGTACATGTGGGTTTGCATGGTTCAGTGCAAACACCTTCAATATTTGGAGCTTTGTATTATTTGTTGATTATAGATGAATTTTATTTGAAAATGTTGTTTTTTTTTTCATAAAAATTCAAAATGTTTCTCTAACTTTGTTTTTTGGAAAGCTATGATAGATAAATAAGGAGGGAAACATGTAAAAGATATTAGATCAACTAATGGGGATGAGTTTATATCTGAAATATTTATGGAATTATGAAAATAATAAGGTATAGATAAACAATATTATACACAAAAAAATGAAGACATGGCAAGGTATAATAGGATGCTCATGTAAATGGCATAGTGTATGGTGGATAGCCAAAGTGTACCAAATCAATATTGGGTAGAAGTTGTGAATATAGTTGTGTACACTCTCAACAGAATTCATACACAAGCCTTGCATAATGTAACCCCAAAATAAGCATGGTTTCTAAAAACACTGAATGTAAGTTATTTTCATGTTTTTGGATTCACTGCTCCTATATTGAATAAAGTATACAATTTGTTTGGTTATTATGAGGAAAGAGATGCATACATATTACTAGATGTCTCTACATACATAATTGTGATGAATTGCAGTCCAATAAGATGGATTGGTAATGCTATGCCCTTAACCTATAGTGTGTCATAGAATATGTGTGTCTAAATTATGTCTTACATACCTTTCATATTATTTTATTACATTTATCTATGTTCTTAGTATGGTTGGCCTATGGAATAACCATGGCTAAGTATATTATATATACGAGGTAGTGGTTAGTATTTTATTATCATATTATAATTTTTTATCTTATTACATTGTTATGGAGGTTGACCCCTAAAAGTATCTTATTCATAATTATCGAGTATTATATTCTTTTATAAATTATTAACATGGATCTGATTATTATTCTCTTAATTCTATGATATATTATTCCATTATTGTGAAACATCTAAGTAATTTAATTATAAGTGATATCAAAGAGTCAATTTGGGCTAGTTTCTTTGGCATTATTTATTCATATATGATGTTGCAAAAATAAAAAGAGATTAAGGATTGAAAAAAAATAACTTGGATCTAAGAAGAATTTATTTTTTTTCCATTGAAATATTGTTTGAAGTCTTTTTTATTAAAAAAATAGTTTGAGATTTTTTTCACACCCTTGTGAAAATTAGTAGTCATTGCCTTCATCTCAACAAGATGATCACAATGGTATAATATGTTGGTATACTTTTTATGTGCTCAAAAACCTTCATCCTAGGGTTGTTCATAGTTGGTCCTAACACTCATGGATATGGAAAATGCCAAAACACTCCAAAAACTCCTCACAAGGATGACATAGATTCTAAAACTTTAGATCTATCAGTTTTTGAGATGGTTCAACAAATTCATTTTGATATACAAAGCATGGTGAGGAAGGTTGATCTCAATGTGTCAAAAGGGTAAATAGATTTTATGAGGGATCATTTTTCAAATCTGACTACTTAGTTGACCGCTATTGTAGATCAAATTTCACAAAATAATCATCCACCACACTAATCAAGTTCTCCCAATCTGAACAATCACAACTCCAATACTGGTTTGAATCACATGTTGCCAAAGTGTAATTATTCAATTTTGATGGTAAGGATCCACTTGCTTGGATTAATCAAATAAAAAATTATTTGATCTACATTAGACCCCATGTGCATATAAGGTGATTACCACATCTATCTATATGGAACTTGAGTAATTCATTTGGTATAGGTGGTTGTGTGCTCAAAATAAAAATAAGGGTGCTCTTGTTACCTGGTTTATTTTTTATAGAGTTAAAAATGTAATATCACAATAATATATCATAAAACTACTTTATTTAGTTAGAAGATATACCAAAAATAGGTACAGTTAAGGATTATATTTGGCTATTTCAAAATATAGCCTTATGCATGGGTGACATAAATGTGAATAACATTACTGACCTAGTCTTTCGGGGCACTCAAGGATAACATCCAAATTGAGGTTCACATTTTTAATCCAACTTCCATTTCTGAAGCCATACCATTAGTGTGTCAGGTAGAGGAAAATTATTTGGTCAAACTAAGGGCTTTCACTCATGTCTGTGAACATAATTTCTTAGCATCATCATCTCTGTAATGTTAAATATTAAACCTTATCAAATTGAAGATGGGTTTCAAAGGGTTATGTTTTAACTATGAAATCAAGTGGAGCAAAGGACATAAATTTCCTAAAAATAAGTTGTTCTACATTGAAGGAGCCAATGAAGATGAAGAAGATGGTGAGGCCTCATGTGAGGGTATGTAAGAGCCAAAGGAGGGATATGAATATTTCCACCCTACAATCCCATGTCATGCCATTTCAATTATAAGTAATCCTCAAATTATTAAGGTCATTAGATTCCTCAATAAATATAAAATGATGGTGTTGGTTAACTTATGAAATACACATAATTTAATCAATAGTAAGTTGGCTACTCATTTGAACTATTTTATTTATCTAGCTCTAAAATTTCAAGTCATGATTTCAGATGGTGGAACAATCATTATTCTAAAAACTTCCATGGTATAAAAATATCCATGGGGGACTAACTTTTTAATTATCCTATGTTTGGTATTCCCATAGATGGGGCTAACATTGTTTTTGGAGTGCAATGGCTAACGACTTTGTGCATAATAGAGATGAATTTTTGGGAACTTTTCATGTGATTTTATTATTAAGGTAGGGCATTTTAACTATGGGGATTATTTTAAAAGTCTCCCCAATTAGTTATTTCACGTCATATGATGAATATTATGGGCTGAAGGATTTTTAGCATGATTTTTTTCCATAGAAGTTCAATCAATGAATGTATGTACACATCCCAGTTTATAAATGATTTTTGATGACCACCATTAAATTTTAGCATAATGCCACAATGCCTACCACCAAGTATAAAAAATGATCATGCCATAAGATTGATTCTAAGTAGTACATTACCAAATTTTAGATAATACAGGTATCCATATTCCCATTAAAGTGAAATTAAAAATATGGTACCTGATGTGTTGGAGGAAGGTATTATTCGACATAGCCAAAGTGAATATTTATCCCCGATGGTTATGGTCTATAAAAAGGATAAACTTGGAGGATTTACCCATACTATAGATAACTCAATAAGTGCACCATCAAAGATAAGTTCACCTATTTTAGTAATTTATTATTTTTTATATGAATTACATGGTGTTATTTATTTTACCAAACTAGATATTTGTTATGGGTATCATTAAATTTAGATAAGAGATGAGGATATACCTAAAATAAATTTATGAACTAATCAAGGTCATTATGAGTTTATGGTCATGTATTTTGGTCTCAAAATTTCACCATATACATTTTAGAGTTTGATGATTATTATTTTTATGCCTTTTTTAAGGAGGTTTGTGTTGGTGTTTTTTGATGGCATCTTAATCTTCAATAAAACTTTGGAATAAAATTCTAAGAAGGTGAATCAAATATTGTTAGTTCTATAACAATATCAATTTTATGCAAAACCTTTCAAATGTGCTTTTGTATTCCATGAGGTGGAGTAATTGGGTGATATTTTTTCACATGAAGGAGTTGAAGTCAACCCTATAAATATTAAAGCTATGCTGGAGTGGCAAGTACAAAATACCCTTAAGAACCTTCATGGTTTTTTTGAACTAATAGGCTACTATCACATATCTATAAAATATTATGGAACATACCAGATCCACTCACAACATTTTTGAAGAAAGATTCCTTTCATTGGATTGAACCAATTACCAAGTCATTTGAGAATCTAAAATATACTATGTGCACCACTCCAATTTTGGCAACCCCTAATTTTACCAAAATGTTTATTTTTGAATGTGATGCATCAGGATATAGCATGGGGGTAGTACTCATGAAATAAGTAAGACCCATTGCATTCTAGAGTCTTCAACTCAATGAAAAAAATTTCTAAAGATAATAAATGAGAAAGAGATGATGGTTATTCTTCATGATGTCAAGAAATATAGACCTTATCTAATCGGTAGACACTTTTAGGGAAAGACTGATTAGATAGTCTAAAATACTTTTTAGAATAACATTTTTCATCAAAATATAAACAAAAATTGGTGACTAAAATTTTGGTTTATGACTTTAAAATAGTCTTTAATAAATAAAAATAGAATGTGGTAGTAGATGAATTATAGGAGGGATGAATCAATTGAGGCATTTTTATGTGCAATTACCATTTAGAAAGTAGATTGGTTAGAAGAAGAAATATTAGAATGAGAAGATGATAGGGATATACAAACCCTAGTTCAAAATCTTCATCATAGTTAAGGTGTTTTTATAAATTTTATGTGGAAAGGGAGCACATTATGGTATAAATATATATTGTACCTATGCAAGGATTTTATCCTCAAACATAAGATTATTCAGGAGCTTCATGCATCTCCAATAGGAGGAACTCAAGTTTTTTGAAGACATATCATAGAATTAATCAAGATTTATTTTGGGAAGGACTCAAGGGGGATATACATAAATTTTTGGTAGCATGCATGGTTTGCCAATACATATAGGAGAAACAATTATGACACCAGGTCTTATGTAGTTATTATCCATCTTTAAACAATGGTGGGAGGAGGTTTATATGGATTTCATTATAGGGTTGCCGAGTTCTAAAGGTTAAAAATGCCATCATGGTATTTATGGATAGGCTCACAAAATATTCTCAATTTTTTCCTTATCACAACAATTTATAGCCAATATAGTAGCTATTGATTCTCCCAATATAGTTTAGATGTTGCATGGTACTCTTAAAATCATTGTAAGTGATCGTAATCCTATCTTCACCAATAAATTTTAGATTGATTTATTTTCATGCTTAGGTATTTAGTTGGATCATATCTCATCTTATCATCCTTAATTTTATGGGAAAACAAAGGCTATCAAGAAATCCCTAGAAGGGTATCTTCATTATTTTACTTCAGATAAATAGGAACATTGGATCTATTGGATGCCATTAGCAGAATGGTGTTACAACACTTCCTTCCATACCTCTTTAATATATCTCACTTTGTGGCACTTTATGGTTATCATCCCCCATCCATCACTTCATATTTGAATGTGAAACCCAGGGTTTAAGATATTGAGGAACACGTTCAACATCATAAATGGGTACTAGCTAGTTTAAGGGAAAAATTTTAAATGGCACATCATAGAATGAAACAAGTTGATCAGCATTGTAGTGAGAGACATTTTTATATTGATGATTGGGTATTTTTGTGCTTGTATCCATATAAGAATATGTATTTAAAGAAACATAGAAAAGACAATAAACATTCTCCTAAGTACTATGGCCCTTATCTAATCCTATAAAAATTGGCAATGTGTCATATAAGCTAGAGCTATCCCAATCCACTCACATCATGTACTTCATGTATTTTTCCTGAAGAAGGTAATTTAACATAGAGTTTCTACCTATATTGAGTTACCTAAACTAGATGAAGAGGGAAAATTCATTTTGGAACTTGAGGAGATCCTTTGCACGCACTAAAAGGATATAAAAAAGAGAGCTAAATAAGTATCTGATCAAGTGGAAGAGTTTGAATGATGAAAATACAACATGGGAGGCTAAATATTTCCTATAGTAGCATCTACATTTTATTAAAATTTGAAGGAAACATTTTTTTTAATGGGAGGGACATGTTATGTGCTTAAGCTATAGTACTTATAGGAATATGTGTGGTCGACTTATGGTTTACATACCTTTCACATTATCTTATTGCATTTATATACATTATTAGTATGGTCATCCTATGGAATATCTATGACTAATTAGAGTATATATAGGAGGTAGTGGTTAGTATTTTATCATCATATTCTAAATTCTGATCTTATTACATTGTTGTGGAGGGTTCCCCCTCTAAGAGGCTCAATCATATTTTATCAAGTATTATGCCCTTTTATCAATTATTATTATGGATATAATTATTCTATGATATATTATTCCATTATTATGAAACATCTAAGTAATTTAATTACAGGTGACAATAGGGACATTTGGATACATTGTTGCAATGACCATGGAACTTCACTTTGGTTAAGTTCTTGTGTGGACTTAATCATTTTATTGTAATAATGTCTAAATCTTTTGGTTTGGTAATTAAGGGAGGGTATTAAAATAAATAATTATATGTTGTAATATGAAACATATTATTACATTAGTTTTATTATTGGGTGTACTTGTTAAATAGGTTTATACATGGCAATATTATTTAAGCATCCCATTTAATTTGGTTATGCCAACCTTAAAATTTTATTTGCATTGTATTAGTTATTTGTATGGATACTTTAAATAATATGTTTATGGCTTATGGATTCAATAAAATTATAATGAAATTAAAGTAGATTGTTCATAGTGTCCATGCAAATGCAAAGAGAATATATTAAATGTAGATATATTGTCTCAACCAAAGGAAGTAACTAATTAAGTTTCACATAGGTAGGGATGCAATAAAGAGAGAAAATCTCAAAACAAAAATTTCAAAAAAGAACAAAATGTTTAACATAAATACTATTAGTAACTACAAGTAGCCTTGATTTAATGGGATCAAAAGATGATCACGATGACACTGAATCACTTAATATATAGAGTCTCACTTAACCAAATAATAGTTATCATAGTCCCATTGGCATGGCCCCATATTCATCCTTGTATGGGAAACCCTAATGAAATATCTTGAGTTGGAATAAATTTAAGAACTATATTTTAAATGGTCTTAATATGGTCAAAGACATGGAAAATAAGGTTTCATAGATTTGGCTACACCTCAAGGAAGCACAATATTGATATAAAATGTATGCAGCCATGCATATAATTGATAAAAGTTTTGATGTTAGATATTTTATGTTATTATATGTTAAAACATGTAAAAGTAAAATAATAATTGACCATAAACTTAAGTCATGACCATGGTTTATAAGACTATTTGAAATTTTTGAGCCACATGACCTAATTACTTATAGGCTTGTCTTGTGATCCAATATGTATATGATGCATGATGTTTTCCATATTTTTTGTTAATAAAGTATGTACCTAACCCATCACATGTTTTTGATTAATCAAACTAGAGTCTGAAAAGATTTTTACCTAGTGATGGCTATAATTTTGGTGTTATGAGGTTGATCATGTGAAGATATAATGGGACAAATATATCCCAAATTATCCTACTTAGGAAGATACTTCTAATTTACAATGTCTACATCATTATATTTTTACATGAAACATACAAGATTAAATTTATTTAAGGGGGGTGTATGTAGTGCCACAACTTGAGACCTATAGTTTTTGGAACATGGGAGTCATCCTAAAAAATATTAATATATTATTAAATTATGTATTTTATTATTATTTGTTGATGAAAACTTATCGAGAAACTCTATATGTTGGGATACATATGTGTGATTTACATTTTTAAGGGTTATGGAATGTAAAACCCTAGGTTGTTAAAGTGATGGAATACTAAATCAGGCAATAACTATAACAATATCAACAACCACTAATTTGTACAAAAATTGATTTATTTGATTATTCTATAAATAAAATGAACAATAAATGGTGTACTTAACTAGAAAACTGACTAAGATGAATAAGTGGTAGGCTAGAAACTAGTCCAGGAATAATGTAGGGTGTCATCAATAGGAAATAGGTGTCATAAACCCTCCTAGACAATAACATGATCTTCTAGTCAGTAGTGCACCATATTAGTGTCCTTTATACCATGTTAATGTCCCTATATAGTAGAGATAGTGATTTCCTTGATGGACCTTCACCTAGTTTTGAGGAGCCTATGCCTGTGTGATCAAATGTTGGATCATTATATGTTACCTATTTTGATTAATTTCAATGTGAAACCCTAAACCTCTAGGTTTTTTAGGGTATTTGAGAAGCTCAAGTATAAAAAGAGTGGTGTTATAAAGGTAGGTTGGATGTGACCTCAACACCCCATATGTTGAGTGTTTCTTACATACCAATACCTCAAAAAGGATCAACCTTGATGTAGTTCTCCAAATATAAGTATTAGTGCAAGTGCAAATGAATGCTAGTATGAGTACTTTAAGTGTTACTTGAGACTAAAAATCTGAGTAATCTGATATTTGGGCTACTGTAGATGGGTGTATGTAGAATTAAAGTAGAATAGGTATTCATAACCTTGATTTGCATAATTGTTTAGGAGTTTATTTATGAGTATTTGCTTATAATTCCCATCTAAGGTATAAATGAATGAAATTGGTCTATATATAGTGTTATGGTGCTTGTCAAGACATGAAATGGTCTAGACCAACCCTAAGGCGATTTGAGAAATAGAAAGATATTCATTGGGGTGAAAAGAGAAAGGGGACATTAACATTGCCCCTTTGCTAATAGTGTAGTATTTTATATTCTAAAGGGTCATGCTAATTTCCATGTGGTAGGAATGGGTGAAAAAGGGACCTGGGTGCCTAAGTGAAGGCTTAGTGCTGATTTTGATATATCTAGGAATGGGTTGGACTTACACAAAAGTTAGAAAGTGATCAAGATAGGCCTTAAGATAGGTATAGGGTTGAGATAAGGATAATTTGGTATCAAGTGACACTTATTGCACTAAAATGACATTTTAGATGACTCCACCCTTTATATTATAAATATAATAGAGCGAAATGACTAAGATAAATGAAAAAAGGTACCTAGACTTACCTATGAGGTAAATTTTATGAATCTAGGTCTGAGTCTATGAAGCATGCTCTAATAATAAATATCAAAATCAAAGACAAAAATGTGTAAATAGATGAGAGAAAGAGGAAATGAATGAATAAACCTTGTTGGGTACAAAATTCAATGTTAAAACCTGGTGACATCCTATGTGTGTGTAGATGGTGATCAAACAATGAATAAATTAGATTGATTTGATGGATTTCTCAATCCTCATGTGTGGGTGGATCAATAAATCAATATATCCTTGACTCCATCATTGCCCACCCCTATTTTGTGGATCATAACTTGTGAATAAATTGGATTGGACTGATGAGTTATCCAACCCTCTTATGTAGGTGGCTCAATAAATCAAATATGTTATTACTCCATCATTACCCATCCATGTTTAGTAGATGCATTTGAAACTAAAATTATGTGATGTAATTGAAACTGTGTAAGACAGATCTAGGGCCACTTGAAACTCTTGAAATTTAAAACAATTTCAGGGCCACTCAAGAATGCCAACTGCTTCAAATAGAATGAGGCATAAATTTAGTGTAAAATTGGTGTATAAATGTGCATATGGTGTATAGAGTATAAAAAGTGGATAATTACATGGAGTTTTCATTCCATCTAAGAGTATTGATGCCAAACTAAACATATGGGAATAATGTGCCATGCACATGCCCCCAACTCTGATATCTATGTATATGGATTTTGAATTGAGTCATAATAATCTAAGTGTCTAAAACTAAAATTGGAGTGATCATGCCATTTATTATTCCCCTAATCTGATCAAACCTGCATAATTTATTTAAAAACTAAGTATATATTAAATGTGTCTGATAATCTGTGATAGACTATGCAAATTTCAATTGTAATTATTATACATATCTAACAATTGTATTTTTTTTTTAATTTTTAGGGATATTGGATAGTAATGTGGTCCCCTAATCAATAAGACACTATGATAGTGTCCTCTATGCCATGTTATTGACCAAATGTGTTGTTTCTATGTAAAACTAAGATTGATCTAGGTGTGACTATTTCTCATTGTATTTTCCTAAGTTTATACTCTATATTATGTGTCTGCATGCTGAAAACTATGTTCTATACACATTAGGATGGCTTGATCTCTTTAAAAAACCCATGTGAATTCCCCCTCTTTTTAGGGGAGTTGTTGAATCTCTACAAGAACTATCCTCAAAATAAAATCCATGCATCATGTGTGTTAGGTTGAAAATATATGATATCTTCATGATAAACTAACATCAGAATGTAAAATAGTTTGAGAATAAGTTGGTAATATATGATGTATAGTAGATATAAAATTCACAAGGTTATTAAGATATATATAATAATGTAAACATGTATATGAACAATAAATCTAGATATAATCTGAGTAAAGTAACTAGGGGGGTGGGGCATGATTTCCATGAATGCACCCAAGGAGGAAGGATAAATGTATGAGGTCCCTCATGGAATCACAAAATGGATGTGAATGTGATAAATAATGGACAAGTTTCATGTCCATGATGCATACATGAAAGCATACATACAAACGTATGAGGCACACAAAGTAGGCCAAGGGGCCACAATACAATGAACATGGGCACATGTCACTAAGTCTTAGGAAGAGCACACATATAAGGACATGTTAAAATGTACACATATGAAAAGAGCACACAAGTTTGGCTTAGATCCACATAGAAGGACATGTTTAAATTTATGCATAAACAATAAATAAGGAACACCCAAGGACATGGTCTTATGTCCAAAGCATACACACAGTGAAAGAAGTGGCTTAGAGTTGTATAACAATGACATATTAAAATGCCCTCAAATATATGTAGAAGCCAAAAGATATTCAAATCTAAACTAGGAAATATATAAATGAAAGTATGCATGAACATGTATACAAATCCATATAAGAGCAAAGATTTACATAAGCTGAGTCTGTAGTAATACTAGTCAATAAAAAATTAGTGTAGTATAGAATGATATAACCTATAAAAGTAGAAGTTGTATAGTATAATTCCCTTAATGGGTGAATGTATCAATTTTGAATCTATGTATATATGTATATTCCCCAGTGGGTAAATGGTAACAACTTTAGATCTGTATGATGGACTTGAGTCCTGTAATGATCTACGAACACATGAGGATAACAAGTGAAACATGTATGTATGATAAAATTGATTTCGTAACATAGATAACATATGTAGTACTTGGAAATAGAAATAAAAAAAACTTGGAAATGCATACAATTTAAATTTTGTATTTTATGTGTAATATTTGAATGTTTTTTTATGTTTGACCATATTATATTATTTTTGTATTTTTTAAGTATAAGCTTATGTACAAGCAATATGAGAATGAAACTATGTACAAGTAGGGTATACTTTGTTTATATTTAAAATATCTATAGATGTATTATGTTTATTGGATTTTTCATTTACATATCATTAAGTGAAGCTAGATGATATACCTTGTGGCTAAGCTTTTATATGATTAAGTATGGACCAAGCCAATTTGGTTTCAATTTTCATTTTGTCTCTTCTTTGGCATTGAAATTTTTGAGGTTATCTTTGAGAAAAAGATCATTGAATTCAAATTATCTAGTATGAACATGACTTTTATATGCCTGATAGATTTATTTATGGTATGTTTTGAGGTGATCTATAGCTAGGATGTGTGTGTGATCCAACTATTGTAACTCACGTCGACATCTTTATATGTATTGGTCATCTATGATAATCCTATTGAAAGAAACTCATAGAGATGGTATTTCTAATTCCATTAGAATAACTACTTTAGTTTCATAAATTAGTGAATAATGAGTAGCTCCTATCGGCGTGTGAATACTGGTGGGGTAAGCCCATAGTGCATAGATGAGCTAATTACTCTAATCATCACCAAATTTGGTAATCATTTTTCTCAAGATAATACTAATTATATTGTTTGTAGATTCTTATTTACCATTACCCTATGGGTAGTATGGATTAGAGAATATGTGTTGAATCTTGTATTTAGCATAAAATTTCTTCATTGTTTTATTCTTAAAAGAGGTTTCATTATCTGTAATGATGGTCGTTGTTAGGCCAAAATGGGAAATAATGTTTTTCATGAAAAATTAACATATATATTCTCTTTATTTGGATTGTAATGAGATGAATTCCACCTACTTAGTAAATTTTTTGTAGATATAATGATAAATTTGTGTCCCCCTAGTGATTTTGGATTGATTTTACCAAGTAGATCAAAGCCCCATAGCATGAATAGCCATGAGGAGACAGTAGGTTATAATTTTTGTGAATGAACATGGTATAGATTGATATGTTGTTGACATTTTTCACATAGTTTAGTGTATTCTTGACATTCTAGTTCTATGGTGGGCTAGTATTATCCTTGTTGAAGTAATTTATGTGACATTGATTTTCCACTAAAATGGTAACCACATTCATTGTCATGTAATTTGTTGATGACTAACTTAGCTTCTTCAGATGTCAAAAATTAGAGTAAGTGTCCATAAAAATATCATTTAAATAATTCCTCATTAATGATGACATAATAGAGGGCATTTCTCTATAATTTGTGTTTGTCATTCCTAGTGAAAGTATCTAGCATGATAGATTTGTGCATAAAATTATATATATTAGAAAACCATTTAGATTTTGTTGTACTATGTATGGTGGTTAAAACTACTATAGCTATGAGTTAGAGTTAGGATATTTATGGTGACTTTAATCATTTTAGAGTGAAGATAATCTGCTCCTCATCGATGTCAATAGGGATAAACGATGTCATAGTTGCCTTTACATCAACATGATGATTGTATTTACAATGCATATTTTAAATAAAGAAGTATTTAAATTGATCTTATAGACATTGAACCATATTATTTTATAGAATTAAACATTCTTCCTTGGTTTGGTAGACATATTTAACTTGATTTATGACCAATTGTGAATCTCGATATACCTTAATAGATTTTATTTGGAGAGTTTGAGTTACTTAGAGGTTGAGGATAAGAGCCTCATTTATTGAAAGATTATTTATGCATGATAAATTTAATTGATATGTAATTTTTAATATGTGCCCAAGTAGGTTGATAAAGATAATTCCTACTTTGGTTCATGATGCAATCTAGAAACATCAAAGAACATTATCCATGTGTTAGAATTGATGTTGTAATCTATGAAATCTTCTAAAAAATTATCGATGTGATTGGTATCTATTAGTGGTTATACTATCAATTGATTTGCAATTATCTATCCCTTTATCAATTTTTGAAGCATGATATTTAAATCAAATTATGTGAGTAACATTACTCATTTGGTGATATGATTGAAGAGATGCAATTTGGACATGAAATTTTTTAAAGGATCTACTTTTGTAATAATTTATGTCTCATTATTGATCATATAGTGTCAGAGATTTTGCATATAAATATGAGTGCTAAACAAAGTTTGTTTATTACTGAATAACTTTTTTGTAATTAACAAGTGTGCAACTGATGTAGTAAATAACTCACTCTTTATTTTGGTTATCATGTTGTGTCAAGAGTGCATCGAATGCATGATTAATCATATAAATTTAAAGGAAAAGTGGCCTATTAGGGATTGGTGGTATTAAGACAGGTGGGTTCAAAAATTATTGTTTGAGTGCATCAAATATTTCTTGACAACCAATATACCATTTGAACTTGGTATCTTTATTGAGTAACCTTGTGAATGACCGAGTCTTATCTTCTAGCTATACCACAAAGTAACATACTACCTAAATTTTTCCCAGTAAAGATAGAAGTTGCTTTAAGTTTATAGGAGGGGACATATCCATTATAGATTTGAATTTCTTTGGATCCACCTCAATTTTGCATTAAGATGTGATAAATACCAATAATTTAATAGATGTGACCCCAAAGATGTATTTATTTACATTATATTGTCTGAACCTTTCAAAAGTATGTCATAAATCTATTGCATGGCATTATTTCTGTTTTGATTTAGCTAGTAAGTCATTAACATAGTCTTCAACTGTCTTATTAATTAGATCATGAAAAATATGGGTCATAATTTGTTGGTATGTTACATCAGTGTTCTTTAATCCAAAAGGCATAACTATATAGCAAAAGGTACCCCATGGTGTCATAAAAGAATTTTTTTTTTATCCTCTTTAGCTATCTTGATTTGATTATAACCAAAAAAACCATCCATGAAAGAGAGAATCTCATATCCCATAATGGATTCCACTATCATGTCAATGTTGGGTAGAGGAAAGTCATCCTTATGACACACTTTATTTAAATCTATAGAATCAGAACAACATCGAATTTGGTTATTAGATTAACAACTAGAATAATGTTAGATACCCATTCAGGGTGAGAAACTAATCGAATGAATCCTACGTCCAAGAAGCATTGGATCTCATCTTTGATTACAAGAGCCACTTTAGGATACATTTGTCAATTTTTTTGTCTAACTAGATTTGCATTTGGGTAGAGTTTAATATCATGTATTATAGTGGAGGGATCAATGTCTCACATATCAAAATAGGCCCAAAAAAATATTTCATGGAATTCCTTTAAATTATATTGAATATATGTGTCTTATTCTTTACACAAGGCAAAAACCAATAATATTATGTGAGGATCAGTGTTTGTGTCATAATTGAATTCAATTGTCTCTTCATTAAGTAATGTAGTTCAATTGATGGTGTAAGGTGTTTAAAGTATGGTGCATGTTACCCAAATTTTGGATATCATAGGATAGGGTCATAAAATTATTGATTTTTCAATGCATGTTACCATAGTTTAAGGTAAATTTGATAAGTTTAAGGTAATGTTCATTTTGATCCTATGCTTATCTAGTCACTTCATGTCATGTTTCAAGAAGGTTTAAGTGATGTTAAGGGTTTAGAGTGTATTTTTAATTAATATGACATGTTTCAAAGTCTTTTCATACTCCCTCTAGTATTTACAAGTTCCCAAATATGTCTAATTTTGTATCCAAGGTCAATAACTCATTTCTAAACTCTTTTGTAGGTCTTTAGCATGTATAAAGTTGTCAAAACCCACTTTAAGAACCCAAAAAGTTGAGAACACATAAAGATATATTTTAAAATGACTTGTGAAGAGTTTTATAATGTGAGGATGGCATAAATTTCATGATAAGTCAATTTTAAAAGAATAAAAATAGTTACAAGTGTCTTTCAATGCTTAAAAGCGGATGGCCACTCACTTGTACAAATCAAGAAGGTTTATTTTCAGGTGTAATTGCATGTAACAATGTATATTAACCTTAATCAGGTTATTTAAATGAATAAAAATCTTGAACAAGTCCTAATAATCTAAAATTTGCATCAAAATCTCCATCACCTCCTTGGCAAGCTTATGAAGGCCACATTCACATGCTTGGTCTGTACAACATAAAGAGAGTTTAGAATTTATAATTTTAATAGAGGAGGGGATCATAATGGAAATAAAATTAATTACCATAGTTCTCATATTTGTGGCCCCTCCTTTATGAACAATCACTAAGACCATGAGGTGGTCTAAAACCCTACATAAACCCTATATGCTTAGTTTTTCTCCTTGAGATGGCAATTTAAAGATGGTTATAAGTATGAATTAAATTAAATGTAGTATATAGGGTTTTAAAATCCATTACAAATTATTATAAATTCCTCAATTAACATGTGTGAGAACAAGGGGATAGGAAATCTCCATTTTTTGCACAATTGGTAGGTTGAATATCATGGTCTCTTTATGTTTTGAGGTTCTCAATAGAACAAAGTGTGAAGATTAAGATATCCCATAAAATTTCATATAATTATATACAATTACATAAATGTTTCTCCATTACCACTCCACACCCACAAGCTTCTCAACATGATAACAACTTGTAGATTCTCACTAGTCCTCATCAACCACCAATGTGTAAACAAAGCCTTAATATTTTGAGGGTCCTGTGTTACATGAAAATAATGATAGATGGATGTTTTAGTTTTTTTATTTATTTAAATTTATTTTAATATATTAAATTCATAATTATAACTAAATAATGCAAAATAGGTAATGTCATGATCCACCAAAAGGTTATGTAGCCTAAAAATGGGAGATCAACATAGTTTTGGTTATGAACCTCAGGAAACCAATGAGGTGAAAGTGTTTTTAGATGGAATAAAAGTTCATAAAAAACCTATATAATAACTTTAAAAAGTTTTAAAACCTCATCACCAACTTACCAAGGTAAGCCTACTGTCATTCTAGGTTTGAGACTGAGTTATAAGCTTGCCTACACAAAGGTGAATTAAAAGGTAACAAATGTTGCATTGAAAGTGTAGTATAAGGGTCATAATTTGATGAGGAATGATATGAGACATTTTAATGTTGTATTTAATACTAAAATGGTACAAAATTCATGGTAAATGGGCCTAAAATGATAAAACATATACCTATAGGTCTGTAGACCTGTAGGTCTCTTTTTCAAATGAAATGCAATAGCCCTTGTGTTGATGATAGAATTCAAGGGTTAGATGCAATATTTAAAACGATGTAAAAATAGTTTGAGGATGTGTTTAGGTTGGATAAAAAATTAATAATGATTTTGAGACTCACTTTTGAGTCATATAAATCCTAGACCCCTATAGACTTATAGTCCTTGTCACCAACTTAACAAGGTGGACTGTGCAAGTCTTAGGTCTGTGTGTATTTTATCAAAGGAAGCATGTAATTTTGAGTTTAATTTAAGTTTGAATAATATTTTAAGGTCTGGAAAACATCAAGTAAATATTATAATATGTTTGGATGCCTTGAGATGAACAAAAAACACCGAAATAAGGCTATTAGGGTCAGATTTGCTAAACTATCCACAAACCCCAAAGACATGAAATAATAAGTGTATGAAATAAATTTAGATATGAAAATAAATTTAAATAATCCTAATTAAAATATAAAATTCAACTATTCTAGAGTAAAAAATAAGGAAAACAATAATCAAATCCACACTTTGAATGCACAAGATTTCTCCATTGTGATGTATATCTGATTTGCTCTTTCAAGTATGTGGTGCTCACTCCTCCAATGCAAAGAGAGAATGGGTAGAATTTTAGTGTAAAATTAAGGATTTGATTTGATTTGATTTGATTATGTGTAAGATATCTAAATTTTGTGATGTTAAAAGATCTTGTGAATTCAAAAAGATATGATTACGATGCTTGAAAATGGAGATTTACAAGCTTATTTATAGATACTTGGAAAAGGATCCAATGGTGGAGGATCATTTGGAATTTTTAAATGCTCCAAATAATCAATGGTGGATAATGAGTGCTCATTGATGAGGATTGATACCTTTTCAAAATGTTTGAGAAAAGAGTGGGGTTTGTTAGTTGACTCGACAAGACTTAGTTAATTTCTTTGACAACTCAAGGGATGAGTCATAAGAGGTGGAGATCTTTGTGGATTTGATTGAGATAAGGGAGAAAACTGTGAGATGGGTTTGAATAAATGGAAAATCTATATTATATTATTTAAAATAAATATTTAAGGTGCACAATTAACTTATTCAATTATTTGAAATTGGGAGGAAATATGATTTATTAATTTAAAAATAATTATTAATAGATTTAGGTGCATTTTGACACTAAATGAAATTTAGATATCTAAAAGTTCCCCTGTTTTAAAAAGTGTTATGAAGTAATATTATTTTAAATAATAGTATAAGTAGAGTGTTGATGATAGAAAAGGAAAAAAATTACCCCAAATGAATGATAATGAGTGAGATGATGCCCCCTCGAGGGTTTGTGCAAGAAAATAGACAAATGCTTGAAATTTATGAAAATATAAAATGGTTATAATGATGTGGATTAATGATAAATCAATTTATGGCCATATTGATGTCAAATTTTCAAGATGTTGGTGGTGTAAAAATGTTTCCCCTAGTTAATAGAAACTAGAGAATAGATTTGATAAATAATAGTTTAACCATTCATAGATATCACACTTATTGTTGTTGCTAATGATGCAAGGGCCAATTGAGAAAGTGTGGGGATAATATCTCCTATCCATAATAAACTATGGATATATAAATATAAAACATATATTGAATTTATAAATGATTTTGTTGATTTTATGCTGATAGATGATTGTTGCAAGATTTTGACTATAAATTTAGAATGATTTGATTTAATGTTGCTTGAAATTTGAAAAATGGATGAAGAATGAGTATTTGGGAGGGATGGAAATGATAAATTTGTCATCAATAATATAGATACTTGTCTCAATAATAATGTTTGAAAAATTTTAGAGGGTACATGTAAAACTATTTACCACTAGCTATTAAATACTAGAGATGATATTGGAAAAAGTATATTTCCCACTTATAGACTACATGCTTGAGTTGTGTTCAGACTTAGGGGTATCACAAGTGTGGGAATGATATATCCCAATGATGGTAATCCATAGGGAAAAAAATAAAAAATATAGATTGTTTGATTTGTAATAAAAATTTATGAAATTGATATTTTCAAGCATTGATAAGGAGATATAGCATTTTGATTAAATGATAGTAGAAAATGTGGATGAAATATATTGGATGGATTATGTTGACCAAACGGACCCTAAAAACCTTGTGTCTCTAAGTGTTTCCTACATAATCCACCATGGATAAAGTTTGAGTGGGGATATCAGCCCAGATGTAGTTCTCCCAATATAGGGAAAAAGTGATGATTTAATGTAAGATTGACCCATGGATGATATTAACATACTTAAGTTAATGATTGCATATTGTGATTAGATGATGGAGAAAGGATTGAAATGTGATTTTATTGGTCCCAATCGACAAGTGTGGGAGATTGAACAAAAATATTAGGAAATGATTATGGATGATTGATATGCAAGCATTAACAAGAAAATGAAATGACTACATGATTAATGATGATAGATCAAATGATTTGAAAAAATGGATAAGATGAGGATGGATGGAAGAGAGAGATGACATACATATGCTTCATCTGAGAATGTAAGATGGTTTGATAACTGCCATGTGTTTATTTCATTCTTTGTATTAGATTTTCAACAATAATTACAACTGAGTAAGAGTTGAAAAAAATGAGTTTTGATATTACATATGACAATATGAACCAATGGTATAGAAAAACCATGATGACTACCATGTGATACACATAATGACTAATACATTGACAAGGACAAAACTTAGTGCATCATGATATAGAAGATCATAATAACACCATTTGTAATGCATGCAGTGATTAGACACAATAAAAAACAATAAAGATAAGATAAAAAGAGGCATTTTCAATAATAAAAATGATGTAAGTAAAAAAACATGTAAGTAAACAAACCTGTGGAATCAAGTAAACACCAATGATGTAAAATAAAGTAAATGACTATATAAACATGTAAGCAAATGACTAAAACAAGTAAGCAAAAGATTTTTTTTTTGGATGTCCTTGGATAGAGTAGAATCCTTTGGCATATATGATTTTTGATAATGTTAAATTGTCTGATGAGTAATCCGTATAAGGGATGAATAGGGTATGTAACTAAGGACAAGGTATTTTTTGGCTATTGCTTGGAGTTTTGTTTTTGTATTTTTTAGATTTTGTAATGTTTTGGGTTTTTGTGGGGTTTTTAATATTTTTGGTTTTCTTTTTTGGTATTTTGTTGGATTTTCTAATGTTTTAGATTTTTGTGGGGCTTGTAATATTTTTTGTTTTTTTATAGATGATTCTATGGGGTATAAAATTTACTTCAAAATGGACAAGTTTGATAATTCCTTTCTCATGGATTGTTTTATCTATAAGTACCTCTATCACTTGGGGTACATGTTGTGGGATGATGAGAGATTCAAAAAGTGATAAGGGTTTGGGTGTTTGGCTAATGGGTAAAAGGCTATGTTGGTAGAAAGAGGTTTTATCCAAGATAGGATCTTGGTCAAAAATGGGATCTTTGTCAAAAATGGGATCTTAATCAAAGATGAGATCTTGATCAAATATAGGATCTTCAATAAAGATGGGCTCTTCTTAAAAAAATGGATGGTAAACTATGGTTTTCAAATATGGGTTGATCAACTATGGATTGACTAAAAATATATGTTTCAAAAATGAGATCTTGAGAAATGGATGGAAGGTTATGACATTGATTTGGAAGTGGTGTGGCTTGATTAGGCTTAGAAAAGACATCTTGGCATATCCCCAAGCTATGATTTTCAGACGTGGATACACTTGGCTCTACCTTGATTTACCCTTTGTTAATCAAAGCTTGGATATAATGCATTAGTATCATACAACGGTTTATAGAATGACCTTTAATTTTTTGATAATCATAATATTCATTAGGTCTATACCACTCAAGTTTTGGGACATTTGGCTTAACGTATCTGGGGTTTGTAAATATGACTAAGTTTACAGTGACCAATTTTTGAAAGAGTACATCATAAGGTTCCCCTAAAGGAGTGAATTTTTTCTTAATATGAATGGTAATGTTTCTGACAGGTTGGGAGTTTTGAAGTTGTTATAACTCTGGGGGTGGAATGATACTATATGGTAAGGGTGCTAGAATTAGATTCACTTTGTTAGTGTGATAGGGGATGTTAGAATGAAGGCTATAACTACTAGAGGAGAGACTTGGTTGATTTTTAAAAATAGGATCACTAGTGATAAGGTGATGTTGATGTGGAATTATTTGGGACTCCCTAGTAATAAAGTGGGCTAGAGAGGTAACTTGATCTTGGAAGGATGAATTTATTAGATTTGTGTTGAAAGTGAAATTATTCAGATTTGGTGGATTTGTGAAGGTTGATATACTTAAATCTATTGGGTTTGTGAACAAATGTGAAATTGATGTAGTTTGGTTCAAGTTTGGGAATGGGTTGGATGTCGAACAAAATGGTTGATTTTGATGAATGTGAGAAGGTTGGTTTTGAAGGGTGTAGGAGCTGAAAAGTTGATTTGGATGAAAGATAGTTGGATTTGATTAGATTGGAGTTTGATTTGTGAATGGATTTTGGTTCTAATACAGATTTAAAAGTGGTGGTGAAGGTGAATCAAAAGTTTGATTTAGATTGATTCTAAGGTTGGAACTAGATAGATTGGTGAATGCATTTTGATATGTGATTGGTGACTTTTGATTTGTAGATGGGGTGAAACTTATAAAATAACTTAAAGGATTTTGACTATCAAAGCTAAAAAATTGATTTGATGTTGTCCCTAAAATAAAATTTGGATGCTGATCTATAGGTAAACATGAATAAGTATTCAAGTTTGAAGTTGATTGGTTGGGGTTTGGGTTGAATTGGTTGGTTAGAAAGTTTGAAAAATGGTCCATGTTTCAGTTTTATTGATTGGTGTGTGAGTTTGAATACATACTCAAACTCAGATTTTGATTGGATTGGTGATTGATTTGATATTGATTCAAAAGTGAATTTGAATCAGAATTGGTTGGATTAAATTCTATATTATAATATGAATTGTCTAAATTGTGATTTGTGGTGAAATTAGTTGTGTTGTGGTTCCAAGATGCCATGCTTTTTAGAATGGGTGATAATATTGACAAAGAACTAAAAAAATACTAAAATTTTAATTAAATGACTTTTCAAATAAGATACATGCCAAGATTTAGAAAGAAACAATAATAAAAAATATTCTATTCTAAACAAATAAGAAATTACGTTTAAAGGGTGAAAAATAGGATGAAAGGTTGTGAAAAACTATTGGGTTTTCCATTATCACTTACTCATTTATGATCTTAGCTACAGCCTGATATTTTAAGGCACTAACCATGGAGGATCTTGCCATTCCCATGGCCCACTAGTTTCAGTTTTAAGGGTGTGTATAAAGTTACTTCTTGTCACTAATTGATAACCAATGCACCAAATTTGAATGACAAAAAAGGTGATCCTAGGCCTAAGATTTATACAAGCTTATCTAGGGGGAATCAAAGAAGAAATAGATAAAGTGGACACACACTATTGGGTCTTATCTTAAAGTTCTCAACACATCCATAGGGGTCTCAGTGTGCTGAAAATAGGCAATATTGGATTTTGAGTCAACTATTGAAACCCTATATATTAGAGCATAAAATCCCCTCACATCATAGTGTGCTTAAAACACACAACCACTTAAGCAATTGAAATAGCTGGTTCTTAATTTATATACCCCAGCAATAAATGGGGTTTGGCCTATTGTGTGGTGGTGAAATCCATGATCAATAGAGCCCCTAAGAAAATAAAAATAAAATTAGATACCCCTTTCTAATTTTTAAGTTTCGTTACCAATGTAATGTTGAAGAAAGAGCATACACAGATATTACATAGATAATACAGATAATTATGAAAAAAAAATTGATTTTTAATTATCATAACCAATGTAATGCTAATGAAAGAGCATACAAAAATTTTACAACCACAAACAAAAATACTAAAATAAAATTGATGTTATTACTAAGAATTTTGAAAAATAAAAACAAAAATGTTAGCAACAAGAAAAATTAGCTTTTATTGATTCTTTTTGCTAATACTCTTTATAAAGCATTTTGAAAACAAGTTGTTAGAATGTTTGCTTTGGATAAAAATGAGATAGCTTATAATGAAACAAGTGAAAAACCGCAAAAAACAATAAAAAAACCATTCTCTATTACAAAAACATTGTTACATAGTCAAGTCAGAAAAGTGAAATTGAAATAAGATAATACAAGAAAAACACAAAAAATAGAAAATAGAAAACAAAATGACCCATGCTTACAAGATGATTTCATTTTGAAAAACAATGAATTCTCTACACAAAGGAATGATTTACTACTAGAAAAGATAATTTCACTACAAATAGAAATTATTTTGCTACAGGCACTGATGATTTCACTACAGAAAAGAGCGATTTTGATACAAGGCATAATGATTTCACTATTTGCTAATGAAAACATTGTTAATATAACAAAATCATCATTTTCAAATGAAAAAATTGTTAACCTATAAATAGAACAAAAAATGTAGAAACATAGGAAAAAAAGACAATTTCATTTTTAGGGTCTACAATTTCATTGTTAAATCTCTCAAATTTGTTGTTACATAGAGAAACGTACACAACCAAATAGAAAACAAGTGATAGCAACCTGTAGCTCATACCAACATTAAAATAAGCAAGATTAAACACAAAATTCAACCATAAATAATTAAAACCAAAAGAGAAATGTTATCTAAGTGCAAAAGATGATGATGAAAAGATTAAAAGACATGGGAGAGGTCCCACTGAGCATGCCAAAAATGTATGAACTAAATTTAGATATGCAAAGAAAATAAACTAATATTAATCTAAGTTAAATTCAAATATGATAAAGCAAAAAATAAAGAAAACAACAATCAAACTTCACACTTTGAATGCACAAGATTTCTCCATTATGATGTATATTCGATTTGCTCTTTCAAGTATGTGGTGCTCACTCCTCCAATGAAAAGATAGAACATGCAGTGTTTTGGTGCAAAATAAAGGATTTAATTCAATTTTATTTTCTTGTGTAAGAGATATAAATTTTGTGATGTCAAAATATCTTATGATTTCAAAAAGATATGATTACAATGCTTGAAAATGGAGATTCACAAGCTTATTTATAGATACTTGGAGAAAGATACAATGGTGAAAGATCATTTGGACTTTTTCAATGCTCTAAATAATCAACGGTGGCTAATGAGTCTTCACCCATGAATATGGATACCTTTTCAAAATGGCTGAGAAAAGAGTGGAGTTGGTTAGCTGACTCAATAATACTTAGTCAATTTACTTGACAACTCAAGGAATGAGTCATAAGAGGTGGAGAACTTTGTGGATTTGGTTGAGATGAGGGAGAAAAATGTGGGAGAGGTTTGAATATGTGAAAATCCCATAATTTATTATTTAAAATAAGGATTTAAGGGTGCATAATTAACGTATTTAATATGTTGAATTATTCAATTATTTGAATTTGGGAGGAAATGTGATTTATTAATTTAAGAAGAATTATTAATAGATTTAGGTGAATTTTGAAACTAAATGAAATTTAGGTGTTTACAGTAAGTTAAAAAGATTTTTTAAGGAGGATAGCCATTGGGGGTCATTAAAAAACATGGAATAAATTTTTACAAACCTAAAAGAGGTATTTGAAACCAATATCAAGCATCCTATGTCCTATTTTTCTAAAAAAAACTCTCTCGAGTTCATTGGTAGACTTGTATTGCAGAAGAAGGATCTCTTCTCCACATGTGAATTCTCTTGATAAAATGCATGGGACCAATTATAATTTATAGATGTTTGGGAGGTCTTACTAATCCCATTATCTAGTGTTAGTTCTTGGATTGAAGACCTACAGACTATGAATAAATGTTAAGAGTGCAAGGCACTCACATATTGCCTAAGTGAACCCAAGAGACTCCCAAAATTTCCTTAGATCCATTAAAAATTTTCATGGTGCCAAAATATCCTAGGGTTAGTTATAAGATATTATTCCCTCAAAGTTTTAGGCATTGGTTTTCAAGTAAATGGCCTCATCTTTATGAACCATTGTTAAGATTGTAAAGTGCTCACACGCTACCAAGAGACTAAATATGACCCAATGGGAGAAATATTGTGTTAAATCACATAAAATGGATGGGAAATACTTCCAAGTCACTTATATTATCTATATACCTATCTCACACACTTGATTGAGCATATTTTTGGCACATATGAGGGTAAAAATGTATAAAGTTGACCTAGAAAGCATGGTTGTAGGCCTATTTATGAGTATGCAGGGTAAGGATAGAGCTTCAAATAAATTTTAAAGGATTTTTAATCTTATTAATATGTTATATATTCCTCTACACATTTTTTTAGGACTCCTATGAAGGTATATTATCCATTCAAGCTACTACTTTGGGACCAAAAGGTCACTATGCCACTATGTCCCTCAAGAAGCTTAGCCACAGACCTATTGAGTACTCTTAGAGAGAATATTTTTAGTATATTGAGTTGTATTATGATGGTATAGACCATAATAAACCATAAAAAATAATTATAACCTATCAACTTCTTTAGAAATTACTCCAATTATGATGTAGGAGAATCAAGCTAGAAAACTTCATTTTTCTATTATTGTCAACAGGGGTCAAAGTTGGTCAACATTGTCATGAAATATATGGGAAGGATTATATAGGATAAATATGTTGTCATATAAGTCATATAGAGTCCTAGGAATGAGTTATATGAGTGATAGGAGTTTTCCCTCCAAAATAGGGAATTTAGAAATTCAAATGTTGTAACTAAGGCTAAGAGGGCCAAATGCATGCATGGAAGGGTTATATGAACAAAGTTTGTTTAAGAGTTCAATTAAATCATGATAAGGAGTTTTTAATACATTTAATGTTTATTCTTTTAGTCAAGTCATATAAACTCATGTAAATCACTCTTGTATGTTGAGTTAGTTATGACAAGCAAGTTAGTGTAACCACCCAAAACCAATGTTGAATTTGGATGGAAAAGTATTTGGTAAGCGTGGAATGACGTATGAGGAGAGGAGAGAGATACATATGTATTAAATAAGGGAGAGGAGAACCTAAGAATGAAAAATTATATAAGACTCCTCAATAAAGGTGAGAGTCCTATAATAGACCAAACATGTAAAGTTTTGATGATCAAATGAATAAAGAATGAAATGATTATGTATGTTTGTATTTTTTAAAAATATTTGGTTATTTTGAATTATATATTTCCTTTGGGAGGCCTTTGAGGCCATAATATTATTGGTGTCTTGTAAGATTGCAGGTTTGTACTATGGAGAGTAGGCTATAGTTTAAGACTAAGAGAGTTTGAATGTTTCTATAGGGTAGTGAGAGAAAACTTATCTTGACATGTATCGCTGCATATGTTGAGATATTTAAGACCTTAAATTTTTTTTATAATTTATATAAAAGGAGAAATCAGAGTGAAAGGCCATTGGATCCTTGAAATCCTTTAAACTATTGTCACAGTCAATAAATGGAAGTAAATGCTTGGTTTTTAATACATAGACCATAAAAATGATGGAAAAATGGTTGGTAAGTGAGATTATTTATTTAATTATGGTTTTTGTAATTAAAAATTAATAATGGAGTCCAACATATAGGAGTTGATAAGGTATCAATTTTGTGGTTACAGTCATACCCTATTTCACAGTTATAAAACCCCTATTTTGTATGGTCAAACCATGTAAGTAGAGTGAGAATTGAAGGCCTGAGTGATGGTGGTTTATTTGATAAGGTATATAAAAATTTAAATGTGTATATACATCTAAAAAAAACCCTTAATATAGTATTATAACTTGTTATTCATACCCAGTCCCCAGAAATGTTACACAGTCCTATGTTAAGACTCAAGATTTTGAGGTTTGTGGTGAATAGGGTTTGATATGATAGAGAAGAGGACTTTTGAGTATTGGTGAAGTATAATAGTGGTCAAAAAAACCTATTAAAGGTATTAAAACATTGTAAAGTGACCTAGAACTAAGCATGTGGTAAATTTTATAACCTTCCTACCTTACACAGTCAACATTTGGGCATAGAGTTTTGTATTTGGGTTCATTGTAAAAAAATGTGGGTCAACAATGGGTGTTAACCTATTGGAGGAGTTGAAATAGACCTGAAAATTTCTTTTTTTCCCTTTGAAACATTACCAAACTCAAGAAATGGAATTTACTAGGTTCTCAGGCCTATGTAGGGGAAAGAAAACCCTAGATTAGGGTTTTGATGTTTTAGAGAGTTTTAACCATTGAAAAAGGATTAAAATTTGTGATATTAGATAATTTTATGTGATTAATTTGAATAAATAGGTTTTGTACGAAAAGTGGGCTGTAAAATATGGATTATAGACCTATAGGTGTGCTTAAGGGCTAATTAGGCCTAATAGAGGAGAGGATAATAAATAAATGGATATCTAAAGGTGGAATTAGACCCTAAAATTTGAAATAAACCTAAAGGAAGATAGATGGTTATGAAAAATATCTTCATATTATCAAGTTAAAAATTCATGCATCCGTATATTACATATTTTCCAAAAAAGAGCTACAAGCCTTAACAGACCATTGTGAGCCTTGTGTGTGGAATTAAAGGGTGAAGTGTGTTTGATCACATATAAGGTATTAAGGAATGTGTGATAAAATAATACAAGACCATCCATGAGAAAATATTAATCCATTGAAACCTATGTCAAGTTTTGCTTCTTGAGACCTAAGAAGCATGCCTAGTGGAGAGCTAGTGAAAGAGTTGATTGGTAAACAGAGACCAGAGATATGAAATGAGTTTAAGAGTGAATTTGAATGACTTGAAAGATGTATATTGAGACCAATAAGTGTAACTAAAGTGTATAAGGAACAAGTGAAAGAAGGGAAGGAGGCTATTAAGCCCGAAGACCAAGAGAAATATTGGATTGGAGATGGAACCTTGAAGACCAAAAAAAGCAAGTGAATATGATCAGTTAAGTTTTGGACTAGATAATGATTATGTGGATAATTTTCACCCTTATCTATTAATCATTTGGTATTATAACAAGGTAATCTTATATAAAGTTTTGATTTGAATTCTTTAAAACTTGTTGATTTGAGATGAATGCATAATGTTATGAGGTATGCATGGGATGACACCTTACAGGGTATTATGGGAGAAGAATGTTTTAGGTCTAATATATTGAGGTCAGTAAAAAATACTATCAAATTGATAAAGAGAGGAAATAAAATCCCCAAAGTCCAATGAATATGACTTAAAGCTAGTCAAGGAAGGACTAGAGAAGATAGTGTGAAAGAAGAGCATTAAAGCTCAAGTGAGAAATATAAGGTAAAGGATATAAGAAAGAGTAAATAAGTATAAGGATAGGTCCTATATAGAGGAATAAACTAAGAGGAAAGGCATAATAGAGGTCTAAGAGGAAATATTGATAAGCTTTCTAGGAGGAAGGTCTAGATAGGCCTAGAAAACAAAGAAGAAGTGAGAAGATGAAGGTAGAGAGAGAAGTGGAAGACATGAGAAGAGAGTTGGGGAAGAATATTGAGAATGTAAATCTCATGGTGAATCTCTTAAAAGGACAAGGAAGCCAATATATTGGCTGTAATGTGAGAAGAAGGGTGAAGTGGCCACTTGAGTCACTTGTGAAAGAGAGAAGGCACAAGAAGAGTGTCTTGAGAGATGAGAAGAAGAAAGGGAATATAACCCATAAAGGCATGAGGGATGAGAGGTTTATAAGTGAGAAATAAGATAAAGAGATTGAGAATATGGTTCTCATTGAATATAACAAAAGGAAGATAGAAGTGCCAAGAATATCACTTGAAAAAGAAGAGATGGAGAATGTATATGAAAAAGACATTCAAGGAGACTATATGGTATCTTGTTTTATATGCTAACATTGATTTTAATTTTTTGTATTTAGTTATGAAGAAATAATTAGTGAAGGCCAAGCATAAGGCCTCAAATTTGGAGAAGGATGGGCCAAGAACATCAACCATCAAGTGGAAAGATGGTGAAAAATAAAGATAACTTATTATAGAAGATAATATGATGGAGATTGAAGGCATTCCACATTTTGAAGATGAGTTACAAGAGGATTTTTATGATTTTTTGACAAGAATTACACCTAAAACAAGAGAAGAAGCATGCAAAGAAGACAAGATAGCTGACCATGTAGACAAGAAACCAAAACATGAAGACACGAATGAAGACATAAGCTTGATGCAATCATTTTTGGAGGTAAATGAATGTCTAAGTGTTTATTTTGATTGTACATATGAAAAATAAAATACTAATATGTATATTTTGAGAAAGAAGGACAAAGTACAACCCTCAAAGAGAGAATAAGGATATGGATATGTGTGCCTTAAGTGGATGAAATAAAAAAGTAATGAGAAAGAAGAGGTGAACCTCAAGTAAGAGGTCAAACAAGATAAGAACTTAGGTGTAAATCAAGTACAAATGTGGAAACAAAGAACAAAGGACAAAGAACACCAAGTTGGCAAGATATACTACCCAGGCAAGAAGCATGAAGAAGATGAGGTGAGAAGCAAGTGGAAATATAAGAAGGTACAAGGAAAAAAATGGGTGGCAAAGACTATGAAAAGATAAAAATAGGATCACATTATAGGTGTATCCCAAGAAATCATGAAGATTGAGGAAGAGTACAAGCCTACAAAGCAAACAAGAGATGTAATGCAAGCAAACCAAGCCAAAGAAGTGAAGGTATAACTATGTGAACAAGAAGATGAGTGCATAAAAGATAAGTGTTCTCAAAGTTTGTTTTCAAATTTTATTTATGATGATGTATGTGAAGTTTACTCCAATGATGAAGACATTTTGTATGTGAAAATAATTGCATTGATGAATGAGTGTGTAAAAATACAAGGTGAGAATTAAGCACCTCAAAGAGTGTTTAACACATAGGTTATGCAACCAAAGAAGGTTGATATGAGTCTCATAAATGAGAAAGTATAAGGATAAGGTAAAGAACAAGTTTCCCAAGACAATAAACAACAATGTGGACCAATATTTGATGAGGATTGTTAGGAGATGGATGATTTCAAATTACAAGAAGAAATGGGATGTTGAAAGAGATATTTAGTCCACCCAAAGGGCTGAAGGAGGTGACTTACAACTATCAAAGATCATGAATGAATTAAAATAGTTAGCAAAAATGGATCATCATAGATAATCACAAGAAGTAATGAAAACAAAGCCATAAGCAATCAAGCAAAAGGAGTATGAATAAGCAAACAAGGTGAGTTACTCAATTGGTCAAGCTAAAGCTGATTTTTAATTTTCTAAGCATGGATATGGAAAATCAAAAAGGTGTTAAATAAAATTATACTATGTTGAGGATGAAGGGAACAAGAAGTTGATCTTGCATAATGAGCAAGATCATAGGAAGAGACATAAAAAGTGAACAAGTGTGAAGTAGAAGAAATAAATGAGAACATAATGGAATAAATGACATATGTTGACATGCATATAAAGCCATTAGAGCCTAAGGAAGAAGATGATATCGTGGTTAAGGAGAAAACATCACTAAGCAAATAAGCATCAAGTGAAAATAATGAAGGAGAAGGCCATAAAACAAGCATGATAAAGAAGAATACGACCTATATGGTTTCATATGAGTATGATGAGTTTTAAAGTGACTTAGAACCGGTGGAAAATGCAGCAAAAATAGAGGTACAATAGTTAAAACACCTCATAAAGGTAGAAGATGCATAGACAATAAGACTATACGAGGCCACAGAGAATTAATGCAAGATTTTATCATAGAAAAAGGAGAAATAAAGGAATAATAAAATGCAAGTGAACATGGACCCTCAAATGTTGAATTGGAAGGCAATAAAAAAAGTTGGTGGCCCAAGTTTTATCCTTCTTGGGGAGTATGATGTAGGAGCATCAAGCTAGACAAATTCATTTTTATGTTATTGTTAATAGGAATAAAAGTTGGTCAACCTTGTCATGGAATGTATGGGAAGGATCCTCTAGGATCCCTATGTTGTCTTAGAAGTCATATAGATTCCTTGGAATGAGTTATATGAGTGCTAAGAGTTTTCCATCCAAAACAGGGAATTTGGAAATTCAAATGTTATAACTAAGGCTAAGAGGGCCAAATGCATAGATGAAGGGTTAGGTGAACAAAGTTGGTTTAAGGGGTATATTAAATTCATGATAAGGAGTTTTTAATACATTTAATTTTTATTCCTTTATTCAAGTCATATAAAATCATGCAAATCACTCTTGTACATTGAGTTGGTTATGACAAGCACGTTAGTGTAACCACCCAAAACCAATGTTGAAGTTGGATGGGAAAGTTTTTGTTAAGTGTGGAATGGTGTAGTAGGAGAGACGAGAGAGAGAAATGTCTCCAAGAAGGGAAAGGAGAAACTGAGAATGAAAAATTGTATAAGACTCCTCAAGAAGGGTAATAGAGTCTTGTAATGGACCAAACATGTAAAGTTTTGGTGATCAAATGAATAAAGAAGGAAATAATTCTATATATTTGTATTATTTAATAGTATTTAGTTTTTTTGAATAATATATTTCCTTTAAGAGTCCATTGAGGACATAATCTTATTGCTGTCTTGTAAGATTACAGGTTTGTACTATAGAGAGTAGGTCACAGTTCAAGACCAAGAGAGTTTGAATGTTTCTATAGGTTAGTGAGAGAAAACTTATCCTGACATGTATCCATGAATATGTTGAAATATTTAAAACCTTAAAATGGTTGGATAATATATATAAAAGGAAAACTAAAAGTGAAAGGCCATTGGATCCTTGAAATCCTATAGGCTATTGTCATAGTCAAGAAATGGAAGTAAATGCTTGGTTTTTAAGACACAGACCATCAACATGATAGAGAAATGGTTGGTAAGTGAGAGTATTAATTGAATTTTGGTTTTTTTAATTACAAATGAATAATGGAGTCCAATATATAGGTGTTGATAAGGTATTAGTTATGTGGTTACAGTCATACCCTATTTCATAGTTATAAAACCCCTATTTTGTATGGTCAAGTCATGTAGGCAGATTGAGAACTAAAGCCCTAAGTGATGGTGGTTTATTTGATAAGGTATAGACACATTGAAAGGTGTATAAACATATAAAATTAACCCTTAATACTATCTTATAACTTGTTAGTCATACTCGATCCCCTAAAATGTTGTAGTCCTATGTTAAGACTCAAGAGTTTGAGGTTTGTGGTGAATAGGGTTTGATATGATAAAGCAGAGGAATTTTGAGCATTGATGAAGTGGAATAGTGGTCACATAGACATATTAAAGGTATTAAAACCTTATAAAGTGACCTAGAACTAAACATGTGGTAAATTTTGTAACCTTTCTGCCTTACACAATCAACTTTTGGGCACAAAGTTATGTATTTGGGTTCTTTTTAAACAAATAAGGTTTAAAAATGGGTGATAACCTATTAAAGGAGTTTAAAGGAGTTGAAAAATAATTTAAAATGTATTTTTTTCCCTTTTAAACATTACCAAACTCAAGAAATGGAATTTATTAGGCTCTCGGGCTTGTGTAGGGGAAGGAAAACCCTAAATTAGGGTTTTGATGTTTTAGAGAGTTTTAACTATTGAAAAAAGGTGAAACTTTGTGATCTTACCTAGTTTTATGTGAGGAAAGTGAATCAATAGGTTTTGGACTGAAAGGGGAACATACAATATGGATTCTAGACATATAGGTGTGCTTAATGACTAATTAGGCCTAATTGAGGGGAAGTTAATAAAGAACATGATAGCTAAAGGTGGACTCAGACCTATAATTTGACATAGACCTAAAAGAAGATAGAGGGTGATGAAAAAATTCTTTATATTCTCAAGGTTTCTAATTACATGTCTGTATAATATATATTTGTCAAAAAAAGGCTATAAGCCTTAAGAGACCATTATGAGTCTTATGTGTGAAATTGAAGGGTGAAGTGTGTTTGATCACATCCAATGGATTAAGGAAGGTGTGATAATATCATCCAAGACCATACATGATAAAATATTAAGCCATTGAAACTTATATCAATTTTTTGTCCTTGAGACCTAAGACACATGCTTAATGGAGAGCTAGTGAAAGAGTTGATTGGTAAAGGGATACTAGAGTTATGAAATGAGTTTAGGAGTGAATGTGAATGGAAAGAAAGATTTATAATGAGAAAAATAATTGTCTCTAAAGTGTATAAGGAATATGTAAAATAAGGGAAGGTGAATATTAAGCCCAAAGACCAAGAGAAAGATTGGATTAGAGATGGAACTTTAATGACCAAACAAAGCAAGTGAATGTGATCAGTTAAGTTTTGGACCAGATAATTATTAGTTGGATAATTTTCCCCCTTACCTCTTCATCAAATTTCCTTCTGAGCATGAACATGCATCTAAACTAAGGTTTTGGCCATTTCTTGGTTCACCCACCTACACAAGGTTCCACACCCTCAAATTTGGCATGGAGCATGATCAAGAGGTCCTTAAAGTGAATCAAATATTTCTCTAAAGTTTCACACATGTGAGAAGTTATTAGAGAAAAATATCAATTTTTAGGCCATGAGACCTAATTGAGGGCTAATTAGAGAGAGAAATAGGTGGAGTAAGTGTACTTTCACTTAGTGTCTATTCAAACTTTGAATAGAGTAGGAGGAACATAGTGGGTACTCAAATATATGCTAAGTTTGTCAAGAATATTTGTAGAATGTTCTACACAAGGAAATTTGTATGTTCTGAGGGTTATAAGGAATTGAAGACAAGTATGGGCTTAGGTGTGAAAATAAGTGTTGGAGAGTGTTTGATGAATCCAAGGGGGTTGATACAAGTCTGTTAAGACTAAGAGAGGCTTTTCATGGAGACAATTTACATTCATGAAGATAAAATCAATATTTGAGGCTTTTGAGCAAAGAGAGGCATATTGAGACTAATGGGTTTCAAGACACCTAAAAATATATGATCACCACTTCAATGTTAGTATAAATTGGTTCTTTAATAGATGCAAGGTTTCAAAAACAAGGGTAGAGGGAAATTCAAAGTGAACTTGATGATCAAGTATGTCACTTATCACTCCTAAGCAAGCATGAGGGAATTTTCAAAGAAGGTTGATAAGTTATTGAATAAAAGAGGTTTCCTATGCCAACCACAAAAAGATCATGATCACATCAATCAACACATGTTATAGGAATTCATAAATCTCCAATTGAAGATATTATCACATATAACTTACTCATTCATGAAGGGACACTTGTCAATGACTCTCTTCTACACCACTTCTCTATCTCCTTCTCTAATTCTCTATATATGGAGCCTTGTTTGAATTTGTATGGATAATTTTACTAAGTATGGTGAATAATTACTCAAATAAACACTTCTAATATGCATTTTAATAATTAATAAAGTTTATTCTTACATCCTCACATGCTTACTAGTGTACTTGTGTGATTGTTTATGAATGCTAGTAGTGATTATACTCTCTCTCATTTATCCTCTCTTACCTATTTGTAAATGGATTGTCTTATTGAAGGTCACATGGTGAGGTTGATGTAGTTTTGCATGGTTTAAAATTGATTTTTCAACCATTAGTGCCTTATTTAAACCTCTTGACCAACCCTCCCATTCAATGCATTGTCTATGCCTTCTATGTTGAAATATTCATGCTTTAATGTCATTTTTTGAGAAGTGTAATCAGTTTCAGGCCTAATCCAAGTTCTTAGTGTATGATAGTCAAGTGGATGGTGTTGATTTAGTGTATCACATCCCGTAGTTTGTTTTGATGTTATCCTCCTCTTTTTTACTTTATAAATTAGTAGTGTAGTAAACCTAACTGATACATCAAGGGGAGATATCCCTATAATATATAGGTTTAGTCTACTTAGAGGTCACCCATAACCTAATACTAATACTATTACATATCTCCATTTGAGAGGTATTGAAACACCCTCTCAATAGTTTAAATTTGAGCTATTATAGTGCCATCTATGTCGGTTGGGATATCATCTGAAATGTCTAAGCTTTTACCAAAGTATGCCTAGACAATTGTGGAATGAGGAAACCTATTCTCATGATATAAGGAAGGGATATCCTCATAACCCCTAATAATTATAATATATCTTCATCATTAAAGAACTCGTTAAAATTGGGTAGTGTTGACCAAATTTTAATCTCATGTCAAAAATATGCCACCCCCCATAGTTTGAAACTTCATAGAGGTGTCTAATGTTTGTCATGGTATTTTCATGGTTTCTATTGTTCCTTAATTATTCCATATGGTTATATGTGTCCTTATTTAGCATTTTCCAACTTTTGGTCTTAGGTTCACTTATCTAGTGCTATGGTCAATCATAAGGTCTTGTACAATCAAACTTAGTCAAAAGTCTAATATAATATATGATAAAATATTAAATGTAATAATATAATTATGGATCTAGAAGAGATTTAATGAGAAAATCATAATATATAATGAGCCCAAATAAATAAATAATACACATATATTTATCCTGGGAAAACCTCAAAGAGGTAAAAAAACCCAACAAAGTGATATTCAATATTGAGAAACAATAATAACCCCAATACATCAAATCTTCTTCATCTCACTCCTCCTCAGATAATTTTTCAGAGGTTTGTCTTAGATAAGTATTTTCCACATGCAATAATACTTGAATATTTTTATGTTCAAGATAATTACAATAGGGATAAAACCCTATTTATAATGATTCACGAGAGGATGTGACTATTGTAAAAATAATGAGTCCAACCACCTCGATAAATCTTAGTAATAAACATTTGGTAAATATTAAATACGTATAATAAGACTATTTATTTTCTCAAAGTTTACACCTCGAGTAAATAAATAATATATTATTATTTATTTAATTATTTATCAATGTAAGCCAAGGGTTAATAATAACCACTTAGACATTAATTGTTCTAACACTCCCCCTTAATGCTAAGTGGGGATAAAAGCCATAATCACTATAAAGGAATTATACTATGTGCAAAATTTGAAATATTTAAAAAACTTTATCATGCCAAACAACACCTTTTGAAACAAAAGGAATTATAATTCATAAACTACTTGAAAGTAAATTTAGGCTAGCATGATTGTGAGATTACGTATCACTGTTTCTCATGAATAATCACTAAGCATATTTGGAGCCTTTTATAATATAAGGACCTCCATTACAAATTATTATTTTAAATGTATTGGGGTACATAATTAAAAATTTCACATGATGTTTACTCAAATCACATAACTTCTACACAAAGTTTACAATGCTTTACAATGAGAAGGATTATAGAGAATAAGAAGAAACACATGGCCATTAGGAAGTGGCATTGTCATGCACACTCCTCCTCAATGCAACTCTGAGAGGCCTAGCATTGCATAAATTTAACAAAACATGGTAGTACCAAGTAGCTTTATGAAGATATCTACCACTTATTCATTTGTAGAGAAAAACTACAGATTAATATCATCATTAAGGACTTTCTCTCAGATAAAATGCACATGAACTTTAATATGTTTAGTTCTTTGGTGAAACACTAAATTTTTTACCAAAACTATAAAAATTTGGTTATCATAATAAAGGATGGTACTCTAAAAAACATCTAAATGAAGTTCTCCCAATAACCTTCATAACCACTTAGATTCTTTAGTAGCTTCCACAACACTTTTATACTCAAATTTTATGAGAGAGAGAGAGAGAGAGAGAGAGAGAGAGAGAGAGAGAGAGAGAGAGAGAGAGAGAGAGAGAGAGAGAGAGAGAGAGAGAGAGAGAGAGAGAGAGAGATTAGGTTTCTTCTTGTTGCTACAAGTGATAACACCTACACCAAACTTAAACATATATCCAAAAGTAGATTTATGATCTATAGTATTACCAACATGGTCAACATCACAATAACCATATAATTTAGCATTATCAAAGGAAGAATAAAATAAACCATAATTAATAGTTATTTTGATATAAAAAAAGATACATTTAGCTAATTTCTAATGATCTAAATATGGATCCTACACAAATCTTGAAGTAACACTAACATCATATGAAATATCTAGCCTAGTGATGGTTATATAAATCAAACTTCTAATAAGTTATCTATACAAATTAGGGTTATCTTTTTCACATGTAGGTTTATGATCAAGTTTAATACCAACTTCAATAGTAGTGGTAGATTTACAATCAAACATGTTAAACTTAACAAGAATATTTTGTACATACTGAGATTATGATACAACAATTAAATTTTTATCCTAAAATATAACCATTCCTTAAAAATGATGTAGAATGCTTAAATAAATCATTTCAAACATTTGACTTAGTTTATCCTTATATTTATGAATTAAACTAGTTAGATCACTAGTAATCAATAAATCATCAACATATAATACAATTAGAATTAAATGACCATTTTCAATTTTAAAAAAGAGATCATTATCTGAATAACAGTTAGAAAAAACTAATTCTTTGAAAAAAGAAATAATTTTAGAATACCAAATTTGAGGAACTTGTTTTAAGCGATACAAAGATTTTTTAACTTGCATACATAATATTCTCTGTTAGGATTAGTGAAACCTTTAGGTTGAGTAATATAGATTTCTTCTTCTAAAACACTATTTAGAAATGCATTCTTAACATCTATTTGATGGATAACCCAACCATTTTAAACTGCAATATCAATAAAAAGTCTAACAGTACTCATTTTTGCTACAGGAGCAAAGGTTTAAACATATTCAATCTTGGGTTTTTGAGTAAACCCACGAGAAACTAATCTAGGTTTAATCTTGTCAATTTTACTAATTGAATTATATTTAATTTTATAAAGCCACTTAAAACTAACAATATGCCTTTTATGCAAAGGAGGGAAAAGGTCCCAAATTCAATTTTTAATTAAAGCATTATATTCAGTTTTCATAACAACATTTCATCTATCATCTTTAGTGGCTTCCTCAAAAGGTTGAGGTTCACATTCATATATAGTCATTAAAGCATGATAAGAATGTTGACTTATAATTAATTTATTAAGGTTGTAAACATTAGAATATTGAATTAGGGATTCTACCCATTTAGGTCTTTTAGATTGAACATGAAACTCAAATTTTTTCTTAGACTCTAAGTTATCCATAATTGAATCAACTTCCTCAAAGTCATCCATTTCATCATAAAGAGAAACATGAGAGTCAAGTTAATCAATATAAGAACACTAAGGAGGATCCACAGAGGGCTCATAAAAATATTTTTCATGAACAAGAACATTCTTATTCTCAATAATCTGAAATTTAGAGGGATCAGACACTCTTAAACCTTTAGTCTTACCTCCATATCCTATGAAATGCAAGAATGAGAAGTGGGGTCAAGCTTCTTCCTTTTAACTTTAGGGACAAAGATAGAAGCAGGACTGCCAAAAAACCAAAGATGAGCCACATTGGGTTTCTTCTTAGTCCATATTTTTAAAGGGGTAGAAAGATGTAAGGATTTGGTAAGGACTTTATTCAAAATATGAACAATAATGTTCATGGTTTCAACCCATAATAACTTAGGAACATTTGTAGATTGCAATATTATTCTTGTTATTTCCATGATGGTGTGGTTTTTCCTTTCAACAATACCATTTTATTGAGTGGAATAGAAATTTGATAGTTATCTTTGAATAATATACCTAATTAAAAAAGAATCAAACTCTTTACTAACATATTCACCATTATTATCAGTTCTTAATCTCTTAATAGACAAATTAGATGCATTTTCAACATAAGATTTAAATTCTTTAAATTTAGAAAAAACATCAAATTTATTTTTAATGAAATAGGACTAGATAATTATAGAATAATTATCAATAAATGTAATAGTATACAATGAACCATTAATAAAATTAACTTTCAAAGGACTTGTTGGTCAAATTTTACTCCCAAGTTTGCATCTTTCAACTTTGACCAAGTGTAGCATTCAAAAAAATTTCAGAGGGAGTGTTTCTCTTCAAGCTCACAGCAAAAAGTACAAAGTGTTATTTCCTTTAGAAACTTTGTTTTGATATTTTGGCCAAGTGTTCATTTCTTTTAGCAAAGTTATGTTTCCTATTTTTTTTTCAAGTGTTGGGAAAATTGTTTCAGACATTTTGTCCAGAATTTTTTTCCTGAAAGATCTTTTTGAGCTTTTTGTTCAAGTGTCAAGAATTATTTTAGATATTTTATCTGATTAATTTTATTGAAGGGTACATTTATTTAGAAAAAGTGGTCATTTAAAAAAATTCCAAATAAATTGTTCTATCCGAAATGATCCACTTCACTTTCCCAAAGGGCACTTCTACAAAAAGGTACAATTCAATTTTTTTGAAAGGTTTGTTTCTTGGGGATATTGTCTAAGGAAGAGGTTCACGGAAACAAGTTTCCTTTTTAGGGAAATGATCCACTTAAATTTTTCTAAAGTGGCATCTTCAAGACAAAAGTCTAAAGGATTGTTTCTTATGTAAGTGCCCTACACATTTTCCAAAGGGTTTTTTCTCGAGAAGGTGTCATAAACATTTCTTCTGAAAGGGCATTTTTAGAAACCCAAAGGGGCCATTCTCAAAATTTTGAAGGATTTTCTAAGGGAAATGTCCCAATAAAATTTCCTAAAAGGGCACTTCAGGTTTCAAAAAAGGCATTTTCAAATTCTTGAAGGGCACTTCGGGAAAAGGGTCCAAAATAAGAATGTTAAACAGTTCATTTTCAAAATCCAAAGGTATTTTTAAATATATCCAAAGGGTTATTCTCAGTAAAAGTGAGACAAAATAAAAATCCGAAGGGTACTTTTTGGAAAAATGGCCAAAAGAATTATCTATAGGAAAATTGTCCAAAAAAGAGCCAAAGTAAAAGTTTGAAGGAAAAACGTTTGAGGAAAATACCCTAAGAAAATTGTTTCAATAGAGTGACAGTTGCATGGATGTCAACTTTAGGGTCATGGGTTACCCGTTGGAATTTAAACAGTGGGTCCTAAGTAGATCGGAGGGCTCACATTGCTTCAGACATCTTCATCAGGATTTGAGTCATTTTCTATGGCCAATCAAAAGGTGAGAGGCTGAGGGACTCTGTGGGAATTGAACATTTGACTAAGGTTGAGCTGGGACAAGCTTCTAAGGAATGCCATGAAGGCATACACATAGGATTAAAGTGGTTTCATCTCCAAGGCCAACATAATAAAAGGGAGCTTTTCCCTCCACCATTACACACCTCAGTGAGCTAGTGAGAAGTTGTTAGCATCGAGATAAAAATTCCAACAGATGGATCCACTTGCAATGACCATATTGATGCCAAAAAATTAGCTTAAAATATCTTGATTCCACTAGTGTAATCATCTAGGAAGCATTTTTGGGAGAGCAAGATAACTATGTAACCACTTGAGGTGACATGGAGCAATCGAATGGCCCAAATGAGCATCATGGGCAAAGATAGTTACAACCATAGTTGGAGGATTCTAATAGATTGATTCCTCTTTTCAGCACTAAAAGCCTCCTCTCACTTCAATTTTGCTATAAATATAGCCCTTGGGTAGTGAAAATAAGTTCCACATGAGGTATGGTGAAGCCCTAATGGATTGATATCACATTTTGCCTTTAAGCATGAGTACTAGTCTATTCTTTCAAATTTATGAACAATTTTTTGAGCATGTAAGTGACATATAGCAATAGGAAGTGATGATTTTCCATCCTTCCATATTTTATTCTTCATGTTTGAGTAAAATTTATTAGTCTAACAGGTCATATAGAGTGCGTTTAAGCATGTTGAATTATTTTAAGTGTATAACTATTATTGGAATGTGCAATCTACCTTTTAGTCCATTTACCTCATGTTGTTTTAGGCATCTCACCTTTATACTAAAATACTTGTGTTAGTTTACTTAAAATCTTGAAGATGGTATGTGTGTTTTGCTATATTCTGTACTAGAATATGATATTCATGTGGAAGATAATCTTGGTGTATCACCACTCTTAGAGTAGGTTTTCTTTTATGCAATTTATAACTCTTTTCCCTTCAAGCAAACTGGTTTAGATAGACATTGTTTTACAGAGATACATTTAGGTAGCTAGCCCAAATAAATTTAGAAGTTCATTTCCTCTATAGGTACACCCACATGCCTAGAAATATTCCAACGTTGCCCAAATCTAGAAGAGGCTTGAACAACCTCTTCTAGGGTGGAAGATTTGGTGACAATAGTTATAGCATGCTTAGTGGAACCATTGGTCCTAATTATTTAAATGTCAAGGTGGATGTTGGTCTTGACAAGCCTAAAGTTGTAGAAATATTCTTAATCTAGCATTGGGTGACTCCAAAAGGTGAAAATCTTATGTTTTAGATCAAGTTTCCCACATCATACTTCATGGTCCTCACTAGGTTATCTAGAATATTTTATCAATCCCCTCTAGCTGAAGCTCTTGTTGAAGAACAACACCCTAAACCATTCCTAACACTTAGAGATCCTAGGTAAGGAGGTTTTGAAGAGGAAGAAGAAGTTGAGGAGATCAAAGAGATAAAATATTAATAATAAGGATAAGATATGGATAGGAAACATCCTTTCCTGAACTTCCACACCCAAAATCCAATCGCCCTTCCTACATACAACCCTATTCCTCCTAATGCTACCAAGAATCTCCCTAGTTTCAATGGAGAGGGTCTTATTACCACATCTGAGCATATTAGGGACATTTAAAATTATTATAACTTTCATGATGGCACCTAATCCAACATAGCCATTAGATTGCTTGCCATGTCTCTAAAAGGTAAGGCACTTGATTGGTATAAGAATTTGGAAGGTGGTTGCATTACAAGTTGGGATGGCTTTGGGGAATTGCTGGTAAATAGATTTGATAATAAGATTGATCATACTTCACTAATCCACCAGTTAAATGTGATAAATAGAGGTCATAATGAATCTATGGGACATTTTAATGAAAGATTTCAAAGGACATGGCATATATTGCCACCTGTCATGAAACCTCCTCTGAGCTTTATGTTTTCCACTTATCTCAAGTTTATTGGTACTAATGTGGTAGTAATATTACAATCGATGGGAGTATTTACTCTTCTAGATGCATATGAGATAGCTATTGAAGTTGAGAATAGCTTGATATAGGCTAAAAAGCTACCTCTAAGAGTTTATATGCCTTTGTTGTCTCATAGTCTAATCGAAGATCCAAGTGTAGCACAAGTTCCTAATGCCAATTCCAAGTTGAGAACCACTCCTAAGAAGATGGATAATAATGTGGAAAAAGATGAAGAGATCTAATCATTATGAGCTCAACTCAAACAAGCTCAATTTTAGGCATGTACTTCACCTAACCCTCAATACTATCCTCAACAAGGCTATAGATCTATACCCGATTACAACTACCAAGGAAGACGACAAGGTCAAAAAGGTTTCAATAGGTATCCCAATGCCTATAATCCTATTTCCACTCCTTACACAAAGACTTTTGTTCTAGTACATGCTAATCTAATCTAATGAGAGGATCATTTGGACCAATGAGGATAACATTAAGGTTAGTTAGTATATGATGGTGGAGAAGACAACCAAGATTTAGTGGCACAATAAGAAGCTACTCCTTACATGACATTAGAATAAGTGAATATCATGCAAAGGGATATTCATAGAGAGAGTAGTAGCCAAGGTGTGGGTATGATGAAATTTCAAGTAGAAGATGATTATGTGTTAAATCAAAGAATATCAGTTACTGCCAACACAAGAGCCAAAAATAGAGCTTTGGGATACATTTGGAAGCACATGTGATTCTACGAAATGCCTCTCTAAAGCCACAAAGTGTGAATCCTAGTATGATACCTACTATTAGTCATATTCCTCAACAAAGTCAGAATACTAGTAAGGGTGTCAAGCCTACAATGTAGCAAGTTAAATTTCCCTCACTACCTTCAAGAATATAATAAAAGGTGAATACTTCCTCTCTAAACATTTTGATTCTTTGAATAATATCAAGACAAACATATCTCTTTGGGAAGTCCTACATATTCTTGGTCAAAAGGAGCTCTTACAAGAATAACTTGCAAACATTCATGTAACCCATCAAGCTTCAAAACACAATAGTGTAGCCATTACCAATAATCTAAATTATGTCTTAGATCCCTCCACCAAATCTGAAAATCCTCCATCTTTCTACCTCACACTCATTGTGGGAGACAAGTTGGTTCATAATTGTATTGTAGATAGTGGAGCTAGTACCATTGTCATGCCTAAGGTGGTGGCTGATAAGTTGGGATTGGGGTATGAACCACATAATAAAGGTGTGTTTCATATTGATGGGAATCTAACCAAGATAGTGGTATTGGTTAAAGGTTTGAAAGTCTTTCTACATGATTGCCCAAATTCCCCTATTTTACAAGATGTGGTGGTAGACCTTCTAACTCATTTTGTTATATGCTTGTCAAGAGATTTCACAACTAAGATAAGAGGGTACCTTTCTACTGATTGGTATTTTATAGATTTTAAAACAAGATATAGAACCAAGGTGACTATAAGGACACAACCCTTAACAAGGTTTCATATTGAGCCATACATGGAGGCAAATTCAAATCAGAAATATCTAATTAGTGAGGAAGAAAAAGGTGTCATGGATGGTGAAGCATCCTCCCCCCTTGAAGGTATTTCTATTATTTTATTTGATAAGTATAGCATTGAAATGTAGGGACTTGATCCATATACATTCATATAAGAGACTGATTTGGGAGTTTATTGTATGCATAAAAAAAATGCTTCCATTCCTTCACTCACTAATGAAGATAATGAACTTGAAGGGATATGGGAAATGTTTTTTGATGGATCAATAAAAAAAGTAGATGTGGGATTTGGTGTTATGTTAGTTTCTCCATAAAATAATAAATACTACTCCTCATATAGATTTCACATTATTTAAACTTGTAATGTGGTAGAATATAAAGGCCTAGTTCACAGCCTCTAATAGGCAAAGATGAGAGGGATCAAAGATTTGAAGGTTTATGGGGATAGTAAATTGGTCATCCATCAAGTGGGAAATTGATCTACAACCAAGAATCCCTTTCTTAAATCCTACAAGCATAGGGTATGGTACCTAATTGAAGACTTTGATACCTTCAACATACAACCTGTACCAAGGGATTCAAATAAATATGCTGATAGATTAGTTGTCATAAGAGCACAGTTTGACAGAGTTGTTGATGTAGGGAAGGAGAAAGACCAGTCTCATATCAAGATCATTATGAGGCTTTCTATTCTAGATAATTAAGTGTCATGGAAAGTGTTTGAAAGTGATGAACACATTGCACACTTATTATAAAATGAGGTAGAATTCTCCTCAAGGAACCAAAAGAGATTACATGACCAATATGAAGAATAAGTTATTCAACTGAAGACAAACAAGATACCTAAAGGGCTGATTACTTTGGAGAGTGTTTTAAATAAATATGATCAAAAGAAGAAAGAAAGAGTGAGCATGTCCATGAAAGAATAGAACTATGAGAGAGTCATGATTTACAAGGACAAGCTTATGAAAATTGGTCAGATATGTTCTCTATCCAAGAAACAGACCTTTATTGAATTATGCAAAGAGTTTCATGATATTTTTGCTTGGGAATATAAGGATTTGAAAGAGTTTGATCCAAATCTATCTCATCACACCATTGAGTTAAAACCTGGGGATAAACTATTTAGGTAGAAACAAAGGTCTGTCAATCCTAAATAGAGAAACTCATGAAGAAAGATCTTACCAAGTTGATTGAGTCTGGGATCATCTTTCCTATCAAACACTCAACTTAGGTGGCTAATCTTGTACCTATTCAAAATAAGAATGGAGAGATTAGACTTTGCGTAGATTTTTGAGACCTTAATAGGGTCTCTCAAGGATCATTATCCACTACCTTCCGTGAAACAAATTTTACAAGTTGTTTTAGTTTATCATAATTTTTCACTCCTTGATGGCTATTCAGGCTACAATCAAATATTGGTGAATAGAGAGGATCAGTTCAAGATAGCTTTCACTACAAAATGGGGAACCTTTACCTATAGGAAGATGACATTTGGTTTGTCTAATGCTGGAGCTACATTTCAAAGGGAAATGGACATGGATTTTAAAGGTTTGATTAATGAGATTTTGCTTGTGTACCTTGATGATATAACTATTTTTTCAAAGGATGCTAATGATCATATGGAACATCTAAGGCAAGCATTTGAGAAGTGTAGCGGGGTATGGAATATCCCTTAATCCAAAAAAATACATCCTTACTATCCATGAAGGTTAGTTATTGGGTCATATTGTTTCAAGAGAAGGCTTATCTATTGACCCCAAAAGGATTGAGGCTATTCTAGGCTTGTCTTTGACTCAACATAAGAAAGGACTTCAAAGCTTCTTAGGGAAAGTAAAATCTATAAGAAGGTTTATTCCAAGCTTTGTAATTTTGGTAAAGTCTACCATGACCATGATCAAGAAGAACCAAGCTTTTGCTTGGAAAAAGTAAGATAAGAATAGTTTTAAGGCAATCAAACAAGCAATTGTAAAATCTCCTTCTCTCTTGAACCCAAGCTTTTCCAAATATTTCATACTGTATACCTTTTCTAACCTTGATACAATCTCATCTATGTTTATGCAAAAGAATTATGAAGAGTTAGAGTAACCAATTGTATTCTTTAGACAAGGATCGAAAGATTATGAGGTCAAGTATACATTTTTTGAGAAATAAGCTCTGGCTGTGACAAGAGGATTGAAAAAATTTAGACACGTGATTTCAAACAATAAGATACATGCCATGGTTTCTCATCCTAGCACTAAGGATTTTCTCCTAAGTAAAGACCTCAATGAAAAGAGAGCTAGGTGGATTACAAAGGTAATGGAGTATGATATGGATATTAAGGTGACAAACTTGGTAAGAGGAAAATGGTTATGTGATCATTTAGCTTCAAATATTCAAGAGCCAAAAGGGGAAGTCTTAATCAACCAAGATTCTCCCTAATCAACTGATCACATACAAGTTCAAAGTTGGACACAAGACATCATTAGTTTTCTTCAAAATGGTGGGTGCCCCAATGGCTTGAATAAGTCTCAAAGGAGGTATTTTAGATTATAGACCATTCCTCATTATCTTGTAGATGGTGCTCTCTTTAGGAAAGACATGAATGATGTGCTGTTGAGGTTTGTTAACAATGATCAATTTGGTAGGCTACTAGAAAAGTTTAATAATGGTGCAGATGGAGGTCATTTCTCTCCTAAGATGATGGATACAAAGATAATGAGGGCTGGTTACTATTGACCTAGTCTTTTTAAGGATTATTATCATTGGGCTAAGAAGTGTCCTCAATGTGCCTTTTTTGTATGCAAACAAAAACTTGCAACCCTTCCATTAAATCTTGTCCAAGTAGACCATCCTTTCATGCAATGGGGCCTTTATTTCATTGGTGTGATCAACCCTCCATCAAGTGTTGGAAACAAATGAATATTGACTGCTATTGATTACTTCATAAGGTGGGTGGAGGCTATTACATTGAAGGAGGTAAATAAAAATGCAATCTTGGATTTTTATGAGAATATCATAACAAGATTTGGGGTTTCCTATACTATCATTTCTAATAATTCACTTAATTTCACGGATGCTAAAACTTTTGAGTGGGAAAATAGGAATGGAGTTTACTTGAGTACCTCATCCAACTATTACCCTTAAGGTAATGGATTGGTTGAGTCTACTAACAATAATCTCATCAAGATCATCAAGAGGACATTGGAGAATCAAAGAGCATGGCACACCAAGTTGAATATAACCTTATGGGCTGATAGGTTTACTCCTAAGAGATCAATTGGTAACTCTCCCTTTGTGCTTGTTTATGGGAGAGAAGTTAGGTTGTCCATCTCTCAAGAGATCCCTACTCTAGAACTTTCACATTAGTTGGAACTAATTTAAAATACTCCAAAGGAAATCAGATTGACATAACTAATATAGTTACAAGAAGTAAGAGACAATGCACACAAGACCATGGAACACCACCAAGTAATCATGAAGAAGTCCTTTGATAAAAGAACAAGTACAAGAGTGATCAAAGAAGGTAACATGGTTCTGAAATAGGATGAGGACAGATCAAAACTAGGTAGACATACAAATTTTGATGCCTTTTGGAGTAGTCCTTACATCATTAGTAAGTGCAAGGAAAAAAAATCCTTTCAACTGACCAAGATGAATGGATAAGAATTGCTTATCTCTGTGAATGGGATACATCTGAAGTTTTGCTATTAGTCCTTGCAAGTTTGTTTTGTATATAGTAGCATAGGTGTGTGTGTTTAGTATAGTTTTATTTCATTTTGGTTGTGTTCTCTAAGTGTTCTAGTAGAACACATATGTGTTTCCTTCCCCTTGGTTTGTTGTGTGTCTTCGATTTTGTGTGTGTGAATCAACCAACTTGTGTTTTTTGAGCCAAATGTCTGTTTAAGACATTTTGGGTGCATATATGCTTGACTCCATACCTAATGGAAGGATGTAGGAAACTAGTCTTAGGCATAGTAGGCATGCCACCCCTAGGAATCACCAAGATTATTGGTTAAATTTCACTTCCAAGTTTTCATCTTTCAACTTTGACCAAGTGCAGCATTCAAAAATTTTTCAGAGGGAGTGTTTCTCATCAAGCCTGCAGCAAAAAGTACAAAGTGTTATTTCCTTCAAAAACTTTATTCAGTATTTTGTCTAAGTGTTCATTTATTTTAGCAAAGTTATGTTTTGGGTTTTTTGTTCAAGTGTTGGGAAAATTGTTTCAGACATTTTATTTGAAACAATTTTCCCAAAGGATCTTTTTGGGCTTTTTGTTCAAGTGTCAAGAATTATTTTGGACATTTTATTCGAAACAATTTTACTAAAGGGTACCTTTTTTCAGAAAAAGTGGTCCTTTACAAAAAATCTAAAGGAATTATTCTATTCAAAATGATCCACTTCACTTTCTCAAAGGGCACTTCTACAAAAGGGTACAGTTCAATTTTTCTAAAAGGTTTTTTTTTGAGGAAATTATCTAATGAAGAAGTCCACATAAACAAGTTTCCTTTTCAGGGAAATGATACACTTCAATTTTTCTAAAGGGGCATCTTCAAAACAAAATTTCAAAGGATCATTTCTCATGCAAGTGCCCTACACATTTTCCTGAAGGGTATTTTCTCGAGAATGTGTCCTAAATAATTCTTCTGAAAGGGCATTTTCAGAAAGCTGAAAGGGCCATTCTGAAAGTTATGAAGGCTTTTCTTAGGAAAATGTCCCAAGAAACTTCCTTGAAATGGCCTTTCAATTTTTGAAAAAAGCATTTTCAAAGTCTCAAAGGGCACTTTGGGAAAAGGGTCTAAAACAAGAATGTTGAATGGTTCATTTTCAAAATCCAAATATAGTTTTTAAGATAGCCAAAGGGTTATTCTCAGTAAAAGTGGGCCAAAATCAAAATCTAAAGGGTACTTTTCAGGAGAATGGTCGAAACAATTATCTACAAGAAAATTATTTGAAACAGAGCAAAAGCAAATGTTTGAAAAAAATAGGTCCAAGAAAAATACCTTGAAAGAATTGTTCCAATAGAGTGACCATTGCATGGATGTCTACTTCAAGGTCATGGGCTAGTTGTTGGCATTTAAATAGTGGGGCCCAAGTAGATCATAGGGTTCACATCATTTTAGACATCTTCATCAGGATCTGAGTCATTTTTAATGACCAATCAAAAGGTGAGAGGCTAAGGGACTCTATGGGAATTGAACATTCAACTAAGGTTGAGTTGGGACAAGCTTCTAAGGAATACCATGAATACGTACATGTATGCTTCAAGTGATTTCATCTCCAAGTCCAATAGAATGAAAAGGGCCTTTTCCCTCTGGTGTTACACAACTCAACGAGCTAGTGAGAAGCTGTTAGCATCAAGACAAAAATTACAATAGATGGATCCACTTGTAGCAACTGTATTGATTCCAAAAAATCAACTCAAAATATCTTGATTTCATTGGTGTAATAATTTGAGAAGCATCTCTAGGAGAGCAAGATAACTATGTAACCACTTGAGGTGATATCAAGCAATTGAATGGCCTGAATGAGCATCATTGGCAAAGATAGTTTCATTCATGGTTGGAGGCTTATAACAAATTGATTCCTCTTTTTAGCACCAAAATCCACCTCTTACTTCTCTTATGCTATAAATATAGCCCTTGGGTTTGTGAAAATAAGTTCCACATGAGGTATGGCAAAACCCTACTAGATTGATATCACATTTTGCCTTTAAGCATTAGTATTAGTCTATTATTTCAAGTTTATAAATAATTTTTTGAGCATGTAAGTGATGTATAGTGATAGGAGTGATGATTTTCCATCCTTCCATCCTTTATCCTTCATTCTTGAGCAAAATTTCTTAGTTTAATAGGTCATAGAGAGTGTGTTTAAGCACGTTAAATTACTGTAAGTGTATAACTATTCATAGAATGTGAAATATCCCTTTTAGTCTATTTACCTTGTGTTGTTTTATGTATCTCACCTCTATACCTAAATACTTGTGTTAGAATCCTTAAAAGCTTAAAGATGGTCTGTGTATTTTACTGTATTGTGCACTAAAATATGATATTCAAGTGGAAGATAATCTTGGTGTATCACCACTCTTAGAGTAGGTTTCCTTTTATGCAATTTCTAACTCTTTTCCCTTCAATCAAAGTGGTTTAGATAGAAGTTTTTTTTGTAGAGATACATTCACAGAGCTAGCCCAAATAAATCTAGAGGTTCATTTCCTCTATAGGTATACCCACATGCCTAGAAATGTTTCAGCATTACCTAAATATAAAAGAGGCTTAAAAAACCTCTTCTAAGGTGAAATATTTAGTGACAAAAATACCTATAACATCACTATGAATTAATTTTAAAGGATGTGAATAATTTTCATCATGATTCTTGTGAAAAGGGTTAGTATGTTACTTACCACATAAGAAACCCTCATAAGTTTCATGATGAGAGGGGATAAAAGGAAGCCTAATAACAAAATTATTTATAGACATATCATGTAAACTTCTAAAATTAACATGTCCCAATTTTTGACCATTTTTTGGTCATTTAGAATAAAAAATGGGTACCCCCTCTTTTGTGCATGTCTTCAATCCATGTTTTGGCTAAAATCATTCATCAAGGTTCTTTGTCAGACCTATTCCATGAAAAAACTAAGTGTTTACCTCATTTAATTTAACCAAGTGTATTTCACGTTTGTCAAGAGGCCTTATTTAAGGAACTTTATGAGTAAATTCTTTGTAAGGACCCTATTTAGTCTAAGCAACTCATAAAGGCAAAGAATTTCCTCGGAGGGTACTTCGACTACGTGTAGGGTAATTGCAAAAGTTTTGAAGGGTAAGTGTATTTGTGGAGGGCACTTGGTTGAGAAATTAGACCATTTATATTTTTTTGAAGGGTAATTTTGAGCTCAAATGGCCCTTGTGGAGGGCAATTTGAGAAATAAAAGGACCATTTTCATAAGCCTAAAGGGTATATTTGGATGGGAGAAGCCTTTGTGGTGGGCACTTTAAGAAATCAAGGGATGAAGACAAAATATTGAAGGGCACTTTCCCTTCAATAAAATCTAGTGCCAAAAGAAAGAATTCTTTAGAACATTTTATCTGAAGGAAAGTTCGAGAAAAAAGGGGTGAAACAAAAGAGAGATCAACAACGAATTCTTTCGGACATTTTGTCAAAAGGAATTAAAAAAAAAATCCTAAAATCTTGAAGAATAAATTAATGAGAAAGAAATAAAAAGAACCTAAGAGAAAATAAAAGCCAAGGCTGAAGGAAAATTAGCTTAGACAAGTACAAAGTGGAAAAGACAAAACTCAGAACTATTCTAGTTATTGACAAAGACAAAGGGTAAAATTAAGGACCAATTAGAACAAGACAAGTGGCATGAACAAACCAGTAAAAGGAGTTAATACATTTTGGTGGAATAGTATCTATGAAAAAATAATAAATAAATTAGTTTTTAAACTATAGAGATTAGCATCTTGTGTTTTTCATGATTCACCATTAATGCACAACCAATTGCATCTAGGCATTGAAGAGAGCACAGTCAGTAAAAATATCTTGGAAAGGCTTTGTCAGCTGCTGGGAATGAGTTTCCCATGTTTTTTACAACCCATGGATAGTAAAAGTGGTAGTTTGGATAGTGTACAACATGGACTTCACACGTAGTTTGAAGATATAGTAGCAGTAATGGTCTCTTATTTTAGTAGATGTTTAACTCAACATGGGTCTCCATTCCTAGTGATGTCAACCATATTTTTTCTAGAATTCTATATATTTGTAACCTCTCATTTGAGAAAGGGGATCTCTCAGCTCATATGGAAAAGCCCTGAAGGAATTTACCTTGAATCAGAAAAAGCATTTGACCTTCATTTGAGCTTGCATTTTTGCATATGTCTATGGTTCTGATCTTTTGTGTAAACTCATTTTCTTTCATGCTTTCAAAGTTTATTCGAGGATATCAAGTGCATAGTGATTTTATTCTCTTGCAGGTCACAAGAAATGTCCATAGTAGAGTGTAGGTATATATGAATAGGATACCATAGTGTGTCTTATAACACCTCTAGTAGTTCTTCCTCCCTGTATCTCCATAGGGCCCCCTATTGAAATACTGATGTAGGAGAGATTCTCATGTCAAATAAAGTGTATGTCAGCTTGTTCTTGGTGTAAAGTGTATGTCAAAGCTAAGTAGATGAACCATTTTGATTCATCACCATTTTAGCATAGGTTTTAATTTTAGTATTTTTTCCTCCCTTTTCATCTCCCTAAGTAGTTAGTAGTAAAAATTCTAGGGCCTCAAAGTGCATCAAGGGGAGCTAGCCCTCAATCTAGAGATTCATCCCTCATGTTTACCACCCACAACAAGAGGGATGTCTCCATTGTGTCACATGGATGAAGAGAGCTGAGCCTCCCTTTAGAGGGTGAAATCTATCACATCAACACTAATCTTTCATGACATAAAAATTATTTTTAATCTTAGGTACTAGAAAACATCATTAATAACAACATTTGAAAAATTTGCTTTTTCATGTTTAATTGCTTCTAAAAATGAATTATCTCCTCAGTAAATTATTTTAGAAATATCTATAGAATCATAAAAAATACGAGATAAGCATGGCATATGGTGTGATGCATTGCTATCTAAAATCCATCCATTTTCATTTGAAACAAATAAAACAACGTATAAAGCAATAACATTCTAATCTTGATTATTGTTTTGAATAAGGTTTTGATTCTTCTATTTGTTTTGATTAGATATCTTCCCTTTTTTATTTTTAGAAGATTGATTGTTAATTCTATCTTTATTTTTATAACAGGTTTTATTTTTATGACCAAATTTACCATACAAATTACAATTTTTATTGAATTTAGGTGTATAGTTTTTATTACCAAATTTTATTCTCATGTTTGCCTTTAGCATAATTAGGGTTAGATTTATGGTTTTTAGTGTTATCAAAAACATTATCATGAGTGAGAATTACCTGAGTAACATTCTCCTTAGAATCAAATTTTTTCATAACTTCCTCTTCTTGAATCAAGAGAGCAGACAAGGTGGTAAGGTCAAGGATATCTTGCTTAATTTGATAATTAGAATTCAAAATTGAAATGAAAATTTTAATTTTTTCATGAATATTTAATTGAATGATAAAATAAAGCAACTGATCTTGAATCAAATTACAATTACATCCATCTAACTGAGCTTTAATGTTTTTAATTTTAACTAGAAAATTCACAACTTTTTCATCATCCTTCATAGATGTTGTCAGTAATTTAAGGATTAACTTAATGATATTTGAGAGATGAGTGCCCTCGTGCATGGTTTAAAAATGTTTTCAATTTTCGTAAGGAGATTCCTAATTACCAATGTGGAGAAGGAATTCATCCTTAACATTTTACAAGATAATGGACATATCTTCTTACGATTTATGTTGAAATGTATTAGTAAGCTCAGGGGTCACATGTCATCCAGATGGAGATTTCTCAATCCCAATGATAATATTTCATAATTTACAAGCCATGAATTCAACTTTAACATGAATTTTCTAAATTTTATAGTTATTTTTATTAAGCATTTGGGATTTGTCTAAGAAAAAGTGAGGTGAAGACATGACTTCCCTTTAAACATGATAGTATCCAAATGTTTAAGAAATAACCTTTTAATTGTGAATTTAAAATTATTTATAATTAAAACAAATTTTAAAAAGTAAATACACATTTTTTTTCAAATTAAAGCAATAAAATTTCACAAATTTGTGACAACGCAAGGTGTAGCAAGTGTCACAAATACACTAAAAATAAGAACAATTTTATAATTTAACCTTTTTAAATGAAATGTTTTGAATTATTTTGAATTGAGCATGGAACTATATTTAGATATATAATTTAGATGCTAACCAAAGTAAAAAATTAAAATAAAGTTACATAATTTTGGGTATTGAAAGAGTTGCACTCACAATGACCACCTAGGCACAATTATTAAAATAGGTGTAACAATAATAATATAAGTATTTAAAAAAAAAAAATGGACCACTGTAATACATCTAAAACATGTCAAAACCTTAAGATCGATTGGTTGGATGACTATACTTACCTAGGTTTAGACTAGACCAAGTGTCAAAAGAAAGACTAGTCGATAGATCATGGGTTTTTCACGTGAGAAAGAAGGCACACAAACCAAGAAATAGAATTTAAATTAAACTAATTTGTAATTAATTTTGAATAAATTCAAAAATAAGATAAAAATAAAAAAGGCTAATGAAAATTGAACACTAGACTTATCTTTTACAAATTTTTACTAAAAAACACATAATCACCAACTTATCTATGAGTGAATTCAGAGGTTTACATGCAAATATTATATTTAATTATTTTTATCTATCTTTTAAAAATAATAAATAAATATTTATTTACTATGCATGTAAACAAAATTAAAAATAAATTACTTATTTTTTTAATTTTTTGTTGAAATAATTTAATAAAAGGTAAATCAAATTTGTAAAATTAAAAAAAATATATATTTTAAATATTTGAAAGAACTTTATGCTTAATAATTCATGTAGGTGTAAATGGTGTAGGTTTGGGAGGAGAGAAAAAACTTGAGGGAGATAGAAGCCTTCTCAGGCCTTCAAAATTTGCAATCCTTCATGAAATCCTCCCACAATGCCAACAAGCCTTTCAAAAAAAATATGGTGCCAAAAATAATTTTTGCTAGCCTCCTAGGCTATACAGGTACATTTATGGAGGAGAGATAAATTTAAATACGCTGATACAAAGATTTATAGGCTTTAAAAATTTGCATGGGTCCTTATCTTTGCAAAACTAAATGAATAAAACTTTCAAAAGGCAATTTGATGCACATAAATATGAGTTTCAATTTTTTAAAGTGCTCAAACCATACAATGACATCCAATTGCCCAAGATTTGAATAATTGAAATATCAATTTAATATTCTATATGCTTGTTGATCAAAATCATTTCTAGTGGCTTTGATAGCATGAAGAAATATTAAATTAATAATGTAATTATGGATCTAGAAGAGATTTAATGAGAAAAACATAATATATAATTAGTTCAGATCAATAAACACTACATAGGTATTTATCCTAAGAAAACCTCAAAGAGGTAAAAAACTTAGCAAATGAAATATCTAGAAGCAACACTAATAGCATATGAAATATCTAGTCTAGTAATGGTTAGATAAATAAAACTTTCAATAAGTTGTCTATACAAAGTAGGGTTATGTTTTTCACATGCAGGTTAGGATCAAGTTTAATACCAACTTCAATAAGAGTAGTGGTAGATTTAAAATCAAATATGTTAAAATTAACAAGAATATTATGTGCATACTGATATTATGATACAATAATTGAATTTTTATCATGAAATATAGCTATTCCTAAAAAATGATGTAGAATTCTTAAATCAGTCATTTCAAATATTTGACTTAGTTTATCCTTATATTTATGAACTAAACTAGTTAGATCGTCAGTAATTAATAAATCATCAACATATAATACAATATGAATTGGATGACCATTTTTTATTTTAACAACGAGATCATTATCTAAATAGCGGTTATAAAAAACTATTTTTTTGAAAAAAGAAGTAATTTTAGAATACCAAGCTCGAGGAGCTTATTTTAAGCCATACAAAGATTTTTTTAACTTACATACATAATGTTCTCTATTACGATCAGTAAAACTTTCATGTTGAGTTATATAGATTTTTTATTCTAAATCACCATTTAGAAATGCATTCTTGACATCTATTTGATGGACAACCCAACCATTTTGTGCTGCAAGAGTAATAAAAAGTCTAACAGTACTCATTTTTGTTACAAGAGCAAAGGTTTCAACATATTCAATTCTAGATTTTTGAGTAAACCCACGAGCAACTAATCTAGCTTTAAACTTATCAATTTTACTAATTAAATTATATTTGATCTTATAAAGCCACCTACAACTGACAATATGTATTTTAGACAGAGGAGGGATAAGGTCCCAAGTCTGATTTTTAATTAAGACATTATATTCAACTTGCATAACAAAATTTCATCTATCATCTTGAGTGGCTTTCTCAAAAGATTGATGTTCACATTCATACATAGTCATTAAATCATGATAAGAATATTAAATTCAAGTTAATTTATTAAGGTTATAAACATTATAAAATTGAATTAGAGATTCTACCTATTTAGGTATTTTAGATTGAACATGAACTCAGGGGGTTCTTCAAACTATAAGTTATCCATAACTGAATCAACTTCCTCAAGGGCATCGATTTCATCATAAAGAGAAACATGAGAGTCAAGTTAATCAATAGAAGAACACTGAGGATGATCCACATAGAGCTCATAAAAATATTTTTCAAGAACAAGATTTTTTTTATTCTCAATAATCTGACATTTAGAGGGATCATACACTCTTAAACCTTTATTCTTACCTCCATATTCTACAAAATACAATAATAAGAAGTGGGATCAAGCTTTTTCCTTTTAATTTTAGGGACAAAGATATATGAGCCACACTGGGTTTCTTCTTAGTTCACATTTCTCAAGGGGTAGAAGGATGCAAGGCTTTGATAGAGACTCTATTTAGATTATGAATAATAGTGTTTATGGCTTCAACCCATAAGAACTTAAGAATATTTGTAGATTATAATATTGTTCTAGCCATTTTTATTATGGTGTGATTTTTCTTTTTAGTAATACCATTTTGTTGAGGAGAATAGGGAGTCGTTAGTTCTTTTTAAATACCATAACTAATACAAAAATAATCAAACTCTTTACTAACATATTCACCACCATTATCAGTTTTTTTCTCTTAATAGACAAATTAGATGCATTTTCAACATAAACTTTAAAATTATTTAAATTTAGAAAAAACATTAGATTTTTTTTAATGAAATAAGACCAGATTAATCTAGAATAATCATCAATAAATGTAACAGTATATAATGAATCATTAAGAGAAGTAAATTCCAAAGGACCTACAATATCACTATGAATTAATTCTAAATGATGTGAGAAATTTACATCATGATTCTTATGAAAGGGGTTCATATGTTGCTTACCACATAAGAAACCCTCACAAGTTTCATGATGAGAGGGGGTAGAAGGAAGTCTAATAACAAGATTATTTATAAACATATCATGTAAATTTATAAAATTAATATGTCCTAATCCTTCATGACATAACTAAGATTTATTTTTATTATGCAATGAAAACATACATGCAGAAAGAGAGAAGATATATAAACCATTCTTTTGAACACCTTCAATAATCAATGGTCAAGATTGATTTCTAATAGACTAACTATATTTAAAAAAATTACAATGAAATTATCATTAGTAAGTTGAGAACAAGATAATATTTTTTTTTAAGCTTAGGTACATAGAAAACATCATTAATAACAATATTTGAATTTTTTTCTTTTTCATGTTTAATTGATTTTAAAAATGAATTATCTCCTAAGTAAATTCTTTCAAAGATATCTCTAGAATCATATAAAATATTAGATAAGCATGTCATATGGTGTGAGGCACCACTATCTAAAATCCATTCATTTTTATTTGAAGCAAATAAAGCAACATATAAAGTAATAACATTTTGACCCTAATTGTTGTTTTGATTCTTCTGCTTGTTTTGATTAGATTTTTTTCCTTTGTTATTTTTAGAAGATTGATTGTTAATTCTATCTTTGTTTTTATAACAGGTTTTCTTTTTATGACCAAATTTACCTCACATATTACAATATCCATTGAATTTAGGTGTATGGTTTTTATTACCAAATTTCTTGTTCCTGTGTTTGCCTTTAGTAGAATTAGGGTTAGATTTATAGTTTTTAGTGTTATCAAAAATATTATTATGATTGAAAAGTGCCTGAGTAACCTTATCCTTAGAATTAAAATTTGTCATAACTTTCTCTTCTTGAATCAGGAGAGTAGACAAAGTGGTAAGATCAGGGATATCTTGCTCAGTTTGATACTTAGAATTCAAAATTAAAATAATTTTTTTAATTTTTTCATGAATATTTAACTAAATGATCAAATAAATCAACTAATCTTGAATCAAATTACAATTACATCATCTAACTGAGCTTTAATATTTTTAATTTTAGTTAGAAAATTCATAACTTTTTCATCACCCTTCATAGGTGTTGTCAGTAATTTAAGGATTAACTTAATGATCTTTGAGAGATGAGTGCCCTCATACATGGATTCAAGAATTTTTCAAGCTTTGTAAGGAGATTACTGATTAGCAATGTGAAAAATGAATTCATCCTTAACACTCTGTAAGATAATGGACATAGCTTCCTATGATTTCTATTGAAATATATTGGTAAGCTCAGGGGTCACATGTCATCCAAATGAGGCTTTCTCAGTCCCAATGAAAATATTCTATAATTTACGGGCAATGAGTTTTACAAATTTTATAATTATTTTCATTAAACATTTGGGATTTGTCTAAGGAAAAGTGAGATGAAGCCATGACTTCCCTTTAAACATGACAATATCCAAATTTTTAAGAAATAACCTTTTAAGTGTGAATTTGAAATTATTTATAATCAAAACAAGTTTAAAAAAGTAAATACACACTTTTTGTTCAAATTAAAGTTTGATAAAGCAAAAAAAATTCACAAATTTGTGACAAAGCAAGGTGTAGTAAGTGTCACAAAATACACTAAAAATAAGAATAATTTTATGATTTAACCTTTTTAAATTATTTTTTTTGAACTATTTTTAAAATAAAGTGAATTGAGAATGCAACTATATTTAGATATACAATTTAGATGCTAACCAAAACAAAAAATTGAAATAAAGTTGCATAATTTTAAGTGTCAAAAGAGTCTCACTCACAATGACGACTTAGGCCTAATTATTCAAACAGGTGTAAAAACAATAATAAAAATATTAAAAACAAAAAATGAAATACTTCAATGCATCTAAAATGTGCCAAAATCTTAAGATCGACTGGTTGGATGACTATACTTGCCTAGGTTTAGACTAGATCAAGTGTCAAAAGAAGGACTAGTTGATAGGTCAAAGGGTTTTCATGTGAGAAGAAAGGGACACAAACCAAGAAACATAATTCAAATTAAATTAATTTGTAATTAACTTTGACTAAAATAAACAAGAAGATAAAAATAAAAAAAGCTAAAGATAATTGAACACTAGACTTATCTTTTACAAATTTTTACCCAAAAACATATAATCACCAACATATTTATGAGTGAATTCAAAGGTTTGCATGCAAATATTATATTTAATTATTTTTATCTATTTTTTTTTAAATAATAAATAAATAGATATTTACTATGCATGTAAACAAAAGTAAACATAAATCACTTATTTTTTTAACTTTTTGTTGAAATAGTTTAATAAAAGGTAAATCAAATTTGTAAAATAAAATAAAAAAATTATTTTTTAAATATTTGAAAGAAATTTATACTTAATATTTCATGTAGGTGGAAATGGTGCAGGTCTGGGAGGAGAGAAAAAACTTGAGGGAGATAGAGTCCTTCTCAGGCCTTCAAAATTTACAAACCTTCCTGAAATCCTCCCATAATGCCAACAAGCCTTTCAAAAAAAAATTGGTGCCAAAAACAATTTCTGCCAGCCTCTTAGGCCATATAAATACATTAATGGAGGAGAGATAAATTTGAATAAGCTGATCCAGATCTCTTAGGCCTTAAAAAACTACATAGGTCCTTATCTTTGCAAAACTAAATAAATAAAACTTTAGAAAGTAATTTGATGCACATAAACCCAAGTTTCAATTTTTTAAAGTGCTGAATAAATTGAAATATCAGTTTAATATTTTGTATGCTTGTTGATCAAAATCCTCTTTAGTGGCTCTGATAGCATGATGAAATATTAAATGTAATAATGTAATTACAGATCTAGAAGAGATTTAATGAGCAAAGCATAATATATAATGAGCCCAGATCAATAAACACTACAAAGGTATTTATCCTAGGAAAACCTCAAAGAGGTAAAAAACCCAGCAAAGTGATATTCAATATTGAGAAATAATAATAACCTCAATTTATCAAATCTTCTTCATCTCACTCCTCAGATAAATTCTTCACAAATTTGTCTCAGACAAGTATTTATCACATACAAGAATACTTGAATATTTTTTGTGTTTGAGATAAAACCCTATTTATAATGATTCATAAGAGGTTGTGACCATTGTAAAACTAACGGGTCCATCCACCCTGATAAATCCAATTAATAAACATTTGATAAATATTAAATATTTATAATAAGATTATTTATTTTCTTAAAGTTTACACCTCGAGTAAATAAATAATATATTATTATTTATTTAATTACTTACCAATGTAAGTCAAGGGTTAATAATAAACACTTAGACCTTAATTGTTCTAACAATCTAGGGTCATTATAAAAAGGTTATTGAGGTATTTAATGTCATATTCTCATGATCTAACTTTAATTTGACTCTTACTTGCAAAAAATCATCTTTTGGCCACCTTTTGGCCCAAAAAGAAGATTTAGACATGCCACCTCAAGGAGAGGACATTTTAGAAAGATTAAAAATTCCCTTGGTGTTAGATACAAGTTAGATATGGTTCAAGAATAGTCAGGATGTTATAGAACCTATAGTTCAATGCCTAATCTTGGCAAAAGGATACTTTTCAAGCACTTGTATGACCTTGACAGATCAGTTTTTAACTTCAAATGGTTTATAAGTGTCCCTTGGGATCCCTCAAATAATTTTATATCTTTGAAACAATTTTAAAGTTGAACTGACACTCCAAACATCTTTTATCCTCTTACGCTACCTTCATAAGCTTAGGAAGACAAATTTGCATTGAATGGTATCGCCAGGAGAGAGAGATTTAGGAGCTAAAAATTTGGCCATTGTTAGGGGTCCAAGTAATATTTAAATTAGTGGCATTTGTTTTCATATTAGTGGTCTCTTCTTTATGAATGATTATCAAGAGTGATAGTAGGTCACTATGGCCTATTCATCTGAGATTGGTCTATTCTTACACCAATTTATCTAGCTCAAAAATTGATGGAGAAGAATGATTTTTAGGGTAATTTTAAAATTTCTTAGATCTCCCTTTCATGGTGGTTTCATCAACCAAATCATCTCTATGAGTTTTTCTCACTTAGAGGAAGACTACCTTGGTGTACAAGTTATTTTAGACAATCCTGCTATAAGTTCCTATTTCCTCTTCATGATGATCATTATAAAAGGTCTCTAATGATTCATTGCTCAATGAAGACCCATAAATTTCATGTATTTCATTTTCTACTTGTCTGAAATGTGTTTCTTGTTCATATCTTAAAGTATTTGCTCTTTGGGAGACATAGTCTGTGTTTGAACAGTCTGATGGAGGTTTGATTGTCAATATTGGCTCAATTACCAGTAATGTATCATAGTGTGAGTTTATAAGATGATATTATACTCTTTAAATTGAATAAAGGTTTAAGATAAGATTTCAAATGCACACTTTTCCAATGAGAACTTGTTGTTTCCTTCATATACATATTATGTGGACTGTACGAGTAGCTTGAGGATGCTCAAAGTCATAGAAAGAGAATTTATATACTTATACATGAATTATATAATATTTAATACCTACATACCACCACCAAGTGATTCAAATTGTTTGAAAATGCTCTAAGGCTCTCAAATAGACCTCCTACATTACTTGACTATACCTATAGTCTGTACAATAGCTTGAAGATGAGTTAAAGTGGATTGAAGATGAAAATGATTGTATTGGGATTTGTGATACAATGAGAGTGAAAAATATAATGTTTAGTATTTTATAGGGTTGAGAAGTTCAAAAACCCAAAGAAGTGGCTTCTTGGTGTAGCTCTAAACAGTCCATGATGACCTACAAGACAAGCTTGTAAGTCTACATTTTAGACCCAAAATCAATGACAAATCAACACTAGAATGCCTCAAACATGGATTTAATAAATTATTTACCTTTATCACTTAGGACATTAACCATTTAAGATATCCTAAGCCACTTATAGTAAAAAATGGCCATGAGTTTGAATTGACAGTCTAGCTCTCTCCTACAGTTGTGTATAGATTGTTAGGGTAAGTTGAAGTTGGAAATGCCTTGTCATAAGCCTCAATGGGCCATTAAAATAATTATAATAAGTGTTTTTTTGTTTTAAAACATTTATATGTTCAATAACTCCTTGAAAAATGGATTTATAGCATTAAACAGTCTAAATAGCACCTACAATACCCTATACAGACTAAATATAGGAGTAAGTGAGAAGTAACTTGATAAGGTTAAAAAATGTGTTAGAATAACTTGATATATAGTAAAAATGAATACTCATTTGGTTTTTACCTTTACAAAACATCATGGAAATGGACAAGATTTTAAGTTCAAAACCTACACATAGTCGTCACCCTAAAAGAGACACCTACAGGTGACTTAGAGGGTCAAGTCATCTTTAGAATTGAAGAAAAGAGAATAGATGTTGAGAGGTTTCTATAAACCTATTTTATATCCTTAACTAAGTTTAAGAATACTAAGAGATCCATTTGAGGTATGAATGAGGTCTTTGAACACTTAGAACAATCAAGATACCGTATAGCCACCTACAAGTGGCTAATAGAGGGAAGATTGACCTTAAAATTAAGGTCAAGAATACAGTAGTGTTGAAAGAGTTATGAGACCAAATGAGAATCCATATAATTTCAAATCCTTCTAAGGAGATCAATGATGAGAATGGTGATGATCAAACACAATACATAGTCAAGATACACATACATGCTTATTTGTTCTTTTAGGTGAGTTTTGCTTGAATTGAAGTAGAAGGATTGTGAAGAGGTTTGAGGGAGATCACTTGGTATGATATATAGTATTTTTAACACTTAAATATAACTACTTAGGTCTGGTGACAAGATGAAAAGGTCAAAACACCCTCTAAGACCAAATGAAGCCTATTTCTCACACAATCACTAGCAGGCTACAACTAGCCTTGAGAAATTGAAGATTTGAGACCTCCATGGGTATGATCATGCTTTGAAATTTGGTAAAAAAAGGATTTTATGAGTTATAAAAGACATCCATGGTCTCCCTAAAGTTATAAAACCATTGAAATTACTCACTATTTTGTCTTAGACTTGGCCCACTCTTTGGGCTAAGGGCAACCTTGAGACTAAGGGGTCTTCTTAAACTCTAAAGGCACAAAACAAGTTACCAAAATTAATGAAGGTTCTTAGAGGTAGTATAAATTCATGTAAAAAGTCTCCATACAAATCTAGGTGGTAAAAAATCTCAGTGTTTAGTCCAAGTTCCCTTGAGGGCTAACAAGAAAGAGATAGCTCTTAAACCTCAACACCCTTTCTAGTACACCATGAGCATACAGAGGAGTAATGAACCCTTTTAGAGCATGTATAATCATGGGGAGAGATGTTTTTGAGGTGTCTGAGCCTCTCAAAGTAATGGGAATGACTTGTTATACCCAAAACCTAATCTATACCTATATCATGTTGAAGAAACACTATGTAAGCCATTCAAAGAGCAACTTTAAATGCTCATACCATAGCTCACAATTTACATGGAATTCTAAGCCATTTTGGATAGTTGAAGGGGTATATAAAGATTTTTTTTCAATTGGAAGTTCATTTAATGATATATTCTTTATGAATAATCATTAAGATCCCAAATAAGTTTTAAACCTCTCTTAAAAACCCTAATAGTGACCAGTCATGGAGAAAAAATACCTCAAAATAATATATAATGATAGTTTTCTCTTGAAACATCTTGGATGTTGTTGATGACTACAAGGAGGTTACTCACATGAACTTTGATGCTAACATCACTTGCATGGATTTATATAAATGCCTTATTTTTTCATGTTTTTGATGTTTTACAAATTTTTTGAGAAGGGGAGAGCTTCTCAATCACTGTATTATGTCCTTTTGGAGTTTTAATATATATTAAGGGCCAAAAGTTTATACTATATATTTTGGAGGTGACCAAACTATGCCCATTTTCCAAGGTAGTCTCAAACAGGCTCAAAATAAGACTATGTGGTAAGGCCATTTCTTGGTTTGCATACTTCTACAGGGTCTCAAGACCCCAAAATTGACATGGATGTTGGTGATGGAGTAGGGAAAGTGAATCTCATGCTTTTGGGTGATTTCACATGTGTGATAGAGATATGGAGTAAGAAAATAGGGTCCTATGCAAGGATGCCTAATTAAAGAGAGAGAAAGGAAGAAAATATAGACTTCTACTTAGATTCTAAAGGTTAAATTTGACACAAAGCTATAATTCCATAATGGGTCCTATAATATGCCCTTTGTTTCTAAATATCATTTATACAACTCCCTACATAATGAGGTTTACAAGTTTTTAAGGCTACAAGAAAACAAGGCCTAATAAAGGCTTAAGGAGTAAAACAAGTTCTTATGAGTCATTTTAGGAATAAAAATGGTGTGTTTCTATAGACACTTGAAAACTAAACATAAAATATTTCAATGTCAAACTACCTTTTGACCCTCATCCTACCTCGCATCTAGTTATCCACCTAGTCAATTAGACTCATTTACTAACTTGACCTAATAAAACCCTTAACCTAACACATTTGATTAAACTCACCCTTTTTAACTAAACTATTTTCCTCTAACCCCTCAACCATAGATGGTCAGCCTAACCATCTATGGTTGGCTTGACCGTTAATGGTCAGGTTTCCAAGTCTAATTTAAGGTATTAAAGCAATGACAACTTTGTGTGAGATAAACATCTCCCTAAATGGTAACTTGATTTTAAAAACTTGCTTTAAAACATCATGAATTTGGCAACTTCATCCCCTTATCACATTAGTAACCTCATCCATCCTAGTTAACAACTTCATCCTACAAAATAAGAAGAGGAGGAAGTGAAAGGGATCCACAAAAATTCATGTCCAAGATATCATATTTTCTTGTGCAGGTATCCAACATCGCTTTAACAAGTAAGCAAAAAAATTAGATACTTGGACCTCTATCTACATCACCTTTGAAAGTTGGGGTACCATCACTCTAGCCAAATTGACTCAACCATCCACTATCAAGTTACATGTATCTTGTGTTTGTTTTCATTGATTCATCTTATTTTTAACCTCCCTACCCCAGCTAGACCTCTTAACATCTTATTCTCCATCCCATAGACCTATATCAAAACCCCATCCTGTCTATTCATCATTCTGTAATTATACTTCAATATCCTCCCAGAACACATAGGCAACCACCAATGGTTAGTCCAACCACTGATAGTTATCTCAACCATCACTGGTTACCCAACCATTGTTGGTTATCCCAATCATAGCTGGTTCACCTGACTGTCACTAGTTGACAAACAAATCTTATTTTCTACATCCTAGCCTATGCACATAACCTATCATGATTTGTTGACCTAATACCAACTTCCTTAGCATAAGTATTGACCTAATTTTGTGACTTTTAATCATTTTATAGAACAATCATTTTATTTCCTTCTTTCATAACATTTAATTTTTGGTTATTGGATGCAAGTATATTTTCTTTTCTTTATCAAATTTAATTTTTATCAAGGATTGGATTGAAAAACATCCTAGTAAGCTTTTGCTTCTTGGATCTAGCATACGCTAGATAGTCCACCCTTCATCTTTATCTAACAAACAATTTTTGTTTAGTGATTTCTTATCTACAAGTTATTCTTTCCAAGCTAAAGAGGAGTTCCCATCATTGTCTATATTCACATGTGCACTTCATTAGGTATTATTGTACACACCCTATTCCTAGTTTCATTACTTGCTTCTAAATTAAGTGAAACATTTTGGCATTTTGGTACATTGATGGGACCTAGTTCCCTTTTTCTTATTGTTTGCTCATTGAATGAAATCTAAAAATTTCATTTTGGGTATAAAATAAACATATTACATAAATTTATTACCTTCTTGTCTTAGTTCATCTAGTAACTGAGAGGGCAAAGTAATTAATCATAGATTTCACACTTGTTATCACACACTAATCCAAACCACAAAACAATTAACACATCAAAACATACCTGAGATAAGGCCTGACTAGGATTTCATCACCTAGCGATAACCTTACCCCATCTTGACTATCCTACTTGGATTTAACCACTAAAGGGAAAACTAACTCAACTCTCTGGTTGAGTATAAACTTTGAGATTTGGTATATTTTGGCTAAGTACCAGATACCTTTATCACTGTAGTGTGTGAAGTGAGGGGGTAGACCCCACTACCAAGGCATGTACTAAAGATAAATATAGATTTCTCTCTTGAGCACCTAAACTTAACCCAAAACCAACCTTAGATTTCCACTTTAATACCTGATCTATGAACCCATTCCCTCTTCACACTTTCTAAGGCATAATCCAAAATCAATCTAAAAATAATCATAGTATTTAACACACTTTTAGTGTATGCATTGTTTGTCTTGAATTATTTTCTTTTGATTGCTCTTTGTTTGAGGTGTGAATTTCATCATATTATTTCTTATTTTCAAACATGGTCTTTACTAGATAGAAATTGAAAAACCAAATTGATCTACCACCACCTTCTTCTTCTTCTTCTTCCATGGAATATAATTCTAATGATGAGGATTCACCTCATTTTTTTCCCCTCCTACCAGAATCTTGATTGTTTCTGAAGGTGATGCAAACTTCACTACCTTCCTTGATAAAAATTTGGTGGCCCTTCAAAATTATCTTAACAACTTACCTCACCATACCTTTATTGCTTTAATTTCTCCTATGGACCCTCCTTATGATATGCCTCCCCATCTTATGGTGGGTACCACTTCAACCTAACCCTTGCTGACCCAAGCCTCTTCTTCCTCCAATATCCCATCTACTACCACTACCCAAACCTGATCTAACATTCCAACCTCCAACCAAACACTTACTAATACACCCCACACTTCACATATAGGTTCAACTTTACCTCTACTTACCTATATTCCACCTACCATGAGGTTATCTTCTACCCCTATTTCCACCCTTCCCTTTATTACAACCACTCCACCAACTTCTACCCCATTTTAGAACTTGTTGCTTTCTATACCTCAAACACTTCCACCCTTTAGCACTAAAGTCACTACTCAACCTCAACCTACCCAATCTCAACCCACTACCTCAACCATACCTTTAATATAACCCACATCCATCCCTTAGTAAGTACCCATAATAACCTATCAATATGCTCCTAACCCAGAAGGATATATAACACCATCCACCTAACCATTATACCAATCAACACTTATATGGCACCATCTCAACCTTTCATGACCACTTATCAATATATGTCTTCTTTAACACCTTCTACCACCTATCCTTATATAGTTTCCAACCAACCTCAATAGAATGTGCCCCTTAATTATGTAGCTTCCCTACCTCAACCATATTTGATCAAGATGTTAATGGACAAAATGACCAACTTGGAATCATCTATCTCCTAGTTTCATAACCTTTTATCCTATGATCAAATTTGTAATGAACCCATTCATCCATCCATTCCCATCCATTCTTATCCTCCTCAGTGGGAATTTCCTAAGTAAAAAGGACCCCCAACAATATTTGAGAGCATTTCATCATTCTTGTTATTTGATTACATATGATGATTCTCTCCTTCTTCTAACCTTCCCATGTCCTTATCTAGACCAACCCTTGATTGGTATAGTTATCTTCCCATGCACTCCATCTCTTATTTTTCTCAACTGGCCCAAATATTTTTAGAGTATTTCTTGGTAAATATATCTAAAAAGGTTTCTATTACTGACCTCTATTCCATTAAGCAATTCGATGATGAGTCAATTGTTGATTTTGTGGTTAGATGGAGAGGTCTCATCAACTAAATTTATTTTTCCTTACCCCGACTTGAACTAATTGAACTCTTATCTTAGGGTTGTGCCAAACATATAACCCCCACTCTTTAAGCTCAAACCTTCAAAACTTTTGATGATGCTTTCACCATGGCATGTAAACTAGAAAATTGAGCCATTGATGAAGGGAAATTAAAATTATGGAACAAAAATTCTAGCTTTAAATCAAATGACCCTTCCTCCACCAAAACCACTAACCAATCCAATACCAAATCAAAAGCATCCATAAACTTAGTTATTCTAAAACTTGCCCCACCTCCAACTATCAACCAATCACCTTGAACCTATTCTTCAAACCCTTCTTATCAACAAAACCAAAACCATACCTGAGCTCCTCCAAAATAATATACTCCCATTGGGGAATCCTATGCATCAGTTTTAGATAATTTATCAAAACCAACCTCATCCAACTCCCACCAATTAAACCACCCCAAAAATTTGATGCTTCTCACCCCGTACCTGGGTGGTATAACAAGAATGACCACCGTGCCTTTCATCATGTTTTAGGACATGACGTTAATAGATGTAATACCATTAAAAGTCTTGTCCAAAATTTGATTGATAGTGGAGAACTTATGTTTGATAATACCAATGCACCTCCAAATCAGTCATTCAACATTTTTTTCAACCCTTTTCCTAATCACTCTCTTTCTACCCAATACCATGATAACCAACGCAAATCATCTCACTCTCATGAAGCACATACAATCAATGTTATTAATAAATAGCCCATTATTGAAGAGACTGTTACTTTAATCACCTTAATGGAAACATATAACTCACCCCTTATTTATTTGGATACCCAAATGAAATAATTGACCAACCCTTTCTTTTCCCTTGATGAGACCTTAGCTTTATCTACCTCTCCTTTGATGGAAACACCAAAGGAGATAACCTCCGTTATAACCATTTCTTCTTCTTTCACTTCACCCATTAAAGAGGTAGAACTGCCTTCCATTTATTTAGACATCCAAACAATATAATCAACTATATCTATTAATTTACTTGAGGACACCATACCTACCTTACCTATCATTGAAATGTCCATTTTCTCTTTGGAAACCATCCTACAAGAGGATATTATCTCATCTACCCAACCATCAATTTTTGAACCATCCATTAAAATTAAATAAACCATTCCCTCTTCTCCACCTAAGGGCTTAATATTTAAAACCAATGACCAAGGGGCTAAGCCCATTTACAAGTCCTTTTCTAGGCTAGTCCAAAGTTTAGAGTTCACTTCCCAACCTAACTTTGATGGAGCCACCTTTTGGCATCGACTTGGAATTCCTTACCAAAGTAAATCTGAACCCTCAACTTCACTTAAATCCACCTTTAAACCCATTTCCTCTTCACTAAATACCTCTTCCAAAACCATAAGTGAACCATCCCAACCACTTCCATCTAAAATTACTAAATAACCTTATGCCTCTCTCACCAAACAAATCAAAAACCTAGGAATTCCTCCCACACCTAATCACGCTCATCCCCCTTTGAGGTTAGACTTAACCCCATCTATTCTACCAATGCAACCTCCAACCAAACCAACTAATAATGTAGAGTTACCTAAACCTCCACCTCAAACTATACTCATACCACCTCCTTACCTTTTACCTTATATTAGGACCCCATCCTTCTATCATCCTGATTACCTATTCTTTCTCTAAGAAACCATCCCCATTTTCTCCACCTACACCCCTCAAAACATCTAGTTTTCCATCATTTTTAACCAACCTATCCACCTCTACTTTCCCACCTATGGTTAAACCTTTATCATTTAAGTCTTCCTTATCCAAATCTCTAACTCATGAACTAACCATAACCAAGGAAACCCAACCATAACCACCAAATAAAACCATTCCTCCAATCATAAATTTTATAGTAAAGACTATGTGCAAGAAGGTTCTCACTCCTAAAACCAAAACCCCGCTGCTTGAATCATATTTAACCATTTTGTAAAGGTTGTTACAAACCTATTGTATTAGATTACCTCCTATTGGGTGAATATTTTGTCACTAGCTAACTGATGAGCAAAATAGGTCGCATCAACCACAACATAGGGATATTGGTCAGCCAGATGTGTAGGTTTACCACATCAAAAGGGGATAAATCTCTCCTCTCATCAAGGGGAGGTTCCCTTATAACTATGAGGAGCTATATACTATATATATATGCAAAAAATAACACTCAGGGGTAGGACAACACCATCCATCTCTCTTTTTTTAGAGATGATGTTCACAGACAAAGGAGAAATTCTGGTGAAACACTAAAGGCACTTCTCTTCTTTCAGAAGTGGTCTTGCAGCAAGTAGCAGGAGTTATTTATGATAGGTAACAAGTAATTGGTAACAGGGAGCATGGTAACCAACAAAATGAGGTGTAGCACAAAGTCTCCCCCTCAACTACCAAAGAGTGAAATATGAAGGATAATGAGGGCACAAAGTCATCCCAAGGTCCTTTACACAGAAAGAAATAGACAAACACACTAAAGGCAACTATGGTAGCATAAAGTCTCTCCATAGTTGGCTTCAAGACACCTTACTAATTACTTCCACTAGTTCTGCTTATTTCATTAAAATGGACAAGAATGCCTTCAGGAAATAGACATAAGAACAATCTCCTAAATGGCAAAAGCTATTACAACACAAAGTCTGAAAGTAACTTGCTTTCTCATTCAAACAAAGAAATATAATTAACAATTTGAGCTCAAAGTCTCAGTAGTTGCCTTTCAATTTTGGTAGAGTTTTGCTTCTATAACAAAGATATCCCCCTTTGCATAAAATAAGAGAATACAATATATAGTAGCTAAGAAAGGCTTGACGCTTTATTTCATGGAACGACCCATGCTGCATTCAATGCCTTGAATGCATTTTCAATTTTTTCAAAGAGGGCCATGCTGGAATAGGGCATTTGCCTTAACTATGGTGTGTTAATTCATCTCAAATGTCTTCTCCTTAGCATGGGTTGTCTGGTCCTTTTCCTGATATCTGTGCAACTGTCCACTTCGCCTTTACTCCAAGGAAGAAAAATAGGCCACACCTTTAATGTTTGTAAGCTCAAATATCTACTTGGTGGATTATTCCACCTACTAGAATAACTCCTGCACAGATATTTATATTTTTTCTCTCTTTCCTATTGTAATTTGAGCTCTTGAGCTATCTTTTCCCCTTTATGCTGGCCTTTCAGCTCCCTCTTCAGCTGGTCACTGAGTTTGTTTTTAGGTTCCATGCCACATTTGAAAATCAATAGATATTTTATTACCCTAAATTTGACATCTACGAGGATGTCATTGGTTCACTATTTCAACAGTTTGGGTGGCCTTCTTAGCTCCTTGGTTCTATCTCCTCCCTTGTTCATTCGCTTGAACCATCTCTTTGAACAGGTTTCTGGAATCTTTCGCTTCTTTCCTTTGCCCAGAGCTTTCATTGAACTGTTGAACCCATTGAACCTGTGAACCATTTTGGTTCAAGGTTCAATGGTTCATCTTCTTCCTTAGAATCCTTTGTTTTCTCTAAGTATTTTGAGCTTTGAAAGAGTCCATAGAAATATGTCTGCAGAGTCTATAGAAACCAGCCTGTAGAGTCCATAGAAATTAACCTGTGGAGTCTATAGAAACCAACCTATAGAGTCTGTAGAAATTAGGCCTACCGAGTCCATAGAAATCAACCTATAGAGTCTATAGAAATTATGCCTATAGAGTCTATAGAAATATGTCTGTAAAGTCCATAAAAACTAGCCTGCAGAGTTTGTAGAAATAAGTCCATCGAAATCAGGCCTGCAGAGTCCATATAAATCATCTTGTGAGCCTTTGATCGTTCCTTTAGCTTTATATCTTTGGAACCTCTCCAAGGGAAGGTGTCCCTTCGGGCCTTGAGAATGGTCCATTTTTTGGTCGCGAAGAGCCCCCCGTAAGGGTACCTGCCCTTCGAGGTCCTTCGAGGTCCTTCGAGCGATCTTATTCTTTAATTACTTCAGAAAAAATGTCTAAAGGAATTCCTTCAGACATATTCTCTGAAGGATTTCCCTTGTAAAATTTAGCCACAAAAAATCTTTCCAAAAGATATCTCTATGTCTACTTTTGTTCACTACCCTCCGCAAGGGCACTTGGACTTTGGTTCACTGCCTTCCACAAGGGCACTTGCCCTTTGGGATTTGGGGCACTCCTTTGAACCAACTTTGGTTCAACAGTTTAATGGTTCAATCTTGTGTTCTACTCATTCAATTAACCACTTCAACCAACCATTTTAAACCAACCACTTTGAACCAACCACTTTGAACCAACCATGTTGAACCTTTAAACCTTTGAATATTTTTGGTTCAAGGTTCAACAGTTCAATGGTTCAATGGTTCAATCTTCCTTCTTTTTGCTAAGTCTTTTGAAGCTGTTGAACTTGCCCAAGTGGTTGAACTTTGAACTTTTGTTGAAGTGTTTAACTCTTTAAGCTTGCCAATGTCATTGAACCTTTGAACCCGTTGAACCTTTTGGTTGAACCTCAGCATTGAACCTATTTTGAAATTGCCTAAGTGCTGGGAACTTGTTTCTTTGAGAGAGTTCACTTGTTGAAGTCATTGAACCTATTGAACCTACTAGTCCCTTAACTAAAAAATCTTGAATAATGAAGAATTTGAATGCTCAGAACAATTTTTTGAGAAGGGAAGAGAGGATTTTGGCTTACAAGACCAAAATATTTCATATGTTGTCCCAAACATGAGTGAAATTTTTTTGGAACAACACCTCCAATCAAACATTTTGACCCTTCATGTCCTAAACCAACATGGTTCAATGACAATTTGATTTACCTTTACCATATGACTCCTGGACATGATACATAGAACTGCAAAGCCCTCCAAACACTTGTCCACAATCTTTTGGATGAACATGATCTATTTGAAGAACCCTTCTTACCCCCACTACCAATCTTACCATCAACCCAACCTACCCAACCTTTACCTACTCTCCCACTCCTACCTAAGGATGAGGAGGAACCAAAGCAAGTATCAAACCCAATAAACCCCCTTATCCACACTATTCATGTGGTTACCTGATCTTAGGCCCAACATAAGGACAAGGGAAAAGTCAAAACATATTCTATGGACTTACCCTTCAACCCCTCAACCTTCCAACCAAAACCAAACATCTCCACCCTCACCTTCACAACCACAAAAACCCAAAGTATCTATTTTGGGACCATCTCCCTCCAACCCTCTCATATCCATACAATGGTTAGTGTTGAAACAACTTCACCAAACATGGATAAAAATGAGCCTCTATGAACTAATCAACACCTTGCCCCACCATCATTAGGCATTTATTGAGGCTCTAAAATCTATAGAGGTTTAACCAAATGATCCTCAACCTCTTGTACCCTTTGTTGGAGCCCTCCAACTTTTCACCCTTGTCACCTTTCAGGATTGTAAAATACCTCCCACTAATATTGAGGACTTTGATCCTCCCCTTTTCATCATGACATACGTTAATCAAACCCACATCAAGAGGGTTATGATTGATGGAGGAGCTATCATCAACATTATCTCATCCCATGCATATGACCAAATTTAGCTACCCAAAAACATCATGTCAAAAAGTACTGTGGTCCTTCACTCTTTCAATGATACCATGGCCACTACCTTAGGGACTGTTGTCCTCCATATCTACTTGGGGCCTCATACCATTCCTTAATTATTCTACTTTATAGAGGGCAATTTACAATACAATGTGTTACTTGGATGCCCTTGGATCCGTGACATGAGTTGCATCCCTTTCTCCTTACATCAATGTTTCAAATTTGAGTATGAGGGAAAAGTTGTTACCATCAAAGCTTACCCTAGTCCTTTTTCCTCCTATAATATGACATATTGGCTTAATGATGTCCTTTGACCTCAATCTACTATACAATCAACTTCTAACAAAACAAACCCACCAACTAAAACTGTCAACATTTCTACTCATAATGATAATGAAGCATCAACTAGATCAACCATCCATTCATCCCAAATTTTGATTGAAGACCTTTTGGAATGCACATTTAAATGTCTCTCTTGGGGAATATCAACTTCTATCCTTAGAAGCTTTCCCTACTCTGCATAAATATGGGAATATTAAATATAACCCTTCCTACAATCCCATCATCAAAGCCATCATCCCTTTTGGGCTCCCCAACAATAAAAAAAAATTCATCTATGGAGGACTTGATCAACCACTTCTCATTCCCACCATTACCCCATTCATCTGACCTTTCACCATTGATTTCTCCTACCTAGACAAACTAGCCTTTGCCAAAGATTACCTTTACCAGTGTGCTTGGAAAGGGTTTGTTCTTGGTCTCTATGAACATGGGCCTCATGAGTTACTTATAATGAAAACTCAAAAACCTCATGAGTTCTATGGCCTTGGGTTTGTACCACCAAAAGAACCCACCTCACCAAAACCCATTGCTACCATTGATGAAGAATTTCCATCCTCACTAACCCCATCTTCCTCCAACTCTGAGGACTCTAATATCATTCCATGTATTTTTTTTTTGATTGTTACTATTAGTTTGGACCCACTGGCCTATCAAAAGGATGACCAAACTAAAACCCTTCCTCTCATCTATCCAAAAATGATTGAACATGATTTTCCTACCATCAACACCATCCAATGTCAGGATGATGAGTCTATTCTCACCTACCTCAGTTTAGGGGATTCTTCAATTCATAAATATTTCTCTCTTAAGAACCAAACCATGCTAAATGAATCCAATATTGATGTCAACCTAAGTACTCAAGATAACTGCTATATGGTTAGAATTGGCCAATCATTAAATTCTACCAAGAAATAAGATTAATCTTCTTTCCTTTGTGACCATATCATAGCATTTTCCTGGTCCTACCAAGATATGCCCAAAATTGACACTTTTATTTCCCTCCACAACATTTTTACTCATCCTGAGGCTAAGCCAGTTTAACAAAAGCTTCTTAGAATGCATCCTCACATAGACCTTTTTGTCAAAGAAGAGCTTCAGTGTCTCTTATCTATCGATTTATTTCAACCCATCAACTATCCACAATGGATTTATAACATCATTCCTATCACCAAGCCCATAGGGGGACTTCATCTCTACATTGACTTTCATGACCTCAAACTCACTTACCCAAAGGATAATTTTCCTCTACCAAACATAGACCAACTTATTGATCTTATAGTCATTCATTAAATGTTATCTCTCATGGATGGTTTGTCAGGATATAATCAGATCTTGATTTTCCCTAAGGATCAATATAAAACTTTCTTTATCACCCCATGGGGAACCTTTTACTATAGGGTCATGCCTTTTGGACTAGATAACACTATAGAAACCTATTAGTAGTCCATGACCTATATCTTTCATGATCTCATCCATAAAATTATAGAGGACTATGTGGATGATATCTTTGGGAAATCCAAATACCACAAGGATCATCTAGCCATACTCACCATCATCTTCAAAAAATAATCCATTATCATGTTAGGTTCAATCCTAAGAAGTGTATTTTTGGAGTCCTATTATGAAATCTTATAGGTTTCATTGTATTTCTCTATAGAATCAAAATAAACCCCACTAAAGTTAGATAAATCTTGGAAATGCATCCTCCCACCACCCTTATGCAAATCCATAACCTACAAGGTAAAATTCAATCTATCTATCGCTTCATCTCCCAGTCATCTGATAAATGCCAACCCTTCCACCACCTTCTAAAGAAAGATACCTCTTTTAAGTGGACCAAATAATGTTAACAAGCCTTTGACTCAATGAAGGAGTACCTTCTTTCTCCACCTATCCTCATCCCTCCTAGAGAAGACCAACCCTTTTACCTAAATATATCTTCCATAGATCATTCCCTAGGGGCAATGCTCACTCATCATGATGAACATATTAAAGAGCAAGCCATCTACTACATTAGCTGCACACTTATCAAATATGAAACTCGATATACCCATATATAAAAACTTTTCCTCACCTTAGTTTTTATGGTCTCCAAACTCTATCACTATCTTCTCAATCATAAAACATATATCATCACTAACACTAACCCCCTAAAGTATATGCGCTTTAAGCCATACCAAAACTAGCATATGGCTAAGTGGCTCATGCTCCTAGATGAGTTCAATCTTGAGTTCCTTTCATAAAATATCATTAAAATACAAGTCATTTTTGACCAATTGGTTGAAGCTCCTCTACCTAAAAATCAACCTCTTCCTCTTGCCTTCCCCAATGAGTCTATTGCAACCTTTCTCAAGAAGAACCCACCTACCAAATGATAATATTTTTTGATGGCTCTAAATGTCAAAATGGTGGGGGTACCAAATTTATTCTCATTTCTCTCAATGATAAACCTCTTCCCCTTTCTTTTAAACTTGAATTCAAATACACCAACAACATAGCCAAATATGAAGCCTTAGGCATAGGTCTCTAAACCACCCTTGCATTAGGATTCAAAACAATTAGTATCTTTAACGACTCCCAATTAGTCATCAACTAGGTCATAAGATCTTATCAATGTAAAAATCATGTCCTAATAAAATACAAACAACTCATGGATGTAATCTTAACATCATTCAATCATTACACTATCTAATCAATTCCTCGATCTACTAACAAGATCACATATACGATGACATCCCTTACCTCCTAAATCCCATCTCAATTTTTTGAGTCTAGACTATTTGTCACCATCCATCATTTTATAAAACCCTCATATATTAGTTCTTATCTTCCTATCATTTGTAGTGTGGAGACATCTATCTCTATCCTTTAGCATGACCAAACTTTTAACTATCTTAACCCTGGAATTTTCCTCTCAACCTTTCAAAGAATGCCTGAAGAACTTTTGTTTAGAGTACCTCTCATTATACCATACTAGGGGGAATCCTTTACAAACATAGCTTTGATGGCATCCTTATTCGTTGTTTGCATGGTCATAAAGCCTCCCATGCCATCAAGGAAACACATGATGGAATATGTGGGGGACACTTTAGTGGCTTAGCTATTTCTAAGTGTATCCTTCACCTTAGATACTATTGGTCCACCCTCAATCAAGACTATTGTGACTATGTAAATAAGTGTGTAAAATGTCAACAAAATGCTAACTTACATCATGCACCTCCTCATGGCCTTCAAGTATCCAAAGATTATTAGCCCTTCTCATAATGGGGTCTTGACCTTATTCAGGAAATCAATCCCCATTCTTCACAATGGTACTAATATATCATTACTACTATCGAATATTTCACCAAGTGGGTGGAGGCCATCCCCCTTATATCCACCAAAGCTGAAAATATTATCGACTTCATCAATCACCATATAATCTATTGTTTCAGTGTTCCCCATAAAATAATCACCAATAATGGAAAATATTTAAAAAAATATAAAGTCCAAGGTCGCTTTGATGCTTTTGACATCACTTTAAGCTTTTCCTTTCCTTATCATCCACAAATAAATGGACAGGTAGAAGCCTCTAACAAAAATCTCATCAAAATGCTCACCAAGTAGTCAATGCTTTAGGTCAAGATTAACACTAGCACATCCTTTTCACTTAATGGGCTTATCATAATAGCATTCAGACCTCTACATGTTCTACCCTTTTTCTCTTGTCTTTGGAGCTGAGGTAGTCTTGCCTCTTGAAGTCCAAATTCTCTTTCTTCATATATCATTACATGAAATCCTTTATGAGAGTGACTATCATCAAGAATGCCTCACACATCTTGAACTCCTTGATGAACATCACATCATAGCCCTTAATCATCTTTGTGTCTATCATGAATGAATCAAATGTACATATAAAAAACACCTGAAAGAGTGAGAGTTTAACATCAAAGACCTTGTCCTTAAGGAAAACAAACATGCAACTAATATGGAGAAGAGAAAAAAGGGCAAGTTTGATTTCAATTAGCTTGGACCCTACATCATAACCCACAAGTATGGATTAAGCACTTATCATTTATCTTCTCTCGAAGGCAAACCATAACCTGAGCCTCTCAATACTTCACACTTGCATCCCTTCTATTGTTAAAACAAGGATCAAAATCACCTTTGTGTCTAACTTAAGATCATCCCTTACTTTAAAATATTTTCACTTCCTTTCACCCACCTATCCCTAATCCCTTTGGGAATAATTGATTACAACATAGAATTAAGTGATTATCCATCATAATTATAGCCTAATCCTAAGCATGGATACCATGGCTATACCCATGGCATGGTTCTAATGGATAATTTTCATCTTTAATCAAATGGAATCTCATGATTAGTTATCTCTCAAACCACTTTCATTAATCTATCATTAAACTTTTGTGTTAAAGTCTTGCCCCCTTAAAGGTAAACCTTTAAGCTTAAATATACTTGTCCATGTCTAACTCAATGTTCATAATTTAAAATTTGGGGTACCAAAGTACCACTTGGGCCCATATCTCTAACATTACAAACTAATCCTTTGAAGGATAACTACCCAATAATTAAAATTTGCTTAAAAATAGACTGCTCCCTTGAAGGACAGCTATAAAAATCCTAATTTTAGGCCACTCCCTTGAAGTATGGATAAGAAATAATCATTTGAATCTTCTCACATAGATCAGCTTTAACAACTTATCAAAATAACTGAAGAAACACACAAACCTATGAAAAAATCAAAGTAAGTAAGCCATAATCAACTCCTATACATGGCATTAGTAGATTTATTGCATCGATCAGTCTACATATCATATTAAGGCATGGACTTGTCTATTATGGTTCTTTGGTCAGCTATAGAATGGGCAAGCTAACCCACATCAAGTTACCTTTTTACCTATTTAACATTCAACCATCTACCTATCACCTCCCTTCCCTTCAATCCTTCTCTGAGATCAAGGGACTATGAGCTTACTCGGTACAAAGTGATTAAGACACCCTCTTTATCAATCAAATCATGCTCTTACGAAGCATTCAATATATTTATGTCCACTAAGTCAATCCAACTATGGTTTTTGTTTTTTAGGTTCTTGCCAACTAAAAACATCATGCCTTTTTCTTACCCTCTATTCATTAGTTCATGTGGTCATATGTCTCACAATTTTTATCTTTCTCATATTTAGTTTGTTTTCTACACCTACTTTATGTGATTTCATTATATTCCCATAACATCATAAAATATGAACAAAGACAAGTATAAACCATATCCTATCCATAAACAAAACATCAGGAACCATAAACCATAAACAAATCATAACATATCATTATAACATTTTAACATCATAAGATCATCATCAAATGGGATCAACATTATCCCTATAATAACCTATCATCCTATTTTTGAACTACATTATTTTATAAATAATAATACACCCTCATCCTATCTAACCACATTATTATAATCATCTCATAAATAACATCATTAAAACCTATCTATCAAATATTCATGATCATGCGCAACCTAAAATCAATAACAAAAAATATCTTAATTAACAAAATATTTTCAAACCACATCATCATCACCATCTATCATAACCATCATCAAATACCTAAATTAAAGAGTTAACAATAACCATAAGCATGAAACAACATATACCATCCCTAATCCATGAACATAACCACATCATGATCATAATCTACATCTATCACATCATTAAATCATAATCATAATACATCAATACATCATCAACACAACATCATGAACATAATAACATAATCATCATGTCATATGTCAACATAATCATCAATATAATCAAAACACCATGACGTACTCAACATATAATCATAATATACATCAATAAATAAATACATGTCATAATATATTAGTTTATCCTACTCATATACATCTCATGTCATCAGCACATAGGCCAGTATCAAAATCAAAATCATATACATAATATCATCTATCAGGCCCTTGGTACACCACTACCACTAGCCCCATCTACACTCACACTTGCACTACTATCTAGTGGTGGCCCCCTTGATGTCCTTGCCTATCCCACTATCAAAGCCCACTATCTTAGAGTAGTTATGGATGGACCACCTACTAAAGTGGTCATGTACTCTTTGTATCTCATCTCTAATGGCAACTATGTTATCACTATCACCTTATAATATCTCATCTTTTGAATGGTGGTTAGGTACTGTCCTTAGAACTATGTCAGGTGGTCCTCCTATTGTTGATATGGCCACCCCTACTCTCTATCTTAATGAGTCTCTCTCTTATGTCACTAAATCTAGGGAGGTCCTCATCATATCATTCTCTCCCATCAAATTCTCAACCTACCACTAGAAAGTGATAATCTATGCCTACAAGGTGGCCACCTATCCTTATAATCTAGTGATCTGGGCTTGTGCTAATACTAGTGCCACTACCACCTGACCATCCTATGGTGATTACCCTACAAGGTTCACATCCATAGGATTCTACCCCCATCACCCCATCCATAGTCAATCATTGTATATCTAGCCTAGAACCAAGCTACGTATCCATCTACCATACCCACATCATCAATGGTAGTTCTAGCTGATAGCTCCTCATAATCTAGTATGACATCCTATGGCTATGAATTTGGTAGTAAAAATTTGGCCTCTTCCCTCCTATATCAAGGTAAATCTGGTGAGATCCCTTGAACTAAACCAAACTACCTCCGTGCATGCTCAAATAAGATGCACTCATCCTTCCCATTTGATCTCTCGTAGACCCACCACCAGCTCTATAAACCTACTATATGGTACCTATACTTGGGCCAACTAAGCCAATCCACATACAACCTCTATATCACATCTCCTACTACCAAACCCTCCAACATATCATAGAACCAATCAATGTCTTTGGCTCCTCCACCTTCCCCTATCAAAGCATCAATATAACTCCATCTCATGAAGCCCATTAGAAAATCTACTTGAGTGAATCATTACCATGATACCACTAATGGTCTCATAACCTACATATGCTCATATGCATAACAATATAGCACAAAATCAATGTTAATCCCATACCATCTATGTGCCTAAAAATCCCATAGCTCCTTATAAATCTAGACTAGTAATACTAGGGCCCATCTAAACACCATCCTCCCCAACAACATCTCCACTAGTACCCTAAGTAGTAGGTATGGAAATCATCCATGGCTCAAACTTAGAAAAGTGAAACAAGTCACTTCCATCATCATCATTATTATTATCATCTACATCAAGAACCTATCCCTTAGGGCTCACTGGTATAATGGCTCGATCCCAAATCTACTTGCATGCCACCTAATATGAACCTGATCTACTCCATATAGGAGATCCATGTAGTAGTCCTGATCCTCATTCTCAATATGATAAGTGGGCTCCCTATAAATGGGTATCTATGTGATCATAGTCACATCATCCAATAGGATGATCATCTCTCCAGTTAACAACATGAAGGTGTTTATCGAGTCCCATCTCTCGATGAGTATAAAAATCATAGCCGCATCCCATGGTAGGTGTTGATAATGAATCATAGCCCCTAGGACAACCATATTCATGTGTTTCTACTCCTTTATTTTCATCCTATCTCAAACCTTGGTGAATATCTTAGGGACTCATTCCTCATCTGGATCTGATCACAGGCCTACACAAAAATCATATTATCATGAATACTTAGTTCCCTATATCAAAATCACTAGCCACCTAAACCTACCATTTTCAACCTATCTTACCTTTGAGACTCAACACACACCTCTACCATTATCTTCCCAAATTATCAACACCTAAATACTTCTATCTCAAACACTAGCCCTACTTCACATAACTCTCCTTCAACCTATATTTGACCTTCACCACCTTACCTTTCATTGACCCTAACACCTCATTTTTAAGCACCTACATGCTTTTACTTACTTAAATCTACCCACCTTCCCTTCATCCTCTCTTCCCTACATTTGACCTTTACCACATACTTGATGGACCTCTTAAAATATTTCAACCTCTTGCCCTTTCCCCACTTCAACACTTTAACAATTAAGACTTTCATACACTTTCCAAAACATTCAAAAAATTTACCCAAATATAATATTTTCCTACCCAATCCCAGCACCGTTCGACCACTGTTAGTTCATTAAACTATCAATGGTCCCTTAGGGTTTTTTCACCCTTAGTTCAATTAATGATGATTGGGTTGAACCATCAATGATCAATGTGTGTGACCACCAATGACAAAACCCTAATGCCTCATCCCACATAAACACCACAAAAATTAGCTAAATCCCAAATTTTAACTATCTAACCATATTATATAACCCATTATAAACCCAAAACACCCTTAAAATCACAGTTTTACACCCAAATTTACCTACTTTCAATAACCACCTAAAACTAGGGCATCATGTCCTAATACATTCACAAAACCACATCTACATCACTCAAACCTAATCAATACAAATTCCACATAGAATTACTTCAACTAACTTTCAATTTCAAAACAACCCTTACCTTTTTCTATGATCATTAGTGTGTTTAGAGTCCTCGTACTACTGCCTAACCGTACCCACATCCACCCTCTATCTAGTCAACATGCAATCACCCTTATCCTACACAATCAGCCATTAATACTTTTCCACCTCAACAACCTTAATGTGCAATGAACAAATGACAAAATGCTAGAGAAATAACAACCATGATCATAATGTCAAAGGGTAAAAGTGATTTTTCATTTTTACATTTTGTATCTTGACTTTTTAGGGTTTTACCTGATATTCAATGATCGATATTGGGGATAACCCTAATCATCAATTGTTGGGTCCCCTAGTTTTTACCCACTTTTTCAACAAGAAAACCACTTAAAATCTAACCTTTTAGGAAGAACTACATTTGGCCTAAAGTTCTTTTTGGATTTCTTGTCTATATAACTATGTAGGTAACATCTACTTGCCTAGTGGATATGGAATTAGCTTAGCCATTCCCTACTAAGTCATACCCAACCAACCAACTATTTCACCATGTCCACCTTAATATTGGTCATTTTTGACTTGAAAAATTCACTTATTTTGTGATGACCATGCTTGGTCATTTTGATTGCACCAACCAACCTTGCCATGTTGAAATTTTGAAATTTGTACCACCTCATGCACAACCTGACCAATTGTGTTATTTCATAGGAGTACTTCCTACCCTAGATACTTGTGACCAACACCAACTTTATCCAGATGGATTGATAGGCCTAACCTAATCAACTATGACCAACATTGTGGACTAGTTACCCCTATCACATTTCCCTCTGGAAACAAATGTATTTGTACCAACATTGACAACTTTAGTCTTTGTACAATCTTGAGTACCACCCTTGGTTACATTTTATGCATGTGTTTGTGTCTCAAATGCATAACCTTTTTATGTCACCCACCTTGTGACTACCCATTTACCATTTTATCAAACCCTGACTTGATTTCACTTTTGCCTCATTAACTCCTGATTTGAGGGGGAACACCTACTGCTATACTTGAAGCAACTAGACCTTAACTAGCCATCTATTTTTGTTCTAAAACTTGTAAAATCAAAGTCACATAACAAAAATGGGCAAAATGTACACACTCAAAAATTTCACATGATAGCTTTCAATGTCAAATTGCCTTTTGACCCTCATCTAACCTCGCATCTAGTTGTCCACCTAGTTAATTAGACTCATTTACTAACTTGACCCTATCAAACCCTTAACACATTTGATTAAACTCATCTTTTTAAATAAATTATTTTCCTCTGACCCCTCGACTATCGATTATTAGCCTAACCATCTACGATTGGCCTGATTGTTGATGATCAGGTTTTCAAGTCTAATTTAAAGTTTTAAATCAATGATATATTTATGCAAGATAAACATCTCCCTAAATGGTACATTGATTTTAAAATATTACTTTAAAATCTCATGAATTTGAAAACCTTATCCCCTTGTCACATTAGTAACTTCCTCCATCCTAATTAGCAACTTCATCTTACAAAAGGAGAAAATAAGGAAGTGAAAGGGATCCACAAATAATTGTGTCTAGGCTATCATATTTTCTTGTGGAGGTATCCAACTTTTCTTCAGCAAGCAAACAACAACATTGGAGACCTAAACCTTTATCTGAATCACCTTTGGAGGCTAAAGTACCATCACTCTGGCCAAATTGACTCAACCCTCCATTATCAAGTTACAAGTATCTTGTGCTTGTTTTCATTGATTCATATTATTTTTAACCTCCTTACCCTAACTAGACCTCTTAACATCTTATTCTCCATCCCATAGACTTATATGAAAACCCCAACCTACCTATTCATCATTCTATAATTCTACTTCAATATCATCCCAAAACACATAATCAACCACTGACAATTAGACCAACTATCGATGGTTACCTCAACCATCACTAGTTACCCAACCATCACTGATTATCCCAAATACAACTGGTTCACCTGACCTTCATCGATTGACTGTCATAGAAAATAATAACAAGCCATTTTTAGCCCCTCATCCCTAAACAAATCCTATTTTTTGTATCATGGCCTCTACATAGAACCTATTCTAATTTTTTGACATGATACCAATTTCCCTAGTATAATTATTGACTTGATTTTATGACATTTAATCATTTTTTGGAACAAGCATTTTACTTCCTTATTGCATAACATTTATTTTCTAGTTATTAGATGCAAGTATCTTTTCTTTCCTTTATAAAATTTAATTTTTATTAAAGAGTGGATTGACAACCATCCTAGTAAGCTTTCACTTCTTGGATCTAGTATACACTAGGAATTTTGTTTAGTGTTTTCTTATTTGCAGGTTATTCTTTCTAAGACAAAGAGGAGTTCCCATCGTCATCTGGATTCACGTTCATACTTCATCAGGTATTATTATACACACCCTATTCTTAATTTCATTACTTGATTCCAAATTAAGCAAAACAATTTTAGACCTAATAACATATTTGAAGGCCATTCATGTATATTGGATGAGTTTAAGAATATGCACTTGAGTTTTGGGCCACTTGAACCAAATTAGGTGTGTGAAATGAAGAGTTAAAAGACACCTATGCAGATAAATGATGGGATGGTAGGTCATAGGAGTTTATTAAGGTATGTCATATGTTCAATGAGTTGTTTTAGATTAATTTAAGGTGAATTCATGGTTGGAAGATCCATTTTTCACTCCTTTCATGCAAAGAAGGGCAGTTTTCAAGAAGCTAGTCAATGTATCAAGCTAATTTTTAATCCCCAGACCATTTGGAAGGTTTGAAATACTTTAGGAATGATAAAAATGGCCTTGGAGGTATATTTGGACTATATCATAATTCCCCTTCTTGGTGTAACTCATGGACACTTTTCAATTTTTCTCTACTACACCCCTCTCTCTCTTTACCATTCTCTATAAAAGCAACCACTTTTGGTTAAGTTGGTAAGATCCACATCTGATATGGTGAAGACATGATAGTCTGAATACTATTTATGCCTTTGAATAAACATTTTTATTATATTTTTGATTTCATAACTTCTTGTCTAAGTGTGTGAAGCAATGCAAAGTGGAATGACAAGTGATAATCATTTATCCTTATGTTCACTTTGCTCTTTCATGTTTTGTGTAAATAGTCTGCTCTCTAATAGGTCACATGAAGTGTAGTTAGTGTCTTTATCTATATCTAATTGTAAGTAATAGAATTATTATCTACAATTATACCTCTTGTTCATTCACCTTGATAAGTGCAATGCATATCACCTTCATGTTTGAAATACTTATGTTAGAAAAACCTTGGATGTTGAAGATACTTTTTTGAGTCATATTTCTTAGTGTAAGTTAATGGTAGTATAGTGGATATTAATTTGGTGCATCACCTCATTATAGTAGGTTTCTTTCATGTTATTTTTATCTCTTTTATTCCCAAATAAGAAAGTAGTATAGGTGATTAGCTACAATGAACATACATAGGGATCTATCTCTTTAATCTAAAGGTTTACCTCTACTATAGGCAACTGACAATCCTATATTTATTTCCATGTTTCAATAAATTTGGAGAATGATTGAACTACCTCTCCAAGGGTGAAAAATTAAGTGACAACAGATAGATCTCAAGAAATAATATCATCAATAATGTTGGGGTAAAAAAGTAAGAGTACAATGATATGATTTACTATATTGTCTATCAAAGAAATGGGTGGACAAAACACTAAATGCTTAGAATCATGGTGATAAGACTGAGCATTATATGTGTTATCCTTATATATGATTCCTTGCCTACATTTTTGATTAGATGCCTCAACATGATTAAGAATTCCTTGTTCATGTTTCTCAAGGCCCTATTTTGTGTGTTACCTAGGAATTTGACTCAAGAGAGGATGGTTAGTATGGTGTTAGTTCTAAAATGAAAACAAAATGAAATAAACCCACTAATAGCATAACATCTCTAGGCCTAGACACTAGGGAGAGCTTAGTTAATAAAATCAAATGACAAACACAAATAAAAAGCAAGGAATGAAAACACAAAAATCCCTTCACTTTCCTTAGATTATCCAAATGCCTTTGTAGTGGTGGATTACTCAAATTGTGCTCATGAAGTCCTTGACAATGGAAGCTTGGATACCTCCATCTCTCCTTGACAACTTTGGCTTGTGGCTTGGCTTGGCTTGGAATCGATTTGGAATTATAAATTTGCATTATCAAGTCCTTTGAAGATACTTGAGCATAATAAATTTGCACCAGATAAGCTTAGAAATGATGTGGTAAGGCCTCCTATTTATAGATTTTTGAAATTGTCTAGAATCAACCTAAATTATTCATCTCAAGATTGAGATGTGTGGTTGAGGATTAATTTAATTTTTAGAATTAAGTTTGTAATTTTCCTCATCATGACATTGGAAGGAGTAATTAAGATGCATGAAGGGAATCATGGAAGGCATTGATGAGGCATAGAGGGCATGAATCCTGATATTTGTGGCATTTATGGCCTAGGGATGTCTTCCCAAGAAATGAGGTCACTTGATGATGCAAATATTCAATATTTATTTCTAAAAATAAGTAATCAACAAGTTTACATGGAATTTTTGATTAGGCCTTGATATGGGTTAATTAGCTCTTAAGCATGATAAATTACTTTGTGCACAAATTACTCAAATTGATCAGAATGCCTTGTTATTGGTCCAAAATTTGACTGGATTGGAATTGGAAGTCCATGTCAGATGTATTGGATCCATTATCCCATTTAGGATGTTACCAATAACAAATAGCAAAGGCATGTGTCTTGTGTAAGAGATTTGATAAGAAAGATCAATCCAGAGCACCTAGGTGCAAAATTAGCATTTTGACTCAAAATAATCTAATCAAAGTTAGCTGGCCCATAAATTACATTGCCCCATTTAGGGATAACCTAGCCAAAATCGGAATTTGTATATGTTAGTTTCACATTTTGTAGCATGTTTTAGTGTTTTTAAGCCAAATTATGCATTTTGGGTGGAAATTGGCTAAAAGCCTAGTTGGAGGTTATTGATGGCCAGATTTAGGTGTCTATAGTTTTCCCCTATTTGGGAAGGTGTTATAAGCTATAAACATAGTAATGTCTTCTCAAATAATGAAAAGGTCTTGTATGCCTACAATTATAATGATGATAAACTGATTGTATGATGCCCCCTCAAGGGAATGGTTGGCACTAATAGATCAACAAACAGTCCCTTGAAAATAAAAAAGTGAAACAAGGGGACCAAAGAAAGAAAATATGATGGGGTGAAAACATAATGATATTGAAAAATTAGTCAAAATAACTGAGAATGCAAGCAGGACGGTGTACAATGGTTTACCCAAAGGTTGTTATAAGTATTGTACCTTGATAGTGGTAATGTGGTATGATAACATAATGATTTGCCCAAAGGTGGTTATAATCATTGAGAAGATAGAGCTACCCCAATTAAGATAGACAAACAAGATAATAAAATGCCACTCTATAGGTAGAAAAAGTAAAGTGGTGATAACACAATGATTTATCTAAAGGTGGTTATAATCATTAAGAAATGCAAGTGGGATGGTGTGTAATGATTTTTCCAAAGGTGGTTATAATCATTGGACCCTGATTATGGAAAACATGATAAACTTGGATAAGGATAATGATAACTTAACATAGAGGGTAATGATGAATTGGAACAACCTACTAGTACGGAGATGCTCATTCGAACTAATAAAAGTTGAAATTCTTTCATGGTTAATTACTTTGTTTGGGATATGATTAGGATGGAATCAAGATGTTAGTGTTGAAGAGATGCCACCATTATTGAATAGACTTCTTAAATCTAAGGTTTATTGTAGCATGTGTCAGTAGGAATCATGGTATAACATCATGAGGACTTGGCAAAAATACGCACGAGGACTGACTTCCATAATCTAATACTTACTAAAAAACAATGCACCAATGATAGAAAACATGATGAAAATGTAAACATATGAATATGGATGGATTCAAGTGTAAGTGTTGGAAAGTAATCACCCAATGAACACACATAAATTGAATCAAGGTAACAGTGCTAAAAGTAAACAAATAGGCAGACAAATAAATACAATAAGCAAAAATAAATAAAGAAACAATGCAATAAAAACCCTATGAATATTGTCCCTAGAAAATAGGTGACAACTTAACAAATGAATAAAATGGGGGAATAGAAGAAAAGGAAGAAAGTGGTTGAGATGTCTCCATATGCAATAGGCAAGTGGATGATGCCTACATAGTTTCATGGATGTAATATCCAATAAAAAACTTTAGGCCAAATGTAATTCTCTCAGTGAATGAGAAGAATGTGATAAATGTAGAAAACAAACAAAATGGATATGATAGAAGAAGAGGAATGGTCTTGTAAAATGGCAAGTGCATGAGAGAAAAAGGCCAAAAAGGATGGGGAAACTAAGTGACAAGTGATTTGCTTGCAATTTTAGTAAGGGTTCCTAGAATCCTTAAGGCAAAGAAATGGTCAAATGTTTTTGTTCTTTTCTAAAAAAATTTCAAATGTTTTTGGAATTATTTTGGAGTATCTCAACTCAATCAAGAATGATGAGACACTAAATGGTTCAAGCTTGTAAAACAACAAGAGCATGGCTTAGGTTGCTCATAAAATGGTGAGAGTATGGCTTAGGTTTCTCACAAAATGATGAAAGCATGACTTAGGTTGCTCATAAAATGGTGAGATCATATGGAAAGGGTGACTGAGCTGACCTCAATAAGTATTGAGAACTACCTACATAGTCCCAAAGTAAGACCTCAAATCACTATAGTTACACCCTTACAATGGAGGAACATCTCTAGGAAGCAATTAATTTAAACAAAATAGACACAGTTGGTAAAAGAGCACAACAACACATAGGAAGTGACAAGTTGGTATGTCAAGGCTTAATGTTACCCTTAGTTTGCCCATAGATAGTTATAACCAAGACACAATAACATAAATAAATGGTACTAATTTTCCTAAAGGTGGTTATAATTAGTAGCAAGATTGGTGGTAAGAAAGGAATAACAAATGAAGGATATAACTACCGAAACTTCTGTCACACAATCCCAAAATATGTTATTTATCTAAAGCACTTGAACTAATTGATAAAATGATCAGATACATTGATGTTAAAACTATGTAATAAAGGACAAAAACCAAGGTCAAATAGGCTAGGCTTTAGAAGACATTGGGTCGATAGAATGGAAGCAGAAAGTGGATACAACAAAGAGACAAATAAGGTGGTATTTGTATAAAGAATAATAGTGATAAAATGACATAAATAAAATGGTCCTAAAAAAAAATACACCTTAGCATTCAAGCATAATACTACTTGAGATGAATAATATTCATCAGCTCTAGAAGTTCATCATCATCTGGTGTGGCAAGTCTGTATGCTCCTGATCCATAATCTGCAGTGATGATGAAAGGCCCTATCTAGTTTGGTTTGAATTTCCCTTTATGCTTATTCTCAACCATGGTATTTGTTGATGTTTAAAATTGTGCTTTGTTTCAGACACCAACAATGGGAAGTTTCAAGATGTGGGACATGCGACTTGAAACAACCTCCATATTTTTAAGAAGTTAGTCTCTTCTTTATATCAAGTGTTGGGGGAAAAGGGATGGGAATTTAAATAGAAACACAAATTCAAAGAAATAATATCTAACTATGGAGATGCACCTGAATGTAATTCAACCTTAATCCTGAGCACAGTGAAACTCTATGTAGGATTCATTTACATTTAAGAGCAAACAAGTGCATGATCCATGTAAAAGATTGAAATTATAGAAATAGAGGCTCATAGCATAGACTTCTTTTGCTGAAATATAAAAATGTCAACAAAGGCTTAGGGTTAAATCTTCTTAATTGAATTTTTTGATCACATAAGAGGCACAGAAACACGTACAGTTATGTAAACCTTCCAACTCAAGAAAATGAGACAAAAGCAAATGACATTCCTAATCACAGTTCTAGAAAATCTACAGTCGAGACTACTTTTGCAAATGACACAGATAATATCAACAAAGGCATAGGGTTCAATTTCCTTATTTGAATTTTCCAGTCCTATAAAAAGCACAGAAACACGTAAAGTCATATAAACCTTTCAACTCAAGAAAATGAGACAAAAGCAAATGATATTACTTAGCCACAGCTCTAGAAAGTCTAAAACTTGTTACAATAATTCTATATTTAGAAATTATCTCTTTCCGTATCTTCCTCCTTTTTTGATGATGATCCCTGCACTCCTCTTTATAGCCTCAGATCTCTCATTCCACTGCCTCCTTTCCCGCGCAACTGTCTATTCTACCTTTATCTCACAGGGGACAAACAGACGGTGCTTTCAATGTTTGCCAGCCCCAAAAATCTACTTGATGAACTGCTCCATCTACTGGAAATAAATCCTTCTAAGTTTCCCTATAGATTGATCATGCATTCCAAAAATTATGGCCCAAATTGAACTCTAACTGAGTTGGAAGTGCCTATACAGGACCCTCTATTCTGTTGAAATGGAAGAGGACACTTAGTCAATTTCCCAAAAATCTTCTTATTTCTTAAGAGATACCAGAGGATGACACTTGGCACTTTCTGCCTGATTTATCAAAGACACGTGACACTTTCCACTTTCCCTATATCCTGCTCAGGAATGCTCTACCTTTGACACCTATCACAATTTGCTTCTTTGACACTTAGAAATTTCAACAAAATAAGACTCACCACATTCCTTGCCTGAGCAACCTTTAAAAGGGGAAGGGTGCACATGGAAATCTCCACCTACTCTTTAGCTATGCTTGTAGAAATATTTGGGACACATGTTAGGCTCCTCCAGATGGTGACACTTGGCAGCTTCTGTAGACCTTTGAAATAAAACCTGAGACCCGCCACAATCTTTATTCAGTAATGAAACTCGAAGATGATCTCTCAGATGTTGACACGTGGAGACTTTCATGGTTTTTGGGAAGATACGTGGCATCTTCCACTGCTCTTGCTAAGGGTATGTAGTGGCTTCCACCTCTCCTGGGAATGGAGTAGAAAGGGGCTCAGAAAGTGACACTTGGTGGCCTCCACTTATCTTCAAGACTTAAACAAAAATGAAACAATGCCTTACTGCCTTCTGAAAGGGTGCTTGACCCCTTTGGTTTTTGGGACACTCCTTTGAATTGCCTGATGAACCAAGCCATTGAACCAACTGATTGAACCAAAAATGGTTCAATGGTTCAACACTATGCCCCATTTACACATTAACTGAGGTATTGAACCAAAAATGTTGAACCAAGGCATTAAATTGACTGTCTCTCAAATGCCAACACATGGTGACTTTTTGCATTCTTCTAGAAAAATAGTTCTGAGCCTTCTGCGATTGCCACCTGGCACTTTTTGCCTGATCCTGATACTTAACCTGTTGAAACCTTTTTCCAAAAAATAGATGAAATGTGGGTGCCAAAAAGGAATGCAGATGCCGACATGTAGTACATTTCGTTGAGTTGTTATTGGACGTGGCGTGTTCTATGGCCCTCTTGAAAGTTATGAAAGGTGCCTTGTGTAGACACCAATATTGTGTCAACCCCCCCTTGGTCCCCTTCTAAACACTTACACACTTTATTAATTTAAAATAAATTACTTATTTTAAATTAATGACCTCACCTAGACACCTCACCTTGGACACCTCACCTTGGACACCTCACCCCAAGACCATTTCTTACCCTATGAGTCACCCTAAGACTAGGTCATCTAAACCCTAGCTACCCATGACCTATTCTCACTCCATCCTAACCTCCTAACTAACTCTCATGCCTAATAAACCCATCTTTTGACCATTCTCCAATGGAAAATGCACTTGGCGAATGGAGAAATGGGCAAAGAGCTAAAAATAGCCCTTTTACCCATTCTCTAGCCGCTGATGTCAGTCAACTGTCGGCCAACGCTGACAGGATTGCCAACGTCAGTTACATAGGCTAGACTCTAACCTTGACTTGCCCCCTGACTCTTGGTAGATCGACGTACACACTCTGAGACCAAGCATCAGACTTTGACTTTCACTTTCTTGGCTACAAAAACTCTACACAAGTCACTCCAGATTGGATTGGAACATTGCACGAGAACCTCAACATCAGCCACAACAGGAATAAGCATTCTAACACCTCTGGTTCTTCACCAAGTAGAGCTAAGTATTCTTCCCTCTCATTTCAGTAATTTAGAATACATTAGTAATTAGTTTTTATTTACTATTTCTAAATACTATCAACCAGACCTAACTTCTTCCATGGAGAGGCTGAAAAGCCTTCCCCATATCCTTATTCTCTTTTCACACCTACCCTCTACCTTTTCCCTTCCTCATACCCTATTCACTTTCCTGCAACCTTGCACAAACATTTAAACTTCCAAACTCCTCTATCGACCATAGACATAACCCTGAAACCCGTCCAAGGCCCATTTCTCCTACCGACATTGGCAACATAACTGACATCGACACTATTTACCAACTGACCTCGGTAGGACTACTGACGTCAGTGACTGTGACAGACTGATTACAAGAGAACAGGTACGCATTATCTTTATTTCTCTTTCTTAGTCTTTCACCATTTCATTTTATACAAATCTCTTTGTCTTAAATAGTGGACTGTCATCCCTTATGGAGCTTTACACTTTTGGGACCGAGCACGTAGCTTGGAAGTCCACCATATATTTATCTAACATTCTCTTTGTTTGAGTTTCTTTCTTATCTACAGGTGTTTCCTCCATAGCCAAAGAGGAGCTCTCACAACGCTTGGATATGGTGCGCAACTTAATCCAGGTAACGTCAAACCTCTGACTCTTAACCTTAGTTTCTTCTTCTTCTAAATCTAATTAGCAAAAAATGTAGAGAAATATTCTGGCACGCTCGGTGGGACCCCTGGAGTTTTCCTTGGGTTCATTCTTCTAAAAATAAAACTTTCATATAGATGCATTAGGAAAAAATTATCTTCTTGCATCCTTTTCTTCTATCTCTTTATTTCGAAAAGAAACCATTAGCACAAGTTAAAAAGAACATCTTTCTTTTTCTTCTTGTCACCTCTTGCCTACATCTTAGAGTAGTGAAAATTCATACTCTTAACCTTTTCTCCACTTGTTTGCATCTGAACAAAAAATATTTCAATTTGGGTTAAAAACTATTGCATTACAATCCTACTTGAATGAATATTTAGCTCATTTAGTAATTAAAATCATTATGAATAAATCGTAGTGCACAAATGTTACACAACCAGATCACAATCACAATCAAATCAAACATATAACATACTTGAGACAAGGACCGTCTAAGATTTCATCACCTAGCAGATACCTTACCTTTCCTGGTGATCCTACTTGGATTTCACCACCAAGAGGAGGACCCACTATGTTCTCTGGTAGAGTATAAACTATAGGCAAAGTATATATTGGCTAAGCGACCCAGCTCGACTCTGGGTTCGTGAAGTGAAGGGAGCAAGCCCCAGCACTAGGCCACGTACTGAACCTAACATAGATTTTTGAGCACCAAAACATAACCTGAAACCAACCATAGACTTCCTCTTTAGGACCTGTTCTAAAAGCCCAATTCCCAAACACATTCTTCTAAGGCATAAGCCACCACGACTCTAAAATTTATTCTTAAGAATTTAACGTTTTAGAGGTTGTTTGCCAAATCACCTTTTCTACTATTTTGATCTAATTTTTTGAGCTGGTGAGGTCACATTATTCTGAGGTCCAAAAACAACTCAAAATTTCTTTTTCCTTCAAAAATTATCAGTTTTCTATGTTTCTGGAATTACACAAAAACTGACATCAATTTTTACACCGACGTCGGCAACTCATTTTCATTGACATTGGTTATCTAACCGACATCGGCAACATATCTTCACCAACATCAGTTTTTCCACCGACGTCGGTCATTGCCAATAAATTTTCATTCCAAATAGCAAGCTTAAAACCTAACTTTTTTGCTGTTAAACACAAACTCTAGTTTTCTAAAATTGAAACAAATAATTTTTAGAACCTAAACCCCTTTTGCCTTGAATGGTTCTGACACGCAGTTAAGCCAAATCTCTTGTTGACAATGCGAGTCAACAACCACTTCCACCTTTGCCTTTCATATCAAGTCACCAAATGGAGTATACTTCAGAAACTGAGCATACTCCTATCTAACCTACTCCTGATCGACCTCTTATTGTTCTTGAAGGGGATCAAGAATTTGAGAGATTCCTTGACCACAACATCAAGGCTCTCCAACACTATCTCGCTAGAAGCCAAATGTGAAATCTTTTAGGTAACCCTATTTATGGGATGCCAACTTCCTTGGTTGAAGTGGCAATGATATCAATAGCATCCGCTACCCAACCCAAGGTCACTCAGGCCATTGCCTCAACCAGTAACCCAACCATGGCCAATTTTCAAGATTTGGCTTCTCCTTCTATCCTTTTTGGCCCTACCTCCATTGGGGTTTCCGTACCCCCTCAACCACAAACAATTCAACCAAGTTCTACACCTTTCCAGAACTTGATTGTCTCTATCCCACCCACTCTTGCACCCATAAATACAAGAGTGAATACCTATCCTTTTACTAGTGTCACCACCATTCAACCACCCTTGGCGACATCTAGTCAAGTTGTGCCCTCCAACTTCATGGCACAAGCCCCCTTGACCTCAACATTGGCCCCTATGATGAACTACCAATATGTTGCACCTACATAAATGCAACCAAGTACATCATATGCCCCTCCCAATGCCTTTTAGGTACCCTATAACTTAGGGGTGCCCCTCCTGCCAATCCATTAGCTGATCTAATTAAGATGTTGATGGATAAGATGTCCAACCTTGAGACATCCATTTTAGGATCGAAGAATGTTCTTTCATACAAATAAATCTACAATAAACCTATCCACCCTTCAGTCCCTATTCGACCATACCCCAGCCAGTGGGAACTCCCAAAATTTACTTGCTTTCAGAGTAAAGAGGACTCACAACAACATCTACAAGCATTTAGACATGCTTTCTACCTCATAGCGCACGATGATACGTTATTACTTCGCACATTCCCCATGTCACTTTCTGGCGCTGCCCTTGATTGGTATAGCTCCATTACTAGTCATTCTCTCTTTACCTTCACTCAACTAGCTCAGCTATTCCTCGACCACTTCTCAATCAACATCACCAAGAAGGTTTCCATCATAGACCTTTATTCTATTAAACAATTTGATGATGAATCAATAGCTGACTTCATCGCCCGTTGGAGAGGTTTGATCAATTAACTCTCCTTCTCATTACCTCAACCTGAGCTCATTGAGCTCTTTTCAAGAGCATGTGCCAAGCACATCTCATCCACTTTGCGGGTTCAAACTTTTTGCACATTTGATGAAGCTTTCACTATGGCCCAAAAGCTTGAACTTCACGCAGTCGAGGAAGATAAGGTCAAATTGCGTAACAAAAATACCAATGCAAAATCCAATGACCCTTCTTCTTCCCAACCTTCTTCTTTCCACTCCAAGTCTAAGGGATTAGCAAATGCTGTGGTACTTAGGTCATTATCTTTGACTAAAACTAACCAATCTGAACCTTCCACATCACAAAACATCACAAAACAATTCCAACAACAGTATATACAGCATCAATACACTCCAATAAGAGAATCATACACTTTCGTATTGGATAAACTAGTGAAGCAGGGGGTCCTCAATCTCCCTCAAATCTGACCTGCCCAATTTGACCCCTCAAAAGCCATCCCTGCATGGTATAGGGAAAATGACTTTTGTAACTATCACCGTGTCAACGGTCATGACATGGACAATTGTAAAACCTTCAAAAAAATTGTTGAAGACATGTTAGACAAAGGGGACCTTATTTTGGATAACCCTAATGTGCCGGCTAACCAAAACATGGATGTGTTTAGGCAACCATTTCCTAACCATCCCCCAAGTCAAAACAATGTTCAGACCATGGCCAATGACCCTCAAGAGCGCAACATACGCACAGTCAACACGGTCTTTCCTATTATTCCTATCCAACCTCTTCCACAGCCTAAAGAGGTTAGTCAACCCATCTCTCCACCATGGGTAGAAGAGCCTATTTTACCCATATCACCTCCACGACATCAAACACCTCCTCCACACATACTTCTACCTCATGAAGAACCCATATTACCTATTCCTCTTACCCCTACCTTCCCTCTTCTTCTACCATTGGAAGAAGTTACCATTCATACCCCACGCCCTCATGTAGAAGGGGCCCTAATCCCTCTACTTCACCCTTTAGAAGAGCCTTCCTCTCCTATTTGTCCTCCACCGATGGAGGATAATCCTCCATCAATCCCCCTTTCACATGTAAGAGAGGCTACTTTGACCTCTCCCATATTGGAGGATGCTTTGATGGCACCAACGCCGGTGACCTCACCCTCATCCTTCTTATCACCAATGGAGGATCATATTTTCCACACTCCTAGACTACACATGGAAGGCATGATCATCCCTGCACTCTATCCTCTTGAAGAGCCACATTCTCCAATTCCTTCTCCACCGAGAAAAGAACTTGCTGCTTCACCCACTTTGGCTGAAGAAGATCTGGTGATGGTTTTCTCTTGCCTTTGGCCCGTGATTGCTGCATCCAACACATTTCCAATCTTCGTGATCACCCAAATCCTCCAAAGGACCGACTATAAGACCTCACATAACGTCACCTAAACCCTTCTCATGATTGGTAGAAAACATAGGATTTCTCCATTCTAGGAACCTAAAACATGAGGTGTTATGGGAGCAACTTAGGATTCCTTATCTTACACATCCCGCTTCATCTTATACTAACAACCCTTCTGCGACAATTCATCCCAAAGTCTTTGATGAAAAGTGGACTTCCACTTCTAAATCATCAGAAGCTCAGCCTTCCATGTCTGAACCCAAACCCTCACAAGCGTCTACCATGCCGAAACAGATTACATCTCTTGGGGTTTGCCCTATATCAAACCTCACTCACCCATAAGTGAAGGTAGATTTGAACCTCACCCCACATAATAGTAGTCCTCGCACTAAAACAAATAAGGTTGCTAAACCACGAAGGAGAACTCCTCCCCCACCTTCACCATTACCCTCTATCTTGGGTCCACATCTATCTACTTTAATAGGAGTGCTCCCTACTCCAACACCTTACAAAAACAAATCACCTCCATTACTCCCTCTACCCATCAACCATATATTTCCTCCAAAAAATTCAACACCTCTCATTAAGAAAGTGTCATCTACACATGTGGCCACATCACCAACTAAAAAGGAGGTACAAAAACCTCCCCCTACAACTCCTAAATAGAAGTTGTCAACACCTACTGCAACAACGAGCGCAGACTCATTAGTGGGTTCCTATGCTTCAATGTTATGCTGATTGTTGCGGTCTTCTAGCCTCGTTCTCCTACCCATTAAACCATACCAACCTCTCGGATCAAAACCATCTTGGTATGATGACACTAAAATCTATTGGTATCATTGCACACCTGGACATGATACTGAGCATTGTTGTGACCTTAAGGTTTCCATTTGCCAACACTTGGAAAAAGGCACCCTTTTTGTTGGGTATCCTCTTGACCACCCTTTTGACAAACCACTGACACCATCCCATGCCTCCCAAACCTCCTCACTTGAATCAGGATCCCAATGTGAGATTATGGTCCCTCTATCACCTTCTCCCCCTTTATTCGAAATCAACACCATAAATGTGGCCACCACGTCCCAAACCCTAAAGGATAAAGGAAAAGAGCGGGTCTCTACCCCTTCAACATATCCATTTGCCAAGCCCTCTCAACCACCAAAACCCAAGATTTCTATCTTGGGCACATCTCAACCAACATCTCTGGGGAAAATTCCTCCTAACCTCTCTAGTCCACATGACGTTTGGTATAAATGACTTATTGACTACTTGACTTATTCTATCATTCCTCCTAATCTCTCTAGCAATTGACAATAGGCTTTTATCAAGAGTACTACTCGATACACCATGCTAGGGGGTCTTCTCTAAAAATGAGGCTTCGACGGCCTCCTTATTCGATGCCTAACTACCACTGAGACATCTCATACCATCAAACAAGTCCATGATGGGATTTGTGAGGGACATTTCAATGGCAACTCAATTGCAAAGTGCATCCTCTACCAGGGCTATTATTGGCCCACTCTTAACCAAGACTGTAGTGACTATGTTCGATGTTGTATCAAATGCCAACAACATGCTAACCAACTTCACGTCCAACATCGCATCCAACATGCCTACAACAAAAATCTGAAAGAGTGAGATTTTAAAATCAGAGATCTTGTCCTTAAAGAAAACCAACACGTGACCAATATGGAACGAAGCAAACGAGGCAAGTTTGCTCCTAATTGGCTCAGACCTTATATAATAATGCACAAGTATGGATTAGGGACTTATTGTCTGTCTTCTCTCAAAGGCTGGCCATAACCTAAGCCCCTTAATGCCTTACATCTACGACTATTCTATTGTTAATCAAGTAATCATTCACTTGATGTTTAACTTGAGCTCATAACTTGAGCAACCCCTGTCATCCTCATTCCTATTCCTATCAACCCTTTTCCCCTACAAACATTAGTTAACCTTTTTTAAAAGCATTGATGCTTTGTCCTAATAAAAGGGAAACCCCTAAACCTCTATAGTCTAGTCCATGACTAAAACTTCAGTCAACAAAAACATAAAATTGGGATGCCTATTCAAAGGTCATAAACTATAAATGTAGATTGCTCCTTTGAAGGATAGCTGCATAATTGCTGTAATTAATAGATTACTCCCTTGAAGGACAGCTATTCAAAGCCATCAAAACATACAAAGCAAAACATAGACCACTCCCTCAAAGAATGGCTATGCCTAAATTTTGCTACCATAACAACACCCTCTTAGAAGCTGCCCACATCGATCAGCTTCACATGACCACAACACAAAACAACATCTCAAAGTGGACTTCTCACATTGATCAATCTACCAAAAAAAAAAATCTCTGACTGACAAACTATTAAGTCATGGACTAGCCTATAGTTGTTCTCAGGGTCACCTATAAAAAGGGGCAAAGTTATCCCTGCTAAAAAGGGTTACGCTATCCTCACATATCACATAATCACACCTCAAGGGACTTTGAGCTCACTTACCATTAAGTGATTAGAGTACTTCTCTAACACAAACCAATGGTCAAATGATGTAATGCATGAACGAGGATTTTGTTTACAAAAACCCTATCTATGCCATTATTATGGTCCTTGTCAATGAAAGAGCAACGCACCTTTCACTTCTTACACACTTTCGTCACATGCCAATAACATACAACCAAAACATTTCTCAACCACTAACATAACCTCATGATTTATTTAATACAAATACCAATTTGTGTTATATAAATTATCATAGGCCCTTTCACACTAGTTTTTATGGAAAACAATACACATAGAAACTATCAACCATACACAATTTATGTCAAGCATATACCATCACCAATATGGAAACTTGTTGAAGCATAAATAAACTCATTTCATTTTTAGCATACACCATCACAAATATGGAAAATTGCTAAGGATGAAAAATCACATAACCCATGTTACAGCATACACCATCACACAATATGAAAAAGGCTGTAACATCATCATACACTCATCATTTCCAACCTAACCAAAACAACTATCAACCAAACACAATTTATGTCAAGCATATACCATCACCAATATGGAAACTTACTGAAGCATAAATAAACTCATTTCATTTTTAGCATACACCATCACGAATATGAAAAATTGCTAAGGATGAAAAACCACGTAACTTATGTTACATCATACACCATCACACAATATGGAAAAAGCTATAACATCATCATACCCTCATCATTTAAAACATAACCAAAACAACTAACAACCTCTTTAACTCTTCCTCCCTTTTTGGGAGAACTACATTAGCCTGAGGCCCTAACAAGGGATATGTAGGTAACACTCAGTTGACATGCGATCTTTTGAGGTTAGCTCAGCCATTCATTCATTTGTCTACTTGATGGACCAACCATATAACTTTTAACCATGACCTAACCTAGTCAAAACCAGTCCATAACCTACCCTCTTCTTCCCTTTTAGGGAGAACTACATTGGCCTAAGGCCCTTGCAAGGGCTATGTAGGCAGCACTCAGTTAAGTCATGGGGTCTTCTGAGGTTAGCTCATCCATTCATTTGTTCATCTACCTGATGGACCAAACATATAACCTTTAACCATGACCTAACCTAGTCAAAACCCAATCCATAACCTACCCTCTTCTTCCATTTTGGAGAGAACTACATTAGCCTCAGGCCCTTAAAATAGGAGCTATGTAGGCAACACTCAGTTGACATGGGGTCTTTTGAGGTTAGCGCAGCCATTCGTTCATTCATCTCCTTGATGGACCAACCATATAACCTTTAACCATGACCTGCTTTAGTCAAAACCAATCCATAACCTACTCTCTTCTTCCCTTTTGGGGAGAACTACATTGGCTTGAGGCCCTTAAAATAGGGGCTATGTAGGCAGCACTCAGTTGACATGGTGTCTTCTGAGGTTAGCTCAGCCATTTGCCCATTCATCTACCTGATGGACCAACTATCTAAAACTATCCAAAATCATGACCAATCAACCAGCCCTGACACTATAGAAGTCACCTTAGACTTCTCATGGGGCACATTGGAGATCACATACATCTCCCTAACTGCAACAAACAAAACACTTGAGATCACTTATATCTCAGCCAGAATCGACCAATGACCTTGGAGATCGTGACTATCTCCTCAGACCATGACCACTTTTGAGACAACTTTGCCTTGGTTGTTTTGATTGCATATATGCTACCTCACGAATAGTTAGCAAATTGTACACACCCCACATTATGCCCCTCACACGTATTGTCAGATCATGACCAAGTTGATCCCCAATATTTGTGACATTTTTCATGTTTTCCAGGAGCACTTCCTAGCCTGAATACTTGGAACACGACAACCATTAGAGCTACAACTTTGATCGATCTAACCCAATTAGCTACGACCAAAAAGCTGGGGACCGGTTAGTTTAATTTTAGTCCTCGACCATTGGAGATATAACTTTGATCGTTTAACCCAATCAGCTATGACTAAAAAGCTGGAGACCAGTTACTTTGATTTTAGTGCTCCTCGACCTTGCCTGTGATAATTTGACCTACCTATCACGTGAAGTGGTATACGCACAATCTCAACTATTACAGTGTTCACACTCCAAATTCACCATATCCATCCACTACCTATCAAATCAGCACCTGATTTTAGGTTCCCTTATCTCGATTCCCATTTTGAGGGGGAATGCCTCATCTCATACTTAGGGCAACCCACATCTATCTTTGTCTTACAGTTCGTCAAGACAAACCATAAGACAAAAAGGGGCAAATGTAGACACCAATATTGTGTTAACCCTCCGTTGGTCCCCTTCTAAACACTTACACACTTTATTAATTTAAAATAAACTACTTATTTTAAATTAATGACCTCACCTAGACACCTCACCTTGGACACCTCACCCCAAGACCATTTCTTACCCTATGAGTCACCCTGAGACTAGGTCATCTAAACCCTAACTACCCATGACCTATTCTCACTCCATCCTAACCTCCTAACTAACTCTCGTGCCTAATAAAACCATCTTTTAACCATTCTCCAATGACAAATGCACTTGGCAGATGGAGAAATGGGCAAAGAGCTAAAAATAGTCCTTTTACCCATTCTCTAGCTGCCAATGTCAGTCAACTGTCAGCTGACACCGGTGGGATTGCCGACGTCGGTTACATAGGCTAGACTCTAACCTTGAGTTTCCCCCCTGACTCTTGGTAGATTGACATGCACACTCTGAGACCAAGCATCAAACTTTGACTTTCACTTTCTTGGCTATAGAAACTCTGCACAAGTCACTCCAAATTGGATTGGAACATTACACGAGAACCTTAACATTAGCCACAATAGGAATAAGCATTCTAACACCTCTGATTCTTCACCAAGCATAGCTAAGTATTCTTCCCTCTCATTTTAGTAATTTAGAATACATTAGTAATTAGTTTCTATTTACTATTTCTAAATACTATCACCAGACGTGACTTCTTTCGTGGAGAGGCTGAAAAGCCTTCCCCATATCCTTATCCTCTTTTCACACCTACCCTCTACCTTTGCCCTTCCTCAGACCTTATTCACTTTCCTACAACCCTGCACAAACATTTAAACTTCCAGACTCCTCTGTCGACCATAGACATAACCCTGAAACCCATCTAAGGCCCATTTCCCCTACCGACATCGACAACATAACTGACGTTGGCACTGTTTACCAACCGACCTCAACAGGACTACCGACGTTGGTGACTATGACAAACTGATTGCAAGAGAACATGTATGTGTTATCTTTATTTCTCTTTCTTAGTCTTTCACCATTTCATTTTATATAAATCTCTTTATCTTAAATAGTGGACTGTCATCCCTTATGGAGCTTTATGATTTTGGGACCGAGTGCGTAGCTTGGCAGTCCACCATATCTTTATCTAACATTCTCTTTGTTTGAGTTTCTTTCTTATCTACATGTGTTTCCTCCACAACCAAAGAGGAGCTCTCACAACGCTTGGATATGATGCGCAACTTAATCTGGGTAACATCAAACCCATGAATCTTAACCTTAGTTTCTTCTTCTTCTGAATGTAATTAGCAAAAAATGTAGAGAAACACCTCAGATGATGCCACTTGGCCAGTTTCATATCTTAGAAAGTGACACTTGGTGGCTTTCACTCAAATTCAACACTTGGGCAAAAATGAAACAAAAGAAACAAAAGGGAAAAATAAACTATGTTCAGATGATGCCATTTAGCAGTTTCTGCTGCTCTTCAACACTTAGAAGGAAAATGAATCAAATGAATCAAGCTCGCTCTCCATTTCAAAATTCTGCCATCATGACCAAGGTATGTGGGAATAAAATCTGCAGTGTGCAACCAAAAATTAGAATGCAATGTAGAGTAAAATTTTTACTCTACAGTTACTGGTGACCCCTAGGACTTTTGAGCCTACTCAAAAAGAAACACAACTCCCACCGGGTCAAAATTGCAAAATTTTATAGCTCCAACAATGCTGTCTAGTAGGTGGACCACTCATGGTCAGATAACCCTTGCTTGTTCTATAATTTGTTGAAGGCTAAATCAAGGTGAATAATATCCTTGTGTGATTTTTTTTTCAAAATTTGAACTGTAGTCTTCAACTTGAATTTGAGCTGGGAAAGAGGAACTAGAACAACTTCCACTTTTGAAATTGAAGAATCATCTCGTAAGTTCTGAAAAACTATTTGATCATTCTGTTTGGCTAGCAGCAATGGTTCAGTTTGATCAACCATTAGCACCGTGTTATCATTAGGAAATAGAGAAGGAAGACCCAAACTGACTAGATCTTTGATATGCTACTTCATCTCACTGATGCATTCTTTCATGATGTTGAGGAGCTCTCTACAACTATTGGCTGCAAAATTACAATTGAGAACCTCATTGACTCTCTTTGTTGCACCCATTCTGTCAGTGATTCTTGTGGCTGCCAATGTTGCATCTATTGTGTCATAGAGCTTCTGCAACAATGTTTGAGAGTCTATCACTCTATCAGAGACTGTAGCCAGAGTGTTCTTCACTGAATCTTCCACCTTTTCACATAAATTCTATGTGTTGAGCAGGAAGGTGAGAGAAGGCCTGAGCTGGATAATCTCTAAGGAGATTCTTTTCCACATGGATTCATAGAGCTCCTTTACTAGTTTCATCACTCTGACACTCTTTGGCGTATTAGCCAGCTCTGTGGTTAGTTGTACCACTCTTTGTTGCTCTGCTTAGAACTGGACTTGAAAAGCTATAGTATTGTTTTATTCACCCAATAGCTTCTACTACAATTGAGTAACTTGCAACTGATGTTCTTCATATTTTCCTTGCAACACTGCTTTCTCCCGCCTAAGGGTCATCACTATATCTTTAGCATGTGTTAGCTCTACCATTAAGGAATCATTTTGGGCCTAGACTGCCTAGTGAATCTAAAGGGAAATAGTATCTTGCAACTATTTATTCAGACTTTCTATTTCATTATCTTTCTTATTGATTTCTTTAGTCAAACTATTAAAATTTGCCTTTTCCCTGGCCAAATTGGCCTCCATCTTCTGTAGCCTTCTCGATGTCTTCAAATAGTCTTCAATGACTGTAGAAATGGATTCGATCAATAGCTCAATTCTATCCTGGGTTCTGAAAAGGGACATGTCAATGGCCACAACATTCATCATGTAATCTTTCAGCTGCATCTGCTCCATTGGCTATATTACATTTGGCAACAAATGAGTCACCATCAATTGTTGCTGAATTGGGTCAAATTGTGACCGCAGATGCATTGTAGCCAGTGCTTTATTTTCCTTTGTCCTCTTTTTCTCTCTTCAGGCTTCCCTTGCCATCCACGTAGCATCTGCTTGGGCTAGGAAGGTAGAAGGAGAGGCAATGTGGCAGACCGTATTGAATAGCCAATTTTTGGCTATGGGAAATCTGAGGAGAAATTTTCTTGGGAGTAAAAGGGGAGAAATAGGGTAATGTTAAGGCTTGAGGTGGCATTGATGGAATGAAGTGAGAAATGGGAGAGGCAGAAGTGATAGGGGAAGAAATAGGCTGAGAAGGAGAGGGAGGAGTAGTACTTACTTGAGGAGCAATTATAGTACGATGTAATTACCACTGTGAGGTGTTTGTCTCTTCTTCTGAAGCTAATTGAAATTGTGCCCTCTTCTGTTTCTTGGATGTCTCTTCTTCTGGTTGTATTTTTTCTCCTTTCAATGAGGCTTGTGACTCCTAGCTTGACCCGACCCTAGCTTCCTATCCTTCACCTAGTGTAGGCAAATTACCTGTCTCTGGGCTACATGCAAGGGAGAGATGACACTCATCCCATAGTTCTTTCCATCTTTCATCTATGTCTACATTTATGAAAGAATGGGTTGTTTGACACATTTCCTGCCTATACTTCTAATAGGCCTCTATCTTCTCAGTATCCCAATCTTTATTCTTTAATACTCTCCTTAAGCTAGAAGTCATTTTGACTTTGGGATCATAATCCCTCTGCTTAACGTAGAAAGTCTCCCATGGTTTATTTTGTAGAGGAGACAAATCTATTAACTCAACATAAAAATTAGGAGCATCTTCCACATGATTTCTCTTGGTCTCCCAAAAAGGGCAGCCCTCATGTGCAATCTTGGTTACAACCCTGTTAGTCCTTATCCAGGAAGCTATGTAACCAGTCGGGTCATATACCCATTTGTCTTCAACTAATAGGAACCCCAGGAAGGCTAGCTTTCAAAGTAGCAAGACTTCAGCATCCCTGGATTCTAAAACTATGTTGCCTGCCATCCACGGGAGGTCAAACATCTTCCTCTTGCATTTCCCAAAACCATAATCATTGTCTACTATTGAAACTTGCCTGGTGACTTCTAAAAATGCTAACCTAAGATTTAGAAACTTTGGTAGCAACATTGGTTCCCCACAAAAACCATGAACTCTTAGAATCGTATGGTGAGATCCAAAGTAGAAGTCACATAGAATCAGGCAACTGGCCAAGAGGTTTGAAACACTAGGAAATAATCTATTCATGATTAGTTCAGGGCTGAGGTGGCATAGAGCAGGGGTAACAAACAGTTCCCAGAAATCATATGGGTCACTGGTCCTTGACAAAACATGTGTCCATGCAGACATAAGAATGGTCCTTTGGGGATCAAAAACTTGGGTCATACATGTTCAGATGCATATGTTGGGCGAAGAGGTCAGTGTTCTGGTATAGCATGAGGTGAAACAAATAATAAGAGTACCTTAACACTCCTTTTGATCTGAACTGGGCTAGTTTCTCCATCATTGTAAAAGCAATTTGCTCTGAAAAGTCGAGCTGGTATTCCTGGGTTTTATCAACGGTCTTTAACTTGAAGAGGATGGCTATTTGCTTTGTGTAAACTGCCATATCATATTTCATGCTGAAGATGATAGCCATCATGGACAATGCATCTTGGCTAGCTTGTATGAATTGGCCCCTTGTTGTAGGGAGTGTGGGCACAATAGTGTTATCATTGCCCATTTACAATTTGGTTCTTAAGAACCTTAACTAAGTATTGACATTAGCCCACATCCTTTGCATCTTAGCAATAGTGGGAAATGTTGTTGTACTATCATGGTATAGGGATAACATGTCTCTGATGGCCTATGGTGTGATTTTAACCATGAAAGGACCCTGCTGAATGGTGCATGAGGGTGCATGGAGCCAGTCTGCACATAATTCAACCAAGTTAGGGCATGGATGCATAGCTGGGACAAGGAACTATGCCAGTTGTGAGGTCCACATCCTCATGTCAAATGTCTCATATTGCCCTACTCTATCTCTCTAAAGGCACCTTTGATGTGCCCCTTCTCTAAGGTTTTTGCTGCTAGCTCTTTGCAAGATTGGGTCCATGATTCCATCTACATAATCCTTTACTTTTGTCGAGTCATTGGCCTGACCAACCTCTAGAATTTTGGTCCTTGGATAGGCTTTCAATGGTGGCATGACAGTTGAAGCATATGACTTACTTTACAAAAACCTATCAAGGGATTCATAAATCCCAGTTCCTTGTGAAGATGATGCTCCTTCCATCTCTTTATCTCCTCTGTGGCAAATGGTATGATCCCTTTGCAAATAAAACACTCTCTCTGAAGCAAATTTACTAGGCGCTAAATTTTTTGTAAGTAGCAGGATATTTTATCACAAAATACAAGAATGATTGAGAGTTTGTAAACTTTAACTCTTGCTAATGGTATTTATGGGCCTATCAAGTCTCGAAAGGCATTAAATTTGGACAACCATTAGCGAATCCTACTCAATCTTCTCGGACAGTGAGGTAGACACGTTATGCAAGTGGCCATGCAAGCTACCTTAGAGATTTCTTAAAGATTGGGAAACATTCAATGCTTCAAGGATCTAAAGATATTTTATTATTTGAAAACTTCTTGAGCCGCTGACTCTATGTTTAAAACACTTATTTTAAATGAAAAGTGGGAAAATAGCAACGGGAAAAACAATACGAGAAGGGGAAACTATCTAACTATAATACATTAAAGACTCAAGTCAACTCAAATGCTTCAAATAGATTCCATTTATAGGAATCTCTTCAGGTTCTCCCTCCATTGATTCTAGCTCGAATGAATTATTTTTCTTGCACGCGTGAATTTTGTACGGGCTAGTCCATAATGCTTCAAATTTAGTATGCTGACCTGGCTTGGCGGCTCTTACATCCCATTTCAAAATAATCGAGCCTACTTGAAAATTAGGATTTAAAGTCCTTTTATAAAAATAGTTCTTAACCATCCCTTGATGCTTAATCAATGAATCATGGGCTGTATCCCTCTTTTCCTGAACTTCCAAAAGTTTTATGAGTCTGACCTGCATGGGGCCATTTTCTTCAATTTCAATTTGTTTGATCAACTAGAGAGCAGGGATCTCCAAACTTAGGGGAATTACAACTGACTTTCTATACACCAACTCATATGGAGATATCTTGATCAGTCGCTTAGGTGTGATTTTATCAGCCCATAGTGCTAGATTAAGCACTTTATGCCACTCCTTGTGATGATCAGCCCCTACTCTTTTGATGAGTCTAATCAGGTTCTTGTTAGTCAATTTTGCCAAACCATTACCTTGAGGGTAATAATTAGATGAAGTTTTTAGATATATCCCATGTTTCAAGGCAAAGTCGGATACTTTAGACCCCAAGAATGCTTTAGCATTATCTGAAATTATGGTGTGAGGAGCCCCAAAGCGAGTAGTGATACTCTCTATAAAATCTAGGATCACATTCTCTATTGCTTCCTTAAGTAGGACTGCCTCGATCCATCTAGTGAAATAGTCTGTGGCAGTTAATATCTATTTGTGACCCATAATGGACACTAGATTTATCATTCTAATGAATTTAAGACCCCATTGAGCAAAAGGTTCATCCACAATTATAGGAGTAAGGGGCATGGCTGCATTCCTCCTCATTCCCATATAATATTGGTAGGGTTGACATTTTTTAACCAGCTGATAACAATCTACAAATAAAGTAGGCCAGAAATATCCTACCTCACTTATCTTTATGGCGGTGGTCTTTGTAGAAAAGTGCCCCCCTGATATTCCATGATGCATTTCATGTAGTATTCTCTTGGGCTCAGCCTGTTCTACACATCTTAACAATTTTCCATCAAAATTTATTTTGAAAAGGACTTGTTTAATTAAAACAAAATGAACTCCCTGTATTCTATAATATCTCCTCTTATTTTGAGGGAGTTCTCTTAGATAAATCCTATTTTTCATAAAATGAATCCTGCTTGTGACCCAGGATTCCTGATCAATCTCTTGTATCTTTAACATCATTTTCATCTCTCTTTCTGAATCTGCCTCCTCAGATAACATCTTTTCAAGCTCTTGGGTCATATATTGGCACAAACCCCTGCCTCTGATTAACTTGGTGGGTCTGACCTCTACATTGTATTCAAGGATCTTAGTGATCTAGTTGGCTCTTTTTTCAATGATTTCTCCTTCCATGATGTATTCTCTAACACTTGGGTGAGCTACAAGTATCAGGATTTTGCTCCCTGATACCATATGCCTAAATTTCTTGAGGGATTTTACCATGGCATATGCTTGTCTATCTACAAAGTTGTACCTACTTTCATAATCCCTGAGAGTTCTTGAGAAAAAGGCTATTGGGTGTTCTCCCTCCAGCCTATCATCCTTTTGTGTCAAGACAACAACAATACTTAACTCTCCTCCATAGACATACATTACAAAAGGTTTGGAAAAATATAGGTTTTAAAGCATTGGGGCTATTGAAATAGCCTTCTTGACCTCTTCAAAGGCTTGCCTTCCTTCTGTAGTCCATTTAAAATTTAGGTCTTTCTTTAGCAAGAGTGTCACTGGTCTTACCAAGCCTACAAAATCAGATATGAACCTGCTGACAAAATTAATCTTCCTTAAAAAGGATTGAACTACCTTTTTATTCACCAGAAGAGGTAGGTTCATTATAGCTGCAATTCTCTCAAGATCTATGGAAACTCCTTCTTTAGATACTATATGTCCCAAAAATTTGCCCTGAGGTACAACAAAGATGCATTTTTTTGGGATTTAGTGATATCCCAAAATCTTGACATTTCTTGAAGACAGATTCTAAATGATCAAAATGATCATCAACATTTTTTGAAAAAATAGTGAGGTCATCCAAATAGACCAGGATGATCTTATTTATAAGTTCCCCAAAGGCTACATCCATAGCTCTTTGAAAGGTGGCTCCTGCATTTGACAGACCAAATGACATATTAGCATATGCAAATGTTCCCCATTTGGTAGTAAAAGTAGTTTTGTACTGATCTTCATCAGCCAACCAAATCTGATTGTATCTAGAGAAACCATCTAGTAAAGAGAACCTCTCTGATCCAGTCACAGTTTGTAAAATTTGTTCCATGGAGGGCAAGGGATAGTGGTCTTTTAGCGATGCTCTATTTAGATCTCTGAAATCTACACACAGTCTTACATCTCCATTCTTTTTCCTAACTGGTACTAGATTTGATACCCAGGTTGAGTGCTTGATTGGAAATATTATTTTGAAATCTAAAAGTTTCTACAACTCATCTACCATTAGAGGCTCAATCCTTGGATTTACTGGCCTTTGTTTCTTTTTGATGGGCCTAAACCCTTCAGTTAGTTCTATTGTGTGTTGAATAATGTCTCTATTGTATCAATGAAGGTCTTCATTGCTCCAAGCTATGACTTTGTCATATCTCTAGCACAATTCAATTAGACTTTCATTCTCTTCTTGAGTTTCATAGTTTCCAACTTTTAGCCTTTTCCTGTCACTCACCTCTATTTCAGAATAGTCTGTTTTGTCTACCTGGAACCTTTTCTTTTCCAGGCTTACATCCTCTGGGTCAAACAAGTTTTCTAAGGCGATCAAGCCCTTGGGGAGCTTATTAGTCCTCAATTATATAATCTGATCACCATATGCCTCTTCAATTTTAGTTTGTAACTGATCAACAAACTCATATAATTGTTGTAAGAATAAAACTACTTGAGCATCATTTTTGAATACTTGCTAATTCTCATCATTGTCTGGAATAGTTGGCCTCACTATAACTTTTACTAACTCATTGTTAATTAATAAGCCAGTCACTGGATTAAACTGTGAGCCAATCTGGGCCATCCTATCAGCTTCAAAGTTTTGAATTTTAGGGACTATCTCAATATTGAAAGCTTTAAAATCTTCTATCAAATCCTAAATCCTATGTCTGTAGGATCTCATTCTCATATTTTTGGCTGCTGCCTTTTCTCTAATTTGCTTTACTACTAATTTTGAATCTCCTTTCACTTTTAGATTCTTTATTCCCTTTTTCTTGGCTAACAGGAGCCCATGTACTAGAGATTCATACTCAACATTGGTATTAGTGCAAGTAAATTGGAATCAGATGGCCCTTAAAATTTTATCACCATTTGGAGTAGTAAGACAAATTCCTGTTTCAGCACCATGTCTACTTCTAGCCCCATCAAAATTCAAGGTCCAGATCTCTGAATCTTGAGTAGTTAGTGTCTTTTCCCTTATAAAATTTGGGATTGCCTGGTCCTCATCAAAAATGACATATGTGCCCAGACCAGTAGAGTCATAGTTCCCATATGGGTCGCTATGCATCATAGCCAACAATTGGGTGTTTTCTTCTTCTTGATCATGCTCAATCCAGTCGTCCAGCTCTTCAACAAAAATCCTTTCTTCCTTATTTAACATAGCATGATCTTCATCTATTATTGTTGTTGGTTCGTTGGTGATATGGTATTTTGACAGTGGTTCAGATAAAATTTTCATCTTCGAACTGTACCTAGTTCTTAGGATGAGGTGAGACTAGTCAAGAGACATATCCTCCTATTTTTGTTGTAAAGTCTCTAGATAAACATAAACCAAAAATAGGAGGTATATCTATGACAACTACATTTTGGTTGACAATTATGTTGGGACATGTGTATAACTGCAATGGGAGTTGTTTAATTCTCCCTATGGTTTATATTATTTTGCCATCTAACTGCATAACTCCCTTTGTAAGGGGTTCATATTTTATTTTCAAAGCATTAGCTATTTGTTTGGGCATCACTGTTGTACTAGCTCCTGAATCTATCAATGCATTATGCAAGAGTTTCTTTCCAACTATCAAAGTCAAATAGAAAGGCTCTGGTTTGGATTTACTTACTTGTGCTGCATCATTCACAAAGGCTATTGTCTTCAGAGGAACTGTATCTTTGAGCATTTGTTTTCCAGTAGGTCCTTTGGTGACAGTATCTTTGGGCACTACTTGGCCTTGCAGAGCTTCTTATAGCAGTGTCTTCTATTCAGGAATAGCTAATATATCCACATTGATATTTGGGCTAGAGTCTTCTTTAATTGAACCACTACATTTATCAGTCCTAAAGACTAAGTTTTTTTAACATAAGGATATCTTGTTTTTTCCTAAGTTTGTGTAGGAGTCCCTTGATCTTGCACCGGCTGAGGCACTTCTTGTCTGACAGAAACATTTCTTTGCCCTTGAGATGGAGGATTATTCATGACTTGACCATTTACAATTGCAGGCTGTTCCACCATTCTCCTCTTTGATCTGGTGTAATAAGCTGATTGCACCACTAGTCTTTGGGAGGTAGATGCTTCGTTCAAGAAAATTGATTCTTCATCTTTAACCATGAGAACAAAGCATGTTCCAAGGCTATTTCTTCCTCTTGTTACAAGGACATTCCTTGCATCTGAGCCACTAAGACTGAATTCTACATAACAAGAAACCGGTAGGCTTAATTGTCACTGGTATTGGCAAACTGACCATCCATTTTTTTTTGCTCTGCCACCCTTTATTGTATATTACCCCTAGGACAATCTCTAAGTGTATGAGCATTATTGCAAGGAAAACACTAGGCATTAGTATCATCCACATAATTATTCTACCCTGGAACCATCTCCCTATTTGAGTTGGGAGGAATGGTCTGTGAGGGTGTGGGAACTACAACTAATTGATTTGCTCGTTGATAGTTAGTTTGTTTTGGAGGACCCTGATATTGGTTTGGTTGGGATGAAAACCTGTTTCCTTGATAGCCTTGATAAGGAGGCTTAGGGAAAGTATTCTACTGTCTCTTTTTATTAATCAGCTCATTGAAAAATGTCCTTAGGATATTCTTGATATCATCCATCTCAGATGACTGAGTAGAGGTAGGTTCTTTCACAGATGGTTGAGGGTAAGTGTACATAGACACAAGTGGGCTTACATATTTAGGGACTTCTTGAGGTAATGGCAAGGAAATTTATGGGAACATGGGCATGGGGGGCCTTGGAGGTAACTTTCCAGCATCTATTAAGTGATTCTCAGCTCTGACTACATATTCATAAGCCTCTGGAAAAGTGTGTCCTCCAAGTGACTAAATCATAACAAATATATCTGAATTTAAAGCCTTGAGATAAAACACTATGGCCATACTTGGTAGTGGTCTAGATGTAGCAGAGATTCTGTTCCAAGTTTTTTGAAATCTGGTATTGAAATCAGTCATGTCTTCTTGTGGTCCCCTTTGAATGGTGATTAACTGCTGTAACAAAGAAGACTTATTACCCTTCTCTGCAAATCTTTCAAAGAACAGATCTCTGAGTTGATCCCATGTAGATATGGTATTTGGAGTCAAAGACTGATACCATTCTAAAGCCTTCCCTTTAAAAGAAGCTGCTAATAACTTTATGGCCACATTTTGTTGTGTGACAACATGTCTAGCACAAACATCTAATACATCTTGAAGATGTTCTACAGGTGTTTTAGAGTCTTACCCACTGAACTTGGGTAGAGCTTTTAGGGCATTTACTGGGATAGGATCCCAAATGGCTAGTGGTGTTGGGAGGATTAAGGGACTACCAGTGTTCCAGCTTGCATAATTTCTTGGGGGTATGGGGGCTCCCATATTTGGTATTGGTACAAACTGGTTAGCTCTTCTTCTTGGACTTGTTACCAAAGGTGGCAAAAAAATACCTAGATTTGTAGCAGATTGTGATTTGGTTATTGGTCCACAACTCTGACTCTTTGTAGCTCTCTGGTTCATATAGTCTTGAAAGAAACTTCAAGATGGTCCCATCGGGCATGCCAAAAACTGTTGATGTTTAAAATTATGCTTTGTTTTAGACACCAACAATGGGAAGTTTCAAGATGTGGGACATGCGACTTGAAACAACTTCCAAATTCTTAAGAAGCTGGTCTCTTCTTTATATCAAGTCTTAGGGGAAAAAGGGATGGGAATTTAAATAGAAATGCAAATGCAAAGAAAGACAATCTAACTATGGCGATGCGCCTGAATGTAATTCGACTTTAATCTTGAGTACAATGAAACTATATGTAGGATTCATTTACATTTAAGAGAAAATAAGTGCATGATCCATGTAAAAGATTGAAATAATAGAATTAGAGGCTCACAACATAGATTTCTTTTGCTAAAATATAAAAATGTCAACAAAGGCATATGGTTCAATCTTCTTAATTGAATTTTTCAATCACATAAGAGGTGCAAAAACATGTACATTTATGTAAACCTTCCAACTCAAGAAAATGAGACAAAAGCAAATGACATTCCTAATCACAGTTATAGAAAATCTACAGTCTAGACTACTTTTGCAAATGACACAGATAATACCAACAAAGGCATAGGGTTCAATTTCTTTATTTGAATCTTCCAGTCATACAAAAGGCACAAAAACATGTACAGTCATATAAACCTTTCAACTCAAGAAAATGAGACAAAATAAAATGATATTACTTAGCCATAGATCTAGAAAGTCTAAAACTTGTTACAATAATTCTATATTTAGAAATTCTCTCTTTTCCTCCTTTTTTTGATGATGATCCCTGCACTCCTCTTTATAGCCTCGGATCTCTCATTCCACCACCTCCTTTCCAGTGCAATTGTCTATTCTACCTTTATCTCACAGGGGACAAACAGATGGTGCTTTCAATGTTTGTTAGCCCCAAAAATCTACTCAGTGAACTACTCCATCTACTGGAAATAACTTTTACTAAGTTTCCCTCCAAATTGATCACGCATTCCCAAAATTACAGCCCAAACTGAACTCTAACTGAGCTAGAAGTGCCTATACAAGACCCTCTATTCTATTGAAATGGAAGAGGACACTTAGTCAATTTCCCAAAAATCTTCTTATTTCTTAGGAGATACTGGAGGACGACACTTGGTGATTTCTACCTGATTTATCAAAGACACGCGGCACTTTCCACTTTCCCTATATCCTGCTCAGAAACACTCTGCTTTTGACACCTATTGCAATCCACTTCTTTGATACTTAGCAATTTCAACAAAGTAAGACTCACTGCATTCCTTGCCCGAGCAACCTTTAAAAGGGGAAGGGTGTACATGGTAATCTCTACCTGCTCTTTAGCTATGCTTGTAGAAATATTTGGGATGCATGTTAGGCTCCTCCAGATGGTGACACTTGGCAGCTTCTACAAACCTTTGAAATAAAACTTGGGACCCACCACAATCTTTATTTAGCAATGAAACTCGAAGATGATCTCTCAAATGTTGACACGTGAAGGCTTTCATGGCTTCTAGGAAGATACGTGGCATCTTTCATTGCTCTTGTTAAGGGTATGTGGCATCTTCCTTTGCTCTTGTTAAGGGTATGTGGCAGCTTCTGCCTCTCCTAGGAATGGAGTAGAAAGGGGCTCAGAAAGCGACACTTGGTAGCCTCTACTTATCTTTAGGACTTAAACAAAAATGAAACAACACCTTACTACCTTTCGAAAGGGTGCTTGACCCCTTTGGTTTTTGGGACACTCCTTTGAACTACCCGATGAACCAAGCCATTGAATCAACTAATTGAACCAAAAATGGTTCAATGGTTCAACAGTTCAACATTGTGCATCATTTACACATTAACCGAGGTATTAAACCAAAAATGTTAAACCAAGGCATTAAACTGACTGTCTCTTGGATGCTGACATGTGGTGACTTTCCACATTCTTTTGGAAAATTAGTTCTGAGCCTTTTTCAATTGCCACCTAGCACTTTCTGCCTGATCCTGATACTTAGCCTGTTGAAACCTTTTTCCAAAAAATAGATGAAATGTAGGTGCCAAAAAGGAATGCAGATGCTGACATGTGGTGCATTCCACTGAGTTGTTATTGGATACGTGGCACATTCTATATCCCTCTTGAAAGTTATGAAAGGTGCCTCGGATGATGCCACTTGGCTGGTCTGTATCTCAGAAAGTGACACTTGGCAGCTTCGGCTCGAATTCAACACTTGGGCAAAAATGAAACAAAAGAAACAAAAGGGAAAAATAAATTGTGTTTAGATGAAGCCACTTGGTAGCTTCCACTACTCTTCAACACTTAGACGGAAAATGAATCAAGCTCGTGCTCCGTTTCAAAATTCTATCGTCACGACCAAGGTGTGTGGGAACAAAATCTGCAGTGCACAACTAAAAATCGGAATGCAACGTAGAGTAAAATTTTTACTCTAAAGTATTATTTAAGAACAAAATCACCAAGTTCAAATGTTATATACTTAACGTGATGATTATAGTGGCCTTTGAGTCGGTTCTGATATGCTTGAATATTGTTGAGTGTGGCTGTGTGTTTTTTGTTGACCATAATTGGTCCTATAGGCCCAAAATTGGTCTCCCTTCCTTCCCTATTATACTAAGTAGTCAGTCTTTGATGTATTTCACCTTACTACAATTGTGTGATTTCCCTTTGTAATATACTTATTTCTATAAAGAGCCAAGTGACTTGAGTCTTGTAGATGTTTCAGGTTGATTTGAAGGCTTATTTCGCTTCAACAAATCACCTTGGAAAAGATTTTGGTAGAGGAATAGGCCAAATTTAAAGAGATATAAGTCTTTCACAAAGCTCCAAAGGATAAGTTCCCTTGTGGAGGGTAGGTAGGTTATAAATTGGGCCATTCAAGTAGGCTATGAAGGGCAACTTTGGACCCAAAGTGCCCTTGCAGAGGGCAGAGAGCACCTTTGAAAAAGAGCAAGGCATAGGGCTGAAAGTGAAGTTTTCTTTCAGAAAAATGACAAGGAAAAAGGGACAAAGGATTTCTTTAGAATTTTGTCAAAATAAAATCCATGCAGAACCAAAGGGTGAATTCCTTCAGATAAAGTGCCTGAAGGAATTCCTTCAGACATTTTGTCTGAAGAAATTCACCCTTTGGTTCTGCATGGATTTTCTTCTGACAAAAGTCTAAAGAAATCCTTTGTCCCTTTTTCCTTCAGACATTTTGTCTGAAGAAATTCACAAAGGAAGAAACCAAGGCAAATTCCTTTAAACAAATGCCTAAAGGAATTCCTTCAGAATTTTTTTCAAAGGAATTTATAAAGAAAAGGCTGAGACTTTGAAGGAAAGATTTCCTTCAGGGAAAATGTTTGAAGGAATTCCTTTAAATTTTTTGTCTAAAGGAATTGAGAAGACAAAGGATCCTAGAGGGCAAGTGCCCTTACGGGGGACTCTCAACTACCAAAAAGGGACCCTTTCCTCTTTTCTGAAAGATCACCTTCCCTTTGGGAGGGTTCATTTTGTAAAAGGTTGAAGGAATTACCAAAGGGATGATGGGCCTGAGCACGTCAACTTTAATATAGTGAACTAGCCATTGGAGTTTCAAAAATCTGGTGATGTCCATGTGAATGTCAATTTTATGGTGATGAAGTAGCCATTGGTTTTCAAATGGTGACAGGCTCAAAAACATCAATATCGATGGGGTGCATCAGCTATTGAGGAGAAGCCAGGGGTTCAATGCCTTCAGACAAGTGGTTGAAAGATTTATTTCAGGCATTTTACTTGAAAGAACTCATGACAAGTGGTCAAAAGAGCTCATGAGCACAATATTGAAGGAATTCAAAGGCATAAGGTTGTAAGGAAATTTAGTGACCCATCAAGAAAAATAGCCTTATGGGTTGAAGAGCCAGGAAAAGACAAAAGCCAAGCATATAAATGAATAGAATAGTCCAGGTGGCACAAAAAGTGTCAGTAGAGAAGTTATTATTGTAGATGAAATAGTCTCCACCAAGTGGTCATCAAGGGGAGTGTGGGCATTCAATACAATGGTCCATTTTTCTTCATTTTACATTAATGAGCAGATAATTGCATAAACTTCACTGAGAAGTGGCCTTGTCATTTAAATAATGAAGCAACCCATGATTTTTAAAGAACATTTAAGATGGTTTAAGCTGCAAAGTCAATACCTATGACAAGTGATAACATGGTTCTCTCAGGCCATTTCTAAAAGGATGACACCATCATGATCAAATTCCTCTTTCCTAGGTGTTCAACATAGCATGGGCCACTTGTTCTTGAAGGCACCAAAATTATTTTTCATCATGCTATATATTATAAACTCCCAGTTGAGAAAGGGATCTCTCACTTGTGTAAGGTGAAGCCTTGCTAATTTTACCTTGGAATCAATAAAATGCATTTTGCCTCTATCTAACTAGTTATGCTTTTGAATATGTTTAAGTATCAACTCTATGTTTAGTCATTTCATCTTGATGCTTTCATAGGTTGACACTAACATATCTAGCATGTTCAAGACCATTTATGTAGGTTAACAGGAAGTGCCTCATCTAGAACATAAAGATAGGAGAGAAATTATCTAATAGTGTGCTTCTGAAGCACCTATGGTAAGTTATTTTCATTTATATCTTCATTAATCCCCCTGTTTAAAGTGCTCATATAGTCTGGTATTTATTCAGATAGAGTGTTTATTGACTCCTTGGTCTAAAGTATAGATATAAGCTAAGTAGATCAATCATTTTGGTGCATCACCATTTTTAGATAGGTTCTGTTTTGTCATATCCTTCTCTCTTTTCACCCCACCCCCCCAATTATTAATAATAGTAGTTAAAGGCTTCAAAGATGCATCAAAGGGAGCTAGCCCTTATCTAGAGATTCTTTCCTCAGTTTTTCCAAACCCATAGCAAGAGAAAAGTCTCCATTGTACCACATGGAAGAGAGAAGCTGAGCCTTCTTTCAAAGGTGCAATCTATAACATCAATAGTTTTTGGCACACCTAGTGGGATAATTTAATGATTAGATAAATTCCAAGATTGGTGTTGGTCCTGTTACTACAAGAATGAAAAACTAGCCCAACATCTAGTGACTCTAATTTCAAGAAACATCAATCTCTGGTCAGAGATCAGCCTAACATCCCATGCCTAAGGTCACCATAAGATCTTCTACCAAGGGTGTCCCTTTCAAATTCATTAAGCTACCCTTGAACTCAAAAAAGTGGCTAAGGTTTGCAAGGACTCATCCCTATATAACAAGTCATTTTCCCAAACCTTCTATAAAATATACTTACACAAGAAGGCCCTGATTGAACCCTATCATTGCCATGGCTTTACCTTTTTTAGCTTTCCATGGTCAGATCCCTTTAAACCTTCTACATTATGACCCAATCCCAGGGACAACCAGTAAGAGTGTTTCTCCCTTTAATGGAGAGGGGCCTATTACCACTATTGAGCATATCAAAAATATTTCCAACCTCTATAACATTCATAATGTCATGTTTATAGCATTGTCTTTTAAGGGTAAGGTTCTAGACTGGTATGGGACTTTGACTATGAATTCAATCAGCACATGGAATGAATTAGGCACTCTCTTGAAAAATAGATTTGGGGAGAAGAGTGACCACCTCTCTCTTACTGAGTAATTAACCACCATGAAAAGAGCTCCACATGAATTCATGCAGGATTTCAATACCAGGTTTCAAAATACCTAGAATAGAATCCCCATTTTCGTGAGGCTAACCCCAAGCTATGCTTTCCTCTATTACTTGAAAGCTTTAAATAGCGACATTGATGTCATGATATAGTCCATGGGAGGACAAGTGTTCTTGATGCTTATGAGATAATCATAGCCACTAAAAATTACTTGGTACAAGTAGGAAAGATAGCCCCTAGACCTCATATACCACTCTTTCCTAACTTGTGACCTCGAGTTTAGACTATTACACCCACCTTAGCTCTTCTACCTGGCATAGAAAATCTAACTGCTACCTCGCCCAATGACCTCCATAAATTTAAAAGCTTGTTACAAAGTGTGACCAATGAATTAGTGGCTTTCAAAAGGCAATAAGCTCAAAACTATTAGCCAAATCAGGGATACCAGCATTTCAGACAAATGAATAGACCCTTTTTTCAAAATTATAATCAAGGATATGGTCAATTTTCATAAGCTAGACCATATCAAGGTTATAATATAGGTGCTCCTTCATCATCCAAAGCTTTTGTTCCCACTCTAAATAATCTAGTATAGGAATAGTCTAATTTCCCACCCCTGGGATATGGTCAAGAATAGGTTGCTTATACAAATGAGTTACCAAATCAATATGTGAACATGCAAGACAACCAAATAGCCTAGTTCCCAAGTTTTGAGGCATCAATACAACTTGGAATAGACAACAGGTAGGCTCAGTCTAATTCTAATCTCATGAATCACCTGGAAGGTGAATTCTATGTAGTAAATTATGTGGGTAGCATACATAACTAGGGTGATTATGTTGTAGCCAACACTAGGTCTAAAAGGAGAGCTATGGAGGAAGCTCAGGTAGTAGCTCAAACATCTATAGCATCTTCTTCATCACATGTGAACCAAAAATTTCCAAATTACAAGCCATCGGTTGCACCCTCAACTCTTCAGCCTGTGCCTTAAGTTGTAAGTACCCCCAAAGAAAATTTAAAATGGAGCAACCCTCAGATCAATGTGGTAGACCAGATGAAGAAGTTGCACATGAATATCTCTTTGTGGGATTCATTGGCAATGTTGAGACAAAAGGACATACTCTAGAATAAGGATGAAAAGGTTCCTCCTTTCTACTTATCCTTAGTCATTAGATATTTCCTGGTTCACAATTGCAATATTAACAATGGGGCAAGCACCTTAGTAATGCCCAAATGTATAACAGATAAGTTGGGACTCAAATATGAGGAGATGACCAAGGGAGTCCTACAACTAGATGGATCACCAACTAAGACACTAGGATTGGTAAGAGGCTTGAATCTAATGCTGCATGCCTATCCAACTTTCTTAGTTCTCCATAATGTGGTAGTGGTGGATGTTTCTTCCTACTTTTCTCTCTACTTATCCAGGGATTTCACATCTAAAATAGGTGAGTACCTAATAACAAACTGGTCTTACATGGTTTTTAGAACCAAATATGGGACTAAGGTCAAGATTGAGTCAGAGCCAATCCATAGAGATCATCTAGAGCCATACTCACTGAAGGTAGTGAATGTTAGCTACACCATCATTGATGAAGAAGAATTCCAAATGGACCAATCTCTGCCATCTTCCCTTGAAGGAGTTGTTGACCTACTCTTAGATGAATGGGGAAGTGACAACTTCGAACATGACCCATACAAGTTCATAGAAGAGGCAGGTCTTGGAATTTATTGCATACATGAATAGGGTACTTTTGTGCCAAATTTGATGAAGGCAAACCAAGAGAGCTTAGGTTTATGGCAACTCTTCTTTGATGGCTCAAGAAGAAAATTGGGAGTTGGTGGTGGGGTATTGTTAATTTTGCCCTCAAAGGAGAGATACTTCTCAACTTTTAGATTCCTATTTTCTTGCACTTACAATGTTATATAATATGAGTCTCTCATTCATAATTTGGAGTGGCCAAGGAAAAGAAGAATTAAAGAACTATAGGTTTTTGGAGATAGCGAATTAATCATAAATTAGGTGAGAGGCTAAAATTTGACCAAGAATTCCTTGCTTAAGTCTTACAAGCATAGGGTGTGGGACTCAGTGGAGAGTTTCCTTGATTTCAATGTTAATTCCATCCCAAGAGATCAAAATAAGCAGGTAGACAGACTAGCAGCAGTTGGTGCCCAATTTGACATTCCCAAGAAGATAGGCCAAGATAGCAATCTGTGCCATTTAAAAGTGGTAATCAGACCCTCTGTGTCTAATAACATCACTAATTGGTAGGTGTTTGATAGTGATCAATATATATCACTCTTCTTGAAAGAAGAGGTTGAGTTTGCTTCCAAGAATCAACCCAAGCTATAGCAACAGTATGGTGGCCAAATTATTCAGCTGAAGAATAACAAACTTCTCAAAAGATTAGTCACCCTTGAAAGCATCTTCAATGAGGATGACCAACTAAAAAATGATAAAGCAAGCATCACAACCAAGAAATAAAACTATGAAATATTTGAAATATTCAAGAACATGTTTGTTGCACTTGGGAAGGTATGTACAGATGATGAAAGGCATGCTTTCATTTTATTGTGCCAAGAACTTGCCAATGTTTTCACTTGGGAATATAGTGACCTAAAGGGTTTTGACCCAAGCTTGGCTCAACACACCATTGATATAGAGGAAGGTTCCAAACCCATAAAAAAAAAAGGCCTATCAATCCAAAGATTGAGCCTCTCATGTGGAAGGAACTCACCAAGCTGATTGAGTCTAGGATCATATTTCCTATCAAACACTCTTCTTGGCTGGCCAATCCAGTTCCTGTTAGGAAAAATAATGGGGAGTTTAGACTATGTGTGGATTTTAGAGAACTCAATAGAGTCTCACTAAAAGATCACTATCCTCTCCCAAGTATGGAGCAAATCCTCCAAATGGTGACAAGCAGTGAACATTTCTCCCTCCTGGATGGGTATTCAAGGTACAATCAGATTCTAGTGCAAGACTATGATTAGTACAAGATAACCTTCACTACCAAATGGAGAACTTTTGCTTATAGGAAAATGCCATTCAAACTATCCAATGCTGGAGCCACCTTTCAGTGAGCCATGGACATGGCTTTCTAGGGCCTGATAAATAAAATTATACTGGTCTATCTTGATGATGTGATAGTGTTCTTGAAGGAAGTAGGCTAACATTTGATACACCTAAGGCAAATATTTGAGAGGTGTAGAGAGTTTGGTATCTCTCTCAACCCAAAGAAATGCATGTTCACTATCCATGAAGGTGAACTCCTTGGCCATGTTGTTTCAAAAGGGGGTTTGACCATTGATCCAAAAAGAGTCTGTGCCATCTTAGCATTTTCCTTGCCTAAGCACAAAAAAGGTCTACAAAGATTCTTCGGTAGAATAAATTTTATTAGGAGATTTATCCCAAATTTTTCCAAGATAGTCAAACCATTGACCTCCATGCTGAAGAAAGATGAGAAGTTTGCATGGAAAACACAAAGGAAGGATAGTTTTGAAGGGATTAAGCAAGATATTACCCAAGCTCACACCTTGATCAATCTTGACTTCTCCAAGGATTTTAACCTTTACACCTTTGGAAATGAAGAGGTAATCTCTGCCATGCTTACCCAAGAAAATGATGAAAACCTTGAATAACTTCTTGTGTTCTTTAGCCAAGGTCTAGAAGGTTTTGAAATCAGGTAAACATATGTTGAAAAGCAAGTGCTTGTGATCATACCAAGTCTGAATAAATTTAGACATATGTTGTCAAACAACAAGGTTCATCTCATGGTGCCACATCCCAAAGTCAAATATTTCTTGATTAGCTGCGATCTAAATGAAAAGAGAGTAGGATGGATCACCAAGGTAATGGAATATGACGTGGATATCAAAACCACCAAGTTGGTAAGGGGAAAAGGGCCATGTGAACACCTTGCTACAGACCTTAAACAACAAAAGGAAGGCATTTTAATACTCCATGATGAAGCTACAATAGAAGAATCACTAGTCATGAAGGACTGGACACAAAACATGACACATTTCCTCCTCACCGGTGAGTGACCACAGGGCCTTGATAGGACTAAGAGGAGGTATTTCAGACTCCAATATCTTCCTTATGTCCTAATTGATGGGGTGATATTTAGAATGGATTTTTTGGGAGTACTCTTGAGATGTATATAATCAAGTCAGGTCGATAGGGTACTATCCAAGTTTCATGATGGCCCAGTTGGTGGTCACTTTGCTTCTAAGCCTACAACTACAAGGATTATGAGGGATGGTTAATTTTAGCCCACTTTATTTAGAGATACTCATGCCTAGATATGGAGGTGCCAGAGATGTGCTCTCTTTGATGGGAAGTAGTGACTGGATATAATGCCCCTATAACCTATTCAAGTAGAATAACCATTCATGCAATGGGGCCTAGACTTCATAGGAATGATCGACCCTCCTTCAAATGCTAGCCACAAGTGGGTCTTGAATGCTAAAAACTACTTCATGAGATGGGTAGAAGCTGTTACTTTGAAAGAAACCAACAAAAGTGCAGTCCTAGACTTTTACGAAGGCCTGGTGATAAGGTTTGGAGTCTTAGCTACCATCATCTCTAGATAAAGTATTGGCTTTCTTGGGAACCAAAACAAGTGAGTGGGCATTGGGATATGGCATATATCTTAGCACTTCTTCTAACTACTACCCACAAGAAAATGGGCTGGCTGAGTCCACCAATAAAAATATGATTAGAATCATCAAAAGGATAATGGAGGAAAATTAGAGAACTTGTCATGCTAAGCTAAAAACAACCCTGTGGATAGATAGGGTTACTCCAAAATGGGCAGTTGGTAATTCACCATACACGCTTGTGTATAGAAGGGAAGCTAGACTTCCTATTTTGCTTGAATTTCTAGCCTTGATCTTTCTCACTAGCTACATTTGGAAGAAAGTGACAACATGGAGGTTAGGCTTTGTGAATTGATGGAGCTTCAGGAGACAAAAGACCAAGCCATGGTTTTTATGACCAACTATCAGTAGCAAATGAAGAAGCATTTTGATAGGAAATATTCATCAAAAGGCTTTTCATAAGGTGACATTTTCTTAAAATGGGATGAGGACCGAGCTAAGCTTGGAAAACACATGAAGTTCGACACATTATGGAGTGGTTCATATATCATCACTCAGTGTAAGAAGCATAATGCATTCCAACTCTCCAGGTTGGATGATGAAGAACTACATATCCTAGTTAATGGGATATATCTTAAGCATTGTCACTGAGTCTTCTCTCATTATGTACATATTTTCCCTATTTTCCCTAAGTGCTTTTGCACATGTTCATAGTTTTTTAGCCTTGTGTGTGTTTTTTTACCATTTGGTGGAAAAAGCTTCATGTTGATTCTTTAGTCTCTCAAGGTTGTTGTCAACCTTTCAGGGTATATTTTGACTCTATGCCCAATGGACTAGTAAGCCACTAGTTTTTTTAAGCATAACAGGCATGCTTCCCCTGAAAATCACCAATTTGTTGATCATTTTTGGTCCTACAGGCCCAAAATCAGTCTCCCTTCCTTCCCTATTATCCTGAGTAGTCAGTCTTTGATGTATTTCACCTTAATACAATTGTGCCATTTCCCTTTGTAATAGATCTATTTCTATAAAGAGCCAAGTGACTTGAGTCTTGTAGATGTTTTGGGTTGATCTGAAGGCTTATTTCACTTTAGAAAATCAACTTGGACAAGCTTTTGGTAGAGGAATGGGCCAACTTCAAAGAGATATAAGTCTTTCACAAAGTTTCAAAGGATAAGTGCCCTTGTAGAGGGTAGGTAGGTTACAAATTGGACTTCTCAAGCAAGCTCCAAAGGGAAACTTTGGACCCAAAGTGCCCTTGCGGAGGGTAGAGAGCACCTTTGAAAAAGAGCAAGGCATAGTGTTGAAAGTGAATTTTTCCTTTAGAAAAATGACAAGGCAAAAGGGACAAAGGATTTATTTGAACTTTTGTCTAAAAAAACCATGTAGAACCAAAGGGTGAATTCCTTCAGACAAAGTGCTTGAAGGAATTCCTTCAGACATTTTATCTGAAGAAATTCACAAAGGAAGAAACCAAGGAAAATTCCTTCAAACAAATGCCTGAAGGAATGAATACGTTTAGACTTTTATTTGAGGGAATTTACAAAGAAAAGGCCAAGACTTTGAAGGAAATATTTCCTTCGAGAAAAATGTCTGAAGGAATTCCTTCAAACATTTTTTACAAAGGAATTGAGAAGACAAAGGATCCCAAGGGCAAGTGCCCTTGTGAGGGACTCTAAAATGCTGAAAAAGGACCCTCTCCTCTTTTCTAAAATATCACCTTCCCTTTGGGAGGGTTCATTTTGTAAAAGGCTAAAGGAATTACCAAAGGGATGATGGGCTTGAGCACGTCAAATTTAATATAGTGAACTAGCTATTGGAGTTTCAAACGTCTGATGACATGCACATGAACATCAATTTTAAGATGATGAAGTAGCTATTGGTTTTCAAATGGTTATAATCCCATAGATGTTAATATCGATGGGGTGTGTTAGCCATTGAGGAGAAGCCAAGGGACTAATGCCTTTAGATAAGTGGTTGAAATATTTATTTCAGGAATTTTACCTAAAAAAACTCATGAGAAGTGGTCGAAAGAGCTCATGAGCACAAGCTTGAAGGAATTCAAAGGCACAAGGCCATAAGGAAACTTAGTGACCCACTAGGAAAGATAGCCTTGAGGGATGAAAAGCCAGGAAAAGACAAAATCCAAGCATAGAAATGAATAGAATAGTCCAAGTGGCATTAAAAGCATTGATAGAGAAGTTATTATTGCAAATGAAATAGTCTCCACCAAGTGGTCATCAAGGGGAGCACATGCATTCAATAGAGTGGTCCATTTTTCTTCATTTTACATTAATGAGTAAACAGTTGCATAAACTTCACTAAGAATTGGCCTTGTCATTCAAACAATGAAGCAACCCATGCTTTTTCAAGAATATTTAAGATGGTTTAACTTGCAAAGTCAATGTCTGTGACAAGCAACAACATGGTTCTTTTAGGCCATTTCTAGAAGGATGACAACATCATGAGAAAATTCCTCTTTCCTAAGTGTTCAATGTAGCATGGGCCACTTGTTATTGAAGGTGACAAAAGTCTTTCTCTTCATGCTATATATTGTAACCTCTCAATTGAGAAAGGGATCTCTCACTTGTGTAAGGCAAAGCCCTACCAATTTTACCTTGGAATCAATATAATGCATTTTGCCTCTATTTGATTGGTTATGCTTTTGAATATGTCTGAGTATCAACTCTGTGTTTAGTAATTTCATCTTGATGCTTTTATAGGTTGACACTAACATATCTAGCATGTCCAAGACCATTTCTACAGGTTAATAGGAAGTGCCTCATCTAGAGCATAAAGCACATGAGAGCAGTTATTTGACAGTGTGCTTCTACAACACCTATGGTAAGTTATTTTCCTTTATATCTTCATTAAGCCCCTTATTAAAGCATTCATATAGTCTGATATTTATTCAGATGGAGTATCTATTTGCTATTTGGTCTAAAGTGTAGATATAATCTAAGTGGATTGATCATTTTGGTGCATCACCATTTTTAGATAGGTTCTATTTTGTCATATCTTTCTCTCTTTTCACCCCCCCATTATTAATAGTAGTATTTAAAGGCCTCAAAGATGCATCAAAGGGAGCTAGCCCTTATCTAGAGATTCTTTCCTTAGTTTTTCCATACCCACAACAAGAGGAAAGTCTCCATTGGAACACATGGAAGAGAGAATTTGAGACTTCTTTCAAGGGTGTAATCCAAAGCGTCAACATTTTTCATCAAGTATATATAGCTCTTGAAGGTGAGCTAATTGATAGTCATGATCATCCAGGACATGCTTGAAAGAGATGCATAGTGAAGGTAATTTTACCTCAATGATAAGGATGGCTTCAATACCATAAACAAGTGAGTATGGAGTGGTTCTTGTGGGGGTATGATGATTGGTATGGTATGCCCAAAGGCCAAGTAATATCTAGAGGTGTCAATCATTATCAACATCATTGACAATCTTTTTGAGAATGTTGACAATGGTTTTGTTGGATGCCTCAGCTTGGCCATTACCTTGAGGGTAATATGTTGTAGAAAAATGTTGTGTGATGTTATATTTAGTACATAGTTGTTCTACATCTTTGTTCTTGAATGATCCTATATTATCAGATATAAAGTCAGAGGGGATACCATAGTAGCAAATGAGATGGTTACAAATGAATTTGGAATTTTTTTTTCTAGTCACGTAAGTGAGGGGTATAAATTCAACCCACTTAGTGAAATACTCAGTAGCGATAAGAATATGTTTATGGCCATCAGATGAAATGGGGTTAACCTTCTTAATGAGGTCAAGTCCCCATGTATAAAATGACCATGGTGTCAACATTGGTTTCAAATTTTTTACTAGGGCATGAATTAGATTAGGATGTCATTGACATTTGTCACACTTTTTTACATAAGTAGTGGCATCTACGTCCATTGTGGACTAATAATAAACAGTATGTAATAGGCTTTTGGATAGGACTACCCTGTTAAAAGGAGTGCCACATATTCCTTCATGAACTTCTCTTAATGCTAGTGTAGACGCTATCAAAGTTAAATAATGAAGCAGACTTCCATCAAAATTATGACAATAAAGGGTGGATCCAAGTAAGGTATAATGAATGGAATGATGTATGAAGGCTTTGGTTTGTTTTTGAGATAGGTTAGGTGGTAGAACATGGTCATGAAAGTAGTTGTAAAGGTCTGAGTACTAGATAGAATTGGGACCAACAATATCACAAATCATGGCAATGGTTGAAGGTTTATGAGTTGGTGTTGACAAATTATCGACAAGGAATTAATACTCTCTAGGTTTATCTATTTGTTGAATCAGAGAGCCAATAGTATCCATGGCATCTACAATTTTGTTACTAGGCTTTGGTATGTGCTCAAACTAAATATTGGAAATTTGTTGCTTAAGAGTGTCAACCATGTCTTTATACGGAACTAGCTTGTCATCTTTGGTCTAAAAATGATATGTGGCCTGATTAATGATTAATTGAGAATCACCATAAACTTGAAGATGAGATATATTCCAATGCACTACTTGTCGAAGTCCTAAAACAAGTGCTTAATACTCATCCATGTTGTTTGTACAAGGAAAGCTAATTTTGAATGATTTAGGGGTTAGATCCCCTTATGGTGTAATAAACAATAGGCCTACCCTTGATCCATGTGCAGTGAATAAACCATCAAAATATAGTTTCTAGGGATAATCCTCAATGGGTGTGTCAATTATGGCCATGATAGATTCATCAGGAAATTTAAATGTGATTGGTTGTATGTCTATGAGAGGTGCTTCAATAAGTCGATCTGTAAGAACTTGTCCCTTGATTGCCTTCTTATTGACATACTCTATGTCAAACTCACTGAGAAACATGATCCATTTAGCCATTATTAATTTTAAATCTATTTTATATAGTATATACTTGAGCAAATCTATTTTTGAAATGACCATGGTTTTTTTATTCAACATGTAATGGCATAATTTCTGAGCTACAAAGACTATGGCTAGACAAACTTTTTCAATAGGTGCATAGTTATGTTCATATGTAACCAAGGTATGGCTTAGGTAGTATACAACATGCTCCTTTCCTTTGTCATCATGTTGAGTCAAGAGTACCCCTAAAGCATGATCGATAGCTGATAGGTATAATAAAAATTGGCTTTCCTAGCATAGGAGGTAATTAAATAAGCGGATTAACAAGATAGTCTTTGAGTTGTTGAAAAGTTGTTTGGCAGTGATCATCCCATTAAAATGCAACTTTCTTATTCAAAAGGTGTGTAAATGGATGGCACTTATCCACTAATTGAGAGATGAAGCATCGGATGGATTGGATCTTACCCTGTAAACTACAAATTTTCTTCAAATTGATTAGTGGTGACATCTTGGTAATAACATGGACTTTAGTTGGATCAACTTCAATACCTCTATGAGACATGATGAAGCCAAGTAATTTTCCTGAAGTTACACCAAACACACATTTATTTGGATTGAGTTTGAATTTTTACTCTTATAATCTTTCAAATATCTTACGTAGCACTACTAGATGGGTAGCCCTAGTTTTGGATTTTCCTAATATGTCATCGACATAGTCTTCAACAATATTATGCATCATATAATGGAATATGACAGTCATGGCCCTTTGATGTGTATCTCTATCATTCTTAAGGAAAAATGGCATTACCTAATATTAAAATGTTCCCCATGGAGTGGTGAATGCTATTTTATGTTGGTTTTCTAGTGATATTTTGATCTGGTTGTATCTTGAAAAGCCATCCATGAGTGAAAGAATTTCATAACCAATCTTGGAGTCAACAATCATGTCGATATTAGGTAAGGGAAAATCATATTTAGGAAAAACTTCGTTGATGTCTCAAAAATTAGTATAAATTATGATCCCTTTAGGCTTTTTACTAATAGGTACAACATTAGAGATCCATTCAGAGTAATCAATGGATCAGATACATCCTACTTCTAAGAGTTTTTCCAACTCTTTATTTAGTAATACAACAATGCAAAGATGCATCTTATGTAACTTTTATTTTATCAATTTGGCATTAGTATTAACCACAAGGTCATTCAGAACCAAGGTGGGATCTAAACCTAACATGTTAGAATAGGCCCATGCAAAAATATCCACAAACTCTCTCAATATAGCTCCAAAGATGTCACATTCCTCCTCAGTGAGGGAAACACCTAATTTTATCCATTTCAAATCTAATAGAGTCTTGATATTTACCTCTATTGTAGCTTCAACTAGAAGGGTCGAACCATCTTCTAAGAGAGTAGGTAGTGACTTAAACTATTGAATTATGTCAGGGTCCTTCGTTAAGACTTGCTCTTCAAATTTTCCTAAGCATGATGAATCTGAGTCCCCTAATGGAAGATCTAGCCATGTGATAAAAATAGTAAAAAATTCTTCAATAATTTGATCAAATACTTATTATTACTCAAAGCTAAAATCTAATCTATAGGCAAGTTCATCATTGGTGGTCTCCTAGTCTAAATTCAAAGAAGAATGAACACCCCCATCTAATGGTGCCTAAAACAAGTTTTCACCACTAGACTGGCCTTTATCTTTACTTTTTCCCTGGTCAAAAAGTACCTTAAAGAGGTTGTCACTTTGGGACCTCAATGTTTTACTTATTTGTTTTTGGCTAAGGGTGTTCACTTGCTCTCCAAAATAGGCTATAGGATCCAATGTGATTGAGAACCCTGATTTGTGATCTCCCAATAGAACATTGTCTCTAAGGCCTAAAAAGTCATAGAATGCCTCATCATTCTAGAACTTAGCAATTGGTAGACTAGATTCTTGTTGGTCCCAATCTATTAGTTAGGGATAATATAATGGAAAATGGTTGCGATGAATGTCCAAGGTAAGGGTACAAATGACATTGTTATCAAATAGGTTAGTTTTATCTAGGTCATCAAAGGTGAGACTATGATCAGACTCTACTTTGTTGTCGGCATCATCATCACTAGTCATTGGTGAGCGAGTTTGAATAAGATATATGGGGTCACCCCCAGGAAGTTTAAATCCAAGTCCATAAGATCTTTCATACTTAGTCATGGAAATTGGCTCAATGGTTCCTTGTTAATTTAGTTCAAGGCCTCTTCCTTCATTATTATGATGCTCCATGATCCTATTAGGAATATGATACTTTAAAATTTAATAACAATTAGCTTGCTTGTCATTATATAACCATGAGTCATCCCCTTCAAGAGGGTCAAGTTCTAGGTTAGATGCTGGTACAAATGTGATATGCCCCTTATATTTTTTCTTTTATTGTCAATGCATATGTGGGGTGACTTTAGATCACCCAAAGGTTTTCAGATTCTAAGGAAGATTAGAAATATGAAATGTATCATGGGTCACATACTCTCCTGATCTATTATCTGAAATGGTGAAATGATTAGAAGCTTCAAGAGGTGACATGTGGGAAAGGGAATCCAACGTATTAGAATCTATGTAATTATTTGGTGAAGTATCAATAAGTATGGCCTTTCCTTTCTCATGTTTGGAACTTGGATTCATATCATACTGATAATAATAGCTTTGAAATTCAGCCTCAAGATGATTGCAGTGTTCATATGGGTGTAAATCTCTTGGAATATTCACTTCCATCCTTAAGTGGGAAAACTTGATACATTAGTGCAGCATTGACAGGACTGCATGAACCTCATATAACCAAGGCCTCCCTAGAAGCATATTATATGATAACTCAAGATCAAGCACATGGAAAAGTGTATCATAGGTCAAAGGCCCAATGATAACTGACAAACTAATGGTGCCTTGCAATTCTCTTTCCTAATTATCATAGGATTTGATACTTATTATTTCTGGTTGGAGATCTACCATTGTATAGCCAAGAAGCTTGATGAGCTTTAGAGACACTATGTTGAGGCTAGATCCACTGTAGATAAGGATACATTTCACTTTATGCCATTTGATATAAACTTTTATGTACAATGGGTTATTATAGAGTAGGCCAAGTGAAGACATATCACTTTGGTTGAATGTGACTTGTTGGACTGGAGCTAGGTGTCCAACCAAAGCTTGAAAGTTATTAGGGGATATGTCACTAGAAAAAGTGGATTAGGTTAAAAAATCATTCAATATATTTTTTGGATTATTGATGTCTGTAGTAAATCTAAAATAGAAATTTGTGCTAGTGTTTTTTATAATTGTTTCACAATATCAAACTTCTTATCTTAGTTAGTAGTGAATGGTTTATTCTGAGGCTAAATAGTTGGTTAGATGATAGGCAAAGTGGCAAATGGTTGGGGGCTTGGGATAGTAATATTCAACCTCTAAGTTGTGATTGTAAAATCAAGATTAAATACTAGACCATTATTTCTAAATGATGTTGGGAATGGTGTGGGACTAGATAGGACAAGTCTCAGTTACCAATGCACTTGCATGTGGTCATGTGGTAAGGATAAGTTATCGATATAAGGTCCAAAAGGGGAAGTCCTAATTTGTTGGTTTGCTTGTATGCATTCCCAAGTTAAAGAAGGATTATCCATGTAATTTGGCTAAATGTTGTTATTTAGAAATGGTCTAGAATGATTAGTGTTTGGTCTAGGATTGATGGAAATGGTATTAATGCTACCCCATGCAATATGACCTACAACCCTATTGTAGTCATATGTAACTACATGGTAAGTTTGTTGGTTATTACTATTATGACCTTAGTTTTGTCCATTTTTCTATCATTGTGGGTTATTCTATTAATTTTGTTGATTCTGCTAGTTCAGCGTTTGATTTTGATACTATTAATTTTGTTGTTGCATTGGCCTTTGTTGTTGTTAATGCTAATTGTCCTACTATTGTTGATTGTTATGTTAGGGAAAGGGGTTTTTATAGATCCCAAGAGTTTTATTAGAAGTGGAATCCCCATTATCTAATTTTGTCTCCCCATTATCCAACATATTCTCAATTAAATGCTTGATTTGGACACATCTTCATAGATTATGCCTGTTGACCTGATGATAGTCACATAATTCACTTTCACGGTATCAATCAACATAAGAATTGCCTTACAAAAAATACTTTGTTATAGTCCAACTAATCAGATTAGTGATAGTAAGCTTATGAAATATAGACTCAATAGGTTCTCCTAGGTCACTAAAGACATGATGTATAGGCACGATTCTTCTAGGAGGAGGGGTTTATAATGGTAATGGTTGTTGTGTTTATTGTGCAAGTTTTGGTTGTTGTGTTTGTGGCACTACTTGAGTAGGATTAAGCCAAAAATATGGTGTAGATGATGTTTTCACTATTTTCACATGATGGGATTTAGTTACTCCATTTCCCACAACATTCTTATTGCAGTTGAATTGCTTTGGTCTTTCATGGTTATTGGCCTGTGTCGGTTGTGATGCTTGTTCTTGGATGGAATGTTGGTCATTTCCATAATTGGTATCTTGATTTTGATTAGTTAAATTAAGCTTGATGACTCTTTTATTGATGAGTGCCCTCTTGATCAACAAACCTTTATCAATGATCTCTTTGAATGCATGTGCACATTTTACTTCTGAATGATAAGCTATATCACTATGCCAATTTGTGGTAAACACACTGACTAATTATTTATCTAGTAAACTATGGGTGAAATAGCTTGCAAGGGATTTATATTTATATAAATAAATTGCAAAACTCTTACTAGTTTTTTGGTTTGCTTGCGTTAAATCCACCAATGAAATCTCATGCTCAAGATTATAGGAAAAGTGTTGCACAAACTTTTCAGAAAGATCATCAAAATCCGTTACTAAATTTTTGGGAAAATTCAAAAACCACTCCAAGGCTTGTATAGCCAAGCTTCTTGAAAATAAAAACAAAAGGTATATGTCGCTATATGCCACTGGTTGACATGCGATAAAGAATTTAGTCAAATGAGCCTTAAGGTCACCTTTCCCTTTGTATTTATCAAATTTTGGTAGTTCATATCCTAGAGGAAATGGTATCTACAAGTACTCCATGTTGAATGGATAAGAACATATGTAAATAAATTTGAAATTTTTAGTTTGTTTACCATCTTGAATGGTAGCAATTGCATCCTTCATCTATTGCAATTATTGGGATAGGAAATTGGATGGAATATTGGTTTGAGGGAGAATTTGGGTTTGGATAGATGGTTGGGAGGTCACAAGTGGAACACTTTGACCAAGGTATGATGGAGCTACATGTTGGGGTACATTATCTTGGTTGGGGAATGGACCAGGAATACGCATATATGGATTAGGATGTACTTAAAATTACACACTTGGTTGTGTGATATTCTAGTTTGGGTTGATGACAAAGGTTTGACTTGGAGGATTTTGTGGTTGAGATAGAGGGATATAACTATACTGTGCCTACTATGGTTGAAAAGGGACATGCTACCAACTAATCAAACCCTTGCCATTGAGTGGGAAATTGTGGACCAAGACCCTATCTCTAGATTTGTGGCACATTTTGAACCAATGGTTATCTAGTAGGTACCTGAGGAACACGGGGACCTCTTTATTTAAAAAATCCTTGTGAGGAAGTGAAAGTAGGTTGTAGATTCAACATCTATCATTGACCAATATTTTCATGTTGTTTACTAATCAATAATTAGTTTTGGATTGGCATATTAGTCTATGACTGAAGAGGTATGTTCATTGTTACCTTACGAGGTGGAACCTTTGTTGTCCTTGATTGAGGTGGTAATGTATTTGTCCTTTATTGTGTTGATACACTAGATTGTGCCTGTTGTTGTGGAATAATACTCATTACCTATTGAGAAGGAGTAGGATTTGTCACATTCTATCATTGAGTCATGATATTGGCTATTATTTGATTATCTAATCCCATAGGTTATATACTTTAGGAAGCAATCGGTTGAGGTTGGGGTGTATAAATTACTATTCTTTGGTATGATGACTTATTCATAGGATTAACTATAGGCACATGTTGTTGGCTAATTATTTTCATGTTAGTACCACTTTGATCAGGACTGGACATTGTTTGCACATTATTTACTATGTTTGGCTCACTATTTAGTGTAGAGGATAAATACACTTTTTCAATAATGGGCATATGCATCAAGTTATCTATTGAAATGGTTTGTACAAGTGGGTCAGAATTTAGATTCTCTTATCCAGTTAACTCTACCAATACTCCTATTGAAGGAACTAGGTCAATGAGAGGCTTATTTACCATGTTCATCTAATTGAAATCATGTACTAGATTCATATATGATTGATATTTTGTCTACATTTGGTTAAAGTTCTCTTCCATGATGTTTTTTCCTCAATCATATATATTAGGATCTTGGTACGTTGTTTGGACTAGAGCCATAGGATTGCTAGAAGAAGCTTATTGATCATAAATGACACTGTGGGGCACTTTTACTAAACTTGGTAAATTTTCATGGGGGAAGTCTATTGGAAACTTGGCCCCTACCTTGATGGATCTAACCAAAATATCATCTTTGTTCTCTAACAAATGTCACTAAAAAAAAATGGATCATACATGGAAGCCATATTAATAGAATATGACTATTGAGGAACTAGCTCACCCATTATGGGTATTGTAGATAGGTTTTGTGTGGTTTGCTCTTGGTCCTCTTCTGTGTAAGGTGGTGTGTTAACTAAATAGTTAGCTAATGGATCTTGGCTTTGTGCCCCTTATTGAGTACTATAAGAGGGATAAGAATCCATCTCATAAGTAATATTATCCGTATAGGGGTCTTGCACTATTTCTTCCTACACAACTACATTACTAATCCCTGGATTGTACATGAGTCCACTATAAGTGTAGGAATGCATGTTGGGATCCATAGTCAATGCTTTGCGATAAAAGGTCAAAGAGTTATACAAACTCTAAAAAGGGATAATGTCTAAAATAGATGATGTTCTAACTTGTTCTAGATTTATCAAAAGGATCAACAGGTTTATGCAAAGGTTTGTGAGTAAATAAGCTAGTGTGAAGTATCTAAAATTTCACTGTTCACACAAAGATAAGCAAGTAAATGGTACTAAAAATAAAAATGATAAACTCTAAGGTCAAAGTGTTTCAAATCAGTCTAATCTAAGAAATTAAAAAGTTGCTAGGTATTTTGGCCAAATACAACGTCAAAAGTTAGGCTCAAACAAGGCATGCACTAGGACTCTTGGCCAAACAATGTCAAAAGCTAGACTTTGAAATAGATGAAAGTTTTTAATCTAATGGATTTGAAACACTTCTAAAAAACACTAGGCATTCAATTCTTGGTCATGAACTTGATCAACTAGGTATAAGGTATGAAACAAAAGGTACTTTAGGAATAGTTCTTTTTACTCACAAAAAATGGTATAAAACTTGGTTCTTTTTGACAAAAAATCTAGACAAAAGCGAACAGTACAACCAGTTTAAACAAAATATCACAAAAGTACACTTGAATTAGTCTAAAAAAGTAGGAGAAAATTTGAAACTCTATGCAAGAGGATCTATGAAACAATATTCAAATTTTTTTGGGTAGCATAACAATGCTATACTACCCAAAAGGTATGATAAAAAGGTTTGTTTCAAAAACTCTCTAAGGTAAAGATGTTTTCCTATAATTTTGACAACACAACACTATTTTTTGTGACTCCAAAGTGTTGGGGTGCATAGACTCAAAGTGAAAGTTTTTAGCATAAAATGGCTTAAGTATATCAAGTGATGATAATGATTATGAGTCTTTAAATGACCTTCAACCTAAATTGGAAATTAAACCTAAGTTCCCTCAAGTTTAGTGAAAATGGTGAACCCACGTAACACATCAACCCTATGAACTTGTAAAGGCATAATTCCAAATTTAGATTATAAGTGAAGGACTTAAACAACTTTGGTAAAGGTCTAGACTGAATTGGGTAGCATAACTATACCAAATTGGATGATATGACTCTCAATATTTTGATGAACTTTTAAATAAGGCAAATTGATGATCTCATGTGGACAACATAACACCTCTTTGTTCAAAGGAAAATTTGGACTATGTGTTTGGTTTGGATTGTTTGTTTATACCAATTTTTGACTCCAAACAAGACTTTAAAATAGGGCAAGACCAAATAATTAATCATTCTTAGATCCTAAACTGAAAAGGTTGCTTGGTATTGTTGGAATCCATCAATATACATCATTTGAGAGTATTTTAAGTTTTTACCCAAAAGTAAATGTGCATTATATAGTAGGGTTTTTACACCTCCCCCCTTCTCTCAAATTATAGTATTATGACATGGACCTTGAGGTGCACCTTGGACCAATAATACTTCCATGGTAAGTGGGGATTTGTCTAAGATCTAACAAGTTTTCAAATGATATAGGGGAATCAATTGCACAATGAATTTCATGCCAAACAATACAAAAGAAAAGCATGGATTTTGGGTCCGTATCACTTGGCTTGTTGCAAAAAGGTCTAGTCCTTTTTACAACCATTACATCCTACTGTTCACTTAATGTAGTGTGATATCCAAAGTGTCACTACATCTTGTGTGCAACTCCAAAGGAGCCAAGTGAAGTCAATACTAGGAGATGAAACCCCAGGTTAAAACTTCCCTAAAGAACTTGCAGGAGGTAATGAAGTCCCCCTCGTAAGCCAAGTTTGCATAAAAATAAAGAAATCATGAAATAGAAATACTTTAGGGTCATTTTCAAGGTCACCCAAACTTTTATGAGATTTTGGGGAGTGCTTTAGATGACATTCTTTTTGAGCCTTGGACTAGGCTACTTGTAATAGGAATAGTGCTTTTGATTCCAAGGGTTCCCTATAGGGGACAAATGGAAGAGCATACATGCAACATCCATTTTTTTTACAAACAAAAATTTGATTAAATAAATATTGCAAACAATAATTGACAAGTGTGTTCAATTTTAAGCCCAAAATGAAAGATTTGGTGGTGTTCATTTAACCCCTTGGTCTTAGTTGTAAACTTTGAAAACATTCACCAAAACATCTAAGTCCTTTGTTAAATACCAAAACAATGTTCTTAATTGATTTTTAAGCATGCAAAGGTGATTTAAACATGTTTTGAACAAATATCAAGCTTGGTCCTACAGTAAAATTGTTAGCATGTCCTTTAGCTTTGAAGCTCTTTTTAGCTTGAAACAATGAAATTTGAAAAAGTAGCTCTTGGGTCTATGTTTTTAGAAAAACAAGTGATCGACATCAGTTATTACCACCAACGTCGATTACTTTGGCTAACTGAGATCTAACCAATGTCAGTTTTGATAACCAATGTTGGTTAAGCTATGTAACTGATGTCAGTCTTACTTGTTATTGTCGATTACTATGTACAACTGTGGTAACCAAAAATGGTAAAATAAAGTTAAAAAATCAATTTGCAAGAGTTTTAAAGGTCTAAAAAAATATTTTAGAGTTATAAAATGATCTCCTTCAGGTGTGAGATGCGTCTAGTCCCACCAGGTGTTCCATAATGTGATCTATAAATTTGAATCAAGAGAGGATGGTTAGTATGGTGTTATTCTAAAATGAAAACAAAATGAAATAAACACACTAATATCATAACATCTATAAGATTATACACTATGGAGAGCTTAGTTAACAAAAACAAATGAAAAACATAACTAAAAAGTAAGGAATGAAAAAACAAAAATCCCTTCACCTTCCATGGAAGCTCCAAATGTTTTTGTAGTGGTGGCTTGCTCAGCTTGTGCTCATGAAGTCCTTGGCAATGGAAGCTTGGCTACCCTCATCTCTCCTTGGAACCTTTGGCTTATGGCTTGGCTTGGCTTGGAATCAATTTGACATTATAAATTTGCATTATCAAGTCCTTTGAAGATATTTGAGCATAATAAATTTGCACCAAAATAACTTAGAAATGATGTGGTAAGGCCTCCTATTTATAGATTGTTGTAAATGTCTAAAATCAAGTTGAATCATCTATCTAAAGATTAAGATGTCTGATTGAGGATTGATACAATTTTTTGGAATTAAGTTTTTAATTATCCTTATCAGTACATTAGAATAAGGGGAAATTAAGATGCATGAAGTGCATCATGGAAGGCATTGATGAGGCATGGGAGGCATGAATCCTAATATTTGTGGCATTTATGACCTAGGGATGTCTTCCCAAGAAACGAGGTCACTTGATGATGCAGATATTAAATATTCATTTCAAAAAATAAGTATTCAATAAGTTTCCATGGAATTTTTGATTTGGTTTTGATATGAGTTAATTAGCTCTTAAGCATGATAAATCACTTTGTGCACAAATTGCTCAAATTAATCAGAATGCCTTGTTATTGGTACTGTTGACCCATTTTGCCTGTAGGAAAAATGTCGGTCACCTTCTTCACCTGCTATTTAATGCCAGCCATTTTTGGGTTTAGCGAGTTCATTTCATGCCTTGGTTCAAGTGTTTAGGTAGCTTCTGGTTCAACAGGTTCAAAAGGGTAGGCACAACAACAAAGGACTCGAGCAGTTTTCAGTTCAAGGCTTGTTTCTTAAGGTTCAAATATTAAAGCCCCGAATTCCTTCAAACTTTTTGCCCGAAGGAATTCCTTCAGACAAAAAGTCTAAAGGAATTCAAGCGCGCTCAAAGCAAACACAAAGGTAGGCATTTACAAATGCTAAGAGGGTCAGGCGTGTTAAAAAATGTAAGTTAGAAGCCTGACGCAAAGCAAAAAAGAGTTGTTGGCAGTCCCACACAACCCGCCAATAACAAAGGAAAAGGAAGGCCGCAGAGAAGCCAATAGGCACGATGACGTCCTATGTGGACGTCAAGTTTACAAGTATGAAATAGTCATTTGCCTTTAAATGAAAAAGTGTGAACCATGGAAAAGGGCCTAAATGTAGCGACCCGCCAGTATGTTCGCCCAAGGGGGCCGATGAGACAAAATTAAGACAAAATTGACAAAGCAACACACAAGGAATGAGTAAGCAATCAGTCCAAGTGGAAAGAAGTGGTGCCAATTTGAGAAGTGACTCCAGTAGGTGGAACAGTTCCTTTGAATTGACCATGAGAGGATGCATTAGCTAAGAAATGTAACCTGTTTCTTCATTTTTCATTTAATGGGTGGACAAACCGCATTTTTCCATTTAAAAATGCAAACTTTGAAGCAGGCAGAGCAGATGGCTCATTAATATTTTGAGCGGCTTGTTTCTTTTCATGAATAGAAATTTGTAAAAAGAGTGTGAAATGAGCCTCTTGGACTTTCATATATACTTGATACTTGTCTTTTTGTAATGATCTTTTTGAAATTTTGGTAAGGCGCAACCCTGCTGAAATTTCTACCTAAATCTATAAAGACTATTTTTTACCTCTTCTTGGTCAGATTTTTGTGTATGTCTGAGTGTTTGAGTTGTGTCTAGTCATTGTCTTTAATGCTCTCATAGTTCCAGCACCAACACACCAGTTATCCACAAGGTGCCATTGTCTACAGTTGACAGGAGGAGAGTTCCATTTTGGGGATATAGACCAGAGGAAGTCATTTATAGTATGTATTCCACAACATCTTGGCGAGTCTCTGTTCCTGTGTTTTCATAAGAACCTCCCTGCTATTTTCTTGTACCCTGGTTTCCCTGTCGAGTTTGAGTGTATGTTTGTGGTCTTTGTTCGATTCTGAGAGTAGGTGTGAGAAGATCACCTTTATTTTGGTGTATCACCTCCTTAGAGTAGTTTATTTTCTTGTACTTTCTTCCCTTTTCACCCCCTAGTTTATATAGCTATATATATATATATATATATATAGGCCTATATGTATTTTTTGCACTATCTGAAACAAACAAGATACATCAAAGGGAACTAGCCCATACCTAGAGACTCTCCTCTCCTACTTCGTCATCCCATAGGTGAGAGAGGAGTTTCCATATTGCGAGGAGAGGGCAGGAGGTAGGCCTCCTTGTCCCGGGTGCAATCTCCAACGTCAATAGTTTTGGCACGCCTGGTGGGACCCAAGTTTTAATGCAGTAGAGTTTCAGGATTGATACTGGTCTTGTTACAACAAATCGATTTCTTCAGCATCTAGCGACTCTGAGTTAAATCAACTGGTTAAGTAGTTCTGGAACCGTACCATCAAGAAATAGTTTTTTGGTATGTGTAAATTCCATCATTTTAAGCTATGAACTCTATTTTTTTTGGCCAGCATGGCTATGATCCTTACCAGCCTTATGGCGATCCTTATCACACCCAATATGGCCAGTCTCAACCCAATCTTTTTGCCAATTAACTAGTTTTTGCCTTCAAGTGAGCACTACTGGGATACAACAAATATGTAATTAATCTTAACACCAGAAAGGGGTATGGCCAAGATATTCCTGATCATATCATCCATCAAGTGAGGAATGTGCTGGATCAAGTTAAGAAAGAATGGGCTCTTATTGAAAGAGTGAATTGGCACAGGCTTTCAAATGAGATGCTGGATGTGATCAGTTTAATTGTATTTGTGGAGGAGAAGTTGAGTGTGCATGAGAGGTAGCCTTACAAAGTCTATCAACCTGCATACTCGCTGCCCAAAGCGTCATATTAGTCATATACAACCCCTGTTCTTGAGCCAAGTCAAGCCTGTCAAAGTCCGTTCCCCAATCATGTTGAGGAGAATTCCAAAACAGTGAATCTTGTGTTTAAGGCTAATCTTGATAGACAGATCAAATTGGCAAACCTTCATATGCAATAGTCCATTTTGGTAGCAAGGGAGGTAGAATCTAAGTCTTCACTACCTTCTCACATTATGGCCTCATCAACCCCAAAGGAGATGCCCAGTCTGAATTTCTTGAGCTGGGATCAAGTGGTTGAGTCACAGAATAGGAAGGGGGTGAAAGACATTATCCAAGAGTGTTAGGTACATGATCAGGTTAGTCCTTTTCAAGTTCCCTCCACCCTTCTTCAGGAGGCTCCTTGCATTTCACTACAATCTTCATGCACTCCCTATCTCTATGGTGTTTCCCTCGAGCTCTAAGAAGTGCAAAATGAGGATTATCTGGCTAAGCAGGTTGGGGAATTAGAGGCTAAGATGAGACTACTGAGAGAAAGAATGGTGGAGCTTTCAGACCCTACAGAGGAGCCTGTCTTGAGGGAAGCAAGTGAAGAAGAGTATGCTCAGTTCATGACTGATCAGGGAGACTCCATGAGTGTGGATGAGGAGGAGATCACCTTAGGTGACATGGAGGAGCATGGGAAATCTCTTGTTCATGTTTTAAATGATTCATTTAAAGCCATTGAGGCAGGCTGCACTATTATTCAAGGAGGCTATGAGCTGGATAAAAATGAAGAAGGCAACATTGGGTTTCAAACAAGCATACAAGGAGGTGGCAGTTCTTCAAATTTATCCCTTCAAGAGGTTGGTAAATCTGAGGACACTTTCTCTAAAATCATCAAGGAAGATGGCCATACCATGGAACCCGAGCATGAGGTAGAGGAGAATGAGCCAATCAATGATGCATATCAGGAGGCTTCTGGTGATGAGCCGGCAGCAATTGACTTCTTGATAGGATGCACCAACCTGAAGGATCAGCATCCAATAGGCCTCCAGGAACAAGAAGAGTACATATATATCAGAGGCATGTTTTAATATCCACTCAGTTTCTAGCCAACTCAGGTGATAGGCAGGAAGAGCAAGTCGCCATTTCTCTTTTCCATTCAGCTACTTGCCTGGTGCCATAAGTCTCCTTTCCAGGAAGGGGACTTAAGAAGTTTTCCCTTTGATCCAGGAGGGAATCAAAAAATACATGGTTAACTATATATAGTAGGTTGCTTTCAATTTTCTTTCCCTGTTTTCCCTAAGTGATGTTGCACATGTAGCATTTTTTAGTCTTGTGTGTTTCCCTTTGCTTGGGGGGTAAAAACTTCATGTTTGATTCTCGAATCTTTCAAGCTGTTGCTTTTTTTTTTAAAGCTACATCTGACTCCACACCCAATGGATTTTTAAGGCAACTAGATTCTAATCATAGCAGGCATGCTTCCCTTGTGAGTCACCAATTGTTGACCCATTTTTCCCACAGGCAAAATGTCGGTCACCTTCTTCACCTGCTGTTTAATGCCACTCATTTTTGGGTTCAGCGAGTTCAGAGAGTTCATTTCATGCCTTGGTTCAAGTGTTTAGGTAGCTTCTGGTTCAACAGGTTCAAAAGGGCAGACACAACAACAAATGACTCGGGCAGTTTTCAGTTCAAGGCTTGTTTCTTAAGGTTCAAATATTAAAGCCCCGAATTCTTTAGGACTTTTTTCCCGAAGGAATTCCTTCAGACAAAAAGTCTAAATGAATTTGAGCGTGCTAGAAGCAAACACAAAGGCAGGCATTTACAAATTCTAAGAGGGTCAGGCACGTTAAAAAATGTAAGTCAAAATCTTGATGCAAAGCAACAAAGAGCTGTTGGCAGTCCCACGCAACCTGTCAATAACAAAGGAAAAGGAAGGCCGCAGAGAAGCCAGTAGGCCCGATGATGTCCTACATGGATGTCAAGTTTACAAGTATGAAATAGCCATTTGCCTTCAAATGAAAAAGCACGAACCATGGAAAAGGGCCTGAATGTAGCGACCCACTAGTATGTTTGTCCAAGGGGGCCGATGAGACAGAATTAAGACAAAATTGACAAAGCAACACGCAAGGAACGAGTAAGCAGTCAGTCCAAGTGGCAAGAAGTGCCAATTTGAGAAGTGACTCTAGTAGGTGGAACAGTTCCTTCAAATTGACCATGAGAGGATGTAGCAGCTAAGAAATGTAACCCATTTCTTCATTTTTCATTTAATGGGTGGACAAACTGCGTTTTGCCATTTAAAAATGCGAACTTTGAAGCAGGTAGAGCAGATGGCTCATTAATATTTTGAGTGGCTTGTTTCTTTTCATGAACAACCATTTGTAAAAAGAGTGTGAAATGAGCCTCTTGGACTTTCATATATACTTGATACTTGTCTTTTTGTAATGATCTTTTTGCAATTTTGGTAAGGCACAACCCTGCTGAAATTTCTACCTAAATCTATAAAGACTATTTTTTACCTCTTCTTGGTCAGATTTTTTGTGTATGTCTAAGTGTTTGAGTTGTGTCCAGTCATTATCTTTAATGCTCTCACAGTTCCAGCACCAACACACCAGTTATCCACAAGGTGCCATTATCTACAGTTGATAGGAGGAGAGTTCCATTTTGGGGATACAGAGCAGAGGAAGTCATTTACAGTATGTATTCTGCAGCATCTTGGTGAGTCTCTATTCTTATGTTTTCATAAGAACCTCCCTGCTATTTTCTTGTAGCCTAGTTTCCCTGCCGAGTTTGAGTGTATGTTTGTGGTCTTTGTTCAATTTTGAGAGTAGGTGTGAGAAGATCACCTTTATTTTGGTGTATCACCTCCTTAGAGTAGTTTGTTTTCTTGCACTTTCTTCCCTTTTCACCCCCCTAGTTTATATATATATATATATATATATATATATATATATATATATATATATATATATATATATATATATATAGGCCTGTATGTATTTTTTGCACTGTCTGAAACAAACAAGATACATCAAAGGGAACTAGCCCATACCTAGAGACTCTCTTCTCCTGCTTCGTCGTCCCACAGGCGAGAGAGGAGTTTCCATGTTGCGAGGAGAGGGCAGGAGCTAGGCCTCCTTGCCCCGGGTGCAATCTCCAGCGTCAATAGTTCTAGCACGCCCGGTGGGACCCAAGTTTTAATGTAGTAGAGTTTCAGGATTGATGCTGGTCCTGTTACAACAAATTGATTTCTTCAGCATCTGGCGACTCTGAGTTAAATCAACTGGTTAAGTAGTTCTGGAACCGTACTATCAAGAAATAGTTTTTTGATATGTGTAAATTCCATCATTTTAAGCTATGAACTCTATTTTTTTTGGCCAGCATGGCTATGATCCTTACCAGCCTTATGGTGATCCTTATCACGCCCAATATGGCCAGTCTCAACTCAATCTTTTCGCCAATCAACCAGTTTATACCTTCAAGTGAGCACTGATGGGATACAACAAATATGTAATTGATCTTAACACTAGAAAGGGGTACGGCCAAGATATTCCTGATCATATCATCCATCAAGTGAGGAATGCACTGGATCAGGTTAAGAAAGAATGGGCTCCTATTGAAAGAGCGAATTGGCACAGGGTTTCAAATGAGATGCTAGATGTGAGCAGTTTAATTGCATCTATGGAGGAGAAGCTGAGTGTGCATGAGAGGTAGCCTTACAAAGTCTATCAACCTGCATACTCACTGCCCAAAGCATCATATTAGTCATATACAGTGCCTATTCTTGAGCCAAGTCGAGCCTGTCAAAGTCCATTCCCCAATCATGTTGAGGAGAATTCCAAAACAGTGAATCTTGTGTTTAAGGTTAATCTTGATAGACAGATCAAATTGGCAAACCTTCAGATACAGCAGTCTATTTTGGCAGCAAGGGAGGTAGAATCTAAGTCTTTGTTGCCTTCTCACATTATGGCCTCATTAACCCCAAAGGAGATGCCCAGTCTAAATTTCTTGAGATGGGATCAAGTGGTTGAGTCATGGAATAGCAAGGGGGCAAAAGACATTGTCCAAGAGTGTGAGGTACAAGATCAGGTTAGTCCTTTTCAAGTTCCCTCCACCCTTCTTTAGGAGGCTCCTTGCGTTTCACTACAATCTTCATGCACTCCCTATCTCTATGGTGTTTCCCACGAGCTCCAAGAAGTGCAAAATGAGGATTATCTAGCTAAGCGGGTTGGGGAATTAGAGGCTAAGATGAGACTGCTGAGAGAAAGAATGGTGGAGCTTTCAGACCCTGCAGAGGAGCCTGTCTTGAGGGAAGCAAGTGAAGAAGAGTATGCTCAGTTCATGACTGATTAGGGAGACTCCATGAGTATGGATGAGGAGGAGATCACCTTAGGTGACATGGAGGAGCATGGGCAATCTCTTGTTCATGTTTTAAATGATTCATTTGAAGCCATTGAGGCAGGCTGCACTATTCTTCAAGGAGGCTATGAGCTGGATAAGAATGAAGAAGGCAGCAATGGGTTTCAAACAAACATGCAAGGAGGTGGTAGTTCTTCAGATTTATCCCTTCAATAGGTTGGTGAATCTGAGGACACTTTCTCTAAAATCATCAAGGAAGATGGCCATACCATGGAACCTGAGCATGAGGCAGAGGAGAACGAGCCAGTCAACGATGCATATTAGGAGGCTTCTAGTGATGAGCCGGTAGCAATTGACTTCTTGATGGGATGCACCAACTTGAAGAATTAACATCCAATAGGCCTCCAGGAATAAGAAGAGTATGTATATATCGGTGGCATGTTTGAATATCCACTTAGTTTCCAACCAACTTAGGTGACAGGAAGGAAGAGCAAGTTTCCATTTCTCTTTTCCATTTAGCTACTTGCCTAGCATCATAAGTCTCCTTTCCAGGAAGGGGACTTAGGAAGTTTTCCCTTTGATCCAGGAGGGAATCAAAAAATACATGGTTAACTGTATATAGTAGGTTGCTTTCAGTTTTCTTTCCCTATTTTCCCTAAATTTTGTTGCACAGGTAGCACTTTTTAGTCTTGTGTGTTTCCCTTTGCTTGGGGGGTAAAAACTTCATGTTTGATTCTTGAATCTTTTGAGCTGTTGCTTTTTTTTTAAAGTTGCATCTGACTCCATGCCCAATGGATTTTTAAGGCAACTAGATTCTAATCATAGCAGGCATGCTTCCCCTGTGTGTCACCAATTATTGACCCATTTTGCCCGCAGGCAAAATGGCGGTCACCTTCTTCACCTATTATTTAATGCCAGTCATTTTTGGGTTCATCGAGTTTAGAGAGTTCATTTCATGCCTTGGTTCAAGTGTTTAGGCAGCTTTTGGTTTAACAGGTTCAAAAGGGTAGGCACAACAACAAAGGACTCGGGCAGTTTTCAGTTCAAGGCTTGTTTCTTAAGGTTCAAATATTAAAGCCTCGAATTCCTTCAGACGTTTTGCCCGAAGGAATTTCTTCAGACAAAAAGTCTGAAGGAATTCGGGTGCACTTGAAGCAAACACAAAGGCAGGAATTTACAAATGCTAAGAGGGTCAGGCGCATTAAAAAATGTAAGTCAAAAGCCCGATGCAAAGCAACAAAGAGCCATTGGCAGTCCCACGCAACCCACCAATAACAAAGAAAAAGGAAGGCCGCAGAGAAGCCAACAGGCTCTATGACGTCCTACATGGACGTCAAGTTTACAAGTATGAAATAGCCATTTGCCTTCAAATGAAAAAGTGTGAACCATGGAAAAGGGCCTAAATGTAGCGACCTGCCAGTATGTTCACCCAAAGGGGCCGATGAGATAGAATTAAGACAAAATTGACAAAGTGACACGCAAGGAATGAGTAAGTAGTCAGTCCAAGTGGCAAGAAGTGGCACCAATTTGAGAAGTGACTCTAGTAGGTGGAATAGTTCCTTTGAATTGACCACGAGAGGACACAACAGCTAAGAAATGTAACCCATTTCTTCATTTTTCATTTAATGGGTGGACAAACCACATTTTGCCATTTAAAAATGCGAACTTCAAATTAGGCAGAGCAGATGGCTCATTAATATTTTGAGCAGGTTGTTTCTTTTCATGAACAACCATTTGTAAAAAGAGTGCCAAATGAGCCTCTTGGACTTTCATATATACTTGATACTTGTCTGTTTGTAATGATCTTTTTGTAATTTTGGTAAGGTGCAGCCCTGTTGAAATTTCTACCTGAATCTATAAAGACTATTTTTTACCTCTTCTTGGTCAGATTTTCTGTGTATGTCTGAGTGTTTGAGTTGTGTCTAGTCATTATCTTTAATGCTCTCACAGTTCCAGCACCAACACACCAGTTATCCACAAGGTGCCATTGTCTATAGTTGATAGGAGGAGAGTTCCATTTTGTGGATACAGAGCAGAGGAAGTCATTTACAGTATGTATTCCACAGCATCTTGGTGAGTCTCTGTTCCTATGTTTTCATAAGAACCTCCTTGCTATTTTCTTGTAGCCTAGTTTCCTTGCCGAGTCTGAGTGTATGTTTGTGGTCTTTGTTTGATTCTGAGAGTAGGTGTGAGAAGATCACCTTTATTTTGGTGTATCACCTCCTTAGAGTAGTTTGTTTTCTTGCACTTTCTTCCCTTTTCACCCCCCAGTTTATATAGCTATATATACATAGGCCTGTATGTATTTTTTGCACTGTCTGAAACAAACAAGATACATCAAATGGAACTAGCCCATACCTAGAGACTCTCATCTCCTGCTTCGCCATCCCACAGGCAAGAGAGGAGTTTCCATGTTGCGAGGAGAGGGCAGGAGCTAGGCCTCCTTGCCATGGGTGCAATCTCTAGCGTCAACAGGTATAAAATTTGAATAGATTGGAACTAGAATTCCATGTCAGATGAATTGGATCCATTATCCCATTTAGGATGTTACCAAAAAAAAATAACAAAGGCACATGTCTCATGTAAGAGATTTGATAGGAAAGATCAATCCAGAGCACCTAGGTGTAAAATTAGCATTTTGACTCGAAATGATCTGATCAAATTTTACTGGCCCATAAATTGTATTACCCCATTTAGGGATAACCTATCAAAAATTGGCATTTGAATATGTAAGTTTCACATCTTTTAGCATGTTTTAGTGTTTTTAAGCCAAATTATGCATTTTGGGTGGAAATTGGCCAAAACCCTAATTGGAGGTTATCAATGGCCAGATTTAGGTGTCTACATTATGTAGCCCATTTTAGAAGTAAATATCCTATCATATACTCCTGATGTGTATGATGGAGTCATACATGAACTTTGAATAATAGATTGTATAGGTGATTTAATAAAATCATGTGAGGAATATAGTTGTGGGAAGGCTCTATGTTCTAATAATATTTGAATGGTTCATTGTCCATAGGTCATATGTATATAAAACCTTTGTAACTAAAATTTAAACATGCATGTAAATTCAAGGGTAATATGTGCATATCATGATTCCAAGGTCTCCACAACAAAATATTATAATTAAGATCATTGGGCATAACTTGACATGTTGTAGGTAGTGTTCTAGGTCCCAATAATAGGTTTAGTGTTATTTACCCTAAAAATTTATGTGGAATATTATCAAATCCTCGTATGTTCATATAAAAAATATATAAATAATTAGCATGTATATTAATAATCAATATAAAAAATATATTATAAATGTTTAACCCTGATCCTTTATCAACTAACAGTTTGACACCCACATCATTAATTTACAATTGGATGTAAAGAGGTAGATGTTGCTCTATGATGTGTTGAGATGGGAGATATTATTTTTTGAAGGATATATGTTATTTCGTCCAATTCATATTAATGATGATGGAAGCAACATAATATGGCTCTATTGTGCTTGGTACCTTAGTATTCTGGAGTACCACATATAAAACATCTTTGTATGTGTCAGAATGTTGTAAGATCTCTAAAATGGAAATTATGGTTGGAGGAACACTAATCTAGTTGATAAAGTTATAAATTTTTTGGATAACTTGCCATGTTTTGGGACCCATTGTGGACATCATATCATGGACTAAAATGTTTATTATGAGCATATAATTAGTAGTAGGAGTAGGATAATAGTTATATGGGTAGGATTAGGAAGTAGGAGGGATAAACAAAACCATTGATGTTCTCTTGTGTCTAGTAGTGATAGGTAAGGAATCAAAGTGAACAAAAGAGAAAAAGGCATATAAAGGAGATTTGTTAATTTTAATTCATATGTTTTATATCTTATGCATTATATCCTTTATGTGTGTAATGATTTGTAGCTTGATTGAATTCCACATAAGATAAAAATAACATGCTAGAGAGATAATGAAAATTGGAATAAGAAATAAATAAATATCATGTCATTATTATCATGTTTTTAAAAAATAACAATTATAAAATATAGGGATTTAAAATCTGAGTATGAGTTCTAGAAGCCTAGAACATAGACCTTATTCGAAGGTAGTTTAGGGTTAGGGTTTTTTACACTATTAGAAGTAAGTTGAGCTCACCAAATGATTTAAAATTTTAAGGGTTATGGAATGTAAAACCCTAGGTTGTTAAAGTGATGTAATAATAAATTAGTGAATAAATATAACAATATCAACAACCACTACTTTATATAATAATTAATTTATCTAATTATTCTATAAATATCAATGAACTAGAAATAGTGTACATAATTGGAAAAATGATTGAGACAAAAAAGTGGTAGGATAGAAATAGGTGCAAGAATAGTGCAAGGTGTCACCAACATGAAATGGGTGTCAAAAAACTTCCTATACAATAGTGCAGTATTTTGGTTAGTAGCATACCATGCTAGTGTCCTTTGTGCCATTATAATGTCACTATGCAAAAGAGATAGTGAGTTCTTAGGTAGACCTTCACCTAGTTATAAAGAGCTTGTGCCTATGTGATTTAATGCTAGATCATTTTTTGTTCCCTTTTTTGACTGATTTTAATGGGAATCCTTAAGCCTTCATGTTTGTTAGGGTATTTGAGGAGCACACGTATAAAAAGAGTGGTGTTAGTAGGGTAGGTTAGACATGACCTCAACACCCCATGTGTTGAGCATTTCCTACATACCAATATCTTGAAAGGGGATAAAGACCTACGTGGTTATCCCAATCTAAGTGCTTGTGTAAGTGAAAGTGAATGCTAATATGAGTGCCAATTTGAGTGTGAATTGAGACTAAAAATATAAGTAATCTTACCTCTGGGTTGTTGTAGATGGGTATATGAAAAATGAGGGCAAAATAAGGATTAATGACCTTGATTTTCATAATTGTTTCTATGTTTGGTTGTGAGGATTTTCATCTAATTCCCATTTAGGGGATAAATGAATGAAAATGGTCTATATATAACATTTTGATGCTTGTTAAGATATGAAATGGATATTGGCTGACCCTAAGGTGCTTTGAGAAAGGAAAAGATATCTATTGGGGTAAAAAGGGAAAGGATACATTAGCACTAACCCTTTGCCAATAATGTAGTGTACTATAGTCCAAAGGGCTGAACTAATGTCTAGGTGGAAAGAATGGTGAAAAGGGTACCTGGGTGCCTAAGTAAAGGCTCAATGTTGCTTTTGGTATATTTGTGAATGGGTTGGACTCCCAAAGAATCTATAAATTGATCAAGAGAGGCCTTAAGATAGTTGTACGACTAAGATAAGGATAAGGTGGCTCAAATGACACTCATTGCACTAAAATGACATTTTAGATGACTACAATGTGAATACATATATGTACACATGTGTGTACACATTGTTGCTTTAGGTAATCACATATTTCTTATTAGAATAAAATGATGATATTCCATGTAAATTGTATTTGAAATGATGATTTCCATGATGGACTATGGTTTTCTCTATGGATTATGGATTCACCCTTATCATACAATATAGGTACCATGATGTATCTATTTTATGTAAAGATGATAAGGATGGCAACAAAAGTAAGCACATTGTAGCGATGTTAGGATGAGTTTATAATAATTTTCATATTATCCATCAAGATGGTATTTAATTCAACACAATAGAGTGGTGGTAATAGTTTCAACATGGAAGCAAATTCAACAACACTTGGCTCTGCAAGATTAATTGGGATTACCTTACATACTTGAAACTTGAACTAAAGTGAACACCTCATGTTTAGAAACATGGGTAAAAATAAGGGAAAATTATCCACATGTGAAAAATATGTGGCAAGTGGAAAAATAAATAAATAAAATAATAAATAGCAAAGAAAATTGTTTGCCATCATGAAAAGATATTGAATAATATATTAAGGACACCAAAATCCACTAGTGGTTGAGTGCTAATGGTGATAATTATTTATTATGTCATTATAAAAACTTGATCGAACCACAAGATGAAATTCATAGTGGTAGTCTATAGAAATTAAATTCTAAATCAAGGCTATACACATTGCCTTAAAAGTGAAGGATTTTTTATGAAAGTGACTATGAAATTATAAGGAATGTGGGTCTTAAGAGAACACACAACCACTTATATTGTGTTACTAATCATATTGATAAAAATAGAAAATAAATGGTTTGAGAACATACATTCATGGTGTAAACTATGATATGAGTGATGTTTCATCCCTTGCTAAAGCTAATTTTGATTATTATTTTTGTGATCCCTCTCCCTTTTATTTTAGTGAAGTATGTCATTGTATGCAATTATCCATAGATATTGTTAATTTTAGAACTTTACATTGGTTTTGGGATGTTTTTTATCATGCCTTTTCCATTTTGTTTAAGGATATTGATTTGTTAAATGATTTATGGATATTGCCTATTTGTGGCAATCTCCCTTTGTGGATGTTATTGTTTCATGAAAATATTTGGATTGTCTGACCTATTTTCACATTAGTATTATTATTAAAGTATTATTTCCATCCTATGTGATTTCCTTTGGGTATTTATAAGAATTAAAAGAATAGAGCTTTGTGATGGAAGTATGTTTGCATCCTCCATAACCATTACTATATTTATATGTAATTAGAGGACTTTATTTGGATGGTGGGAGAGGTGGTTAAAGTATCAGGTCTATTATTTTTGGGGTTTTTCAACTACACTATTTTTATTTTTACTCCACTCATATGTAATCTTATTTATTAACTACGCATGTGATCACATGCCATGAGACATCACTTGTATCTCTATAATGAAATTACTTATATGTTTACACAAAATGATTTTATATCACACATAATAAGCAAATATGAGAGATCACATAGTAATAATTAACAACAAAGTAAAATAGTAGATAATATAGTAAATCCACTTTGAGAGGGAAACCTCCACAATAATGCAATAATAATAGAATACTTAACATGATGATCAAAGATTAACCACTACATCTTATATATAGTCTACTTAGCCACGGTTATTCCATAGGCCTACGTAACTAAGAACATAGAGAAATGTAAAAAGAATATAAAAAAGGTATGAAGCACCAAAGGCTAAGGGAATAGCATTCCCCTCCCCTTCAAAACAACATTGTCCTCAATATTAGGTCACATCTATATGTTTCTACACAAAAGATTCATCCTCCTAAGTAACATCTTCATAGGGCAGATTCTTCCATTTGATTAGGTACTCCTTAATAAATCATGATCATAACTATTTAGTACACATTTGAAGGATCACCTCAGGATCAAGAATAAATATTCATTCCTCATCTAATTCTAAGAACTTATTTTGGGTAGCCACTTTGTGTCCAATGACTTTATTTAGGCATGATACATGAAATATTGGATGTATGCGAGTGGAGGAAGGAAACTCTAACTTGTAGGCCACACTACCAATTTTTTACAAGATCTGATAAAGCCCATAATACTTAGGGGACAACTTGTTATCCTTTTTCTATTGCTTCAAGAACATCTACTTATATGGATGTAAGTGAACAAAAACCCAATCACCAATGCCAAAGTGCCTCTCACTCCTATGTTGATCTTCTTGTTGTTTCATGCGATTTTGGGCCATGGATAAATTTTCATGCAAACTAGAAAGGACCTCATGTTAATGGTGAATATGTTCTTCAACTACATGAACCTTAAGATGGAACTTTAAGGTTGAAGTGATGGATGGTGGGTGGTATCCATATAGTGCCAAAAAAAGAGAAATTTTGTAAAAACTATGAATAGAAGTTTTATACCACCATTCAACAAGTGGCAACTGATGAACCCATTTATCCTATTTATCAGAAACAAAACAACAGAGATATCCTTCCAAATATTTGTTGACTAACTTAGTTTTTCCATCTAATTGACAATGATATGATTAACTATGAACCAACTGGGTACCCAAACATGCAAATAACTTAGTCCAAAAATTACTAGTAAATATGGGATCTCGATCACTAATAATGATTTTAGGGGTACCATGTAATTTTTGAATTGTATTGAAAAAAGTGGAAGATACTATACTAGCAACAAATGGTTGTGATAAAGAACAAAAATGAGCATACTTACTGAGATGATCTACCACAACCATGATAACATTTTGACCATCAGATCTTGATAATCCTATAATGAAATACATAGACAACTCTTCCCAATGTTGGATTTAGATGGATAAAGGTTGTAGAAGATGTGGGGTTTTGATGGTTTCTCCTTTATTTTGTTAACAAATCATACATTCAGCCACATATTTCTAGACATTGCCCTTGATTCCTTCTCAAAAAAAATCTTTCTTGATTCTATGATAGGTTTTCAAAAATATTGAATGACCCCCAATTGGAGTTGTATAAATTTCTTGAAGGATTTTTTGCTTAAGAAGAGAATTCTTACATAGGTATAATATGTATTTATTCCATAATGCATCACCCTTCCATGTGAATTTTTCAAATCCACCCAAACCTTGTTGAAGATTCTGAATCAAATCATGGGTAACACTATCCTTGTCCCATTCTGATCATGCTTCCTCTAGCCAATATGCCTATAGAATGGTCATAGCATATAACAAGGCCTCAACTGATTCATCCTTCCTAGATAGTGCATCTACCACTACATTGTCCTTGCCTTTCTTGTAAACTATTTCAAAATCATAGCCTAACATCTTAGTTACCCATTTCTATTGTTCTTCAAATGATAACCTTTGTTCCAAAAAATATTTGAGACTATCATGATCGGTCTTTACCTGAAAGTGATGATCCATCAAATATGGCCTCTATTATTTGACTGCATGTAAAATGGCCATCATTTACTTCTCATAAATGGGCTTGTGCTGATTTTTACCCTTTATTTGACAACTTTCAAATGTACATGGTCTACCTTATTGCATGAGTGCAACACCCATACCATACCTAGATGCATCACATTTAACCATAAAAGTCTTGGAAAAATCAAGAGTAACCAACACTAGAGTGGTGTACATCGCCAATTTAAATTATTCAAATGCCCTATAAATGTATCAATCCACTGAAAGGAGTCTTTCTTCAATAAATATGTGAGTGGGGATGTAATGCTACCATAATTTATGACAAACCTGTGATAATAACTAGTGAGCCCTAGAAATCCCCTTGTTGTTTGAGTGTCTTAGGAATTGGCCAGTCCATCATTGCTTGGATTTTTTTAGGATCCACTTTTACTCCTATATGTGAAAATAGATGACCCAAATACTCAACCTCACAATCTCCAAAAGTGTAATTTGAATTTTTGGCATACAAATGATGTTGTTCCAAAATTAAGAGTACTTATTTCACATGGTGCAAATGGTCTTCCCAATTTTTATTGTAAATGAGGATATCATCAAAAAATACCAAAACAAATTTCCTAAAAAATGGCCTAAAAATAATATTTATCAAACTCTGAAAGGTAGATGGTTCATTTATTATCCCAAAAGGAATAACTAAAAACTCATAATGGCCCTCATGAGTCTTGAAAGAAATTTTGGGTACATCTTCATCATGGATCTAGATTTGATGATACCCAAAATATAGATCTAACTTGGTAAAATAAAGAGCACCATTTGATTCATCTAGAAAATCATCAATGAAAAGAATAAGAAACTTATCTTTGATAATGTACTTGTTGAGTTCCTTGAAGTTAGGGCACATCCTCCAAGTGTCATCTTTATTTTGTACCATGACAACTAGTGAAGAGTATTCAGTTTGGCTATGGTGAATGATTCCTGTATCCACATTTCTCCTACCAACTTTTTATTTTCACTTTTTTTAGCATAGAGATACCTATATGGCCTGATGTTGGGTGGTGTACTACCAAAAATAATTTTGATAGCATGATCATGCATGAAGTTAGGTGGAAGTCCTTTCAGCATGTCACCAAAAACAACCAAATGGGCATCAATCACTTGTTGCAGATCAAGAAGTGTAGATGGTTGAGTTGGATGAAATTTCATAGAAAATAAGTGAGCTAAAAATCTTTCAGCACCCTTTCAGAGAATCTTTGTCATTTTATGGGAGCTAACAAGTTATGGAGATTTATCCCTTAATCCCCTTAGCTCAAATGTCCTTCCCTCAAAATGAAAATGCATGAATAATTCCTAGAAATTCATCTCAATAGTGCCCAAAGTGGTGAGCCACTATACTCCCAAAAAAATGTCAGCTCCCCCCATAGGAATAAAGAACATAAGATAATCCAACAAGTAGTCCCTCATGGCCAACTTAATACGATAGCAATTTTTTGAGCATCAGATAGTACCACCATTTGTAATCATGACCTAAAATTTTGGATCAAGATAAATGAAATAGTTCAAGCAAGTAACCAAATTATTATTGATGAAGTTGTGTGTGTTCCCATAATCAATCAGAATAGTGACCTTCTATTTTTTTTAGGAAACCCACCACCTTAAGAGTTTGGGGAGTACTAATACCTGAAAGGGCATGATAGAAAATAATAAGCTGAGAGTCTTCAAATTCCTCCTCAAGACCTTCTTCATCCTTGCCAAGTGCCTTCTCATCATCATCATCATCGTCCTCATTGGCACCTTTGATGTAAAAAAACTTCTTTTTAGCAAAATTATGGTCTTTGCTCCATTTTCTATTACAATCATAACACAACTCTTTGGCTTGCTTCTCCTCAATTTGTTGAGGTGTTAGTCTGGTGGGTTGAGGATATGATGGTGTTGGAAAGGTGAAATCATGACTAGTAGTGAAGTTTTTCTATTTGACCTTCTCTTTTCCTCTGCCATGCATGCTCGTGGGATAGCTTCTGATACAAATGCTAGGTTAAACATTCCAACCTCTAATTGGATGTTATCTTTGAGACCACCCAAAAATAGATTAGTCAAAATTTTCTTAGTGATGTCTTCCACCCATAAGGATAGATTCTAAAATTGATGAATATAATCCTACACATTTCTTGTTTACTATAGTTTGGCTAGCTGGATGAAGTAGTTCTCAATATAGTATTTTGATAATGAGCCAATAACTCATCAGTAAAAATAGACCATGTAACAGGAGCACTATTTTTTTTTTGAGCACATAACCAATGATACCAAAAGAACAGCTTAGGTTTCGGATATAGAGACACCATGATCACCTTCTAATAACTACAATCACCTTCTAAGAACTAGGTTTTTGATGTAAATCAAATAAATTATCAAGTTGGGTAATCTAAGTGAGAGGATCCTTACCATCAAACTTATGCATGTCCACTTTGGGCAACATCAGTTTCATACCATAATTGGAGTTGTTAGTGTTGAGAGGAGGACCTTAATGCTAAAGTGGAGGGGTGTTTGACTATAAATAAGATGAAAGAGCAGCCAATGAAGTAGTCATCTGATTCAATTGATTGTGAACCCCATTAATCTCTCTATGCATCCCTAAAACATTAGTTTAAACTGCAACAAAGTCATCATGCCACACCAAGCCTTTTATGTCAGCTTGAAGTTGAGAAATCAATGGATCTAAAGTTATAGATTCCATACCACTAGTAGAAGGAGTCTTAGGAGTTTCTTTCCCCCATTTTCATCCTTATGTAGAAGGACCAGCCATATACAACCCTAGGAAGGTTTTTTCCCTAAAAATGTGTACCATGGGATGGTACCATTATGACCACATAGATAAGATGAATCTAATGACTACCTTTGTACACTAAGGTAAAAAATTTTGTCATAAAAAAGTGTACTGATGGACTATACCATTGAGATTGTTTCATCGAGATGAATCCAATGACTACAAATGTGCAAGGTGAAAAAAATTTCTAGATTTTTTTTTAATTATTTTTTTTCAAAAAAATGTTTCAAACAATACTACACTGATAGAAAAAAAATAATTCTTCCTAGATTATAAGTTATATTTTTCACTCCTTCCCCTCAAAGAAGTCAGACCTCACTTAATCTAAAAAAATAATGACACAGAAATCTTGCCCAAATCGAAGCTCTGATACCACTTGTAATGAAATTACTTAGATGTTCACATAGAATGATTTTATATCACACAAAATAAGTAAATATGAGAGATCACACAACAATAATTGAAAATAGATCATAATACTAGATAATATAGAAAATCCACTACGAGTGGACAACCTCCACAATAATTCACTAATAGAAAAATACTTAACATGATGATCAAAGACTAACCACTACCTCCTATATATAGTCTACTTAGCCATGGTTATTCCATAGGCTAACCTAACTAAGAACATAGAAAAATGTAAGAATAATATAAAAGAGGTATGTAAGCCATAAGTAGACCACACATATCCCAAGACATGCCAAAGGTTAAGGGTATACCAATCTCAAGCCATTGTGGGTTTGGGGTACCTATTTCATTATGATTTCTCTTTCTCCAACTTATTTTTGAAGGTTTTCCAAAGGTTTCTTTCCTTGTGATATTTTTATATGATTGAATTTAAAACATTCTTATTTGTTTCATTTTGTGTTTTTCTTTATGATTTTCACCTTGATTTTACTATTGTTTCTTGATTGAACCATGTGTGATCTCTCCCCATATATATCACTCATTATGATTGAATCTAATTAATGAGTAAATAATAAATGATGTGGTATCATTTTGGCACAAAGTATTAAGTATACATTCATAGATTTGTTTAGTGAGTAATATAGTAGAAAAAATAGAGGATTATTCTTTAACCCCTTATAGACATGTGCATTCATTGTGAGGGTGGTTATGTGGATCATGGATCCAAATTATCTCTTTATTTGGTATATATTTCTAAATATGTGAAGATCATCAAATGATTAATACATCTTCTATTTCCATACTGCATGTTTCCTGGCTTCTATTTCAATTTCCATATCTTTAACAAAAAGGTTAATTTGTGATAGTTGATTTTACATAATGATAGATTTAAATTCTAAATTTTTTACTTGTTTATTTCAATGGGATCACATATGAAAAAAAATATTATGAGCAAAAAAAGAATATCTTGAAGTTACAATGATTTATATTTGGCATTACTTCTCTTTCATAAAAGAAATATGCGTAAGTTGGAACAAGATGAATGATTGAGGACACTAATAAATAAATCCATATCGATAATTATAGTCACCCTTTAAGCTTTTTATTTATACTTAAAATAATGTAATTTCCATCCTTGTAAAATAAGACCTGTGATTTTTCATGCAATCTATGTTAATGCATCTCTATGTTCCATTAACCAATACATTATTGTGTGTTATTATTTGATTAATTGAGACTCTATAATTTAATTGATTCAATGACATTGTGATAACATTTGAATCCCATTAAGTATATGAAACTTCTTCTAGTCATAGTTTGAAACATTTTCCTCTTCTTGGATAATGTCATTTTAAGTTTCTTGCTCTCTATTGCATCTCTACATGTGTGAAACTTAGCTAATTTATTCCTTTGGATAATACATGATGTTGACACAGTGGATTTCACCCTTGATAGGAGGCTAAGCTCCTGCCTTCCACATGCAACAATGGAAACTCCCCTCTTACCTGTGGGTCTGGCAAAACTGGGGGGAGAGTCTCTAGATAAGAGTTAGCTCCCTTTGATGTATCTCTGAGGTCCTGGATTTCCTACTACTAAAAATTGGGATGAGGGGGGTGAAAAGGGAGAAGGATGCTGAAAATAGAACTTAAACCTAAAATAAAAGGTGATACACCAAAAAAGTCAATCCACTCAGCCTGAACATACACTTTTCACCAAGGACAAGCTAACATACATTTCATCTAATGTGGGAAACTCTTCTGTGTCAGTGAGACAGGGGTTCATAGAGATAAAAGGAGGAAGAACTACCAGAGGGGTTCTAAGAAACACTTTGGTAGCCTATTCACATATGCCTATACTCTGCTAGGGACACTTCTGGTAGACCTAAAAAAGAAGAAACTCGCAATGCACTAGACATACTAAAATCATCCTGCAAAAGAATAAAGGAAAATGAATTTAACATTGAACAAAGGCATAGACACATACAAAAGTGTAAACTCAGAATGGAGGTAAAAAATGCTATGTCTTGATTCAAGGTAAAATCTAACAGAGTTTTGCCTTACAAACCCAAAGATTTTTGGGCAGAGCTTTGCCTTACAAGCTAAGAAGATCCCTTTATCGAATGAGAAGTTTTTAATATATAGAGGAAGTAAAAGGCCTTTTGGCACCCTTTTACAAGTGACCCATGTGCATTTTGAGCATTGGGAAGAGGAAGACGCTTGATAGATAATGTTGTGTCAGCTCTTGTTTTGACTTTAGGCATTTAAAACATAGGCCGCACCATTTGTCTACAAACAAGACCACTCCTTCAAGGCATCCACGCGGCTTGTTTACTCATCAATGAAAAGTGAAGAAAAATGGGTCATGCCATTCACTATTCATGCCACTTGATGACCAATTTTCAAACACTGTGTCAACCACTGGAGTAACTCCTTGAGTCGACACCTTCCTTTGCCACTTGGAATGTTTTGTCCATTTTTGCACTTGGCTCTTTTGCCTCTTCCCTGGCTTTGTCGTTTCTGGCTCCTTCATCCTTCAGGGGGCTATCTTCTGCTAATTCTTCAGCTCTTTGGACTCCCTCCTCGATGATTTATTCCTTTTGGCCTTAAGCCTTTGAATTCCTTTAGGTTTGCACTTAAGTCTGTGAAGATCAAAAGCTATTTCATTGCCACAAATTTGATGTCTTTGGGTCCGTCATCCTCCTTAGTAGTTATTTTGTGTCTTTCCCACTTGCTTTGGCCACTTTCCACTGATCTCAACAAGTGACACATGGCATGTTCCACTATGAAACAATCAAGGACACATGGTAGCATTTGCTTAACCTATAGAAGCTTTAGATACCTTTTGAGAGTCCTGTAGAAGATGACACATGGTGGCTTCCACTAAGCTTTAGAAACAATATAGAAACATTTGGGACTCATTCAGATTCACACAGATGATGACACTTGGCATGCTCTGATTACTTTAGTAATTAGTCTGGGGCCCACCATATTCCTTACTAAATAATGGAATGAAAGGAAGAAACCACATATGTTGACACTTGTCAGCTTCTACTGAGCTTTACAAGGGACACGTGGCATGTTCTGTTGCTCTTAGAAAAACATATCAAAACTCTGAGGGAAGCTTATTGAAAGAAGCTTTGAAACTTAGATGCAGATGCTTGTCACACACTCCACCAAGTTTTACAAGGGACATGTGGCACATTTTGCTACTTTTAGAGACAAATTATAATATGTCCCAGTAGATGACACTTGGCAGCTTCCGCTCTCAAACTTTTTTCCTTTCGAGCATTACTTTGAAGCATTTGATTGAACCAAAAATTGGTTCAATGATTCAATGGTTCAATACTATGTTCTATTCATCATTTGACTGCTTGAACCAAGCACTTGAACCAAGCACTTGAACCTACCACTTGAACCAATCGCTTGAACCTACCACTTGAACCAATAATGGTTCAATAGTTCAATGGTTCAATGGTTCAATATTTCCAAGTTCAAAGTGATTGAACCAAGTCGTTGAACCAAGCCATTGAACCAAAGTGCTGAACCAAGGTGATGAACCAAAGTGATTCAACCTTAGCATTGAACTTTACTGTTGAACCAAGGTGATGAACCAAAGCACTGAACCGACTGTTGAACCAAGATAATGAACCAATCGATTGAAATTTGCCATTGAACTTTGCCAATGAACCAAAGAATTGATCCAAGACATTAAACTAACTGTTGAACCAAAGCTTTGAAACTGAAATGGTCCATTTTGTGCCCAAGTGATGGGAACCTGTTTCTTGCCTGCAAAGTCTATAGAAACACCTACAGAGTCCATAGAAAATCTTGTAGAGTCTATAGAAATTAGACTTATGAAAAAATAATCAAATTTGTACTAGCTCAAAATAGCAGGGAAAAAGGGGGGACCGATTTTGGCCTGTAGGACCAAAATGGTCAACAAATTGGTGAGTCCCAAGGGAAGCATGCATGCTATGCTTAGAAACTAGTTGCCTTAAAATCCATTGGGCATAGAGTCAGAATGCAACTTGAAAAGTTAGCAACAACATCAATATATCCAAGAATCAATCATGAAGCTTTCACCCCAAACACAAATGAAAACACACACAAGGCTAAAAAACACTACTTGTGCAAATAACACTTAGGGAAAATAAGAAGAGAAAACTAAAATCAAACTATTATGTAAAACTAACTAGGTATATTTGCCTCCCTCCTAGATCAAAGGGAAAATTTATTAAGTCTCCTTCCTGGCTAGGAAACTTATGGTGGTAGACAAGTGGTTGAATGAAATAGAGATTTGGTGACTTGCTCCTCTTGCCTGCCACCTCGATTGGCCTGCATCCAAGTGGATTAGAGTCAAACATGCTTCCAAAATATACGTACTCTTCTTGTTCTTGGAAGAATGTTGAATACTGGTCCTTGATGCTAGTTCATCTCATCAATAAATTGATGGTTGTTGGCTCATCGCCATAAGCCCTTTGATATGCACAGTCCCTTTGCAATGCATCATGGTTTGACCCATTCCCTTCTACTTCATTGAGGATCCTGTCAAACTCATCTTTTGATCCCTCATGGATTTATTGAAGAAGGGTGACCATTGTGATGTCTGAAATGGAATCATAAATTAATTGCTCATCCCACAAAACATCACCTTCTTGTTCAAGGCTCTCTTCTTCAACGTTGTTCTCAAGATGAACATGCCTCTCCTTTTCCTTCTCAAGGATTAGAGTCTCTAGTTGTTCAAACACATCCATATGATCCTCCTCCAACTCAGGCTCCATGGCATGGTCATCCTCCTCATCAAAGCAATAAGGAAGTTCATCAAACAAGGGAGGAGAAAGCTCACCATGCTTACGTTCCTCCTCATATTGATGGAACATACACATGTATGCATGACCTGCATCTTCTCCATTGCTGATGATGTCTTCTAAAGGAGCCTCCATGATGATTTCCTCCTCATTTTTGCCCATGATAGCCTCTTGGGAAGTTGAAAATTGGATCTTCTCTTCCTCACTTTCCTCCTGCAAAATAGGTTCCTCCTTGAGAAAGGATGAAGTGGAAGGCTAACGATTAAAACCATGTAGAAGAGGAGGTAGTCCCTGAGCTAGAATCGAATGATTATCCTCCTTCAATTTAGCCAGCACTTCATCTATATCAAGCGTGGCCTGATATCTCTCTTGGAGGTGTGTAGATGGGGTGTGTTTAGACATGGAAACTACTGCGTCCATCACACGTTGGCTAAGGAATCTCACTCTAGACTCCAAATATGCAATTCTCTTGGCTAGATCTTCTTGAAAGAGCCTTTCTTGGAGGTCACAATCATCATCATGATGAGTAAGATCAGCTTCATCTTCTTTGAGGTTTTGAGTAAAACCTTTCTCCTCCTCCTTCCTACCCCAAAATTCCACTGTTTGCTTCCAACTCATGAGCTTAAGATTGGAATTTTCTCCTTGTGAATAGGCAAAAACTTTATCCTCTACAAGTTCCTGAGCTGGTTCATGATATTTCCTCTTCCAACTTGGAATCTTGACATCATGCTAAAAGACTTGAGAAGGCTAAGGGAGATTAGGAAGGGTCTGCTCATGCACAAGAAGAATTTCCTAAGGAGAGATGTGTTGTTTCATGGTATTGCCTTCCAAGGAGGATTCACACTCTAAGGAATTGAGAAGATTCATCTCCGTGGGGGGTTGTTCTAATTCCCTTTGATGTTTGAAGGCTAGGTGCATGGGGTTAAGAGTATGATTGATTGATGCATCAGATGAGCTAGAGTGAGAAAGTGTTATCTGATAAAAAGGATTTGGTGCACAAGAGGGGGATTTATTTAGAATAGGAGGGGGCACACAAGGCTGACTACCTTGAATGAATGGACTCTTCCATTTTGCTACCTCCTCCTCCATGGATTGAAAGGCCTGAGCTTGCCTGAACAAACACTCCTCTTTGTACATCAGCGCTTGTTGATATATATACTACTCATCTAATCTGTCTATTTCTACCACCTGCTTCTCAAACTCCAGTGTTACTTCCCTTATTTTTGAATGGCAACTAGGAGAGTTGTTTGAGGTGATTCTATGAAAATCTTGAGCTTGATTAAAACCATATGAAGGAATACAAGGGCCATGATTTTGTGTAAAGGGGTTATACATATAAAAATGTGATTTCTTGATGGCACCTGGACTACTTAACCAGCTGATTCAACTCGGAGTCACCATTTGTGTTGATGAAAAAGACTCCAAAGGCTAGTTGGTTGAAGAACACACCAAAAATTATTCAACTCTTTAGACAAAACTTGTCCCAGTTGGTCCCACTGGGTGTGCCAAAGACTATGATGTAGTGGATTACACCCTTGATAGGAGGTTGAGCTCCTGCCTTACACACACAACAATGTAAACTCCCCTCTTGCCTATGGGTCTGGCAAAACTAGGGGAAGAGTCTCTAGATAAGGGCTAGCTCCCTTTAATGTATCTCTGAGGTCCTAGATTTCCTACTAATAACAATGGGGGGGTGAAAAGGGAGAAGGGTGCTGAAAATAAAACCTAAACCTAAAATAAAATGTGATACACTAAAAAAGTTGATCCACTCAGCCTGAACATACACTTTTCACCAAGGACAAGCTAACATACACTTCATTTGATGTGGGAAACTCTTCTGTGTCAGTGAGACAGGTGTCCATAGAGATACAGGGAGGAAGAACTACTGAGGGGTTCTGAGACACACTTTGGTAGCCTATTCACATATGCCTATACTCTACTAAGGACACTTTTGGCAGACTTGCGAAAGAAGAAACTCGCAATGCATTAGACATGCTGAAATCATCTTATGAAAGCATAAAGTAAAATGACTTTAACATAGAACAAAGGCATAGACACATACGAAAGTGCAAACTTAGAATGGAGGTAAAAAATGTTGTCTTGATTCAAGGTAAAATTTGGGAGAGTTCTGCCTTACAAACCCAAAGATTTTTGGGTAGAGCTTTGCCTTAAGGGCTAAGAAGATCCTTTTATCAAATGAGAAGTTTTTAATATATAGAGGAAGGAAAAGGCCTTTTGGTATCCTTTTACAAGTGACCCATGTGCCGAGCATTGGGAAGAGGAAGCTGCTTGATAGATAATGTTGTGTTGGCTCTTGTTTTGACTTTTGGCATTTAAAAAATAGGCCACACCATTTATCTGCAAACAAGACCACTCCTTTAAGGCATTCACGTGGCTTGTCTGCTCATCAATGCAAAGTGAAGAAAAATGGTTCGCACCATTCACTATTCATGCCTCTTGATGACCAATTCATAGACACTGTGTTAACCATTGGAGTAACTCCTTGAGTTGACACCTTCCTTTGCCACTTGGATTGTTTTGTCTATTTCTACACTTGGCTCTTTTGCCTCTTCCCTGGTTTTGTCTTTTCTGGCTCCTTCATCCTTCAGGGGGCTATCTTCTACTAATTCTTCAGCTCTTTAGACTCCCTCCTCAATGATTTATTCCTTTTGGCCTTAAGCCTTTGAATTCCTTCAAGTTCATGCTTAAGTCTGCAAAGATCAATAGTTATTTCATTGTCACAAATTTGACGTCTTCAGGTCCGTCATCCTCCTTAACAATTCTTTCATGTCTTTCCCACTTGCTTTGGCTACTTTCTACTGATCTCAACAAGTGACACATGGCGTGTTCCATTGTGAAATAGGTGAGGACACGTGGCAACATCCACTTAACTTATAGAAGCTTTAGATACCTTTTGAGAGTCATGTGGAAGATGACACATGGAAGCTTCTGCTGAGCTTTAGAAATAATATAGAAACATTCAGGACTCATTTGGATTCACATAGATGATGACACTTGGTGCGCTCTGCTTACTTTAGCAATTTGTCTGGGGCCCACCACAATCTTTACTAAATAATGGAATGAAAGGAAGAAACCATGGATGTTGACACTTGTCAGCTTCTATCAAGCTTTACAAGGGACATGTGTCACATTCCACTGCTCTTCGAAAAACATATCAAAACCTTTCATAGTTGCCACTTTGTGCCCTCTGCAGAACTCTAAGGGAAGCTTATTGAAAGAAGCTTTGAAACTCGGATGCAGACACTTGTCACACTCTACCAAGTTTTATAAGAGACACATGGCACGTTCCACTACTTTTAGAGACAAATTATAATGTGTCCTGACAGACGACACTTGGCAGCTTTCACTCTCAAGATTTTTTCCTTTCAGGCATTCCTTTGAAGCGTTTGATTGAACCAATAATTGGTTCAATAATTCAATGGTTTAATACTGTGTTTTATTCATCATTTGACCACTTGAACCTACTGCTTGAACCAATCACTTGAACCTACCACTTAAACTAATCACTTGAACCAACAATGGTTCAATAGTTCAACGGTTTAATATTTCCAAGTTCAAAGCGATTGAACTAAGCCATTGAACCAAGCCATTGAACCAAAGTGTTGAACCAAGGTGATGAACCAAAGTGATTGAACCTTAGCATTGAACTTTGCCGTTAAACCAAGGCGATGAAATAAAGCATTGAACCAAGGCATCAAACTGACTATTGAACCAAGTTGATGAACTAATCGATTGAACTTTGTTGTTGAACTTTGCCATTGAACTTTGCCGATGAACCAAAGCATTGAACCAAGGCATTGAACCGACTGTTGAACCAAAGCTTTGAACCTAGAATGGTCCATTTTGTGCCCAAGTGTTGGGAACCTATTTCTTACCTGCAGAGTCTGTAGAAAATCCTGCAGAGTCTATAGAAATGAGACTTGTGCAAAAGAATCAAATTTGTACTGGCTCAGAACAACAGGGAAAAAGGGGGGACTGATTTTGGCCTGTAGGACCAAAATGGTCAACACATGATATATACATCAAATATATTCTATTTACATTCACATGGCCATCATGAATGATCATCTTGAATTTTTGCCTCAATATATTATCTAGCCACTATTATTTATCCCCTTTTCCACTTGAGACTTTTCCAATGATGTAAAATATTTTTTTACCATTTAGTACAATCTTGTTGCATAGAGAAATGTGGTGATCATCATTAATAATATTCCCTATGGCTACTCAAGAGGTCTAGATTACATTATTTTATAAAATTAGTTTATATTCACAATCCCATTTATTTTATAAATAGAATTAAATGTGAACATATAATTTCTATCTTAAGTTGTAGTGGCCTAGTTAATATTGGTATTATTACTTTGTATTAAAAAATTATATATAAATTTTAAGTAGGATTTAACTACCTTAAGTCAATTTGGAATTCCTCTATGACCATGCCACTTGGAATGAGATCCTACCACATGGATTATTCTCTTCTCAACAACCACTCTTTTAGATATTACTACTATGTGATTCCATGCCTATGTGATAAGTACATGTGGGTGGGTTAGATCCCTTCACTATGGTATCTTATATTAATCATGCATAAGGGGTCTATGTCACTCAAGTGATCTACACTTTTACCAAGTTAAGCCCCAATTGATTTACTTACACCTAAAGGGATCACATAGAATATGATTAAATCTAATAGGCTTAGTGGACCTACATTAAAATAAGGTTTTATAGAGTATCCATGTCCAAAACAATGGTGTTTATAAGAGAAGAATCCATGTGGCCATAATAATTTAAATATAATATATTAATGCAATTTATATATGTCCAATATGTTAATTTTTATAACTATGTAGACATGAGACTTATGGAAAATGTTTAAAAAATATAAAATAAGAATAATAATTAAGTGTGGAATTTAATAAAAAGAGATTATATTTTAATTTAATTAGAGAATCTAACCTAAATAAGTATTTTATATATGACATCCAATAGGGACATGTATGAATAATGTTCCTAGGTTTTGATATGCTCTAAATATTATATTGGGACTTGTTTCTACTTTCGAGAAATTTGGAGGAAGTTTTCTCTTGACATTACTTACTATAGGCCTATGATCATAACCTATTATGTGCTTGGATAATTAAACTACAACTGATCCATCTATATTAATCCAATATGATTAACTATGTAATATTTGGCATGTTATTTTCACATTAGTATGAGACATGTTAATGTATATGCTAGTGTCTAACTCTAAAACTTTACGTAATCATAATTAAATTATTATAAAAATAATATTTTTTGGTTAGTTCTCAATTAGACTAGCAACATGATCCACTCTCATAGAAGCCTTGTATAAAATTGTATTTTAGTCTATAGATGCATTGATAAATATGCCACGTATAAATTTTGTTTGTATTCATGGATAACCACAGGCTTTAGACATGTTTGTATAAATATTTATGTGGAGGCCACTGGAATATAATTACCATATTTAGTGATTTTATATCCATGTGGTTATGGAGGACCAACAAACTTTACCACATAAAATGTAGCAACCTTTTTTTTGTTAAAGTGTGATCCAAACCTATGAATATTTTCATGCAGACTCCATGAACATTCATGACTTCCATGATCACTAAGATAAATTAGGTGTTGTATTTTATTTTGGGTCAAATACTATGTGTGATATTAACACATAGAATAATCATATAGGTGCACTGCACTCTCATACTCAAACAAGCCACAACCATGTTTGGCTCTCGATTGAATACACATATGACTTTGATTATTAATGTTAGTGGCAAGTGTTATTGCATCCATAATATGATAATTTAGGTGTAATTTTTTATAGTGTGAATTTTTAGTACTTAATTTTCACTTATATGTATCATTTAGTGGGCCACATAGATGTCATGGGTACACGCCAATAAATTTAGTGAGATAAAATAATAAATATCCCACATGGGTACATTATATAAAATATTGGTATTTCTATCCATAGACTGATAACCACATGGGTAAATTATATTGTAATAGTGTGATATATGTTTCAAAATATTCATATTATTTTATCAACATATTTTACATAATGTGATTAACACCTATCTATATGATGTTAGTCTAAAAACCCCTATTGAAGGTGTGTACATTGTTGCAGCATAAGAAACACATAGAAGGCACTTCAAATCAAAATTATAGATCCTATCTTGAGTAAGGATTTAGTCCAAAACCATGAGATAGTAAAAATATCTTTCCTTTATTAGATCCTCCTTATTCAAACATAGGTGTTTGTACCACTCAAAATGTGGATTCGAACATTCAGACACTTTGTAGCCCAAATTTTGAGAGTAATTCATATATTTTAAACCCACCCACTATATCTTATCATCCTCTAATATTTTTAAAATTTTAATCTTGGATATAAATCTTTCCATCAATAATTTATAATATTTATGTATTTGAGTGTAAACCAAAAAATTTAATTTCCATATTCTGAAGCCCTTCAAATTACTTGGATCAATATATTTATGTATAGACCCTAATTTGGTCAAGCAAACACAAGTACTATGTATTTATTTTATCTTTCACATGAAGGTCTTAGTGATGAATATAGTCCTTGTTCACATGGTCATTTTAGGTCTTTTAATCTTTATTATGTCTTATCTTACCTATGTGTTGCACCCCCAATGGTCCTAGGTCACCTCCTCTTAGTCATAGGGGCCCCTAGCTTATCCTGCTTAGTCTTGGATATATTTTTAGGCCTCAAGACACTAGTACCATTTTTATCACAATAATACCATGTGGTATTAGTGTCTAATTATGTATATTGTGTCTAACAATCACTTTATCCCATGTTTTAGGTCCTAAACCTACCTTAAGCCTTCTCTTATGTCTTTTTATCCCTCTTTTATGACTTGTTGGCCAACAAACTAGGTGTTATATTTAAATAAAATTCACTTATATATAAATGGACTAACAAGGCATTTTATATCTAGCACTTACTATTTTAGCACATAATTATATAAAATAAATTAATAATATATCTCGATACTTTGCATACTACTCAATTATCACATCTAGACATTGTATGATTGATCAAATAATGACCTAAGAAAAAGTCATTCTATCATATCATGTACGTTGATTGTGCACATTCCTTAAAGGAGACATATAAGTGATATAAAACCCCTGAAATTGGGGTTAATGTAGGTAGTGATTAGGATAACATGGGTTATACTTTATGTGATCATAATATCCCACAACTTACCTTTTCCCTTTCTTTTGCATTTGACCTAGTTGTTGTTTCATGTGTGTAGGTACTCATTAGAGTTTTGGAATATATTTAATTAAAATAGTGACATACTCAAGATTAAAAAAGACACACAACCACCTATAGGTCCCCTATAACCTCCTACAAGTTCCATGGAAGTTCCAGACAACTCATCTAAAAGTGACATTAGCACCATAATTAGATACTAGCACCATATGGTGCTACTATACACATAAAGTCACTACTATCTAAGTCCAAATTTCAGCTAAAATCATAGAAAAAAAGGTGTCTACCTATTTCTCTAGCCTATTTCAGCATCTTGATTCACAAAAGCACTTGTTTCATTCCATATAAGTGCTCATTTTCTCTATTCTTACTATTTTGGGAAAGGTTTGTCAAATCAGCTATTTCTAGTTTTCATTCCAAGTTGTTTTTATACTCACCCTATTATAAAACATAGGATTTACATTCATTAAGTCTTAAATAGTTAAAACATCTGGTGAACCCTTCTTACTTTGAATATTGATTAAAACCCTAGTTTTTCCTAGGGTTTACCCTCTAATTTTTGTGCACTAAATTAGGGATAAAAACTTATATTTTTTTATTAATTTTTATCACAACCTAGATCATTAAAAATAATCCTATATCAAGGTTTCATTAATTTAATGTAATTTAAAGTTTTGCATAACAACCCTCATTCAAACCCTAGATCCACATATTAGGTCCCTATACATCCAAATACTAGCAATTAGGTTTTCACTTACAATCCTAATTTCTTCTACACATTGGGTTAAATGTTTCTCATAGTTTCACATACACTTATGTTAGATTACATTATAACTCTTGTGTGATTTGTATTCATTATTTACATTATCTTTTTTTTCAAATTTAAAATGGCATCTAGGAAGTCTCCTACCCCTCACCAAAGTGATGAATTTATCTCATAATTATAATAATGAATGGACAAATTTTCAAGATTGTACATCAGAACATGATATTGAATTCATTTATAATGATGATGATGACTATTTTTGTAATGATGGATATGAAGATTACTATGACCATGACAATGACAATGCTGATGAGGATATATTAGATAAATCTTCTTTCTTTCCTCTCCCTATTCTTTTACACATCAAAATCAAACTAACAATATAATGCCAAAAGAACCTCTTGTTGGTAGTGTTTTGTTCTAATGTGATCTTATCTTCTCAATTTTTCTACCTCCTTACTCAAAATAAATCAATATAAGTGCAATACATGAAATCCACTTTTGTGTCATTCAAGTACAACATACAAGAGCAATGTATATGTTTATGTAGTTTTTATGTAATTTTCCTTTTGTAATATGAACTAATAAAAAAAATTTAAAAAAAAACAAGGTTTTAGATGAAATGAGGCATACCTATAGGATCGAATGCCCACATTTGACTAAGTTATTGTGAGATATCCTTTTTTTCTAGGAAGGATTACCTGAACACAAGTAAAAAAAACTAAATATATATATATTAGTAAAATAAGAAGGTGGATTGGCTGGTAAAATAAAAGTTCCTAGAAGGGGTTAGCTTCCTTTCACAAATTTCAATCCACCTATTTATTAATTAAGCTGATGAAAAATGATAATGTGAATTACAAGTATTTACTGATAATTAGATAACATAGGATAAAGATAAAATCTATTCTTTGATTATTTAATTAATGTAATTAAAATAATCAAGCCAATATTATTATCTGGCATTGATATCTTCCTAGATTATTTATAGTTACATTAAAATGTCCTTAATATTTGGAGTGAATGTAATGGTTCAGAGACTCAACTTGTGTACAATGTCACTATGATCAAAGAAAAAAGGCTAGGGAACAATTGATAGAGATATAATAGTGATTATCTCATGATGTATTCCTGAAATAGTCATTTAAATACAAGTTCCATGTTTGTAGTAAAACAGAATGATCGAAATAGACCAAGGTGAGGCAAAAAGATATAAAATCCTTCTAATTCATATAATCAATATAAATTTTATTAGGATCAATGTCGATCAATATGGTTGACATTGGTTCTAATAAATTTACTAATAAAACTAAGAAATTGGCTTATAGCTTCAGAAAATAGATTCTAAAGATAATTAAGATGGTTTAGGGAGAAAACTAATGGTATTACAATGAAAAACAAGATAAGTAATGAAATTATTCTAAAATAAATACTCCACTAACCTTTGAAATGTCTTAGGATGATGCTATGATCTAGAGATGTGCTCTAGTTTCCACAAAGTCATTCCAAAGATTCAAAGCTTTGTTACAACAATGTAGTGCCTATACTAGAAAATCACTTGAACATTGTTTATCTTCTAAACATTTTATCCACCTTGAAACAAGGTTTTGGTATTCTTTTAGGTGATTTAAAGCCATATATAAGTAATCAATGTTAGTCAAATAGAATCAATGCAAATCATAGAAAATCGCTAATGATTCTACCTTTCTTTGGAAAAATACATTTTAGGAGGTTCTGACTATGGGTAATTTTGAGGAGGGGGTTTATTAGGTTATTTCATAGGTTTTTTTAATCATGGATAGGTTGTTATAATGTAGTAATAATTTAGATTTTATGGATATTTAATGGATTTTGGGAGATTTGAAGAGGCTATGAAGGGCAAGTAATAATTAACAAAGTTATTACAACATGTGAATGTGAATAAGGATAGTAAATATGAATGAATGGGACTGATGACATATAAAGACACTTTATTAAGTAATTTACATGAAATTAGTGTCTATATTTTCCCCTTTTTTAGCTGCTAAATAGAAATCAGTCATGAGATAAAAATTTAGAGTAAGTGGATGCCCCAAGTGTTAGTGAAGAGGTATTCCGCCTCAAACTAGGAGCTAACAAGATGGAAGAAGGTGGTGATACATTTAAAAAGAGTGGGATGTGTAGATTGCATAAATAAAAAGAATACAAATGATATGGTTTGGTTTCATGAGTAAACAAGATTGCACTATCAAGGCCGGGATAATAACACATAAGGATGTCTTTGGTAGCCAGGAAATAAATTACCCCAAGCATGAACAAACAAGTACATAATCAGAGGAGACTAAGAGAATAAAGGATAAGAGGGACTGATTGAAGCATCTAGTGTGTGAAAATAGTGGTGCAACATATAGGCAATTATTTATAATGTGAAATATAATCCTTAGATTTATAGGGGATATACTCCTAATAGAATGCATGCCTTTGCAGGTTATGGGACCAATAATGGGTCACATCCACAAATTAAGGGTGTTTTATAAAATAATGTAAGTGAATGGTGAAATTTTTGGATCCCTAGAATAAAAGGATGTGTATGAAAATGGGTCCAAATAGTGTAAATTAATGGATTGATGATGATTTGAGGTGAATACCAATGATATGTGTAAAATCAACATTGATTTTGAGAATTACCAATGATTCTAGGGAGTGGTATCAATTGAGGAATCTGATATATATAAGATAACCCATAATTAGAAAGGCTCATTTATAACTTACCTATAATCAATCACTTGAGTTATTAGATAAAAAAATATGACATGTGGTGATGGATGCAATTGGTAGAAAACAAAGGAGATAAATATCACATGGAGAAGTAGGGGATGTACTTGATTTTATTTTATTTTATTTTATATGGATGAATGGGGATACATGGTGAAGCCCATAGGATCAAATAGGATTGTGTATAATCATCAATGATTGGCTTCTAAATTGACATCAGTCAAGAAAGATTATGATTGATTGAGAGAGATTATGATCGATCAAGATAGATCATGGTCGATTGAGAGAGATTATGGTCAATCAATAGGGATCATCATCGATTCAAAATAATTGATAATGATCTCTAATAAGTGTTATGATAGAGGTAGAAAAAGAGATTTTACTAAGTTTGGTTTTTATAGGTGAGAGAGTTATTGATGATACAAGATTAAGTACCACTTTTGTTGGAGAGGCTAAGAGATGCTATGAGCAATAAGGACTAGGCCCATATAGATGTCATAGATCTTAGGAGATTGTAGCATTACCAAAGGATTCATAGAGATTTAGGTCTATTGGTGGCCTTATTATAATTGTGGGATATAGTGATAAGGACCTTTTGGTTGTCTAATAGGGAGATGACTCTTATGATAGAGGATATTTATAAGATCTTGTGATTGCCAATACAAGGGAAGTGATCACACCAGTTGATGAAATAGGACATGGGGAGTCACTAGAAAAATTATATGATGAGTATGATGTAAACATCACCTTCATGGAAGGGGGTTTACATTCAAGGTGTTATATGAGTGTTGACCATTTTTGGTCCAGCAGGCCAAAATTGGTCTCCTTCTTCCCTTGCTGTTCTGAGCCAGTTCAAATTTGGTTGCACAAGTTTTTTGGCAGATGATGAACTAGTTTAAAGACAACAAGGTTTCTTATAAAGCTTCTTTAGACCATTGAACTGATGAAATTCACAAGGAAAGAGAGAGAAAAAATGATTCAAGACACTTTTCCTTAAGGTTGGAAAAGTGGTTCAACATCGAGGTTTAACAACATGATATTTCCAAGAGTTAAGAAATTTGAAATTTGAACCATTGAACCATTGAACCATTGAAATGGATCAATTGATTGGTTCAATCAATTGGTTCACTCAAATGGTTCAAAGGAATGGTTCAAAGGAATGATTCAATTAGTTGGTTCAATGGGTTGGTTTAATGTTTGGTTCAATGGGTTGGTTCAAAGGAACGGTTCAATTAGTTAGTTCAATCGCAAGGTTCAAAAGAGTCTCCCACAACCCAAAGACCAAGTGCCCTTGTGGAGGGTAGTCAAGAAAAAGAAGGACCTTTGTAACTTTTTAGAAAGGCAATTTTGGAGACCAAGTGCCCTTGTGGAGGGCAGGGAACACTTGTAAAGAAATCAAAGAGAAGGCCGAAAGGGTAAGTTTTTCTTCGAAAAAGTGAACAAGGCAGAAAAGTTGGAATTTCTTTAGATTTGTTCAAGGCAAGAGATAGAGAATTTCTTTGGACAAAATGTCTGAAGGAATTCCTTCAGACTTTTTGTTTGAATAAATTTGTAAGGCAAAAAATAATGTCTTTCGGGAAGATTTTCCGTGGCAAAAGACAGGACGAATTCCTTCCGACAAAAAGTCTGAAGGAATTCCTTCGAAATTTTGTCTGAAGGATAAAAAGCCCAAAGGAAATAAGTGGGAAAGACAAAGGAAGAAATCCTTCGGAAAAAATGTCGGAAGGAATTCCTTTAGAAATTTTGTCCAAAGGATTTTAGGACCAAAAAGCCCAAAGGACCCTGAAGGGCAAGTACCCATGTGGGGGACTCTCGGCCAAAAATGAAGGGACACTTCTCCAAAGCCGAAGGGACACCTCCCCTTTGGGAAGGATCAAACAAGAAAGCTAAAGGAATTGCCAAGGAGGGTGATGGGCCTGAACATGTCAAGATTAAGCATCGTGAACTAGCTGTTGGGATCTAGACATCTGATGATGTCCCTGTAGACGTCAAATTCAGGGCAATGGAATAGTCGTTGGCTTTCATATAATGATGGGTGCATGAACATCAACTTTATGTTAATAAAATAGCCATTGATCTTTAAAGGCTTGAGTACAGACCCGAATACATTCAAAGGCCTTAAGGCCAAAAGGAAGAGCCACTGAGAGAAGAGCCCAAGGAGCTAGCAAAGTTGGGAAGATAGCCCCGAGAGCTCAAATTCTAGGAAAAGACAAAACTAGGAAGAGACAAAGCTAGGAAAGGACAAAATTCAAGAGTGAACTCAATGACCACCAAAAAGGGAGCCTAAAGGGCCAAATGTAGAAATAGACAAAACATCTCAGGTGGCAAAGGGGAGGTGAGTTATTCCTGCAGTTGGAATAGTCTCTGCCAAGTGGTCATCAAGGAACACAAATAGTAAACAATGTGACCTATTTTTTCTCCACTTTACATTAATGAGTAGACAAACCATGTGAATATCTTGAAGGGGTGGTCTTGTTTATAGAAAAATAGGTGTTATCTATGATTTCACATTAATGTTTGAGCGCTAAAGTCAAGACTGGCGATTACATAACATGGTTTTAGCAGGCCTCTTCTAGAAGGATGATATCAGCAACAGCGAATTCCTCTTCCCAACACTCTCAATGCACATGGGCCAACTTGTAAAAAGGTGCCAAATTCTTTTCTAAAGGGTGTGCCTTTTGCTTTCTTTTCTCTATATATATTGTAACTTCTCATTTTGAGAAGAATCTCTTGGCTTGTAAGGTGGAGATCTGTTGAAATTTACCTTGAATCAAAGACATAGCATTTTTTACCTCCATTTGAGCTTGCACCTTTGTATATGTCTATGTTTTCATTTTGTGTTAAGTCATTTTCCTTTATGCTTTCACAGAATGATTCTAGCATGTCTAGTGTATTGTGAAGTTTCTTCTTTTGCAGGTCTGCCAGAAGTGTCTATAACAAAGTATAGGCATATGTGAATAGGCTGCCATAGTGTGTCTTTGAACACCTCTGGTAGTTCTTCCTCCTTTTATCTCCACAGACTCCTAGCTCACTAATGTAGAAGAGTCCCTCATATCAAATGAAGTGTATGCTAGCTTGTTCTTGGTGGAAAGTGTAGGTTCAAGTTAAGTAGATCAAACTTATTTGGTGTATCACAATTTAGTTTAGGTTATATTCTCAACATATTTCTCCCTTTTCACTCCCCCCCATTGTTAGTAGTAGACAATCTAGGACCACAGAGATACATCAAAGGGAGCTAGCCCTTATCTAGAGACTCTCCCCTTAGTTTTGCCAGACCCACAAGCAAGAGAGGAGTTTCCATTTTGATGTGTGGAAGATAGGAGCTTAGCCTCCTATCAAGGGTGTAATATGTTGCATTAACAATTTTTGGCACACCCAATGGGACCACATTTTAACACTCAAAAAATTTCTAGGATTGGTGTTGGTCCTGTTACAACAGAATGAATCATTAATACAACATCTAACCTTTAATCAGGTGATTGTGGGACAAGTTTTGTCTAAAAAGTTAAAGAATTTTAGTGTGTTCTTCAACCAACCAGTATTTGGAGGATTTTTTCATCACCACTAATGGTGACACCGAGTTTAATCATCTGGTTAAGTAGTTCTGGTGCCATCAAGAAATCACATTTTTTGTATGTATAATCACTTTCCTCAAAACCATGGACCTTATTTTCCTTAATATAGCTTTGATCAAGCTCAGGTTGTTCATGGAATCACCTCAAGTAGCTCTCCTAATTGCCCTTCAACAATAAGGGAAATAAAGTTGGAGTTTGAGAAGCAAGTGATGGAGATAGACAGATTGGATGAGTAGTATAGATATCATCAAGAGCTTATGTACAAGGAGGAGTGTTTGTTTAGGCAAGCTCAAGCCTTGAAATCCATGGAGGAGGAGGTAGCAAAATGGAAGAGTCCATTCATTCAAGGTAGTCAGCTTTGTGTTCCCCCTCTTATTCTAAACAAAGCCCCATCTTGTGTACCAAATGCTTTCTACCAGATAGCACTTGCTCACTCTAGTTCATCTGATGCATTAATCACTCCTGCTCTTAATCCATTACACCTAGCTTTTTAGCATCAAAGGGAAATAGAGAAACCCCCCATGGAGATGAACCTTCTCAATTCTTTAGATTGTGAATCCTCCTTTAAAATAAATACCATGAACCAGCACATCTCTCTTCAGGAATTTCTTCCTGTGCATGAGCAGACCCTTCCTAGTCTTCTTCAACTTCCTTAAGTCTCTCAACATGATGTCAAGATTCCAAGTTGGAAGAGGGAATATCATGAACAAGCTCAGGACCTTGAAGAGGATAAAGTTGCTTCCTGTTCACAAGGATAAATTTCCAATCCCAAGGTCATGAGTTGGAAGTAAACAATGGAATCATGGGGTAGGAAGGAGGAGGAGAAAGGTTTTGCTCAAAACCTTGAAGAAGGAAAAGCTGATCCTACTCATCATGATGATGCTTGTAACCTCCAAGAAAGGCTCTTTCAAGAAAATATAGCCAAGAAAATTGTATAGTTGGAGTCCAAAATGAGGTTCCTCAGCCAATGTGTGATGGATGGTTCAGACCAAACAACAGATTCCATGTCTGAACACACCCCATCTACACACCTCTAAGAGAAATATTAGGTCACATATGATATATATGAATTTTTAGCCAAATAGAAGGAGGAGAATAATTTGATTCTAGCTCAAGGAATACCTCCTCTCCCACATGGGTTTAATCTTCAGTCTTTCACTTCATCCTTTCTCAAAGAGGAACCTATTTTGAAAGAAGCAAATGAGGAAGAGAGGATCTAATTTGCAGCTGCCCAGGAGGCTATCACGAGTGACAATGAAGATGAAATCATCATGGATGCTCCTTTTTAAGACATCATCAACAATGGAGAAGACACAAGTCATGCATACATGTGGATGTTCTAGTAATATGAAGAGGAAAGTAAGCATGGTGACCTCTCTCCTCCCTTGTTCGATGAGCTTCCTTGTTACTTTGATGAGGAGGATGACTATGCCATGGAGCCTGAGTTGGAGGAGGATCAGGTGGATGTCTTTGAATAAATAGAGACTCTGATCCTTGAGCAAGAAAAGGAGAGGCTTGTCCATCTTGAGGAAAGCCTTGAAGAAGAGAGCTTTGAAAAAAAAGTTGATGTTCTATGGGATGAGCAATCAATTTGTGATTCCATTTCAGACATCACAACAGTCACCCTTCTTCAAGAAAGCCATGATGGAGCAAAGGATGAGTTTGACAGGGTCTTCAATGAAGTAGAAGGGAATGAGTCAAACCATGGTGCACTACAAAGGGATTATGCACATCAAAGGGCTTATGGTGATGAGCCAACAACCATTGATTTCTTGATGAAACACACCAGCATGAAAAGCCAACATTTTTCAAGATTCCAAGAAAAAGAAGAGTACATATATGTTGGAAGCATGTTTGACTATGATCCACTCAGATGCAAGCCAATCAAGGTGGCAGGCAAGAGGAGCAGATCACCAAGTCTCCATTCCATTCAGCCACTTGTCTGGCACCATAAGTTTCCTTGCCATGAAGGAGACTTAAGAAATTTTCCCTTTGATCCAGGAGGGAGGAAAATATACCTGGTTAGTTGTACATAGTAGTTTGATTTTAGTTTTCTTTCCCTATTTTCCCTAAGTGTTGTTTACACAAGTAGTGTTTTTAGCCTTGTGTGTGTTTTCCTTTGTGTTTGGGGTAAAAGCTTCATGATTGATTCTTGAATCTATTGTGGCTATTGCTAATTTTTTTCAAGTTGCATTCTGATTCTGTGCATAATGGAATTTAAGGCAACTAACCTCTAATCATAGTAGGCATGCTTCCCCTGGGAATCACCAATTTGTTGACCATTTTTGGTCTAGCAGGCCAAAATCAATTTCCTTCTTCCCTTGCTATTCTGAGTCAGTTCAAATTTGGTTGCACAAGTTTTTCGGCAGATGATGAACTAGTTCAAAGACAACAAGGTTTCTTACAAAGCTTCTTTGGACCATTGAACCAATGAAATTCACAAGGAAAGAGAGAGAGAAAATGATTCAAGATAATTTTCCTTAAGGTTGGAAAAGTGGTTCAACGTCGAGGTTCAACGACATGATCTTTCCAAGAGTTAAGAAATTTGAACTTTGAACCATTGAACTGTTGAACCATTAAAATGGTTCAATCAGTTGGTTCACTTAGATGGTTTAAAGGAATGGTTCAAAGGAATGATTTAATCAGTTGGTTTAATGGGTTGGTTCAATATTTGGTTTAAAGGAATGGTTCAATCAATCGATTCAATCGGAAGGTTCAAAAGAGTCTCCCATAGCCCGAAGACCAAGTGCCCTTGCAGAGGGTAGTCAGGCAAAAGAAGGAACTTTATAACTTTTTTGAAAGGAAATTTTGGAGACCAAGTGCCCTTGCAGAGGGCAAGGAACACTTGCAAAGAAATCAAAGAGAAGGCCGAAAGGGTAAGTTTTTCTTCAAAAAAGTGAACAAGGCAGAAAAGTTGGAATTCCTTCAGATTTATTCAAGGCAAGAGATGGATAATTTCTTTGGACAAAATGTTTGAAGGAATTCCTTCAAACTTTTTGTCCAAAGAAATTTTTAAGGCAAAAAAAAAATGTCTTTTGAGAATATTTTTTGCAGCAAAAGATAGGATGAATTCCTTTGGACAAAAAGTCTGAAGGAATTCCTTTGGACTTTAGTCCGAAGGAATGCGCCTAAAGGAGAAAAAGCTCAAAGGAAATAAGCGGGAAAGACAAAGAAAGAAATCATTTGGATAAAATGTCCAAAGGAATTCCTTTGAACATTTTTTATAAAAGATTTGAGGACCAAGGAGCCCGAAGGACCTCGAAGGGCAGGAACCCTTGCAGGGGACTCTCAGCCAAAAATGAAGTGACACTTCTCCAAAGCCAAAGGGACATCTCCCCTTTGGGAAGGATCAAACAAGAAAGATAAAGGAATTTCCAAGGAGGGTGATGGGCTTGAAGACATCAAGATTAAGCATTGCAAATTAGCCATTGGGATCCAGACATTCGATGATGTCTCCACAGACGTCAAATTCAGGGCAATGGAATAGTCGTTGGCTTTCATATAACGACGGGTGCATGAATGTCAATGTTATGGCAATGAAATAGTTGTTGATATTTAAAGGCTTGAACATAGACTTGAATACATTAAAATTCATTAAGGCTAAAAGGAAGAGCCACTAAGAGAAGAGCCCAAGGAGCCAACAAAGTTGGGAAGATAGCCCTGAGAGCTCAAATTCTAGGAAAAGACAAAACTAGGAAGAGACAAAGTTGGGAAAGGACAAAAGTCAAGAGTGAACTCAGTGACCTACCAAAAAGGGAGCCCAAAGGGCCAAACATATAAATAGACAAAATAGCCTAGGTGGCAAAGGGGAGGTGAGTTATTCCTACAGATGGAATAGTCTCCACCAAGTGGTCATAAAGGAACACAAACATTAAATCGTGTGACGTATTTTTTCTCCACTTTGCATTAATGAGTAGACAAACCACATGAATATATTGAAGGGGTGGTCTTGTTTGTAGAAAAAGAGGTGCCACCTATGCTTTCACATTAATGTTTGAGCACCAAAGTCAAGACTGGTGATTACACAACATGGTTCTAGCAGGCCTTTTCTAGAATGATGATATCAGCAACAATGACTTCATCTTCCCAATGCTCTCAATGCACATGGACCAACTTGTAAAAAGGCACCAAAGTCTTTTCCAAAGGGGGTGCCTTTTGTTTTGTTTCCTCTATATATATTGTAACTTCTCATTTTGAGAAGAATCTCTTGGCTTGTAAGGTGAAGCTCTGTCAGATTTTACCTTGAATCAAGACATAGCATTTTTACCTCTATTTGAGCTTACACTTTTGCATATGCCTATGGCTTTGTTTTGTGTTAAGTCATTTTTCTTTTATGTTTTCACAAAATGATTCCAACATGTCTAGTGTATTGTGAAGTTTCTTCTTTTGCAGGTTATCCGGAAGTGTACACAGCAGGAATATAGGTGCATGTGAATAGGCTGCCAAAGTGTGTCTTAGAATGCCTCTGGTAGTTCTTCCTCCCTGTATCTCCATCAAACCCCTAGCTCACTGATGTATAATAATTTCCTATATCAAATGAAGTGTATACCAGCTTGTTCTTGGTGAAAAGTGTAGGTTCAAGCTAAGTAGATCAAACTTTTTTGGTGTATTACCATTTAGTTTAGGTTATATTTTCAGCATCCTTGTCTCTCTCCACCCCCCCCATTATTAGCATTAGAAAATCTAGGACCACAGAGATACATCAAAGGGATATAGCCCTTATCTATAGACTCTCACCTTAGTTTTTCTAGACCCATAGGCAAGAGAGGAGTTTCCATTTTAACGCGTGGAAGACAGGAGCTTAGCCTCCTGTCAAGGGTGCAATCCGCTACATCAACAATGAGTAAGATGCAGAGGGGAAATTAATAATGATGATGATGTTGCCAATCTCCTATTACATGATATTAGATATTTGAAGAGGGATATTTCCTTGGATTTTGATAAGAGTAGTGGTAGATATGTTGGAGCATAAGACATTTTTTCATGGGCACATATAATCCTAGCATAGTGAAAGGATCCTCCTACAACAAATTAATAAAAATACATGAAATAACATAATTATAAAATTAACAGAAGCACTAAAATTATTATATTGATCAGAGGCCACTTAGAGGGGGAAACCTCCTTTAAGTAACCTCAATACAATAAATTTATGGATCCTTTATTGGCCTCAACACTTACTTATATACTAAGTCTATTCTAAGAAACTACTACTTCCCATGAATGTCAAATAAAAAAAAATGCTCACAAGATGACGTACAAAGAATATGCATCCATAAAAACTAATATACTAAAAAAGTAAAGAGAAGGGGTCACCTAGGTTCTTAACATCCCCTCCCTCTTCAAAAAATATTTGTCCTCAAATCTTCAGATGTGGGAATTGATGTTAAATCTAAAAGAGTGGTTCCCATGTGGCATCCTCTAGTTGCATTCCATGCCACTAAATTAGTACCTCTATAATGGAAGAAGAGTGAAGTTAGCATGTATACCTATTTAAGATTGCCTCTATCTCAAGAAGGATGGATCCTTATTTATCAAGTCATGGTAAAATAGTCTTCACTCTAAATTTTATGCCAAGAACTTTCTTCAGACAAGAGACATAAAATACTGGATGAACTCGGGAAGAAAGTGAGAGCTCAAACTTATAAGTGACTGACCCATTATTTTGGAGAACCTTATATGGCTCATATAACTTGGGAGCCAACTTATGATTCCCTTTGAATTTTAGGGATGATTGCTTGTATGGATACAAGCGAATAAAAACCATGTCACTTACTTAAAAGGTGTACTCAAAATGGTGTTAGTCAGCTTGTTGTTTCATTTTGTTTTGTACCATATAAAAATTGTCTCAGAGGGTGCTAAGGATCTAATCCTAGGTTTGGAGAAGCATGCTGACCGCTTGAACTGGGGAACTACTTGGGGTGTATAGAAGGAGCACTACTAGTGCTTGACCATAGAATGTTTCATGTGGAGTCATTTTAGTTGAAGTGTGGTAGGAGGTATTATACCACCATTTGATGAGAGGGAGACACTTATCCCACTGATGTTGTTGTTCTAAGGTGAAGCAATGAAGGAAAGTTTCCAAGCATTTGTTGACAATTTTAGTTTGGCCATCCATTTGTGGATGATACCTAAAACTCATCTTCAATTGGGTGTCAGTGCATCAAAATAGTTCTATCCAAAAATAGTTGGGGAAGTGCATCATGATCTAAGATAATGGAAGAAGGAATGCCATGAAGATAGAAAATTTGGTCTAAGAAAATTTGTGAGATTGTAGAGGTGGTATAGGGATGGCTAAGGGCACAAAAATGACTATATTTTGAGAGGCAATCAACCATAACTAAGATCACTATTTTCCCTCTAGATTTAGGGATCTCCTTAATGAAATCCATAGAAATACCTATCCAAATCTTGGTAGGGATGGGCAAGGGTTTGAGCAACCCAGGGATGATTGTTGTTTCACCCTTATTGCATTGGTAGGTATCACATTCAACCATAATTAGTTGAATTGACTTTTTCATTACCTTCTAAAATAAGTTATGACATTCCCACTCATAAGTTTTGAGAAACCTTGAGTGCCCTACAGATGGAGAAGTAGTTAATATAATATAGCCTATTAAAGATCTATTCTCTTGAGAAGCACCAAATGACCTTTGTATCATAGAGAAGCACCATCCCAATAATAATATGGTACTGTAGAGGAGTTAGTGTCCAACTATTTAATGATTTGAGAGAATGGGGAGTAATTGACATACCCTTTCTATATAACATCCAACCAATTTGGAATAGGCATATAAATACCTAAGAGGGAAGTTTAGTCTTTAAATATGTGAGATAGAGCATCAACCACAATATTATCCTTACCCTTCTTGTAAGTGATCTTGTCCTATACCAACTTAGCCAACCTTAGGGCTTTCATAATTATGTTGGGATGTAACATTTTGACCTCCAATATAATTGCACCCTTTAGTTCATTGATAAATCAACTCTTAAAGAATTCCTCAAATAATCCCTTTATGTTATTAGACAATTTTTCAAATTTTATTTGATATTCTCTCACAGTTCTTGTCTAGAGAAGTTTAGTGAGGGATCTAGTGAAGTCATCAAAAGCACTAGGGCCAAACTATTACAAAATGAAGATGAAAAAATTAGACTATAAGGTTTCATCATGAGCCTTGGTATACTCATGATACCATTTAAGGGATTCATGTTCTAAGTGAAAGGATGTGAGTGGGACCTTGTTGGCATTAAAATTATTATATAGACAAAAATATTGTTCTTCTTGATAGATCCATTTGTTCGGATCTACACCTTTGAATTGAGAGAAATTAAGCTTCGGCCAATGAAAATTGTTAAAATAATAAAACCATATGTCTGAAGAGGACTATGTATGTCATTTGTTGTTCATGGTGGTATGTTGAATATTGGGGCCAACAATTTTTTCATAAATAGCATTGATGTGGGTCTTGAAGGTGGCAATTTAATCTTCCATTTTTTTGGCTCCTATTTAGGTCACTACCATGACCAGAATAAGAGATTTTTTTTGGAATAGGTAAGAAAACTAGAGTTAAGACATGATTAGTAAGGGAAGTTTTTAATTTGGTCGAAATTAGGAGGGGTAAAGGGACTTTTACTATTTTTTTTCTATAGTGGGAGTAGGATTGATGAAGGTGAGGGTAATTTTAGGAGGGAAAATGGCAAAATTGGAAAATTTAACAAAAAGGGACAAAAGCGTAGAATGGGAAGATGAACATTGTGGAATTTTTTTGTGGTAAACAAATAATAACAAAAGTTATGGCAAAATCCAAAAAAAGAAAAATTGAGATTTATAGGAATTAGGAGTGTAATTGGGATATGGGACCTCAAAGAAGAAAATGTGGAGAATGGAATTTCAAGTGTTTGGATAAATTTTGAGTATCAATGGGGTTATATATGGATAGATATTTTTAAAAACATTTTTTTGGGATAGTCAACTAGGAATATGTTGAAACTAATATGACAAGTTTGAAGATCTAATATGGTAGGTTTCTGATACTCTACTGGTAATATGTTATAACTGGTATAGAAAGTCTTTTGATACTTTGTTGAAGAACTGATACTACAATTTTTTGATACTCTATTGGTAATATGGTGAGCTGATAGATATGATCCCCAAGTTTTAATGGCTACCTAAGGGATTAATGAGATCAATCTAGCCACTAATGTCATCTAAGAGGGTACCACTATCTAGATTTTTTAACCACATATTTACCTCTAAGCGATAACTCTTGGCTTTCCTCATGGATGGGAACTACTCAATTAGGAAGGGGCCATTGTCTATTTTGATAGTAGGTCCTCTCAATCAGCAAATTTGAGGTTCTTATGGTACTCCTCACAATGAGTTTTAGGAATTTCACCCAAGCACATCCCACAGTTATATGGTCAAGTTTTTACCCTGATCTAATACAGATGATTGTGTTAAAAGAAAATACTTAAATAAATTATGTAACATAACAAAGTTATTTTTGAAAAATTATTTAAAGGAATTATGTAGAAGAATAGAGTTAAAACTTTCAGAAGGAAAATAATTTTGGCCCTGGAAAGTGTTCTAATATTAGATGAGAGGATTATCCTACAAAAAATTAATAAAAATACACAAAATAATAGAATTATAAAATTAGTAGAAGCACTAAAAGGATTATATTGATCATAGGCCACTTCAAGGTGAAAATCTCCTTTGAGTAAGTTCAATACAATAAATTTTTTGATCCTTCATTAGCCTCAACACTTATTTATATACTAATTCTAATCTAAGCAACTACTACTTGCCATGAATGTGAGATAAAAAAATACTCACGAGATGACTTACAAAGCATATGTGTCCATAGAAACTAATATACTAACAAAGTAAAGAGAAGGGGTCATCTGGGTTCCTAATACATAGGTATATAGAGATCTATGGGGATGGTGGGTACGACAGACATTTAGTTTAGATATTACATTTGTTTTACAATGTTAGGAATATGAGCACATCAAATTAGTGCAGCCACTAGGGACTACCTAGATGAGATGACACCAAACATCCTACAGTGTAGGATTCTTTTGATGGAAGAATGATCTGGTAAGACCATATGGTGATGGGGTTGTATGCAATTTATATTATAATATATAATTTATAGATGAGATATAATATAGATATGTGATTTAGAGGCCATAATGAGATTTTTGTCCTAGCCTAGGGAACAATGAGAGCTAGTAAAAGGGAAACAAGATAGATGGTTGTGGGGGTAGGGATAGAGCATTTGGAGTTGTTTTAGTTTGGTAGGTGTTATGTCTATTTTATATACCCATCCAAATTTAAAAACCATACTTATTGCCATAGTGATGGTCTATTCATAAAGCCTAAAACCATGTCGAGGACCCTTATTTATTAACAATATTTGTAGATGCATTTTTATTATGAGATCATAATAATTGATTGATGATTCTATTTTTGTTTCAATGGGTTTGAAAAGCAAAGTGGATGAATGAATAAAATATGCATATATTATTATAGTCATGATCGGTTACATTTTAATTGGTAGTTTTAGTTCATATACATTTGAATTATTTCAATGATATGTTTGGAAGTATTACATTTCAGTTATACTATAGTTGTAGCTTTTTGATATAGTTCTATATTAGTCATTATCATGAGATTTAGTTGTTATTTATGGATCAGATATGACTTGTTCATCTTGATATTTTAAAAGGATATAGTTCGATAACAATAGTGATTGATCAGGTTATAGCAAGGAACTTGCACTTTGATGTCTTTTCTTGGGCAAATGATTCTATCTCATTCAATTGCTCATATCATTATAATCTCTAATTTTAGAAGCATGATAATTACTTTGACATTTTTTTGGGAATCAAGGAATATTATCATCATATGTATATACCATTTTCATAATAATGACATTATTTTCATCCTCACATGCATTAATTATAATGAGTTTGCTAAGAAAATGTTGGTTCATTATAAGGTTTTGTCTAAGTTCACTAAGCCTAGCCTTTTATAAACATTGCATGGACCCTGTCATGGTTTGATTTTAAATGCATATGGGCTTAGGATTGACTAAAGACCCAAGTTTTTTTATTTAATAAGAACCTTTGGTTATATGATTTGGTCAATGGTTTAGTTTTCATGATGCATGATGTTAGTTTGAATGGGCATATGCACTCGAGTCTATCTTCACAAGTTGAGTTTGCATGTATATTTGGAATGAGGTTTGATGCTGACAAGATTACAAGGGTGACTTGGCATATTACTAGTATTGAAGCTTGTTCAAGGTGGCATTATATTTTAATGTTTATAGATGATTTAGATCATGGAAATATTGACAATAAGGTGTGCATTAATGACTCACTTATCTCCTTGAATCACGTAGTTTAGCATGGAATTTGGTAGGAAAGAATAGTGAATACTAAGTTTGGCAATTATTTGAAATGTATTAACAAACTGCTAACTTTGGAAAGAATTAGAGAGGACCAATAGGAAGTGAGTACGTATCCCTAAGCAGTTATGAGGGGAATTTGGAAAATAAAAGTTGGTTTACTTGAGTCAGTTGTCATTTTGGAAAGCTTTTGGTAGAAGCAAAATTTTGGTTCAACGGTAATTGCAAAAATAATAGTGATATAGAGATTCGAATAGGGTTTTTGAAGTTGATTTTAGGTATGGATGTTTTAGTTTTATCTCATTTGGAGGCCTGAGAAGTCAATGCATTTGAGTGTTTTCTATGTTCAATGAAAATATGGTTAGATATGCATGCAAGTCGACATTTCTAAAATTAGAGTTTGTGGAATAGAATTCAAAATGGAAATCTGTGGTTTTAAGGATTTGATAGTTTCTTTTTAAGTTTTTGCATATAATGGTAGTTATAGTATTTGAAGCATTATATGATTTTGGGTCACAAATTACAAGTAGTTGTTGATTTCCAGTTTCAAACTCTTTGGTTTTGTTTGGTGAAATTTTGTTGAAACTTGTTCATCTTCTTTGTCGAGTGATACCTTGCATATGCAATAATTTTGGATGTGGGTGTTTACAAATCATGTTATTAGATGTTTGAATATTATTGTGAACTTGAAATAAGTATGCAAATTTTTTGTTATTTATCTCTCAAAAATATGGAGGTTCTTGTGGTAGTTTCAGACTTGTCTTGGTTAGAATAGTTTATTATCATTTAAAGTACATGGTTTCATCTACATTATTATCCTTTCTCAATTTTTGGATGTTATGGACTATGTAATGATTGGTATTAAATATAGTTAATGATAAGCTTCATTTCATTAATCTTCTACATATGTGAGGGTTCATTCTTAGTTTTTTGCATGTTTCACATTTGCAATCTTTAATTGAAAATATATAGTGAAATATGTTGCATGAACAAAGAAAGATAAGGACAACTGGCATGTAAAATTTTGTTGTTAGAACAATTATTTATTGAGGGTTTTTCAAGTTTTTGATATCTTAGTTTGGCTTTATTCACATGGATTATTGGGTTTCAGTGTTGAGATGTTGAATACAAAATGAGTTGGAATTATTGTAGATAGAGAAGCAAGTTGAAAAATTTACATTTAATTTCTTTTCACCATGAGTTTGCTTGTGAATTCTGACATAGTTTGGGTTCTTGTTCTAAGTTGGAAATTTTTCCTCAATATTTTTGGTCATGATAGAGTTTTGTAAAGATAATAATAAATTAGATGTGATTAATTATTTCTTCAGTTGTTTAAAATTTGTTGAATACTTTCCTTGGAATGATTCAATTTTAAATGAGGAAATAATTTAAGAATAAATTTGGTTTTATAATTTTGAGCATGAAAATCAGTATAGTTTTTTAGATATAACACAGTGATGAGTAATGTTTTTGGATCATGAATAATTTTCAGTCATAAGCTCAAAATTTCAATTTGGCTTATTCTTAATTATTGCTTATTTCAAAAATGTCTAGGTGGGAACAACTAGCAGAGAATAGTAATGATGGAGGGTGGGGTCAAAGGTCAAACCGAGGAAGTCAATCAAACCATAGTTGAAGTTCTAGTTGGGTTGGTTTTCATCCTAGATGTTTTGGGCCTAGATTCTCTCGGGGCACAAGAATGTCCATCCATTTTTATGATTCTAATCTTGATTTTTGGAATGTCCTAAATTCTCTTCCTATTCAGAGAGGTTATGGTTGTTTTAGAAACTATAGAGGTCATAGAGGATTTCGAGGGCAAAGAGTTGGAGACCATGCTCAATCCCAAAGCAATTCTTCACATTTTTTCAAACACCATCCTAAGCATGATCCTTATCTATAGTTACAACCACTTATTTTTTGAGGAGAACCTATTGACCAGCCACTTCTTGCCCATCAATTTCCTGACAGTCAATCAGAAAATCAATTAAATAAAGAGATGGCTCATGGTAAGGACCTTAGGAACATTGCCACTATTTTAGATACTCTTGTTCCATCTAATACTGAACTTGATGGGAAATTTAAGAGATTAACCTTTTAGGGGCTCATAGTGAACCAATATTGGGGTCTGAAAGGTTGAATTTGAGGGGCCAAGGATCTAATAGTAAAAAGAAATCTATTGATATCTCTGATCATGTTGCTGAGAAGAGTACTGATGGAAAAGGAAAAGAATTTGAACCACCTAACGAGCTCAGAATAATTAAAAGGGTGAAATTATAAGTTGATGATAATACATCTAAGATAGGCACCAAATTGCTACCTTTTCCCACATCTGAAATAGAATATAATGTTTATCTTGATTAGTAAGATAAACTAGTCATAGAGGTTTTCTCAGATTCAGATGATTATTGGAAATAACTTTGTTTATTCAAAAAACTTGATGTAGTTTTAAAACTTATATTGGTATTTATTTTTTAAGACATGGATAAAACAAATATTTTGAGATATAATTAATATATGCTTAAGTTTATAGTTTAAATTGCATTGTGATTTAAACAAGAGCATGATTCGTCAATTTATTATTTATTTAATGATTATTCATGTGTCCTACTTTTTTTTTATTAAAATGGGGTCCCCACCTATTAATATTAGTACTTGGGTTATTTCATTTAAATAGTTTGATTTAATTAAGACTTTATAGTCTTAATTAATCTTACATTATATTTTATATTAACCAATTGCCTTTATAAGGAAATTTGTTAACTTTAACTAATAACTAAAGGTTAGTTATAACTTATTTCATAACTAAAGTTGAAGGATAAAAGGAGATCAAAATTTTATTTGAAGATAGAAGTTCAACATGTATTGAAGACTGAAGTATTATTCTAAAGTCATTCATTCATCTTTTCTTTCTATGCAATTTCTCTGAGATAGTACAACTTTTGTAGATAGACACAATAGTACTTTATCTGATGATTGAGTAATAACTTATGCAACATAGACATATCCAGTTATATTTGTCATCTATTAATAATTATCTAAAGTTTTTTAAGTCTAATATCTTTTTATGACTATTATTTATAGTCCTATGTGCAGAATTCAAAGTATTCAACTTGAAAATGATGATCACTTCGCATTGTTTGTGACACTTCATTGATCTAATAAACTGTTGAGTTGTCTTTTTTCAAGTTTTATATTAGAAAATGTTGGAGTTCTCAATTCAAATCTATTCTTGTGATAAGATGACTCTCATGTTGAGACTCACAACTCTTTTATAAATATTTGACTTACTTTAATAGATGATTTAAAGTTTTCTTTAATATCTTTAGTTTTTGTTTATCTTTATGGTTTAGTTTAGTATTTTTAGAAGTTTATTAGTAGTAAATTAGCACTAACTATTAATTTAGTTCTTATTTTAAAATATTTTATAGTTTATTTATGTTTTTCTTTAGGATTCCTTTAGTAGTTGTTTTAATTACCTTGGTTTTTGTTCTTATGTTTCATTTAATTTTTACCTTGTAGAGTTTAATATTATTCTAGAGTATCTCTTTTAATAGGTATACTTTTAGCTCATTGATTTTTATAGCATAATGTTCCTTAGTTCTAGGTTTTAGTCTAGTTTTACTTTACCCTTGTTCTCTTTAGGTTTCATATTAGTCTTTTTGGTTCATTTCTTCTTTCTTGTTTCGTGCTTTAGTTGTTTGTCTTTCTTATCAGTTTTTGTTAGTGTTTTCTTTTCACTTAAGTTGGATATTAAACCATGGAAAATGTAATTAAGTGTATTTTTTATTCACGTATTTTCAAAATCAGATTTCTATTCTTTAAGAGGTTGTCTAATTAATAAATTATCACTGTCAGATAGGATAGATTATAGATTTCAATTTCAATTGATTCTTAATTAATACACATTCTCAATTGAGAGAATAGAATAAGTTAATTTGATAACTTATTGATTATTTTCCCATAAATTATTATAAAACCCCTTTGTATCTTTAGAATCTTAAAATGAACCTTTAGAACCCCTATAATTAGACTGGTATGATTCCAATTTGACCTTCATGATAGGCGAAAGGGTTGATTTGTTGACGTGACAATTTTTTCCATCAACAAATTTGGTGACTCCGTTGGGGAAAAGTTTTATAGAATTTGTTTTCATACTAATGATTCTTATAGGTCAACAAATTTCAATTATTCAACCTATTTTTAATGCTAAAAATGATTAGACTAATATTGCTTTTAATCTATCACATTTTTCATAGTATAATCATCTTGAAGATCTCCCTCAAATTATTGAAGTAATTAATGAAGAATTAGAAATTGATTGGTATTCAAAATTAACATGTGAATCTCAACATGATATAATTAACTTTAATATAAGGATTCAAGAAGATAGAGAAATAGTATTAGCCACTAATCTTTATCCTAACATTCTCTATCTTTTTGATTCTTTTCCTTTTGAAGACCTTGTTGAGCTTAATCAAATTTATTTGCCTAATCAACATTCAGGTTAGAAAAATCAGGTATAAGATAGTCATATCTCAAAGATATGATCTGTTGAAAATTTTAATGGCATATTGGATTGTCAAAAACCCACTGACCAAGAATCAATTGGAAGAAAATCAACTATATGTAGAACAATGCATACCAAAAATGAGACTGGAAGATATCCTTCATGAGTTACAAGATAATAGAGAAATCAAAGAATTCATAGAAGGTGAATATGAAGAGGAGCCCCAACAAGAATGCCAGATAGTTGGAGCTCCTTGAATTTCTACAAATCTAATCAATGTTGGAAATCATCCAGGTAAACTGTCTTCTCTCAAGGGATTAAACATACCAAAAGTTTCTAGTTCATCTAGAGAATCTTGAGAGAATAATTTAGAAGATTTTATATTGGTTTGTGCCACTCTTGGAGTAACTAATGAAAGGACTTGTTTAAGGGTTTTTGCATAAACATTAGAAGGAAAAATTTATCAAGCATTTATTAGTCTACTTGAAAAAGTGATTGATAGTTGGAATGATGTAGAAAAATGGTTAGAATTATCCTTTAGAAAAGATAAAGAAAATTTTGAATTAGTTTATGATATTTCAAACATTTCATTAGATACAGGTGAAACTATGTATCATTTTATTTCTAGGTTTACTAAATTATGTCAAAAAATTCTAAGTGATATCAGGCCTTCTAAGAAATTATCCAGGCTTTATTTTTATAATGTTTTACCTTTAAAATACAAAATAACACTATAAGATAAATATATAATTGAATATTATGAAACCATCTGGTTCTGTATTGATTATGAAAAGAAGCTGAAATGTGTAGGTTTTAAAGATAGATCTAATACAAGATTGAATTTAGATAATGCTAAAATATTAAATGCAATCCAAAGTCTGAGAAATGATTTGGTCACTGTTAAAAGATATCTTAATGATAAACCTTCCTCTTCTCATAAAAATGTGAAGGAAGATAATGTTTCTTATTATTGTGAGGTTTGTGAACTTGATCATAATCCTGAAACATGTCAAACTATTATTAAATTTAAGAAATATTTTTTGCATGGATAAGAAAAGATAATTGAGGATTCAATGTATAATGTAAATACTATTAATGAGTCTTAATATATATATATATATATATATATATATATGTTATAAATACAAGGAATAATGATTATGACGTTTTAAACAATAATAGGTCAGCAAATGACAAGTCTCATTCTAATGATAAAGATAAAACAATTCATAAAAATGATCAAGATACTCTTTTTGCTACTGGATATAACAATTCACAATATCAACATTATAAGTCTAAGAATTTTAGGCAAAAAAATGCTATGACCTACAATATAATTGATGATTTGTCAACCATTAAAGCTAGATTTTCATTATTGCAAGTTGTTAGTCTTCCTGAACAATTATATAAAATTAATGAATCAGTTAAGAATCCTAGATCAGATGTTGGTTTAAAATAAGAAGTAATGTTTAACATATTTACGCTCACTAGTTTGATCCCTTATTGATTATATTCCTCATTTCTATGTCATAGTTAAAATTGGTAATAAAATAATACATAATTATATTTTGGATACTGGTGCTTCAAAACAAATCATGCCCAAGTGTATTGTTGATCAATTGGGCATTTCTTATGAAGTAGATGGAAGAAAATTTATCGATTTTGATGTAAGACAAACTAAGAGTTGTGGTAAATTTCATGATATAGTTATTAAGATAACGCAGGATGAACATATTAGTTGCATGACTAATATTCAAATTTTAGATATTTATAGTAATTATGCCATGTTATTAGGAAGAGATTGATCAAAGACAACTAGAGCATTTATTGGTAAAGATATAACTTGGGTTCTAGTTAATAAGGAGATTTCATTTATTAAAAGAGAATTTTTTTTGGTACTCTGATTGAATCTCCTTCTTCTTCCAATATCTTATACATAGAAATAGGTATTGAGACATACGAATTACTGAATGTTGATGAACCAAAAAACTAGAATGAAGAAACATTTAGAAGAAAACTTTTATGATCTCCTTACTTTGATGGAGCTTGTTCTCAACAAGGCAGTGGTGCTAGTATTTATCTCATATCTCCCATCAGTAAGATATTTCATTATGCTTATAGATTATCCTTTGAAAATACTAATAATACAACAGAGTTTGAAGCATTATGTTTAGGATTAGAGAAAGCCATATAATTAAATATTAAACACCTAGAAGTTTTTGAAGACTCAGAATTGATGATGAGACAAATTTGGAAGATTTATAAGACCAATCAAACATGTTTGCATCATTACACTCAAGAGGTATGGGCATTAACTAGATTTTTTGAAGCTTTCAATATTACCCATATTCTCAGGGAATTTAATATAAGAGAAGATAAACTTATAGTTTATGCTTTTAATCCTACTTTTAGTAAAATTGAACCTACTATTGATTTCCATGTGATTGAATTATTTCATCCTAAAATTCCTGATTTAAAAGAGAGATGGCTGGTTTTTAGTTGTGATGAACATATAGATTCAATTCTCAAAGGCAACTATTTTGACCAGGATGATTATGTACTTAATTGTGGTGATTATTTATAATAAGGTACTAACAAATTTCCTGTTGATTTAGTAAGCTTAGAATATATGTTTTATCCTAATGATCAACCCAAAGTTGCTAGAACTGAGGAACCATCAAGAAGAATCATAGGTGAAACCTTACCCATAGATTTAAGAACCAAATATGATCCTAAATATGTATATCTAGAGATACACGTAATTGAAAATGAAAATATTAAATTCATTAAACTTTTCAAAGAGTTTATTGATATATTTGCATGGTCTTATAAATATCTTAAAGGTTACAATACATATATTATCAAACATGATATTCTAATTAAACTAGGTATGAAGTCTATAAGATAGAAAATATGAAGGATTAGCCCTTTGTTAGAAGATACCATTAACAAAGAGCTAGATAAAATGATTGATGTTGGTGTCATTTTTCTTGTAACATATTCTGAGTGGGTGGTTAATTTAGTACCTATAAGGAAGAAAAATGAAGATATTAGGCTTTGTATTGATTTTAGAGACTTAAATAAAGCAATTACTAAAGATAATTTTCCTTTACCAAGTATAGATCATATATTACATCAGGTTATAGGATCTAAAATGATGTCTTTATTAGATGGATTTTCAACTTATAATTAGATTATTATGAATCCTGAGGATAGACATAAAACTACTTTCACCACATATAGAGGCACTTTTGCTTATAATCAAATGCCTTTTGGATTAATGAATGTTGGAGCCAATTTTTAAAAGGCTATGCACGTATATTTTGATGATTTAATAGGTGTAATCATTTATGTTTATTTAGATGACCTTACTGTTCATTCCAAAAAGAGAAAAAAATATTTAGATCATTTTCGTGAAATTTTTACAAGATATCAGAAGTTTGGAATTTCTCTAAATCCAAAGAAGTCTATTTTTTGTGTAACTGAAGGTAAATTATTGGGTCATATAATCTCTAAGGATGGTATTTCCATTGATCTATAATGAATTAAAGCAATAAAGGAACTAACTCCTCCAAAAGATCAATCAAGTTTAAGGTCTTTCTTTGGTAAAATTTAATTTTGTTAGAAAATTCATTTCTGATTTTGATAATAAGACTAACCCTTTACAGTTGTTATTAAAGAAAGATAATATTTACATTTGGGATGAAAATGCTGATCTAGCTTTTAATTCACTAAAAAATGCCATTGCTAGTGCACCTGTCCTTTCTAAACTTGATTTAAATAAAGCATTTATCATTTATGTTAATGCCACAAAAAAGCTACAGAAGCTATAATTACTCAAGAGTTTGAAAATAATGAAGACAAACTTATTGGTTACATGAGCCAATCTTTGAAAGATATCGAAACTAGGTACCCTCTAGTTGAAAAGTTTATCTTTTCTCTTATCTCTTCATTAATCAAATTTAGATATTTGCTAATAAGAAACAACATTCTCATGTGATCTAACCTACCTATTTTGTCATATCTTTTAAAACAACCAATTATTCAAGGGAGGCTTGTTAAGTGAATTCTTCATATTCAAGAATTTGATCTTGAATTTGAAACATCAAGAACTATTAAAGGAAATGAATAAGTGAAACACTTAGCTAAAAATACAACATCAAATTTCAATGTTCTAGTCCTTTTTGTTGATAAAAAATTAAATGCTAAACCTCATTTAAAAAAAATAAAGGTTTCCAAATTTGCTAAAAAATTTAAGTATAGGCATGAAATGAATGATTGGGACTATCTATTGGCTGAGGATGATTAGTATCATGACTTAGTCCACTATTTTCAAAATCAATCTTTCCCAAGCAACTTTAATAAGAAATAAATACATTCATTATGGTTAAAATCATTTAACTTTTGTTTTCTAGAATTTTTTTTATTTTACCATAATCGTGATGTGTTTTACTAAGATGTCTTACTCATGATCAAACATAGAAGGTGCTTAGAGGCTATCATGAAGGAAGTTGCAGTGGACATTATGCTACAAAGATAACTTATAAACTTTTAAGAGCTAGTTATTATTGACCCACTTTATTTTAGGATGCTTATAAATTAGTACGTTCTTTTATGCCTTATCAACTCTTTGTTAGCACAGATAGATTACTTGCAATGCCTTTGAACCTAATTATTTCTAAAAAACTTTTTACTAAGTGGAGCATAGATTTTATTTTAGACATTCATCCACCATCATCTATAGGTCATAGATATATCTTGACAACCACATATTACTTCACTAAATGGCATGAAGCTAAAGCTCTTAAAATTTTAGTTACAGGTGAAGTGATTTTGTTTTTAGAAAATCAATGTTTTTCTAGATTTGGAGTCCTATATGAAATTATTTCTGATAATAGACCACAATTTGTCTCAAGTGAATTTTTAGAATTTTCAAGAAAATATTTTATTATTTCTAGTCATTCATCAAAATATTATCCACAAGGGAATGGACAAGCCGAGTCCACTAATAAAACTTTGATTTTTATAATGAAGAAGTTAGTTTGTGATAAAAAAAGAAATTGGCATCTTAAAATCTTTGAAACTTTATGGAATGATAGAACTATTGTTAAAGTAGCAACTAGTTATTCTCCTTTTATGTTAGCATATGGATTTGAAGCTACTTTACCTATAGAACTCTAGATTTATTCAGTAAGAACTACCTTGAAATACGTAGAAGATGTAAATTTAATTGAGCAAAGGCTACATGACTTGATAACACTTGATGAATCTAAAGTAACTGCACTTTAGAAATTAGAAAAGACTAAGCAAAAGCTAAATAATTTTTTTGATAAAAATGTGTCAAATAAGAAGTTTAAGGTTGGAGATCTAGTATTATATTAGGATAAAGCTCATGAGGACCCAGAGAAACACCATAAATTTGATACATTATGGCTTGGACCTTATAGAATTACTATAATACTGATAATAATGCTTTTCATTTTAAAGACCTTGAAGGTAATTGGCTAGGTTATTTGGTAAATTGCCATCATCTCAAGTTGTTTTATGATTAGTGCTTTTGTTTTTCTTTTTGTTTTGGGTTTTGTTTATCTTTCTTTGTTGTTTATTGCTTGTTTTTCTTTTTATTTATTTGATGCTCTTTCTTTGTTTTGATTAGAAAAATGAAAGGTTTGAAATGAAAAGGACCACATTTGAAGGAAGGATATGAGAAATTACAAAAATATTATAAGTAACTTTCATTTAAGAAATATTCTTGCAAACTCAAAATCATAGTTAATGATAATATGATTGTTTTATACTTGGTTGTGAGAAGGTTATTTCATCATCAAATTTTGTTCTTAAGGCATTGTAAATTAATTATGCATCTAGCCTAAACTTTCTTGTTAATTATTTCCCTTTCTTCGTACCACACTAACTGAACATTTCATCTCTATCTAAATTCATCTTTTTAGGGGTTCATACTTAACTACTAGAGAAATAATTTTTTTGGATAACACTCTCAAGACAAATTTGCATTTTATATATAGGAAAATTTGTTGCTAATCAAATTTATTTCACAAAATTGACTAGCAAGGTCACTAATGTTATGCCTATTTTTTATACCCCTCCAAATTTTAAAACCATATTTACTACCATAGTGATGACCTGGTCATAAAGCCTAAAACTATGTTGGGGACCCTTATTTATTAATAATATTAGTAGATGCATTTTTATTATGAGATCATAATGATTGATTGATGATTCTATTTTTGTTTCAGTGGTTTCAAAAAGTAAAGTGGATGAATGAATAAAATATGCATATATTTTTATTCTCATGATTAATTACAGTTTAGTTGGTAGTTTCAATTCATATACATTTGAATTATTTCAGTGATATGTTTGGAAGTATTACATTTCATTTTTGCTATAGTTGTTACAACTTTTTGATATAGTTATATATCAGTCATTATCATGAGATTTATTTATTATTTATGGATCAGATATGGCTTATTCATCTTGATAATTTAAAAGGATATAGTTCTTAAATAACAATAATTAATCAGGTTATGGCAAGGAATTTGCACTTTGATGTCTTTTTTTGGGTAGATGATTATATCTCATTCAGTTGCTCATATCATTAAAATATCTTATTTTAGATGCATGATAATTACTTTGACATTTTTCTGGGAATCAAACAATATTCTCATCAAATGTATATACCATTTCCATAAGAATGACATTGTTTTTGTCCTCACATGCATTAATTATAATGAGTTTACTAAGGAAATGTTGGTTCATTATAAGGTTTTGTCTAAGTTCACTAAGCCTAGCCTTCTATTAACATCGCATGAACCTTGTCATGATTTGGTTTCAAATGCATATGGGCTTAGGATTGACTAAAGACCTAAGTTTATTTTTATTTTTTTGACAAGAACCTTTGGTTATATGATTTTGTCGATGGTTTAGTTTTCACAATGCATGATGTTAGTTTAAATGGGCATATGCACTTGAGTCTATCCTCACGAGTTGAGTTTGCATGTATATTTGGAATGAGGTTTGATGTCGACAAGATTACAAGGGTGACTTGGCATAGTACTGGTATCGAAACTTGTTCAAGGTGGCATTGTATTTTAATGTTTCTAGATGCTTTAGATCATGGAAATCTTGACATTAAGGTGTGTATTAATGATTCACTTATCTCCTTGAATCACATAGTTTAACATGGAATTTGGTAGGAAAGAATAGTGAATACTAAGTTTGATAATTGGTTGGAATGTATTAGTAAACTGTTAACTTTGGCAAGAATTAGTGAGGACCAATAAGAAGTAAGTATATATCCCTAAGTAGTTATGAGGCGAATTTGGAAAATAAAAGTTGATTTTATTTAGTTAGTTGTCATTTTGGAAAGCTTTTGGTGAAAGCAAAATTCTAGTTCGACGATAATTGTAGAAAGAAAAGTGAGCAAAGAGATTTGAACAAGGTTTTCAAAGTTGATTTTAGGTATGAATGTTTTGGTTTATCTCATTTAGAGGCCTGAGAAGTTGATGCATTTGACAGTTTCCAATGTTCAATGAAAATATGGTTAGATATGCATGAAAGTCAACATTTCTAAAATTGGAGTTTGTGGAATAGAATTGAAAATGAAAATATATGGTTTTAAAGATTTGATAGTTTTTTTTAAGTTTATGCATATAATGGCAGTTACGGTATTCGAAGCATTGTATGATTTTGAATCACAAATTGCAAGTAATTGTTGATTTCTAGTTTCAAACTCTTTGTTTTTGTTTGGTAAAATTTCACTAAAACTTGTTCATCTTCTTTGTTAGGTGATACCTTGCATATGTAATAATTTTGGATGTGGGTGTTTAAAAATCATATTTTTGGATGTTTGAATATTATTATGAACTCAAAATAAGTATGAAAATTTTCTATTATTTATCTCTCAAAAATATGGAGGCTCTAGTGGTAGTTTCAAACTTATCCTAGTTAGATTAGTTTATTATCATTTAAAGTATAGGGTTTCATTTGCATTATTATCCCTTCTCAAATTTTGGATGTTATAGACTGTGTAATGATTGGTATTAAATATAGTTGATGATGGGCTTCGTTTCATTAATCTTCTGCATATGTGAGGGTTCATTCTTAGTTTCTTGCATGTTTCGCATTTGCAATATTTAATTGCAAATTTATAGTGAAATATGTTGCATAAAAGAAAAATAAATAAAACTAGCATGCAATAATTTGTTATTAAAATAATTGTTTGTCGAGGGTTTTTCAAGTTTTAGAAATCTTAGTTTGGTTTTATTCACATGGATCATTCGATTTCAATGTTGAGATGTTGAGTACAAAATGAGTTGGAATTATTGTAGATAGAGAAACAAGTTGAAAAGTTACATTTAATTTATTTTCAACATGAGTTTGCTTGTGGATTTTGATATAGTTTGGGTTCTTGTTCTAAGTTGGAAATTTTTCCTCAATATTTTTGGTCATGACATAGTTTTATAAAGATAGTAATAAATTAGATGTGATTAATTATTTCCTCAGTTTTTTAAAATTTGTTGAATACTTTTCTTGTAATGATTGAATTTCAAATGAGGAAATAATTTAATAATGAAATTGGTTTTATAATTTTGAGCATGGAAATCAATATGGTTTTTTAGATATAACAAAGTGATGAGTAATGTATTCATACCATGAATAATTTTTAGTCATAAAGCTCAGAATTTCAATTTGGCTTCTTTTCAGATTATTTCTTATTTTAAAAATGTCTAGGTGGGACAACTAGTAGAGAATAGTAATGATGGAGGGTGGGGTCAAAGGTCAAATCAAGGAAGTTAGTCAAACCATAGTCAAAGTTATAGTGGGGTTGGTTTTTGTGCTAGACATTTTGGGCCTAGATTCCCTTGGGGCACAAGAATGTCCATCTATTTTGATGCTTCTAATCCTAATTTATAGAATTTCTTGAATTATCTTCCTATTCAGAGAGGTTATGGTGGTTTTAGAAAGCATAGAGGTCATAGGAGATTTTGAGGGCAAAGAGTTGGGGCCCGTGATCAATTCCAAATCAGTTCTTCACATTTTCTCAAACACCATCCTGAGCACGATCCTTATCTATAGTTACAACCACCTATTTTTAGAGGAGAACCAATTGACTAGCCACTTTCTACCCATCAATTTCTTGACAATAAGCTAGAAAATCAATTAAATAAAGAGGTGGCTTATGCTAAGGACTTTAGGAACATTGCCATTATTTTAAATACTCTTACTCCACCTAATACTGAACTCGGTGGGAAATGTAAGAGATTGAAACTTTCAAGGGATCATAGTGAACCAATCTTAGGGTCTGAAAGACTGAATTTAAGGGGTCGAGGATTTGGCAGTAAAATGAAATCTATTGATATCTTTGATCATGTTGCTGAGAAGAGTATTGTTGGAAAAGGAAAATAATCTAAACCACCTCATGAGTTCAAAATAATTAAAAGGGTGAAATTAGAAGTTGATGATGATACATCTGAGATAGGCACTAGATTGCTGCCTTTTCCTACATTTGAAATATAATATAATGTTTGTCTTGATCAACAAGATAAACTGGTCATAGAGGTTTTCTTAGATTTGGATGATTATTGGGAATGACTTTGTTTATTCAGAAAACTTGATGCAGTTTTAAAACTTATCTTGGTATTTATTTTTAAAGACATGGATAAAATAGATATTTTGAGATATCATTAATATATGCTTAAGTTTATAGTTTAAATTGCATTATGGTTTAAACAAGAGTAGGATTCATCAATTTATTATTTATTTTATGATTATTCATATTTTCTACTTTATTGTTAATAAGATGGGGTCCCCACCCGTTAAGATTAGTACCCAGGTTCTTTCATTTAAATAGTTTGATTTAATTAAGACTTTAGAGTCTTAATTAATCTCTCCTTATATTTTAGATTAACTAATTGACTTTATAAGTCAATTTGTTAACCTTAAATAATAACTAACTAAAGGTTAGTTATAACATATTTCATAACTAAAGTTGAATGATAAAAGGAGATCAAAATTTCATTTAAAGATAGAAGTTCAACATGTATTGAAGACTAGAGTATTATTCTAAAGTCATTCATTCATCCCTTCTTTCTATACAATTTCTCTGAGATAGTATAACTTTTATAGATAGACCCAATGGTACTTTATTTGACAGTTGAGTAATAACTTATGTAACATAGGTATATCTAGTTATGTTTATCATCTATTATTGATTATCTAAAGTTTGTTAGGTCTAATATCTTTTGATGACTATTATTTATAGTCCTATGTGTAGAATTCAAAGTATTCAACTTGAAAATGATGATCACTTCGCATTTTTAGTGATACTTCATTGATCTAATCAATTGTTGAGTTATCCTTTTTCAAGTTTTGTATTGGAAAATGTTGAAGTTCTCATTTCAAATATGTTCTTATGATAAGATGACTCTCATGTTGAGACTCACAACTCTTTTGTAAATATTTGACTTACTTTAATAGATGATTTAAATGTTTATTTAATATCTTTAGTTTTTGTTTATCTTTATGGTTTAGTTTAGTATTTTTAGAAGTTTATTAGTAGTAAAATAACGCTAACTATTAATTTAGTTCTTAGTTTAAAATATTTTCTAGTTTATTTATGTTTTTATTTAGTATTCCTTCAATAGTTGTTTTAATTACCTTGGTTTTTGTTCTTATGTTTCATTTATTTTTTACCTTTTAGAGTTTAATATTATTCTAGATTATGTCTTTTAATAGGTATACTTTTAGTTCATTACTTTTTATAGCAATTTTTATAGCATAATGTTCCTTAGTTTTAGGTTTTAGTCTAGTTTTACTTTTCCCTTGTTCTCTTTAGTTTTCATGTTAATATTTTTGGTTCAGTTCTTCTTTATTGTTTCATTCTTTAGTTGTTGTTTGTCTTTCTTGTCATTTTTTGTTAGTGTTTTCTTTTTGCTTAAGTTGGATATTGAACCATGGAAAATGTAATGAAGTGTATTTTTCATACACATATTTTCATAATTAGATTTTTATTCTTCAAGAGGTTGTCTAATTAATATATTATCTCTGTCAGATAAGATAGATTATAGATTTCTATTTCAACTAATTCTTAATTATTACATATTCTCAATTGAGATAATGGAAAAAGTTACTTTGATAACTTATTGATTATTTTCTTAGAAATTATTATAAAACTACTTTACATCTTTAGGATCCTAAAATGAACCTTTAGAACCCCTAAAATTAGATTGGTAAGATTCTAATTTGACCTTTATGATAGGCAAAAGGGTTGATTCATTGATGTGACAATTTTTTCTATCAACAGTAGGGTGAGATAGTTTGGGCTGAAATAGGATATACCAAATGAACCACAGTGGTATATATAGGAGGATTATGAGGTGGATCTTTCATAGGCTTATTTTGTAAGGATACAACTATTAACAAAGAAGAAGGCTAGCAGTATAGATGTGGATGATGCCAGATATACACCAACATTATTTTTTGGTGGGTAGATTAGCTAGTGTTTAAAAGAGGGAGGGAAGTGTGACCACAGTAGGAAGGGGAGGATGAGGAGATGGAAGATGTCAAGGAGAGAGGAGGAGAGGAGAGTGCTATAGAGGAGGTGGATGTATAGGGTATTATTATAGAAAAGGATGTATTAAGGGCACAATGTGACACTTTATAGGGATAGTTGACTACATTATAGTCTATCTATGTTTAGGCAACCTAATATCAAGATAGCTACCAGAGTCAAAGGGTTAGACTTTAAGGATTGGGAGGGTTATCTAGGGTGATTACATCAGTGACAGGTGGAGGCGTATAGGGTATAGGGATAGGACTACTAGGGTGGTGAGTCTGGACATGTACAAGGATGTGTTGGGAGAGACATAATACCATGATCATATCATGAGTGGGCACCTTCTAGAGGTGCCATAATATGTGATTTACCTAGTAGGTTAGGGTAGATATTCATGTTTAACACTGACCATATTAGTTAGTATGGGCAATATGGCATGTGGTAGGGGTGGTAGGGATAGAAGAGTAGATTGAGGAGATGGGAGAAGATATGTGGGAGGATATGGGGGAGGTAGAGTAGGTGGGAACATTGATTTGAGCCTCCTAGATTTTACCACATAGTTTTTATTGATCAAAGGATGATATTATACATGTGATTATACTTTGATGATGTACACATTATAATTACACATATATGATGTAGATACTTGAATTACATATATATGAGCAATTGATGGTTATTATGAGCATGTGTTACATTGTCATATGATTACTTTTATTAATTAGTTTATTCTTATGTTATAATTTAATTTTTTTGAGATGATTATGGATCATGATTATGATGTTTTATTATATTAATTTTGATGGATGATGTTATGTAAATGTATATTCTCTTTATGGTTTTAGATGATGTAATATGTTATTTTTATCAAATGTTAGATAATAATTATGATTGGGTGATTATGATTGTTGGTAAAAGAGGTTCTTAACTCATATATTGACTTGGATTGTAACTAGAGATAGGCCTCTTGTAGTATTTGCATTTGCATCCTATATCTAGTTTTAATAGGACTATAAAAACCCTATTGTAATAAAAATTTTAGGAAATATAGATGAACTAATTTTTACATGATTCAAGTGTCAGGATTAAATTTATGAGTATATGCCCTACCTTGTGTATGAGATTTAAGTCTTGCTAGATTGATTAGGAACATATTTTGGATCTAATTCATATATTATGTAGACTAATCGATGTATGAAGTCTATGATTTTAAGAATATGATCAATAAAGGAACCTTTCACGGGATATTTTTTTATTTTGACTTTAGATATTTTAAAGGGAATGTTTTTTAGAGAAAATTGATCAATATGGGAATTTTTTGCAATGTACATATTTAGAATCCATCCTTCAAGGGTGTGGTTTATATTTTTAGATATATTTTTATATTTATATGAATAACTATACTTCAAGGGATCAGTATATGTTTTTATCCTTTTATTAATTTTGATATTTTGATCCTAACTTGAATTTTTGTCATGGATTAGCTTAGGGTGACCCAAGTTATTATGGTTTCAACAAATAAAGTGATCACACAAGATGGTATTTTTATCCCAACTAAGCTTTACCTAACCAATATGAGGGATTTGGGGATCCTTCTAGATATAAGCAAAGCTTATAAAATTATAACATGCCATGAATAGAGTTGGGGTTTTCATGTTTAAGGATGAGATAGGCATTCTATCAGATAACCACATGATTCTATATCATTATTAGTATATTTTTTTGGATACTAAGATGATTGTTAGAATAAGGATTTTGGACAAAAGGGAAAATCATCTTGATTATAGTTACTAAAAGATTATTAACAATAGAAAAGATGTAGATGTAAAACATTAAGAGGCCCATGCTCTAGTTTTCCCTCAAGAGAGGCCAAATGATATGCCCTAGATCCATATTTATGAGTAATAATATTTGGTCTAAGCTAATTTGGAGAAAATTTCTCTCTTTTACTCCTCATATTTGTAACATGTTGATTTTATTTAAGGACAAGGTCACTAATGTTAAATTCCCATTCTTTTAAATGTCAATTATATGCATGCTTTATTATTTCTTGATAACTATATAGGTGGTTGAATGTTGTTGTTTGGCATTCATCTAATAGTTATAGTTGGGCATTATTATTGATGATAGTCTTCTTCAAAAATGATGTCTTTAAGTTAAATTCAAAGAGAAGGTATTTGAAGTTATATAGGAATAATAGCCTCTGTGCCGTAAACTAAATAAAATGGGGTGACACCTATTGGAGTGCTAATACTCATTCGATAGACTCATAGTGTGAAAGGGACTTTAAAATGTTAGTCTTTTCTAGTTGCATTGACTTCTTTATCTAGGATTTTATTAAGAGTTTATTTATAAGCTTTAACTTATCCATTGGCTTACAGATAATATGGTGATGAAAAACTCAATGTGATATTAAAAGAATCATAAATATGATGGACTTTCTTACTCAAAAGATTTTATATTGTCGGTGATGATCCTTTGAGGAATTTAGAAATGACATATAATGTGATCATGGATGAAATCCATAATTTTTTTACCTTAGTTGAAATAAGATGAATAGTTTCTACCCATTTATTAAAATATTCTAGAGTGGTAATGATAAAACTATGTCATTGGGAAGATTTGGGGTTAATTTGACTAATGAAATCCAACCCCCACTAAGAAAATGGCCAAAAATCTTTAGCCAATTGTAAAGCATGACTAGGAACATTTGATAAGTTTGTATGTTGTTGAGATTAATGGAATTTATTAACATATTAACAAAAATCTTGATTTAAGGTGGGCCAATAATAACCTAAATGTAGAATTATTTTAGCGATGATTAGGACACTAAAATGTCCTCCACAAATTACATCATGTATTTCTTTGATTACTATGATTTCTTCTAAACCCTGGAGGCATCGAAGGAGAAGGCCATAAAAACCTCATTTATATAGAACAACCCCTAGTATGCTATAATGAGTAGTATGTTGTTGGAAGGTGCATTTACCTTTTTTAGAAATATTGGGAGGAATGAAACCCAGTGAAATATAATCATATATCTGTGTGTACCATGGTTCTAATTGGCTTTCCTCCACATTATGGAGAGAGGGGAGATCAGTGTTAGTATAATAAGGTTATTTGATTTTGTGAATAAGAACAAAAAATAATATTCTTGGGAGGATGATGGAATGAAAGAGGCTATAAAATCCATGGTATTAGTGAACTTATTAGTTGATCATGGAGTGGTTTGAATCGTATAATGATCAAATGATGATAATAATTGGTCTACCAAGATTTTATATGTTTGGAGAATATCATTTTTACATTGATATATGCCATTTATTTAATTTACCACTAGTTGATAATCCCCATAAATATTAACTATTTTGATTTTTAGGGATAAAGCAATTTGGAAGCCTATAATTAGGGCCTCATATTCTACCATATTCTTGGTACAATAAAAATCAATTTTGAAATATAATGACATAAAGGACCCTTCTAGAGGTATTAAAACAATTTTGATTCCCCCACAACACTCACATTTAGATCCATAAAAGAACAAAGTCATTTTATATTATGTATCTACACGAGACAAGGAGGTTATATATTCATCCAAAAATTCATAATTAGATGGTTGATTATTAGCAGAGGTGTTTCTACCAATTTATTCACAATGATTTGTTCCTTAATTGATTTTTGTTGGAAGAACTTAAGGTCAAATTTAGTGAGGAGCATAAGCCACCTTGCCACTCATTGATTTTGATATGGTTTCAAATATATGTACTTAAGAGGGTCAGTATTGGTAATTACATATTTTTTGTGATTAAGTAAATAATGATGGAACTTAGAAGATAAAAAGACTAAGGTGAGACATAGTTTTTCCATATGCATGTAATGAGTCTCATACTCAATGAGAGTGTGAATTATGTAATAAACTACTTGTTCTCTATGTTACTCATTTTGATCGATAAACATGGCACCTAGGGCATGATCTAAAGCTAAGATGTATAAGTAAAATGGTTAGCCCTCATTAGGAGGAATAAATATAGGGGAGAAAGAAGATATTTATAAAGGGTATTTAAGTATTTTTGATAATTTTCATCCCATAGGAACTAAGTGTCTTTCTTAATAAGGTGATGTAATGGATGACATTGATCTGATAATTATGAAATAAAGCATTGAATAGATTGTAATTTCCCTTGTATACTATGAAGTTTATTAAGATTAGATGGGGGTGGAATTTCTAAAATGCCTTAATTATAGTTGGATTGACTTTGATTCCATGGATAGAGACAATAAAACCCAAGAGCTTGCTTGAAAAGTCCCTAAAAACACACTTATGGGGATTGAGATAGACTTAATATTTGATTAAATGAGAAAATATTATCTTGAGAATAGAGAGATGGTCCTTATTGAGTTTGGATTTACCAAGGATATCATCCACATAATATTCAATGATTTTGTGGATTAGGTCATGAAATATGTAGGTCATGACATATTTGTAAGTTTCCCTACCATTCTTTAAACCAAAAGGCATGACCCTAAAATAGAAAGTTCCCCATGAGTTAATAAAGGAAGATTTTTATTGGTATTTAGGGGAAATAAGGATTTGATTATACCCAAAGAATCCATCCATGAGAGATAACATTTCATGGCCAATCATGAGGTATAAAAGCTAATCGATATTAGGTAGAGGAAAATCATCTTTAGGAAAAGTGAGGTTTGGGTCACAAAAATTAGTATAGAGGCATAATCCCTTGGATAATTATGTGACAAGCACACTATTGGACGCCCATTGAGGGTAATCAATAGGTTGGATGAAATTGAATGATATAAAACATTGAAGTTATTCTTTAACTAGATTTGACACATAATGCATATTTCAGAGATTTTACTTTATGATGTTATGGATAACTATAATAGGGTTGATTCCTAGCATGTCCTTGTAATACAAGGAAAAATCTTGACTATGGTCATTTAAGAATGTAGTGAAATTATGGTGTTCTTGGGAGTCTAAGACTTGACTAACTTTGATATTTCATGGTACTTCTCATGTCTCAATATTAATATTTATGGTGATCTCTTTTAAAAGAATAAGAGATTCAGATGAAATAGAGTTTTGTAAGTATGTATTTCCTACTCCCAAATATGTTAATATAGAGTCATCATCCTAACATTAAAGAATCAACACTAATGGAGAATATTATTCTATCATGTTGGAGATAGTTTGGGTAATAAATTTAGTTTCGTTATTAGTTTGACATGTGAACAGTCTTAGGTTGACATTATTGATCAAAAATGTTAGGTGAGGTGGATCTAATGTCATTAGTTTCTAAAGTGGAGTTAGGTGAGGATGGTAATGGGATTTAATGGATATATGAAGCAGTGTCGAGTAGTGATGACAAGGTATTGGTGTGGATATATGGATTAAGAGATACTTGAAGGGTTTTTTTGAAAACTAGACCATGTTTTTCATGTGGTTTTCTAAGATCACTTAGTGTGAACACATGTGGTCCCTGCTCATAATATCCTATGCCCAAGCCCTTTTAATCACACCACTACAAATAAGTCTGTGCAAAGTGTGGTTTATTAAGGAAAGAAAAACTTGAGGAAAATAGTTTTGTATGATATTGATTTTCATGATATAAAAGGGATTGATCAATCCATACATATATTAAATGTGTACAAATTTAAGGAGGACCAAAGGGGACAACCTCTCTAAGGTTAGGATAATAGAGGGGCAATTTATCTAGGTGCCCATATTCCTGAAGAGATGACAAGGTGTTAAGTTTCAATAGCTTATATTCTCCTAGTGAGTGTTGTTGAAGTGTAGAGTCAAGGGAATCATTAGGAATGTAGGATGAAGGTATTGTTGCACTAGATCATGCCTCACTTGATGATGATGGTGTTAAGTCTTTTTAAGGATTGATAAATCATTAGGTTGTTAGGTTAAATTATATGTTTTGAATAGATGAGGATCTTTTGTACAATGTGGATTTTGCCTTCATACTCATACTTGAGGCATTGATGTAGGGTGGAGAGGAAATGGTGCTTAACACGGATCCATGGATACCCTAGTAAAATTTTATATTTAAATTCTCATTATACCACATTAAATAACTTAACGATTAAGACATCATTAGGTTGATAGGTTAAATTGCATGTTTTGAACATATGAGGGTCTACTAGGACAATATGGGTTTTGCCTTCACACTCATATTTGAGGCATCTATGTAGGGTAGAGGGGACATAAAGTGTAACATGGATCTAGAAATTCCATAGTAAATTTTTATATTGAATTTATCCTTCTACTACATAAAATAGCTCAAGGAGGGTACGTGCCCCAAATTGAATAGGGAGGATGATAATTCTTGAGGTAAGAGATACCATGTCGTTAAAATCTCATAAAACAATTGGGGATTAGGCTATGATGGTTTATGATAACTTGATTTATTTGAAAGCGTGTAATGAGATAATGTTTATGCTAGCCCCATTGTCAATCATGGCCCTTTTGATCATTGTTTGACCAGCTTGGAAATGATAAATAAAGGTGAGTCTTAGTCTTCAAGTTATAGTTTGGATACTTCAAATTAATAGAAGTTAATGTATGAGTTAAGTTTTTAATGATCCTATAAAAAGTGATAGAGGTTTAGATTTGTCTAGTTGTACTTGGATGGTTTATAGTGCCTCTATCATACCTTGACAATGTTGTGGGGAATTTTGGATAAGTTAGTATAAGGACATCTTTATGGGAAGTTGGTGTAGCTATTTTAGAACCAATGTCTATATTACTTCTGAGGTATTATTATCCTGAGTTATCCCTAAAATGAATACTTTTAGTTTTGGAGTAGATGGTTTGGGGGTCTCTATAGTAGAGGTAAGGCCTTTGTAATGGAAATTTTAACTTTGTTCAAATTTTAGTTTTTTAAACCTTATGCCTGAGATCATGTGGCTATTTTAATTGTGTGAATTTATAATAGTGGTCAGTTTGTTGAAGATTCAAAGTTACTCATATTTGGAGGAATTATGGAGCATTTGGAAGAAAATTGGTCAGGGTTGGCATCGAGGATATTAACCATGCCTTTTGATGCTTGTTTTGATTTTGATTGTAATGGACATAAGGTATACACCATGTTAGTCTTAGAGGCAGTTGTGGTTTTAGTGTCTAGGTTAAAATGAATATCAGGATAAGGTTGTTAAGTTAATAGGTCATCTTCCTCCAAGATATCTTTAATCATGGCCCTAAAAGCATTGTAGCTCTTAGTATAATGTCTTGGTATCTGATGGTAGGCACATATCTTATATCCATTATACTGTGCCTAATTTTGGATATGAGATTTAATAGGTTTGATGGGTGGTAATGTGATGATGGAAGTTTTTAAAAATTTATCAAGGATGGTAGAATATGAACCCTCTAATGGGTTTTGGTGGGATTTTGTCATTCTTAGGGGTATCAATTTTTGGACCATGGTTGCCTTTGTGCCTTCATTTTTTGTGTTGATTGTATGAGTGGTTTTAATGGGTGGTAGAGGTATCTTAGATAAGTTTTGGGGATAATAAAAATATGAAGGATTGATATGGGGTATTGGTGTTGGTAATATGGGTGGAAGTTTTTAAGCTATCTTAGGTCCCTAGATAGGTGGTTCTATAATTGTGATCTTTAGCTTACAGGAAATATGAGGCCCTAATATGGACAACTTAGTTTGAACTTGGGAGATATTCATCTTCCTTTTTTAGCATAATTAGGTATTATAGGGGTATATTCATGAGATTTTTCATTTTTGGATGTTTGAGGGAGTTCAAGCCCTATAAGCAGGTGTTTTAGGGCTTTACCCTTCAACATACCAAGTCACTTTTCCCATGTGGCTAGAGTAACCCTTTTACATTCTTTTGTTTGTAATTAGTCTTTAGCATGTTTAGATGACACCTCCTCTATAGTATCCCATGTAATGATATTGAGGAGGTTTGAATGGATTACATAAATAGGATTCACTAACTTAGGTTGTTCTAAAATATCTCTACTAAGGAGGTATGGAATTTATATTAATTTAGAGGACTTAGGTGTGCTACCAACTTCTTTAGGTATAAGTTGATTGTGAATGGTATTTATTGCATGGTATTCCCTATCTTGGGTGTTTTTGGTATTTATTTGTATATAATTGGATTAAGATGGATGCTTTGGGAATGGTTTTCAAAAGATATCAATGGATTGGTTTGAAAGAGCATTTACATCATCTAATTGTAGTTCCCCTTAATCAATAAGGTTTTGGACCAAGATTTTGAAATACCAACACATATTGCTCTCATGAATAAGTACACAATGGTAGGTGAAAAATTTACTCTCTTTATACCAATTAGGTTTAGGATGAGATTCAACAATGGGATTGACTATAAGAAATTAAATCAATGATTCATTCAAAAGTTTATCTAGAATGGAAGCATAATATTCTCCCAAGGGCATGCATTGCCTTAGTGGAAATCATGTAAAGTTTTTTTGTAGTTGTGTCTGGGAGGTGAAAGAACACGATTGGTTTATTGTCAATGGAGGGGATGATTTTAGGAAAACATTTGTTGTGTTTTTGGTTTAGGGTTGTTATACCCCTTAGAAGGATTAGGTTTAAATTTTATATTTCATAACTTAACTTTTACTTAATCTAGGGCTCATATTTCTAACTTATGGGCCATAGTAAAGGATTCATCAAAGGTCTTACAAGATTAGACCTGAAGCATGGATTATATGTGCTTGGTGCATGACTTGGTTAAAAGTTTTATTCAATCAATTTGAGTGAGGGAAAAAATAACTAGTTTATAAGTCCTCACCATCTTTCAATGAAATCAAAAATTGAGTCATCTTCAAACTATCGAATGGTGTATAAATTAGTGATGGTTACCTTGATTGTGATATTGATTGAAAAGTGATATAGGAAGGTTTAGGCTAGCTATCCAAAATAAGAATAGAGAATGTTGTGGAATGGAATTGTAACAATCTAAATCAGCCCTATCTAATGACATGGGAAACATTCTTAGGAGGAGAGCATCATCATGGGCTATAAGGTAGCAAGCATGTCTAAAGGACTTGATGTGTTGTTGAGGCTCCTCCTTATTTTAAAATTTTATGAACTTGGGTAGTTCCCATTAGGAAGGATAAGGCCTAATGGGTACAACCATATTGATAGGTTCATTATAGATTTGTCCATATGACAACATATTCTTTTGCCTAGAGGTAAAAGCTTTGAGGTTCACCATCATATCCATAAGAGTGTGCATGAGGTTAGGCTGCATATTATATTGAGTCATACCCCTTAGAGTGTTATATTGAAAATCCTGGTGAAGTGGATGTGAAGTATGAAATGACTATGGAAGAGGATAACTAATTGAGGTGGTAATGATTGGTTGAGATGTAATGGTATACTGTAAGAATAAAGGGGGTAGGGTTTGTTATTAAGAAATATTAAAATAGATAGTTGTGAATGGTTATAATGAGGTGAGGCATTGATTTTTTAATTATTGTAAAATTTGTTGCTGGAGAGGTTAACATAAAGAAACTATCTATAAAGGTTGAGTTGGTTTTGTAATCACATGTGTTTGAATAGGTGGGAGAGTGGAAGGGATTGAGACCACTAAATTTTGGTGCGATGAATAAGGTGTTTGGGTGGATGTGAATTGGGGTATGGTAACATTTTAGGTTTAAATAATAGTTGTGTATGGATTAGAAGTTACTAAAGTTGTTTGATTAACTATGGATTATATCACATTAGTACTATAGGGTGGAATAGAACCTGCATTAAAATCAAAAGTTATTAGTGGTGGTTGATAAACTGAAGAGAACACCATGGCTATTGAATTTTGTTCAAATCCTTATGGTGGCATACCATAGATAAATTGAGATGTTTGGGCATGACGAGAAATGGGAATATGTATGGCTCATTCCATAAGGTAATAACTATGGTCGAGTGGATTATTATCCAATATGTTGGAAAAATTTAGGTCTACCTATGGATAATATTGAGGAATACCTTCCCTAAAGGAATCAAGAGAGGTAGGAGGACTGGGTGAATGTTATATGGATGAATATGATGAGTTTGACTCAATTTGATTCTATTATTGATCCCTAATTAATACCATGTAGTGCTAATGAATAAAAAATAAACACAAATAAAACAAAAAGAAATTATTTTTCTTCTTTTTTCTCTCTTTAGTGAATATAAAGCACACACTCTAATTTAATGTTCCTAATGTTTTTTTAATATATTTTAAAATTTAGGCTTTAGATAATGAAGGGGAATTTTTCTTAACATAAGACATAGGAAATGGTAAGCTAAGGTTGGTTTTAGGTTTGTTTAAGGTTGGTATCCTTGATATACCCAAAGGTACATGAGTCCTAACTCTGTGTTGGTGATGGTACATGGATTTATATTAGAGCCTACCATCTCATTTAATGACCCCACAAAAATAAGGGTATCAGAAAATTAGCAAATATATCATCAACCTATTTTTTATATTTAACTAGAATATTGAGTCAATTTTCCTCTTGGTGATGAAATCCAAGTAGGTCCACCTAGGTAGGATTGTTTTATTGCTTCTTTGATAGTTTTGTGTTTCGGTTGTGTGTGAAAAATAAGTGTGACTATGATGATAAATTAACTTACCTAATTATGTTATGTGAATAATCTAGGAAAACAATATATTCAATGAATTTACTCCTTTTTAAATCCCAAAAGAAAGCTAGAATTTTTTTTCTTTTTTTTAATGAAAATAATAATGAACACTTTACTAAAAATTAAAATGAAAATCAATGAATAGGAGTCCAAAAATGGTCCCATTAGGCATGCCAAAATGTTTATGTAGTTTCAATGTAATTTTCCTTTTGTAATATGAACTAACAAAAACTCAATATAAAAGTAGGGTTTTAGTCAAAATGAGGCATACCTCTAGGATCAAATGTGCATCTTTGACCTAGCTATTATGATAGATCCTTTTTGGCTAGGAAACATTCCCTGCACATAAGTAAAAAAACTAGACAAGATAGATTAATAAAATAAGAAGGTGGATTGCCTGGTAAAATACTAGTTCTAGGAAGGGGTTAGCTTCCTTTTGCAAATGTCAATCCACTTTTTTAACAATTAAGTTGATAAAATAATAATAATGTGAATTACAAATATTTTATAATAATTAAATAATATAAGATAAAGATAAAATCTATTCTTCCACTATTTCATTAATGTAATCAAAATAATCGAGCCAATATTCTTGTGTGACATCAGTATCTTCTTAGATTATTTTTAGTTATGCTAAAATTTCCTCAATATTTAGAGTGAATGCAATGATGTAGAGACTCAAATTATTTTAAATGTTTTTATAATTAGTGAAGAAAGGTTGGGGAACGATTCATAGAGATAAAATGTGATTATCTCACGAGGTATTTTTTGAATAGTCATATAAATATAGGGTCCATGTTTGCAATAAAATAAAATGATCAAAACAGACCAAGGAGAGGAAAAAAGACATGGAAATAGGTTCATATCCTACAACTTGATAGTTTTGATAGAGATCAATGTAAATTCATAGAATTTATATTTATTTTATTAGGATCGATGTCGATCAGTATGATCGATGTTGGTTTTGGTAAATTTATTGATAAAACTAAGAAGTTAGTGTATGGCTTGAAAAAATAGATTATAAAGATAATTAGGATGATCTAGGGAATCAAATAATGGCATTACGATGCATAAAATTGTGATTAATGAAATTATTCTCAAATAAGATACACAACTAACCTTTTAAATGTCTTAGGATGATGTTATGATCCAAAGATATGCTCTACTTTCCATAAAGTTTTTCCAAATAGTTAGAGATTTGATACAATAGTGTAATGTTTGTACTAGAAAATCACTTGAACATTGTTTATCTTATTAGCATTTTGTACACATTGAATTAAATTTTTAGGATCTGTTTGGGTGAGCTACGACCATATATAAGTAATATATGTTGATCATAGATAATTGCTAATAATTCTAACTTTCTTTTGCAAAATGCATCTTACGAGGTTATAATTATGGGTAATTTTGAGGAGGGTTTTTAAAAGTTATTTCATAGGTTTTTTTAATCAATGGTAGGTTGTTGGAATGTGGGGATAATTTATATTTTATATATATTTAATGGATTTTTAGATATTTTAAGAGGTTGGGAAGAGTAAATAGTAATTAACAAAGTAATTGCTGTATGAATGTGAATAAGGATAGTAAATATGAATGAGGGGGACTTATTATGTACAAAGATACTTTATTAAGTAATTTACATGAAATTATTATCTACATAATCTTTTTTACCCTTAGTTAAATTTTAAAAATCATGTATTAATGATATTACACCTTTTACCAATTTGCAAACTAAGGTAGACGAAATTAAATTATCACCTTCTTTAAATTCCAAGCTCAATGCAATGATTCTTTACAACATATTGATAATTCAAATGTCTCTAACTCTTATCCTACATGTCATAATATGCACAATGAAAACATGATTGATAATTCTTCTACCATTAACTCCAAGATTGAAAGTAATAATCATTCATGCACTCCACACATAGCTAGTGAATAAATGCATTGCATTACACCCACACATGATGACACATTGCATAGTAATAAAAATTTAAAATATTATCTTAATCTCTCTCTTAGTGATCATGTGAATGATAATTATACTCTTACTTATACAAGTTAATTAAATTTTAATTTTTATGAACCTTGGGATAATGATGATCACTATAATTATGTTGAAGGATATAGGGAATATACACCTTCTAATTCTCCTCCTACTTCACCTATTTATCTTGTTCAAATAAAGTCTAGTTCACACACACACACACACACACACACACACACACACACACACACACACACACACGTATTATTGTGTTCATATTTTACATAAATTACATTCACATGATAATAAAATACCTTATAATCAATTAGAACGTGATACTTCTTTGAAAATTAACAAAATATTAGATACCAATGAATCTCCCTCAACCCCCCTTACTATAGTAGAACATTTTTCTCAGCCTAACCTAAATGAGGTTGATAACTCATTTCCCTCTAACTAGGTCCTATTTATCATACTTCCAAAATTTATGGAGAGAAAACCAATCCTCCTTAAAAAAGGTTCCTAATGCAATATACCAATGACTAAGATAAATAACAAAATTCAAATGTTATTAACCCCTTGATGATGATAATATACCTTCACAAGTGTAAATTTCCTTGATGCATGATGTGGGTGTTTTGAAACAGCAAGTACACCATATCACATTAGAGAATAAAGCATACCAATCTTGGGTCAATTCCAATGTCATCCATGACAACTCCATCCCACATAGAATCTTCACTACAAGGTTACCACCCAATTTTTATATACCAATGTTACCTACATTTGATGGGCATGGAGACCCATACTTTCACCTTCAATCTTATGATAAATCCATTAGACATGTCACCAAAAAATTAACTCTACTACAATTATTTCCAAGGCCCTTATATGGGGAAGCACTAAATTGGTTCCAACATGCAATCCCTAGTGGGTCACTACATACATATGATGAGTTATAAGTAGTCTTTCTTAGACACTACATACAAAATAAGGGACCTTGAGTCACACATGAGAGGTTACCTTCATTACACCAGGGTGAGAAAGAACTAACAACCAAATACATTCTAAGATTTAAATCATATTTGCATTAGTTGATTTACCAGATGATATATTTATAGGTATAGTAAATCTTTGCTAGAGGTCTAATGTTTCCTCTAAAGGAGAAATTATTAAATCAGACATCCAAATCATTCCTACATCTATGTAACTCAACTATATCAAAAGAGATAGAATTGGGACTAGTGGCTACACATTTAGAAGTATATTTATATGTAGGTTTCTCATAGCCAAAATCATTTAACATGGTATACTAACCTACTCCAATTTTTATTAATAAACCACAGGAATAGAAGAACCAATAAAGATACTCAATAAGGGCAAAGAGCCCCTTCATAGAGCTCCTCATATAGTGAGTAAATCATAGGACACACATAGAGGGATTTGTTAAGCATGAGATATACTGAGAGGGGGGTGAATTAGTATATCATATATCTTTTTAATCTTTTCCTTAACCAAATTCCACTTAATCAAACATTTAAGATATGCAATAAAATTCAAAAAATAAACACCACACAAGATAGAGAGAGACACCAGATATAACATGGAAACCCAATGTGGGAAAAACCATAGAGAACAATCTCAAGTATATGAATGAGCACCAACCCAAACAATATTTGCAAGCCAAGCTTGTAGGAGCACCAACCCAGCAACTATTCATGAGCACCAACCCACAGGAGCACCACACCCCTTTGCCGAGCACCAACCCAGCTACTATTCATGAGCACCAACCCATATGAGCACCAACCCCTTCGTCGAGTACCAACCCAGCAAAAATTTGTGAGCACTAACCCCTTTGCCAAGCACTAACCCAACAACAATTCATGAGCACCAACCCACAGGAGCACCAACCCCTTTGTGTATACCACACACCTATCTCTCAATGTTGCTATCTCAACAAATGATAGATCAATACAACATCTCTTTCCTCTCTCTCACCTTTGCTCTTCTAAGCTAGATATAACAAATAAAAATCATATTCATCTCTCACAATTGCTCTTCTAAGCTAGCTATTACAATATAAAATCAACCTCTATCTCTCATATATAAAAATGGCTTCTCAAGCCTTTATTTATATCTTTCCAAATGACCTTTGGCCTTCCCCCTTTACGACCCTTCAATCTTCATGGAAAATGGTACCAAACTTGTATGACCCTTCATATTCTTGCCTTTGAAAAGTCATGTGGTGACCCTTCATGAACAAAAACGTCCTTCCCACTTTTGTCCTTATCTTGGTGACTTTTCGTATTCCTCAAAGTGTCCCTTCATGAGAAATTGTGCCCTTCCTCTTTTGTCTTCACTTGGTGACTCTTGGAATTCCTCAAGATGACTCTTCATGGAAAAATGCATCCCATCCTTCTTTTGTCTTTACCTCGTGGCTCTTTGACTTCTCCATGGGCCCTTCTTTTGTCTCATATGCAACCAAAAATATATTCATTAATATTAAATAAATATTAACTCACATTAGCCAAGATAAACAACATTAAATGCAATGGGGCCTATATCACCAATAATGCTAGACCTTTGACATCAATGACAATATTTCCAACAGGATTTTATAATTTTTAGATAGGGATAGGCCTCATGACATATTGGTTACATTATTAGATAAGGAGATGATCACACTTCTTCCTACTAATCATCATCCAACACACCATTTTCATAGGGTAGAAAATAAGCCATATTGAAATATTAATAAGATAAATGGACATTCAAATAGTCATTGTTATGCACTCCAAGACCACATTGACCAATATGTAAATTGATGCATTATAACATTCACATAGGGGGCACTAAGATATTAGTCTCCATAATCTCCTAGATCACACTCCTTTGTGATAAACTTATCCTAGGATGTTCGCTTTGAGGATTCATTGGTTACTCATTGTATGATCCATGGGTTTATAAGACACCTATTTATGAGTGATCTCATGCACCATAGACTCAATAAAGATGACATATAATTCATAGAGATTAAAACACAACATCATTTTGAACACCAATCAAGATATATAGAAACAACTATAGAGATCAGAGCACAACCTCAATTCACACATCAATCAAGATATTTAGAAATAACTATAAAGATCATAGAATCACCTCAGTTTACACATCAACAAATATATTTTAAAAAAACTATAGAGATCATATAATAACCTCAATTTGACCACCAATCAAGATATTTTAAAGAGATCAAAAAAATCATAACATACTTCATTATCCAATCAAGATATTTACCAGATATCATAGAGATCAAAGTATAATTCTAGCATAATAGATAATCAAGATCTTTGCTATAGAGTCTACACACCTAGCTATTATTAATGTATCACACATTATTTTAGTTCTAGAGTATATTTATAAACCAATAAAACATGAAAATTTTGGTCATTGGTTCGTTGGTTCACCATGTTATCTAGGTTTAAATAGTGCATACTATAGTCACATGATCTACATGCAGATATCCTATAGAACAACTATAAAACCTATACCAAAAAATACCATTCCTAGTATAATACACATCTATAATTAATTATTTGTAAATAAATAAATAATTCATTACCATTACTTAGACAAATACCATATAACAATATCACCATTTAACATAATCAAAATAATTAAATACATATAAACATTCATAATATAACCAAATCAAGATATCAATATACATAGTGCCAATATAATAGTTAACATCCATATATATAACTTATAACATAGTTTTAATACAAATATAATACATCACTCATTAATATAGACATGGCCACTAGGAAAAACCCCTTCACTCTCACTTTTAGCTCTATCTATGCTAGAACTAAAGGCCCCACTATCTATCCATGACTTTGATCATTGACTACATCTCTCTCCCTCAAAATACATACCTAGCTCAACCATACAATCTGCATGCTCTCATTGTAGATGTATTTAATTATACACTTTCTAAATACTTCCCCACCTAGAGAATTAGGTATGAGCATGGTCTATCTATGAAACTCTATGGCTACCTCATCTATATCTATAGTCATTCATCTATATGATATGATAGATATCGTAATTCAATTGAAAAAATGGGAATGAACACCAAAAACATCAATGGACCTCTCAACTAATCCATCATCTATGATATCATCAATAATATGTCATGTTAGTATATGGAGTGTAGACATAATGGTAGTCTCCTAATACCCATCATCACCTGGACTTGTACATGCCCATGTAATTCATCATATTCCTAACCAAATACATAAGTAATCAAATACACATAATTTACAAACATACAATGACAACCTACCATCGACATCCCTAAGGGGCTCCCCATCCAATACTTACTCTATGATAATCCCACCTCTCAAAAATAGAGGTGCCTATTTATGATCTCTCCACTAGGATGTATAGGCATCAATGACTCATACATCATACACATTCGGTAAATCAATCATTGTATCCCACTCTATCAATAAAATTGGGGATAAATCCATAGTCAATGGCCTAGGCCTACTATTTGGCATCACTAGAGCTTGAGAACTCCTCAACCACACCATTAGTGTTGGGAGCACATCTTGAGTAACACAAAATTGTGTTTTCACCCACTCATACTAGAACCTCTCATATACATTAACCCAATGGTTATGCAAACAACAACACACTTTAACCCATCTCAACTAAGAACCATCCTCAGGCCATCCCTCATTTCCCTTATAGGGCCTATCAATAATGTCTCTAATTATCAAACTATTTAGCACATGTTGATACTACATCATGTTCCTCTTGGGAATTTGGGTTATCCCATTCCACATCTCTACAAATGACTATGGGTGGGCCCAATCACATCATATAGTAAATACTTGCCTACTCACTGTTATAAGCTCATATGCCCAATAGTGTAATAGTGTGGAAGATATATTACCTTTACCACACATATCTCACATAAAATGGTGAAAATCTTGGTATAGGTGGAATAACATAGTGCAAACCCACAACTATATGGTACCATTCTCCTCTATGTCCTACACTATCTCATGCATCCTTCAAGAGATCGATACCCCACTCCTATCTATAGCCATAAAAGAAGCCAATAAAATCAATAAGAACTTATGTAACTGCAAAACATCTACCATGATAATCAATGACAATAATATATCATTATGGTTCCCTATACAATAAGTCCCTATAACCATAACATAAAAATACCTAGTATCCCATCCTCCTATAATATGGCTCTCTACCCAGTAATAGGTAACCACATGATCATATACACATCTTCCATGGTAAAATTCATCTCCACGATAGGTAACCAGAATGTGTAGGTATTTTCATGTAACCTCTCACATATTGTATGTATCTGACTCAAACCCACTCTCTCTATCATGGCCATCTCAGATTCTATCAAGGGCAAACCCCATAGGGTCTCCATCATATGGCTAGTTTGAAAATCTCTTATACATGCATCAACCTATAAAAATATAACCAAATCCACATTAATAACACAAAATATAGGACCAATAGACAATAATAGGCATAAAAAAATAGTCAACAATAACTAGCAGCATAAAATAGGCCTACTAGACACTATCACTACATATATGACACTAGTGTTAGACAATAACACCATATCTAGGACATTAGTGCCAGGTCCTAGATAGTAGTACCAATATCAAGATAGAAGTGCCAAATTTCTAAAAATAGGCCTAAAAATACCATATTTATGATAAAAATAATGAAAATTCACTACAATTGATAAAAATAGGAAAAAGTATAGGCTCCTTACTAGGGTAATTTCCTCCCTAGCCTAGATAAGTTCCTCCACCTCCTCATATCAGGTCAAAGTCACTCCTTATCTCCTTAACATATTATATAGCTTATACAAATAATAACTATCAACTCAAATGATCAAAATGAATTTCCAAACTAATCAAATAACCTCTTTAAGTCACATTTATCAAATGCCACTTGTTAGCAACCTAGATAGCACCTAGTTGAAGTCAGACTACTTAGATCTGATTCATATTTGGACTAACATCAGAATGGTATAAGGCTATGGGTTACCTTTAGTTAGACCAAACTTGTAGTTGTGAGTCTAGCTCCTCTAAATATATGAATTTAATATCAATTACTAAACCTATTTTATTATTAGGATGAAAAGAGTAAGGAATATTACTAAAAGGGAAATCTATGCTATGATGGTGATTCATCCTCTGTAAACTTTGAAAATTAGGCACACATATGATTCAAAATGGAACAATTTATCTATAGTAATTTATTATATCAGTCCTAAACATCAGTGTTTCAAATGAAGGTTTAAATTAAGGTTTGCAAATTGAAGGTGTGGAAATGAATGTCTCTAAAAACATTGCATACTAACATTCTTCAACGCAATTTATGTTCTTAACTCTTTAGGTGACCTATAAAGGATGAAATAATAATAACATGTAAGGAAAGGACCTAAAAAATTGGATAGTTATCACACTTATATGTAAATCAACAATCAAAAGTACACACTACAACCAATAATGAATCTCCAACAACTTTCTTTATTGACTTCTAGTTTAAGTTACAATTTTTGTATAGTTTCTCTATACCAACCTAAGGGATCCTAAAAAATGAATTAAAGGCATAAATATATAGGAAAAGATAAAATATATAACCAATGTGGCATAGAGGGAATAAGGAGAATTTAACTATACTTTAACTCAAGTCAATTTTCAATTACAGTTTGCAAACAATAGTCATTTAGACTTATCCTTGTGTTTAATGCTTTACATTTTAATTGCAAGAAATTTTCATGATATTTTGGTGTTGAAAACAAGGTGGTGTGCCCATTTCATCTTATCCAATATCATCCTTTATCATGATATTCCCATTTTTTATTTAGATAATTTATGTTGAAGTGAGTTGCCTCATGATTTGGAACTCAAGATGAGTTTTGTATGAGGATGAAGCAATTGAAGCCTAGTTAAATCATAACAAGGACTATTTAAACATGTGGAGGACATAAAGGATGAGTTTTTCATGATTTATACCAAATTAAGAGGCATGAAAACTCCACATTATCTTTTACAAATAATTTTATATGCCATTCTCTTCAGTTGATTGAGTAAATATGCCTACTAAGCCAAAATAGACCTAGTAACCTAATGTTTTATGCTTGGTGGAAATTATAATATGCATAGAAAATTTTAAACCTAAAAATATAATAAATTAAATACATGAAACAATGCATTATATCATGAAAATGGTCTTCTTTGGCTTGAAACATATGTAAATTAGTCAAACTAGTTAACTAGGCTAGCTTTTCCTTCATTTCCTACAAAATGGTTGTTTTGGATGTGTTCTCAAAGATAATTGTAGGCATAATTTTAATCATATAATGATTTTAGTATAAATATCAAGTGTCATTATTTGATCTCCATGAATTTGGATTCCTTTAAACTACCTTTTACATCTCCTTTTGTGTTTTTTTTCTCTCAAAAACCTATTTTTTATGAAATCCATATAACATCCATATAATAAATAGATATGGACATGAATATATGAGAGTATAATTAATGATAAAATTGATATTCAATAGTTTTCAATAAGGTTGGATGCATAATTATCTAATTTTCCATAAATAGGTCAGCTAGTGGGGTTTTGTAAGGGTTTAAGAGTGCTTTGGGCTCTTAAGGATTGTTCATAAAGCCTGCACCTTGAAAGCCTAAAAAAATGCCACAAAATTTTAGTTTATTAGGCCCTTAAACTCCCCAGAAGTACTTATCTTCCCATGCAAAAGGTGTGTACTAGGGTGAACATGTGAAATCTCATCTTAGAGTGGAAAATAGGCTCTTCAAGTAGTGTCTAGTACTCCTTGGCTAAGATGATTAATAATAATACTTACCTATGGATTAAAATTATCATTCATGTCTCTTATGACCTGATTATAATGTTCATGATTATTTGGATTACCCTTATGACCTTGCTTTAGCTCCTTCCACCCCCTTTTGATGGCCTTATCTAGTGTTATCAAGAACAAGCATAGGTGTCTACATAATTTATTCAATATATTGACCTCATGATGATTTTATAGACTCTTATGTATTTTTTTTAAACATGAATAACCTATATATGATGATTTAGAGTCATGATATTGGCTTGATCAAGACATTCCTCTTCACCCTACACAAAAATAGCTTCTTTCTTTGACTTGTATACCTATATGCCTATGGAAATGACCCACATGAATTTTTTTAATGGTTTTATAAGTTTTATTGAGATATTTAAAGACCCTATATAACTTATCAATTCCTTTATAAAGACCCTATATAACTTATCAATTCCTTTAAATTTGCAATTACCCTTTCTTACCTTGATTTTTAGCTCAAAATTGACTCATTTTGACTAGTTTATATAGTTAAGGTACTAACGTTATAACCAAATAGTCATGTAGGTGCTCAAAGGAGTTTATAAGACTAAAAAATTCATTTCATGGATAAAATATGCCATTTAGATGCATAATATATATCCTTTTCTCCATCGGGTGGTTATGAGGGTTTCAGAGGTCCAGGTCTTCTTAAGGATTGTTCATAATGTATAGACCTCTAATGGGAAACCACTTTAAATGAAAATATATTATATTTACCCCATCATCAATATTGAAAATCATAATCTCCCATGCCAAAGGCCAAGATCTCTACATGGTGAAATTGGGCTTCAAGAGGCTGCCAAGACTATGTATACAAGAAAGAAGACTGAGGAGTGGTGTAGAAATGAGTTTTATGAATTTTTATTCACTCTCACATCTTATTCAAGGTTAAAATTACCCTCCATCATGTCTCAAAGTTCATCTCATGAATAAAAAGTTCATGAAATAGTCAAAAAGTGTGACTGTGTGCATTGAGGGTTTGATGCCTATCTACTTGCTTTAGCCCTCAAGGGCATGGTTCAAATATATTTTTGAGTGTGATAAATATTTATAGGAACTTTTAATATTTTAAAACATCTTCACATTATTTAAAATACCTTCCAATTAATTTTCAACCCTCTTTTCACTTGTATGCACCTTAAGAGAATTACCTGCTCCAACTTTGATTGTGATTAGATAGGCAGATGATTATGTAAAAATAGTGAATGGTTCCCCTCATAAATTAATTTTAAAAATATTATTTTTATGTATATCAAGTCTTCATTAAAAAATCCACCAAATTGCATGCTTAGAGGATGCATATATTGGTCTATAGGTTCTTTTTACTAAAACTTAGCTTGAACTGCTTGCATTTTCTATCTCATAAGGCCTATGAATGTGATTTTATTATTTATTACCTTGATTTTAGCTTCAAAATGGTGAATATGTTTGAATAGGTCCTAAAAATCCTCCTTTTATTGTTATCATCTTCCATTGGTCAACTTTAATATCCATGTCACCTCTCTCAAGACCCTATCTCCTTAAGAACCCTCATTATGATTATGTACCAACAATGTTGTAGGTGGTAATTATGAGGTGAAGAGGTATATAGTAGATAATTCACCATGATTTTATGCTTTTATGACTATTTAAACCATTTTGAAACTCTGTCACATGTTCTTGCTAGCATATTGACACCTCAAACTGTGATATTAGGCCTCACACAGTCCTAATTTCATACAAGTATGTACTGTCATCTTCAATTTCATACTTGGTAGTACTTTATTACTCTTGATCAAGTTGTTTCAGATGTCAACTTACCACTTTATTTGAATAATATCTCACAAGCCTCACTCTTTAGTAGATGGTCTTTAGCTTTTTCACCTTAGGGCATATGACTATGTGAGAGGGTAATGCCATTTGTATGGTTGTAGGTGCCTATTTAATAGTTGACCTAACTATTAAGTAGTGTTTAGATCCTTTCACTTAATCCTTTGACCTCATTATCATCCATCATCACTATGAATCATTTATACTATCATGAAACTCTTCTATACTATCATGGAAATCTCTCCTTCATACCCTATGGAAATAATCTTGAGTTCTATGAGAAGGTTATAGGTGAGTATTGTGAGGTGAACTCTAATATGTCACTACTTAGAGTCCCTCACTTGATCCTTTGATCTATTCCACATCAATAGTTCTTGATAATCCTCCATATGAATAATAAACTTTATCATTTGATAAGGAAACTCTCTTGAACTATTTTGTCTTTTTTCTCCTCATGTTTAGAGGTCTGATTGAGTTAAGAAGGTTGTAGGTGTACATTTGATATGAAATTAACTATAGCTAAGTTTGATGATTTTAAGGGCTTAAACTTGGTCTAAGTTCATGAACATCACTTATCATACTTATTACCCCCAATCTTATTTCTCAACCCATTGAACATATATCCTTCTTTATCATCGAGACTTTAATGAGATCCAAGTCTATAAACTTTATGAAAACCTAATGTAGGTGGATGCCTACCATGTAAATGTATCTTGAACTGAGTCTTGTTCTTAGCTATGGTTACTTTTATTTAATTTTGATAATCATCACCTTGAAAAACTATCACATATATAGTCATTATTCCACCTTCTTGAGAATAGTCTCTTCCTCCCTCATCTTGATTGTGTTTTAATAACTATAGGTACATGTACAGACTGTAGTTGAGTTAAAAGAAGCTTTGGGAGTTTGAACAATAGGTAAGAGGTGAAAAGTCTTTCACTATCATGATTATCTCTTAATAACCCAAATAACCTCATTGAAATTATATATACCCTTGAAGTCTCCTTACAACATTATTCACCTTCTTGACTGTAGTTTGCCCTTGAAGTTGGTTGTAGGTGATCTATTGTGCTTCTTGAGCTAGTTAAGAACCTAGAATTTAATTATTCATGAGATATCTTACTAAGGTTACCAATACTATTTTTTAGTCATGCATTTTATGGTCCACTAGCCTCCACAAGCCTATATAGACTTAAAGACTTCCAACTCACATGTTTTCTATAGGTTATGCCCTGAGAGCATGCCTGTAGGTGTCTCTAAGACACTTAATTACAAGCATATGACTGCCTCTTAAGGGTTTATGACATGAATTGACTCATATTAGGATTAATAATATTTCATTGATTTCCCATATTCATCATACATTCATGTCATAACCAAATCTTCAAAAATATTATGCCCTTTTTCAACTATAGTTAAATGTACATACTCCATTTATACAAACAAATTATGAAATTGGCCTTAAAGAAGGCTCAAAATATGATATGATCATTATCATTCTATTATTGTAGCTTGATGATATAATTTGATCCAAAATATTGAATAATACCTCTTATATCCCCTCTTAATCATTTTTCTTCATGAGAACCTCTTTACTGTTGGTGTATTGATGACTTTAGGTCCTCATTCCGGGTTGTTCAACATGGTTTCAAGGTGTGCATATCCTCTTTGAGTGACCATAATTCACTTAAATTTCATTGAATCCTCTTTGTGATGGATTCATGAGATGGAGATGAATGAAAGGGGAAATTATGGATGAGATATGGAAAACCATGAATGAAGGTTGAAAGAAGCCTTACTATAGTGAAAATGGCAGTGTATAATAGTGGTCATGGAGAAGAACCATAATGGAGTGAAAAGATCATGAAAGGGAAATATCAAAGCCACCTTAAAGATAATATGCAAGCATGATCCTATCCTCTACCTGATATACTAATTTGGAGGCCATTGGAGGAGGGTAAGAAGGTGAATTTGAAACCTAGAAATATTCTAAGTACCTTAACAAATGCTAAAAACTTTAACATTTGCTAAATAAGGACTTTTGATATAATTTTGAGAGAAATTGATGAGATTTTTAAATTAATATTTTGAAGAATATCTTGAGAAATATTTCTTGGAAAACATAATAATATGAAATATATGTTTGCCAACAAGAAACCAATAAATCTTGAACCCTTTCTCTCTCCTAAATCGTACAATCGCACTATTTTGCCTTATTGAGATCTATTTCACCCTTTAAAATGTGGAATATAACTAATGTATGTCATGTAAGGGTGATTCATGTCCTTGAGAAGCCCAAAAAACTTGAATTTTCTTGATATGATGCTCTGATGAGGATAAATTGCAGAAAACTGACTGCCTTCTTGGATGCAAGATTGCTGATGTATGTCTTGACTTCAAAGGGATGATTCATAAAATATATATGAAAAATTTGATAACCAATTTCTCAAGATAGGATCTATATGAGTATAATTTCTTTGGACAAAATTACAGATCTAGATTTTCTTTCTCATGGCCATATCACCTACAAACCCGAAGAGCTCTCCCTATGTGCAAACAAGCAAGGTGAATAGAAGGTGCCAATTTTCAGATTTTTTTTAGTATTTTACATTTAATATCTTAAAAAAACACTATTATAATCTCCTACTCCTTTTCATGGCCTCATTTGTATAGAATGGTTGTACGATTCCATACTTCTCCATGTAAAATGTATGAAATATGACTGTTCTTTGCTTTCTATTCACAACTAAAGACTTACACCACAAAAATTAGAGAATGAGAAGAAATACACAAGTTAAAAATAATTTTATGACAAATATCAAGTCATTTTACACCTTTATATGGCCAAAATTGGCATGTGGGATCCTAAAAAAGACTGTTTTCACACTTAAACTTGCCTTTAGCAACTTTTTGCCAAATATGAAACTTTATGACTAGCACAAAGTCATATACATGATTTTTTTTCAAGGATATATTTAATAATTTAATGGAATTTTCTTACCATATTTTAAATTTAAAGACCAAAATTTGTCCTTTTAGTAAAAATAAACATAGTTTTTTCAAAGGATAACTACCATTGAAAGTCATATAAGCAAATCATAGTCTTCTAAAAGGATTAAAATATACTTATGATACATTTTGATCACATTTTAGAGTTTATATCTCATTTAATGTCTTCCATATACCTAATTAAGTTGGAAAAATTCATGACAAGTCATAAACTATCCTCTTTTCACCATCTTCCTCAAAGCACTTTCAGATTGCAGAACCACTTGAAACTCTATCAAAACCTCATAATGACACTTGACACTACGAACATGAAATTGAAACAACTCAATATTAAATTGAAATTTAAAACACTATGATGACCATAAATTTTTTTTATTACAGGGGTTGGAATTTGGCCTTGGCAGGCTAAATTGCCAACATTCTAGTGACTCAAAAGGGTTGACCAGCCTGCTGGTCAAGAAAATTTAGAATCTCAATGTTATATTAGACCTTGGATTATACTCTAAAATTTTAAAAACTTAATAGAATTGACAAAAAACAAATAACAATACATTAATTGAAAACAACAACTGACTACTGAAGCAAAATAACAACTAACAAAGCATGTGCAACATATACACTTAGAGGAATGAAAATACAACTATGTACAAAGGAGTGACTCTCCTAATAACAGTAATTGAGGAACATCCCATTAATAGGAATAGGGAGTTCCTATCCACTCAGTTTGAATAATTGGAAAACATTACTCTCTTTATAATTAGTAATAACATATGGGCCACTCCAAAGGCTATCAAATTTGGAGTGTTTACTTGGTTTAGCACATTCTTCATCCCACCTGAGTATAATGTCACCTTGATGAAATGTCTTGGATGAAGATTTTTTGTCAAAGGATTTATTGACCTTATTTTGGTTAGACCAAATTATATCCATGACATTGTCTCTTGTTTCCTCCAGTTCTCTTAATTCATTCATTCTTACCTCTATTGCATCATTTTCTGTAAGCTCTAGCTGATGTGTAAGCTCTAAAGCTAGAAATTATAATAAAATGGGAAGCCTTGCTTCTATTACATAAAATATAAGATTAGGAGAGTGACCAATGGAATTATTTATAGTGATTTTATCTACCCATATGGAAGTCTTCAACTTTGTATGCCATGCTCTCTGATTGTCTTCCATTGTTCTCTTGATGATCCTAATCAGATTTTTATTGGTGGAGTTTGCTAGTCCATTACCCTATGGATATTAATTTATTAAAAATTTAAGATTAATACCATGATCAAGAGCCCATTCACATACTTTTTTTATAAATAATTCTAAAGCATTATCTGATATGGTGGTTGAAGGAACTCCAAAATGAGTCACTAGGCTATCATAGAACTCCATAATTGAGTTCTCATTTGCCTCTTTTAGTGGAATACCTCTACCCACCTATTAAAATAATATGTGGTTATCAAATACCACTTATGACCAAAAATTTATGGAGGATGAATCATTTCAATGAAGTATAAACCCCATTGCATGAAAGGCTGCTTAACTTGAATAAGCTTCAATGGCATAATAACTAGTCTCTATTTTCTTATAAACATTGCACATGTTTTATTGTTTTTCAGAATAATAGATTTTTATTCCTAATTAATAAATAGGTTTGGAGTAATTTAAATTAGTAAATAATGTGAAATAATTAAATAAATGATTCATGTAAACATAATTGTATTTTATTTTTTCTAAAAATAGTAATAAGTGAGAGGAAATATGACTTAGCTTATTCTGAGTTGTTATGACTGAGATTGAGTCTGATACTGGAGGAAATTCTAGGAGACTATCACCAATAGGATCCTAAAATTAATTTATAGATTGGATAAGAGAACCAAAAGTGGGACACCCTATTGTTTGATGTTATACTCTTTTTTTGGCATTATTATCTAGGTGATTTGAGTTTTCTAGGTTTTGCTTGGTAGGTCTATATTACCTTGTCAGTAAAATATCTAATCTCAAAAGTCTTCATATGTCATTGTGCATCTATTTTAATATTAAAATCCATAGGAAATATTTGTGCTTGAACTTTAATGGAAATTTAGGAAAAAAGAAAGAAGGGGTTGGTGTGTAAAGGATAGGCTAGACACACTTCACATCCCATGTGTGGGCACGCTGCCTACATACTAATACTCTAAGGAGGGATCAAGATAATATGGTTCTCCCATTGAAGTGATTGGTGTAATAGTGTAATTAAAATTTAATTAAATACAAAATAGGTGTACTTATAATGACTAGGGAATGGTGTAGAGGTGTGCATAAGATTGAAACACTATTGGATGGTTATATGCAAAGAATAGGGAAGAGTGCTTAAGTAGTCTTGATTTTATTCTTGCTTATCTCTTATAAATGAGTTCCAACCCTTCTAAATGGAATTTGAATGGAATTTTATAAGGGATTTAATGATCATGGGTTAAATGAATTTGCATTAGGCTGACATGAATTAGGATAAGGATTTGGGAAAATATGACCATTAGGACCAAAAATACACTTGGAAAACAATGCCAAAAATATGACACCCTAGGTTTCAATTCCCCTATCCAAGTTGGGTGCTCTTATCCAGAGGGAATGAGACTTATGGGGATGGATCTTGGCTTGAAATAGCTACCTAGGTCTATAAGGGTTAAGTCTGAAAGGTTGGGGATGATTGGGAATCAATGAAATAAAATCCTAAAAGGGTTGCACAAGCAAGTAAGAGGACCTATAGATTAAGTTTCATTAGCCACACTCAAGTAACCAAATTTCACATTTTATATGATTGCATTTACCCCCCCTTTATTCTAGTGATACAATAAAGTGAAATACTTGGATAAAGAGAAAAATAAAAAAAAGCATACCTGAACTTACCTATAAAGGTTAACCCCACGAAGCTTGTATGATGTTGAGTGAAGTTGGATAGTGCATAGAGAGCACATTGTGCAAGTGTGAATCTATGAATTAAAATAAAGAGTAGATCAGTTCTTATTATATGTGATATAAAATAAGAACATACAAAATCTAAATAAAATAAAAAGGAAGAGAAAGGAATTAATACACATCACTAGGTACATGAACCAATACAAAACTTGTTGTAATCCTAAGTAAGTCTGAGTAATGTTGGATGTGTTAGATGATGGTTTACTAGAAGTTATATCGAAAATGGAGTTGAGTTCTCAATTCTTTAAAAAGTGGCTCAATAATGCAAATGTAGGCCCTTTGGCTCCATTGTCGCCAACTAAGTAAAGCTAACGAATCATGCATGTGATAATTAATATTTAGACTATGTGTCCAATCCATCTAAATAGGTGGCTCAAGAATACAAAGGCTGGCCCTTTGGCTCCATCATTTCCCCAAGAAGTGAAGCTATGAAGTGATATTAGTATAAAATCAATGTCATATGAGATGGCTCATGGAGCCTATGGATGTTTTAAAAATTTGATAATGTGGCATGGATAGTTGAATATATGCTAGAAACTGGGCCACTCTTGGCCATTATGGAAGATGGAGATTAGACCTATAAAAAATCCACTCATAATTGATGCACTACGCTTATGTGAAAGCTAATTCAGGAACTCAAGTACTTGGAAAGTTAAATTTGGATGAAATTTTAACTTGAAAATGATTCCAACCACCTATAGATGGAGTAAGGCACACAACTACTAAGAATCCCTAGATAATAAACTAAACTAAAAAACAAAAGAAGACCAATATACTGTGCACATTGCCCCCAATCACTAGTGTTTGAAACATGGATTATAATCTGGAAGTTATGTCAATTGCCTAATCTAAAACTTGAAGTGAGAGTCATCATTTTGTGTATGATACCCCCTATATCTGGATTCCTTGAGAAAACTATATTGAAACTGGTGATTTTGACTGATCTGGATGTGCAAAAACTATAGCTGAGCTAAATTTTTTGCCTATTACTAGAAAACCTAGGTGTTTTCTACTAAGAAAAGAGAACCAAAATTAGGACACCCTTGTATTTGGCACTACTATCCATTTTTAGAGTTATTGTCCAATGTTGAAACTGGTTGTTGATATAGAATTGTCACTATTTTTTTGTTCTGTTCCACTGGTTTGACCTCTAGATTCTAAACTAGGTGATTTGAATGTTGCTATTTTGACTATTAGGAGCTTTGATATCTATGAAAAAATCCTTATTTATTTCCCCCTCTTTTGAGGGTAGGAATGATTGAACTTGCAATGATTTCCCTCATGAGAAAAGAGTCCTGCAAGTGTGTTATGCTATATAGATACATGATATAGCAATGATATTTGACAATATATTTATAGATATAGAAATGTTTGTATTGAGATATTTTTATATCAATAGAGGTATTCTTAGATAGATATAAAAATTTATAAGCATGCACAATGTACTAAACTGGAACTAAAAATGTTAGATGTTAGTTGGTAGGGAGGAAGCATGATACCCATCATGACATCTAAGAAAGCAAGGTAAATGCATGATATGGATCATGTAATTGAAAACAAGGACAAGCAATTAAGCAACAAGCATATAAAGAAAGAAACAAGAAACAAGAAGCAAGAAGCATACAAGGTTGGCTAAGGGGCCATGAAAATAATGTAAATAGGCATATGTCACTTAAACTAGAAAGTAAGCATAAAAGGCATGTTTAAGTGAAGCATACACATACAATTTGCAAAGTTGGCACAAGGGTCATAGGCACATAAAATATTACAAGTAAAGGACATTGGAAAATGTCCTAAGGTACACATATGAATAGAAGCAAAGGACATTAGAAAATGTTCTAAAGCACATACATGAGACAAATAGAAACTGGAAATGCAATGACATCTAGCTACACAAAGCAAAAAAGGAAAGCATGTAAAAACTAAAAAGGTACAATCACATCTAACTAATAACATCAAGAGTGAAAGTATATAAGACATGTTTAATATAAGACTAATTATATGCTAAGAGATACATCAGTGTTAGATACTAGTGAAATGTTGATATAATAATCTATGTAATCTAGTAAGTAGTGTATGTCAACATGATAACTAGAGTGTGTGGTGTAATAATGACATAACCTGGATGGTGTAGTCATGTAGAAGATTGCCCCAGTGGGAAGATGTATCGATGTGCATTTCAAATGTAGAAGTAGGATACCCCTTCAATGGGTAGAATAAAGTAATCAAAGAAATGGAAGTCACTGCACACACTCAAAGAAGATCAAGTGAAGCATGGTAGTAAATATAATCAACAAAAAATAACATAAAACATCAAATTTAAGTCTAACATAGTAGTAGAAATGTAAAACATGGATGATGCATACAATCTAAATGTTTTTAGTGTTTTTGAATTATTTGAATGTTTTTGGATTTTTAAAATGTTATACTATTTTTGTATTTTAAAATTTTACACTATGTAAAATCAAGAAAAAGTAACTATATAAGTTAGGTTGGGATAGGATGATATTAACCGATGAGTCTCATGCATGACTCCCTATCATGGTGTCCTGTATCAAGGAGTGGAATCATGCATGAATGTGAAGCATGATGAAGATACTGAGACTATGGCTCTAAAAGCTATATGTGTTATAGATGCTCTAAAATATTTAAAGTAGAAACTAACTATGGGGTCCCATTGTAACTCTGAGAAATGGATATAAATGTAGGGATCTTAGAGACCCATCTGAAAATAGGATAAGCTCTCTAAACATGTGCTCTATGTGTAGACCCATGAGATCTCAATAAAATTACTCTAGGTGTGAAAATTATAGCTAAAAGTTGTCTATAATCCAAAAGTTGTGGATGTGCATGAACCCTCTATACTGGTGATGGATGTGTTGATTGTGTCTGAATCTATACTAGAGGAAGAACTGTAACTGGTGGGGAAACTGAAACTAGTGGAGAAGCTAGAACTAGTGACTGCAAAGTAGCTGGCTCTTAAGTGGGTAGTGGTAACTCATAGAAAACTCTATCAACTATAATAACCTAATTAGTGTGAATGAATTTCATGCATTTGTGAACTATAGATGGTACTACCTGAATTTTATAAATCCATAGGAGACCAAGTAACATATCAAAAACTCCTGCATTGGGAACTATGGTGAAATGTGTGGTCACATGTGTGGGACCAACCTGTAGAGGAAGTGTAATCTCACCTAATGAACGCTATATGTACCCACTAAATCCATTGATAATTATATATGTGGGAGTAATATCCTACTCTACATAACCCAAATGTTGTAATAATGTAATGGTACACATGTTGACTAGATCCATTATCAAAAAGAACATTGTGAATGGGTTGATTATGAATATGTGCTCTAATAAAGATTGCATTATAATCTAAATTATCCTAAAAAATATCCTAATCTGAGAAGGATATCAAAGGTCTATCTGGAACTCTAGACTCATACACACCAATCATATCACTCAAAGGATGTGACTCAACTGAAGGTGCGTAGTATGTAACTAGTGGAGGATGTGCATGGTATGTGTGGTGAACACCTGATGTGTCTACTTTATATTGTTTAAAATGTTATGAAAATGGATCTAAGAATATTTTCAAACCTTTATCTTATGTTGGTTTTTCTTGTAGAGGCTCAACTTAAGTGCCAAGATTAAGTAGGTTGTCATCTATCAAGTCTTGTATCTTATGTCTCAAACTGATGCATCTATTTGTAGTGTAGCCTTGTGCCCTATCATAATTATAATATTCTTATTGATCATATCCCTTGGTAAGAGGTTTAGTTGGATCAACTTCCTGAATTAGAGGGAGATATATGATATTACAATCCAAAAGCTACTGTAAAATCCTAGCTGGAGGAACTGAAAGATGTGAGAAAGTACATTGAGGGGGTGCTGATAAAACTATATGCTGGGGAGGCTCTAAAGTTACATTTAATAAAGGTTGATTTTGCACTTTTGTATCATTAAACTTGACCTTGTATGGTACTTTTTTGTTATTCTTATTATTTTTGTCTAGAATACTTGTATACTTGAGTTTGCCCATTGAAATGAGTTTCACTTATCTTTCTTTTAGTGTATGATAATTCGGTGAAGGAAGAGAATTACTTGAACATAATTGATTCATGAAGTGCTGGTAGAAGACTCTATTTGAAGAGGTCTTGTAACTCCTGATCTACCATGAGACTAATCATATTATCCAAGATGGTCTTATACTGAATAACATAGTCCATGATATGCTCATTTGGTCATTGTTTCTATTGAGCAATTTGAACATATGAAACCTTATCATAAATGTTAATGTTAAAGTGTGATAAGAACATGTCAACTAAAGGATCGAATGCATGAACCAAATAGTTTAGTAGATTATAAAACCATTATAAATCATAATCCTTTAGGCTCTATCGAAATAGCTTGGTAAGTAGCTAGTCATTGGGTACATAGTCCAAGCATGCTACATGAAAAGCTCTCAAATGTGTCTCTGGATCACCCTTGCCATCATAGAGAGTAAGCTTGGGTTGAACAAAACCTTGTGGTAAGGGTGTCAAATCAATGTGATGTCCCAATGTTGTATGCAGTAAAATAAAATAATATAATGCCTATGTAGGTCTAGAGACACCTTGCTCAAGATGTTGCACCTTAGATTGAAGAGATCTTACCTCTTACACAAGGGCTACCACATTAGGAGATAGGGATGTACTAGTTGTATCTAGTGGCTTAGAAGAAGGTTGGGCTGCTATAGGGGGTTGTTGAGACATAGTTTCTTCCATAGTGTCATTTGCAACTGGTGGCTCTGAAGGACTAAAAGACTCAACTTACTTAGCCTTTTTGATTTCCATGATAGATTATAAGATAAGTGTATGATCTTTAGGCTGTTCCTTAAGTATTTATCTAAAATATTGTAGAATTTGATCTTTGTTGAGGATAAATTCATTATCAATAATCTATGGAAGTGGCTTAGTTATCTAATGTGGTGGAGCATGAGCATCTATGTGGACATCATCATTGTTGTTTTCATACTGCTCATGATCAGAGTTATCTTGATCAAAATTTGTATAATCTAGATGTGTAAAATCTATAGTATGACTCTTATCTAGTTGTTTATCCATGGTATATAGTCAAGTTGAAGGAATCAGGTGAACTCAATAGGATTGCCACTAAGTCTTGCACTTTGTATTGAAATAAGAGATGCAAGGAATTTAAGTGGCATAAGGAAAACAACTTGGATAGTAGTAAAAAATATTAAACTAATATAATATAACAAGGACCTAAAATATGCATAGAAAGGATACGAAGCTCCTAAAAATGGAAGTTAATACCTCAAGAAGTAAAATAGGAGGTAGTACATGCCACTAGGGATTTTTTAAAAAAATGTTTGAAAATACTATGAATTTTTGAAAATGAAATTTAATTTCTGAGTTAAATATGCAAGTGAAAAATAAAAAATTTATTGAAAAGTTAGTGATTTAATGGGACTTAGTGTATGCAACTAGGGTTTTGAGTTTTTTTTTTCTATGAATTTTTAAAATTTGGAGTGATTTTTTTATTTATACATGCAATCAAAAATTCATAAAATGATGGAAAATTACTAGAAAACTACTGGGAGCTAGTTGACATAACTAGGGAATTTGAATGAATTTTTAAAATTTGTATGGTAATTTTAAAAAAATTATATGAATTTATAAAAATTTTGTATAATTTTTTCTTGAATAATTTAGGAAAAATCAAAAAATATTTCTAAAATTAACAATATATTTTTCCTAGTGTTTGGAATGTGTTTGTATGCAAAAAAGACCTAGTATGTGCAAAGTAGGGTTTTTTAAAAAATATGATAATTTTGAAATTAATTTGTAAATTTTTTATTTTTAAAATATATAAAAAATCAATAAATTATGGAAAAAATCAAAAATAATTTACCCTAGGGTTTCTAGGGGTTTTATGCAAAATTTGAAGTAATTCAGGTTCACTAAATGCTTTATTTTTTTTAGAATAATAGAGTTTTATTCCTAATTAATAAATAGGTCTAGAGTAAGGTAAATTAGTATATACCGTGTAATAATTAAATCAATAATTTATGTAAAAATAATTGCATTTTGATTTTACTAAAAATATTAATGAGAGGAAATATGACTTAGCTTAGTCTGGGCTGTTACAATTAAGACTGAGTCTGATACTGGAGGAATACAACTTGGAAACTGTCACAAATAGGATCTTGAAGTTCGTTTCTAGATTATACAAGAGAAATAAAAGTGGGATACCTTATTTTTAGTACTATAGTCCTTTTTTGATGCTATTGTCCATGTGATCTAAGTTTTTTGGGTTCAACTTGGTAGGTCTATGTTACCCTATTAGTGAAATATCAAAGTTTATAAGTCTAGGAGCTCACTGTGCATCTATTTTAATCTTCAAAGCCCTAGGATCTCTTTGTGATTGAACTTGAATGGAAATTTGGGGAAAAAAGAGAATTGGTTAGTGTGTAGAGGATACATTGGATGCACATCACACCTCATGTATGGACACACTACCTACATATTAATACTCTGAGGAGGGATCTAGCTAATGTAGTTATCCCATTGAAGTGCTTGGTGAAATAGTGTAATGAAAATGTAACTAAATGTGAAACTAGGTGTACTTGAAATGATTAGGGACTAGTGTAAAGGTGTGAATAATCTTGATACACTATTGGATGGTTATATGCTGAGAATAGAGAAGAGTGCTTGAGTAGTCTTACTTATATTCTTTCTTCTCTCTTATAAATGAGTATCAAACCTTCTAAATGGAATTTGAATTGAATTTTATAAGGGATTTAATGATCTTAGGTTAAATGAATATGCATTGGTTTTGCATGAATTAGGATAAGGATTCAGGAAAATATACCATTAGGACCAAAAATACACTTGGAAAATAGTGCCAAAAACATGACACCCTAGGTTTCAACGCTCCTATCCAAGTTGGGAACTATTGTCCAGAGGGAATGAGATATAGGGGGATAGATATGGGCCTAAAAGAGATATATAATTTTTTAAGGTTTAAGTTTGAAAGTCTAGGGATGACTAGGAATCAATGAAAGAAAAGCCTAAAAGTGTTGCACAAGCAAGTAGAAGGACCTATGGATTAGGTGTCATTAGCCACACTCAAGTAACCAAATTTTGTATTTTATATGACTAAAAAATAATTGAAACATTTTATAACCCATGTATATGAATCTTTAAATAATTTAGGCCAAAAATAACTAAATCTTATTATTTCTTATTCTGCAGTCTTGGCTGCAAAGTGGCCTCTTGAAGGACTATCATGAAATTGTTCTAAAAGCTTGTCAATTTGACTAGTTTCAACACATCTTTAAAAAATACCTCCAATTTCCTTCTTGAATATAAATACATAAATTAAGATGTAAGGTATTTTTTTCAGCCTAAATTGTCTCCTCTTTGATGCATTTAATCTCATAGGACACTCTTTTATTTGGAGGAATCTATCAATGTCCTATATCCAACTAGAAGGAGAGATAGTTATAGCTACATGTTGAGTGTCTTGAACTATCAAAATTACCTCTTTTAATTATTTCACACCTATTAAAATATGTCAAAAAATTCATTTACCTATGACCAAATTTTTAACCTTCATTTCAATGTCATATTCCATGCACTTGGTGACCCATCCATCCCTCTTTTCACTTAAGTCTCCATTAAGGATAAAATCCTTCACACTAGGATGAACTACCATCATAAAGATCTTGTTATTTAAAAACAAATGTCTAAATTTTTTCAAACCTCTTATAAAAACAAGAACATTATTTTCAACAAATGAATATGTCTCTTCAAATCCCTCCAATGCTTGACTAAAAAATCAATGGGTTGGTCCAAACCTTCACTGTTTTCTTGCATAAACATGGCATAAATTGTAATACATGTAAATAAGGAATCTATAAAGAAATCCTTAGTGAAATTAGGATTGATAAAATTAGGAACTTGGCTAATGTCCTATTTGATTACCTCAAAACTTCTCTTACCTTCTTTTCTCCATGTGAAATCTTGTTGTTTCTTAAGTATACGAGTGAGTGGCCTTACCAAATCTATAAATCCAAGAATAAACCTCATGATGAAATTAATCTCTCCCAAGAAGCTTTAAAATATTTTCTTGTGTTTAGGAAATGATAGATCAAATATTAATTCTATTCTTTTAGGATCAATGGAAAGTCCATCTTTGGACATAACGTGTCCAAGAAGTCTTCCCTCATGTACTACAAAGATGCACTTTTTTGGATTTAAGGAAAATCCAAATTGTCTACATCTATAAAAAACCAATATCAAGTGTGTTAAATGATATTTAGGTTATTTTGAAAATATAGTAATATCATCAAGATAAACAAGAACTATTTCACTTAAAATTGATTGAAAATCAACATCCATTGCCCTTTTGGAAAGTAGCTCTAACATTGGAGAGTCCAAAGGGCATCTTCTTATCTACATAAGTACCCCATTTATTATGAATGATATTTTTTATTGGTCTTATTCTTTCACTAATATCTGGTTGCAACCTGAGTCTCCATCTAGTAGAGAGAACCTCTATGAACTTAAAACTTTTTGCAAAATTTGATCCATGGAGGAAAGAGGATAGTAATCTCTCAATGATAATCTATTTATATCTCTAAAATATACACACAACCTTATCTCTCCATTATTTTTTCTCATACGTACAATATTTTCAACCCATGTAGAATGATTGATATGAAATTTCATATTTGATTCAATCAAATTTGTAAGTTCTTTTCTCATGAGGATCTCAACCTTGCGGTTGATTATCCTTTGCTTTTGTCTCACTAGTTTTGCATATTCTTTAATTTCAATAGTATGTTGTGATAATCTGAGATCAAAACCTTTCAAATCATGGTATTCCCTTACAAAAACATCCATGAAATCCTTACACAATGATATGAAAGCTTATATCTCAGTATTATTGTTCACTTTTCCTAACTTGAGTAACTTACCTTCAGCTATGGTAATTTACTCATAATGTTATTTTCTGGTAGAGATGCTTACCTTGTCTTTTCTTAACTAATCATATTCATTAAATATGCTTTCTAAAGTCACCAAACCTTTAGGTAAATTATTTTATCATAATTTCATAATATAATATTCATATTAGGTTTACAATTTATCATGATTCTTTGAGAAAAATCTACCTCATTTTATAAGAAACAAAAAATATGTTTATCACTATAAAAAACTTGCCAACTTACAGCATTATTTAGAACTGAAGACCTGCATACAAACTTGATTTGGAAATAATATTTAGTTTCATTGATTTGATCCACAATGTAATATTGTGCTCCTATGGAAGCTAGTTTGTTTGCATGTTGGTTGGCTCCTCTAGGAATGGATTGAATATAAAATGCCTATAAGTCTTCCCTAAGGTCCCAAACTTTGTGTTTTTAGGCCTTTAAAATATGATTCTTTGCTTCACTCAGACCTATAACTTGTTATACTACCAATTTATTATAATCACAACCATTGAGAAGTTGGGGGGGGGGGTGAGGGGGGTAAATCAATGTGGAAAATCTTATTTCAATTCCATATATCATCCATTAATCATTCAAACAAATCATAGAGATATAGCAAGGCATAATCAATTATTATTATGAGCATGAAGTAGGAACATAAAACATGAACACAATATCTATGTGGGAAACCCTCATGGGGGATAAAACCCACTGACACATATCTTGGAATACATTTGTATAAGCAATAAATCAAACTTTTTATGAGACATCAACCCCATAAGGAGAACTAACCCCTCACTAATCAAGCACCAACTCAACTATTCCTTTAGAAAACACCAATTTGTAAGGAGGAACCAAACCCATAGGTAACTTAACACCAACTATATTACCTTAAAATTTTGATCACATTTGGACACTTATTATTACTTAACCATAATATGACCACCTTCTTTTTCTCTTCTCACTCTTCTATCTCTCTCAAACAACCTATTAGGCCTTCTCGCTAAACGAGACCTTTCCTTAGCAGAATTAGGTCATATTTCCTTGATCATCACATATATAGATATATTTATATCTTCATAAAATATTCATCACACCTCTTTTATGTTTTTCAATCCCTTTACTTGGTTTCCAAAACTATATATCATTCACTCATGTCCTTAATATTCTAACAAGTCAATTAGGCATATTAGACCTTTTATTTATACTTGATTATTTATCTTACCCATCTTTGTTGGAAAATAAAATTTACATACTTGTATCACCATTTTAATATATCAATAAACATTTTTAACAAGTGAAACAACCACTACATAGTTTGGTCATTACCCTTAAGGGCTAAAATCACCATTAGGCCTTCTCAAAGCACACATTTCACCATGACCACCTTGGAACACCATGATCATTCACAAATGCATGAAAAAATTCACATATTATTCAATTATACCCATGATAATCTCACCTTATGTCTCCAACACCATTTATTTCATTTCACTCCTTGAACCAAATAATTAGGTCTACTCACAATTAAGCGTTCTCACTGCTAGAAAGTTTATCTTGAAACTCTGATGCATACACTCAAATTTTAAAAATAACCCAAATAATAAATCACATTAATATAACCTAAATTAAATTATTTTAATCATCATGTTCATTTTATTTCACAAAATAGGTTAGAATACCTCAAACCAACCATTTTCATATGCTTACTCAGAATTGCACACAAGCTTCAAAAATTGAGTCAAGAGCCTTTGAATTTTCACACATTCATAGGAATTTATCATGAATATAAATAAATTAAAAGGAAAATATGAGACATATATATAAACTTAATGTTCATTATATTCTTAAAATTTATGAAAAAATACTTGGGAACATCATTCTCACTCATACATAGAAAACTGCCTCTAGCTCTAAAAACACAATCATGAAAACCAAGTCTTAGAACACCTATGAGAACACTTTAATGAAATTAAAATATGTTGATATGTTTCAATATAAATATTGGTCTTACAGACTAATCTCATGTTCCACCCTACACAAACCTCACTGTGTTAGATAGGTCACTTTTAGAACAATTTTTTGATTGTTAATGTGCATCAACAAAACTTATATTCAAGGGTTAAAGGTGATATAGGTCTTTAAAAATTACCTAGTGCATTTGTATCCATCCCTAGTCCACTACAACCAATCCTTAATCTCATTCTCACTTCTACCTAGTTTTCTCACATTCTTCCTCATTAGGCCTAAAGTGATGGGTCAACATCTATGACTAGTTTATAATATTTAAGGTCTTAAACCTACTTATAAAATTACATGGGAAAAAATTAAAAGTATTACACATCATCCTCCAGCCATTTTCATGCTTTGACTTGGTCAACCTTGTTTGGTACATGAACAATATGAGAAAAAAGGGGTTTCTTATAGCTTCCATTCACTCTTATAATATAAAAATGAGACCTAGATAAAATTTAGAGATGATTATACATGATCCAATCATAAAAATAGGTCATCCAATCCATTTTGATCCATTTCTAATAAGATCTTTCTTATCAGGTCATTATGATGGTTTTATGAGGGTTTTGACTACTTTCCCTTCGTATTAATCATTCATAAATAATTACCATTTAAATACAAAAATAATTCAAAGAAATTCAATTTATTACCCTTCCTAAACTTCCATTAACTTATTAGGATCTCATGAAAAGGTTGCATGTTCCAAAGAGCATAAGAAAAACCTTCTTGGGTCTGCAACACTTCATTATATGCACACAAAAAACCTCAACACCAAATTTCATGATTTATACTTAAGTATTTGACCTAAAACTTGGTAAAAAAACCTGATATAACCTATCACACCTATGAAAATTATCTTATGATCTTTGGAACCTTGGGAGCTGAACTTGATCCCTCATTAGGTCACACTAGGTCTATTTGCACACTAAGCCTTGAACTATCAGTCATACATAGACCTTGAACACACTTTGAAACCTCTTGTAATATTCTCAAAACCTCATCCTCATGTCATAAATCCTCATACTATTATCATATACTTATAACCTTCTTCATATAAATATCATACTACTCATCTCATCATGCTACCAAGATTATGCCTTCTCACTAGGTCTCTCAAGTACATGCTTCATGAACTCAACTTTAAAAGAAACAAAGTAAACTCAAAATTACATCAATTAAAATTTCATGACATTGATGATAACTTCATGCATACCTTAAAACACATTCTCAAAAATCTACCCCTTTGTCATTGATGATAATTACTCATTGATGGTAATCATTCAAAGAAGCTTCTCTTACTGGGATCTCCTCCATATAGATCAATCTCACCATTTGAAATTAATGACAAAGCACTATCTACAACAAAACTAAATAAATAATAATGAAATATCATGTCAATAAGTTACCCCTATTTCATTGCATACCTCAGACATCTTCTTCTTGATAAACTGATATGACACCCCCTTTGATCTCATAGCTTGTGAACTTATTTCCTACTCTTAGAGCTAATGTACCTACTTATTAACTCCAATTAAGCACTTTGACTTGATTTGTGACTACTAGGAATAGGAATCACACCTCATTCTTGTCTTAGATGTTTAAAAGTGTCCTTTAGAAGAGGCTTAGTCAAAATATCTACAATTTGATTCTTAGTAGACATAAATTCAAGCTTAATACTTTGCTTAATTACCTATTATCTAAGAAATGATATTTGATAGGAATTTGCTTGGTCCTCAGATGCATGATATGATTTTTTGAAACATTTATGGCACTAGTAATATCATAAAAGTAGGATGAGGACCATCAAACTCCACCTTGTAGTCTCTTAAAGTTTATCTCATCCATAATACCTAAGTAGAACATGAAGCTACAACAATGTACTCAAACTCATAAGTAGATAAATCCACTGATGGTTTTTTATTTCTTATCCATGAGACTAGGCACTTACCTAATAATAAGTCTCTTCCACTAGTGTTTTTTCTATCATCTAGACTCCAAACCCAACCTGCATTTGTATAGGCTACTAGGTCAAACTTATTACTCCTTAGGTATAATAATCCATACTCCATAGTTCCTTTGAGATACCTAAGTATCCTTTTAACTACTTGTAGATTAATTTCCTTAAGATCTACTTGAAATTTTCCCATAAGACCTATTGCTTACATGATGTCAAGTCTAGAAGTAGTAGTATATAACAAACTCCTAATTATTGATCTATAATTTGTTTGATTGATTCTTGAAGATTCAACCTCCTTGCTTAGCTTACATCCTGTAATCATATATTTACTAATTTTTTTTAAATCTTCCATATCAAACTTTTTTAACATCTCTTTTATATATTTGACCTATGAAATGAACATACCTTTTTCAAATTGATTGATTTGAAGTTCAAGAAAGAAGGATAGTTATCTAAGCATAGACATTTCAAATTATAACATCATCACCTCTACAAAGGCCTTGTTCATGTTTTCATTAGTTTCACAAAAGATGATATCATCCACATAGACCACCACTATCAATTGATGGTCATTTTAGTCTTTATATATAGGGTACTATTTACAACTCCTATTTTAAAACCTTGGTCCAAGAGATACTTATCTATTCTAGCATACTAAGCTCTGGGAGCTTGTTTTAGACCATAGATTTCCTTCTTAAAATTTCAGACATATTCCTTGTTATCAATCAATAAGAAACCCTTAGGTTGATCAATGTATACTTCTTCCTCAAAGTTCCCATTTAGGAAAGCTGACTTGATATCCATCTGGTATATCTTAAAGCCTTTGAAGCCTACATAAGCAATAAACATCCTAATAGCCTCTAACCTTACCATAGGAGCAAATTTCTCCTCAAATTCCACTCTTTCTACTTGATCATATCCTTTTCATACTAGTCTAGCCTTGTTTCTAGTGACTACTCCATTCTCTTTCAACTTGTTTCTAAATACCCATTTTGTACCAACTATATTTTTATATTTATGCCTAGGTACTAACTCCCAAGTCTCATTATTCTCAATTTGATTTAAATTTTCATTCATGGCATCAATCCATAACTTATCTTCACTTGCTTATACATAGATTTTATGTTCAAATTTGGATAGTAAGATAGTTTTCTCTTGATTAACATCACTCAACATTCTGCTCTTTATTTCTATATCTGCATTCTTAGTTCTAATGATATAAGATTCAAGATGATCCTTTTGAATATACCTAGAAGGATAGTTTAGTCCTTTATTTCCTTAATTTCTTCTTCATCCTCATCTATCTCTATTCCTCCTTCATCATTCTTTGATTGAGAATATGATTTATTAGTCTTATCAACCTTCATATTGGTGATCTCTACTATATTTTTTAACCTTTTATTATAGCATCTATAAGCAACACTTTCTAATGAATATCCCAAGAAAATACCTTCATTATACCTTGATTCAAACTTTCCTAAGTCCTCATCATCTCTCTTGATATAACATTTACTGCCAAATACCTTAAAATGTTCAACACTTATAGGTCTACCATTCCATAATTCATATGGAGTATTGTCACCATTGATCCTAATCTATCCTTTACTAAAAGTGTAAACTATATTACTCATAGCTTCTCTCTAGTATCCATCAGACAACTTTGACTCATTCAACATGGTCCTTACTCTTTCTTGAACTAGTTTATTCTTTCTCTCAACCATCCCATTCGATTGAAGTGTTCTAGTAAATGAGAATTGTCTTCTTATTCCATTGACCTTAAAAAACTCATAAAACACATTTGACCAAAAATATCCTCCTTTTTCAGACCTAAGACACTTGATATTCAAATTCATCTCATTTTCAACCAACCTTGAAAGTTTTGAACTTACCTAGAGCTTTTGAACTCTCCTTCAAGAATGCTACCCAAGTCATTCTTGTGAAGTCATCTATGAACAACATAAAGTAGTTATCAACTTAAATATTTTGAATCATTTTAGGACCATATATATCAATATGAATTAGTTTTAAATGTATAGTAGTAGAGTATTCTTTAGAATTGAATATCCTCCTAGTTTGCTTACCATGTTGACATGCCTTGCAAAGAGTATCTGTAGGTTTGGTAATTTTGGGCATGTTCTTCATGAATCCCTTATAGTTGATTTTAACTATATTTTCAAAGTTCTTATGACCTAACCTCCTATTACATAGCCAAATTTCATCTACCTTGCTTATAAATCACTTCTCTTTTGTGACCTCATTTAGTGCATATAGGTTGTTTTTATTTGTCTTGGATTTGGCTATCAAACTTCCTAATTTTGGTCTCTTTATCTCACATCTTTTGTAATGAAAGTTAGGGTATGTCCTTGGGTGAAAATTTTACTTACACTCAAAAATTTGTGTTTCAATCCATCTACATAAAATACATTTTCTATCTTGGTTTTCCTATTGTCCAAGCGCAAAGTACCTTTACCAACTATATTAAAATATGTGTTATCTGTAAACCTTATTGAACCTATGGAATTATTCTTAAAATTCATGAATTTAATATTATCTCCTATCATGTGACTTGAACAACTAATGTCTATGTACCACTTCAAGTCTTCATTATGAATATGAAAGGCAGTTTGGGCTATCATAGATTATTCTCCTCTAGATTCCTACTTCTCTTTCATCTTACCCATATGGTCTACCTTTTTTATCCATTATTTAGTATCATGACTATGTGTATTCTTAACATGATTCATTTTTCTTATATATCTTGTCTTACACTCCTTTTCAATGTGTCCTCTTTAGTTGTAGTTATAACACAAGATTTTACTTCTCTATCTACAGTTAATAGATCTATATCCAAATATACCATAAGAGAAACAATAACCAATGAAAGGATACACATACTATTATTGTTTAACCTTATTTTTCTTTTGATGATCATAATATGATACACCACTACTTTTGATATCCTTTGATGGAGTAAAACCTTTCTTTCCTTGTTGGTGATTCACTTCAAACTTGACCACTTTTGCATAGATCCTGATTCTACCAAATTTATCATTCCTAGACTGATCAATGATTTTTTTAAACTGACTCTCCTTGAAATCCTTTTTTTCTTATTTCAAGCCAAGACCTATCATATCATAAAAGGACCTTTGACTATCTAAATATTTTTAAGCTTTTTAGTACTCTCCTTAAGTTTTTGATATGTCTTTATCTTAATTGCATCTTACTCAACTTATGCCCCTAAATTATTTAATTTCACTCTAATCTAGGTGAATTATTCCATATGATTCTTCACATTTGAATAAAATTCAAAAGTTTTTTCAATGACTATTGATATATCCTCATTGTAATCATAAAAGACATTTTCATTATCAAAATCCATACCTATGCTCCAGATATCTCCCTTAGAATATTAGGCCTACACAAGGGACCTTGATCTGATACCAATTTTTGGAATAAAAACCACTTGGGGGTGAATCAATTTTTAAACTCTTATTTCAATTCCATATATCATCCATTAATTATTCAAACACATCTTAGAAATATAGCAAGGCACAATCAATCATTTTTATGAGCTTGAAGTAGGAAAATAAAACATGAACACAAGATATATATGGGAAAACCTCATGGGGAATAAAATCAACTGACACACATCTTGGACTAAAGTCCTATAATAAATTAATCAAAATTTTTGTGAGGCACCAACCCCTCACTAGTCAAACACCAACTCAACTAGTCCTTTAGTAAGCACCAACTTACATAGAGGCACTAAACCCCTGAGTAACTTAGCACAAACTTAGTTACCTTGAAATTATAATCACCTTTGGATACATTTTTCTTTTTATATTTAATATGAAAACCTTATTTTTCTCTTATCACACTTATATCTCTCTCAAACAACCTATTAGGCCTTCTCACTCAACTAGCCCTTTTCTTGGTAGAATTAGGTCATATGACCTTACTCATCACCTATAGAAACATAGTTATATATTCATGACATATTTATCACACCTATATTATGGTATTAAATCCATTTACATATTTTCCAATACTTTATATCATTCACTCATGTCCTTAATATTCTAACTAATCAATTAGGCCTATTAGACCTTCTCTTTATACTTGACTCTTGATCTTACCCATCTTGGTTGGAAAAGAATATTTCCATGATTTTATCACCCTTTTAATATATCATAATTTTTTTTCACAATTTAAACAACCACTAAATAGGTTGGTCATAACCCTTAAGGGCCAAAACCACCATTAGACCTAATGCAATTAGGCCTTCTCAAAGCACAAATTTCACCTTGACCACCTTGGAACACCATGAGACTTCACAAATAGATGAAATAATTCACACATGATTAAATTATAAAATTTATAATCTCACATTATATCCCCAACACCATTTATCTCATTTCACTCCTTGAACCACACAATTAGGTCTACTCACAATTAGGCCTTCTCACTACCAGAAAGTCTATCTTGAAACTCTAATGCATAAACTTAAATTTGAAACATAAAACAAATATAAAATCACATTGATATAAAATACATTATCTCAGTGTCATAATCATGTTCATTTTATTTCACCAAACAATGTAGAAGAATTCAAACCAACCATTTTCATATGCTTACTTATAACTGCACACAGGCTTCAAAAACCCAATCAAGAACCTTTGAATTTTCACATCTTCATAGGAGTTTATCATGCATATAAATAAATTAAAATGAATATATGAAACCTTTATATAAAATTCATGTGAATTATATTCTTCAACTCTATATAAAAAGACTCAAAAACATCATTCTCACTCATACATAGAAAACTACCCGTGGCTCCAAAAACATAGTCATGAAAACCAAGTATTAGAAGACGTGTGATAATTTTTTTATGAAATTAAAATGGGTTTATATTTTCCTTAAAAATATTTATAACATATTTAAATAGATATATTACATGGTTAAATATCAATATTGGTCTTATAGACCAATCCCATGTCTTCACCCTACATAGACCTCACTGTGTTAGACAGGTCACTTTAAGAACAATTTTTTCTTGTTCATTTGCATCACAAAAAATTATATTCAAGGGGGAAAGGTGATATATTTATTTAAAATTTACTAAATTAATTTGGATCCATACCTAATCTACTACAACAAATCCCTAATCTCATTCTCGCTTCTACCTAGTTTTCTCACTATCTTCCTCATTAGGCCTATTTAATAATAGGTCAACTTCCATGATCAATTTATCATATTTAAGGCTTAAAACCTGATAAAAAAATATTAAATTGTCACAAATTAAAAGTATTACACATCATCCTCAAACCATTTTCATGCTTTGACCTCATCAACCCTACGTGTTACATCAAAAATATGAGAAATAATTGTTTCATAGAGGTTCTATTCACTCTTCTGATAAAAAATACCACCTAGAGAAACCTTGGAGAGTCCTATACATGATATAATAATAAAAATAGGTCATACAATCCATTATGATCCATTTACAATAATATCTTTCCTATCGGATCATTATGAAGGTTTTAGGAGGTTTTGATTGCTTTCCCTTCTTAGCAATCATTCATAAAGTATTGCCCATTAACTATAAAAATAATGCCAATAAATTAAATATAGTACCCTTCCATGAAATAATTAAAATATCATTAAAATGTTGCAACTGTCAATGATCATAAGAAAAACCTTCTCAGGTCTGCAACACCTCATTTTATGCACATAAAAAACCTCAACACCAAATTTCATGATTTATCCTTTAGTATTTGATGTAAAACTTGTTCAAAAAACTTGACACAACCTCTCACACCTATAAAAATTATATTATTATATTTGTCACCTTGGGAACTGAACGTGGCCCCTCATTAGGTCACATTAGGTCTCTTTCCACACTAGGCCTTAAACTGCCAATCATACATAGAACTTGAGAATAATTTTAAACCTCTTGTACTACTCTCAACCCCTCATACTAATTTCATAAAAAATCATAATATTCTCACACACTTCCAACCTTATCCACAAAAGTCTCATACTTCTCTTCTCATCATGCTACCAGGCCTATGCCTTCTCACTAGGTCTCTCAAGTACATGGTTCATGAACCCAACTTTAAGAACAATAAAGTCAACTCAGAGTGACATCAATGACACTTTCATGACATCAATGAAAAATTCATGCATTCCTTAGAAAACATTCTCAACATAATTCACTATCACCTTTCACCTGGAAAAGTTTAATACCTTTCTTTCTTGCCCCTGTAAACCATGAATAATAAATTCATACTCTATAGTATTAGATGTGCAATTAAATTTAAATATTATAGAAGAGTAATACCTTTTATTTTGAGGATAAATAAAAATTACACCATCCCCACTTCCATTATTTGATCTAGATCCATCAAAGTACAAATTACACACTCCTTGATCTTGCATTGAGCTAGTGAGACTAGGCATTAACTCACCTTCTTCATGCATACAATAGACATGAAAATATGATTCTTCAATACTTTTGTAAGGGTCATATCCATTATTATCAGAATCCCACTCATCAATGATTAGATCTAGTATTCTTTCAAGTGACTTAGTAGGCTTTTGATCACTGATATGTTCATCTTCTTCTAAGATACTACAATTCACATTTGACATGTTTGTCATATAAGGTTCTAGATGAAATATGGATATAGTATCAAAATTTATAGTGAATTTTGTTCCATACCTAGTTCTAAAAACCATGTAGGACCAATCAGAAGAAATATATCCCTTATCCTAGCATTAAAATCTTTGGATAAGCATAGTGTAAAGTAAGGAGGTTGATTAACAACTACTACATCTTGTGTAATGGTAACATTTAGACAACTAGTAAGTATGACCTTAAGATCTCTAAGAACACTTATAGTCTTTATAAGAGATCCATATAATTTCAAGACTCCTTTCTCATGAGGCTCATACTGAAGTCCTAGTTTGTCAACTATTGATTTGGGCATGACATAGGTACTAACCCCATTATTAATCATACAATTATAAACTAGACAATCTCCTATGATAACTATAAGATAAAAGGGAGGTGGATTGATCACCTTTAGATATTGAGGATCAATAACTTAATTATAATTTTTTATAACAACACTAACTCTTTCTCTTTCTAGTTTTCTATTTGAGACATTAAATTTTTAAATATCTTCTTGCATGAGGTCCTTTTGACCTGAAATTAGCAGTGTATCCCACATAGAAATAGACATAAAATCCTTCTTCATTTGATACAAAATACCAATTATAGAAGTGGATGTCTTAGGCTGAAATTTAGGAGTAGAAGTTATACCTAAATTCTGTGTCAATTATGGAATGAAAGGGCCCTTCAAATTCTATCCCTTACCATCTTATACTTACTTAGTTGATGTCTTTTAAGGCACATCTTGAGTGGTGGTCTTCTGAGGTGGATAAGAAGGAAGATGAGTTGCCTTTTTAGGACCTGAACCTTCACCAATTACCCTTTTCTTAGATCTAGTATGGTCTGACACATAATTGTCTATATTGGATATGTTTTTGCCTTGATTTACTGTCATACAATCAAAAAAATTCTCACCTTCCTAGAAGTTAAAAAATGTAGTTTAAGTAGGTGTTTTACTACTACCTTCTCCTTGTTGATTTGGTACCTCAGCTTGAGTGAAAGAAGGAATGCATCCATGTGGTATAGAAGCTTCTTTATGTTGAGAAGGTGGTTGATTATCATGTGGAGGATAAGATGAACTTTGTTACATAAAATATTGTTGAGAACTCTCACCAGTTGAATCCATTGCCATGTTATTTTCTTGATCCCATTGATTGTTCCATTATCCATCTTGAGCAGAGTTGCTTTGAGTTAGAACTAAAGCTCTAGTTTCTTGTAGTGTTGGGATTGTAAGTATTGTATTGACTTGATTGAGGATTTTGACCTTGTCCTTGCTAGTTGGGCTAATAGGGAGGCATATTATATTGATAATTAGGCCTATTAGAAGGTGGAACTTGTTGCCTCTCCAAAGCAACCAATTTATTATTTTAAGCCTTGAGTAGACTCTCTATCTTCCCTAATCTATCAATCTGATTTCCCTCTATTTGATAAAGACTTGTTGAATTTGTTATTGGAGCAATAGTAGGAACAAGAGGATGAATTTATAGAAATAAAGGCATAGGTGGTCTTGGGGACAATTTACCTACTTATATTAGGCGGTTTTCAACCCTTATGGTTGCTTCATAATCCTTTGGTAAAGTGTTTCATCCCATGGATTGGATCATAATAGCCACATATAAATTAAGAGCTTTAAAATAGTACTATAATTCATAGTTGGGAGTGGGCTTGATAACTTCAAAAATTCTATTCCAAGTATTTTGAAACCTGTAGTTGAAATCCACCATGAATTCATGAAGAAACCTCTTGATTGTAGTAAGTTGATCCACCAATGAAATATGATCACTTTTATCCTCAAAGTTCTTGCATGAGACTTCTACAAATCCATCATAGATGTTAATGGATGTAGATGTCAATCCTCTATACCATTGAAGTACCTGGTCTTTGAATGAGGTTGCCAACAACCTAATTGCTACATTTTTTTGAGTCATATTGTGAATTGAATAGAGATTAGCTATATCTACAATATGATCAATAGGAGTAACTAGATTTTATCTTGTAACATAAGGAAGAGACTTTAGGGAAGCAGTTGGAATATCATCAAATTGAAGATGTTCAAGGGGTTTCCACCATTAAAAGGCACAAAACCTTGTCTTCTTGAGACAACCATCTGGGGTATGGGACTCACAATAATATTTGGTTGAATAATATTTGTCTAAATAAGAGGAATTATTTAGAAAATAATAAGGGAAACTAGTGGTGTAGGATTTGGATTGGACTGAGAACCTTTCTTTTTCTTTGATGATTGGAAAGATAACTCATAAAAATCTATCTCTTTCCATTTTGAAGAGGATCTTTTAACCAATCTTGGTGGCATGAAATGTATGTAAATATGAAATTGACACCTTTGAATCTTGATACTATATAAAATATGCAGATATATTCTTTAATTCCTATGAATAAGTAGTCCCATCAAGCATGCTAGAACTGTTAACAACCCAAGTAACACCTAGTTAAAGTTAGATTGCTTAGATCTGATTCATATTTGGACTAACATTGGAATGGTATAAGTCTATGGGATACCTATATTTAGAACAAAACTCTAGTTATTATTTTAGATCCTCTAAATATATGAATTTAGGATCAATTACTAAACCTATTTGATTGTTGGAATGAAAAGAGTAATGAATATTACTAAAAGGGAAATCTATACTATGATGGTGATGCCCCTGAATAGTGATTGATCCTCTGTAAACTTTGAAACTTAGGCACACATATGAGTCAAAATGGAGAAATTTTTTAATAGTACCTTCTTAGATCAGTCCTAAACATTAGTGTTTCAAATGAAGGTTTAAAATAAGGTTTGTAAATTGAAGGTGTGTAAATGAATGTCTCTAAAGGCATTGCATATTAACATTTTTCAACGCAATTTATGTTCTTAACTCTTCAATTGACATGTAAAGGATGAAATAAAAGTAGTAGGTGAGTAAAGGACATAAAATAGGGATGATTATCACACTTATATGCAAATAAAAAATTAAAAGTACACACTATAACCAATAATGAATCTAAAACAACTCTTTATTGACTTTTGGTGTAAGTTACAATTTCTATATAGTTTATCTATACTAGCTTGAGGGATCCTAAAAATTAGCCTAAAGGCCTAAATATATAGAAAAAGAGAGAATATATAGCCAGTGTGGCATATATTGAAAAAGGATAAGTCAAATAGATATTAACTCAAGTTAATTTTCAATTATAATTTGCAAATAATAGTCATTTAGATTTCTCCTTGTGTTTAGTACTTTACATGATGATTGTAATAAATTTGCATGATATTTTGGTGTTGAAAATGAGTTTATGGGCCAATTTTAGTTTATCCAATATCATCATTTATAATTCTATGCCATTATTTATTTATGCAATTGATTTTGAAGTGAGTTGGCTCATGAGTTGGAACTCAAGATGAGTTGTGCATGAGGATGAAGTAATTGAAGCCTAGTTACCTCATCACAAGGACTAGTTAAGCATGTATATGATATCAAGGATGAGTTTTCCATGATTTGGAATAGATTAATAGGAATGAAAACTCCACATTATATTTTAAAAATAATTTTCTACGCCATTATACTCACTTGATTGAGTAAATAGGCATACTAGGCCAAAATAGACCTAGTAGCCTAAATTTTATGCTTGGTGGCCATTATAACTTGAATATAACCATATAAAACTGAAAATATAATGAAATAAAGACATTAACCAATGTATTATATCATGAAAATTCTTCTTTTTGGCATCAAACATATGAAAATTAGTCAAACTAGTTGACTAGGCCAATTTTTCCTTTATTTTCTACAAAGTGGTTATTCTGGATGAGTTCCCAAATATAATTTAAGGAATATTTTGATAATTTTATGGTTTTATTATGAATAAAAAGTTTCAATATTTTATCTCCATGAATTTGGATTCCTTTAAATTGCCTTGTACCTCTCCTTTCATGTTTTTTCTCTCAAAAACATATTTTTTGCCAAATTCATACAATATTTATATAATAAATGGCCATGTACATGAATATATAAGATTATAATTCATGATAAAAGTGATATTAAAGAGGTTTCAATGATTTTATATTCATAATTATCCAATTTTCCATAAATAGGTCTATTAGTGGGGTTTTGTAAGGGTTTAAGAGTGCTCTTGGCTCTTAATGATTGTTCATAAAGCTTGAGCCTTGAAATATTGAAATAATTACATAAAATTTTAGTATATTAAGACCTTAAACTCCATAAAAGTCCTCATATTCCCATGAAAAATGTGTGTACTAGGGTGATCATGTGAAATCTCATCTTAGAGTGGAAAATAGGCTCTTCAGGTAGTGTCTGGTACTCCTTGGTCAAGATGATCAATTATACTACTTCCCTATGGCTCAAACTTATCATAAATTTCTCTTGTGACCTAATTATTATGTTTATGATGATTTGGATTTCCATCATGACCTTGATTTAGTTCCTTCCACCCCATTCTGATGGCTTCGTTTGATGTTGACAAGAAAAAGCATAGGTATCGACATAATTTATTTAATATAGAAATTTCATGATGAGTTTAGATGATCTTATGTATTGTGTTAAACATTAATGACTTATATATGATGATTTGGAGTCATGATATAGGCTTGATCAAGCCATTCCTCTTCACCCTGCATAGAAACAACTCATTGCTTTGACTTGTATACCTATATGCCTATGGAAATGACCCAAATGAATTTTTATAATGGTTTTATAAGTTTTATTAAGATATTTAAATACCCCATCTAGCTTCTCAAATAATTTGAATGTGTAATGCCCTTTATTACCTTGATTTTTAGCTCAAAATTAACTCATTTTGCATAGTCCATATAGTTAAGGTATTGCACATTCCAATCAAAAAGTAATGGAGGTGATTAGGGGAGTTGAGAAGACTAAAAAATTCATTTCATGTCTCAAACATGTCATCTTGATTCATAATTTAGATCCTTTTCAAATCAAATGGTTATGAGGGTTTTAGAGGTCTAGGTCTTCTTAAGGATTTTTCATAATGTACATACCTCTAATGGGAAACCACTTGCCATGAAAATATAGTATACTGAACCCATCAATCAATAGTGAAAATAATGAGCTCCCATGCAAAGGTATCTTCAAGATCTCTACATGGTGAAATTAGGCTTCAAGAGGCTGTCAAGATTGTGTATGCAAGAAAGAAGCTGAAGGAGTGGTGTTAAAAAAAATTATGAATTTTTATTCACTCATACATCTTCTAAAATATTAAAATAACCCTCCACCATGTCTCAAAGTTCATCTCATGAATAAAAAGTTCATGAAATAGTCCAAAAGTGTGACTGTATGCCTTGAGGGTTTAGTGCCTGTCTACTTGATTTAGCCCTGAAATGCATGGTTCACATATATTTATGAGTGTGATCACTCTTTATAGGAACATTTAATATTTAAAAACATCCTAAAATACCTTATAATTAAGTTTCAACCCTCTTTTCACCTGTATGTACGCTAAGAGAATTGTCTGCTCTAACTTTGATTGTGATTAGATAGGAAGATGACTATGGAAAAATAATGAATGGTTTCCCTCCTAAATTTACATTAATAATATTATTTATAGGTATATAAATTATTTATTACTAAATCCACCAAATTTCATGCTTAGAGGATGCATATTTTGGATTATAGGCTATTTTTACTAAAATTTAGCTTGAGTTGCCTACATTTTCTATCTCATAAGGCCTATGACTATGATTTTATTATTTATTACCTTGATTTGAGATTTAAAATGATTAATATTCTTTTAATATGTCTTTAAAATCCTCCTTTTATTGGTATTATCTTCAATTGGTCAACTTTAAGATCCATGTCACCTCTCTCAAGACCTTATCTCCTTAAGAACCCTCATTATGACTATGTACCAATAGTGTTATAGGTCATAATTATGAGGTATAGAGGTTTATAGTAGATATTTAACCATTATTTTTTAATTTTATGTCTATTTAAACCATTTTAAAACTCATACACATGCTCTTTATATCATATTAACACCTCAAACTATGTTATTAGGCCTCACACAATCCTAATTCCATACAAGTCTGTATTGTTATCTTCAATTTCATGATTGGAAGTACTTTATTACTCTTTATCAAGGTGATTGAGATGTAAAATTATCACTTTATTTAAATAATATCACACAATACTCACTCTTGGGTGGATGGTGTTTAGTTTTTTCACCTTAGGACATTTGATTGTGTGAGAGGGTAATGCCATTTGTATGGTTGTAGGTCCCCATTTTATAGTTGACCTAATTGTTAAGAAGTGTTTGGATCCATTCACTTGATCATTTTACCTCATTATCATCTATAATCACTATGAATCATTTATAATATCATGAAAATCTTCTATACTATCATGGAAATATCCCCTTCACACCCTTTGTAAATAGTCTTGAGCTCCATGAGAAGGTTGTAGGTGAGTGTTGTAAGGTGAACTTGACTGTGGCACTGTTTAGAGTCCCTCAATTAATATTTGATATATTACATTTCATTTTTTATTTATAATCCTCCATATTAACAATAAAATTTATCATTTGATTATGAAAGTCTCCTGAACTATTTTGCCTTCTTTCTCCTCATGCTTAGAGGTCTGATTGAGTTGAGGAGGATGTAAGTGTACATTTGATATGAAATTGACTATAGCTGAGTTTGATGCTTTTAAAGGTACTTCCATTAGTCTAATTTCATGAACATCACTTATCATACTTATTACCTCCAAAATTATTTCTCAACCCCTTGAACATATATCCTTCTCTATCATCTAAACTTGAATGAGATCCAAGTCTATAAACTTTGTGAGAACCTATTGTAGGTGGATGCCTACCATGTAAATTTATATTTAACTGAGTATTTTTATCACTTATCTTTCCTTTTATTTAAGTTTTGTAATCATCACCTTAAAAAACTATCACCTACATAGTCATTATTCCACCTTCTTGAGAATAGTATCTTCCTCCCTCATCTTGACTGTGCTTTAATTGATGTAGGTCCTTGTATGGATTGTAGTTGAGTTTAAAGATTCTTTGGGGAGTTTGAAAAATAGGTAAGAGGTGAAAAGTATTTAAATATCATGATTATATCTTAACAACCTCAATAACCTCCATGAAATGATCTATACCTTTGAAGTCTCCTTAAAACATTGTTCACCTTCTTGATTGTAGCTTGATCTTGAAGTTGGTTTTAGGTGATCTATTGTGCTTCTTAAGCTAGTTAAGAACTTAGAATTGAATTATTAATGATATATCTTATTGAGTTTACCAATCCTACTATTTATTCATTAATTTTATGGCCCACTAACCTTCACAAGCCTATATAGACTTAAACATTTCCAAGTCACATATCTATTGTAGATTATGACCTGAGAATAGGCCTGTATGTGTCTTTAAAACACTTAATTGAAAGCATATGATTCCCCCTTAATATTTTATGGCATGAATGGATTAATAATCCTTCATTTATTTCCCATCTTCATCATACACTCATGTCATGACCAAATCTTCACAAAGATTATGCCCCTTCTCAATTGTAGGTAACTTTGCATACTCCATTTGTATGGATAGAGTATAAAATTATCCTTAAGGAAGGCTCAAAATATGATATGATCATTGAAATTATATTGTTGCATATTCATGAAATAATTTGAGCCAAGATATAGAATAAGACCTCTTATATCCCCTCTTATTCATTGTTCTTCATGAGAACCTCATGACTGTTGGTGTATTTATGATTGTAGGTCTTTATTCTTGGTTGTTCACCATGGTTTCAAGGTGTGCATATCCTCTTTGAGTGACCATGATTACATTTAATGTTATTGAATCCTATTTATGATGGATTCATGAGATGAATATGAATATAAGGGGTAATGATGGTTGAGAGATGAAAAACCATGGATGAAGGGTGAAAGAAGCCTTACTACAGTGAAAAGGCAATGCATAACTATGATCATGGGAAGAACCAATATGGAGTGAAAATATCATGAAAGGGGAATCTCAAGGTCACCTTGAAGTTTCTATGCAATAATTATCCTTTCCTCTACCTAATATATTAATTTGGAGGCCATTGGAGGAGGATAAGAAGGTGAGTTTGAAACCTAGGAATATGCTAAGTACCCTAACAAATGCTAAAAACCTTAACATTTTCTAAATAATAACTTTTGAGATGATTTTGAGAGCCATTGATGGGCATTTTATATGAATATTTTGAAGAATATCTTGAGAAATATTTCTTGGAAAACATAATAATATTAAAGAGATATCTTTCAAGAAGAAACTAAGAAATCTTGAACCCTTTCTCCCTCTTGAATCGTATAATTATCCTTTACATGTTTCTATACTGTAGATTTGCACTATTTTACCTTTTTGAGATTTATTTGGCCCTCAAACATGTGGAAAAAAACTGATGTATGTCATGTAAGGGTGAGTTATGTCCCTGAAAATCCTTGAAAACTTGAATTTTATTAATATGATGCCATGATGAGGAGAAATTGAAGAAAATTGATTGCCTTCCTAGATGCAAGACTATTAATGTATGTCTTGACTTCAAAGGGATGATTCATGAAGGAGAGATGACTAATTTGAGAACCACTTGATATATCTATAATCTCTTTGAGTCTACTTTATTTTTCCAAAATTGTAGACCTAGATTTTCTCTCTCATGGTCGTACCACCTACAAACCTGAAGAGATCTCCCTATGTGCAAACAAGCAAGGTGAATGGAAGGAACCGATTTTGGGCATGTTTTGACTAATTTTGCCTTAAATATCCTCTACAACCCTTTTTATTCTATCCTAATATTTCTCATGGCCTCATTTATACAAAATGGTCATATAATTTTGTACTTCTCCATGTAAAATGCATGAAATATGACCTTTCTTTACTTTTTATTCACAACTAAAGACTTCCACCACAAAAATTAGAGCATGATAAGGAATTATAAAGTCAAATATCATGTTAGGACAAATATTAAAGTCATTTTACACCTTTATATGGCCAAAATTAGCACGTGGGAGCCTAAAAAGACCCTTTTCACACTTAAACTTGCCTTAAGTGACTTTTTTCCATATATGAAACTCTATAAATAGTGTAAATTCATATACATGAATGTGTTCAAGGATATTTTTAATAATTTAATGGAATTTTCTTACCATATTTTACATTTAAAGACCAAAATTTATCCTTTTAGGCAAAATAAACATAGTTTTTTCAAAGGATAACTACAATTGAACATCATATCATAGTCTTCTAAAAGGCTTCAAATAGACTTTTGATTCATTTTTATCACATTTTAAATTTTATATCTCATTTCATACCTTCCATATACTGAATTATGATAGAAAAATTCATGATAAGTTGTCAACTATCCTCTTTTTTCCATCTTCCACATAACACTTTCAAATCACAAAACCACTTGAAACTCTATCAAAACCTCAGAATGATACTCTCCACTATAAACATTACACTATAACAAATCTCTCTTCACTTTAAATTTAAGACACTATGATGAACATGAAAAGTTTTTTATTACAGGGGTTGGAATTTAGCCTTGATAGGCCAAATTGCTAACACCACCTTACTAAGTTTGACCTTGAGTGCCAATTTCACCAAATAATACCAAATTATTGACAACATATCAAGAGAACCATAACTCCATTTCATGAGTCATTTCTTTGACATGGGACTTGACCTCAATATGCCTCTCCCCATATTGGTTAAACCAATATCTTGATCACATTTAACTCTAAAAAATGACAAAAATGATATTAACATAATAAAATCAATATAGAAAAAATGTTTATCCCATTACCAATTTCAAAAATCAACTCCATCATAATAAATAAACTATTCAAACTTAAAATAACATCACACCCACTAATTCACACTAGCACATCTGATCATTACCACTTTTAGTTATACACCCTTACTTTAGTCTTGGTTTTCTCAACAAAAGGGGAAAAAATACACATAGATCACTTCAAAAATATAATTATTTAGATACACATGTCTACTCAGATACATATATTTAGACACACAAGTTTAATTAGATATAGACATTTAGGCACACATGTCTACTTAGATACAACTATTCATGAACATAGGCTTAATCATATACAACTACTTAGATATATAAGTTCACTTAGATATATAGGTTCACTCAAATATATAGGTTCACTTAGATATACAGGTTCACTTAGATATACAGGTTCACTCATATATATCATTTGACTCAGATATACAAGTTCACTTAGATATATAGTTTCACTCAAATATACAGGTTCACCCTAATATATAGGTTCACTTAGATATACAATTTGAATTAGATGTACGATTTCACTCAAATACACATATTTTTAGATAAAAATCTACATTACTTAGATATTATGATTGGGGGCATGATGTAGAGCACACATCCTTGATTTCTATTTTTAGATTACTAGGTTACACTCAGATTGTAATTAGAATGTCACCAGGATGTCACCAAGTTTTCACCAGTTTGGGTCATATAACCATTTTCAATAGTTTATCCATAGCCTTCTAATAGACCTAGTTTACATACTCAAATTTAGAACACACATCAAAATGGGGACAATCAGGCCTTGTTTCTACACACATTTATTTTACATACTTTGACTCAGCTTAGATATCAAATTGGGGGCAAGTAGTTCTTGTTTATCCACACATTTAGTTTACATACTTAGACTCAGTTCATATATCAGAGTGGGAAAGTAAGCCTTATTTCTTTACACATTCAGTTCACTATTCAGATTCAATATAGAGGACATCCACATTATGGATTTCCTCTTCACATATTTCACTCCATCCCCTATCCACTTCTCTGGCCAAGAAGTGAGCTAGGTCAAGAACAAATCCGCATAGGTAAGTATAGGTGCACATTCCTCTTTTTATGTTACTCTAGTATTTTCATTTCATTACATTAATATAATAAAAGGGGGGAAATGTATACACCCTAATTTGGTCAAGAAACTACAAGTACTATGTCTTTTATTGCTCTTTCACATGAATGTCTTAGTGATGAATATAGTCCTTATTAATGTGGTCAGTTGGGGTCTTTTGATATTTATTATGTCGTATCTTCCCTATTTATTTCACCCACATTGGTCCTAAGTCACCTCTTCCCATTCATAGGGGGCCTTATCCTATCCTACTGGGTCTTGGCTCTATTTTTAGGCAACAGGATACTAGCACCATTTTTAAGAGGTAGTGCCATGTGGTGCTAGTGTCCATTTATGGATCTAGTGTCCAATGTTCGTTTTTCTTGTGTTTTGGGTCCTAACCCTACCTTAAGTCCTCTCATATGTTTTTTATAACTCTTATATGACTTGTAGGCCAATGAATTAGGTCTTACATTTAAATCAAATTAATTTATATATAAAGAGTCTCACAAGGTATTTTATAGATAACACTTAATATTTTGGCACATAATTACATAAAATCAATCAATATTATAGCTCAATACTCTACATAGTACTCAACTATCACATCTAGACATTTCATGCTTGATCAAAGAAGGGCCTACTAAAAAGTCATTCTATCATATCATGCATATTGATTATGCACATTCCTTAAGGGAGAACTACATGAAATTTAAGACCCCTATAATTTTGGTTAATGTAGGCAATGGTCAAGATAATAGGATTTATGATCCACACAATCATAATATCGCACAACCCATTTTTCCCCTTTATTTTTCATTTGATCTAGATATTGTTTTGTGTGTGCAGGTACTCATTAGGGTTTTGGAAGATATTCAAATAAAATAGTGACACAAATGAGATTTAAAAAGACATAAAACCACCTAAAATTCCCCCAAAACCTCATGTAGCTTCCCTAAATTTATGAACAACTCCGTGAAAATGGACACTAGCACCATAATTAGCTACTAACACCACATGGTGCTACAATCCACATAAAATCACTACTATCTGAGGCTATATTTCAACTCGAGTCATAGAACACAAGGTGTCTACCTATTTTTCCATCTTGTTTCAGCCTCTTGAGCCACATAAATACCTATTTCACTCAAAATAAGTGTTCTTTCTCTCTATTCTTGCTATTTTGGGAAAGGTTTGTTAAATCAGTTATTTCGAGTTCTCATTCTAGGTTATTATTATACTCAACCCTTTAACAACATAGGATTTACATTCAATAAGTCATAAATATTTTAAAAATTTTAATTCCAAACATGAAAAAAAGGATGGGCCTAGCATCTTCCAACTCATTAATATCTCATATAGATTTATGCTCATTCCAAGAATCATAAAATAAATTCTTTAGAATACCATTATTGATTTCCCAAAACATGCGCTAAATTATTTTAGAGTGTCATTGAAAGATAAGATTACACACATGAGATATTATGGGGGATTTAATGTGTAGATAATCCATTATAATCTAACATTCAAAAATATTTGATTTTTATATGTCTATTCAATAAGGCCTAAGGCCAGGAGTAGTCCCCTAAACTATTTTTTCACCAAGAGACAAAATTTTAAACCCAATATTTTTTATGATTTCCCCACCATCCTTTTTTGAATGATATTCATTACCTTATTAGAGAAATATAATTTTATTTTCCTCATATTTTTTCTATGAAAATTTTATTCACAATCTTATTCAAAGACCTTGGCACCTTCACTAAGGGTTTTTAGACTAAAATCATGTAGATAAGTAATGAACTCAATATTTACTTGATCAAATTTTCACACATTACCCTTACAAAAGATTATGTGACCTATGTATTTATATTTTTCTTGGAACAAGTGAATTTATAAAATTTTTAATAGATCTAGTTTTCTCTTAAACACTTTCAAGCCTATCTTAAATATATCGTATGCTCTTCCTCAAATTGAGAATATGTCAATATATCATCAAGTAATATGAGCAAAAAATTGTCTAGGTACTTGAAAAATACATTTTTCATGAGACTCGTGAACATTTATAGTGTATTTTTGAGACCAAATTTCACCTTCACAAATTCATAGTGACCATATCAAGTGTGAAATGTTGTCTTTAATATGTCAACCTTATTTAGTCCTTAGCTAGTCATATCCTGAATAAATCATGCTCCTCTAATTTTAATTGAACATATCTTAGAGAATATTTATTCTCCTCTAATTTGATTCAATTTGATTCTTCAAAAAGGGTATATACATATTTAATGGTTAATTTTTATAATTTATTATAATCAATGCATAGTCTCAATAATCCATCCTTATTCTTTATAAAGATGATTGGTACTACTCAAAGAAACACAATGGGTCTCACTCATCCATTTTAAATCAAATCTTGTAGTTGCAATTGTAATCCACATAATTTAGGTGTTTTCATCCTATATAGAGATTTTGAAATAGGATCAATTATAGGCACTAATTATATGGATAAATCAATTTGTCTCTTAGGTGTTAGTCCTATAAACTATTCATAGAACACATTGACAAACTCATTAAATATCAGAAATTTTATAAAAAATGTTCCATCTAATCCTCTAATATTCTAAAGGTATACAATCGATAACCATTTCCCATTGATAATTTAAGTTTCATGGATTTGATAAACCTTAAAATTATGGGTCTTCTAATCCATTGGATATCTGTGGTCTGACCACTATCCTCAAATCAATTCATCACTACCTAATGGATTGTTAACCAATCTGTTACAATAACTATATCATATTACCCTAGAGTGATGCAATAAATTTTCACTTCCCAAGCTTAAGTGATAAATCCATACCACATAGGTAATGGATTTATTTTCACTTGAAGCCATATATACATCGCCTAAGCTCTCTAGTTGCATGTTTTCCAAAACACACATTAGAACAATTAATGGTGAAATAAAATAACTAATAGCACTTGAATCTATTAATATAGACACAATAATATAACTAATATCATTTCCAATTTCAACCATGGTGGCTTGATTCTCAGCTTTGTGCTACCTATCAATTATCACATGAATATAATGGTTGAGACCATCATTTATAAAATTCCTATACCATTTTTGATTCAATGGTGTATATGGACATTATGGACACTATCACTCATAATGTGGCCCACCAGAAATAAAAAACTCTCTAATGTTTGATTTTATTTATCCATGATGATCATAGTCTTGGCCTCACCCTACTTTTATTGTCCTACCAGTTGTTTGCCTTACAATGATTCATAACCAATGGCTTTAGGGATTTAAGTTTTAGGTTTTCTTCCATGATGTCATTATTTTGAGTGATTCTATCTACCATGTTTCCATTTTCAATGTTGTGTTTTGTGATGCTGAGAAAAAACATGTGGTAGACTTTTTTCTACTCTTGGAACTTGATTCTAATGAATTATTTCTCTGCTAGTTAGGCCTTTCTCATATTTTTTGCTAGTGTAATAGGTTCAAAAGTACATACTTTATTCCTAATGGTAGCTTAAATTCCATTGAGATATTTTTTGAATTTTTTGGCTCCTCTTGGATAGATCCTATGTACTTAATAAAGATTGATAAATTTACATCATATTCCTCTAACATTTTGTCATTTTTTTTGAGGTTTTGGAATGCATTAATTATATCATTGAAGTAGGTGTTTGACAATAGTGATGTTGAAAAAATTCCTCAAAGCTCTCCCAAGTGAAAGTGGATAGGTCTAGGATTTCCATTATTTATTGGTAGTCCCACCATATGGTTTCTTTATCTATTAATTCTAAAATATCCAATTGGATTTATTTTTGTTGGAAAATTATCTCAACCAAAAATAACATGTCATACCTACTAGCCATGCCACAAGTTCCCTCCCAATGCTTCTTCCATTAAACTTTGGAGGACTCACTTTATTTAGTTCATATGTAAATAAATCCATGCTATGATGGGTCTCATTACTTCCATAATCTCCCATAATTGGTACCCTCCCATGTATTTAGTTAGGATATCTCAAATGGTAAACACTATGCTCATTCTCCCACTCATAGAATGATTGATGATTTAATTCAATGTCTTGATTTTTCCCTAAAGGCATCATATCCCTATGCCTCTAATAATTATAATTATTTCCAATTTAATGGGCCTCATTGATATGACATCTTCTCTATCCTTGAAATATTCAGTAGGTGTAAAAATTCAATCCAAAGTACGTTATAGTTTCCCCATCTAGTCTGTTCACAATTCATTTTGTATACTTATAAGTATAGAATATAATATGGTTAGCTTAATTTTTCATGGAATCCATCCTTATAATAAATTAATAAGTTAATTTAATTTTTACATAACTTAATAACATTAATGGGTTGTCCAAAAATTCTAAAAGTGTTGAACCATGCTCTGATACCAATATGTAGTACCCTCATTTCCTACTCAAAACCAACTACAAAAATAATATTTTTGAGACAAAAAAATGAAAATAAAAAGTTATAAATTTATGAAAGTTCACACATTAGCATGTTTACATAAAATTATCTCACAAAAAAACACACAATTTGTCTTATCAGATTAATAAATGCAGGATAGATATTTTACAATAACTCTAGCACACACCAAGTTACAATCCTTGGCCTAAAGATAGGGTTTTGAGGTGAAAAATCATATAGTTTTCCCTAGGGCTAAATGAATATTTCTATTATATTTAGTAAATATAAAAACATATAAAATTCCTATAATATTATTTAGGTATGGCATCAAATAAAAATCCCTAATTAGGCCCTATCATTATTTTACTTGTATAAAGGCATATTGAATTACCCATGTCATCATGATTCTCTACATAAATTTAAATTAAGTATTAATATTTACTCAAACATCCAATATCATGTATTTATTAAAATATAATATTAATCAGTGCCACGAGGGACACATCACCACTTGGATCTCACTTTGTTAGTAGAGGTTCCTAGAAATACCCATCGAAACATGCTAATGTTTGTATTGTGAGACATTGGTTATAAGTTCTAAATATCCAGATGGGATTTTGGAAATTATAATCATTCTTAATTCATGTATATTTAGTTAAACACAATTTATTAATTGATATCATACATATTCATTATAATAAACATATAAATTCAAAAAGAAAAGAGAAAACTTATGCACATAAAATAACATAGAAAACTTTCAATAGAACCATGATATCTATCTTACTAACTCACACAAAAAGGGAACTAATATTTATTTTTAATACAAATATCTATAGTACTATAATGAGTCCCTATCATTTAATATTCTTGACCTTTAAATTTTATTACCATAGGAGTCTTTCCATATTATAAGTCATTTAGTATTCAACCACAAGATGAAATACATACTAAATATGATACATCACACACTTGTCATTTATACAAAACTCTATGATTTTACACTTAATGATATAATAACAACACTTTACTAGACTTAAATAATTATTTAATCCTAAGATGAAGTCGTAATAAGTGTGTCAAAGTCTAGAACTAGTGGCATTTTATACATTGAGTTGTAGGGTTGGTAAAAAAGTAATGATTGTGGTTATTGCTCGAAGTGTTGTTTACCAATTTTCACCTATTACACACTAATTAGCTACCATTTCAAGTTTTAAACTAATAAATGTAGCAATCTACAATCATTTTTATATTTTCAAAATATTGGCATAATTAGGAGGTTGACCTTTATAGGTTTTAAATCTTTTTGGACATGTTCATAAAGCTTATTACCTTCCTAGACTTTAGAATATTAAAAAATAAAAATAAAATCATTCATATTACCTTACTATGAAGATATAGGAATACACTATGAATATAAATCTAGATCCTATTGTGATGACTTCGGAGTTGTTGGGGTTGTCATTGATGATGATGTTATTATGGAATCTAGAGCTAGTAGTAATTATGGTAGGTGTGTTTGTTGAATTATATGAGAATCTTTATGTTATCACATATATTTTATGATTTGAGATGGGTATATGAATAATGGTTCACCTATGATGGCTTTTATTGATTTGAAAATTCCTACTTAAACTAATGCCAATCTACTAAGACATCTCATACCATTGTGTATTGTGTGCACATTGGAGTTTGACTTTGCATAATTATTTATGTCTTTTTCCTCAATAGTTTTAATGATTGGTTTATGTTCCTACACCTTATGTTAAATTTCATGTGTTATCTAATTCATCCTATCCAATATCTCTATGTTTGTACACAAGTGAATGTGCTATGGAGTATCTCTAGCTCCAAAGTGTGCATCCTTTCTATCACATTGTCTTTTAGAGAAAGAGACTCCTTGAGCATAATGTCCATCTCAGCTAATTTAGAGATGTGACTTTTTATGATTGATTTGGATTTATCATCATTGGAGAGGTGTGGCATGATTTATTTTCATGCATCATGTAGTTGGTACTTCTAGTCAACAATATTGCATGAAATTTATATTATGCATCAAAGTGGCAGCAATGTCTTCATATTAATCAAGCAGCTCAAAGATGAATTCAAACTCCTCAAGAATATGGTAACCTTGAGCTTGAAGGTATTATAGCTTTTATGTAACATCTTATCCTTTATGATCTAAGTTCATATGGCCATGAATTTATTTTCCTCATACATCACCTGATCTCTAAAAACTTGTAGGACCACGTTGATGTGCATCTTGAAATAAGCTAAATATTAGGAAAGGGTTGTTAAGTCATGCCTCTCCTGAAAGGAGGAAGATCCCATGAGAAAAATACCTCCCCAAGGTCTAAGTTTACCAAGTTTTGTTATGTTGGTCTTCACTAAGTTTGATGATGTGGACTATTCCATGTAAGGGCATAGTTTAATGAGTTGAGGTGCAATTACTTTTGGCTAAGGCATTCATTAAGAGGCTACATGTTTCACTTGGATATACTTGTAGGATTCATCCTATAATAGAAAAAAACTCATACAAATTTATATAAATTGAAAACATTTTATTTTTTTACAAGTTTACTAGGTTAATAGATGCAAAAATGTTACAAAATTTGTAAACTAAATGTAAAATATCAATCAAGATGAACAATTAAATTCATATTGATTTTTCTCCTAAACTAACTTGATTATAAATAAAGTGTGAAAGAGTATGGATAAAGAGATAAAAGCCTATTGTCATCTAAAATTATCTGATTGAATGCATCTCATGAAACTAATCTTTAACTGAGACATACCTAGCATAACTCCAACTAAATATGATTCAATAGTTTGGGGAGATTGACTATGAGGGAGAAAGATAGAACCATCATAAAACATGTGCAAGAAATTACTTCTGAGTCTTACTTCAAACTATCAAGATTTTCCTTTTGATTAATTTTTTTTGGGATTAATACAATCATATAAGTTAAATAAACATCTCTAAAACAATAAGATTAATACAAGAGTAGGGAGAAATAATCCTAAGAAACCATAAAAATCATAATAAAATGTCTAATTCTCGATGTCTCTATTGCAATTCACAAAGAACCAGCCAAACATAACATACTTTAATCCTAAAAAAATGCTAGCCTTGAGTAAGGCTTTCTAAGTCCTATAAATAGGAACAAGAGAGGTCAAAATTCAAAAAGGAAGGTAAAAAAATTCCACTTATAGAAGTAGATAATATTTCAATGTGAAATTAGGAATATAGTTAGAACTTTTAGCTAGACCATGCTATTATGGATAAGGGATGTAAATTATGTCAACCAAGTGCAGATGGAAGTTTATAGAAATGCATTGGGATTGTAATTTAGATTCTGTATATCTATCTTTACAATAAAAATCTCATTTTCATGGTTGATTTGTCTTTAGTGTCCCTTTTTGTGCATTCCCACATGTGCATGTTATGCCCAAATTCAATGCCACCGCCTAGATTGCTTTCAAATTTTGTCTTTTCTAATCAATTTTGACATAAAAATAGCCTTACAATTCAGATTTGTATGTCAAATTAGATGTATAGTACATTATCAATATTTGATGGATTTGATGTTTAGATAGACCATCAAATTTATGTTCATAGATTATTGACTATGCTTTTACCATGTCCTTTGTTCATTGGGTCAATGTTACATGGCTAACCCACATTCTTTTACTACTTGATCAATTATTATATGTAGGTTGACTCTTCTTTTCTATGGTGAAGAAATATTTCAGCATGTGGCATCATCCCATTCATCCAGAGCTTTGATGTTATACCAAGTTATATTGACCATCCCAGGGCTACTAATCAACCAAATTTTTCCATGTGGAATGGTCATGCTAATCATCTTGCTTAGGGTATGATACTTTATATGGACCCCTTCAGGTTAGTGGGTTATTAGGATGATGCCACATGGTAACATTATACTAATCCACTCACTTGAAGGTTCTATTTTAGTATGGATATTTCTAAGATAATAAGTCATAAAGATGATGCCATGTGGTAGCATCGCAATAATACACTCATGTGGAACTTTACCTTATATAGAATTGACTCAGATCAGTGGGTCATTGGGATCATACCACTTGGTAGCATCATGTTGATCCACTTACCTATATTTTTGTTGATGTGGAGGCTTGTTGGGAAAATTATATAAAATTGACTTAGTCCCATGGAGTAAATATATGACACATGGCTCCAGGGAAGAAAATGTAAAATCAGCTAAGTGTCAAAAGATTTTGGATGGGATGGATTCGATAGGAGAGATAACCACATAACACTAAGTCAATATATGTACTTATGGGCATGAAATAAAAAGGTGTTGTCAACATCACTTAAATTAAAATCTAATGGTTATAAATTTTAAATGAAAATGGCTAAGTAAATTAAAATAAAATGGATAAGACTTTTGAAATGTAAATATATAGATGCATAAACTTAGCAAAAAGAAATTAATTTTGAATGAACACAAATCCATTTTTAAATAGTTTTTAACCATTTCAATGAAATAAACTAAGGCAAAAAGATGAGAAAGAGTAAAATTTTAGTCAATTTAGATCAAATTAAAGCAAAAATGGATAGAAAAGGCGGGGTTGAGATAGAATAATAAAGTGGCCCATTTTGAAAACCCCCAACAATATTAAGCTCATTTTTTGGGAGAAGATAAGTTAAAGTCAAAATTAGTATGAACATTAAGCCAATCCCCTCTATAGATATTTAGGAATCTTTATTTAACAAATATATATGTAAAGGTTGGATTAAGCATTTAACATGAGAAATCATTGAGAACAAACATATCCAATCACTTAAATACTTATCATCTAATAGATGGTTAAACTAAAAAAGGTTAAAAAAGGTAGACCATTAAACTTCCAAAGGGGGAAAGATCAAGAAAATAGAGGGTCCCTATTTTACCTGAAAATGGGGCATGTTGTGTGAGTAACAACAAATGGTGGCTTCCAGTGAAAGATACTCCTAAGTATCTTAAGAATCCATAATCTTAAGATTTTATTCAAATGCAAACATTTGTTGCAATCAATCTTCAAAAATAAAGTCCAAACATGAAGGCACCAAATTATACCTCAACACATGACATATTAAAATTCAATTTTACCTAAATACCACCAATATGTGAGTTTATGTGACTGATTAAGTTATTTAGAAAACACACACAATAAATTATATTTTTATAACTAATAGGCATTACTGAAAGGAGAAAGGATCATTTTTCAATTTCGCTAAGGATAAAATAGCATGGGCATTGCTTTACTGCTAGCCAAACATTTATAGCCCCAATAGAGATAAATTTGATCTCTTCTTAAGGCCTTAATCCACTGCCAACTAGGATGTAAATCCTATGTTGGATTTTGCCAAGATCATGCTTTCAAGTAAAAAGTGTAGACTTTACATTATAGCTCAATTCATTTTGAAAGATATTTTTATTTATTTTTATCGATTGAGGGCTAGGGACCAAACCATGATTCAAGTGATAATTACCAAGTGCACATTCAATTAAAGCAAATCTAAAAAATTCAGAGGATCCTTAAGATTCATATTTTTTATTATGTGCATTTAATGTTTCTTAAAACAAGAAATGTATCCTTTCTAAATCCATATGTTATATTATAAATAATAGGACTTTAATATTTTAAAACTATAGAAAAACACAGTAGTTTATGAAATAAATTGAATAAAATTTTAAACACTTTCATGTATAATGAATGCCATTGATGTCACTCACAAACAAGCCACCCATTCACTTTTAGTAATCAAGTAAGGGAAACCCTCATGTCAAAATAGTAGGTCTAGCTCAAAAAGAGACACAACGAGGCTAAACCAAGAAAGGAAAAACAATAAAATAAATAAAAATGACAAAATAAATCCTAAACTAAAATAAATAACATGAAGGAAAAGAAAAAAATAAAATATAAATTGTTTATAGGGGCTTCCAAGATAATCAATCCTAGAAGTAATGTTTGAGGAATTTCCCATTGATAGGCAATAAAACATCCTCTCTAGTAAGACACCTTAGGTGAAAAGTATTCTTGCCTAGGATTTTAGAGATTTGGTAGTGACCAATCCATAATGCATCAATTTTTTCATGTAATCCCTTCTTTTCATGAGCCTTATCCTATAAGAAGACTATATTAGAAATCCTAAAGGCCTTCACTTTGGTTCATTTGTGAAAACCACATTTGATAACCTCTTGATGTTTATTATAATATATCAAATCTTCATATCATTTTTCTTCTAATTGTATGAGGTTCAATAGGTGGGTTTCTATTTGATCATTTATTTTTAAGTAATCTTTTATAAACAACAAGGTGGGGATTTTTAGATTGGTTAGGAAGATAGGATCTTGGTCATATACCATATCATAGGGAGAGATCCCCAAAGAATATTTGATTCTAGTTTTATCAGACCATAAAGCAAATTTAAGTATATTATGCCAGTCCCTTGGGTTTCTTTCTAAGATCTTAATTATAATCAATAAATTCTTATTTATTGATTTAGTGAACCCATTGCCTTATGAATAATAATTTGAATAAAATTTAAGGGTTATGAGATGATCATAAGCCCATTCATGTAGTTATAGGGAGGAGATAACAGGTCCATTATCACATTCTAACATGGCAAGCATACCAAACCTTATGGTAATGTGTTCCTTCAAGAATTGAATGACTATGTTGATGGTGAAATTATTGAATGGTGGGATGTAATACAATGAGTATAGTAATCTATCATTGTAAGGATGAACTTATGGCCCACAAAATAATTGGTGTTGATGGATCCTACAAAGTCTAACCCCCATTTAGAAAATGGTTGGGATTTAATGATTGGTAGTAGAGGCATATCTGAGGTGCATTCATGATGTGCAACAATTTGGTAAGTGTGATAACTTCAAACATGAAGATGTGCCTCCTTGAAAATATGTGGCCAATAGTAACCTACCCATAGTATTTAATGAGTTTTAGTACTTCCTCAATAATGATCAGTTCTATACTTCCCATGGAAATCTTTAAGTACTTTAGCTATTTCTTTATTTGAGCATATCAAGTATACACCATCATGGTTTTTTCTATAGAGAGTGTCATCTTTGATCATGAAATGACTACTTCTAAGGTGTAGTACTCTTTGTTGTTTGGAATTAAAGTTTAGGGTAATCTTCTTGTTCAATAGATTTCAAACTATATTTGTGTAATAATCACCATTTTTTATGTCCTACACTGAGTATTGTTGGCAAATTATTTAGGGATCCACTTTGGCTATGGATTTGTAGTGTCTTTGACCTCTAACAATTTTCATTGATTAGATATTTAGGTCAAACTCCTAAACTATGGTCATCCATTTACCATGCCTCTCTCCAAATTCATTATGTGTTAACAAGCCCTTCACGATTGGATTAGTTACTATAAAAAATACATTGCTAGAAAGGATGCAATGTCTAAAATTTTTAACATCCTTGATCAAAGAAAAGGCTTGCTTATCAATCATGGAATATATAATTTCAACATTATTGACTAAGATTCTAATGAAGGACATTAGTATTTCATCTCCCAATTCTTTATTCTATGTTATCACAACACTAGAATGCTCTGAGGCAAATGAATAAAGGTAGAAGGGTTGTGTAAAATCTGGATTGATGAACATTGGTGTGTTCAACATGTTAGCCTTGATATGGTTAAAATTTGTTTGTGATTAAATATTCTAAATGATCTTAGCATCTTTCTTTAGCATGCTATTTAGTGGTTTGATTATCTCAATAAATCCTAAGATAAATATCCTTATGAAGTTGATCTTTCTAAAGAATGACATCAACTCTTTCTTAATGCTAGGATGTGGGATTTTTAAGATTGCCTCTACTCTATCTAGGTTTATAGATATACCCTTTTTAGAGATAACATAGGCTAATATTTTGGCTTTAGTTACCCAAAATATACATTTTTTAGGATTCAATGAAATCCCATGGTCTTTACATCTTTGTAGCATTTTTCTCAGGTATTTCACATTGTCTGATCTTATTTTGGATAAGACTACTGCCAGATTATCCATGTACACAACTATTCACTTTCCCATAGGGTCTTTGAATGATATGTCCATTATCCTTTGAATGGTATCACCTACATTGATCAATCCAAAAAACATTCTCTTGTATGCAAAGGTCCCCTAGTTGGTAGTGAAACTTATCTTAATTTTATCTTCATAACTGATGACCACTTGAATGTAGTATAAGTACCCATCAATAAATGATAACATTTGACAACCATTCACAGTATAAAACACTTCATCTAATGAATTCAATGGATAGTTATCCTTTTTAGAAGATTTGTTGAGATTATAAAAATAAATAAATAGTTTGATCTCTCCATTTTTTCCTCACCAGTACCAAGTTTACAACCCATGTAGTGTTTCATAGGGAATATGATTATTATTGTAAGTAGTTTGTGTACCTCTTTGAAAATTAGGGGCTTTATTAGTGTATTAATAGGCCTTTCTCTTTGTCTAAAGGTATTGAAATCAATATTTAGAGGGATAATGTGTGTTAAGATAGAAGTCTTGAAGATCTTGAGATATTCATAGTTCCATAAAATTACATCTTTAAACTATTTGATAGCTTATGCGAAATCATGATTCTTTTTTGGGGTGAAGGTGATGCCTAGAAGTGCATTTTTAACATCATTTTCCTTACCCATATTTCACTATTCATGTTGCATACATTTGGTTGGGGCAAGCTTATCTTTATCCATTTTTTAGTCCTTGTCAAATAGTCTTTCAAGGAATACCATTCCCTTAGGTATGTGTTGTTGCCTCCACTAATGTGCCCCATTTTCAATTTCTCAATGGGGACCCTCTTGATTTAGATTTATCTTTGGTTTACCAAGTTCTTGGATGTGAATTTTGTTTCTATAAATGCTTCATTAATATTGATGAAATTTGTTAACCAAATATTCACTATTATACTTATCATAAAAAATTACATCTTGGGTGAATTTATCCTATTATCTAAATTTGCCTAAATTTTTTAAGTATTGGTATATCTATACTTGAGATTTGAAATATTTAAATCTTTCTTTCAAACCATTTCACCTTAAGTTGTGTGAAAATTATTTAACTATTTAAAGAGTTACATGCTTCTTTTATTAAGTAATTTAATCCATTTTGAGTTTTAATTTTAATCAAATTGATTAAGCATTCATATGGTTTCACTTTCAATACTTAGTTAATTTTTTAATAATGGATAAAATATGCTTTTGATTTAAAAAATATGGGCTTTGGGTTCATAAAAAATGTTCTTTTTTGTTATGTATTTTATGCTTTAGTCATTTCATGTTTAAATAGATTAGTCATTTTTAACCATTGCATTTTAAAATTTAAATTTCACTGATTAAGTTTTGTTTTATTTTTACCAAAAGAATTTAAACTCATCCTAGAGCCAAATGGTGGTCTTATAGCATCCTAGCCCATTCAAAAAGTCTTTTAGGTCTTAGTCATTTTTTAAAAAATCCCAGATGGTGATGACATCATCAAAGCCCTGGGTGGTCAGATTATCAAGAAGTTACCATGTGACATCATCCTGATGACCTTGTATCCTAGGACCATTCACACATAAGAAGTGATGTTAGTGAGCTTTAAGTAAGTGGGTTAGCAGGATTTTTCCACATGGAATCATCTTAATGACTCATTATCCTAGAGGTATTTGTTTAATAGAAACAAGAATCAAACAAGCAAGTTATAAATATTGCACCACATGGTGAAATCCTTCTGTTCCATAGTACTAGGGTGGTCCATGTAACCCAAGAATGTGCCAAAGCTCTAGGTGAGTAGGATAAAATCACATGGTGAAATTTTGATTCACCATGACATAGTAAAATCAACATATATTTCAAGCAACAATTGAGCAATGGAATAATGAGAAGAAGCCATGTGGCTTGACCCCTCAAATAAAGGACATGCTGGTAATGGCATCAATAAGATACTAACTTAAAACTAATAGATCATTTGTCTGTCAAAGCCATCCAATGTCTCAAAAGAAACCATGTATTAAATTTGAGAGATGTAGTTGAAATGTAGTTGGATTATTTCTAACTAAAAGACCCTAAAGTGACAATATTTGATTTATTTAAAATGGAAAATTGATTCAAGATATTTTTAAGTCAAGATGACATGTTCATTTAGTCATCCCTCAAAATTAAATGCAAAGCCTACATAGGGAAAGCTAAGGTGGTAATCCCAAAAATATTCTAGCAGTAATTCTCCACTAATATTTGAATATATTCATAATCATCCACTAGATTGAATGTAAATCACTTATCATGGTATGAGTCATTCCTTGGTACATGTATTATAAGTAGCCAAAAGAGACAACAAACATAAAAGACAAGAATTTTCCTTAAAGAGGCATGGATTCTAATTTTAGATCATGATCTAAAAAACAAATTTGTTAGAATCGAAATTACATTCTCAATCACCATTGAATATTTTAACCACCCTAGTAGTGGTCTGAGTGAGCCTCATGGAAAAATCTATCTATATAAGGGTATTTTTATCCCTTTGAAAGGGTCAACACTTTTAAAAAGAAACTCTGTCAAAATTGTAATAAGATTTTACTTGTTTGGACTCTATTTTTTTATCATTGAATGTTGTCCATCATTTCTAGTTAAATTTATGCATGTGCAAGAAGATTGATCTTATGATTTTTTATATAACTGAGTATAATAATTATATTGTGTAGTATATAGTCTAATTCACTTCTTAATTATTTTTGTTTCCTTTATAATAGTCCTTGATTTATGTGTTTATAGCTATAAAGTGATTTGAAAGTTTTGTGTGCAATATCTATAGATATTTTATGTGTTTATATTAAGTGAAGGATTATTGGGTTATGTATTCATTTTTTCCCTATAAGCTTACCCATTATGTCTCTACAATCTTGTTCAATTGTTGAGCCATAACATATAAAAATGACTTGGCATCTGTCAGTTCTTGAAGCATTGACATTCACTTGGATACAAAATCCTCTTTTTTATTATCCCTTCCCTCTCCTTTTATGTTTGTTTTTAGAATGGACTTAACTTCCCTTATTTTAAAAATTGGCAAAGTGAAGCATATTAACTTTAGTAGCAAGATCAGAATATTTAAACTGTAAATTTCAAATAATTGGTATTGAGCTTCTGGTAGTAGTACTACCTCTCTTATAAGTTATTCCATGTAGGATATATCATGGAGACACATACCTTTAACCATGCCCTAGACTGATTAAGCATCAATCCTAAAATGGAGGATGAAAGTCCATTATTGTTCCCATTTTTATCTTTGAAACACTTAATTTCATGAGTTCTTTCTAAGTGGTATTTTGGACCAGATAACAGTTAGAGCTAAAAAGAGGGATTTTTTAGTTTGAAATTTGATAAAGGGTATTTTTAAATTATTGAATTTTTTTTAAAAGCTAGATAATATTTGTTATATGTGCTTGGTATTCACTAACATTTATTGTGTTTGTTTCCTTTTTATTGAGAACAAAAATTCAAAGTACAAAACATGGGTGACTAGATTGTGTGTATCTAACCAAGCTAGATCCAAGTGTGTGCATTACCTAGTCCCAATATGTTTATATAACACTAATTATCTTTCTACTGCAAATTCATAGGATAATCCAAACTCATGGAAGAAGACCTAGATCCATAGTAAACCTAGTATCAACCAGATCTTCATCTCAAACCACCTAGAATTACCTATGGCTTGACTTGTTGGCTCTGTAATAAATATCCTTGGGGTCATCCATGAATTACCTAGGAACCCCAAAAGATATTTACCTAGATTCACACCTAGCATAGTCAAGGTGAAATAAGAACATAAAAATGCTTTGGACCTATGGACTACAATATTCTTAAGATGAGACCCTATGGTAATAACCTTACCTTTGGCATATGCTAAAGCTATCAAGGTTGATAGATAGCTCAACCCACAAGTATAAATGATGTATCTCATCCTTAATGAATTATCTAATATGCTGAGATTAAGCCTTTTCCCCAATATGAATTAGAACCTACTTATTTCACAACCATTACCAATAACTAACTAGCTTCCTTTGAGACATGTTACACCAAACTAGCATCTGGGTTTTCTTATCCTGGTGAACAATGACATAGTTCCCCATATACAAATCTAGGTGACATTATTAGTTGTTAATAATGTTCAAATTATACCTCAATAATCAACTAAGAATGAGTTAGATGTTATCTAATGTATGTTTCAAATATTAACTAATGACTCACTTTTTATGTAAAGGAAAATAGGTGGTTCTAAGAGTTCAAATAGGAACTTATCTTATCAAATATAGAAATTAAACTATAATTTCCCAAAAAATCAGCTAGAGCCTTTGCCCAATAATCTACTAGAAATCAACATTTATGAGATAGCTCTCCCAAATTAGTGTCATGTGCATAACACAACCCAACATGGTGAACTAGACTAAATTAAATTATGCAATGCCTTTTGTTGGTTGAATATTTTGTCGATTAGCATAATGATAAACAAAATAGGTCTGATCATCCAAAGTAGGAAGATTGGTCATCCAAATGTGTAGGTTTACCACATCAAAAGGGGACTAATCTCTCCTCTCATCAAGGGGAGGTTCCCTATATATATATATACATATATATATATATATATATATATATACATATATGTATATATACATATATGTATATATACATATATGTATATATATATATATATATATATAGATATATATATATATAAACAAAAAATAATACTCAAGGGTAGGATAAACCATCCATCTCTCTTTTTTCAGAGATGATGCATGAAAATCAAAGGGAGAAATCTTAAGGGAAAATGACAGAAAGCACTCCTCTTATTTTAGAAGTACTATTAAGCAAACCACAAGAATCTTCTTGGTAGTAATTTCAAAATGTAACCAAGGATGTAGTAACTAGCAGATTGAGATGTAGCACAAAGCCTCCACCTCAATTGCCCAAGAGTGAGATACGAAGGACAATAAGGGCACAAAGTCATCTCAAGGTCCTTTACATAGAAACAAAAAGAAAACACACTAAAGGCAATTATGGGGGCACAAAGTCTCTCCATAGTTGACTTCAGGACACCTTCCTGACTACTTTCACTAATTCTACTTATTGAATTAAAGGAACAGAAAATATATTAAGGAAAAAGACATAAGAACAATTTCCTCAACAACAAAGATATCACAGCATAAAGTATGAAAATTCACTTGCTTTCTTATTCCAATAACAAAATATGATCAACAATCTGAGCTCAAAGTCTCAATAATGCCTTTCAATTTGGGCAGAGTTTTTTTTCTAGTAATCAGAGAGAGAGATCCCTAAAACAATAAAAGAGAGTCCCTTATATAGCCTCTTCAAGAAGGACTTGGGAATAGTAACACATCATGTTGTATTGAATTTTTTTAAGAAGACATGCTGGAATTTAGGGGCATTTACCCATTTGCTTTTCTCAATGTAGAGAAACAGGTCATGCCATTGAATGTTCACATCCTTAAATGTCCACCTAGCGATCTACTTCTAGAAACATATCCGATGCACAAATGTTTTTGGTCCTTCTTCATCATTCCTCCTTTTCTAGTTATTTGAATCGGGTCTTTGGTTCAATTCAATGCTCTGTTCCTTAGTCACTTTTTGCTAGTCTTTAGTAATTACCGCGTGGCACATTCCACTGCTAAACAAGTGAGGACACGTGGAAACTTCCATGGGAATCTGAGAGACACTTATTGATAGAAGCTTTGAAACCTATTAAAAACTCAAAATTGTGGGTGCAGACACTTGTCTCTCTCCATAGAGTTACAATAGAAAAGGTGGTAGCTTCCACTTGTCTTTTGAGAACCCTATGGAAGATGACACTTGGTAGCTTTTGCTTGCTTCAGTAGCTTAATGAAGGTTTGCTACAATCCTTACTTAGAAAAAGGGATTTAAAGGAAGAAACTATAGACATTGACATGTGGTGGCTTCCGTTGAGCTTTTAGCTATCTTTGAAAAGTCTTCAGGACTTATATTAGTTTCCTGCAGAGGATGACACGTGGCAGCTTCCACTGCATTTGATGAGAGACACATGGCATGTTCTGCTAATTTAAAATTGTGTCTCAATGGATGGCATGTGGTGGTTTCCACTGTGACCTTCTAAGTGACATGTGGCAGCATTGTAGATTTTCTATTTTTTTAGACTTTTACTTCAAAGAAAAAGTTTGAAGAAATTATTTTGAATAATTTAAACAAAGGAATTATTACTTTGAAACTTTTGCCAGGGGAACTTTTCCAAAGGAAATCCCTTTAATCTTTTAGCCTTTGAATTGGTCCATTTTCTCCCTTCTTGCCCTCTACAAGGGTTGTTTGAGCTCCAAATTGGCCTTTTGAGTTTTTGCAATGGTCCACTTTAGCTTCTGAGTGCCCTCTGAAAGGGTTGTTTGTCCCTTGGTTTTTGCCTTAGTTGATTTTATGTGAATCTCAATATGTGACACATGGCAGCATCCACTATGAAATAGGTGAGGACATGTGGCAGCATCCACTTTGAAATTGTGAGGACACATGGTAGCATTTGCTTTGAAATTGTGTCTCAATGGATGACACATGGCAGCATCCACTGCATTTTGAAGATGACACATGGCACTTTCCACTGTGACTTTTTGAGGGACACGTGGCAGCATCTATTGAAATTGTAGAAGCTTTGGATGCCTTTTGAGTGTCTTTTGGAAGATGACATGTGGCAAATTCCATCGCATTCTAGAATTACTATAGAAACACTTGAGACTCATTTGGATTCATGCGGATGATGCCACTTGGCGTGTTCCACTTAACTTACAAATGACATGTGGAAGCTTCTGCTGCTCTTAGAAACAAAGTGAAATGAGGCTCAAAAGATAACACTTGGTAGCATCTGTGGGGTTTTGTCAGGCTTTTGTCTTTGGAATTTGTTTGCCTTAGTCACTTTTTGCCACGGAGATTCCCTTCGCAAGGGCACTTGTATCTTTGACTCTTGGGGCACTCCTTTAAACTTGTCGCTTGAACTGACCAATTGAACCAACTTTGGTTCAACGGTTCAATGGTTCATTCCCCTATTTATATTGATTGCTTTAACCAAGATTATTTAAAACAAGCCTTGTTGGACCCGTTGAACCTTGAATCCGTTGAACCTTTCAAACCTTGAACTCGTTTAACTAGTCTTGAAAATGACTAAGTGTCAGAAACATGTTCTTTTGATTGAACCTGCCTATGGAAGCCTTTGAACCTATTGAACCATTAGTCCTTTGACTAAAATAGATTGAATAATTCCCAATTTTGAAAGCTTAAAACAATTTTTTGAAATGGGAAGAGATATTTTGGTCTTGCAAGACCATAATAGCTTATATGTTGTCCTAAAAATGAGTGACATTTTTTAGGTACAATAGCTGGCTCTAGTTGGGGAACTTCTATCAATTGTAAAAAGAATTGAAGGGAGTAGAATCTAGAATCTCCAATGTCTTCATGTGTACCATTGGGATGCGAGTCATGTTACCCAAAAATGAAAGGTTCCAAAAATGAAAATAAATAATACAAAGCAAAAACAAAAACTATATAAATATACATATGTACAGGTGAACTTATCTAATACTTCAAGAATTGAAGTATTTCAGATGCTTCTCTCTGAGAGCCAGTCAAAATAACACTCTATCTTGATAAACTAATAAGAAGGCATTTTGTCCCCAAAAATGGTGACGGGCGAATGGAACTCTCCACCAGGAAACCAATTTTCTTTTTCTTCCTCTTGGCTCTTTCTTCTTCTTGCCCCATGGCAGGACTTGAATTTTAATCTAAAAATCATGAATCTTTGCTCTCTTGACAAAGAGTTCCTTTTCCTAATTTTGATCTGTAGTAGCGTGGTCCATTACCATAATTGGTTGCTCTTCTGGTTCAATCCAACACATGATTGGATTGTCAACATCAAACTCCTAACAAACTATCAGTTCATCATCTCCTTTGGTGTGAAGGAGTTTGACATCCTGGTCTTGAGTAGTCTTCAATCTGAGCAACAGAGATTCACATTCAGCTATGTTCTTGGTGTTGCTGAACTACAATTTACACAAGGGGAAAATATCTCCTTGAGGAGATATCAACATAGTCCCGACTCCATCATTGGTAAAAGGATTACTGCCATCAGATTCTAGGATCCAAGCATCATTAGAAGCTGATCTTCTATCATATTTCTCTTCATTAGAGATTGAAGATCCTTCCTTATTTGTATTGCACCCTACCAATTCTCCTGAAGTCTTGTTTGGATCAATTCCTGGATTGTTAGTTATAGGACTTTCATTAGCTGAGACATGAGCATCCTCTGTGGTCAAAAAATAATTACCCCTACCTGAAGACTCAAATAGAATTTGCGTTGTAGGGGCCAACATTTGGGTGACCATGCATTTTGCCTCCTTTTCAGGGAGCAATCTCTTCATTATGCCTTTGACAGGGACCCTTGCCTTAGATAGGTCCATGCTTAGTTCTCCTCCCACGTCCTTACAAAAATTTCATCCAAGCAAAATGCCATAGGATGCTGGGACATCAGCCACCAAGATAGGCATCTTGATTCTCTTGTCTAGAAAGGCTGCAAATGCAAATTGGGCATCTTTAATTTGCCCTAGCAGTGGTACTTACTTGTTATCCATGTATAAACATCTCCCAAATGTCTTGGTCAGTGTGAGACCCAGAGATTCAGCTACTTTAATAGGCATGACATTGTCAAATGCACCTGAGTCTATAATGCAATTGCTTAGCTTGTGACCATTTATTAACAAAAAAACATAGAAAGGTTCTATTTTCCCAGGGGCAGCTGGAGGAGTAATGACAAGATTATTTGGAATGGGTATGTTCTTTGTGGAATCAGGAGTTACTTTCTTAACCTCTTGTCTTGCAGGGATGGTTTGGTTCTTGACACATTGGACCAACTTATCCAATTGATCAAGATTGGACTACAGGAATTCAAATTTAGATATTTGTATTTTGGTATTTTTTACATGATCAATTATGTCAAATGGCTGAATTGGATTAGGCATAGAGGAAGAAAATTCAATCTTCTAGGTTTTAGGAGGGATGGGAGGGTTGGTCTGTGAAGTTAAAGTAGAAGGTGAAGGTGAAATTGATGTACTTACCTTTTGGGTGATCACCAGATCCTTTGGAAAGGCAGAGTGGTTCCATGCTTAGCAATTGTAATTGCTAGTTGAGGTTGTTCCTCTATCTTCTCTTTATCAGTTTGTTGGACTGATTGGTTCTTGGACTTGGTAAACACTACATATGATCCATCAATAGCTTCTCCTTTGCCTCTGGGTTCATCCTGGTAATTCAGGAAACTAATGTGGGAGTCACTAGCTAATTCTTCTAGATCCTTTGTGAAGAGATCAGCGTCATTTTCTTGATTAAACTCAGGTTGGAAAGATAAATTATGTTCTATTTCTAGATATCCAACTGCTGAGTTGGTTGGAGGAGCTTCAAGGGCAAGATTTCTCTGTGGGGGAGGAAGAAGATTTGGTTGCCCTTGATTCCTAGTAGCATTGCCTTGATATGATTGATTTGGAAATGTTCTCCTTAGTATATCTCTATATGGAGCAAAAGACATACATTGTGTTACTTATCTTTTCAAGGCTAGCAATTCATTTGCCAGCTTTTGCACCATTGGATCAGTAGTGCCTGTAGATGAATATTCAGAAGATGATGAGGGTTTATTTATATTTGGATCTCTTCTTATCTTCCCTGCTAAGATGAGATCATCTTCTACCTCAGTGGCCAAATGTTGAGCTACAGCAAGATCTATTTGACTAGCACATCTCAAAAGAAAAATCACTTCAGATAACTGAGAATTAATGAAGAAGCATTTGAGATTCTCAGCTGTAGGTCGAGCAATTACAAGAATTCTATTTCTCAATTTGTCAAACTTGGCTATGAAGTCCCTCATTAGTTCATGAGGCTCTTTCTTCATCTATGTGAGTTGAGCCAGAAGGGCATGTGCATCTTTTGCAGGTTTGAATCTGGCTTCAAACTTATCTTTGAGGGTATTCCAATCAGTTACTGATCGAGCTTGTAGATGATAAAACTAATCTGTAGCAACACCTTGTAATGTTTCTACAAATAGCCTGACTACTACATCTTCAAATTGTACTCCAATTATGCCACATGCTATGCTAAAGGCTATGATGTGTTCATCAAGATGAACTTTCCCATCACCATAGAATTTGAAGAAATTATTCCTTGAACTGTGTGGGAGCTCATGTAGAGGTGGAGTAAGATTGAGAGGACCAAAAGAATTACCCCAGGGGCCTTGAGCTACAATTATATGACTATTAAAAGGAGGAATAACAAATCTTAGAGGGGTAATTATTGGCAAAGATTTATCAACAGTAGAAGTAGATGCTTCATTTGGTAATGGAGACCTGACTTTAGTAGGAGGAAAGCTCTTAGTTCGTTGGAGATGAGATGGTGAAAGAAACAGATCAAAATTACTTTGTTGTACCAACTTGAATATAGGGTTAACAATACTTTTGGCCCTTTGGCTTCGAGTATACCTTGAATCTACCATATCATGAAACAAAAATAGAAAATAATTGACTTTTCTTTAGTTTGAAGCTTGAGGCTTTAAATTGCGCACTCTTTCCCAGCAGCTCTAGTTTTGTAGACCAGATAAATAATGGAGGTGGAGGAAGATAGTAAGGCTATAAATAGATAATGGGTAGGACACAAAATGGAGTTGCCAAAGTTTGTAATGGATAAGGGAAGGAACTGCTTCAATCTAAAACTTGAGGCTTCAGACCACACATTCATCCCCAGTGGAGTTGCCAAAAATTGTTGCACGAGGCTAGGGAGGAAAAATTAATAATGGAAAAGCACTGGAGCAATTCATTCTTCCATAGTGGAATGCATGGATAGGGTTATAATGATAATGGGTAAGACATAGGTGATGTTTCAATCTAAAACTTGAGGTTCCAAATTGCATAAAACTAGATATATATATATATATATATATATATATATATATATATATATATATATATATATATATATATATATATATATATATATATATATATATATATATATATATATATATATATATATATATATATATATATCCCCAACGGAGTCGCCAAAAACTATTGGTTGAATATTTTGTCGATCAATGTACTGATAAACAAAATAGGTCTGATCATCTAAAGTAGGAAGATTGGTCGGCCAAATGTGTAGGTTTACCACATCAAAAGGGGACTAATCTCTCCTCTCATCAAGGGGAGGTTCCCTCTATATATATATATATAAACAAAAAAGAATACTCAAGGGTAGGATAAACCATCCATCTCTCTTTTTTTAGAGATGATGCATGAAAATCAAAGGGATAAATCTTAAGGGAAAATGACAGAAAGCACTCCTCTTCTTTCATAAGTACTATTCAACAAACCACAAGAATCTTCCTGGTAGTAATTACAAAATGTAACCAAGGACGTAGTAACTAGCAGATTGAGATGTAGCACAAAGTCTCCACCTCAATTGCCCAAGAGTGAGATACGAAGGACAATGAGGGCACAAAATTGTTCCAAGGTCCTTTACACAGAAACAAAAAGAAAACACACTAAAGGCAATTATGGGGGCACAAAGTCTCTCCATAGTTGACTTCAGGAGACCTTCCTGACTACTTTCACTGATTCTTCTTGTTAAATTAAAGGAACAAAAAATATATTAAGGAAAAAGACATAAGAATAGTTTCCCCAACAATAAAGATATCACAGCACAAAGTCTAAAAAGTCACTTGCTTTATTATTCCAATAACAAAATATGATCAACAATCTGAGCTCAAAGTCTCAGTAATGCCTTTCAATTTGGGCAGAGTTTTGTTTCTGATAATCAGAGAGAGAGAGAGATCCTTAAAAAAATAAAAGAGAGTCCATATATAGCCTCTATAAGGACTTGGGAATAGTAACACATCATGTTGCATTGAATTTTGTTAAGAAGACATGCTAGAATTTAGGGGCATTTACCCATTTGCTTTTCTCAATGTAGAGAAATGGGTCATGCCATTGAATGTTTGCATCTTTCAATGTCCACCTGGTGATCTACTTCTAGAAACATATCTGATGTGCAAATGTTTTTGGTCCTTCTTCATCATTCCTTCTTTTTTGGTTATTTGAATCGAGTCTTTGGTTCAATTTGATGCTCTGTTCCTTAGTCCCTTTTTTCTAGTCTTTAACAATTGACGCATGGCACATTCCACTACTAAACAGGTGAGGACACATGGAAACTTCCACAAAACTCTAAGATGATTATTGATAGAGGCTTTGAAACCTATTAAAAACTCAAAATCATGGGTGCAGACACTTGTCGCTCTCTATGGAGTTACAATGGAAAAGGTGGTAACTTTCGCTTGTCTTTTGAGAACCCTGTGGAAGATGACACTTGGCAGCTTCCACTTGCTTCAATATCTTAATGAAGGTTCACTACAATCCTTACTTATCAAAAGGGATTTAAAGGAAGAAATCGTAGATGTTGACACGTGGTGGCTTCTATCAAGCCTTTAGCTATCTTTGAAAAGTCTTCGGGACTTATATTAGTTTCCTTCGGAGGATGACACATGGCTGCTTTTATTGCATTTGATGAGAGACACGTGGCATGTTCCACTGATTTGAAACTATGTCTCAATTGATGACACGTGGTGGTTTCTACTGTGACCTTCTGAGTGACATGTGGCAGCAGTGTAGATTTTTTGTTTCTTCAGACTTTTCCTTCAGAGAAAAAGTCTGAAGAAATTCTTTTGGACAATTTGTCCGAAGGAATTGTTGCTTTGAAACTTTTGCCAGGGGAAATTTTTTGAAGGAAATCCCTTTGCTCTTTTGGCCTTTGAATTGGTCCATTTGTTCCCTTCCTTCCCTCTGCAAGGGCTATTTGAGCTCCAAATTGGCCTTTCAAGTTTTTGCAATGGTCCACTTTATCTTTCGAGTGCCCTTCAAAAGGGCTATTTATCCCTTGGTTTTTGCCTTAGTCGATTTTATGTGATTCTCAATATGTGACACATGGCAACATCTAATGTGAAATAGGTGAGGACACATGGCAACATCTACTTTGAAACTGTGAGGACACGTGGCAACATCCACTTTGAAACTATGTCTCAATGGATGACACGTGGCAGCATTTGTTTCATTTTGAAGATGACACATGGCACTTTCTGCTGTAACTTTCTGAGGGACACGTGGTAGCATCCATTGAACTTGTAGAAGCTTTGGATGCCTTTTGAGTGTCCTATGGAAGATGGCACATGGTGGCTTCCATCGCATTCTAGAAATACTCTAGAAACACTTGAGACTCATTTGGATTCATGCGGATGATGCCACTTGGCATGTTCCACTTAACTTACAAAGGACACATGGTGGCTTTCGCTGCTCTTAGAAACAAAGTGAAATGAGGCTCAGAAGATGACACTTGGCAGCATCTGTGAGGTTCTATTAGGCTTTTGTTTGCCTTAGTCACTTTTTGCCATGGATATTCCCTTCGTAAGGGCACTTGTGTCTTTGACTCTTGGGGCACTCCTTTGAACTTGTTACTTGAACCAACCAATTGAACCAACTTTGGTTCAATGGTTCAATGGTTCATTCCCCTATTTTTATTGAACGTTTGAATGAAGATTCTTTGAAACAAGCCTCGTTAGACCTGTTGAACCTTGAACCCGTTTAACTAGTCTTGAAATGACTAAGTGTCAGAAACTTGTTCTTTTGATTGAACATGCCTATGGAAGCCTTTGAACCTATTGAACCATTAGTCCTTTGACTAAAAAAGATTGAATAATTCCCAATTTTGAAAGCTTAGAATGATTTTTTGAAATGGGAAGAGATATTTGGTCTTGCAAGACCAAAATAGCTTATATGTTGTCCTAAAAATGAGTGACATTTTTTAGGTACAACACCTTTGACATAATCTAAAGAGATATGGAGGAATATAAGGTCATCCTAAACCAACCTAAGTCATTTGGTGCTAGTAGGCCCCCAAGTACCATTATAGTATTAGAAACCTTATAATTTCCTAGCTAAGAAGATAACGAGCCAAAGGAGAGCACTGGTGAGATACATGCTTTGTATTAGTTTTAAAAGTGTAAATATACACTAAAAATTTGACAACCATAACATCCCCTCACTACCTCAACTCCTCCAAATACTGAAGCAATGCCATCTAATCCCAATGCTAGGAATACCCCCCACCTATTAAGACTAGTGAATTCAATGCCTAAGTAGAGACTCAATAATATCAAATAAAAATTGGATATAATATACTAGAAGACATAAATAAAATAAATCAAATATCACTCTTCATGAGCTTGCTCAAATTATTGAGAAACATGACCTTCTACTGAATTTACTCACCAAAAATCTAATTCAACCAACCCAAGTAAAGAAATATATTTCTCACACAAATTTTATTATTCACAAGAATAAGAATGAGGTCCCTCCTTTCCTCTTAACTATTATATTATTTGGAAAGAGCCTCCATAGTTTCTTGGTAGACTCAGGCTCTTCTACCAATGTTATGCCTCTAGGCATATGTGAAAAACTAGGATTAGTCCCTATCAAATTAGATGAGGTCATAGTATAATAAGATAATTCTAAGTTTAAGGTAGTTATCAAGCTATTTAATGTACATGTTGTCACTTGGATGTGCACCCCTTGAGGATATGTTTATCTCTCCTCATCTAAGTGGCACAATGGAGACATCTCTCTTGTTTTGGGTGATAATTTGTTGAGATAAATCTCTAGAAGGGATAGTTCCCTTGATGCATTCTTTGAATTAATTTACTACTTATCAACTTTGGGATGAAAAGGGGATAAGAAAAACTAAAAACTAGAATGTGATGCACCAATATGAAGTCTATCCTATTGACTGAATTTCTACTACTTAAAGCTAAAAAAGATTTCCTTCACTCAAAGCTCACAACTCAAGCTAAATTGTCACATCAGTATTTCATAATATAGGTTTAGTACGTACTTGAATGTTTAGGAGGGTAATGGATGATTCCTTTTGGGAACACAATCATACAACACTTATATAAAACCTATACACTTAAAAGAAAACACTAGCAAAGACCTGTAACAATCACTCTTCTGCACATTGGAGACTAATCAAGAGTAACATGCTAGAAAAGAATAACTTATACTAGACACAACCAAAAAGTTTGAAATCAATACTCAATAGTATAATATATGAGTGGAAAAATCACTTTTTTATTTTTTCAAGATTCCTTCAAGTACAAATTTGGCTAGAGTTTCCTCATTAACCAATGGAGGCTACCAAAAGAAGCAAAAGAGTCCATATTTATAGCTTTTGAGAGAGAGGCAAAGCAAAGGAAGTCCAAAGGTCACTTGTAAATATGTCAACTTAGATAAATAAGTTAAAAGTTCATGGATAATAAATATGAAATGAGCCATGAAACATCCAGAAATTGAATTGTCTGTACAAACCCTAAAAATTATGAAAAGTGGCATAAAACTCTGTATTTTGGCACATAAAATTGCCTTCATTATTTTCACATGTTTGAACATACCACCAATAACTATGGATAGGTTTTATGATTGGGATAAGAGTGAAGGAATTCATTAATTCAATTCTATGCATTGGTTTCATTCCTACTTATTGACGCAGTGGATTGCACCCTCGATAGGAGGCTGAGTTCCTGCCTTCCACGTGCAACAATGGAAACCCCCCTCTTACCTGTGGGCCTAACAAAACTAGGGGGAGAGTCTCTAGATAAGGACTAGCTCCCTTTGATGTATCTTTTAGGTCTTGGATTTCCTACTACTAATAATGAGGGGGGGGCAAAAAGGGAGAATGATTACTGAAAAGCAAAACCTAAACCTAAACTGAAAGGTGATACACCAAAAAAGTTTGATCTACCTAGCTCAAACCTACGCTTTTCACCGAGAAGAAGCTAACATACACTTCATCTGATATGGGAAAATATTTTGTATCAGTGAGTCAGGGGTCTATGGAGATACAGGGAGGAAGAACTACTAGATGTGTTATGAGACACTTTATGGCAGCCTTTTCACATGTGCTTGTATTCCTGTTGGAGACACTTTTAGCACACGTAGCAAAAGAAGAAACCTCACAATGCACTAGACATGCTGGAATTATTTTGTGAAAGCATAAAAAAATGGCTTAACACAAAAGAAAACATAGACATATGCGTGAGTGCAATTTCAAATGGAGGTAAAAGATTTCTAAGTCTTGATTCAAGGTAAAATTTGGTAGAGTTCTGCCTTACAAACCCAGAGATTTTTGGGCAGATCTTTGCCTTACAAGCTAAGAAGATCTCTTCTCAAAATGAGAAGTTTACAATATATAGCAAGAGAAGAAGTAAAGGCACTTTTTGGAAAATACTTTGGCACCCTTCTTACAAGTGGCCCATGTACGTTGAGAGCATTGGGAAGAGGAAGCTGCTTCATAGATAATGCTGTGTCGGCTCCTGCTTTGACTTTGGCATTCAAACATTAATGTGAAAGCATGGGCCATGCCTCTTTTCTACAAATAGATTGCTCCCTTTAGATATTTACATAGTTTGTTTACTTATAAATGTAAAGTGGAAAAAAACAAGGCACGCTGTTCACTGTTCACGCCCCTTGATGACCACTTGGCAGGCACTATTCCAACTGCTGGAGTAACTCTTTCCCCTTTGCCACCTAGGTTGTTTTCCATTTTTGCACTTTATCTCTTCCTATTTTTGTCTTCTTTGTCTCCTTCAACCCTCAAGGGTTGTCTTCTGCTACTTCTTTAGCTCTTTGGGATCTTTCTCTTTTAGCTATTTAGGGTCCCTTCTAGTTGGCGCTCAAAAGATCAACGGCTATTTCATTACCTTAAAATCGACGTTCACAGGACCATCATCATTGAAAACCAATGGCTAGGTCATGGTGCCCAACTTTGACATCTGTGCACCTATCACCCTCCCTTGGTCAATTCCTTCAGCTTTTTCCTTTGTTTTGACCTTTTCTGCTCTAGTCAGGCTTTTGTCCTAGTCGGGTCCTCATGTCTTTAGTAGCCAAATTTATTCAAACTTTTGTTTGAAGGAATTCTTTCAGACAAAAGGTCTGAAGAATATCTTTCTTGCCTTCATCTTTTATTTCCTTTTTCCATCAGCTTTTCCTCTTGTGGACAAAATGTTTGCAAGAATTATCTTGATCACTTCTTTCCTTTAAGAATTCTCCTTCAGGTTTTTTCTCATGGCCTTTCCCAAATTTCTTTGGACTTTTTGTCTAAAGGAATTCCTTCAGACAAAAGTTCGAAATAAATCACTTTATGCCTTTATGCCTTTGTCTTTTTATTTTTGCAGGATTTCTTCCAAAGGATTTCTTCGGACAAAATGTTTGAAGGAATTCCTTTGGACATTTTGTCTGAATAAATTCTCATCCTTTGCCTTGTAAAAATTCCCAAAGAAAACTTAACTTTTTGGCTTTCTCTTTGTTCACTTTTTGGTCTTTTAAGTGTTCCCTACCCTCTGCAAGGGCACTTAGATCTAGAACTACCCTCTGCAAGGGCACTTGAATGGTTCCTTTTATGTTTGACTACCCTTCGCAAGGGAACTGGTCCTTCGAGAGACTCTCTTAAACCTTCTAGTTGAACTCTTTGACTTGAATCATCCAAATGAAACAAGCCTTTGAACCAAGTCGATGAACCATTTGATTGAACCTCGTCATTGAACCACCGATGAACTTTGCATTGAACCAAACACTTGGACCAAGGCATTAAACTCAGAATGGTCCATTTTGCACCCAAGTGTTGGGAACCTATTTCTTGCCCGTAGAGTTCATAGAAAATTTCCTACAGAGTCCGTAGAAATTTCTTGCAGAGTCCGTAGAAAACTTCCTACAGAGTCCGTAGAAATAGCCTACAGAATTCATATAAATGCATGTAGAGTTCATAGAAATGCCTACAGAGTCCATAGAAAATCCTATAGAGACTATAGAAATGCTTGCAAAGTCCATAGCAAAGCCTACAGAGTCCGTAGAAAAGTCTACAGAGTCCATAAAAAAGTCTACAGAGTTTGTAGAAATTCCTGCAGAGTCCATAGAAGTTAGACTTGTGCAAAATCAAAAAATGAACTGGCTTAAAATAACAGGGAAGGAAGGAGACCAATTTTTGGCCTGTTGGACCAAAAATGGTCAACAAATTGGTGACTCCTAGGGGAAGCATGCCTACTATGCTTAGAAACCAGTTGCCTTAAAATCCATTGGGCATAGAGTCAAAATGTAGCTTTGAAAAAAGGTTAACAATAGCCTTGAGAGATCTAAGAATCAATCACGACCTTTTACCCCATACACAAGGGAAAACACACACAAGGCTAAAAAACACTACATGTGCAAACATCACTTAGGGAAAATAAGAAAAGAAACTGAAAGCAAACTACTATGTACAGCTAACTAGGTATATTTTCCTCCCTCCTAAATCAAAGGGAAAATTTCTTAAGTCTCCTTTCTGGCTAGGAAACTTATGGTACCAAACAAGTGGCTAAATGGAAAGGAGACTTGGTGACTCGCTCCTCTTGCCTGCCACCTTGATTGGCTTGCATTTGAGTGGATTAGAATCAAACATGCTTCCAACATATATGTACTCTTCTTATTTTTGGAAGCTTGTTGAATACTGGCTCTTCATGCTAGTGCATTTCATCAAGAAATGTGTGGCTGTTGGCTCATCACCATAAGCCCCTTGATATGCATTATCCCCTTGCAATGCATCATGGTTTAACCCATTCCCTTCTGCTTCATTGAGGATCCTGTCAAACTCATATTTTGCTCCCTCATGGCTTTCTTGAAGAAGGGTGACTATTGTGATGTCTAAAATGGGATCACAAACTGATTGCTAATCCCATAGAACATCACCTTCTTGTTCAAGGCTCTCTTCTTCAAAGCTATTCTCAAGATGAACATGCCTCTCCTTTTCCTGCTCAAAGATTAGAGTCTCTAGTTATTCAAAGACATCCATCTAATCCTCCTCCAACTCAAGCTCCATGGCATGGTCATCCTCCTCATCGAAGAAAAAAGGAAGTTCATCAAACAAAGGAGGAAATAGCTCACCATGCTTACATTCCTCCTCGTATTGTTGGAACATCTACATGTATGCATGACCTGCATCTTCTCCATTACTGATGATGTCTTCAAAAGGAGCATTGATGATGATTTATTCTTATTTGACATCCATGATAGCCTCTTGGGAAACTACAAATTGGATCTTTTCTTCCTCACTCACCTCCTACAAAATAGGTTCCTCCTTGAGAAGGGATGAAGTGGAAGGCTGACGATTAAAACCATGTGGAAGAGGAGGCAGTCCTTGAGCTATAATTAAATGATTCTCCTCTTTCCATTTGGCTAGCACTTCATCTATATCAAATGTGGTCTGATGTCTCTCTTGGAGGTGTGTAGATGGGGTGTGTTCAGACATGGAAACTGTTACGTCCATCACACGTTGGTTGAGGAATCTCACTCTAGATTCCAACTCTACAATTCTCCTAGCTATGTCTTCTTGAAAAATCCTTTCTTGGAGGTCATAGGAATCATCATGGTGAGTAGGAGCAGGTTCATCTTCTTCAAGGTTTTGAGCAAAACTTTTCTTGTCCTACTTCCTGCCCCATGATTCCACCATTTGCTTCTAAGTCAGGATCTTGCCATCATGTTGAGAGACCTGAGGGATTTGAGGAAGACTAGGAAGGGTCTGTTGATGCACAAGAAGAGTTGCCTCAATTAAAAATGTATTTTGGCATGTATAATCCATTGCTCAGAACCATGGACCTTGTTTTCTTTCATGTAGTTTTGATCAAGCTCAGGTTGTTTATGGAATCACCTTAAATAGCTCTCCTGGTTACCCTTCAATAATGAGGGAAGTAAGGTTGGAGTTTGAGGTGATTTCATAACAACTTGAGCTCCACCAAAGTTATACAAAAAAGTGATTTCTTGATGGCACCAGGACTACTTAACTAGCTGATTCAACTCAGAGTCACCATTGGTGTTGATGAAAAAGCCTCCAAAGGCTGGTTGGTTGAAGGACACACCAAAAATTCTTCAACTCTTGGGACAAAACTTGTCCCACAATCATCTGATTAAAGGTCAGGTGATGTATTAGTGGTTCATTTTGTTGTAATAGGACAAACACCAATCCTGTAACTTTTTTGAGTGTCTGAACATGGTCCCACTAGGCATGCCAAAAACTATTGATGCAGTGGATTGCACCCTCGATAGGAGGCTGAGCTCCTACCTTCCACACGTAATAATGGAAACTCCCCTCTTGCCTATGGGCCTAGAAAAACTGGGGGGAGAGTCTCTAGATAAGGGCTAGCTCCCTTTGATGTATCTTTTAGGTCCTGGATTTCCTATTGCTAATAAATAAATGAAAAAGGGGGGGTTGAAAAGGGAGAAGGATGATGAAAACAATAGAACCTAACCTAATAGGGTGATTCACCAATTTTTTTTGATCTACTTAGCTTGAACATACACTTTTCACCAAGAACAAGCTAACATACACTTCATCTGATGTGGGAAACTCTTTTGTGTCAGTGAGTTAGGGGTCCATAGAGATACAGGGAGGAAGAACTACCAAAGGGGTTCTGAGACACACTTTGGTAGCCTATTCACATATGCTTATACTCTACTAGGGACACTTCTGGCTAACCTACAAAAGGAAAAATCACAATGCACTAGACATGCTAAAAGCATCCTGCAAAAGCATAAAATAAAATGACTTAACATAGAACAAAGGCATAGACACATATGAAAGTGCAAACTCAGAATGGAGGTAAAAAATTCTATGTCTAGATTCAAGGTAAAATCTGGCAGATTGCCCACCTTACAAACCTAGAGATTTTTGGGCAGAGCTTTGCCTTACAGGCTAATAAGATCTCTCTCAAAAATGAGAAGTTTACAATATATAGAGAGAAGAAGTAAAGGAGATTTCTAGAAAAGACTTTGGTTCCCTTCTTACAAGTGGCCCATGTGCATTGAGAGCATTGGGAAGAGGAAGCCACTTCATAGATAATGTTGTGTCAGCTCCTACTTTAACTTTGGCATTCAAACATTAATGTGAAAGAATGGGTCACATCTCTTTTTTGCAAATAGACTGCTCCCTTCAGATATTTACGTGATTTGTCTACTTATAAATGCAAAGTGGAGAAAATAAGGTGCACCATTCACTACTCATGCCCCTTGATGACCACTTGGCAGGCACTATTCCAACCACTGGAGTAACTCTTTCCCCTTTGCCACTTGGGCTATTTTGTTCATTTTTGCACTTTGTCTCTTCCTATTTTTTTCTTCTTTGTCTCTTTCGGCCCTCAGGGGCTATCTTCTGCTACTTCTTTAGCTCTTTGGGCTCTTTCTCTTTTAGCTCTTTAGGCTCCCTTCTAGTTGGTGCTCAAAATATCAACAACTATTTCATTGCTGTAAAATTGACATTCACAGGAGCATCGTCATTTGAAAACCAACGGCTAGTTCATGGTGCCCAACTTTGACGTCTATGCACCTGTCACCCTCCCTTGGTCAAATCCTTCAGCTTTTTCCTTTATTTCAGTCTTTTCTGCTCTGGTCGGGATTTTGTCCTAGTCGGGTCCTCATGTCTTTGGCAGCTGAATTTCTTCAGACTTTTTTTTGAAGGAATTCCTACAAACAAAAGGTCTGAAGAATATCTTTCTTGCCTTCATCTTTTATTTTCTTTTTTTGTCAGCGTTTCCTCTTAAGGAAAAAATGTCTGCAAGAATTATCTTGATCACTTATTTTCTTTCTAAATTCTCCTTCAGGTTTTTTCCCACAGCTTTTCCTGAATTTCTTTGGACTTTTTATCCGAAGGAATTCCTTCAGACAAAATTATGAAAGAAATCACTTTATGCCTTTGTCTTTTTATTTTTGCAGGATTTCTTTCAAAGGATTTCTTCAGACATTTTGTCCAAATAAATTCTTATCCTTTGCCTTGTAAAAATTCTCAAAGAAAACTTAACTTTTCCACTTTCTCCTTGTTCACTTTTTGGTCTTTTAAGTGTTCCCTGCCCTCCGCAAGGGCACTTGGATATGGAACTGCCCTCTACAAGGGCACTTGAATGGTTCCTTTTATGTTTGACTACCCTCTGCAATGGCATTGGTCCTTCAGTAGACTCTCTTGAACCTTCTGGTTGAACCCTTTGACTTAAACCATCCAAATGAAACAAGCCTTTAAACCAAGCTAATGAACCATTTGATTGAACCCCACTGTTGAACCGCTGATGAACTTTGCATTGAACTAAACACTTGGACTAAGGCATTGAACTCAAAATGGTCCATTTTGTGCCCAAGTGTTGGGAACCTATTTCTTGCCTGCAGAGTCTATAGAAAATTTCCTGCAGAGTCCGTAGAAATTTCTTGTAGAGTCTGTAGAAAACTTCCTATAGAGTCTGTAGAAACATCTTGTAGAGTTCATAGAAATTCTTGCAGAGTTTGTAGAAATTCTTGTAGAGTCTGTAGAGAATCCTACAGAGTCTATAGAAAAGATTTCAGAGTCTGTAGACAAGTCTGCAGAGTCTGTAGAAATTCCTACAGAGTCCGTAGAAATTAGACTTGTGCAAAATCAAAAAATGAATTGGCTCAAAATAGCAGGGAAGGAAGGAGACCAATTGTTGTCTTGTTGGACCAAAAATGGTCAACACTACTCTTTTAGAAACTTTTGGAATGAAGTAATCAGTGTCTACAGTCCTAAAACTCCTTGCTACAGTCACCCCTCACACTTGGACTCAAAAAAGTCTTCATTTTCCAATTAAAAAAAATTAGATGGAGTTAATTACACATAAAAATATTATCAATGGACTTATATTGCTTTGATTCACCTTAAAAAGACATCCATTTAAGTTTTCCACACTTTTCACTCTTGTGCTCACTATGCCAGTTTTGACTGACTAAAAGGAGATTTATAGTTAGTGTTGGGTGAATATTTTGTTGTCAACTAATTGAAGGCAAAATGGGTATATTAACCACATTATAATGAGATAAATCTCTCCTCTCAGTAAGGGGACGCTCCCTATAAACTATAATATACTAATATAAACTGAAAATAGACTCAGGGATGAGATCATACCATCCATCTATCTTTTTTTAGGGATGATGTTCACAAGGTAAAGGAAAATTCATGTGTAATAACTAAAAGCAATCCTCTTCTTTTAGAAATGATGTCCAATAAACAGTAGGAAAACTTCCTGGGTAGTAATTAGATCCATGAGAAACCCAGGAAAGCACAAAGTCTTTCATTACTTCCCTTATTGATTTATAACATATATGATAGTAGAATGAAGTGCAGCTCAAAGTCTCCACTAAAAACTACAACAAAGTATAAGATCACAAAGGATAAAAGTAGTACAAAGCCTTTCTAATACCCTTTTCACTAAAATATAAAAAAACATGAACTAAAGGTAATTATAGTAGCATAAAGTCTTCATAATTAACTTCAGAACATCTTCCAAATAATTTCCACACACTCTACTTATTTAATCAAATAGATGAGGTATTATTAGGAAAAAAGACATAAGAAAAATTTCTTAAATAACACAAGTTATTCCAATGCAAAGTTTAAAAAGTCACATGCTTTCTCATTCATTCAAGAAAATATGATTTACAATCTGAGCTCAAAGTCTCAAAAGGCATCTCAATTTGGGCAGAGTTTTTGCTTCTAATCATCAAAAGATATATATTTTACAAAAGAGGCTCTCTTTATTTATAGGGAGAAGCCTTGAAGATTTAAAAAATATTTAAATAATTTGACCTAGTCAAAGATAGGAGCCTTTGTTGACTTTGGACTTTCCATATTTTCACATGTAATTACACATGACAAAAGTACATGTGCAAATATCCAAAGTGGTTACAAAAGTGCATTTGAAAAAATGGAAATTAAATAAAAAAAATTGATTCAATTTGTAGCCCCATCTTTCTTTTACATGACCATTGTACATGGTGATAGTTACTTGTATCTTGATACTATTTGGAGTAATAGTATTCTTTAAAATCATCTTCACCCTGACTATGGCGTCTCTCACTACTATGACTGATTTAGCATGACTAGTTAACCTAGTTTTTAGATTATCTAAAGTTTATTGATTATCTAGTATATTGTCCATGGAGGCTACTGAGAATGGTTTATCTTTAAATTCCTTTCAGAACGTACCTTTAAATTCTTGAACCATTTCTTATACTGAAAGGAATTAATTGTCTTGCAATGTAAGCTTGCAAGGCAAATCCTCCAATTTATGCAAAAGACTGATGTCACTTTGTTCACCAAGGTCCTTTGATGATTTGAGGTCATTGATCAATTCCTTAAGCACCCAACTCCTATATATCAATGCTTCTTTAGTTTCAGTATAAGAGTCTCTATCAGTAATGACACCAATTGAGACTAGAGTGCTTATTTTTAGCTTCTTCATATCCATCCACTTGTCAAGATACTTTTTTATGCTTTCAATATCCTAAGAAATGATATTGATAAGATCATCCATTTTTTCTCTCACTTTCCTCATCTTACCCATTTTCTCAAACAACTCTGTGAGCAAGGAAATTCCTTGTGTATGCATCTTTTCCAAGTAATCTTCAAGTACTTTTCCCTTGAGATAGGTCCTTTCTACTTTCTGAATCACGGAGTCATCTATGGAGATAGACTCTAGAGTTACTATTTCTAGATTAAAAGTTATTCTCCTTATTACCATAGTCAATTATTCCACCATTACTTTATAATGGTCCTTCATTTCTCTCTCTCTGCCAAACTTCTAAACCAAGATGTCCATAGCTGACTGCATATCACTCTTATCACTTTCATGAGTTATCTTTCCTAACTCAATTCAAGAGATAGAATAGTCATTTACATCAAAAATTTCAAGAGTTTCATCCTTTGGAGGTTTTGCTATTTCCAAATTTTTGTGCCCTTTATCCTCAATCATCTTTGAAAGAATTTTTGGCTTTTTGGGATTCTTGACTTTTACTGGCACCATTTTATTAAAATTGAAGTCATCTGGGGAGATGGCCTATTTTTTCCTTTTAAATGTATAATTCGATAACCAAGGTGGGAGGGTAGAAGTAATTACATTAGTATCAATCTCCATAGTTGGCATTACTGGAGTTGCACCTGCACCGGTAGTGGAAACAATGGGTGGAGTATTAGTAAGAACTGCACCTTCTACTGAATGATTGAAAGTAGAACTATCTTTGATATCAAAAGACAGAGATGAAAAACTAGGGATTGACCCTGAGGAATGAAGAATATCTCTAGAAGTGCCTTAAGGGTCATCAAAAATAATTTTGGAAGGAGAGGCTACTCCAAAAGAGGGAACACTGATTAGAAAAATAGGTGGAGTTACAATAGGTGTGCTAGGTGAGGAAGAAGAAATTCTTGTTTCTGGCTATACACCTTATGGAGATAGTTTCCTTTTCTTGTTGATCTATGGGCTTATCATCAGTCTCCATTTTATCCACTCCTATTTCTTCGACGCTTTGATTTTCAACCTCCATATCTATTTTTCCTGGCTTTTTTTCTACAACTTATGACTTCTTTGTCATGAAGATGATCCTAGGCTTATGTGGCCTATCAGAAGCAAGGACATCACTTTTATTCTTCATCCTATTTTCTACTCTTCTCCTTGTTTCCCCTTGAAATTTATCATCTGATCCTATGATAAAATATTTCAAGGTGATTCCCTTATTTGTTAACCAATCATTAGTGTTTGTCAATATTGGTTCGAATCTTTTCCTCAAGGAAGTCAACTCCTTCTGAGACCATTGGGTTGGAGGAAGAGGGGTATTGGCGATCTATTTAACATGGTATCTATTTTTGATCAAAACCCCATCATCCACTAGATTCTTAGGGATATCAATGAGTCCCAGATATTTTATCTACTCAAGAGACAATCTACTGTAGTCCATTTTTATGACGTCCTCTGTAGTCCTCAAATCAACCCAAACATCTTTGATCATAGGCTCATGAAACTGGGTCTTTCTCCTGATTATGTCCTTTACACCTCTGTAGTCAAAGTTTAGTCTCCTTTTGAAATGCTTCATGGTTACGAGTTACATTTTAGTCTCCATAACTCTATCTTTTCTAGTGGTCAATACTAAGAACTTGCCAATTTCAATCAGGGACCTGAAACTGGGTTTCTTGAGTTCCATCTGCTTATTGTGTATGACTATAATTTGTTGTCATAGCTCCATCAATACCAATTTGTTTGAAGGGAATCTTGGAATCATATAAAGATGACCTTAGAAAAATCCAACTCATAGATAAGAAAAAGAAGGGAATTACAAGAATATACATCTGAAGTCATTCACAACTATCTAGGCTTCATCTGACACTCTTTTCTATTCTAATTGGGGATCAAAGAGATATAAAAATACTATAAAGAAAGCATTATTTACCCTCCTAAAATGATGGATAGAACCCTTCAATATCAATTGAGAGTAATATTGATATACTGGGGCTACTCTCCTATCTCCTTCTGATGTTAAACCTAGGAAGGTTCTCATTGATGTTGCAATATATATCAGGTATGAAGTCATGTAGAATTTGGAGGTAGTGGATACCTTCATCAATTACTCATGTAGAGCACTGCTAATTTGTTCTCCCTAGAAAATGACTTGATTTCCTTGGAGAATTATCTTAATGAAGGGGTACATCTATTCATGAAATAGTGAAGAAGAAGGTAAACCTCTTACCCTATTGAGAAGGATGATCAAGTCACCAAATTCTTCTATGAAATCACTCCTTGGAAAGCTATGTGGCCATCTTGACAAGTTTTCCCTTGGAGTCTTGAGCCATCTATTGTTAATTAATTTCTTCACTCTTTCAGGATCTTTGTCATACTCCCTTTGTGCTTCAACAAAATCAAGCTTTAATACTTCAATAGTGGGAGGACACATGAACACTTTGTCAATGAATTCAGAGTCTAGTCTAATCACCACATTACCACCAATGTCTAACACAGCCATAGTATCCTTAAATTAGAACTGAGTACACTGAAGAATGAACTCTATATTATGAGCCGCTATAGGAAAATAATATACTAGATGAATATTTCTCTCACTTATCTTCTTCATTTCATGGCTAGGATTGCTTGATCTAGTTCTTTCCATGAACTCAGCCATATTTACATGATCGATCTCAGTATCCCTAATATCATCGACATTAGAAGTAATTGAGGTGATTAGAAAAACACCTTGATACTTTTAATTCATTGTCTTCAAATTTTTCAGAGAAACCTTAGTCATCTAGAAGAACTTTTGTAAAAAGGATGTCGATGAAGAAGGATCCTTGAGAGAAACTACAATAAGAATCATGATTGTGCAATCAGGGGAAAAATTAGCAATCTAGAAAAAATACATGTTGGTGATCATGACCATGGGAATGTGCTTGAAAGGGCTAAGGTGTGAGCAAGCTATAAAGTCAAAGGGAAGTGGGCTTGAAAAAATGAAAAATTGAAATTTCTCAGAGATAGGATTTTTGAGAAAATGTATTCAAGGGCGGCAAAAATCACTACCCTTACATGTGGGGGATGGTTTTTTTTTATGCATAGGCAGCAATTTTTGCCGCCTTTGCATGTGGACATTGTGCAGGGGTGACAAAAATCACTGCCTGTGCACATGGCATGGAGAACATGTGTAAGGGTGGTGAAAATCACTACCCTTGCACATGTGGCAATGGATTTGTGTAATGGTGGCAATTTTTGCCACTATTACACATGTTAAATCAATTTTTTTTATGTAAGGGCAGTGAAAATCACCGCCCTTACACTAATAGTAATGGGTTTTTTAAATTATTAGGGTTTTTAGGCTTTTGCCAATTCGAGGAGGAGAGGGAGGAGAAAAAGAAGAAAAACTAAAACCTAAAAAGGAAAAAAAATGGAAAAACATAACTTTAAAGAAAAGAGAAAGAACAAATTGAAAACCTAGAAACAAAAGAGGGTTGAATGCAAGACCCACTTGATAAATTTAAATCCAATGCTTGAAGCCAAAAAAATTGCAATCCCACTTGTTTGCACGGTTGACTGGTTGCAAGGAGAAGCAGACAACTTGGAATGATCTAAATAAAGCTCAAATCAGCATTTAAAAAGGTTAAAGCTGACACCAACCACTCAGCGCACGTGATCATAAATGTCGTGCATGAAAATTAAGATTGTGCATGGGTGATGATTTTTTCCACCCTTGCATGAATGGTAGAAAATGTAAGGGTGATAAAAATCATCGCTATTGCATGAAAATGCTTAAAAAATGCAAGGGCAGTGATTTTTGCCACTCTTACATGAAAAGATGCAAGGGTGAAAATAATCACTGCCTTTGCACAAAAAAAAAAACATCATGCAAAGGCAGAAAAAAATGTTAACCTTATGTTAACCAAAAACACTAACTCCATGAATTTTATCAGAATTTTGACATTCTGATCACATCGAGGCTATAATAATTTTCACATTTTTTGGAGAAATCACGATGAGGGAAGATTGTGAACTTTTCAAAGAGTTAGTCAACTACACTTGAGATCAAGAGAAACTTGTCTCAAATGATGAACTTAGAGTGAAATGGAGAAGTTTCATAGGGGTTTTTCCAAAAATGAGCGTAGCTGATTTTGGGAACAACAGTTGGCTCTTATTGGAGAATTTCTATCGATCAAACTTTGAAAAGATTTACGAGAGTAGAAACTAGTCTTTAAGTGCCTTCATCCATGCCATTGGGCCATGGAGTTAAGCTAAGAAATAAAAAGACATGAAAAACCAAACAAAAATAAATAAATATAAGACTATACAAATGCACAAATGAACTCATCTAATACTTCAAGGATTGAAGTGTTTCAGATGTTGCCCACAGTGAGGCAGTGAGAATAGTGTTCCATCTTGATATCCTAACAAGAAGCTATTTTTACCATAGACCTGATGAATGGTAAATGGACCTCTCCATAAAGAATCAAATTTTTTATGCATTCCTTTTGGTTCTCTCCTCTTGTCCCACAACAAGACTTGATCTCTAATTCAAAAATTATGAATCCTTGCTCTTTTTTCAAAGAGTTTCTTTACTTAATTTTGATGTGTAGTAATCTGATCCACTACCATGGTTTGTTTCTCATCTATTTTGGTTAGGCACATGATCCTTTTGTCAATATAATTTTCAAAAGTTTGATCTTTAATTGCCTTTGCCAACTTCAGTGCTGGTAGTTCTAGGGTGATTGGTATCTCTGCATTCAAACCATATAGAAATTGAAATGGTGACATACCTATTTCCCTCTTGGGTGTAATCATGTCTACCCACAAAGCATCGAATACTACTTTATGCCAAGTTCTCTGATTATCATCTACCAATTTATTGATAATAGTAACCAAATTTTTGTTGCTTGATTCTGCTTGACCATTTCCTTGCGAATAATAGTCAGAGGAGTGGGAAAGAATAATCTCGTAATTTTAGAAAAACTTAGTAACCTCATGAGAAGAGAAACAAGCAGCATTATCTATTACAATCTTATTTGGGACCCCAAATCGGGAGATGATATTTTCTTTGAGGAAATTACATACCACTTCCAAAGTAACATGCTTGGTTGGAATGGCTTCCATCCACTTGGTAAAATAGTATATCACGGTGAGAACATAGTCATGTCTAACACTCAAGGATAGGTTCATGGTGCTAATTAAATCAATACCCCATTGTTGAAATGGTTCTTCAATCACTACTGGTTTGAGGGGTAATGCGACCAATTTAAGTTTCCCAATGAATTATTGACACAACTCACACCTATGTACCCAAGTGTATGCATCTTGAAACAATGTAGGCTAATAGTATCTAGCTCATAGAATCTTGTGAGCTGTCATTGGTGCAAAAAAATGTCTTCCACAAGCCAAATTATGGAAGGAATCCAAAAGTTTACTTTATTGCACCTTATCAATGCAATGAAGAAACACCCCATCAAGGCTTCTTTTATACAAACCATTGTCCCATAAGACAGAGTTAGCATCTTTCAACTTAAAATTCCATTTTTATTTGTAGGACAGATGGGTGGGACACTCATCATAGGTAAGAAAATGAGTGATATTAGAATACCACTCATTAGTAGTAGTGATAAAGAGAACTATAGGCACGTCTTCGACCTCAATTCCTTCATGTCCTGTTTCCTTTGGTATGTTATCAGTAATCAATTGGAAAAGACATTTTCCCCACACAAGCTTGGTAGGTTTGATATCAAGATCAAACTCCTAAATTTTAGCAATTTAATTTCCCCTTTTAGTGCCAAACTCTTGTTGAGTTAGAATGAACTTCACTATTGTATTAGGCACCAGAACAGTATGTGAATTCAAGATATGGAATTTAAAATACTTTACTACCTTAACCATGGCATAAACATGCTTCTCCATGTTTGAACATTTCAATTCATGATCTTTGAGAGGATAGCTCATAAATGATATGGGAGATTCTACACCTTCTTTGTTTTGTTTGACCAAAATGATTGAAAGTGTATGTTCAGAAGCGTAGTTGTATACTACAAAGTCTTTGGTATAATATGAGCAAACCAGGATTGGGGCATGGGTGATCACTTTCTTGATATATTCAAATGTTGACTTGCCTTCTGTAGTCCAACAAAAAGTGGCTTTACCCTTCATCATGTCGACAATGTGGCGAATTTTCTCTGTGAATTCTAAAATGAATCTTCATAGAAAATTCACCTTTCTAAAGAAAGAATGAACTACAGTCTTACTAGCAGGAAGAGTAAGATTTTGGATAGATTTAACTCTTTCTGAATCAATTTTTATGCCTTCTCATGATACAGTGTGACCGAGAAATTTACCTTCTGTAACCCCAAAAATTGACTTCTTGGGATTAAGAGAAATACCATTTTATTGATAGCATTCTAGCACTTATTGTAAATGATGCACATGATTATGACAATGTTTGGAAAAAATGGTCAAGTCATCAAGATATATTACAATAAACTTCCCTATTACGTCTCTAAAATCAAGATCCATTACTCTCTAGAAGGTGGCACCAACATTGATCAGACTAAAAGACATTCTACGATATGCAAAAGTGCCCCACGATGTAGTGAAAGTGGTTTTATGTTGGTCTACTTCATTGACTTTCACTTGATTATACCCAAAAAAACTATCTAACATTGATAACATTTCTAAACCAGTCACTATTTTCAACACTTGATCCATGATGGGTAAGGAATAGTTATCCTTTAGAGAAGATTGATTTAAGTTTCTGAAATCAACACAGATACGAATTTCTCCATTCTTTTTTCTCATCAGGACTACGTTATCAATCCATGTGGAATGATAGATTGGAAAAATAATTCTTGCATTCAGCATCTTCTGGATCTCAGAAAGGATAGTACCTGATATTTTGGGGTTGTATTGCCTTGTGCTTCTGCTTGTGAGGTAATGACCCAACTTTAAGAGGAATTTCATGCCAAATTTCTCTAGGGCTGAGGGATTTTAGATCATCATAAGAATACGTCAAAACATCAATGTAATGGTGAAGAAGAGCAATGAATTTAAGCTTTTCATCAGAAGTGTAACAATTCCTAATGTTGACCATTTTGGGATTTTCTATTGTACTCAAACTTACTTGATCAAACTCCTTGGAAGAATTTGAATCCATTTGTTGTTGCTTGACATACCTATCGTGGTTATCAAATAAATTTTCAAGAGAAATGAAACCTTTTGGAATTTTATCCCCCTTGAGTTGAAGAAACTCTTCACCAATTTTTGAATCTATTTTGAGAACTGATTTTTGTGGTGGAGATTCACTACCTTCAAAATAAAACTCCTCAAAGTTGTCCATCTTTTCTAGAAGAGCAATGATTTTATGGTCATCATTAAACTCCTACCAATGATTGACATTATCAAGTACACTTAGTTGAAAGACCAACCCAATAGTGTACTTGTCCCCTTTGAAATCTTTATAGGGAACCATGAGGGTTGTGAAGACAGTTAATGAATATGCACGATCATTGAATTCTCTCAACACAGCAAAAATATTGAAAGCATTAAAACTTTCAATACAATCCCATACAAGATTACAATAATGTCATAATCTTTCATTTTTGGTTTGGTATAGATTCTTTACCTGACAAACTATCAGTTCAGCATCTCCCCAAGCATGAAGAATCTTAATACCTTTAGCATGAGCAGCTTTCAATCCAAGCAACAAAGATTCATACTCAGTGGTGTTGTTGGTATTGTTGAACTGTAACTTATATGAATAAAGAAAAATTTCTCTTTGAGGGGATATCAAGACAATTCTGGCTCCAAAACTGGTAGAAGAGCAACTACCATCAAATTCTAAAATACAAACATTATTAGAATTTGATCTTTTTAAAGATTTCTCTTCGTTAGTAAGGGAATATTCTTGGTTATCTAAACTTTTCCCTAACAATTCTTCTGATTTTCTATCTAATTTTTTTAAATTATCACATAAATAACTTTTGTCTGATGAGCTAAAAATATCTTCAGTGGTTAGAAAGTAGTTACCCATTCTTGATGATTCAAATAAAATTTGAGCTTCAAGATCTGATGTTTGGGTGACAATATATTTTGACTCTTTCTCAGAAAGCAATTTTTTCATGATGCCTTTAACAGGTATCCTTACTTTAGAAAGATCCATATTTAACTCTCCACCTACATCCTTATAAAAATTTTGTCTAAGTAGAATGCCATAAGAAGTTGGAACATCAGCTACCAAGACTATCATTTTAATCCTTTTATCTGGAAAAGCCACAAATGTAAATTGGGCATCTTTGATTTGACCCAAGAGTGGTACTTTCTTGTTTTCCATAAAGAAGCATCTACCAAAAGTCTTAGTTAAGGTGAGACCAAGATAATCTACTATCTTGGTGGGCATAACATTGTTAGAGGCTCCAGAGTCTATTATACAGTTGCTCAATTTATGACCATTTATCAAAAGGGAAACATAGAAAGGTTCTATTTTTCCAAGGGCAACAGGAGGAGTAGCGACAAGATTATTCTGAGTGGATTTGTTCTTTAAGGAATCATGAGTCATCTTTGGAAAATCTTGTCTTGTAGGGATGTTTTTTTTATGTATTCAATCAACCTATCAAACTATTCAGGATTAGCTCGCAAGTACTTAATTTCAGCCATTTAAATCTTAGTCTTTCTAGCATGATCAATTATGTCAAATAATTGGAATGAACTAAAAATAAAGGAAGGAAGTACATCATCTTGATATTTATTAGGTGTGGCACTGGTCTAAGAAATAGAAGTAGAAGGTACATGATAGTTTGAGGTACTTACTTTCTTATTGGTCATCAGTTCTTTTGATTGGAAAGGCAATGAAGTCCCTCGTTTAGTAATTGAAACTATTGGTTAAGGTTCTTCTCTTGCCTTTATTTTATCAACTTGTTGAGTTGATGAATTTTGGGACCTAGTAAAGACATCATATGATCCATCAAACACTTCTCTTTTTTTCTTAGCTTCGTCTTGGTATTGCAAAAAACCAATATTGGAGTTTCCAGCTAATTCTTATTCTCCTTCTACAAATAGATTAGCGTTATCTTCTTGGTCTAATTTAGGTTGGAAAGAAAGATCATGTTTAACTTCATGATAACCAACTACTGAGTTAATCGGTGTTGATTTAATGGTAATCTTCCCCTGTGTGGAAGGAAGACAGTTGGATTATCCTTGATTTTTAGCAATGTTGCCTTGATATGAATGATTGAGAAATGTCCTCCTTGGCATCTCCTGATAAGGAGGAGTAGACATACCTTGCGACATTTGTCTTTTCAAAGCTAGTAATTCATTTGCGAACTTTTACACCATAGGATCTGTGGTGCTTGTGGAAGAACTTTCAGCAGATGAGGAAAATTTATTTTTATGAGAATCTTTTCTAATCTTACCTGCCAGGATAAGATCATATTCAACCTTAGTAGCCAAATTTTGGGATGTAGAAAGATCTATAGGGCCAACCTACCTCAACAAAAAACTTTAGGAAGTTGAGAGTTGATGAAAAAGCACTTAATATTCTTTGGTGTTGGCTAAGCAATTGTAAGAATTTTGTTCCTCAGCTTATTGAATTTAGCAATGAAATCTCGCATAGGCCATGGGGTTCCTTCTTCATTTGTGTAAGCTGAGCCAACAAGGCATGTGCATCTTCTACAAGTTTAAATCTAGCCTCAAACCTGGCCTTGAGAGTGTCCCAATTAGTTATAGTCTAAGCTTAAAGGTGATAAAACCAATCCGTGATAGTGCCTTACAAAATTTCTATAAACAGTCTCACTGCTATATCTTCATATTCAATGTCTATCACACCACATGCTATACAGAAAGTAACAATATGCTCATCAGAATGGAATTTTCCATCACCATAGAATTTGAGGAAATTATTTCTTGAACTATGAGGTAGTTCATGTAAAAGTGGGGTTAGATTGAGAGGACCAAAAGTACTACCCCAAGGACCTTGGGCTGCCATGGTATGATGATTAAAAGGAGGGATAATAAACCTTGGTGGGGTAAGTATAGACAAAACTCTACTAGCACTAAGATGAGAATCTTTGTTTGGTATTAGAGATTTGATGTTGGTAGGAGGAAAACTCTTGGTACGTTGAAGGTGAGATGGCAGAGGAAAAATCTCAAAATTATTTTGTTACACCAACTTGAATATAGGATCAACAATACCTTGATCTCTCTGGATTCATGTGTACAGTGGATCTGCCAGAGTATAAAATGAAAAAGGACTAGAAATTCTTAATTTTAAGCTTGAGGCTTCAAAGTGCACATTCGTATCCCCATCGGAGTCACCAAAATTGTTGGGTGAATATTTTTTCATCAACTAACTGAAGGCAAAATAGGTATATCAACCATAGCATAATGAGATAAATCTCTCCTCTTAGCAAGGGGAGGCTCCCTATAAACTATAATATACTAATATAAACTGAAAATAGACTCAGGGGTGAGATCATACCATCTATCTATCTTTTTTCATGGATGATGTTCACAAGGTAAAGGAAAATTCCTATGTAATAACTGAAAGCAATCTTCTTCTTTCAGAAATGATGTCCAGTAAATAGTAGGAAAACTTCTCGGGTAGTAACTAGATCCATGAGAAACCCATGAAAGCATAAAGTCTTTCGTTGCTTCCCTTATTTATAATGTATATGACAGTAGAATGAAGTGCAGCTTAAAGTCTCCACTGAAAATTACAACAGAGTATAATATCACAAAGGATAAAAGTAGTACAAAGCCTTTCTAATACCCTTTTCACTAAAACATAAAAAAATATGAACTAAAGGTAATTATAGTAGCACAAAGTCTTCATAATTAACTTCAGAACATCTTCTAGATAATTTCCACACACTCTACTTCTTTAATCAAATAAATGAGGTATTATTAAGAAAAAGGACATAAGAATAATTTATTAAATAACACAATTTATTCCAATGCAAAGTTTAAAAAGTCACCCTCTTTCTCATTCATTCAAGAAAATATGATTTACAATCTGAGCTCAAAGTCTCAAAAGGCATCTCAATTTGAGTAGAGTTTTTGCTTCTAATCATCAAAAGATATATATATTTTACAAAAGAGGCTCTCTTTATTTATAGAGAGAAGCCTTGAGGATTTAAAAAAGATTTAAATAATTTGACCTAGTGAAAGATAGGAGTCTTTGTTGACTTTAGACTTTCCATATTTTTACATGTAATTATACATGATAAAAGTACATGTGAAAATATCCAAAGTGGTTACAAAAGTGCATTTGAAAAAATGGAAATTAAATCAAAGGAAAATTGATTCAATTTGTAGCCCCATCTTTCTTTACGTGAGCATCGTACATGGTGATGGTTTCTTGTATCTCGATACTGTCTGGAGTAACAATATTCTTGAAAATAATCTTCGCCCTAACTATGGTGTCTCTCACTGTTGTGACCAATTTAACATGACTAGTTAACCTAGTTTTTAGATTATCTAGAGTTAACTGATTATCTAGCATATTATCCAAGGAGGCTACCAAGAATGGTTTGTCTTCAAATTCCTTTTGAAACATACCTTGAAATTCTTAAACCATTTCTTCTATTGAAAGGAATTAGTTGTCTTACGATGTAAGTTTGCAAGGCAACTCCTCCAATTTATGCAAAAGACTGATGTCGCTTTGTTCACTGAGGTCATTTGATGATTCAAGGTCGCTAATCAATTCTTTAAGCACCTGACTCCTATATATCAATGCTTCTTTAGTTTTAGTATAAGAGTCTCTATTAGCAATGATGCCAATTGAGACTAGAGTGCTTATTTTTAGCTTTTTCATATCCATCCACTTATCAAGATACTTTTTTATGCTTTCAATACCCTGAGAAATAATATTGATAAGATCATCCATTTTTGCTCTCACTTTCCTCATCTTATCCATTTTCTCAGACAAATATATGAGTAAGGAAATTCTTTGTGTATGCATCTTGTCCAAGTACTCTTCAAGTACTTTCCCCTTGAGATAAGTCCTTCTGCTTTCTAAATCATGGGGTCATCTATGGAGATAGCCTCTAGAGTTACTATTTCTAGAGTGAAATTTATTCTCTTTATTACTATAGTCAGTTGTTCCACCATTACTTTATAATGATCCTTCACTTCTCTCTCTCTGTCAAACTTCTGAACCAAGATGTCAATAGCTGACTACATATCGCTCTTACTACTTTCATGAGTTATCTTTCCCTAACTCAATTTGAAAGATAGAGTAGTCATTTATATCAAAATTTTCAAGAGTTTCATCATATGGAGGTTTTACTATTTCCAAAAATTTGTGCCATTTATCCTCAATCATCTTTGAAAGAATTTTTGGCTTTTTGGGAGTCTTGACTTTTACTGGCACCATTTTATTAAAATTAAAGTCATATGGGGAGATGGCTTATTTTTTCTTTTTGGGCATATAAGTTGACAACTAAGGTGGGAGGGTATAAGTACTTACATTAGTATCAATCTCAATAGTTGGTGTTACTAGAGTTACACCTACACCGGTGGTGGAAATAATGGGTAGAGTATCCGTAAGAACTGCACCTTCTATTGAATGATCAAAAGTAGAAATATCTCTGATATCAAAAGATGGAGACGAGAAACTAGGGATTGACCCTGAGGAATGAAGAATATCTCTAGAAGTGCCTTTAGAGTCATCAAAAGTAATTTTGGAAGGAGAGGCTACTCCAAAAGAGGGAACATTGATTAGAGAAATAGGTGGAGTTACAACAGGTGTGCTAGGTAGGGAAGAAGAAATTCCTATTTTTGGTTGTACACCTTCTTGCAGAGATAGAGTTTAATTTTCTTGTTAATCTATGGGCCTATCATCAGTCTCCATTTTCTACACTATTGGTTCTTTAGCGCTTTGATTTTCAACCTCTATATATATTTTTCCTGACTCTTTTTCTACAACTTGTGACTTCTTTATCACGAAGATGATCCTAGGCTTATGTGGCCTATCAGAAGTAGGGACATCACTTTTATTATTCATCCTATTTTCCACTCTTCTCCTTTTTTCCTCTTGAAATTTATCTTTTGATCTTGTGATGAACTCTTTCATGGTGATTCCCTTATTCACTAACCAATCAATGGTGTTTGCCAATATTGGTTCGAATATTTTCCTCAAGGAAGTCAACTCCTTTTGAGACCATTGGGTTGGAAGAAGAGGGGTATTGGTGATCTGTTCAACATGGTATCTATTTTTGATCAAATCTCCATCATCCACTATATTCTTAGGGATATCAACGAGTCCCAGATATTCTATTTGCTCAAGAGACAATCTATTGTAGTCCATTTTTCTGACATCTTATGTAGTCCTCAAATCAACCCAAATATCTTTGATCATAGGCTCATGAAACTAGGTATTCCTCCTAATTATGTCCTTTACACCTTTGTAGTCAAAGTTTGGTATCCTTTTGAAATGCTTCATGGTTATGAGTTGTATTTTAGTCTCCATAACTCTAGCTTTTCCAGTGGTCAATACTGAGAACCTGCCAATGTTAATCGAGAACTTGAAATCGGGTTTCTTGAGTTCCATCTACTTATTGTGTATGACAATAATTTGCCTACACAGCTCCATTAAGACCAATTTTTCTGAAGGGAATCTTGGAAGCATAAAAGGATGACCTTGAAAAAAGCCAACCTGCAGATAAGAAAAAAAGGAAATTGCAAGAACATACATATGAAGTCATTCACAACTATCTAGGCTTCATCTGACACTCTTTTCTATTCTAATTGGGGATCAAAGAGACACAAAAATACTAATAAAGCATCATTTACCCTCCTAAAATGATGGATATAACCCTTTAATATCAATTGAGAGTAATATTGATATACTGGGGTTACTCTCCTATCTCCTTCTGATGTTAAACCTGGGAAGGTTCTCATTGATGCTACAATATATACTAGGTATGGAGTCATGTAGAATTTGGAGGTAGTGGATACCTTCATCACTTGCTCATGCCAAGCATTGCTGATTTGTTCTCTCTAGAAAATGACTTGTTTGCCTTGGAGAATTATCTTAATGAAGGGGTACATCCATTCATGAAATAGTGAGGAAAAAGGTAAACCTCCTACCCTACTGAGAAGGGTGATCAAGTCACCAACTTATTCTATGAAATCACTCCTTGGAAAGCTTCGTGGCCATCTTGACAAGTTCATCTTTAGAGTCTTGAGCCATCTATTATTGATTAATTTCTTTACTCTTTCAAGATCTTTGTCATACTCCCTTTGTGCTTCAATGAAATTGAACTTTAATAGTTTAGTAGTGGGAGGACACATGAACACTTTGTCGATGAATTTAGAGTTTAGTCTAATCACCATATTACCACTAGCATCTAACACAGCCCTGGTATCCTTATTGTAGAAATGAGTGCACTAAAGAATGAACTCTATGTTGTGAACCACTACAAGAAAATAAGATACCAGATGAATATTTCTCTTGATTATCTTATTCATTTCATGGCTGGGATTTCTTGATCTAGTTCTTTCCACAAACTCAGCCATATCTACGTGACCGATCTCTATATCCCTAATATCATCGACATTAGAAGTAACTGAGGTGATTGGAAAAACACCTTGATACTTATACTTCATTGTCTTCAACTTTTTTCAAAGAAACCTCAATCATTTGGAAGAGATTTTGTCAAAATGATGTTGTTGAAGAAGGATCCTTGAAAAAAATTGCAACAAGAATCATGATCATGTAATCAGGAGAAAAATTGGTAATCTAGGAAAACTGCATGTTGGTGATCATGACCATAGAATGCATTTGAAAGGGCTAAGGTGCGAGCAGGTTGGAAAGTCAAAGGGAAGTGGGCTCAGAAAAATGAAATTTCAAAATTTCTCAGAGTTAGGATTTTTGAGAAAATGTATGTAGGGGCGCCAAAAATTTCCACCCTTGCATGTGGGGGAAGGTTTGTTTGTTTGTGCATAGGTGGCAATTTTTTCCACCTTTGCATGTGGACATTGTGCAGGGGTGGCAAAAAATTTTGCCTATGCATATGACATGGAGAACATGTGTAAGGGTGGTGAAAATCACTTCCCTTACACATGTGGTAATGGATTTTTGTAATGGTAGCAATTTTTGCCGCTATTACACACATTAAATCAGTTTTTTTTATGTAAGGGTAGCAAAAATTGCCACCCTTGCACTAATAGTAATGGGTTTTTTGGATTGTTAGGGTTTTTAGGATTTCACCAATTTGAGGAGGAGAGGGAGGAGGAAAAAGAAGAAAAACTAAAACCTAAAAAGGAAAAAAAGGGAAAAGCATAAATTTAAATAAAAGAGAAAGAAAAAAATGAAAACCTAAAAATAAAAGAGGGAAGAACGCAAGACCTACCTGATAAATCAAAATCCAATGCTTAAAGCCATAAAAATTCCAATCCCACTCATTTGCGCAATCGAATGGTTGCAAGGAGGAGGAGCAGACAACTTGGAATGATCCAAATGAGGCTCAAATTGGAATTTAAAAAGGTTAAAGCTGATGCCAACCACTCGACACGTGTAGTCATAAATTCCATGTACAAAAATTGAGATCGTGCATGGATAGTGATTTTTTACACCCTTGCATGAATGGCATAAAATGCAAGGGTGGAAAAAGTCAGGGATCCTACATGAAAAAACTTGAAAAAATGCAAGGGTGGTGATTTTTTCCGCTCCTGCATGGAAAGATGCAAGGGCAGAAAAAATCACTGCCTTTGCATAGAAATAAAAAAACATCATGTAAAGGCAACAAAAAATGCTGACCTTGCATGATAACCAAAAACACTAACTCCTTGAATTTTATCAAAATTTCAACATTTTGATTGCATCGAGGTTGCAACAGTTTTCACATTTTTTTGGAGAAATCATGATGAGGGAAGGTTGTGAACTTTTCAAGGAGTTAGTCGACTACACTCGAGATCAAGAGAAACTTGTCTCAAATAATGAACTTAGAGTGAAATGGAGAAGTTTCGTAGGGGTTGTTCCAAAAATGAGCGTAGCTAATTTTGGGAACAAAAGCTAGGATACTTATAAGTTTTTTAATAGAATAAAATGACCATATGGAGTTATAATAGGTATTTATCCTTCTTCCAAACTTTATTGCATCTTCTCAAACCTCTTATAACCTATAAAACAAAAAAATGGTGAGAAAAACACTATTTTGCATGATGTCTATAACGTTTCATACACAATATTTGCATGGGTGGGATATTGCGTTATTATTATCCATTATCTAATAGTTTTACTTTAAAAACTATTCCATATGAATGGCTCTCCATGCTTATTTTCTCCATCAGGTTCCTCTAAGGGTTTTACTAGGGTTTTAGACTATTTTTATTCTTAACAAATGTTCATATAGATGGTATGTCCAATTTTATAAATTATGACACAAATTTGTTTTTAAGGACCTTTTATAACTTCCCCTAAACCCTTTTATTCACATGTAGAGCCTTAGAAAAGTTATGAGCTTTACAAAATGACCTATCAATCTTGTTTCTCCACTTTTATATATGCTTGAGCTATCTCCAAGATAAAAATAACCTTATTTCAAGTTTATTAGCATAATAAAATCTCATACACATCTTAAAACACTCCATAATCATTCCCCAATCATATGGATAAATTATCAAAGCCTAAAAATGAAAGGTAGACCCCAATTGACTTCAAGTCTCCTTAAGGCCTAATGGGCTTGACATACCCCCTATAGGTTTGGATCACTTGGGCTGATATAAAATTTTTAGGATGGTTTATTATGAATTTTTACACTTAATTAATACTCACAAAGTGATCATATGACCCTTAAAACACTCCTTTCATCTCTTTTTCCAATAAGACTTAGTGGAAACTTGCCTGATTGAACTACATGCATGGACAATTAGGTCATCCTTCAGGGTTATAGCTTGTGTGAGTGTTAATTATCCTTATTATATATTTCATACTCATCATCCAATGTTAATTTAATATCCCAAGGCCTCAACTTAAGTCCTTTACTCATTTTTCCATCTTTTGTTTACCTTGCCAAAGTTTTGATTTTCATGAGTGGCTGACCTTTGAGATAGAATAGAGAGATATAACCCTCATCCCCATGGAAAAATTAATTTTTTTGTTGTTTTATAAGGTCCTAATAATTCTCTTTATCAAATTTAAAGTTTATGATCCCTCATTTGGGTACTTAACCAACTCAATTTGTCTAAAAAAAGGGCTAAAAAACCTTATTTTCTTGCATTTTTGTCCAATCCACTTGTGGATGACCTCTCCTCACCAATTATATTATTAAAATATATTAAAAATTTCTAACCAACTTTAAATTATGCTAATTTATCTTTTGAAACCATCCAAGACCTTTCTCCTTAGTGGATTCTTTATGCTTACCCTTTGAACTAAGGGTTTCTTAGCTTGCTTATATATACTATAGTCCAATTGCCAAGTGGGGAGGGAATTTGAGCACCTTATAAATGTCTTTGGAATGTTATGGAATATATTAGATCATATTAAATCATGTTATAATCATTTAAACTTTCTTTTTATCTCTAGGTAGTTCATACCTTAATGTAGCCTTTGCTTGCCTAGACCTTGTTGTAGGTGAAAACAAGGGTCTAAGACCCTATGTTGGCTTCTTTACTTCCTTGAAAGGGTATAATTACCTCTATCACATGTTTATTTAGGTAATGTTTCATTTTCCTTAGTAAGACTAATCTTCAACCACATACTAATGCACCCTTTTTCCATTGAGACTAGGTCCTTGCCTGTAGGACTGAGACACATTTGTAGGGGTTTGTTGTAGGTCACTATCACTTTTCTTGGGACCAATTTGGGGTGTATGAAGATCCAATTAGGTTTATCTTAGATTCATATCATTTATATCTTAAAACACCCTTCTTCATAAATTTCTCATGTCACTATTTGAATTAAGGTGCTCTACCTTCAACCCAACTTGTAGGTGAATGCAGGTGTCCTTTTCAGTTCATCATGATTCTCATCAACTAATTTAAACTCTTTATAAGTTTAAAAAACATGATTCTCACTTTCACCTAACTTTGAGATTCTTTAGAAACCAAAACAATACCTTTATCTTTGACTGAGACACATATTTTTTAGGACCCTATTGTAGGTCATCACAGGGGGTCCCTTTCACTTTATCATGGTATATACTAGATGTAGACACCTAAATATATCCACCAATAACCTCCAATCAGTCCTTTAGCCAATTTTGACCTAAAGTGCACAATTTTGCCTAAAAACACTAAAATGCATTAAATGAGTTAAAATTGATATATCCAAGTGCCAATTTTGGCCAAGGTGTCCTTAAATAGGGAAATGTAATTTATGGGCCAGTGAACTTTGATCAGATCATTCCAAGTCAAAATGCCAATTTTTCACTTAGATGCTCTATATTGCTCTTTTATATCAAATTTCTTGCATGAGACACGTGCCTTTGTTATTTGTTTTTGGTAACATCCTAAATGGGATAATGAATCCAATACATCTGACATTGTCTTTCAATTCCAATCGAATCAAATTTTGGACCAATAACAAGACATTCTGATCAATTTGGATAATTTATGCACAAAGTGCTTAATCATGCTTAAGAGCTAATTAATCCAAATCAAGGCCTAATTAATAATTCCATGGAAACTTGTTGAATAAATTGTTTTATAAATGAATATTGAATATCTACATCATCAGGTGACCTCATTTCTTTGGAAGACATCCCTAAGCTATAAATGCCATAAATATCAGGATTCATGCCTCCCATGCCTCATCAAATCCCTCCATGCCTCTTAATTTCTCCTCTCTCCCAAATATTGATAAGCTTATTTATTAATTTTAATTGCAAAATTGGATTAATCCTTAGCCACACATCTCAATCGTAAGATGGATGGTTCAGGTTAATTCTAATCATTCTCATAAATCTATAAATAGAGAGGCCATGAACATAATTTTTAATCTATTTTGGTGCAAAGTTATTATGTTCAAATATCTTCAAGAAGCTTAATTTGTGCAAAGTTATAACTTATGATTGGTTTTAAAAGCTTTAAGCAACTAGTGTTACCATGCCAAATTGATTCCAACCTAATTCAAGCCACAAGCCAAAGGTGTCAAGGAGATGAGGAGATATCCAAGCCTCCTTTGATGAAGACTTCATGAGCACAAACCGAGCAAGTTGCTAAAACAAGCATTTTGGAGCATCCAAGGAAGGTAAAAGAGGGTTTCTTTTGCATTTTAGTTGTGTGTTTTATTCATGTTTATTAACTAAGCTCTCCCTAGCATCTAGGCCTAGAGATGTTATGCTAGTTGGTGTGTTTATTTTATTTTGTTTTCATTTTAAAAATAACACCATACTAATCTCCTCTCTTGAGTCAAATTCCTAGATCACATAATAGCATGCCCTTGTGGGACCAAATGCATCCCACACATGAAGAAGATCATTATGCAACTTTAAAATCTTCATTTGGATCATTAAAACTCTTGCAATTTGATTTTCTAACTTTGTTTTGCCATTTTTATTTGTCATGGGTTTACACAGTAACTGACGTCAGTTAGTAAAACCATCATCAATTGGCATAGCCTTCATCGATCATTATTGGTATGACCGATGTTGGTTAGATAACCATCATTGATTAGTAAATGTAATCGATGTCAGTTATAAAACTAATGCCAGTTATTGTGTTTTTATTAAAACATAAACCTGAGAGCTCTTTTTTTGAAGTTCAATGTTTCAAAACCAAAATATATTCAAGGCTAAAGGACATGCTAACATTTTTGTTGCAAGACCAAGCTTGACATTTGATAAAAACATGTTTAGATCACCTTTTGCATGCTTAAAAATGAATTATTAACATTATTTTGGTGCTTAAATTAACATTTAAGGTGCTTAAATAAGTTTTTTTATCATTAGTTTTTAAAGTTACAACTAAGACCAAGGGGTCAAATGAACACCACCTCATTTTTTGAATTTGGGCTTAAAAATGAACTCATCTTTCCAAGCTTTTTGTCTTCAATAGTTGCTTGATCTAATTTTTGTTTCGCAAGAAGAGGGATGTTGCATGTATGTTCTTCCATTTATCCCCTTTAGGGAACCCTTGGAATCAAAAATGCCATTCCTATTATAGATAGCCTAGTCCAAGGCTTATAAATAAAGTCATCTAAAGCACTCCCCAAAAACTTGTTAAAGTTTGGGTGACCTTGAAAATGACCCTAAAGTCTTTTTCTTAGTCTTTTATTTTCATGCAAACTTGGATTGTGAGGGGGACTTCATCGCCTCCCATAAGTTCTTTAGGGAAGATTTGACCCAGGATTTCATCTCCTAGCATTGACTTCACTTACTCCTTCTGAGTTTCACATGGGATGTATCTCCATTTGGACATTGCACTACACTAAATGAACAATAGGATGTAGTGGTTGTAAAAAGAACTAGACCTTTTTACAAATATCCAATGTTGTGGTCACTTAATTTTTGTGCTTTTATTTTTCATTATTTGATGTAAAAGTAATTTTTCAATTGATTCCCCTAGAAATGTTCAAAAGCTTGATAGTTTAGTCAACCCCACATTGCCATACCCTTTCTAGGATTTGGATGATTATACTTAGAGTATTTTAGTCATTTTTTGCTTGGTATATTTTGAAACTAAAACTTGTTTGTTTATTAATAAATCCATGTCAAAACCAATTTGTCTATACGTCACTCTTTTATCTAAAGAGTCGTTATGCTGGCCATTTTACACCACACTTATGCCTTGAAATTTTTGCTAAACTTATTTGTGTGTGTGTCATTTGAGTTGAGGAGGGTAGTGTTATGCTGCCCAAAACATGTTAAAACCATTTTTCCTTTGAGTCTTTTGAAGCATCACATAAATCACATCATTCAAGCATGATTACACCATTAAGTTGCTCAAATTTGTTTTAAGACTTGTTTCACCTTGTGTCAAAAACCATTGTTTCAAACCATTTTATGTATATCATTTGGACCTTTGTCTTGTGCTGTCATGTTGTCCAATCTTGTCTAGCTTGTTTGGTCAAATCTTGGTTTTCAACATTGAGTTTTCAATTAACCTTGTCAAGTTTAGATTCAAACATTCATTGATTTCTATTTAGGCCTTAATTTGTGGGGTTGATACACAGATCTTTCTCTTTTGGGTTGCATAACTTTAGTTAATCGATTACCCAAATTTGGAAACTATTGATGGTTTGTTTGTTTAGTGCCTATCCTCATCATTGTTTATGCCTTTATTTTAGAGAACACAACCTTTCTTCAAAGAGCCTTTTGTCTTATGTGTTATGTCAATTGATCATGTTTATGTTTTATTCTGTGTTTTGGGTCTATATCAAAGTTGTTTCCAAACTTGCTAGATTAAATCAAATCAAATGATACCTTTGTTTCAAGTCTAAATTTTGATGCCATTTGGCCAAAATTCCTAGCATATGCCTATTTGTTTGAGCCTATATTTTTACTCTGTGTTTGGAAAAAAGACCTAGTAACTCAACTTTTCCCTTTCCTTGTTTAGACCTTATTTGGAACACTTTGACTTAGACCTTTAACATACCAATTTTTATTCAGACGCTTGACCTTTTATGCATATGACATTTGGCATTAGACATTTGTTGTTAGAATATTTTATGCCAAGTCTTAGCATAAATAATTTTAGAGATACAGCTCCACTTTCAGACCACATTGGAGATATAATTCCACCTTCGACCAAGCTAGACCAAGTTTGAACCATTTATCTTTTCGACATAGTTTTTAGAGTTTACAAAACTCTAAGCCTTTTTGTTTCAGAGCTTTCATCATTTATGTGGATATGTCTAGCTACACTTATGGTGGAGTCACTTACAATACAACTTATGATAGAATGGCCACATAAAATCTACTAGGAACCCCTATACAGAAAATTTTTCTAAGGAGTTTTATTATTCTCTCTACAATACTCCATATGGGGAACATAGTCAAAATCCACAAAATCCAAATTGGGACTTGGATTGGTATGAAGAGGATTATGAGGAGGAATTTGAATATCTAACTATAGATAATGTTTTTTGGGATATGGATCCATACCCTCTTTACAATAATCAATACATAGAACACAATTAATAACTAGCTTATGAGCCAACTCACAACGGGGATGATATGGTTTATGAGGAAGACTTGGATGCTTTGGCTTATGAAAATAAGTAGGCTCCACCACATCATACCATTTATATTCCAAGACCAAAATATCACACCATTCTTATACCAAGACCTCATCCTCTGACTTGTGCAAGAAATCAAGCTCCACAACTCCTCTTCATCATTCTAGGACCTAGTCCTTTAGCTTGTGCAGGCAATCAATCCCCACAACGTCTTATCATTGCCATTTTAGGATTTCATCCTTTGGCTTGTGTGAGAATTCATACTCCCCAAAGCCCTACCATTATCCAACCACAAGTCATTCCTCATCCAGTGCCAATCTCATCCAAACCTTAACCAATCTAATCTTTTGAAGACCAAGTTATGTTCAAAACTAGTATTTTCCAACTCATTGGAAATAAAAGCATAGACAACCAATCAATTTAAGATGTTTTTGTTAAACAAACCACTTGTGATAAGTTAGCTTGTGATGAGTCATCTATTGATCTTATACTAGTTGTTGAGGAGTCTCACACTAATGAGCCAATCTTTATCAAGACACTTATTAATGATTATAACTGCCTTTGGGAAAATCATTACCTTGACCATGTACCTATTTTTTAAGAGTCACTCCTTGATAAGCATGTCTCTAAGGAGTCTTCTCTTGACCTTTTCCCCATTATAGAGGAGTCTCACTTTGACAAACTAGTCTTGGTGGAGCCCATCATGTCATTACAAGTTGTTACTTGTCTAATAACAAATATTCAATAAGACATAATTGTAATAGATTACCCATTAGATAAAGAATCAGACTCAGAGTTAGGTTCTATTCTTGAAATGACATCAGATTAAGAATCAAAAACTAAATCAACATCAGTCTCAACATTAGATTTAGAGTCCTTTGAGTTAGAATCAGATTCAAAAGAATAATATGTTCATGGTTGTTACAACAGTGGTTACACATTCCTTTTAGATCAATTTGAATACATTTGTGTTCCTTCTACAATTTTTTAGGATGAGTAATTTAGCTTTGACACAAGTTATCCTAGTATCTTATATGAGGATTGTACAGCCTCTCCCCATTCCATTACCATTCCATAGGCCATTACATCAACCAAAATAGCCATATCATTGACATTCCATCTCCCATAAGTGTCAATTAGGATCGACAAAATCACACTTTGTTGAGCTGCATCCATGGTGAAATAGTAGTTGAAGAAGAGAAAGGAGGCCAAGACCACATTTATATAGCAGAAGAACACTCTCCTATTGAAACCTTTTTAGAGGTGCTAGGGGATAATCAAAGTTAGAACTCATCATTCTCTAGTGAATTTTTTTTAGAAGCACTAGAAGACAATCAAAGTCAAAAGTCCACATTCCTTATTGAAACCTTCTCAAAGGTGCTACGGGACAATCAAGACAACTTCATTGGTGAAACCTCATTGAGGCACCAATATCTGAGCACAAAAGTTCTTCACTGCTTGATGAAGACATAATCAAAGATCAAGTCAAAATAGCTTCCTATTTATAGCCTAATAAAATGGTAGCTACTCTCAGGCCCAAACAACAAAAAAATTTGATGGTCCTATCGAGATAACAAGTCTTTGACCCCACCATAACCAAAATTATGGCAAATCTGGCATCAACAACATTACATGTGACTAAAAGCCCTAATCTTCATTTATTTCCCCACCATTATACATTTCATTATCATCTACCATTCCATTTCACAATCAAACCTACCATCCATTATTTCTCCTTATTTACCATCTATAGCCACACTTTCCTTTGTAAAGGCTATAAGGATACCTTGTCTTGATGTTTGAAAGAATCAGAATCAATGACCAATGAAGATCACAAAATAATTCTTGACAACCAAATTTTCAAGCCATTTTTGATAGAGAAGTTACTCAGACGAGGTGTGGAATATCAATTAACATGATAAATTATTTATTTTTATCATTTGTTAATTAGGATATTCATCACCATCTCAATAGAAACAATAGAATCAAAAACCACACCCAGGACAAAAACATGTACCATACCATTTCACATTTCCATGCAATTGCTATTGTTACATATCCATTTGCCATTATTGCATATTCCTACTATTCACCCTATCACCTGGGGGCAAACCTACTACAATTTTATCTAATCCATCAAACCATCACTATCTTAAGAAATACCATTCTATATTACCATTCCATTTCTATCTAGACCAAAGCCTATTTTTACTCATCCTACCCAATCTTGTTTTGATCTTGGTTCATTTAGTTCTTTTTTCACTTTTTATGAGAGGATTCCAATCAAGTTTCAACAATCAATCCAATCTATGTTTATAATGATAGTCTATGAAAGTAGTGTGATAGTTGATCTGGCAAGATATCTTTCATCCTATATCCATATTTGTTTATGTGAGCTTGATTATAACCACCTATGGGAAAATTAGTGTCTCACCAATCTTGCTACTAATTATAACTGCCTATGGACAAATTAGTATCATTGACCTATACCATTGTATCCTAGTTATAAATTCCTATGGGAAAACTAGGGGCAACACTTGTTTACCATGAATTGTTACATCACCTTGCCATTATTATTTTCATTTGACTGGCCATTTGCCAGATTTGAGAACTTGTTGGGACCTAGTTGGTTTTTCCTCACCTTTTGTGTGGATGGAATTACTGTGACTTGAGGTCATTTTAGGACTATGTGGGTCATGATCAATTCATGTTGAGGTCACCTCCATCCCCCTTTCCATACGCTCTCATAATTTTGTGAGAACTTAAGCCAAACACTCTCACCATTTTAAAAGTAGGTATCTTATCATTTTCTAACAAGTTAAGATACCTAAAAATTCCAAAAACATTCATAACATTTCAAAAAATCCAAAAATATTTATCTTATCTTAAGCCTAGTCAGTTATCCTCAATCTGCCTTACTGGGGCACAGTCATTGTTAGGATGCTTTCTTTTGCTTTTGTTTTTAGGCTTTCTATTTGGTTTGTTTATTTCAAGTTTTTATTTAGTTTGTTTATTTTTCTATTTGTTTGTTTGTTTTTTCACTTGCTTGTTTGTTTATTTTTAGCATTGTTTCCTTAACTCAGTCTATATGTGTTCATTGGGTGATTCCTTGTGCACATTATTCTTGAGTCCATCCATATTCATAAGTCAATATTATCATCATGGTTTTTATCATTGGTGCATTATTTTCTAGTGTTTATTATATTGAGAGTCAGTCCTTATGCATTTTTTGGCCAAGTCTTATCATGGTGTTCTATCATAATCCTATCATCACATGCTATAAAATAATTAGCTTCAAAAAGGTCAACAATAAATGGAGCCACATAAGTTTCTCCTTGGCACCTTGGTAATTCCTTCCATCCCACCCTTGATCAAATTAACCCATTGGCCATTCTATTTATATCATTGGTAATCAAGACAAGCATCTCCTCATTGGTAGGTATAATTGAATCATTCACACTGATCAATCTTATTCATCTATCCATCTCTTTCATCACTTTTCACCCACTCATATTTAATATATATTCTAGGTTATATCCTTGAGTTATGATTGATAATCATCCCTAACTGGGCCACCATCAATTTTAGCCAATCCAAGTTTGCTTAATGATTATAACCTCCTATGGGCAAATCATTATTTTGACTTTTATTCCTAATTATAACCACCTTTGGGAAAATCAACATCTTTTTTACATCAATACATGCAAGCATTTTCTTATTTAGATTAATCTCAACCACAAATTAATTCCACCTCTCTTCTTGTTTCTTTTCAAGGGACCATCCATCAACAAATGTGATGGCCACTCCCTCGAGGGGGCATCATCATAGGCTTCCCAAAACCATTTAGAGATTTGTTCTTTAACCATAATTTTATTTTTTGCATGTAGGTCATATCTCATTATTTGAGAAGACATTGCTTTACCTATGGTTTATAACATCTTCCCAAATAGGGGCAAACTGTAGACACCTAAATATGGCCACCAATAACCTCTAATCAGGTTTTTTTTTATCAATTTCCACCTAAAGTGCACAATTTAGCCTAAAAACACTAAAATGTATTAAATGAGTTGAAATTGATATATTCAAGTGCCAATTTTGGCTAGGATATCCCTAAATGGGGTAATGTAATTTATGGGATAACTAACTTTGATAAGATCATTCTGAGTCAAAATGCCAATTTTATACTTGGGTGCTCTGGATTGCTCTTTTTTATCAAATTTCTTGCATGAGACACGTGCCTTTGTTATTTTATGTTAGTAACATCCTAAATGGGATAATGGATCCAACTCATCTGACATTCCTTCCAATTCTAATCCAGTCAAATTTTGGACCAATAACAAGACACTTGGATCAATTTGGATAATTTGTGCACAAAGTGCTTAATCATGCTTAAGAGCTAATTAATTCAAATTAAGGCCTAATTAATAATTCCATGGAAACTTGTTGAATAAATTGTTTTCAACATAAGTCTTGAATATCTGCATCATCAGGTGACCTCATTTCTTGGAAAGACATCCCTAGTCCATAAATGCCACAAATATCAGGATTCATGCCTCCCATGCCTCATCAAATCCCTCCATACCTCTTAATTGATCCTCTATCCCCAAATATTGATGAGCCTATTTATCAATTTTAATTGCATAATTATATTAATCCTTAGCCACACATCTCAATCTTGAGATGGATGGTTCAGGTTGATTCTGATCAATCTCAAAAATCTATAAATAGAGAGGCTATGAACATCATTTCTAAGCTATTTTGGTGCAAAGTTGTTATGCTCAAATATCTTTAAGAAGCTTAATTTTTGAAAAGTTATAATGTAGGATTGGTTCCAAAAGCTTTAAAAAAATTGTGTTACCATGCCAAATTGATTCCAAGCCAAGCCACGCCATAAGCCAAAGGAGCCAAGGAGAAGAGGAGATAGCCAAGCCTTTGATGAAGACTTCATGAGCACAAACTGAGTAAACCACTATAATAAGAATTTTGGAGCATCCAATGAAGGTAAAATAGGGTTTATTTTACATTTTAGTTGTGTGTTTTATTCATGTTTTTTAACTAAGTTCTCCCTAGTGTCTAGGCCTAGAGATGTTATGCTAGTTAGTGTGTTTCTTTCATTTTGTTTTCATTTTTAAACTAACACCATACTAATCTCCTCTCTTGAGTCAAATTCCTAGTTCACACTAGATATTTAAGACACCCTTTGGGGTTAAATAATACATTATTCATTTATATCTCTCATATATGTTCCATTAGAGCTCAAATAGTGTCTATCTTTCTTGACTCTTGATTAGACTGAGGTAACATGCTTTTACCTTATTGTAGGTGCTAAAATATGGGTTGATTTAGATGATTATAATGAGAATTTTTTTTTTGAATTCACCTTAGATCTCCCCATGTTGTCTAACCATTTAATAGTCATTTTAGATAGACTATATCACACCAAATATGCACAAACCATTTTTTGTTCTTATTCAACTTGTCTAACCCCTATAGGTTACCCTTTCATGTTTGAAGGAGGCTTGTAGGTGGTCATGGGCATGCTCAATGTTCTACCCTAACCTATTTTTTTGTATTTGATTTCATATTATCTCCTTAAGATATTCTAGTCATTCAATTCATGTTCCTATTATTGGAATAATTTTTTCAAGGTGACAAAAGCTTTTTGTTCCCTACAGGTCTGTAGACATCATTAAGATTTTTTAGTGTGTTTCTAGAGACACTTTTGAAACCTCACAAAACCACCTTATCCTTGTCCTTTACTCTCAAAAATTGGTAGGGTCCTTTATTTTACTAGGGGATACACATCTAACAAATTTTAGGCCTTAAAACATTTTGAAAGTGCACTCTATAAGGCCCACCAAACCTTTTGGAGCTCTATTTCGCTCATTTAGGGATTCCATCTCCAAACTTGGTCTTTAATCTTCCAGCATGATTCCATGCTTCCTTTGTCTTCTAGGAGTTTTCTATAGGTATGTCAAGGATTTCTTATCATGAAAATGAGAAAAATAAGTGTGAAATTGTTTTAGTCCTTTCATACACACTTGAACTCATGCTCAACCACCTGTGGAAGGCTATTTTGAGAAGCAAACAATGGATTGAGGTGTGGACCATTATGAACCATGAGTAAAAAAGAGACTCTCATGCCTTTGATAAGCTTCCAAATTCACTTCAAGAAAAAACAAGGAGTTATGACCCATCTCCACCTCCCTTTACACTAGTATGATGTCATCAAGGGCCTATTGGTGCATGTTTTGGCCAAAATATGTGGGTAGAGCATAAAATTGAGGTAAAAATGGTGGTGAACTACCTCAAAACCACCCAAATTCCATATTAAATCTTAAATCATGTTGTCTCTATCCTTTTATACCTATAAACATATTCAAAAAACCTTTTACAACATGGAAACACTTGCACATATGTGAGAAAGAGCAGACAGATGCACCAAGTAGTTGTTTGGCATGGTATATGAGCATGTGATAAAACTTTACAATCTAAAAAACATGAAAAAGGACCTCATTAAAATATTAAAGCCTTGGAAAATCCAAAACACCTCCATTACCACCTCATACATAGAATTGACAAGATTATGCATCGAATTCAACTAAAACTAAGCATGAAGTTGGCAAATGAAGAAAAAATAGGCTTGTAAGCTACTCATAGAATGCCATGGTGAGATAAAAACATGAGAGGAGTTATTTATATGACCTAGTTACTTATGGGACACTCTTTCCTAGTTGTATGAAACCTCTACAAGGGAAAAAATTCATCAAACAAAAGACATCTCAGTTGGAACTACACCTAATGGTATCTCTTTGCAAAATTCACTAAAACACATGTTTAAACACTATGAAACTTAAAAAAAAGAGTGAAAAACATATTATAAGTGAAAAACATTCTATAGATCCAACATCACCAATTGGTTCATACGGATTTGGCATAAATGGAGCAAAACCCACAGGGTTCACCAAATTGTAATCAAATATGCACAGTCAACTTGTTAGAAAATTTTCGTACAAAATATTTTAAAAATATTAAAAATACATATATTAAAATTAATGTGTCCAATTTTAATATATTCTCCCAAAATCATTTGTCTTTAAACTATCTGTGCTTCTCATACTGATCAAAAACTTGAGGGTCACTCCAGTCTGCCAAGAAGAACAAGAAGTGTACAGAATGGTTTTGGATTCAATATGGATGTTTTTTTTTAAACATGGATATTAATTTTATAAATATGAGGAGATACCCCATGATAATCCCCATATGGCACACTTCCCAAAAATCTATATAAGTACCATTTTATGCTTTTTTCAATTGAGTTCTAAAGTTTCAGTTAGAGAACCTAAAAATTTCTGATGTAACTAACATATGTGACACTCAAACTGACTTTTTTGACATTTTACATGAATGTGAGACACCTAGTCACCTTGATAAATGTGGCATTTGCCCTAATGACTCCTACAAGTACATAAAATGACCCCAAATGGACAAGTTGACTAAAACAACTAAAACCAAAAATAAGATGACCCTAAATGACATAATATAACAATTAATAATTCATATAACAACATATTATGACCCATTAAAATGTTTAAAATCAAAAAAATTACCTAAGGGTGCCCAAATTTGGTCAACAAAATGGTGACTGATAGAAGTAGTATGCCTGTTATACTAAGGGCCAGTAGCCTTATCCTACCAAGGGCCAATGGAGTCAATGGATTTTTGGATAAAATATCAAGGAATTTGAAAAATAAACACAAAAAAAACACACCACACCAACAAATCAAGACACAAAATAAGGCAAGATAAAATAAAAAAATCACACATGTGCATAAGCACTTAGGGAACACAAGGAAAGCAAGAAAATATCTACAAGGGGAGAGGAGAACATTAGTAACAATGTTTGAGATATATTACATTTACTAAGATATGAATCTCCTCTCCATCCAACCTTGAGAGTTAGAAATCATTGTGTTTCTTGCATTGTGTGATTACATATGGGCCACTCCACAAAGCATCAAACTTTATGTGTCTTCTAGGTTTAGATATATCTTCATCCCACTTTAGGACAATGTTTCCCTCCTTGAAACTTCTTGGCATGGATTTATTGTCAAAGTATCTCTTGGTTTTTTCTTGGTAAGCTCTCATAGTTAGCATAGCTTGATATCTTGTCTCCTCAAGCTCTATCAACTCACATAACCTGACTTTTATGCTTCCATTCTCCATCAATTATAGTTGATATGTGAGGTTCAAGGCTGGTAACTCAAGTGAAATAGCTAGTCTATATTCTCTCCCATAAACAAGTGTGTATGTTGAGTTTCTAATTTCTCTCTTTGGGGTAATCTTATCAGCCCAAAGGGTTGTCTTCAACTTGGAATGCCAAGTCCTTTGGTTCTCCTCCATTGTCATCTTTATAATCCTAATTAGATTCTTATTTGTGGACTCAAATAGTCCATTCCCTTGGGGATAATAGTTGGAGGAGGTGCTAAGATAGATGTCATGCTTCAAATGCCATTCACTTGTCCTTATTCCAAGAAAAGCCATAGCATTATCTAAAATTATTGTTAAAGGATCCCCAACCCTTATCACTATACCTTCATAGAAGTCTAAAAATGAGTTTTAATTTGCCTCTTTGAGAGTTACACCCTCCACCCATCTTGTAAATTAATCTGTAGGAGTCAACACCAACTTGTGACCAGCACTAGAAGGTGAATAGATTAGGCCTATGAAATCTAAACCCCATTGCATGAAGGGTTGATCAACTTGGATTGGATGAAGAGGGAAGGAAATAAGATTTTATTTGCCATCAAAAAGAGCACACTTTTGGCATTTTCTTACCCAAGCATGGGTGTTTTTGAAAAATCTAGGCTAAAAGTATCCAACCCCCATAATCCTAGCAGTTGTGGTTCTTGGAGCAAAATGACCACCAGCTAGTCCATCATGAAACTCAAATAGTACTTTGTCAATCTGATCTGAATCAATACACCTTAATAACACACCTGAAAAGTCCTTCCTAAATAGTACACATGTAACTAGAGTTAAAACCTAGAGGCCAAAAATTTATAGACATCTAAGTTATGGAGATTCTTAAAGCCCATGAAATGTTCCTTAGTAGGGATTGGTCTAAGTAATTAAATGGATACATGGCCTTAAACTTCTCCCACATGTGGTTTTCCTAGAGAGGCATAACCAATCAAATTTGAGTGGATATGGAGCCTAAGATGAATTATATGATTACAGAATATAACATAGTCAACGATAAGGTCAATATAGTAAACTTTGATTAGGGATTTATGCTTTGGATATAACTCCTATTAAAAAAATAGATTAATGATGATGTTGATTTTCCTAGGCTTTGGTCATTATATATGGATGGAGATCGCTCAAAACAAGGTTCTAGAGTTGGAATTTTATTGAGTGATCCCCAAGGTAAGAAACATCTAACTACTTACTAATTATAATTCCCATGCACTAATAATCTTACATAGCATAAGGCATTGATCCTAAGACTTTAGTTTACATTAAAGCATAAGGTAAAGGAACTACGACTATTTAATGACTTTGAACTTGTTAATCAATTAAGGATAAATTTTCATTGAAAGTTATCTTATCTTATAAATTATAAGCACATAGCATGCAATTTAATTAAGATGTTTAAAGATTTCAATGTCTTACCTATATCTAAAGAATAAAATCATGTTACTGATTCATTAGCATCCATAACTATGAGCTTAACCCCCTAGATGACACTAAACTACATGAATTTTCTATTAAGTTAGTCCCTTATCCTTCTGTCCCAAATAATGTAAAAAATTTCTAGGTCTTTGAGAATGACCAACATATCACCAAATTCCTTAGTAATGTTGGGGAATTTGAAGCCCAAATAATTGATGAAGAAAACATAGATAGTCATAGGGGATAATTTGACAAAGACAAAATTATCAATATCCAAAGGAATCTAATCCCAAAGGGAATAATATCCCTTTAAAAGGCATTCAACATATTAAGCCCTATACCCCAAATTCAAAAACCAAAACTTATAGAACATAAATATTGAACTATTAACTTGGGTTCCACATAGAAGCCCCAAAGTGTTAAATTAGGTTTAAATTAGATAGAATTATAGATAGAATAACTATGAAGATTGATACTCAATTACAAGTATATCATTACCTAATGTAGACACCAAAAATCCACACACCTATGCTTTCAAATGTCGAAGTACCCCTGAACTGACCCTAGGATCCCCTTGGGACCAACCTGTACCTATCAGACCTAAACCAACCCATCTACACTCATTTTCACCCAAATGAATGAACTTAACCTTTAGGCTTCTATCCTTGTGGACCCTAACCATCGATAGTCAAGGTGACCTTTGATAGTTAGCCTTGGGGACCCTTAACCATCGATGGTCAGGATCTAACTCCTTAACCCAACACATGCAATGATTCACTGACCTATTTCTAAATATAACTTTGTCTAATTTGTGTTGAGAGGCTTTAAATGCCCAAATTATATTTATATGACCTAGTTATACCTTCACTTCCACCTCTTGCTTGTGCCTATAAGAGAGAGAGGTCTAGGAGGTCCAAACCATCTAAAATAATTATTAGGAGCTCAATTACTTATAGTTTTCTTTTGTAAGTCAATCAAGATAGTTAGCATTATCAGCATCATCCATGTTATCAAGCCATATTATTGAGAGCCAAATTATCATCACCTCTCAACCAAGCTTTTAGGTACTGTTATTCTACTGGAATCAAGCTAGATTTCACCCACAGGCCAACTACACCAACAACTCACACAATCCACTTCTAGTAAGACAAGTGCTTATTCATTATTATTTATTTACTTTTATTCCATTTCATAATTAGCCTAGCCTCTACCCAAATCCCAAAATTCATCTTGGAATCATATCACCTAGCTATTGATCAAACCCAGATTTGACATAATCAACCATTGATGGTCATACCCTAACCACTAACAATCAGGCCTAACTACTGATGATCACCCTAACCGTCAAAGGTCACCTATGGTAGAAAACCTAATAAGTTAATTATACCCACCTAACCCTAACCAAATCCATTTTTCTATGTTTTTGACCATTCATAGACCACTTTTAGATTTTTTGAGCCTTACCTTGACCCATTAGCACTAGTATTAATCAATTTATCACTAATTAGATCATTTCTAGTCTATTTTATAAACAAGCTTTCTAGTATTCATTTCAATATCTTCTGATTATTAATAAAAGTATCTTCTTTCCTATTTTATCAACTTGATTATTTAAGATGTGTGGGTTGACAACCCCTAAGGAAGCTCTCACTTCTAGGATATAGCTATCTCTAGGTAATCTACCCAACTACTTATCTAACAAAAAAATCTTCTTAGTGTTGTCTTACATGTAGGTCATCTTCCCAAGCTAAAGAGGAGCTCTTTATAGTCTTCTAATTCAAACAAACACACAACCATAATTAGGTATTCCTACCACAACTCATATTTCCAATTTTACTCCCTTCTTCTAAATAAATAGAAAAATTTGAGTGAAACATTTTGGCACGCCTGGTTGGACCCTATTATCTAGGTTTTCATTTTATCTACATTTGTATGCCCTTCTTTGTATTTGTGCTCATTATTGAAATCTAAAAAATTCATTTGGGTATAAAACTAAGTATATACATCGATTGATTTCTTGTCTTAGCTCATCTAGCTTAATTAAAGGAATAAGAATTAATCATAGCTCACTTATGTTACAAAACTAAACCACACAATCAATCAAACATCAAAACAATTTGAGAGAAGGCCCGACAGGGATTTAACCACCTAGCAGTCACCTTGCTTTTTCTCAATAGTCCTACTTGGAATTTATTACCAAGGGAAGAACCAAATCAGCTCTTTGATTGAGTATAAATTCTAGATAACAATATATATTGGCTAAACCCCTGACACCCTTATTGCTACAAGATTTTGAAGTGAGGGGATAGGCCCCAATACCAAGCCACGTATTGATCCCAATACAAACTCTTTTGAGCACCTAAAAAACCTAAAACCAACCATAAAATACTTTGATAGTACCTGATATACAAACCAATTTCTATCACACACTCTTATAAACTAAGGCATAAGCCAAAAATGAGATTAAAACTAACTCTAGGCTTAATGCACTCTCTATTGTGTTCCTTGATTGCATTCATCATTTTTTGTTGTCTTATTTATGTTTAAGTGGTGAGGTCATTATTTTGTATTGTCTCTCACTTCTTATATGGTTCTCATACATCAGTAGTGTAGAGACTTAGTAGAACAATACCCATTACTAGACCAACCATCCTCTTCCACCTCTTCACCTATGGACTACATCTTCGAAGTAGAAAAATCACCTCATCCTTTGGGAAGCCCCACCTTTTCTAGAGTATTTCCCCAAGGGGACACTGACTTTACCACTTTTTTGGATGAAAACCTAGTTACCCTCCAACATTATCTTAGCACCTCTCCTCACCACACACTAGTTATGGCTCTATCCTTAGATCCCCCATACGGTATGCCATCCTACCTCATGAAGAATGTTCCTATTGCCATGATCACTACCCAACTTCTTGTTACCTAGTAATCCTTGTCCATATACCCTTTGGATACCACATTCAACAATCAACCACTCCAACCAACTTTTACCTTTATGCCTTCAACCCCTACCAATGATTCCTCTACATTAGGAACCACCCAAGTGTCAACCTACCATACCTCCCTCATTGTCAAAACACCTACCACTAACACTACCAACCTTCCCTCTATTAACCCCAACCCATTAATTAACACTCCTTTACTAATCCTAGAGTTACCTATCCCTTCCACCTCACCACCTATTACCATGAGGGTTACTAATTCTCCTCTTATTACCAACCCAACCACTATCTATACACACCCTTTAGGGATCCCTCAATAAGTACCCCTTGCACCCAATATAGGATACATCCTAGACCCACAATAGTATTTTCCTATTTCTCAACTACTAACATCCACTTATGCTTATGTCTCACCTACCCAACCTTTATCACCTACATTTCCTAGCATGACAAACCTCCAACTACCCAATAATTACCAATATAGAACCCAACCTCAACTGTAATATCCACCTTATGACCTTTTACATGTACCACCCTAAGCTAACATAATGAAGATCCTCATGGAAAAAATGACAAGTCTTGAGTCCTCTATTTAAGGGGCTCACAATATATTATCCTATGATCATATATGTAATGAACCTATTAAACCCTCTATTCCTATTAGACCTTACCCTCCATAATGGGAGCTTTCAAAATTCACCAAATTTTAGAGCAAGGAAGACCCCCAATAACACCTTATGGATTTTAGACACGTATGTTATATGATTGCTTATGGTGATTCCCTTCTCCTTTGAACCATCACCATGTCACTTTTCCATCAACATTTCCAAGAAGGTCTCTATCACGAACCTCTATTCTATCAAGCAATTCAATGATGAGTCCATTGCCAATTTTGTTTCCTGGTGGAGAATTTTGATCAATCAACTGTCATTCTCCTTACCTCAACCCAAAATTATATAACTTTTTGCTAGAGCCTGTGCCAAACATATCTCTTCTACACTATGCATCCAAAACTTTAAAACTTTTGATGAGGCTTTTACCATGGCATGCAAGCTAGAAAATTGGGCCATAGATGAGGGCAAGTTGAATTTATGAAATAATAACTCCACCTTCAAGTCTAATGAGACATTCTCCTCCAAGATAGGCAATCAAGCTAATATCAGGACTAAGAACAAGGGAACTACAAATGCAGTTATCCTTATGACTACCCTACCACCTAATCTCAATTAACAAAACCCTCCTAATCCCCCTAACCAAATCTTATGAAATTCAAATTGAAGAAACCAAAAATAGTTTACCCCACTTGGAGAGTCCTATGCCTCAATTTTGGAAAATCTAACCTTATACAACTTCCACCAATTAAACCTCCCCAATAGTTTGACTCTTCTTAACCTATGCCTTCTTGGTAAAACAAAAATAACCTTTGTGCCTTTCACTAGGTAATTGGACATGACATCAGCTGGTGTAATACTCTTAAAATTATTGTTTAGAGACTTATTGACAAGGGGTAACTCATGTTGGGTAACCCTAGTGCCCATCAAAATCAAGCTCTTGACATCTTCAGGTAGCCTTTTCCCAACCATTCCCTTGTAAAAAACAAGGACATATAGGCTGAGTGCTCTCATGATGCCCACACATTTAATATGATTCATGAAATATCTATCCAGGAGGACCTAAGCATCCAAACTACCCATTCTTCCCCCACCTCATCTACTAAGGTGATGGAGTCACTCTCCCCTGCTTTGGATAGCCAAACCCAGAAACTTCTTTTCTCCTTAGTGTCACTCCTAGAAGCTTTGGACTCATCACATACCACCTCAACTAGCATACCCAAACAAATTAATGTTTCTAATTTGCCACCTCTTTTAACTACTGAATATACCACTACTCTTATGGACATAGTTCCTAAAGGAGGAGCATTTCCATCTACACCTCCTATGGCCAAAATATGTATCCCAACCTTACCCCCCTCACCTCATGAAATGAGCCAAACTACTAGCTATCCTTGCCAACCCATGAATCTATCCTTTCTACCCACTACCCAAGAACCAAAGCCATTACACAAACCTTTTTCTACATTAATGCAAAAATTGGAATTTTCATTAAAACCAGACATGGATCAAACTACTTTTCAGAAATAATTAGGACTCCCTTATGATAAAAAACATAAAGCTTATATCAAACCTTTAACTAACCAATCCATCATCTTCCCACCACCTTTAAAAATAATCAAAACCTCTACCAATCCCTCACCTTCCCAACCAACCATATCACTCATACCCAAGTGACCAAGCCACCAACCAAACCAATTACAAACCTTGGTACCTTCCATATGTAGATCTTGGTTCACCCATACCTTAAAGTAAAATTAATCCCTTCTAAACTTATACCCAAACCTTGACCTAAATCAACTAGAAAGGCAAAACCTTTGAATAGACACATGCCTACATATTTACCTCCCTCCACTTTACCTTTTATCTTAAGGCCCCATCCATTAACCTTACCCAAAAGGCATGCTCCTTTTCACATATATCATCCACCACTATTGGTTAAACCATCTAACTTACTATTTGATACATTAGTCTTTCCCAAGTTATTGATAGCCAAACTACCGCCCTTGAATCCTCCAACCACTAGCATACCCAAACCAAAACCATTACCTAGGAATACTGCCCCACCTAAACCTCCTTCTCTTAAACCAACTATCACAAAAACACCCCTCTTACCAACCAAAACCTCACCCCTTAGACCTTTCCCACCTCTAGATAAATATTATTCAACCATATTTAAAATGTCATTGTAAAACTCTTGCCTCACTTTAACACCTATCAGACCTTTTAATCCTCTTATTTTGAAACTATCTTGGTATAATGACTATCAAGTATGTTCTTACCATAAGACACCAAGGCATGACACATAGAACTATAAATCTCTCCAATCCCTTATCTATAATCTCTATAACAAATATGACCTTTTCCTAGAAGAGATCCCCTTCACTCCTCTGCCAACACACCCACTAGTTATTTGCCAAAACATGCCTAATCACCCACTCTCACCTCCAAGTGATGGGAAACCTACCCAACCTCTTATGACATATTTTTCTTCTATTCACACAATCAAAGTGGTCACATGAGCATTAAAAAAGGATAAAGGGAAGGCTAAGGTCTCCATTCCATGGATTTACCCATATCCCTACCCTAAACAAATCCAAAACCCAATCTCTTTATCTTCAACTACCCCCAAAGTAACCATCTTAGACACCTCAGAGGGTAATCCTTCTAAGTCCATCAGGAAAATCATTCTCAAGAAACTTCACCAGACCCTAGCTAAGATGAACCTTTATGAACTCATTTCCACTTCACCTCACCATCCTAGGTCATGATAGATGCTATGCAAGCCATTTAGGTCCAACCAGGAGACTCCTAACCTATAGAGGCCTTTATAGGTGCCCTCAAACTCTCCACCCTTGTTACCTTCAAGGATTTAGAGATACCTTTTATCCACCATAAAGACCTATATCCTCCCCTCTTTATCACTACCCATGTCAACAAAACTCACATCAAATGGGTTATGATCAATGAGAGAGCTATCATAAACATCATCTCTTCTCATGCCTATGACCAACTTAAATTATCAGACAATGTCATGTCTAAAAATTTAGCCATCCTTAGATCTTTTAATGACACTATGATCATCACCTTGGGTACCATCATAATTTACATATGTCTAGGGCCTCTCATGCTACCTAAACTCTTTTATGTGGTCAAAGGTGAATTCTAGTATAATGTTTTACTAAGAAGACCTTGGATCTGTGCCATGGCTTATGTACCTTCCACCCTCCATTTTTATGTCAAGTTCAAACATGAAGAAAAGTTATTACCATACAAGCTGACCCAAGCCCTTTTAAAACATTTAATATCACCTACCACCCTAATGATGTTCTTTTAACTCCATCTAAATCCCCACAACCATCCATTACCAACCCCTCACCCATGAAAGCTAAAACCATTACTTCCCCTTCAATAGAGGCATCCACCAATTCTTCCATTTCTTCATATCAGATACCCATCATGAATCCTTTAGAACCTACCTTTCAATGCCTTACCCTTGGATAATACCACCTCCTTACCCTTGATGCCTTCCAACCCCCTCAAGAATATAGAAAACTTAACCATCAACCAAGTTACGATCCTAAAATTGGAGCCATTATTCCTTTAGGACATCCTAGTTATCAAACCCACTTTATCTATGGGGGAATTGATAGAATACTTAATGAGGCCATCACCCACCCTTCACCTCAACCATTTACCTCTAATTTCTCTTAATTAGACAAATCATACTTTGCCAAACTATACCTTCATAGGTGTGCCTAGAAGGGATTTGGTTTAGAATGGTATGAACATGGACAACACACATTGATCCTGATTGAGACCTACAAGCCTCATGATAAACATGGCCTTGGATTTATTTTACCCAATAAAAATAAGGCCACATAACCTACCACTACTAGTTTTGAAGAAGAGACCCCTTCCTCACTAGTACCCCCTCCACTTGAGTGTGAGGATAAGAACATCATCCCACCTAACTTTTTTTTCATCAGCATGATTACCCTCAACCCCCTAACTTATCAAAAGGAAGGGGCACCTATTTCTATCCCTTTAACCCATCCTAAAATGATCGGCAAATACTCTCTTACCATTAACACTATTTAATGGCAGGATGATGATTCTATTCTTACCTAGCTTGGTGCACCTAATTCTTCCATCCTATAAAGGCCTCAACCATGTTGAATTAACCCACTAAGGATATTGACATAGGCACTCTGAAAAATCCCCAATTGTCAAACTTGGTCAATCTCTCACTCCTAAGGAACTTTAGGACTTCTCTCCCTTCCTCCAAGACTATAACATTGTATTTTCTTGGTCATATAACAATATTCCTAGACCCAACCATTGTCACCCACAACATCATAACCAATCATGATGTTAAACTTGTCAAATAGAAACTACACTAAATGCATCCTCGCATAGTCCTCCTTATTAAAGAAGAGATTCAATACCTCCTTTATGTCAATTTTATTCAACCCATTAATTATCCCCAATGGGTTTTGAACATTGTGACTATCACTAAAGTCATAAGGGGACTACATATCTATGTGGACTTTCATGACCTCAACCTTGCATGCCTAAAGGATGACTTTTCTCTACCTAGAATTGACAAAATTATTGATCTCACAATAGCTCATGAGATGTTATCTTTCATGGATGGCTTCTCAAGTTATAATTAGATTTTGATCACCCCTAAAAATCAGCATAAAACTACTTTTATCACCCCATAGGGGACCTTCTATTATAGATTCATTCCCTTCAGTCTTAAGAATGCTATGACAACCTACCAAAATGCTATGACCTATATTTTTCATGACCTTATCTATACAACCATTGAGGACTATGTGGATGAACTCCTTGGCAAATCCAAGATTCACAAAGATCACTTGGTCATTCTCAAAATCATCTTTGAAATACTTATCCATTATCATGTCACCTCAATCCCAAGAAATGTATATTTGAGGTTGTGTCAGGCAAACTTTTAGGCTTCATCATTTCCTTATGAGGAATCAAGGTTGATCCAGCCAAAATTAAAGCCATCCTCAAGATGATAACTCTAACCAATCTTAAGCAACTCCATAGCTTACAAGGGAAGCTCTAATCCATTCACCACTTCATCTCCTAGCTTTCTGATTAGTGTCAACCTTTCCATCACCTCTTGAAAAAGAACATCTATTTCAAGTGGAATATTGATTGTCAAAAGGATTTTGATGCAATCAAAGAGTAGCTTATATCTCCACTAGTCCTCATACCTCCTAAGGATGACCAACCTTTCTACCTCTATATATCTACCACTAACCATTCCCTAGAGGCAATGCTTTCCCATCAAGATGAACAATGCAAAGAGCAAACTATCTATTATATACATTGCATACTTTTCAAGTATAAGACTCAATACACATATACCAAGAAACTATGCTTGGCTCTCATCTTTGTATCCACCATTATTCACCACTACCTTCTTAACCATAAAAATTTTGTCATAACTAATACCGACCCACTCAAGTACATACACTCCAAACCATATCAAAACTAGTGTATGCCTAAGTGGCTCATGCTTTTATCCGAGTTTGATCTTGATTTCCTCAAAAAAAAGTCCATTAAGGGATGAGTCATTACTGACTAATTAGTTGATGTACCTTTAGCAGACAACCAACCTCATCCTCTTAAATTCCCAGATGAGTCTATAACAAACCTATCTTAAGCATATTTCACTGACCAAATAACCATTTTTTTTGATGGTTTCAAATGTCACCCTGGTTGGGGAGCCAATGCTATCCTTATTCCACTTATTATTAAACCACTTCCATTGTCATTTAAACTTGACTTTAAATGTACCAACAATGTGGTTGAATATGAGGCCCTAGTGATAGGTCTCCAAACTGCCTTAGCCCTGGGAGTCAAAATAATCACTATTTTTGAAGACTCCCAACTCGTGGTCAACCAAGTCAATGACATTAATGAGTGTAAGAATGAAATGATGTAACCGTATAGGAAACTAATTATAAAACTCATATCATCATTTAAACACTACCATATTTAAACCACCCCATGATATACCAACAAGTTTGCTGATACCATGGATTTTCTTGCCTCACAAATCACTTCAGCACCCTCAAACTCCAAACTTTTAGTCATTATCCACCACCTCACCGAACCTTCTTATATTAAATCAGACACTTTAACTAGTGTGGAAGAAGTTATGCTTGACCTTTGGTATCAACAAACCTTTGAATATATTCACCTTGGCATAGTTCCCTTGGGCCTCTCTAGGAATTCCCATCGAGCATTTATTCAAAACACTTCTCATTTTACCATTATAGGGGGAATCTTCTACAAATGAGGCTTGGATGGCCTCTTATTCTATTGCCTCTATGGTCTAGAAGCCTCTCATGCTATAAAGGAGACTCATGAGGGTATCTATGGAGGTCACTTTAGTGGGTTCATAGTGGCCAAGTGTATCCTTCACCTAGGATATTACTATCCTACCCTTAACCAAGACTACTGTGATTATGTGAAAAAGTGTGTCAAGTATCAACAACATGTAAATGTACATTATGCACCTAGCAATAACCTTCATGTTTCCACAATTTTTTTCCATTTTCACAATGGGGTCTCGACCTTATTGGTGAAATCAACCCCCACTCTTCATAATGACATCATTCTATCATTATTGTAACTAAATATTTTACCAAATGGGTCAAAGCTATTCCCCTTATTTTGACAAAAGCTGACAAGATTGTTGAATTTATCACCCATCATATCATCCACTATTTTGATGTTCCCCATAAGATCGTCATCGATAATGGAAAATATTTCAAAAATAAATAAGTTTAAGGCATTTATGATGTATTTGGTATTAAAATTAGTATTTGTATCACCTTATCACCCAAAATCAAATGGATAAGCTGAGGATTCTAAAAAACCCATTAACAACATGCTTACCAAAATTGTTAATGCCTCGGGTCAAGATTGGTACCTACATATCCCTTTCACCTTATGGGCATATCACACTAGCATTTGAACCCCTATGGGTGCCACACCCTTTTCCCTTGTGTTTGGAACTGAGGCTATATTGCCTCTTGAAATCCAAATACCTTTTCTTCACATATCTTTGCATGACCTCATTTCAAAAGATGACTACCACTAATAACATCTAGCCTAACTTGAGCTACTTGATGAGCATCATTTGGCCACTCCTTCCCATCTCTATATTTATCAAGAAAAAATCAAATGTGATTATAAAAAACACTTGAAAGTCTAAAAATTCAATATTGGAGATCTTGTTCTCAAGGAAAATCAACATGTAACTAATATGGAAAAAAGTAAAACAAGTAAACTTGCTTTCAATTGGCTTGGACCCTATATCATAACCCATAATTATAGATCAAAATACTATCATCTATCCTCTCTCAAAGGAAAACCACTGAGCCTCTCAATTCTTTGCATTTACATCCATTATATTGTTAAATAGGGATCACAATCATAATTTGTGTAACTTAAGCTCATCCTTTTCAATCATATTCATTTCCCTCTTTTTAGGGTCAATCGACTACAACTAAATCATGTGATTATCTATCACAATTATAGCCTAATCTTAAACTATGGGTACCATGGCTATCCATGGCATGATTCTAATAGTACTTCCCATCTCTTTAATACTACTTCTTATGGTCATTGTCACCTACTCCTCTTTTCACATACTGAACCTCATGTCAACTTAGTTGTACCTTCATAAAGGTAATCCCTTGAGCATGTATAAATAAGTCTATGCTAGGAAAAATCAAATAAAATGAAAAGCAATATCAAAAGTCAAAATAAAATCCTAGGTCATCCCTATCATCCACAGACCACTCCCTTGAAGGACAACTATTAAAAGCTCATCTAAAATTAAAAAATGTAAGGTGGACTGCTCCCTTGAAAGATAGCTATTAAAAGCATTTGAACAGAGCATATAAACTTTAGACCATTCCCTTAAAGGATGGTTGAGCAAGATATTTGTTAAAAGGCTAGTAATTTCTTGGAATCTTCTTGCATCAATCAGCTTCCCTAACCCTAAAGAAAAAGAAATTTTGGAAGCCATAATCATCTCTCATGACAACAACCTTGTAAAGTTATAATCAGCCCTCTTTAGTAGACTTCCTTCATTGATCAGTCTACATTATATATAAATATAGACTTTTTTATACTACCTCTTTGGAAACCTACAACAAATGCATACTAGTCTCACTAATGGTTCCAGTTTCACTCATTTTTCCTACACATATCATATGCATAGAACTATGAGCTTACTTGACACACAGTGATCAAGATACCTCTTTAACAACTTAATCATGCTAATGCAAATCATTCAAAAGGATTATATTCACTAAGCCAATCCAACACTGGGTTTTGTATCAGTCTTTACCAATAAAAAGGCATCACTTTCATTTTTCTTATCTTTTATCAATTCATGTGGATATGCCTCTCATAATGCTTATCACTTTCCTACACATCTAATTTGTTACCTTCTTACTTCATATATTCCTTTTTCATCTTTAACCATATTCACATTCTACCTCTATAATCATGGATAACACACAATCACATCAATAGCATGAATACCATGAACCATGTCACAAAGCAACAACATTTATCTATCAATAATCCAAGCACAACATAAGCATTTCAAAATAGACCATAAACATCAATCTATCCATTTACACTTAGCACATCATATGAGTCTATAAGCATATCATGGCACCATTATAAGCATAAACCAAATCAATGAGCAAAGTACCATAAACATATCATTTACCATTACATCCATATAACCATGAACAAAGATATTAAATTAATCACATCCAATAAAAACACATTTTATCATATCCATTAGCAAAAACAAAAATCTTTCTAGCATCACATGCCTACACTACTGATTGAAACAATAACATCATAAAACATTAAGAACCATAAGCCAAATCCATAATCATCAAAATAAGCATCATATAAACCATAAGCATCCATCATATATAACATCAAAATCCATACATCATATACATTGAATTGTCAAAAAAAATAATACATAATAGTATAAAAAAGCAAATTAGGCCCCTAGGGCACTCAGACTACTACCACCTACACCACTACTGCTAGCACTACCTACACCCACACTCCCATTTAGTGGTGGCCCTCTTAAGATACCTACCTGAGGCCCCACTACTGATGCCCATTATTCTGGAGTCACTAGAGATGGACTACCTACCAAGATAACATTGTACTCCCCCCATCTTATCCCACCCCAACACTGATCTAAAATAATGGCCTCATAATACCTAATCTCCTAAATGGCAGCCAAATACTAAGCCTGAAGAACAAAGCCAACTAGTGCTATCATTGCCCCTTCACCCTATCTCTGGGCATCCCTCTCTTATGTGACCATACAAAGAGTTTCCTATACCTAGTCTCTCATAGTGGTAACAATCATAACATACCCTTGTAATGTAGTAACTTGGCCCTATAGTGTGATAACCTATCCCTACAGTGTGGCCACCTATCCCTTTAAATACTACACTTGTGTCTAGGCTATGGCTAATGCATCCCTTCCCTATCCATCTTAGCCAGTTGAATATATAGCCATTAGTGCTACCCCTCCATCATATCCACCAATGTCTATATCTCATAGATGGGTTGATACTAAGCCATGTAAGCATTTGTATATTTGACATCATCAATAGGAACCCTAATAGGAAGCTCCTTGAAACCACTATTTAAAACTTTCTAAATAGGTTGGGGCACTAGTAATTATACCTTAGACTCCTCCCTCCTATACTATGGATGTGGACCCAACACACCCTATACCAATCCAAACTATCATTTCACCTAGTTGAATGGAATAAACTCAACCTCACCCTCATAACAACCCACTATCCAATTGTAACTTTACATGGCTAGGGTCTACCTCCTATAGCCTAGCCAAATAGGGAGTTGAAGGTATGGCCTACAAGTGATATCTATAGCTGATAATGTGCCTAGGGAACCCTTAAACCAATAAACACCATGTGTTCTACCTCTTACCCCTGATGTAGCATAGTCATCATGCCATCTAATGAAACTAATGAGGAACTCTATTTATGTGTATCCTACCCATATCAAGCCTAATGATCTTAGAACTTGGATATGCTCATAATCCTAGTAATGAATAACCATGCCTACACTGATGCCATACCTCTTATGGTGTCTAAATCCCCACAACTCTCTGTAAATCTACACTAAAAACACTAGATACTATCCAAACACTATCCTACCAAGCAACAACTCTACCAATACACCCAACAACACATAAAGAAATATCCCACTACTAGAATTGGGAGCCCAAAAAAAGTAACCATGATCATCAATAGCATCATAATTTTCCTCTCCTTAGGAGCCCTCTCATATAATGAAGTGTAGTTAAATCCTCCAGAGTGTCAATGAACCTAGTCACTATCATCTCTATATAGGTACTTGATAAACTCATCCTACTCCTCCTGCTCTATCTTAAAAATCACCTTACTACATAATGGGAGTTGAGTAATCTTATGGACATCCTCTAGGATAATAGTCATCTCCCCAGTTGGTAGTAAAAATGTATTAGTAGCAGGGTCCCATCTCTTGATGAGTGTTACTATCATGGACATATCCCTAGGCACATGTTGGTAGTGCCTCATCATTCCTAGCCTAATCACCTTTATGTGTTCCCAATCATCATTTTTCATCCCTACAAGTAGCATAAGGAAGATTCATGGCACATGTTCATGCATATATATCTTCTCTTGATCCTACACCATATCAAAATGCTTATCTTAGACCTTAACTAGACTTGTCTATCCTATATTTTAAAAATGTGACCATAACCCTAACCCATTTGACCTAACCTTAACCCATTTAACCTAACCCTAACCCATTTGACCTAACCCTAACCCATTTAACCTAACCCTAACCCATTTGACCCACCCTAACCCTCAATAAACCCTAACCCATTTGAATTTAACACTAACCCTAAACCTCATGAGAATGCTAAAACCCTAATACCAACCCTAAGCCTCTACCCTACACTTCATTTAAACCTTTAAAACTACCACCCATTCTACCCAACCACTAATAGTCATGTTGACTATCGATGGTTTGGGACCTCTAGTCCTTCGATTATTAACCATCGATGGTCACTTATGGGTCTTCCACACCTAAAATTCATAAAAACCCCCAACCCCCCTAAAAGTAAAAATAACAACCAAAATGGAAAAAAAGCTAGCCTAACCCCTAGCCACTTAGCATGCTGACCCACCCACCTTATCAATTCAACACACTATCAAAAATTTTGACTAAAAACCCCCAAAAACCTACTTAGGGCATATAGGTAAAGGGATAATTTACAAACCTAACCCCCCAGGCACACATAAGAAACAATAAAATCAACCTATCTACCAAATTAGTACACCCCTACCTCATTTTATGACCTCCTCTATGGTCTAAACCCTTAAGTAGGTGCCCAAATGTGTCCTCATGCTCAATGTATCTTGGACCCATGAACTCTACCACACACCTATAGCCAACTAGCAACACCCACCTCAATCTAAACCCTACCCAAAATGAGTCAAAATTACCAGAGAAAAATTCAACCAAGCCACAAGTCAGAATGGGTAAAAGTGAAGTTTTTTTTTTTTTTTTTTACTTTTTACCCTAGTGGATTTTTAGGGTTACCTTGGCCATCTACAGTTAGGGTGATCATCGATGATCACCTTTTGGTAACCCTAACTATCGATGGTTAGGGTACCTTAACTAACTTTAAGTTATTTTTCACATACAACCTCCCATTTCTAGCATAACTAAACCTAGATCTTGCCTACTTTGGATAGGCCTCTCTCCCACCAACTTGACCACATCATCACCTCATTATTGGTATCTTGTTTAGCCCATTTGGCATGCAATTTTATGACACCTTTTCTCTAGTCTTTTGGCCACAGTGACAACATTGACATGTTGACCCCTTTTACACTTTGTGCCACCTCACACATACCAACTCACTTGTGTCTTACTGAGAGCACTTCTAACCTTAGATAGTCATGACACTTGACCTATTTATGTTTTACTTAGGAGCACTTCCTACCTTGGATACCCATCGGATACACAAAGACCACTTGGGAGACTTGTGTTTATGAATGTTCCCAACTATCATGCCTATAGGTGGTCACATGTTTCACTTATCACTTGTCCTTCTCAATGCCAACCCATAATTTTACAAATACTAGCAATCTTCATCTATGCATGATCTTGACTATTTCTCATTTTTATCACATTCTATGTGCAAGTTTGCATCTTAAATGCCTAACCTCATGTCACCACCTAGTGACTCACCAATTACCACCTATCAAACCCAAACCTACTTCAACCTCACCTCACTAATTCCTAGTTTGAGGGATAAAACCTCCTCCCACTCTCAGGGCAACTAGACCCTTGAACCATACTCCATTTTTATTTTGCATATCACTCATGCAAGCCACATAACAAAAAGGGGAAAAATGTAGACACCAAAAATACACACACCTATGCTTCTAAATGTTAAATTAACCCTAAAATAACCCTAGGATACCCTTGGGACCAACCTATACCTATCAAACCTAAACCAACCCATCTACACTCAATTTCACCCAATTAAATAAACTTGACCTTTAGGCTTCCATCCTCATGGACCCTGATGGTCAACAGTTAGCCTTGGGGACCCTTGACCATTGACGGTCAGGATCCACCTCCTTAACCCAACACATGCAATCATTCATTGACATATTTATAAATATAACTATGTCTAATTTGTATTGCAAGACTTTACATGCATAAATTATATTTATATATTCTAATTATACCTTCACTTCTACCTCTTACTTGTGACTATAAGAGAGAGAAAGGTCTGGGAGGTCCAAATCATCTGCAATAATTATTAGGAGATCAGTTACTTATATTTTTCTTTTGTAGGTTAATCAGGATGGTTAACATTATCAACATCATTCATGTTATCAATCTATCTTATTGACATCCAAATTACCATCACCTCTCAACCAAGTACCCTTATTCTGATAAAATCAATCCAAATTTCACCCACAAGCTAACTACACCAACTATCACACAACCCAATTTTGGTAAGATAAATGTTTGTTCATGTAATTTTATTCCATTTCATAATCATCCTAGCCTCTACCCAACTCCAAAAATTCATCTTGGAATCCCATCACCTAGTTGTTCATCAAACCTAGATTTGACATAATCAACCACTGATGGTCATACCCCAACCACTGACGGTTAGGCCTAACTGTCGATGGTCACCCTAACCATCAATGATCACATATGGAAGAAAAAATAATAAGTTAAATACACCCACTTAACCCTAACCAAGTCCATTTTTTTTACCACTCACAAACCCCTTTCAAAAATTTTGAGCCTTATCTCAACCCATTAACACTAGTATTAATCAATTTATCACTAATTAGATCATTTATAGTCTATTTTATACGCAAGATTTTTTGTATTCATTTTAGTACCTTTTTATTATTGATTCAAGTATCTTCTTTCTAGTTTTATCAACTTGATTGTTTAAGATTTGTGAATTGACAACCCCTAAGGAAGTTGTCACTTTCAAGATCTAGCTATCTCTAGGTAATCTACCCAACTACTTATCTAAAAAACAAATATTTTTAGTGTTGTCTTATATGTAGGTTATCCTTCCTAGCTAAAGAGGATCTCTTCATAGTATTTTGATTTAAATGTGCACACAATCATAATTAGGTATTCCTACCACAACCCATATTTCTAGTTTTACTACCTTATTCTAAATAAATATCAAAATCTTAGTGAAACACCTAAGCCTATGGAGAACTCAAAGTATTCAACCTATAATATAATTAGTCACACCATTCTACTGAAACCAAATAAAAAACTATGAAGGAAGAGGTAGAGACCTATGAACCCAATCCTTAAACCATTGACACAAAGAATTTTACAAGCTTCTCTCTTCTAGAATAATATTCCTAGTTCACCATTCCACTTAGGTGGGAAACCTAGTGCCTATCTAGAATAAAATTGGCAAAATTATATTATACATAAACTTCTAAAACCTTAACAGAGATTTAGATGAAGATAACTATCAATTGTCTTCCCTCGACAAAGTGATAAAAAAGGTAAGTGGATCCCAGATGATGTCCTTCTTGGAAAAATTTTAGGGTACAATTAGGTTCAATTCAACTAATAAGACCAAACCAAAGTTGAATTCATAATGAAATGGGGCACATTTGCCTACAAATGAATGCCATATAGATTGATCACTGTCAGAATGATATTTCACAGGGTTATGGATTTTGATTTTGAAGGTCTAATTGGTAAATGCATTATGATTTACATTGATGATTTAACTATGTTTTTTAAACATATATGAAATCATATCCTCCATTTACAAAGGGTATTTGAAAAGTGTAAAAGGTATGACATCTCTTTAAAACCAAAAAAGAGTGTATTCATTATCATGAAAGGTAATATCCATGGCTACGCCATCACTAAAGAACGTATTTATATAGATCTTGAATGAGTTAAATTAATTTTTAAATTGCCTTTGACTGATAATAATAAGTAATTTAAATGTATCTTTGGAAAAATTAACTTTGCTCACAAATTAATTTCTAGATTTGTTGAGATTGTTAAATCATTAAATTTTATGCTCAAATAGGAAGCTAAGGTGGAGTGAAACGTAAAATCCAAAAAATACTTATAGGATATTAAACATGCCCTTATACTAATGAGTCTTGATTATGCTAAGGACTTAGACATTTATCCCTTCACTCCTGAACACACTATCATTATTTTTCTCACATAGAAGTTCATTGGAGAGGAACATTCCATTGTTTTTAAGATAACTAATCTAATAGATGTAGAGTTGAGATACTATATTTTGGACAAAAATGCCTATGATTTGGTCAAATTAGTGAATAAATTCAATAATTACAATCTTAGTAATAAAGTGCATGTAATTGTGTTAGACTTAACTATCAATAGTATGTTGGGCCAAAATGAGCTAGGGAAATGTAGGGGTCAGTGGATGACCAAGTTAAAAGAATTAGAAATTAATCTTACAAAGATAGTATGAGGTTAAGGCCTAACTTAGATGATAACTAAGATTGATCCAAGGATCATTGTGCATTAACTAGATAAAAAACAAGCATTACAGCCTAATTATTACACCCCAATTATCCATTACTTTCACTAAGGAGACCCTCCTCTTGGACTAAAACAAATGCAAAATAGAGCTCTTAGGTTGAAGGCCACATAATATATGTAGAATAAAGGGGTTATCTTTAGGCAAAATCATGAAGTATCTTGATTTAGCTTCCTATTAAAATTTTAAGCCAAGAAAGTGATGGCCAATTCTCATAAGAAATTGAGCTCTGATCATCTAATAGTAAATGAAATAACACATAAGATACTTCAAGCAGGATAATTTAGGATGACACTATTCAAGAACATGTATGTTCATGTCCTAATGTGTCATCAATACAACCTTTTTTCAAAAATATAAATCCATGTTACAATGCCATTGTATCTAATTATAGAATAAATACCATTTATCCAATAAAGACTAGATTTCATAGAGTTCATTAATCCCAAATCCTCAACATACCAAAAGTTTATTCTTACTACCATAGACTATTTCATAAGGTAGATATAGGTAGTAACAATAAATAATAGCACAGAAAGTGAGGTGATTAGGCTCATGGAAAACAATGTTATCACTTGATTTAGAACCCCAGTCTCACTTGTTTGTGATAATGGCCCTACATTTCAATCCTAGAATTCACTGAATGGGCATGTGAAAATGGGATAATTTTAAGCTTCTCATCTAATTATTATATTCAATTGAATGGATTGGTATAATCGACTAACAAAAACTTAATCAAATCTATCAATAATTCTATAGGGAAAATGCCTCAAGATTGACATTCACTATTGAAATTTACACTCTAGGCAAACTGCACCAGACATAAGCATGCACTAAATATCTATCCATTTATATTAGTCTATGGACTAGATCTAGTCTTTCTAATTAAACTCAATCTCCCCACTTAAAAATTCATGCAACAATACATGGAACAAAATGAAAAGGTAAGTTCTAGGCTTCTAGACATTGTATAATTAGAAAAATCTAGAGATGAATCCTTAATCAATTTTAGTAAGCATCAAAGCACTGGTTTGACAAGAAATCCAAAGTGAGTTCCTTTAATATTTTAGATCTAGTGATATTATGGGCTAAATCCCATGAGAATAAGGGTCAAAATTCTAAGTTTGACACACTTTTCATTGGCCTGAACCAAATCACTAAGTTGTTTTGGCAAAATATTTTCATCCTCAAGCACTTAAAAAGGAATGATCTTTCATTACCAATGAATGGGTAGTTCTTGAAGCACTATTTCATAAATACCCCTTCCACTACATATTCAGAATAAGGATTTTTAGGCTAGTATGATAGTTTATAGTGTACATAATAGTTTAGCTTCTTGCTTTCTACTTCTACTTGATTTGGTAGTTTGTTATTTTCTAGTTAGTTTTAGGATCTTTCATTTCAGTTGTATGTTTTCTTTCTGCTTATTTTTATTGATTTTTTTAAATTTTCATTGAGTTTAGCCTTATTTCCCCCTTTTTGATTTGAATTTTATTATTTTTCCTTGAGGGTTCCCTTGATTTTTCAAATTATTAATGAAATAAAAGGTATGTTTGTGTGACAATGACATCAGTGTCATCTTAAAGCCTAAATAAAATCTTGCATGAACATTTTATGTGAACTAACGTATTTATTTTTCACTTTAAATATTTGTGTGGCCTATGATTCTTAATGGAACACATGAATTTAGAAACATTATTTTCTTTGTTTAGAGTTCATCAAATGCAGTCAATATAAATTTGAAGCAAGTATAAACCACTATCATTTTTAATTCATCTCAAACTAATCAAGGACTTTCTAAACATTCCTAAAACCTTTGGATTGGTCCCTAAACCTCAATGGAATGAACAAAAAACCCCCTTTTCATAAAAGGGAATAAAATAAAATGAAAATAAAATATGAAATCCCAAGATCCTTTAAAGGGTGATTCAAACAATCTCCATCATAGGCTTTATGGTTTGGTTGGTAGTAGAGTAAGGTCTTGAGGGTGAACAAAGGTATCTCTATCAGGGTTATAGCTTCTTGGTTAGTAGTAGATCACTACCCATGCCATTTCCCCCCAAGCCAAAGTATGAAAACTTATTCCCTCACAAATTTGAAATGGTTTGAGCTGATCCAAATGATTATGAATGAATACAAAACCATAAATGAATCAATCAATTATAACACACATTTATGGCCTTTGGTAATAAGGCAACTTAGTATGTCATGTGTTAAAGTAGACTTTGGTGCCCACTTTGATTTTTTCTCAATGTTTTTTATAGATAACACTTCTATTTGGATGCATGAAATGTAAATTCTAAATTATATAGATAGTCATAAGTGTCTCTGAATAAAAAGATGCCATTGTTGTTATCTCCACCAACATGCCCCATTTTTAATTTCTTAATTAGGACCCTCTTAATTTATATTCATCTCTGGTTAAGTAGGTTCTTATATGTGAAGTTTGTTTTTATGAATGCTTCATTAATATTAACCAAAATTTTTAATCAAATCTCCATCGTTACACTTGTCATATAAATTACATACAGGGTGCATTTATCTTAATATATGAATTTTCATAAAAATGATTAAGTCTTGGTCTATCTATACTTGATCTTTGAAATATTTACAGATTTATTTCAAACCATTTCACTTTAGGTTATGCAAATATTATCTAATAAGATGTTATCACTTATTTTCTTAAGAAATTTAATCCATTTTAGGTTTCAATTATAAGCAAATTTACTAAGCATTCATATGGTTTTACTTTTAATACTTAATCGATTTCATGAAAATGGATAAAATATACTTTTGATTAGTAAATTTGGGCTTTGGGTTCATAGAAAATGATATTTTTTGCTAAGTGTTATATGCCTTAGCCATTTCATATTGAAATAACTTAGCCATTTTTAACTATTGCATTTTAAAATTTAAATTTGATTCATTGGGCTTTGTTTTATTTTCACTATAGGCACTTAAACTCATCTTGGCACTGCATGGTGATCTCTTGGTGTCCTAAACCATTGAAAAAGTGTTTTAGGACTTATTCATTTTTTCAAAATTTATTGACAAGTGATGATGTCAGTAAATCCCTAAGTGATCTGATTAACAGGATGTTGCTACATGGTATCATTTTGATGACTCAATGTCTCAAAACCATCTATATAGTAGAAGTGACATCAACAAGCTCCAGGTGGGTCGGTTAGTGGGATTCCACCATGTGACTTCATCTCAACAACCCATTATCCTATAAGTGTGCATATAAGAGCAAAAATCCCCAAGCAAGAAATTTAATTGCATTATGCCACATGGTAAGATTTTGCTACTCATCAGTCCCAAGTTAGTCCATGCAACCTAGTTATGTGTTAGAGCTTCAGGTGAGTCGGATGACACCATGTGGTGAAATATTACTTCACCATGACATAGTATAGTCAACATGCATTTTGGGCCTTAACAAAGTAGTGAAAGAGAGAGGACAATCCATGTGACTTGACTCCTTGAATGAAAGACATGGTGACAATGGCATTAGTAGAACACTAACTTAAAATTGATAACCTAATTTCCCATCAAATACCTCAAAATAAACTGTGTATTAATTCTTAGAGATGCAGTTGAAATGCATTTGGATTCCTACCAATTAAAATACCCTGAAGTGATAGGCTTTGAGTTATTTAAAAGGGAAAATTGATTCAAGGTATTTGAAAGTTATGCTAGATCGACATGTTCATTTAATCAACCCAAAAAATTGAAATCAAATCCCACACAAGGCAAGGTGGGGTGGTAATCCCAAAATATCCCAATGGTAATTCACCACCAATATTTGAATCTATTTGAAATCAACCCCTAGATTGAATTTAAAACACTTATCATGGTATGAGTCATTTCTTAGCACACACATTATAATGATACAAAAGAGATAAAGAACATAAAAGATAATAATTTTACTTAAAGAGGCATGGCTTATAATTGTAGATCATGCTATGGTAAACAAACCTATTAGAATCCCAATTACATTATCAATCACCATTAAATTTTGTAAACACCCTAGTAGTGGCTTAGTGATCCTCATGGATAAATATATCTATATAATGGGTGTTGTTCTTCCTTTAAAAGGGTTATCACTTTTGAAAAGAAAATCTATCAAAACTGTAATAAGATTTTACTTATTTAAACTATCTTCTACTCATTGAATGTTGTCCATCATTTCTAGTTAAGTTTATGCCTATGTAAGAAGATTGATCTTATGATTTTTTATATAACTAAATATAGTAATTATATTGTACAACAACTAGTCTAATTCACTTATGAATTATTTTCATTTCCTTTATAATATTCCTTACTTTATGTGCTTACATCTATAAAGTGACCTGAAAGCTTTGTGTGTAATAACTACAAATATTTTATGTGTTTATATTTAGTGAATTATTATTGAGTTATGTATTCATTTTTTCCCTATAAGATTACCCATTGTGTCTCTACAATCTTTTGAAATTATTGATCCAAAACATAGTGGTATTATTGAGCACTAGATATACTGAGA